>CM017577.2:11105853-12554765 GCA_007844105.2 Rhamnella rubrinervis
TTTTGACAATTATTCAATTTTCTCTTTTGAGAGTTAATCTGTTGGTCATTTAAGAACTAATATTCTGAACTTTTCTAACTGAGAATTAAAGCTCAAACCTAGACTTATTAATAGACTAACCCAAGTCCAATTGTGGCGTCTCTCATTCCATTAGAACCTACACTATAGCGATCGAAGATTCAATTTTGTTACAATCTTAGGTACAGGGCTGTTAAGGTGCGTATCACTTGAGAAAGTGTTGAGGAGATCAGCAATAATATCCGAGGGTCTAGACTTGTAACAGGACACTGTAGTTGTATTAAATTAGTTATGTAAATGGCAAGCTAATGCGTTAGTTTCTTAGTGTGACACACCCTTCCCCATAGCTGACCAATTGTTAATATGTTTTCTAATGTAATTAGGTTTTCAAATTCTAGTTAGACTTTGTCTAGAATTAGGAAATGTAAGAGGTCTATATATGGCCCCTCATTCTGGCGAATTTTGCACATTGTTATTCAGATTTTTGCTCAATAAAATTCTTCTTGGATTTGCCAATTCTTTGAGCGTTCAAGTTGTCTCTTGTTTTGTTCTTTTGCTTTAAATTTGGTTCATGCTTTGTTAACTAAGGGGTCACAATTATTGATATCTTTGGTTCCTAATTGTCTAAGTAGAGGTTCAAAATACTAAGCATTTTTTAATCTTGTTAGATTGATGACCTTGATATCATGGTCTTGGAAGTATCTTGCTCAAATTCTTGGAGGGTAATATCAACAATTGATCCCACCATACCACAACATAATTGGTATATTCAATCACAACCGCATTCTTTTCTTCATTACAATTGTGACAATTAAAGATCAGTTTTGCTGTCTTTTCCAATCTAGATAAACTTCCAGATCATTCTTACCTTGAAAAGTTGGGATAGAAATTTTGATATCCCCTTTCCTCATTATTCCAAAAAATCCTCACCCCCCCCCCCCTCATGTTTGGCCTCTCCCTTTGAGGATCTTTCTCCTCTATTTGAAATTCAAAAAATAAAATAAAAATGTATGGTTATGGTGGCTAGTCAATAATAATTCTTCACACACACTATTATGTGTTTCTCTCAAACTACCATGTTTTAAATCTCTCCCCGATATCAGCGTCACCAAATGAATTACCTAAATTCTAACTAGTTCTTAATCAAATCGAGTGTGTCCTTGTTATGGAAGTACAAGTTTGGATAAAAATCAACTATGTTCAAAACAACAAGAAATTTTTTTTCAACAATACTATATGTAGGAATATTGCTTAAATAATTAGTTGCATATACAATTCATAACCAATTGCTTCCCTTTTTTTTTGGCAAGAATGAAATTTGATGTGCAAGGTTGTTGGCAAGAGGGGTAACTTGGATTCCAAAGGGTTTTAGGAGGGTTTTATTTTTTCCTTCCTTCCTTATTTATTTCTTTTTTTTGAAGATTATGGTTGAAGGGTTTTAGATTATAGGATAGTGTTATGTTACTAAAAAGAAAAGAAAAAAAAAAGGAAAAGAAAAGTAGATTGGTTTGAGGATTAAGAATGAAGTGATGCTCCGAGAATTAAACCAAGAAACTTGCAAGAACATGCTCACAATGTCTGAAACTAACAAGATTTGATAAGGCTAAAGGATTTTGACCCTCTACTTATGAAAGTAGGAACCAAAGATATCAAAAATTGTGACGCTTTGTTTACTTAAAATTAAGAACCAACAAAATAGCAAGAATACAATAAGAATCAACTCTTGAATGGTCAAAGAAATTGGCAAAAACAATGACTAAATTCATTGAACAAAATCTAAAAAATTAAAGTGCAATATGCGGCCATTATAGAGAAGCATATATAGTCCTCTATAATTGCCTACTCTTAGACAAGTCCAACAAGAATTAGGAAAACCTAAACCTAAATATATTGGGAAAAAGCATAATAGGTGGCTGCCTATGTGGTGATTATGTTCACACCTAGAATAATATTGTTACCAGCCACTTTACATGACTAATTAAAAGAAATTAACAAAATTAAGACACTTGGCAACTGCATGGACCAATGAAGTAAAGAGACTTGTAATAATTTAATCCTAACTTAATCCGTAAAGCAAGCTGCCACGCCAATTTTGTCCACGTGTACATGCCTCAAACGTAGTTCAAATCCCCATGATTGATTATGATACATGATTCTTCTTCTCCATATTCTTTGATCAACCCAAGCAAGGCTCCCTTTAACTTGTTTGCATGAGCTTTTGTGAATGAACGAACTCGTGAAATAAAAATTTTGACTTAGCTTGTTTACATGTAATACAATTTTACCAAAATTTTTCTAGATCTTTCCTCACATTAGGCCACGAAAAATATTTAGTCAATATAGCAAGAGTTTTGGCTACTTTAAAGTATCCCATTAAACCATCACTATGAGCTTTTGAAGTAGTAATTCACATAAAGAACACTTAGGCACACAAATTCTATTTTCTCTAAACAAATAACCATTATGCCTGTAAAATTTTCAAAATGTAACCCTTTCACAACCACTAGATATATTAGCAAATTCATAGTCATCATTACATAGATCTTTTAGAAAGCGCATCAGCAACTATGTTTAACTTACCTTATTTATACTGGATAACATAAAGAAAGGTCTTAGTAAATTCAATCCATTTGGTATGAGTCCTATGCAACTTTCCTTGGCAGTTGATATGCTTCAATGTCTCATGATCCATATGTATAACAAACTCCTCAGGCCATGTTCAAAGCACTCGTGCCAATACGTACATGTCCTTGTCATATATGGGATAGTTGAGTGAGACTCCATTCAACTTCTCACTTAAGTAGGCAATTAGATGATTATTTTGCATTAGCACGAGACCTATACCAAAACTAGATGCATGTCATTCAATATCAAAAGTTTTAGAACTTAGGTAAAGTAAGAATAGGAGAAGATATTACCATTTAATGATTATATTCTTTTTAACCATTTCATTTAAAGGGGCAGCTATGGAGGTAATATCTTTAACAAGCCTACAATCAAAGCTAGCTAATCCATGGAAGCTCCCAACTTCACTATCATTTTTTTGGTGTAGTGCAACTCATAATGGCTTGGACCTTTTCCTCATCCACTTGTATTCCATTAGCACCAAAAACATAGCCTAGAAACACAATTTTGTGCATGCAAAATGTACACTTCTTCAGATTGACATACAGTTTTCTTTTCTAAGAATTCGAATAAGAAACGTGGAAGATAACACGCCCAAGCTCTCAAACTAACAAAATTGAAAGGGCTTAAAGATCATGACCCTCTACTTAGAAAATTATGAACCAAAGGTATCAAAGAATTTTGACACTTTGTTTAGTAAAACAAACAATAAAAAATATATAATAACACAACAAGGATAAACTATTGAATGCTCAAATGAATTAGCAAAACCAAGAATAATTTTTGTTGAATAAATCTTACAATAATGTGTTCAAAACTTTGTCCACAATGGGGGACTTTATATAGACCTATTATATTTCCTACACCTAAAAGGAATTCTAACTAAAATTAGGAAATCTAAAAACCTAAATACATTAGGAAACAAATTAACAAGTGGTCAGCCTTGTGGAAGGGTCTGTTCACAATATAAATTGTGTTCACACTTCAAAACTCACATATTAGAACAACTAATAAAAATAAGACACTTGGCATGGACCCTTATGTCAAATAAAAAATTTTCACAACATTTGGATCAAGATTCTTGGGAGTCAGTTGCCTGACAAAGATATCTTAGTTGGCATGGACACTTATGTCAAAGCTCATAAGCTGAGACTCCTTCCTCATGGGATTTGCTACACAAGAGAATTTCAACCCTTTACAGACCATCAAAAGATCTATGTCTTATAAGATGTTGTGTCTCCCTCCTCTGAGAAATTTACAGTTGCATTGCTGAAATGTTGTGCTAACTAACAGCCATGATGAATTTGATCATCCTACTCCATTGTGGAAGAATTTTGAATTCCTTATTCGTCTACCATTCATGATGAATGAAGATATTAATCAAACTAGGGTTACTCATGTAGGAATGTCTCCTTCTAATCTTGCTCTCGCAAGACAATAATGTGAACAGCTTTTGGCACAAGGGTTCATTGAAGAAACAAATTTAGACTAGGCATGTCAAGCTTTTTTATGTGGAAAAGCGATCTGAACAATTAAGGGGCAAGAAGATATTAGTCACTGATTAAAAGCCCTCAATCTCTTTCTCAAAGATGATAAATTTCATTTGCCAGAATCAGCAACTTGTTTGCTCAACTCCAAGATGCTAAGAACTTTTCCGAGTCCGATTTCTCCACTATAAGACAGCTTTTTGCATTCCTAATGCTCAATATCAATAAAAAGTCCTACCTTTTGGGCTCAAGGTTGGTCCATTACTATTTCAGAAGGCCATGATTAAAATATTTAACCTTATTCTCTCATCGGCGTTGATCTATATTGATGACATCCTACTATTCTCCAAGGATGAAGAAGCTCCTCATCAATTGCTAGCCTAAAGTATGATGGCCTAAGCCCAAATAAATTTCTTAGGTATGCATTTTACTCAAGGCAAATATAGCCTAGGCTCACACATCACTGATGAATTATTAAAGTTTTCTAATGCCAATCTGATTCAGAAGGACATTCAACAGTTCCTTGGTATCAACAACTGTATTTTGGATTTTGTCCCTTAGGTCTCTGTTCATACTAGTCTCCTGTCATCCTTACTGAAAAAGAGAAAGAGTCCCCCACTTTGGACAAATCAACACACTGAAGTAGTCAAGACTTTAAACCAAATTACAGATAATCAACCTGCTTTGAAGATTAATGTAAAAGGACAACATATCTTGCATATTGATGCAAGAGATTTGTATTGGGGAGCAGTACTCCTTGAAAAAGGTGATGATAAGTGTATTTATTACTATGGACATGCTAGTGGCCTGTTCAAACCTTCAGAGCAGTAAATCATGCTTCTTACAAAGAGAATCTTGCAGTCAAGAAAGGAATCCATAAGCTTGAATTCCATCTCATCAGACATCATTTCATGTTACAGATGGACAACTCTTTCTTTCCTAGGGAACTAGACTTTAAAGGCAAGCTACTATCTAATTCTCAATTATTGAGATTGATGGACTCTTGTCAAAATATGACGTTGAAGTTGTGCATATAAAAGGTAAAAACAACATGATATCATACATGCTTTCTCGCCCTAAAGTCATACAACTCATATCTCCTACTGGTCCCATTCCACTAGTTCTCTTGCCTCGTCCATCAAAACATACTCCTAATCTTGACAAATGCTTTCCTCCAGGTCTCCCAGACCCCAAAAATGCGACAGAGATTAAGCAATTTGCTAAATCTCATATGTTTTATTATCTTGTTAGTATTGTCAATAGACCCAGCACTTTCTCACATCCCTATCTTCTATTTGATTCAGTTTTTTTCTCTCCCTTCAAAATCACTATTGAAACCTTTGATTAGTGATATTTTTTATTTTACTATGTTTGACTACTCTTTATAGTATTTGCATATGTCTTCCAGTTGCAAAAGTTATAGAGTTTCTGATTAACAGTGCTAATGCAGACATCTTTGTCTAGTTCTTCTTTAAGAGATATGCTACCCCTACATGGTGGACCAAAGACCTCCAGTTAATCCTCAATCATCCTTCTCTCAAGAATCAAAATCCTGATGAGGTGAATGGATTTTATATAATCTGCAATCCCTATTTTCAGCGACCATCAAAACTATTTTAGACCAATCCAATGGCTTATAGGTGGAAGTTCTACTATGGGCTTCCCACTTCAGAACAAGTTCATCCACTCCTTGAACACATCAGTGAGCTTAGTAATTACAAAGCTCCAGAAGGCACGGTTGTCTATTCTCTCAACTACTTTTCAGCTGTTCCTGGCAATAATACTCCTTTATGGACTAAAGATCCCCATTATCCTACATAGTACCATTTGAATCTAGATTGGGACCCATCTCTTCAGCAAGTTTTTTCCTCTTAGCAGCCTGTACATTCTCCTATTTTTCTCTTTCCTGAAGTTGTAGAGCCTCATCCAGTGTTCAGCAATTATGAGAACCCTCACAAGGCACCTCAACCCTTAGTTGCTATGAATCCAACATTCTAGACCATGCCTGATGGAACTATCAAGACCTCCTTCCAGGAGCCAAAAAGGACATTGGACCCTCTTCCACTATCTTTCATACTTTGATGATTACACTTGCCTCTCAACGGTATAATCCAGTTTGCGACAAATATATTCCAGTATTGCAATTTTGTCCAAATGGTTTGATAGCCTATGTGGGTAAAATTAATGGACATTTTTTTGGGATGTTGGCCCATCTATGTGTGATCCCTAATGTGACAGCCACTTGCATAGTGACAGTGATGACGATGATGACTACCAGCCTCCAAGAGCACCCAGACGAAAGAAGGAGCCACCATCTTCTTGCAGTCAACTATGTAGAAGGCAGTATCATCCTGAATACCTAGACATTATGTGGATTGGTATTAATGGAGCTGGTAAAAGAAGGGTTAAATCACCTTCACCTATCTACAGAGAAGCTCTTGAGATCCTCCAAAAAGAACAAGACGTTACAAAATTAGCCCAGCCTTGTATGATGTTTTCTTTTGCATCATCCTCCTATAATGATGACTTTCCTACTCTTGAAAGTCATCAAAGGCCACTCTGGCCCATTCATCCAAACTAAAAAAGTCCTACTAGGAGGAGAATTGAAACCATTAGGCTGCAGAGCATGCATGTCATAAAACCATCTTCAATGACTGTTCTGGGATGGTGACAGATTACCATCTAAACTAGCTTGTTTGTCGCTAGGCAAAGAAAACAAATCTATAGTAGTTAGTAGATCAAAGCCATAAACAATTTCAAATGGAGAACAATTAGTGAAAGAATGCAATGTCCTATTATAAGCAAATTTAATTTGTGGCATACAACCTTCCCAATTCTTTAATTTTTTTTTTTGGATGCACACAACCAGGTTCCTAAAGTATAATTTACTACTTCAATTTTTATCAACTTTCGGATGACATGTAGTAGGAAACAATATGTTAGCTCCATTCATTATAATTTGAAGGTAGCCACATTTTAAATCAAATTTAGAGAAGATATTAGAGTCATATAATTCATCCAACATATCATCTAATCTAGGAATAGGATGCCACACTTTACTATAATTTTGTTAACAGTTTGGTAATCCACGCATTCTCCACATGCCATACTTCTTTGGATCTAGAAGAACGGATTTAGTACATGGACTCATGCTTTTCCTTACATAACCTCAACTTACCTTTGTCTCCTTAGGATTACTTCTATAAGCTAACAGGTTAGGAATGGTTGCCACGAGTATGAAACCAATTTGATGTTCAATTCCTCTAATGAGAGGCAATCCATTTGACATCTCTTCGGGAATATGGTTGGCATGCATGCACAGTGCATCGTACAAGACCTCATCGTGGCATCTTATAACGGTAAAAGGTATTATGACTTGCTTGTTACCTTTACCTCCCCACAATCATTCAATGCTTGACGCTCGGTGCTAGCAACATTAGTATACCTTCCAGCATCTATAATCATATTGCATACACAATTCTTCACTTGGCATTGGGTTTGAAATATATTTTTTGGTTGAAATTCAATGCCTCAATACAAGTGCTTATCCTACTTAAGTTATTCTCCTCCACTAACATATTCTAAGGGTGTCATTTCATCTTCTGCTTCTCCTTCAATATTTGTTACTATTTAGCCATTGTCCCTTATAATCATCACTCTCTTATGCCCTATTCCAAACAATTTAATTCATTTGATATCCCGATTCCTTGTAGGCGCAATTTGTTTCCCTTTTCATTCACTACTTCTCTACCTTGCTACCCCTTTTTGTTTAGCTTGTAGGATGATTTTTCATCCCCTTCCCAATTTGTGTAACCACTTTTCAAATTTTGGTTCCAAGGTGCATTACGACTTGAAATCGATTTTTATGGCTATGTAACCATATCTTCCATCTCCATAATCCTTTCATGATCCTCTTCAATATTAGCTCTAATCATTATCACTTCCATCCCTTCGTGATCATCCTTTACACTTCTATTACCTTGAGTAAGTCCTTGAAACTATTGATGTAATTCTCGATCGTTACCTCATTGTAGTCTTAAACTCATACCATATCTTGATTGGCCTTTCCCTATATTTTCTATTTGTCACCAATTGATTCCTCCATACCATGGCATAATCGGTAAATTCAATTACAGCCAACTTAAATTTCTTTTCTTCAAAATAATTGTGACAATCAAATTATTAATTCTACTTTCTTTTTCCAATTAAGATAAGCTTCCAAATTATTCTTCCCTTGAAAGTGTGGCATGGAAACTTTGATATCATTTAGATTTCAGTTCTCTTTAACTTTATTATGCCAATTATTTTTAATTAACTCCTCAGCTTTCTTCTTTCACTTCCTCATCCACAACCTTCCTAGCTTGCTTGTTGTCCCTCCTTCAGAGAGTAGAACGTTGAAGTTCTTCTCTCTTGAGCTTTTGTAACTCACTCTCGTTTCTCTCCATAAAATCAAAGACTTGCTCAAATAGTATGTTCATCGGCTCTAGATGTTGCCTAAAGACTTGCATATTGAAAGTCTTACATCTTGCGGTTTCTTCTCCCCTATTTGACATGATTAAAAAAAAAACAAAAAACTAAAAGAAACAATTATATTTGTTAGTAAAACATAATTCCTCACACACTCCATTATGTGTTTCTATCAACCCTCCATTAGTAAAATCTCTACACGATATTAATCTCACCAAACTAATTTCCTAAGTCCTAATTGATTCTTAACCAATTCCAAGAACAATTCAAAAATTGAATCTTTGTTCACTGTCCTCTTTTTTTTCTTTCCTTTCACATTTTTTTAAAAAAATTTTAAAAAAAGGATTTTAACAGCCAGGTGGCGACAATGATATGAGTGAAGGCTTTGGCTCTTTTTTTTTTTTTTTTTTGCTTAAAAAAAAGGTTTCTGGTTTACTTGGCTTGCAATTGGTTTTGGAATTAGAATTTGGAATCCCAAAGGTTTGAGGAATTCAAAGAGGATTAAGATTACTTCAGATCCAAGAAAGTTTTTTTTTCTCAAAATAAAAAGCTGATTTGGCTGGCTTAAAGAAGATGGGCAGCAATAATACAGGTTTGTTTTCGCTGAAACAAAAAGCAGAATTTTGTGTAAATTTAAGGGTGGTTGGACGACAACAAGAAAGTAAGACTATATTTTGAATTAAGCAAAATTGACGCCAATACTTGTTGGAACAATGGACCAGATGGGCGGCAATCACAAAGGTCCTTTTTTTCCCCCCAAAATGTAGAATTCGTCATATCTAGTTAGAACCAATGCTCTGATACCAACTAATATGATCCTTGATATGAACATAGAGCAACCTACCCCTAAACCCATAACAAATATTGATTTGGATCGTCTAATTAGCATGTTATCAATGGAAGACCTTGACCTATTACCTATAATGGGGGTAAGAACCATGATGCCACAATAAAATATTTGAACCACAAACTTGTTTGATAAGTTCAAGATTGTTTTTAGAGAACCAAGAGAATTACTCTCACTTTTGATAGAAGTTGTGATATGATCTCTATTGAAGTTTTAAGTGCCTTTTAAGTGGGGAAAAACAATCCAAAGTTGGCTAATAACAGTGCGGGCCAAAAATTAGGCTTTCAAGCCTAATTTTGGCTCCTAGTTTCTTAATCTAAAAAGGACTTTAATTTTGGCTCTCTTCAATATGCTTCTTAATCTAAAAAGGACTTTAAGTAAGGCTCTCTTAATCTTGTTTGAACAAGCTCAAGTGATTGGACCAAGTAGTAGTAATTGAAGTGAATCCATGGTTTGCAGGACAGCATCAACTACATCGTACAAGACCTCATCTTGATGTCACCTCCTTACAATCATTGAACCATTGAAATTTATATGACTTAGAATGTTTCATAGCACAAGCAACATTGGTACAAACTTCCTCCATCAATAATCATGTTACATACATGATTGGTCACTTGGCAATGGGCTTGGAATATGTTTTTCTGTTGCTCATTATGTTCCAATGTAACATCCACATTTGTTTAAAACTGTTGACTTTCGCCTACAGCTAAAATTTGATCATCATGTCACTATTTACATCAGATAGAGCTGCTCGGGAGTTTCCTATACACTTGGCAAGGGCCTAAAAGTTTCCAGTTAGGGGTTGAAGGATTTTTTTTCTTTCCATTTTACTCTTGGTCAAAATTTGATCTGTGAGTGACTTTACATTTTAGATTTTTATTACTTTATTTTACTTTTTCCTTTCTTTTTAACCTTTGGGTAACCCCCATGTCTTCTTCAAGCTTCCATTATTTCCTAGAGAGAGAGAGAGAGAGAGAGAGAAGAGATAGAAAGTGGGGAAAAAGGGAAGTCAAGAAAAATAGAGGGTTTTTGACCAGCCACCAAGGAACTCCAAAGCAAGGGTGTATCGGTATCTTCAAATGGTGATCAAGTGGCTTACAAGCTTGGAAGAGAGGTAGGTGTTCCTACCCTTGTGTATTTTAATGGTTTTGGTTGATTTAGTGCTATACATAGGTGAATTCTGGGTTGAATCTTGGTAGTTTCAAGTGAATTTGATGCCAAATGAATTGGTTTTATGTTATAGTAAAACCCTAAATTATTAGGGCTTTGTATTTCAGTGAAAATCATGAAATTATGTGTGTATTAATTGAATTATTGGTTGGTATAGTTAATTGGTAGTTAGAACTTGCAAAGCCCCTTGTTAATTATGTGTTTTAGATGCAAAATTGTAGAAATTTGATGATGCATGGCTCTGATAGTTCATCCAAGAACCCATCAAACAAATGCAGAAACTCCCAAGACTAATAAGGTTTACCAGAGATTAAGAATTTTGTGACCCTTTGCTTAGAAAAGCAAGAACCAACGAGATTGGAGCATACAACAAGAAATTTACCCTTGAATGCTTAGAGATAATTGGCAAAAACCAAGAAATTTTGTTTATTAAATTCTGATTGACAATTGTCTAATTTTCATCCATACTAGGGGGGCCTATTTATAAGCTTCTCAAAAACCCAAGTCTCAAACAATAAAGACATCTAAAACAACTTGAAAACCTAAAGCAATTAGGAAACTTAAATAAAAGTCACATGCTAATCATGTGACCAATTAACACCCAACAAAATTAAAACACTTGTCATGCGTCCAAACAAATTAAATATAGACAATTGTCAATAAACTACAGAACTAAGACCATGCCAACTTCAATCTTCAATCTTCATGGATAATAATGGTTGTACATGCATAAATGCTGTTCCCTTGCACATCTTTCTCTCAACAAATTCTTCTTCAAAGCCTTCCAAACAAGCCAATTTGACCAACCCAAGAAGGGCTTCCCTGAACTTCTTTGCACGAGCTCTCGTGATAGGTCCTTGAGGCATTTAAAGTGGATACCATGCTTGAACTATCACATCATTCCCCCTTTCCACGAGAACATTCGACCTCGAATCGCTTCCTACATCAAAAAGAGAAAGATCAGAAATATTAAATGTAGCACTTACATTATACTCACCAGGAAGATTGTTGTGATAGCTATTCAAATGCCTCAAGGACCTATCATGAGAGCTCGTGCAAAGAAGTTCAAGGCAGCCCTTCTTGGGTTGGTCAAATTGACATGTTTGGAAGGCTTTGAATAAAAATTCATTGGAAGATAAATGCGCAAGGGAACTGGTCAAATCATTTATGCATACATGACCATCATTATCTATGAAGATTGAAGATTGAAGTTGGCATGGTCTTAGTTCTGTAGTCTATTGACAAGTGTCTTTATTTAATTAGTTTGGACACATGACAAGTGTTTTAATTCTATGGTTTTTAATTGGTCATGAGACTAACATGTGATCTTATATTAAAGTTTACTAATTGCTGTAGGTTTCCTAGTTGTTTTAGGTGTCTTAATTGTTTTAGACTTAGGGTTTTGGGAAGCCTATAAATAGGCCTTTTTAGTTCGGACGAATTTACACATTATTATTCAATAAAATTACTCTTGGCCATGTTGCCAATTATCTCAGAGCATTCAAGAGTTAATTGCTTATTGTGTTCTTCAATATTGTTGGTTCTTCCTTGCTAACCAAAGGGTCACAATCTTTCTTTGATATCTTTGATTCTTTCTTTCTTAAGAAAAGAGTCAAGATTCCTAATCATTGTTCTAACCTTGTTATTCTTGGGAGTTTCTGAATTTTCTTGGCTAGGATCTTGGAAAATCTCCTAGAGCCATGCATCAATTGGTATCAGAGCAAGGTTCTAACCAGGTTTGCTATTTGTTTTTTTTTTATTTCTTGATAATTTTTTCTTGTTCCTGGAACATCTTTGTTTCAAATCATTCAGTTACAAAAAAAAAATAAAAAAGAAAAGAAAAGAAGAAGAAGCTGCGTTAGTTGCGACTAAAAGCAAAAAAAAAAAAAAACAAAAGTTAAAGCTGAAGCCCAAGTCCCAAGTCCAAATCTAAAGTCCAAGCACAAAGCCCAATTCCCAAGTGCAAATTTGAAGTCCAAGCACAAAACCCA
This sequence comes from Rhamnella rubrinervis, assembly GCA_007844105.2. NCBI lineage: Eukaryota > Viridiplantae > Streptophyta > Magnoliopsida > Rosales > Rhamnaceae > Rhamnella > Rhamnella rubrinervis. Next base: position 11,118,462 of record CM017577.2, read on the forward strand.
AAGGCCAAGCCCAAATCTAAAGTCCAGGCACAAAACCCAAAGCTTGAGGCCCAAAGCCGATTTCTTTTGTTTCCTTACAACAAGTTTAAATTTACTGTTTGTTCTCTTATTTTTGGTAAAGACCAAATAGGTATCTAGGATAGTTGGTGAGTTCATTATCGTGGAGAGTATATACACAAGTGCTTGAGTGAAACACATAAGGGAGTGTGTGAGGATTATTTTATCTAACCTTAACAATGCTTTTGTTAGTTTTTTTTTCAATATGACAAGCAGGGAAGAAACTTCAAGAGATGAAGTTTTTAACATGCAAGCCTTTAGACAACACCTAGAGCGAATAGAGATTCGATTTGGACAAGTGTTGGATCGCATGGAAAAGAAGAAGCTGAAAAACAAAAGATCAAGAATGATGTGACTCAATCCTCTAATCCACCTAGGAGACGTAATTCGCAACCTAGAATAGTTGTGGAGGAAGAAGCTGAAGAAGGGAGTGAAGGAGGATCATCAACCCGAAATTGGTGCAACAACGATGATAGGAAGGATCGAAACTTAGGCAATATCAAGTATCTATTCCATCTTTCCATGGAAAAAATGATCCTGAAGCTTATCATGATTGGGAGAAGAAGGTAGAGCTCATATTTGATTGTCACAATTATTCTGAAGAGAAAAAAGTTAAAATAGCTGTGATTGAGTTTGCCGACTATGCTATCGTATGGTGGGATCAATTGGTGACAAATCGAAGGAGATATAGAGAGAGACCAATCAGCATATGGGATGAGCTTAAGACCGCGATGAGGCATCGTTTTGTGCCTACTCATTATTACCGTGAGTTATGTCAACGTTTACAAGGACTAACTCAAGGCAATGAAAATGTGGAGGATTATTACAAGGAAATGGAAGTTGCTCTGATCCAAGCAAATATTGAAGAAGACCGTGAAACAATCATGGCACGGTTTCTACAAGGTTTAAAACTTGAGACTGCTAATGCTGTCGAATTGCAACATTATGTGGAGATAGAAGACATGGTTCACATGTCTATTAAAATTGAGAAGCAACTCAAGAGGCAAGTGACCAATACTCGGTTTAATTCGGCTTCAAGTAGTAATGTACCATGGAAGGCTAATAATCCATCTTGGAAGAGTGGTGGTACAAATTGGAAAAGGGATGAGAAAACTTCCTATAATCCAAATAAATTTGCTGCCCAAGAGAGAGGTGGTGCAGAAAAAGAGAAAGGGACGGAAGCCAATCCGACTCGAACCCGTGATATTAAGTGCTTCAAGTGTCTGGGAGTAGGACATATTGCTTCGCAATGTCCTAATAAGAGAGTTATGATCTTAAGGGAGAATGGGGAGGTGGAATCCGATAGTAAAGGCAAAATTGGTGATGAGATGCCTTTGGAGGATGTGAGTGATGGAGAGTATCCTGAAGTTGGACAAGCTTTAGTTGTTAGAAGAGTTTTGAACATCCAAGTAAAGGAAGAAAATGATGAACAAAGAGAGAATATATTCCAAACTCGATGTCAAGTTAAAGGCCGCGTTTGTCATATGATTATTGATAGAGGGAGTTGTACGAATATAGCCAGTACTGAGCTAGTGGAGAAGTTAGGATTTCATACCATGAAGCATCCAAAGCCATGTAAGATTCAATGGTTGAATGATTGTGGAGAGATTAAGGTAACCAAGCAAGTCAAGATTCCTTTTACCATTAGGAGGTACCAAGATGAAGTTTTATGTGAAGTGGTACCCATGCATACTTGGCACATATTGCTTGGTCGGCCGTGGCAATTTGATAAAAAAAAAACTTATGATGGGTTTAAAAATCGGTTTGTGTTCTACAAAGATGAAGAAAAGATTACTCTAATTCCATTGACTCCTAAATAGATTTATGAGATTCAAGTGAAAGAGCGACAGTCTAAAAAGAAGGAAGAGTGTGTAAACACAAGCGTGAGTGAAACAATGAAAAGAAAACTGAGAGGCGCATAGTGGTGGTTTAATGGGACAATTTGGTGTGACTAAAACTTTAGATATCTTAGTTGAACATATCTTTTGGCCTAACATGAGAAAAGATGTTGAAAAGATGGACAAACTGAAGTAGTGAATCGAACCTTAGGAATTTTATTACGTGCAATAATTAACAAGAATTTAAAGAATTGGGAGGAATGTATGCCGCATATTGAGTTTGCTTATAACCGAACATTGCATTCTTCTACTAATTGTTCACCCTTTGAAATTGTTTATGGTTTTAACCCTTTAACTCCTATGGATTTAATTTCATTGTCTCTTGATAAACAACTAAGTTTGGAAGGTAAACTGAATGCTGAGTTTGTCAAAGATTTGCACTCAAAGGTTCGTGAACATATCGAAAGGAAAACTAAGCTGTACGCTGATAATGCTAATAAAGGGCGTAAGCACATTGTCTTTGAACCCGGTGATTGGGTTTGCGTACATATACGTAAGGAGAGGTTTCCTAACAAAAGGAAATCCAAGGTTCACCCACGTGGTGATGGACCGTTCCAACTGTTAGAGCGAATTAACGATAATGCTTACAAGATCGACCTTCCTGTTGAGTATAATGTCAGTGCTATCTTTAATGTTTATGATCTTTCTCTTTTCAATGTAGGAAGCGATTCGAGGTCGAATCTTTTTGAGGAGAGGGGGAATGATGTGATAGCTATTCAAGTGCAGGATCCGCTTCGAATACCTCAAGGACCTATCACGAGAGCTCGTGCAAAGAAGTTCAAGGAAACCCTTCTTGGGTTGGTCAAATTGACATGTTTGGAAGGCTTTGAATAAGAATTCGTTGGAAGAGAAATGCGCAAGGAGCTGGTCAAATCATTTATGCATACATGACCATCATTATCCATGAAGATTGAAGATTGAAGTTGGCATGTTCTTAGTTCTGTAGTCTATTGACAAGTGTCTTTATTTAATTAGTTTGGACACATGACAAGTGTTTTAATTGGTCATGTGACTAACATGTGACCTTTTATTTAAGTTTCCTAATTGCTGTAGGTTTCCTAGTTGTTTTAGATGTCTTAATTGTTTTAGACTTAGGGCTTTTGGAAGCCTATAAATAGGCCTTTTTAATTTGGACGAATTTACACATTAATTCAATAAAATTAGTCTTGGTTACTTTGCCAATTATATTAAAGCAATCAAGTGTTAATTGCTTGTTGTGTTCTTCAATATTGTTGGTTCTTGCTTGCTAAGCAAAGGGTCACGATCTTTCTTTGATATCTTTGGTTCTTTCCTTCTTAAGACCTCAGATTCCTAATCATTGTTCTAACCTTGTTAGTCTTGGGAGTGTCTGTATTTTCTTCGCTAGGATCTTGGACAATCTCCTAGAGCCACGCATCAAAGATTTTGTAAGTATTATCATTAATTTGCTCCAACACTTGGAACGGTCCATCAGCAAGTGGATGAAGGTTGGATTTCCTTTTGTCAGGGAACCTCTCCTTACGCATATTTACCTAAACCCAATCACCAGGTTTAAATACAACTTGCTTGCACCCTCTATTAGCATCATCGGCATACAACTTACTTTATTTCTATATCCGCAGGAACCTTCAAGTGCAAATCTTTGACAAACTCAGCTTTCTGTTTTCCTTCCAAACTTAATTGTTTCTCAAGAGGCAATGAAATTAAATCCATAGGAGTTAAAGGGTTAAAACCATAAACAATTTCAAATGGTGAACAATTAGTAGATGAATGTAATGTTCGATTATAAGAAAACTCAATATGCGACTTACATTCCTTCCAATTCTTTAAATTCTTGTTAATTATTGCACGTAATGAAGTTCCTAAGGTTCGATTCACTACTTTAGTTTGTCCAGTCGTTTGAGGATGACATGTAGTAGAGAATAACAATTTATTTCCTAGTTTATTCCATAGTGTTCTCCAAAAATGACCAAGGAATTAAACATCTCTATCCGACATAATCGTTTTTGGGATATCATGCAACCTAACAACCTCACAAACGAACAAGTCCACAATATGCGCGACATTATTGGTTTTACTACATGGTATAAAGTGAGCCATTTTAGAAAATTTATCCACCACAATAAACGCCGAATCTTTACCTTTTCGAGACCTAGATAAACGTAAGACAAAATCCATAGATATATCAACCCACATTTCTCTAGACTTAGCTTATTTATAGGCAAGAAAGTTTGACACAACTTTTCAAAATCAAAGTGTTCAACTAAGATATCTAAAATTTTAGTTACACCAAAATGTCCCATTAAATCACCACTATGGGCCTCTTTAAGTAATAACTCACGAATAGAACACTTAGGTAGACAAATGGGGTGGTCTCTAAAAAAAGTAGCCATCATGCCTATAGAACTTACCAGATGTCACTCTCTCACACGCGTCATATATAATAGCAAAGTCATGGTCATTAACATATAGTTCTTTAATGTACTCAAAACTTAGTAAATTAGTAGTTAAAGTAGAAACAAGTGCGTATCTCCAAGAAAGTGCATCGGCAACAACATTTTCCTTACTTTGTTTATACTTGATAACATAAGAAAATGCTTCAATGAATTCAATCCATTTTGCATGACATCTGTGCAACCTACCTTGGCCCTTGATGTGCTTTAAAGATTCAAAATCGGTGTGAATCACAAAATCTTTAAGTCGTAAGTAATGTTGCCAAGTTTCTAACTCTCGTACCAAGGAATGCATCTCCTTATCACAAATCGGATAAAGGAGTGCAACATCATTAAGCTTTTCACTAAAGTAGGCAATTGGACAGTTTTCCTGCATCAAAACAGCACCTATGCCAAGACCAGAAGCAACACATTCAATCTCAAAAACCTTAGAAAAGTCAGGTAAAGCAAGAACAAGTGCCGATGTCAACTTCTCTTTTAGAGTACTGACTACTTTTTTTTGTTCACCTCCCCAATTAAAGTTTACATTCTTTTTAACCATTTCATTCAAGGGGGCAGCTATGGTGCCAAAATTTCTAACAAACATGCGATAGAAACTAGCTAAGCCATGATAACTCCAAACTTCTCTAGCATTTCTAGGTTTAGGACGTACAACATAGCCTAAGAACACAATCTTATCCATGCAAAATGTACACTTTTTAAGATTAACATATAATTTTTCTTTTCTAAGTATTTCAAGAGCACATCTCAAATGCCCTATAAGCTCACCTAGACTCTTATTATAAACTAATATATCATCAAAGTATATAACCACAAACTTTCCAAGACAACCACGTAAAACATGTTTCATTAAACGTATAAAAGTACTAGGTGCATTATTTAATCCGAATGGCATAACTAACCACTCATATAAACCATGTTTATTTTTAAATGCAGTCTTCCATTCATCAACTTCTTTCATTCTAATTTAGTGATACCCACTTTTCAAATCAATTTTAGAAAAGATAACAGAACCATAAAATTTATCAAGCATATCATCTAAACGAGGTCTAGGATGGCGACACTTTATGGTGATTTTGTTGACAGCACGACAATCAACACACAAATGCCAAGAACCTTCTTTTTTTTGGCACTAACAAGACTAGAACGGTGCATGGACTCATGCTCTCTTATGCATATCATTTTTCTAAAAGCTCCTTTACTTGCCTTTCGAGCTCCTTCGTCTCCTCAAGATTACTCCTATAAGCTAATCGATTAGGAATGGTTGCTCCCGGAAAAACGTCTACTTGATGCTCAATGCCCCTAATAGGCGGCAATCCAAATGACATCTCTTCAGGAAATACATCCGAAAATTCCTGCAAAAGAGCAATGGCAGCACTAGGCAAAGAATCATTAAGATCAAGGTTAGCATCTTTGTAAAGCATAAAAAACATAGGTTACTTTACGAAAAACGCAGTCCTAAAATCACTCCTCTTGGCATAAAAATTTTGTTGTTTTCTCTCTTTATGCGCACTTTTTTCTTTTTCTACACTTAGTTTTCTTCTCATTATTTTCACTCACGCTCGTGTTTACACACTCTTCTTTCTTTTTAGACTCTCGCTCTTTCACTTGAATCTCATAAATCTGTTTAAGAGTCAATGGAATGAGAGTAATATTTTTTTCATCTTTGTAGAACACAAACTGATTTTTAAACCCATCATGGGTTCGTTTCCGATCAAATTGCCATGGCCTACTAAGTAATATAAGGCCAGCATGCATGGGTACCACATCACATAAAACATCATATTGGTACCTCCCAATAGTAAAACGAACCTTAACTTGCTTGGTTACCTTAATCTATCTACAATCATTGGAACATTGAAACTTATATGGCTTTGGATGCTTCATGGTTTGAAATCCTAACTTCTCCATTAGCTCAATACTAGCTATATTTGTACAACTTCCTCCATCAATAATAATAGTACAAACGCGGCCTTTAAATTGACATCGAGTTTGGAATATATTCTCTCTTTGTTCATTGTTTTCCTCCCTTACGTGGACGTCAAAGCTCTTCTAATGCCTAAAGCTTGTCCAACTTCAGGATACTCTCCATCACTCACATTCTTCAAAGGCAGCATATCATCAACAATTTTGCTTTCACTACCGGACTCCACCTCTCCATTCTCCCTTAAGATCATAACTCTCTTATTAGGACATTACGCAGCAATATCCTACCCCTAGACACTTGAAGCACTTAATATCTCGGTTCCGAGTCAAATTGGCCTCCTTTCCTTTTTGTTTTTCTACCCCACCTCTCCCTTGGGCATCAAATTTATTCGGCTTGTAGGAAGCTTTCTCATCCCTAATTCAATTTGCACCACCTCTCTTCCAGGATGGATTATTAGCCTTCCATGGTGCGTTACTACTTGAAGTCGAATTAAACTGAGTATTGGTCACGCGCCTCTTGAGCTGCTTTTCAATTTTAATAGTCATGTGAACCATGCCTTCTATCTCCACAAAATGTTGTAATTCAACAACATTAGCAACCTCGGGGTTTAAACATTGTAGAAAGTGCACCATGGTTGTTTTACGGTCTTCTTCATTATCTGCTCGGATCAGAGCAACTTCCATTTCCTTGTAGTAATCCTCCACACTTCTTCAATAAGTACTTACTTTTGTGTAATAGTCAAAATCAACGCATAGACCGGTGACTCTCGGGTCATGGTCTGGTTTTGGTTGACTAAGACTAAGTGATTTGCTATCTTTAATGTTTTTCCCTGCATTTGTTTCAATAAATAGCAAGTTAAGGTCTAAGTCAACAGTCAATCCTGGCGCATCATCATTTTGACTGGCAATGTGATGACTGGGGTTCATGTCTTGACTGTGTTTAGGGCATGTGTTGTCTAAGGAGTGGTCTTATTTGAATGAGGGGGAAACACTTGTAAGACCAAATTTGAAACTTGGTCAAACTAGAGTCAAAATTAGCTTTGCTTACATCACACTCTTGAAACCCTAGTTCTCTCTTTAAAAGTAACCTTATGAGTGAAACTTAAACCCCAATTGAAGCTTTGTTACTGTCCATCCCCATAGAGAGAGAGAGAGAGAGAGAGAGAGAGAGAGAGGAGAGTTTTTTGAGAGAGAAGAAGAAAAAAAAGGGAAAGGAAGCTAGATCTCCAAGCTTCTCAAGAGGAAACTCGAAGAGACTTCAAGAGCAAGGAGGGAGCTGTTTGGCTGGCCACTTTCCAGCAGCTAGAGGGGTATTTTTCTCTTCCTTTTTAAAGGTTTCAAGTGAGGTTTAAGTGAACTCAAGGTAGGATCCCAACCTTAGATGTGTTTGTTATTGATTTTTGTAGCGTGTTCTTGTTGATTTTGCTTTGGATCTACTCTTTCTAAGTGCTTTTCTTCTTGGATCTACTTTGTTTCACTTGGAAATTGTATAAATAAGCTACCTTTAACATGATTTAAGTGGGTTTTTAAGAGTTTGGTCAAAACCCCAATTTGTGGTTGGTTAGGGTTTTAAAATCTTGTAATTTTTTGGTCATTAATGTATTTATTTACACTTTCAGCTTGCTGTATCTTGTCATGGCTATTTTGGGATCTTGATTCATTGTTTTTCTTGCTGGAAAATCATGTGTATATGTGTATAGTTAGATCTTCATGATTTGACAACTTTTCCTTGTTAATTCTTGTTGTGCAATGGGAGTGTGTGTGTTGGAAATTTCTATATCATGTGAGCTGGTGGCTCAATTTTGTGCAGTAGATTTGATGTGTTTAAAATTTGGAAATTTTGATGGATGTTAGTTGTTAATGCATGAGAGATGTATGAACTATAATCCTAGTAAAATGAATGGAAATTTTATGTGTGGCATGGATTAAAATTGCTGGAATTTTTGGGATTAAAGAGGGCTGTTCTGCACACTCTCTTATGTGTTTCACACAAGTACTCATGTATATACTCTCTATGATAATGAAATCACCATCTATCCTAGATACCAATTTGGTCTGTACCAAAAATCAAAGAACAAACTATAGATTTAAAACTTGTTGCAAGAAAACAAAAGAAATCGGCTAAAGGAAATTTTTTTTTTTTTGAGCTTTGGGCAAGGCTTTGGGCCATGGTCCTAGGCTTTAAGCTTTGGATTTTGGACCTTAGCTTGGCCTTGGGCTTTGGAACTTGGACTTGGGCTTTACCCTTTTTTTTTTTTTGGGTCAAACGTGACTTGTAAGCAAGGGGTAAGAGTAGCTGATATTTCAGCGTGACTTGTAAGCAATGTGACTTTGTACGTAATGTGACTTTGGTTTGCAAAAATTTTAAGAAAAAAAAAATCAAGTTGAGTTTAGGGTTTAAAAGGGTTTTAAAAAAATGTTCCAAGAACAAGAACAAATCAAGAAACAAAAACGAATAGCAAACCTTGTTACAACCAATGCTCTGATACCAATCTGATGTGTGGCTCTAAGAGTTTGTCCATGAACCCAACAAAGAAAATAAAGAAACCCCCAAGACTAACAAAGTTAGAACAGTGATTAAAAATCTTGACCCTCTTCTTAAAAAGGAATGAACAATTAAAACACCTAAAATAACTAGAAAACCTATAGCAATCAGGAAACTTAAATAAAAGTCACATGTTAGTCATATGACCAATTAATAACAAATAAAATTAAAACACTTGTCATGGGTTCAAACAAATTCAATAAAGACACTTGTCAATAGACTACAGAACTAAGTCCATGCCAACTTTAATCTTCAATCTTAATGGATAACAATGGTCATGCCTGCATAAATGGTTGTTCCCTTGCACATCTCTCTTTGAACAAAATCTTATACAAAGCCTTCTAAACAAGCCTATTTGACCAACCTAAGAAGGGCTTCCTGAAACTTCTTTGCTCAAGCTCTCGTGATATGTCCTTGAGGCATTTGAAACGGAGTCTGTACTTGAACTATCGTATCAATTGTGCTAAGGGAATTCGACCATGGTGTGGGTGGTCTTTTCACATAGAAGGCATATGTTATGCATTTTTAGAGTACTTGAGGGTATTTTAGTCTTTTAATGTGGAGGGGACATATTTAGAAATTTTGAAATAGTTTTGGTCATTTCACATTTTCTAGTAGAATATTATTTTTATTTGGGAATTAGGGTTTCTCAAAAATTAGCATGTGAGTTGTGTGTGTGTGTGTGTGTGTGTGTGTGTATGTGTTTATGTGTGAATGGGTGAGTTTTTGTATGCATTATATATATATATAGGTGGTTATGTATATATATATGTATGTACTTGAGTGTTTATATATATATAGGTTTTAGAAAGTACTATTTAGTTATACAGTGATTTAGAAAACACATGTTCATAGGACCTTTTAAAAATCATGACGTTTGAGTCCAACTTTTCTTATTTATGCTGGGGCTAGTTACCCGTCATCAACTGTTATATCCCAAAGTGTCACAGACATACTTTCAGGGAAACCCTTTACATTTAATCGTTTAGAGGAATAGTGTGAGTGGGAAAAAGACCCGTTTGCATCTGCGTCATGCAAATGTTGGGGTTACAACCACCACATACACCAATATGCTCACATGTACGCATATACAAGAATCCAAAGTCTCCACACACACATTCATATAAGATTCAATCACTTTATATAGATGCCTATATATGTATAGCCTTGACTCTTCAAATCATAATTTTCAAACACATGATGCTCGTGGAAAAATCGATTAAGCTATACAAAGGCCAAAAACTTCTATGACATTCTTTGATGCATATGAATGCTCATGAATTTCTTAACAATGGTAAGCATTAAGTTAGTCTCTAAGGCACAACCAAAATCCAAAGTATTTAATAACTAAGTCACAGCTCATTCGTAAACAAAATCTAATCCAGTAGCACTTATTCAAAGATAGATATCACACCTTATCGCATATAACCCAAAAAAGGGTACAAGTCATATTTTAAAATGAACTCAAACTTTTAAATAAGAAACTAAAATATAAAGGAATAAGGAAATTAAACATAAGGAAATAACTTTCTATATAAAATGTTCTAAGTGAAAAAAAATATGTTTATTTAATAGTAAAATAACTTTGGAAAACTTAGCTAAACAAAATTTAACTTAATTAAATCTCAAGATCTTACTATACTATTTGTTAGCAAAAGGAGAATTAATCAACCAACTTTTAGCATTAAAAATAAGGTAATTACTATAATATGTTAATTTAATCAAAATGATTTCAGCATGTTTAACTAATTTCAAGATGTCCCTAACTTATCATAGTAGTGGGGAAATATGCCATGAAAATAAATAAAATTATAACCCTAGTAAAATAGTGAAATCCTGTGGGTGCAGGTGTAATATTTTGTTCCAGGATTTTCCATAAACCAAGTAAATTTGTAAAATTCATAAGACTCTCATTTTAATTATGATTTGAGAAATTCCAAAACCAAACTGACCGTGACTCATTGAACCAAAAGAGAAAAATATGATAAAAAAGAAAATAAAAATTAAAAACCCTTCGAACTCAACAAAGCCTATGGGTTAGGGTGAAATAATTTTTTCAGAAATTCCTAATCAACCTTTGATTTTATAAAATTCGTTCTCACTCCATGCAAATCCATATATAGTGCTTCAAAAGCCAAATGATTCGTATCCAAACCAAGTTATTATAGTAAAATTTTCAAAAATTTTGGACACCCATAACTAGAGTTATAATCAATCAAATTTCACAAAAATTCTAAATCAATCCATGTTCCTCACAAATCACAATTCCATTAATACAAATACAACAATACGTCAACCAAATCACAGTAAATAGCAGGGTTGGCTTTGATTTTGACTTTGACTTTGACTTGCAAAAACAAACACACTTAAATACGTTAAGAGAAATCAAACAAGTCGGTCTTGGTCAACTTAAAACCAAATTAAAATCATGACTAGCAATCACCGGTCTAAACGTTGACTTTGGTTAGAGTTCACTGACTAAAAGTCAACTGCACACAAAAGAAAATAGATATTACACCTACCCATTCTACCCTTAATCAAAGTTTGACTAAGTTTTAATGCTATTCATTATTTTAATATTTTTGATAAATATCTTTTTTTACTTTAATTTATTATTATTTAAATTGGTAATTGTGGCAATTTTTTCCTAATTGTTTTAAACTTAGGGTTTTAGGAAGCTTATAAATAGGCCCCTTTAGTATGGACGAATTTACATACATTATTATTCAATAAAATTTGTCTTGGTTATTTTGCCAATTATCTCAGTGCATTCAAGAGTTAAGTGCTTGTTGTGTTCTCAATATTGTTGGTTCTTGCTTGCTAAGCATAGGGTCACAATCTTTTTTTGATACCTTTGGTTCTTTCTTTCTTAAGAAAAGGGTAAAAATACTTTTATCTCTGTTCTAACGTTGTTAGTCTTAGGAGTTTTTGCATCTTCTTTGCTAGGTTCTTGGACAATCTCTTAGAGTCACGCATCAGCTTGGGACAAAAGAGCTCAGGATCAGTGACATTATCAACAAGATTCGCCAGAGGATGAATGTAGCTCAAGATTGACAAAAGAGTTATGTAGATAATTAGCGAAAAGATCTTGAGCTCGAGATCAGTGAGAAGGTATTTATTAAAGTTGTACCGCTCAAAGTTGTGTTGAGGTTAAAAAAAGGGGGAAGTTGAGTTCTTGTTTCATTGGACCTTTTGAAATATTAAAAAAGGTTGGGGTTTTGAGCCTATTGGCTGAATTTTCCTCCAAGTTTGTCTGGTGTGCACAACGTCTTTTATGTTTTGATCTTACAAAAGTATGTGCATAATCCTTCTCATGTCATTCAATACGAGCATTTGGAGGTTTACGAGAACTTGATGTACAAGGAGAAACCAGTAAGAATTTTGGACCGTACGAACCAAATTCTTAGGAATTGAGGGATTCCACTAGTGAAGGTCCTATGGAGGAACCATACAGTAGAAGAAGCGACTTATGAGCGTGAGGACGAGATGAGGGCTCAGCACCCGACGTTGTTCGAGTAGAACTCCAACCCCTTAAATTTGATTTCGGGGACAAAATTTCCTTTTAGGGGATTGTAATAACTGCATTTTTATTTTTGAATTTGTCGATTTCCTAACGCATTTTTGGTTTGATCTTTGTTTCGTCTTTTACTTCGTAAGAAGTAGTTTGTGAGTTCCTCAGGCATTTTGTGAGAGCCAAGAGTACTGAAGGGGGAGTCAAGGGATTTTTCTATCCATTATACCCTAGTTTGACCAAGTTTGAATACTATTCATTATTTTAGCATTTTAGGTAAATATCTGTTTTTACTTTAATTTATTATTATTTTAATTGGCAATTGGGGATATTTTTTTACTAAAGGGTCGGCCACCTCGTTCACCATTTTCATTTTGTCTTGCTTCCATTTTTATCTTGGAGAGAAAAACTAAAAAAACCTAGAGAGAGAAAGTGAAGGATTTTATACAAATTCAAGGCATTTTTCAAAGAGGAGCTACGGTTTTGAACCAGTTTTCAAGGGGAACTCAAGGAGATTGTTTGTGGTGATTTCAATGCTAGGAGGTGGTATTTTCTAGCTTGGAAGAGAAGTAAGCAACTATTCATCTATGATTGTTCATACAAATGTGTGTTTTTATATGATAAATTGAAGAAATCATGTTCTGTCTTGGTGATTTAATGATTGTATATGCTTAATATGATATGTATTAAGTGTATGGCAAAACTCATAATTGATGAGGGTTTAGTGTTTTGTGGAATTGATTGTTTTAACTTGTTTTTAATGGATTAAAACATGTTTAATTGCAATTGATAGAGGATTATGGTGTAAGCCTATGTTGATTTCATGTATTGTGTGAAATTGGATTGAAAATGATGTGTACAGAGGGATGGCCACTATAGGGTATTTGTGTCAAAATTTTGATTATGAGGAGCATTTTAGTCTTTTCATAAGTTAGAGGCTTTGGGGTATTTATAAAATTTTTAAGGGTGTTTTGGTCATTTTGTATGTAAGGGACATAGATAAAATTTTTGAAAATAGTCAAGGGGGTTTTGTTATTTTGCATGTAAGGGACATAAATGAATTTTTAAAAAAGGTCAAGGTATTTTGGTCTTTTGGTACATTGGGGATATAATTAAGATTTTTAAAATTATTAAGGGTATTTTAGTCTTTTTCAATATGGGGATGAAATTGGAAATCACAAAAATATGAAGGGCATTGGGGTCAATTTGCATTTTCAAGTATTTTATTGTATATATATATATATATATATATTAGTTTATCCAATTATATATATATATATATATCCAATTATATTTATTTATATTTTACTTAATATTTTTATCTATATAGTTATATTTATAATTAGATTTTACAACGTGCAAGTATATTATTTATTTACTATGTATTTGGAAATATATTATATGGGCATGCATATAAATATTTATTTATGTATAAAAATGAGTAATCCATATATTATACATATAATATGTCTATATATCTATATGTGTGTATAAGTTTGTGTTTGTGTGCATGTATTTGTGTATAAAATGTATGTATACATATGTGGATGTGTATATGTGTATTTATATATTTATATGTATATGAATATAGATTTATATGCATATTTTTATATATGTATTTATATATATGTTTATAGTTGTGTTCATAAATATGTGTACATGTTATTATTCTTATTTATATCTATTTACATGGGTATTTATACATATATGTATATATAGTTAGAGAAGTACTATTTTTTGTACTGTTGTTTTCACCATTTACTCGAGGGTTATCTTGGTAATTGTTGAAAGGGTCAGTGGGTTTTCAGTAATTATATCGTGTTATTGGTGTTTGTGAATCGTTGGTTTGAGCAGGGACATTTTGATAATTATCTTTGTCAAGTGGGATAGATTGGTAATTATGGATTGTATTGCTTTGCTTTGACCAATTTATGAGTTGTGGCATGTGCATTCATTTTCATGGAACAATTCAAGAGTTTTGCTGTTATGTAAAATAATAGATTATTCCCTAAGGGTTTATCTTTTTTCCAAAGTGAGTACACTGGTGTGGGTACATAGTTTTATATCTTGTTTTTAAATAGCTCTTTGAATACTGACCACCACAGATAGGTGGGTCACGCTGGAATTGTGATTCAACCGCATATAATGGATAGCTATGGGGTTTCATGTGGCAGCATCAAATGCAAATTGAGAGAGCGAGTTATTCGGTTTATAAAATAAAAAGGAAGAAATGGTGATTTTATGTGTACGGTTGTATACTGTATAATATGGCATTGGCATATGCATTTGGGTTGCCTACTAAGTGTTTTTCACTTACTCTTGTTTCTTGTGTGTCATTGGTTAATCCAAGACTTCCCATTAGGGCTTGGCGGGGTGAAAACTGGGAAGCATAGCACAGTACTATGTTCTTCCGCATTTGATTTGATATTTTGGACAAAGATACTCTGTGCATTTTAAATACTATTTTGATTTTACGATGTGGATGTGTATACTTTGATATATTTAAGGTATTTATGTTTTTGGCATTATTGTATTATTGTCCAAAATTATTTTTAAGCAAATCAAATTTGTGAAAGAAAAATATTTACCTGGTAAGCACACCTTATTTGGAAAACCTAGACTTGGATAAGGGGGTGTTACACAAAACCCCCATAATGAGCTAGCCTAGTTAAATTACCTCATATCCTATACTATAACTTCCATGCCAACTAAATCATACCCTATTGAAAAAGGCCATTAAATCATATGAGCTAATTTTCTTGCTAAATTAATCTAAGAGTGTCTCGTAGGCTTGATAAACTACTAATAACAAATTGACCACTAACATTAGCCCCCTTTAATTTGGCGGGTTTGTACATAGGCCTACAAAATTAAACTCATGTCAATTTGCTTGAAACTTTAATTCATGCACTTGAAAATTAGTTATATATTTCATGCAACATGACACAAAACTTAAACATAGACAATCAATATTAAATGAATCCTGCCATGACAAAAATACAAGCATACAAGTATAACGTTAAGACAATTCATAATGCACGCTCTAAAAAATAAAAGCATGAGTTTCGAAAGGTATTTGGCATCCGGCCAAGACACAGTAGTGCATCTGACATGTAATTCCTCATCCATTTAAATCTAGAGTAACAACATCAACATATTGGCATGAAACTGACATAGAGAACGAGTAGCATTGTCTATGTCATGTCTTCCATTAAGTGTAGCTTTACATCTGTCATAATGACATGAATGTGTTAGCATGAAACTTGCATCTAGCATGATATGTTGTAGGAAAACAATCATAAATTCCTTAAAAAATAAATTATACATTGCATACATATTTTTTATAATACCATATCTTGCATGGCATGAACATTTACTTGATAGGACGTGAATGGTTCTCTTGATAGATTTGCATGACATGGCATGGCTTGAACATTTTGCTTGATAGATTGGAATGATGTGGAATGAGCATTTTTCTTGAACATGATGTGGTATGAATATTTTGCTACACAGATCTATATGATGTGGCATGATATCAATATTTGCTTGACATATTGCATGAAGTTATGTGATTGTAAATATATTCATGTTTATCTACACAGCTCCAAGTGTGGTAGGTCTATCCACTTTTAGTTGATTAGATCATGCTAAGTGTCTCCGACATCATCCATAAGGTAGTAGTATCTGCTATAACATGTTTGTTTGATCATGTCTTCTTCCATGAAATTGATTGCATGTGTAGCCTCTAAGAATGGTCTCGTTCCTTTGGCTTCATTCATATAACATTGTGGTCACTAAAATTCACCAAGATCCTATGAGTGGCATAGTTGTTGCTACTATTACTTGAGGTCCATATCCTAGTTGGTTGAAAAGAAACTTGAACTTTGGACTACAATAGATGTTTGTGTGTCTACTTCAACCCCATATCAAGACTATCATTGCATTGGCTTTTTCTACATCATTAAAAGTCATAGTTGAGGTTGACTGAAGTTTCCTTTGGAGATCTTGCATCTTTTCTAGGCTACAGTATTGCACTTCATCTGTCGGCTTGTTCAAACTTGCTTCCCAATCCTTGTGCTTCTGAGAGTAGTATTTGGAAACTCTATGGCTGTGTATCTTCTCCGAAAGGCCTTCTAGACGTTCATCTTCTTCACCTTTTTTTCTCTCTATTTTTGGTTTTTGGTGCTTTTGTGATTCAATTTGATTCTCCCCAACAATACATTCAACCGGGTCACCTTTATTTTATTTTTTTTGAACTTTTGAGCTCGAATTCGTTTTTCTTCTTCTACACGTTCATCCTCTACACCGTTTTTTTAAAAAAAATTTCCTTGTTCCTTTAGATTTCCAATTCGATTTCCACAACTATACATTCAACTGGGCAACTTCTTTTTTCCCTTCTTCTTTTTTGTGTTGAATTTTGAGTTCAAATTCATTTTTCTTCACTTAGACGTTCATCCTCTCCAAATTCGTTTGTTCTCAACTATACATTTAACTAGACCACCATTTTTTCCTCTTTTTTTTTTGAATTATTTTTCATGTTCAAATTCATTTTTCTTTTTCTACACATTCATTCTCTCCACATTTTTTTAATACTTTCTCTTTATTACTTTTGAGATGCAATTCAATTTTCCACAACTATACATTGAACCAGGATCTTGTATTTTCTTCTTCTTTGTTTTTTAGTTGTCAAATTAGATTTTCATCGTCTACACATTCATTTCCTCCACCCTATTTTTTTTTTCTATTTTTTTCCTTTGTTTCTTTAAAGTTCCAATTCAATTTTTCTCAATTATATATTCAACCGAGCCACCAAACTTTTTCTTCTTCTTCTTCTATATGGTCATCGTCTCCACCTTTTTTGTTTCTATTTTTTTTATTTATTTCTTTTGAGTTCCAATTCAATTTTTCTCAACTATACATTCAATCAGGCACCTTTTCATTTTTTTTCCGAGTTGTTTTCAGAGTTTGAATTTTTTCTTTTTCGTCTTATGCACATTCTTCCTCCCTGCCATTTTTTTCTTTGTTTCTTTCGAGGTCCAATTCCATTTTCCTTTATAGTCTTTCAACTAGGCACCTTTTTATTTTTGAGTTGTCTTTCCACTTTGAACTCGTTTTTCTTCTTCTACACATTAATCCCATCCATCTTCTTTTTTTTTCTTTTTAGTTCCAATTTGATATTCATTAACATAAAAAATGTTCTTCTTTTTTAATTTTTTAGTGGTTTTTGATTTCGAATTTGTTTTCTATCTACTACATGTTTATCTTCTCCACCCTTTGTTTTCCCATTTTTTTCTTTGCTGTTTCCAAGTTCAAAATCGATCTTCCTCAACTACAAGTTTAACCATGCCAAAATTTTTTTCTCTTTTTTTTGAGTTTTTTTTTCAGTTCAAATTCATTTTTCTTCTTCTACACGTTCATCCTCTCCAACCTTTTTTTTTTTTCTCTATTTTTTCCCTTTTGTTCTTTCATATTCCAATTCAATTTTGTTCAACACTACATTCCACCGGGCCACCTTTATTTTTCCATTTTGTTTTCTGAATTCGAATACGTTTTTCTTCTACACAATTCATCTTCACTACCTTTTTTTTTTCCTTTTCTGAATTTGAATTCATTTTTATTCTTATACACGTTCATCCTCTCCAACATTTTTTTTCTATTTTTTTTTATGTTTCTTTCAATTGTAATTCAATTTTTTCACAACTATGCATTCAATCGAGCCTTCTTTCTTTCTTTTTTTATATATTATTTTATGAGTTGAAATTCATTTTTCTTCTTCTACACGCTCATCTTCTCCACCCTTGTTTTCTATTTTCTTTCTTTGTTTTTTTTTTCTCTCTTTTTGTTCCAATTCGGTTTTCCTCAATAATAATTGGGCCACTATTTTTTTTTCATTCCTTCTAAGTTGTTTTTCAAGTTCAAATTCATTTCTTTCTTCCACGCGTTCATCCTCTCCAATTTTTCTTTGTTTCTTTTGGATACCAATTTGATTTTCCTTAACTATATATTCCACCAGGCCACCTATATTTTCCTTCTTTTTGTCTGAGTTGTCGAATTTGTTTTTCTTCTTTTATATGTTCATCCTCTCCACCCTATTTTTTTCTATTCTTTTCTTTTACTTCTTTCTTGTTCCAATTTGATTTTACTCAACTATACATTCAACTGAGCAATCATTATTTTCCAAGTTCAAATTTGTGTTTTCCTCTACACATTCATCTCCTCCACCATTTGTTTTCTATTTTTTCTTTATTTCTTTTGAGTTCCAATTTGATTTTTCTCATCTACACATTCAACCAAGCAACTTTTTTTTTTTTGAGTTATTTACCAAGTTTTAATTTTTTTTCTTCTTCTATTCATTCATCCTCTTCACCTTATTTTTGCCTGTCGAATTCCAATTCAAAAATTCCAAAATACCCTCAACAATTTCAAAAAAACCAAACATGTCCCTCCATGGCTAAAATTTCCCAATTCAAATTCACCTAAAAATTGCATCTAAATCAAGCAATAATGATAGGGCTTTGCAAGATCAATACACTAATTAATATTTTACTAATTAAATTCATAGAAAATCAATACTAAATGCATAAAATTGAAAACCCTAATTTAAAAAATTGAGAATCTTTGTCAAAAACCAAATCAAGCTCAAATCATATGATTCGAACATAAATCAAGCAAGTAAACATTTAGATTCACATAGATCTACTTGGATTTAAACCAAAATGAAAAAGTTTGGAAACCCACTAAAAAAACACCACAACACAAGTCAAAACCCACAAAGATGGCTGGCTTCTTCTTCTCCCATTTTCCCTTGAATTTCCCTTGAATTTTTAAATTTTCTCTCTCTAAAAAATGGCGGGGTGGTTGGCCATGGGATAGAAAAGATATTTGACCTCTAAAAAAAAATAAGAAAATAGTAGTTACACTGCTTTTGGACTGCTTTTCAAACCACATTAAAAAATTTTGTAGCCAAAAATTAAAATAGTCAGTAAAAACTATGTCAAAAACAAAAACAAGCTATACCAATAAAGTTGAAAATAATGCGGGTATTATAGAAGAAATCATATGAAGATCGAGCATCTTGTAAAGCTTGACACAAGGCACTAATAGTAGCAATGTCATCATCTAGCCGCTACCTTTGCTCTTCTCTCTCTCTGGCTAATCACTCAAGTTCGACTAGTCTCTTATGTCTGTGCTTTTGTAAGTAAAGTAAAGAAGCAAGTCTTCTCACATTGTCTAGCAAAAACTGATGGTCAAAACCAATATCTATAGTGTAACACCCCTTTTACCCAAGCTCAAAGACTCAAATAAAGAGATGTCACTTCAAAAAGGCGGTATAATAGAATAATATAAAAGAAAATTTTCATTTGAAACCTAAATCAGAAAACCGAATAAAAATTTTCTTTAATCTTTAGGATAGAATTAAACCGTTAGTATTAATAGCAAAACCCAAATATTTTAAGCTTTGAATCAATACAATTCTTTACTCAAGACCCACAACGTAAAGAAAATCTATTGTATCTCTTTCGGAGTTCTAATTTTGATTCGGTACTAAGAATGACGGTAATCTTGGCGGCACCTTATCAAATGGCATTGGTGGAATTAAAGGAGTTTAAGGAGCAGTTGTAAGATATACTGAATGAAGGTTTTATCCAACTAAGTGTATCTCCATGGGAGCATCAGTACTATTTGTGAAGAAGATTGATGAGTCAATATGATTATGTATTGATTATTTGGAGTTGACCAAGGTGAGGATCAAAAATAAGTATCTGTGATGAAGAATTAGTGATTTGTTTGACCAATTGGAAGCAGATAGTATCTTCTCAGAGATAGATCTCTGATTGTGTCATCACCAAGTGAAGATTAAGGAGGATTATTGACAAAAAGTGTGTTTTGAACAAGGTATGGCTACTACGAGTTTGTGGTAATGCCATTTGGACTAACAAATGTACCGATAGTATTTATAGACTTAATAAATCTAGTCTTCCCAAATAAGTTTGTGGTTGTACCAGTAGTATTCATATTGATATGCTCAAAGAATGTTGAGGAATATGAAAAGCACTTATGAGCTATTCTAAAATGCCTATGAGAAAAGAAACTCTACACTTAGTTTAAGAAGTGTGACTTTTGGCTCAAAAGTAATTCTTTTCTTGGATACATTATTTCCAAAGAAGGAATATAAGTGGATTCAAATAAAGTTACATTTGTACAAAAATGAAAGAGGCCAACTACTATAGGCGAACTAATTAGTTTTTTTGGATTGGCAGGCTACTATTGAAGATTTGTAGTTGGATTTTCAAAGATTACGATGACACTAAAGCAGTTACTAAAGAAAAACGCCCAAATTTATATGGTCTAGGGAATGTGAAGAGAGTTTTCAAGAACTCAAAAACAAGTTACTACTACACTGATACTCACTATTCTAAATAATAAAAAGAGAAATATGTAATCTATAGTGATAAATCAGGGATAGGGCTAGGATGAGTACTGATGCAGAATAATAAGGTTCTTACGTATTCCTCACAACAACTGAAACCGTATGAATACAATCATCCTATACACGATTTGGAGCTCACAACCGTAGTTTTTGCGTGAAAAATATGGCAGCATTATCTTTATGGTTTGAAATACAATATCTATATAGATCAAAGGGTCTCAAGTATTTCTTTATTCAGAAGGAATTTCATATAAGACAAAGAACATGGCTCGAGTTGGTAAAGGATTATGACTGCACAATAAATTACCATCTGTGTAAAGCAATTGCAGTAGCTGACGCCTTAAATAGGAAGTATGTAGGTTTTAGTCGTAATTTAATTACTACTCAATTATGTATCTTAGAAGAGCTTTGAAAATTGGATATTAAATTGAATTAGTTCATAATCAAAATTTATATATGTTATTAGCATTCCATGTTCAGCCATTGATCTTAGACAAGATCAAAGAATGTAAAGGGAATGACACAAGTCTTAAGAAAATTAAGGACGAAGAAGTCCAAGTAGAAAAACCTGATTTCAGACTTGAAAGAGATGAATCTCAAAGGTTTAGTACTCATATATATGTTCTGAACAAGTATGAATTAAAGAGAGAAATCTTAGTGGAATTACATTGTACACCTTATACGGTCCATCCGGGAGCTACGAAGAAGTAATAAAGAAATCTTTAAACTTTGTACTGTTTGTGGCATATTGTTTAATATGTCAAAAAGTTAAAAGTGAACATCAAAGGCTATCTGGCAAGTTAAAGCCATTGATGATTCTTGAATGAAAGTGAAGGCCAACAAGATTCCACCTTGTTAGTAGAAAAATATGAAAGAAATATAAGGGTGTGGGGAGTAAGGAACCATTTACCCATGGCAAAAACCTCTGATTCCAGCTCAGGCCTTTCACACATCTCTCCCCCTTTCATAGTTCTTCGTCTATCTTCTACATCTTCTTCCCAAACTCAACATCTTACTGAACATACTCATGTCCCAGATACTGCAAAAGTTCCTGCAACTCAATTACCTATTGTAAATCCTTACAAGATCTTTTACAAATAATCTTTCTCTCCATCGCCTCATCAGTGGTGATCACAATGAGGGTTTGACTATTATTTTTTTGGGGAATAATTTGCATTTGATATATCCCTCTATCTTCTCACTTATACTATTAATGCCTCTTTGTGGTAATTTGCTTGGATTATTGACTAGTAACTTCTTGATAGTATACATTTTGACTTGGTATTGAAAAGGAAATCAATTATACAAAATTTAAGTTTCTTCAAACCACATTCAGCAATCAGTTTTGATGTGTAGATTTACACATGTTGCATGGCATCTTGCATTTGCATCTTGCATGGTGAAAGTTGCCGAGTGCTTTATTGCTCAATCGTTTCTTATTTGTGTGTGCATGTAGGCAACAAAGTTAAAGATAAAGCTTACATGAAACTTGGGATGTGATTTGGTGCTCATGGCATATGCTTATTCTGCATGATTTGTTTCGTGCTTGATTTATTCTACTTTAGTCATTTGAATATTATTGTTTTTGCCTTTTCCATTTTTTTGTGGGTTTGGTCTTAAAAACAACGAGCAGTTTAAACTTATTTATTTACTTTGAAATACATTGACTAGAATATTTTTTATCTAATAGAGGTTTTATTTTTAATTAAATTCGCTATGTTTTGGTTTCAAAGACGATGAATGGTTTATACGTGTCTATTTTTATTTAATTAAGGTTTTATTTTGAATTAGATTAGATTTACTATTAAAGTCAAAAGATAGATTGTGTTGTTTTGGATAATGTCGTATAGGAAAGTTTAACAAGTTTTGGGTTTTCTGCATTTTTCCGATTCTGAATCGGTCAAAGTAGGACGTCCTAGGTCAAGTCCATGAGGCCTGGAAACCTTTCTCTAGTGGAGTATGAGCGACAGTTTGACAAACTTTCTCTTTACTTTCCACATTTGGTGGATATCAAAGAATGCAAAATGAGACATTTCAAGAAAGGACTGAGGGTAGAACTATACACCGCTATAGCAGTGCTGTATCTACCCACCTATGCTGAGGTGCTGCAGCGAGTTCAACTGATTGCGAAGGATCCTACTCCATAAATGAATAAGGCTGCAGGGCAAAGCTCCTCTACTCAATGGAACTTTTGGGGTGGAAGTAACTAGCATAAGAGAAAGGTTGAGGGAAGAAAGTGGAGCTAAACCGCAATAACAATGGTAACAAGAAGCCTAAAGGGAATAACAGTTAGCCTAGCATTCCTCAGTGTTAATCCTATGGCAAGAATCATACCGGAGAGTGCTAGAAGAAGACCGGAGCATGCTTCAAGTGTGGCAAGGCTAGCCACATGATACAAGATTGTCCTGAAATGGGAGGAAGAAGGCAGCAACCCACTCAAGGTCAAGTGTTTACGTTAACGAGGGAAGATGCTGAGAAAGATAATTCTACTATGGTGGCAGGTACAATCTCTTTGAATGGTTCAAATGCTTATGCTTTATTTAATTCAGGTGCTATGCATTCATTTTTGTATAGACGGTTTGTGTCTAAGCTAACACTAGAACCAATTCGTCTTAAGGACGATTTGTGTGTTGCTACACCCTCTGGAGTTTATATGTGTGCCTCGTTTGTGTTGAAATCCTGTGAAGTGTACCTCAGAAATGAGAAGTTGCATGCTAATTTGATCATATTGGATATGTTTGATTTCAATGTGATCTTCTGCATTGACTGGTTATGCAAGAGTAGAGCGTGCATTGACTGCAAGGAGAATGTGACATGATTCACCCCCGAAGGTGGCCAGTGTTTTGAGTTTGAAGGATTAAAGCCGAGATCGCAACCAAGGTTATTAACGGCCTTACGAGCATTGAGGTTCTTCCGTAAAGGTTGCCAAAGATTCCTTGTTAGTGTCTACGATAAGGAATCGCCAGCTCTGAATTTACAAGACGCTAGGGTAGTTCGTGACTTTGTGGACGTGTTTCTTGAAGAGCTACTTGAGTTGCCACCGGATCGAGAAATAGAGTTTACCATTGACTTGGTACCGAGATCAGCACCCATTTCAATGGCACTCTATAGAATGGCACTAGCAGAGTTGAAGGAGCTGAAGGAGCAGTTAGAAGATCTTTTAGATAAGGATTTTATCAAACCCATTGTGTCACCTTGGGGAGCACCAGTTCTATTCGTTAAAAAGAAGGATGGTCTAATATGACCATGCATTGACTACCGTGACCTCAACAAAGTAACGATCAAGAATAAGTACCCACAAAGATCTGAAGTTCGAAGTTGGGGAAGAAATATTTCTCAAGGTTGCACCATTGAAAGGTGTAATGAGGTTCGATAAGAAGGGGAAGTTAAATCCTCGTTACATTGGACCTTTCGAGAAACTGGAAAGAGTTGTGATTTTGGCTAATTGTTTGACACTACCTCCCACGTTATCCGGCATTCATGATATTTTTCACGTGTTTATGCTACGGAAGTATGTTTATGATCCTTCACACATTATCAAGTATGAGTCCCTACAGGTATACGAGAACTTGACATACGAGAAGAAAAGAACTTGACACGTCATCTTTTCTCAAAGTCATTACATGGACTGATGACTGTTAGGTCATGGTCTGGATTTGTTGACTAAGACTGAATAGTTTGCTATCTTATATGTTTTCCTATGTTTGTTTCCTTATTTGGCAAAGTCAAAGGTAAAGTTAAAATCAATAGTCAAAAGTCCATCCTGCCACATCATCATTTAGACTAATAGTGTGATGACTGGGACTCATGACTGAACTTGGTTAAACATTGGTCAAAAAATTTTCTATCTTATATGTTTTCCTATCTTAGAGCCAAGTTTGAAATTGGTTGAACATTGGTCAAAAAATGGTCTATCAAGTGTCATCTCATTAAAACCGTAGGACACCCTTTTGAAACCGTAATGCCCTCTTTAAAAGCCACTTTATGAGTGTAATCTAAACCCAACTTGAAGCCTTGGCTGCTGCCCATCATCATAGAGAGAGAGAGAGAGATGAGAGTTTTTTGAGAGAGATGAAGAAAAAGAAAGGAAAGGAAGCTAGATCTCCAAGCTTCTCAAGAGGAAACTGAAAGGAAATCCAAGGAGCAGCTAGCCAGACACTTTCCAACAGCTGGAGGGGGAGTTTTGGTCTTGATTTTTAAGGTTTAAACGAGAGGTTTAAGCAAACTCAAGGTAGGGTCCCAAATGGGTGTATTGTTGGATTCATGTGTTTCCTTTGCTAGTTGTAAGTAAATCTATTGATCTATTGATTTTGAGTTGCTGATCTGTGTATTGTGGTATTGAAATCATGATTTGGGGTGTGTTTATAATGGGTTCTAGACTTGTTATGACCGAGGGCTTGAGTGTGCTGTAAAACTGGAAAGTTATTGTAATTTTCATAGATTTTGATTGCTTGTTGTCATTCGGGTATTTGCCCAAAAATTCTGATATTTTTGCTGCATAAACTTGAGTGTCTCTTGAACAATTTCATTTTGAATTTCTGAAATCAGAGTTTTTATGAGAGAGAAATAAATGTTTTAAACTAATTGCATGGACAGGAATTCTAGGAGGAACCCTGCACCATAATCCATGGGTTTGATGATATTTCAGGGGTTTTGATTTTTTCTTATTTTTGGTTCACATTTTTTCCTTTAAATTCATTGAGTCTTGGTTCTGTTGGTTTTGGAATTGTCCAATTCGGAATTCAAATTAGGATTTTACAAGATTTACAACTTTAGTTTTTTTGCTGGAAAATAATATTCACACATATATAGATATTCCTACACACATACTCACATATAGATATTCATACACACATAAATATTTATATAAATACACACACACACACACATATATATACATGCATGCACACTTGCACACATTCACAAATGTATAACAATGCATACCAACACACATATGAATTTATCAAAAAAAACCTAATTTTCAAATAAAAAAAATAAATAACTAGAAAATGTGAAATGACTAAAATGCTCTTCACAAATTCAAAAATACCAACCATTTCCCCTTTCATGGTCGCCCATTCTAAGTCTCCAACACCATTCAATGTCACACAAACTCAAGTAATAAACTTGGAGTTTTACAAGATTCTCAAAACAATTAACCAATCCAAGCAACAATTCACCTAAAATATATGTAATTTCATAATTTTCCACACAATCAGAACCCAAAATTTGGGGCTTTTGTCATACCATCGAACCAAGTCCAATTTTCATAATCAAGGCCACAAAACAACCATAACCAATCAAGAATCACATTTTTTTTAGCAACAATTCAACAGAACCACAAAAATTCTGCAAAAATTACAGGGGTAAGAACACCTTCAAGTTCGAAAACTCCTAAATCACCATTTGAAATGTACAAATCTCACTTGCTTTGGAGTCCCCAATGTGGCCGGTTGCTTTTCCTTTATTTTCCCATGAATTTTCCTTTATTTTTCTCTCACTTTCTCTCTCTTTCTCTCTGTAGAAACTTCTTGAAGTGCCTTTAATGGAGAAAGTGGCCAGCCATGGTGTTAAATGAAATAAAAAAATAAAAAAGAAAGTAATTAAAAGAATTAAAAATGAAAAGAGCGTCAAAGTCAACATTTTGATTAAGGGTAAAATGGAAAGAAAAATAATCAGTCGACCCCTAACTATATATTTAAGGCCCTTACTAAATGTTCAAAAACTCTCAAGTAGCTTGTTGTAGTGTAAGCAGTGACGTGGTAATCAAACTTTAATTGTGACCAAAAGTCAATAGTTCTCAAAAAGCGCTGGTGTTACATGAGGAGTTCCAATATTGTTTGTAAAGAAGAAGGGTGGGGTGGATCAATAAGACTTTGTATTGATTGCCAAGAGTTGAATAAGGTTACTATTAAGAACAAGTACCTGTTATCTCAATTGAAGACTTGTTTGATCAACTTTAGGGATCCGGTTGTTTTTCCAATATAAACCTTCACTTAAGATATTATTAGTTGAAAGTGAAGAACGTAGACATTAAAAAGACAACATTCAAGACCTTTTATTTTTACAAGGAGTTCTTGGTAATGCCATTTGGTTTTAAAAATGCACTAGTTGCATTTATGGACCTTATGAGAAATTATAGAGACTATGCTGTAACAAGTTTTATACGAAGTCCAAAAAGCTTGAATTTTGGATGGATTGAGTTCCCTTTCCTAGGCATGTGGTTTCAGAGCATGGCATATTGGTAGACTTGAGTAAAATTGAAACGGTTCAAAATTAGCCTACATGATGCGTGGCTCTAAGAGATTGTCCAAGCTCCTAGCGAAAAAAATACAGAAACTCCCAAGACTAACAAGGTTAGAACAATGATTAGGAATTTTGACCCTTTTCTTAAGAAAAAAAGAACCAAATATGTCAAAGAAGGATTGTGACCCCTTACTTAGCAAGCAAGAACCAACAATATTGAAGAACACAAAAAGCAATTAACTCTTGAATGCTCTGAGATAATTGGCAAAGTAACCAAGACTAATTTTATTGAATAATAATATGTAAATTCGTCCATACTAAAGAGGCCTATTTATAGGCTTCCCAAAACCCTAAGTCTAAAACAATTAAGCCACCTAAAACAACTAGGAAACCTACAGCAATTAGGAAACTTAAATAAAAGGTCACATGTTAGTCACATGACCAATTAAAAACCAATAAAACACTTGTCATGTGTCCAAACTAATTAAATAAAGACAATTGTCAATAGACTACAGAACTAAGACCATGCCAACTTCAATCTTCAATCTTCATGGATAATGATGGTCATGTATGCATAAATGATTTGACCAGTTCCTTTGCATATTTCTCTGCCAACGAATTCTTCTTCAAAGCCTTCCAAACATGCCAATTTAACCAACCCAAGAAGGGCTTCCTTGAACTTCTTTGCACGAGCTCTCGTGATAGGTTCTTGAGGCATTTCCTATGCTTGAACAGCTATCCCATTATTGCCCCTCTCCTCAAAAAGATTCGACTTCGAATCATTTCCTACATCAAAAAGAGAAAGATCAGAAACATTAAAGGTAGCACTGACATTATACTCACTAGGAAGGTCGATCTTGTAAGCATTATCATTAATCCGCTCCAACACTTGAAACGGTCGATCAACACGTGGGTGAAGCTTGGATTTCCTTTTGCCACGAAACCTCTCCTTACACATATGTACCCAAACCCAATCACCAGGTTCAAAGACAATATGCTTACATCCTTTATTAGCATCATCAGTGTACAGCTTAGTTTGGAAATGCGCACGAACCTTTGAGTGTAAATCTTTGACAAACTCAGCTTTCTGTTTACCTTCCAAACTTAGTTGTTTATAAAGAGGCAATGAAATTAAATCCATAGGAGTTAAAGAGTTAAAACCATAAACAATTTCAAAAGGTGAACAATTAGTAGAAGAATGCAATGTTCGGTTATAAGCAAACTCAATATGCGGCATACATTCCTCCCAATTCTTTAAATTCTTGTTAATTATTGCACGTAATAAAGTTCCTAAGGTTCGATTCACTACTTCAGTTTGTCCATCTATTTGAGGATGACATGTAGTCGAGAATAGCAATTTAGTTCCTAGTTTATTCCATAGGGTTCTCCAAAAATGATTAAGGAATTTAACATCTCTATCTGACACAATCGTTTTTGGTATGCCATGCAACCTAACAACCTCATGAAAGAACAAGTCCGCAACATGCATGGCATCATCGGTTTTACTACATGGTATAAAGTGAGCCATTTTAGAAAATCTATCCACCACAACATACACAGAGTCTATACCTCTTCAAGACCTAGGTAAACCTAACATAAAATCCATAAATATATCAATCCATGGTGCACTAGGAATAGGTAGAGGTGTATATAAACCATGAGGTAAAACTTTAGACTTAGCTTGGTTACAAGCAAGATAAGTTTGACACAATTTTTCAACATCTTTTATCATGTTAGGCCAAAAGAAGTGTTCAACTAAGATATCTAAAGTTTTAGTTACACCAAAGTGTCCCATTAAACTACCGCTATGCGCCTCTTTAACCATTAGCTCACGCATAGAACACACAAATGCAGTGGTCTCTAAACAAGTAACCATCATGCCTATATTAGCAAAGTCAGGGTCATTAACAGACGCGACACTCTCACACGCATTTATATTAGCAAAGTCAGGGTCATTAACATATAGTTCCTTAATGTACTCAAAACCTAGTAACTTAGCAGTTAAGGGAGAAACAAGTGCATACCTTCGAGAAAGTGCATCGACAACAACATTTTCCTTACCTTGTTTATACTTGATAACATATGGAAATGTTTCAATGAATTCAATACGTTTGGCATGACCAGAAGTATCACATTCAATCTAAAAAAATTTAGAAAAGTCAGGTAAACCAAGAACAGGTGCAGATGTTAATTTTTATTTCAGAGTATTGAGCGCTTTATCTTGTTCAACCCCCCAATTAAAGTTTACATTCTTTTTAATCATTTCATTCAAAGGGGCAGCTATGGTGCTAAAATTCCTATCAAACCTACAATAGAAACTAGCCAAGCCATGAAAACTTCGAACTTCACTAGCATTTTTAGGTGTAAGCCAACTCTTAATCGCTTGTACTTTCTCTTCATCTACTTGAATACCATTAGCACCTACAACATAGCCTAAGAACACAAATTTATCCATGCAAAATGTACACTTTTTAAGATTAACATATAATTTTTCTTTCCTATGTATTTCAAGAATACATCTCAAATGCCCTATATGCTCATCTAGACTCTTACTATAAAGTAAAATGTCATCAAAGTATACAACCACAAACTTTCCAAGACAAGCACGCAAAACATGAGTCATTAAACGCATAAAAGTATTAGGTGCATTAGTTAATCCAAATGGCATAACTAACCACTCATAAAAACCATATTTTGTTTTAAATGCAGTCTTCCATTCATCACCTTCTTTCATCTCAATTTGATGATACCCACTCTTCAAATCAATTTTAGAAAAGATACTAGAGCCATACAATTCATCATCTAAACGAGGTATAGGATGGCGATACTTTACAGTGATTTTACTAACAGCACGACAATTGAAGTACATACGCCAAGAACCATCTTTCCTTGGCACTAACAAGACTAGAACGGCACATGGACTCATGCTCTCTCATACATATCCATTTTCTAAAAGCTCCTTCACTTGCCTTTCGAGCTCCTTCATCTCCTCGGGATTACTCCTATAGGCTAGTTGATTAGGAATGGTTGCTCCGGGCACAAAATTTACTTGATTCTCAATCCCCCTAATAGGCAACAATCCTAGCGACTTCTTTTCGAGAAATACATCTGTAAAATCCTGCAAAAGAGCAATAGCAGCACTAGGCAAAGAATCATTAAGATCAAGGTTAGCACCTTTGCAAGGCATAAAAAACATAGTTTTCTTTGCAAGAAACGCGGTCCTAATATCGCTCATCTTGGCATAAAAATTTTTCTATTTTCTCTCTTTATGCGCACTCTTTTCTATTTCTACTCTCTCAGTTTTCTTCTCATTGTTTTCACTCACGCTCGTGTTTACACACTCTTCTTTCTTTTTAGACTCTCGCTCTTTCACTTGAATCTCATAAATCTGTTTAGGAGTCAATGGAATCAGAGTAATCATTTTTTCATCTTTGTAGAACACAAACCGATTTTTAACCCATCATAGGTTATTTTTCGATCAAACTGCCATGACCTACCAAGCAATATGTGCTCAGCATGCATGGGTACCACATCATATAAAACTTCATCTTGGTACCTCCCAATGGTAAAAGGAACCTTGACTTACTTAATTACCTTAATCTCTCCACAATCATTCAACCATTGAAGCTTATATGGCTTTGGATGCTTCATGGTATGAAATCCTAACTTCTCCACTAGCTCAGTACGAGCTACATCCGTATAACTCCCTCCATCAGTAATCATGTTATAAACGCAGCCTTTAACTTGACATCGAGTTTGGAATATATTCTCTCTTTGTTCATCATTTTCTTTTTTTACTTGGACATTCAAAGCTCTTCAAACAATTAAAGCTTGTCCAACTTCAGGATATTCTCCATCACTCACATCCTTCAAAGGCGGCATCTCATCACCAATTTCGCCTTCACAATCGGATTCCACCTCTCTAATGTCCCTTAAGATCATAACTCTCTTATTAGGACATTGCGAAGCAATATGTCCTACTCCCAGACACTTGAAGCACTTAATATCACGGGTCCGAGTCGGATTGCTTCCTTCCTTCCCTTTCCCTTTTTCTGCACCACCTCTCCCTTGGGCATCAAATTTATTTGGCTTATAGAAAGTTTTCTCATCCTTCTTCCAATTTGCACCACCACTCTTCCAAGATGGATTATTAGCCTTCCATGGTACATTACTACTTAAAGCCGAATTAAACCGAGTATTGTTCACTTCCCTTTTGAGTTGCTTCTCAATTTTAATAGCCATGTGAACCATGTCTTCTATCTCCACATAATGTTGCAATTCGATAACATTAGCAATCTCACGGTTTAAACCTTGTAGAAACCGCGCCATGGTTGTTTCATGGCCTTCTTCAATATTTGCTCGGATCATAGCAACTTCCATTTCCTTGTAGTAATCCTCCACACTTTTATTGTCTTGAGTTAGTCCTTGCAAATGTTGACATAACTCACGGTAATAATGAGTAGGCACAAAACGATGCCTCATCGCAGTCTTAAGTTCATCCCATGTGTTGATTGGTCTCTCTCTATATCTCCTTCGATTTGTCACCAATTGATCCCACCATACGATAGCATAGTCGGTAAACTCAATCACAACTACTTTAAATTTTTTCTCTTCAGAATAATTGTGACAATCAAATATGAGATCCACCTTCTTCTCCCAATCAAGATAAGCTTTAGGATCATTTCTTCCATGGAAGGATGGAATAGATACTTTGATATTGCCTAAGTTTCGATCCTCCCTATCATCATTGTTGCGCCAAATTCGGGTTGATGATCCTCCTTTACTCCCTTCTTCAGCTTCTTCCTCCACAACTCTTCTAGGTTGCCAATTATGTCGCCTAGGTGGATTAGAGGATTGAGTCACATCATTTTTTTTCTTTTGTATTTCAGCTTCTTGTTTTTCCATGCAATCCAACACTTGTCCAAATTGAATCTCTATTCGCTCTAGGTGTTGTCTAAAGGCTTGCATGTTAAAAACTTCCTAGGAAGTTTCTTCCCTGCTTGTCATATTGAAACAAAAACTAACAAAAGAATTGTTAAGATTAAATAAAATAATCCTCACACACTCCCTTATGTGTTTCACTCAAGCACTCGTGTATATACCCTCCACAATAATGAACTCACCAACTATCCTAGAT
Source organism: Rhamnella rubrinervis (assembly GCA_007844105.2). Taxonomy (NCBI): domain Eukaryota; kingdom Viridiplantae; phylum Streptophyta; class Magnoliopsida; order Rosales; family Rhamnaceae; genus Rhamnella; species Rhamnella rubrinervis. The sequence goes on from CM017577.2 coordinate 11,150,645, forward strand.
ACTTATTTGGTCTTTACCAAAAATCAGAGAACAAACAATAAATTAAAATTTGTTGTAAGGAAACAAAAGAAATCGGCTTAATGAAATTTGTTTTTCTTTTTTTTTTTTTGGTCTTTGGGCTTTGGGCTTTGGGCAAGGCTTTGAGTTTTGTGCCTGGACTTTAGATTTGGGCTTGGCCTTTGGGTTTTATGCTTGGACTTTAGATTTGGGCTTGGGAATTGGGCTTTGTGCTTGGACTTTAGATATGGGCTTTGGCTTTAACTTTTGATTTTTATTTTTTTTTTATGCTTTTGGTCCAAACTTACGCAGCTTCTTCTTCTTTTCTTCATTTTTTTTTGTTTTTTTTTTACAATTGAAGGGTTTGAAACAAAGATGTTCCAGATACAAGAAAGAAAATCAAGAAATAAAAAAAACAAATAGCAAACCTTGTTAGACCCTTGCTCTGATACTAATTGATGCATGACTCTAGGAGATTGTCCAATATACTAGTGAAGAAAATACAGAAACTCCCAAGACTAACAAGGTTAAATTAATACTCATTTTTATACATAAATAATTATTTATACATGCACTTATACAAAATATACTTATGAATATTTAATAAATACATACATAATTTACTTGCATTTTGTAACTTACAAATATAATTATAACTATACAAATAAATATATTAATAGAAATATAAAAAATTGTAATTTAATATATATATATATAAATGAATAAATAAATAATTTAATATATATATATATAATAAAATACTTGAAAATTGAGAAAGACTACAATGTCCCTCCAAATTCTAATATTTTCAATTCTACCCTTCATATAGAAAATGACTAAAATACCCCTAATAATTTTTAAAAATTCTAATTATGTCCCCAATGTGTAAAATGACCAAAGTGCTCTTGACTTTTTTAGAAATTTCCTTTACATCTCTTACATGCAAAAGACAAAAATGCCCTCAAACATTTTCAAAAATGTCATTTGTGTCCCTCACATGAAAAATGACCAATTAACCTTTGAAATTTTCAAAAATATCCAAAATGTCCATCACATGTGATAAGACCAAAATGCCCCTCGCATATACAAAATGGACATAACCACCCCATGCATTGTCATCCCTCTCTACACATCAAAATCTATCAATTCTTTACTAATTCATCAAATTGAAAATGACTTATGCCACAACCAACCATCGATTTCCATAAATCATGTTGTAATCCAACAAAACCACATTAAAACCATCAATTTGACAAAAAAAAAAATCATAAATCCTCATTAATTGAGGGTTTTCTCATATGCTCAATACACATCAAATTAAGTATAACTAATCATCAATACAAAGCATGATTCTATCACTTAATCAAGTAAAATATATGATTTACATGAAAAGTTTAAAAAGAAATAGTTACCAAGCTCTCTTTCAAGTAAAAAAAGCACTCATTCCAGGCCTTGAAAAATCACACAAGCTATGCCAATAAACTCCCCTTGATGGCCGGCAAACAACCCTTGAATTTCACTTGAAAATTCTTTGAAATTTGCAATTTCTCTCACTTTCTCTCTCTGAAATTTTAGAGTTTCTCTCTCTAAAATGAAGAAAATGAAATAATAAGCAAGACAACATGGGAGTGGTTGGCTAACAAGAATAAAAAGCCCAATTGACAACTTAAAATAAAAATAAAATAAATGAAAAGTAAAAGATGTTTAACTATAATATTAAAATAATAATTAGTGACAGTCAACTCTAGTCAAACTTGGTCAAACTTTGATCAAGTATAAAATAGATAGAAAAAGTCTCTCGACTCCTCGCAGGGTACTGTCAGCCCTTATAAAATGCTCAAGGAATTCAAAGCTACTTGTTTTGGCAAAAAAATGGGAAATCTAGATAAAACCAAAATCGCGTCTAGAAATCGATAATTTCAAAAATAAATACTTGGTTATTACAAATTGTAAACTCAACTTCAAGATCTAGTGGTGAATCAGGTAACTCCTTAGGAAACACATCAACGAAATCTCTTGTGGTTGAAGTGTATCCAAATTCATATTATAGACGCTAATCATAAACCCTTGACAACCTTTACGAAAACATTTTCATGCTCGTATAGTAGTTATTAGCATAGGTGATGTTTTAGTTTTAAACACGAAATAGTGAGCATCTATAGGATCAAAGAGAACTCGCTTCTCTTTACACTCTATATATACCCTATTCCTAGATAGTTAATTCATTCCAATGATCACATCAAAATCACACATATCAAGAATTATAAAATTGGTATGAAGCTTCTTGTTTTCGATACAAACTTCTCATGATTTTATCATAGAAGTAACATACATGTCAACACCAGATGGTGTTGAAATCATCATATCACAATCAAGACATATAGATTAGATTCCTATCTTAGATGCAAAATTACTAGACACAAACGAATACGCGAGCCAGAATCTAATAAAGCATAAGCATTTAAAACTTCTACAGAAATCATACTTGCCACCAAAACAGAGTCCTTTTCAGCATCAGCCCTAGTCAACATGTAATCATTTTCTTATGTCAGCTTCTGTTCCTTACCAGCATCAAGAAAATTCCACATAATATGTTCGATCTTTTTGCAGTTAAAACAAGCACCAATCTTGCTAAAACATTTTCCACATTTCCCAAATTGGCGATTGTTATAATACTTGCACAAATAAACATTTCTTTGATTACCCTCCTCTTTGGGCTTCTTATTGCTATTCCATTTTCTTCCATTCCCTTTCCTCTTATTATTACACACCAAGATCTCTTGTCGAAGATGAACCTTGCTCACTTGTCCTCACCTCAGTTGTTGTCTCGTCATTAGCTATCAACTATACCCTTTGAATCACCTTTGCATATGTGGGTTGTCACAGAACAACAGTAGCTCTATAGTGTTCAGGTCTCAATCTAGCCTCAAAATGTTTTGCCTTGCAATCTTTAGTATTCATCAGATGTGATGCATAGTGAGATAGTTCCTCAAACTTCCTTTCATACTCCACCAAATAAAGTTTGCCTTGAGTAAGCTTAACCAATTCAACCTCTTTCTCATTCTTCTTGACCAAAGGAAAATATTTCTTAAGAAATAATCCTTTAAACCTTTCCAAATCCAATGAGTTTTTCTTTGTATGGTAAGTTCTTTTAGTCATATTGTAGCAGTGACTAGTACCCTTCTTCAGCATGAATGAAGCACAAGCAACTTTTTGTGCCTCAGTATAAGTCATGAGGTGAAAACCTTCTCCATTTCCCCAATTTAGTCCTTAGAAATTAATAGATTATTAGAACCTTCTAACATTGAAGCGTGGAACCTTCGGAGTTGTTCTGTACACCCACTTATTCTCACTTGTTGATGATGTCCTTGGTTAGCAATATTAGCATGTGCTTGAAGCAATTACCGAGTCATTCTATTCTCATTATCGCCTATGGCTTGATTTGTGTTCCTAGTAGGTCAATCCATCTAAGGAAGGGGAAATTTGACTTAATTAAAAAGAAGAAAAACTATTTTATTTTATTAATTATCAACTTTCAATAACAACTTTGAAAGACAAAGAATAAGTCATTTACTATAATACTACTAAACATATGATCTAATTACTCCTAACAATTTCATTCCCTCAGATATCCATAATAAAGAAATCTTAGGGTAGTCGTAAGGCTTCTTTCACCCTTTTCGCATGAGGGTTCTTCTACTGGGTTGTCCTCATCTTTTTCCTCACTTATAGGAATCCACTTGTACTCCTTCTTTGGAAATAACATGTCCAAAAAAAGAAATACTTTCAAGCCAAAAGTCATATTTTTTGAATTTAGCGTAGAGTTGCTGTCCTCGTAGGCATTGCAGAACAACTCGTAAATGTTTTTCATGATCTTCAGCATTCTTTAAGTATACCAAAATATTGTAAATAAATATAACCATAAACTTATCCAAATAATCATGAAATACTCGATTCATCAAATCCATAAACACTGCTGGTGCATTCATCAGTCCAAAAGCCATTACCACAAACTCATAATGACCATATCTTGTTTGAAATGCACTTTTTGGTGTATCCTCCTCCTTAATCTTCAATTGGTGATAACCTAATCAAATATCTATCTTTGAGAATATACCAACACCTTGGAGTTGATCAAATAGTTCATCAATCCTTAGCAATGGATGCTTGTTCTTAATTGTCACCTTATTCAACTCTCGATTATTAATACATAATTGCATTGTAACATCTTTTTTTCTCACAAATAATACCAGTGCTCCCCACGAAGATAAATTCGGTCAAATAAAACCTTTATCCAGTAGATCTTGTAACTGCTCCTTAAGTTCCTTTAATTCTGTCGGTGCCATTCAATAACATGCCTTCAAAATTGGCACTGTTCTCGGTTCCAAATTAATTACAAACTCAACTTCTCAATCCGAAAGCAGATCAGACAACTTCTCAGGAAACACATCCATGAAGTTTCAGACAACTTTGATATCTTGTGGTCTAAGAATATCCAAATTCATATTATAGACACTAATCATAAACCCTTGACAACCTTTACACAAATACTTTTGTGCTTGCATAGCCGTTATTAATATAGGTGACATTTTAGCTTTAATTCCTTCAAACACAAAATAGTGACCATCTACAAAGCCAAAAAGAACTCGCTTCTCTTTCCATTCTATATGTGGCCTATTACTAAATAGCCAATCCATTTTAAAGATTACATCTAAATCATTGATATTAAGAATTATTAAATCGGCATGAAAGTTTTCATTTCCGATACAAACTTTACACGATTTTATCATAGAACTAGCATACATGCCAACACCAGATGGTGTTGCACATATCATAATCAAGACGTACAGGCACAATTCCTATCTTAGATGCAAAATGACTAGACACAAAAGAATGCATAGAGCCAGAATCGAATAAAGCATAAGCGTCTAAACCTTCTACAGAAATTGTACCTGCCACCACAGTAGAGTCTTTTTCAGCCTTCACCCTAGTTGATATGTAAACCCTTTCTTGTGTTGGTTGCTATTCTTTGCCAACTTTGGGATAATCCCGCATAATATGTCCAACCTTTCCATATTTAAAACAAGCCCCTGTTTTACTAAAGCATTCACCAAAGTGGCACTTATTGCAATCCTTGCATAAAGGGACATTCCTTTGATTACCCTCCTCCATGGGTTTCTTATTGCTATCCCATTTCCTTCCATTCACTTTCCACTTGTTATTTTGCCCCCATGGTTTCTTGTGTGAAGATGAACCTTTCTCAGTTGTCTTAACCTTAGCAACTGTCTCATCATTTGCTATTAATTGTACTCTTTGAAGTACTTTTGTATATGTGGGTAGTCACAATATAGCAATAGCTCTATTAAGATCATGTCTGAATCCAGACTCAAAACGTCTTACTTTGTGATCTTCAATATCGATCAGATGCGGTGCATAGCGAGATAGTTCCTCAACTTTCCTTTCATACTTCACCAAAGTTTTCCTTAAGTAAACTTAATGAATTCCGCCTCCTTCTCATTCTTCTTAACCAAAGGAAAATATTTCTCAAGGAATAATTCCTTAAACCTTTCCCACTTCAATGAGTTTTCCTCTATATGATAAGCTCTTTTAATCATGTCCCACCAATGGCTAACATTCTTTTTCAGCATAAATGAAGCACAAATAACTTTCTGTGTTCCAGTGTAAGTCATGAAAGTAAAGACCTTCTCCATTTCTCTAATCTAGTCCTCAGCAACTAATGGATTAATAGAACCTTCGAATACTGGATGGCAGAACCTTCAAAATTGTTCTACAACCCCACTTATGCCCCTTGTTGTGTTGCCCTTGGTTGGCAATATTAGTAAGAGTTTAAAGTAGTTGTTTAGTCATTCCATCAACATTGCCGCCTACATTGCCACCTATGACTTGGTTTATGTTTCTAGCAGGTTGAACCATCTAAGGAAAGAGAAATTTTTTACTTAATTAAAAAGAAAAAAATTATTTTATTAATTATTAACTTTCAATGACAACTTTAAAGGAGAAAGAATAAGTCATTAACAATGAATATTACTACTAAACCTATTCTCACTAACCCAAACAATTTTATAAACTAAGATATCCATGACAAGGAAGTTTTGAAATAGCTGTAAGGCTTCCTTCATCTTCTTTGCTTGGGGATTCTTCCACTGGGTCATCCTCATCTTCCTCTTCATTCTCCTCTTGAGGTTCATAGTCATAGTATGTGTATTCTGACCTATGAGTAGCATGTGACCTATCATTCTTAAGTTGAGCTAAGTACCACTAGTACATATCCTTATGATGTTTCTTTTGGAACTCAACTAACTCGTCTATATCCTTAAACATAATCTGACCGTTAGGGAGTGGTATCGCCACCATAGTTTGACTTAGAAATTTCTTCACATAGAATTATTTCTTTTGATCTGGTAGACCTTTCATCGACCTCTACATATTTAATAACAACCTCCTCGTCATTGTCTTGTATAATAGGATTCAAGGTTTCTTGTTGTCCATCTTTGGTTCTGGATTAAGACTTTGATGTTTAGGAGTTGATTCATCACTCACATCCCCATCATTCGAGCTAGTCAATCGAGTAGATTTATTTTCTATAACACCCATCTTAACAATAAAAAACCATAACATATAATCAAATACTTATTCAAATTAAATTATAAACATAACATACCTTGGTGTGTTGGTGGGTACTTGGGCAAGCAAGATTAGTAAAATATATATTTTTTTATAAACCTAGCCCTAATACCAAAACTGTATCACCTGTTAACCATAGGATTCAATCTAAGAAGAGCTATTCTTTGTTCATAATTAAATAAAGGACATAATAAAATCATACCATAAAATTTTCTTAAATCTTTATAAATTTCAAGCCAATTTTTTTTTTTAAAAAAAATACTTTGAATAAAAACAAGTAACTAACAAATTTAAAACTTTGTTTTTACCCACAATTTAAAAGAAAGTCATAAATAAAATATTTATTTGTCTTGGAAGCATTCATGCTAAAATAAAATGGAATGAGCAACAAGTCACTCAGCAAGTTCCACATGCATATGTCAATGCAATGTAAAAAAAAATAAAAAAAATACATGTCGTACTTTGTCAAACAATCTTCATATATAAAACTTTGACTTCCTTTATCAAACCATAATGTAATCATTTTAATTTGGAAACACATAAAAATATAGGACTTAATTTTTCGTATAAGAGTATACAATCATTCTCACTTGTAGCACACTCATAACGAGCAAATTACCTGTCGGTAATTTATTATTTCAAGAGTAGTACACAGACTAACTTTTAAAGAAAATAAATATTCATCAAGGGAAAAACAATATAAGTGAAGACAATCACACTTGCATCTTAGTCATGCAAATTAAATTTTGCCACACATTCTCGCACAAAGAGTGGTAGCCATGCCTCATTGTGATAATCAACGAGAGCTTTCACATACACCAATACGTTCATATTCGCCCACGTAAACTCATCTCTCAACAAACCGGATTATTGAGGCCCCCCTTAAATGACCATGACTATTTTTTTTCAAAAATAATTTAAAATCTTTAAGCTTTTCAGAAATCAAATTTCATTAGCATAAAAATAAAACTTCTTTATTATGTTTTTCATGCTCATGTATGCATATGCCATGACCATTCAAATAACTTGTATACCACAAACTCATAATTTGCACACTTGCATACTTAAATCACTTAGTAAAAATATATATATAAGTGTGCATAAAATTTCCAAGTATAACTCAGCCATAAGAACCATACATTCAAGCATGTGTAATTAATTCTATAAAATCCAGCAAGCATATATACATATAAATATTATTTATATTCATCATATGTATTAATTCGACTGTTCTCATGCACATATATAAATATTTTAATAATAATCTGCTGGTAAATTGAAATAATGTATTTTTATAATGAAACTATTCAGTCTCGACGCCATAGACTCCTATACACATGCATGCTCTATATATATATATATATATATATATTAAATTATTTATATACATTAATTGACATAGACAATCTGACATTCAAAAAGACTGTTTTGATATACAATATTTATATATATTACTTAACTAATATTCTATATATATATATATATATATATGTTATATTTGATTGTACACTTAGTCAACCAACTCAATTTTCATGCCATATATACAATCAGATTTAAATATCATATATAAAAAAAACAATTCCTACATAACACAATTAAGCTGATTGAATAACGCATGCACAAATACAATATAATTCGGCATATCTTCTTCATGCATACATAGAAACAATCCACACACACACACACACACACACACACACACACATATATATATATATATATATATATATTTACATATATATAATTCAGCACACAAACTATTATAACACATAAAATTTCATACATGTAATATATTGTATTTTAGTAAATTAGAGAAGAGGAAAATTCTAACCTAATAAATTAAAGTGTAGAACTTACCTTAATTGCCTTCCTAGCAAAACAAACTAAAAGCAATTAACTATCTTCAAATTTTTAACGAAAATCACACATCTTTTTTTTTTCTTCTTCTTCTTTTCTTTACCCCTTAGCAACCGAGACCCTTTTTTTTTCTTTTTCTTTTTTAACGTAAACTTCCACATATATATATATTGGGAGAACTAATCCTATTAGGTTTAGGCTTCCTAAATAAACACAGCTTCCTAATTAAATTCTATGTAGCTATCAATAAAGTAATTAAATTAATTTAATACCAAATATTTAATAAAATAATTAACAAAATATATAATTTAGATTCGGGTGTTACACCTACTGAGTATTTATCACTCACTCCTATTTATATTTATGTGTCTAGGTAATCTCATGAGCTAGGATTATATGGCTTGATCACAATAAGGGTATGAAGGGCAAGATAGATGTACAAATTTATTTTTCACATTTGTTTTCTTTTCTTTGGACAATAAAATATGATTTTAAATGTTATTTTCTTTATGTTGTGAATTTTTTGAACCTTTGTATTCATTTTAAATTGTACAGTTTTTAATAAGTGTGAAAAACAATCCCAAAGCGAAAAAAATATTTGATATAAAAGTTGGTAATGTTCAAAGAAATATATTTTAAAATTTATACAAGGTAATGTCTCTTTAGTTCAGTCTCTAGACTCAAGAAAGGGTGTTATAAGAAAGCTTCAGATGCCCATAGGAACGCGTTCAAAGCCTAGAGAAATGCCTCGAATGACTGTAGGAACACATTGGAAACCCATACGAACACACTGGAAGCCTATAGAAAATTGTTGGAAGGCCATTGAAAGTTGTTGGAAGCCTGTGAGAATTCATTAAAAGCCCATATGAATGCATTAAAAGCTGGAAGGAGCACATTGGAAGCCCATACAAACACATTGAAAGCCCATACGAACACAATGGAAGCTTGTAAAAACATGTTGGAAGCCCATAAGAAGTTGTTAGAAGCCCAAAGTAAGTTATTGGATGGGCATAGAAAGTTGTCTAAAAGTCATAGAAGGCTATTCAAATGCAGAAGGATGTTGTTGGAATCCTTTAACAACGTATTGGAAGCTTGTACAAATGCAATGAAAGCTCGTAGAAACTCATTGAAAGCCCATAAGAACCCTTCAGAAGCCCTAGAAAATGTTGGAAGCACTTTAGAACATATTGGAAGGCTGTAGAAAGTTGTTGGAATACCTTAGAAAGTTCGTGGATGGTCGAAAGAAGTTGCTGGATAGCCATAGGAAGTAGTTAGAAGGACCTAGGGATGTGTTTGAAGGCTGTAGGAATGCATTGGAAGCCTCAAAGCAAGTTATTGGATGACAGTAAAAAGTTGGTGGTTGGACATAAGAAGTTGTTGGAATGTTTTAGAAGTTATTGGAAGACTTTAGGAATTTGTTGGAAGCCCATATGAACATATTGTAAGTCTGTAGGATATCATTCGAATGCCATAGGATGTTGTTAGAAGATTGTACGAAGCTGTTGAAAAATTATATGAAGTTGTTGGAAAGCCATATGAAGCTTTTAAAGCTATAGGAAGTTGTTGAAAGGCCATAGAATTTTTCTTTTAAGATTGTACAAATGGATTAGAAGGCATTAATAATGCATTAGTGGCATGTATAAACATGTCGGTAGACTATAGAAAGTTATTGGAAGACCATAGAAAATTATTGAAAGTTGTAGGAGCACAATGGTAGCTCTTAGGAGCACATTGCTTGCCCGTAGGAACATGATGCAAGCCTGTTGGAAGGTTGTAGGATGTTGGAACATTTTGGAAGGGCGTAAAATGTTGTTGGAAGGCCATAAAATATTGATGAGGGCCTGAAGAAAGTTATTTAAAGGCCGTAGTAAATTGTTAGAAGCCTAAAGGAATGCATTGCATGCTTGTATGAACATGTTAGAAGCCTATAGGAATACGTTGGAAGTCTATATGATGCGTGGCTCTAAGAGATTGTCCAAGAACCTTGTAAAAATGATAATAATAATAAAAAAAACTTCCAAGACTAACAAGGTTAGAACAAAGATTAAGAATCTTGATCCTTTTCTTAAGAAAGAAAGAACCAAAGATATCAAAGAAAGATTGTGACCCTATGCTTAGAAGGCAAGAACCAACAATAATGAAGAACACAATAAGCACTTAACTCTTGAATGCTCTGAGATCATTGGCAAAATAACCAAGACAAGTTTTATTGAATAATAATGTACGTAAATTCGTCCATACTAATGGGGCTTATTTATAGGCTTCCCAAAATCCTAAGTTTAAAACACTTAGGACACCCAAAACAACTAGGAAACCTACAACAATTAGGTAACTTTAATAAAAGTAAGTCTAAACTAATTAAGACACCTAAAACAATGAGAAAACCTATAGCAATTAGGAAACTTAAATAAAAAGGTCACATGTTTGTCACATGACCAATTAAAAACTAATAAAATTAAAACATTTTTCATGAGACCAAACTAATTGAAAAAAAAAAGACACTTGTCAATAGACTATAGAACTAAGACCATGCCAACTTCAATCTTCAATCTTCATGGATAACGATGGTCATGCATGCATAAATGATTTGACTAGTTCCCTTGCACATCTCTCTTTCAACGAAATCTTCTTCAAAGCCTTCCAAACATGTTGATTGGATCAACCCAAGAAGGGCTTCCTTGAACTTCTTTGCATGAGCTCTCATGATAGGTCCTTGAGGCATTTGAAACGGATCCAGCGCTTGAACCATAGCATCATTCCCCCTCTTCTAAAAAAGATTCGACCTTAAAACGCTGCCTATATCAAAAAGAGAAAGATCAAAAACATTAAATGTAACACTGACATTATACTCACCAGGAAGGTTGATCTTGTGAGCATTATCATTAATTCGCTCCAACACTTGGAACGGTCCATCTCCACATGGGTGAAGCTTGGATTTCCTTTTTTTAGGGAACCTCTCTTTACGCATGTGTACCCAAACCCAATCACCAAGTTCAAAGACAACTTGCTTGCTCTCAGCGTACAACTTAGTCTTCCTTTCGATATGAGCACGAACCTTTGAGTGCAAGTCTTTGACAAACTCAGCTTTCTTTTTACCTTCCAAACTTATTTGTTTTTTAAGAGGCAATGAAATTAAATCCATAGGAGTTAAAGGGTTAAAACCATAAACAATTTCAAATGGTGAACAATTAGTAGAAAAATGGAACGTTCGATTATAAGCAAACTCAATATAAACCATGAGGTAAAACTTTAGACTTAGATTGTTTACAAGCAAGACAAGTTGGACACAACTTTTCAATATATTTCCTCATGTTAGGCCAAAAGAAGTGTTCAACTAAGATATCTAAAGTTTTAGTTACACAAAAGTGTCCCATTAAACCACCAATATGAGCCTTTTTAATCAGTAACTCACGCATAGAACATTTAGGTACACAAATACAGTGTTCTCTAAACAAGTAACCATCATGCGTATGGTACTTACCAGACGCCACACTCTCACACGCGTATATATATTAGCAAACTGATGGTCATTAACATGTAATTTCTTAATGTACTCAAAACCAAGTAACTTAGCAGTTAAAGTAGAAACAAGTGCATACCTTTGAGAAAGTACGTCGGCCACAACATTTTCTCTATCTTGTTTAAACTTGATAACATAAGGAAATGTTTCCATGAATTCAATCCATTTGGCATGACGTCCATGCAATTTACCTTGGCCCTTGATGTGCTTTAAAGATTCATGATCGATGTGAATCACACACGCCTTAGGTCATAAGCAATGTTGCCAAATTTCTAACGCTTGTACCAAAGCATACTCTCCTTGTCATAAATCGAATAGTTGAGTACAACACCATTAAGCTTTTCACTAAAGTAGAAAATTAGATGGTTTTTCTGCATCAAGACAGTGCCTATGCCAAGACCAGAAGCATCACATTGAAGCTCAAAAACTTTAGAAAAGTCAGGTAAAGCAAGAACAAGGTTTAGAGTACCGAAAACTTTTTCTTGTTCACTACCCCAATTAAAGATTATATTCTTTTTTACCATTTCATTCAAAGGGGTAGCTATGGTGCTAATATTCCTAACAAACCTGCGATAGAAACTAGCCAAGCCTTGAAAACTCCAAACTTCACTAGCATTTTTAGGTGTGGGCCAACTCTTAATCACTTGTACTTTCTCTTCATCTACTTGAATACCTTTAGCACCTACAATAGCCTAAGAACACAATTTTATCCATGCAAAATGTACACTTTTTAAGATTAGCATATAATTTTTCTTTTCTAAGTATTTCAAGAACACATCTCAAATGCCCTATATGAGCATCTTGACTCTTACTATAAACTAAAATGTCATCAAAGTATACAATCACAAACTTTCCAAGACAAGCATGCAAAACATGATTCATTAAACGCAGTCCTAATATCGTTCACCTTGGCTTATTGGAAGTTTTCTTATCCCTCTTTCAATTTGCATCACCACACTTCCATGGTGCGTTACTACTTGAAACCGAATTGAACTGAGTATTGATCACCTGCCTCTTGAGTTTCTTTTCATTTTTAATAGCCATGTGAACCATGTCTTCTATCACAACATAATGTTGCAATTCGACAACATTAGCATGACTCACGGTAATAATGAATGGGCACAAAATGATGCCTCATCATGGTCTTAAGCTCATCCCATGTGCTGATTGGTCTCTCTCTATATCTCCTTCGATTTGTCACCAATTGATCCCACCACACGACAACATAGTCAGTAACCTCAATCATAGTAATTTTAACCTTGTTCTCTTCAAAATAATTGTGACAATCAAATATGAGCTCCACCTTCTTCTCCCAATCAAGATAAGCTTCAGGGTCATTCCTTCCATTTAAGGATGGAATAGAAACTTTCATATTGCCTAAGTTTCGATCCTCCCTATCATCATTGTTGCGCCAATTTTGGGTTGATGATCCTCCTTCACTCCCTTCTTCAGCTTCTTCATCCACAACTCTTCCAGGTTTCCAATTATGTCTCCTCGGTGGATTAGAGGATTGAGACACATCATTCTTGATCTTTTGTATTTCAGCCTCTAATTTTTCCATGCGATCCAACACTTGTCCAAATCGTATCTCCATTCGCTCTAGGTGTTGTCTAAAGGCTTGCATGTTAAAAACTTCTTCTCTTGAAATTTCTTCCCTACTTGCCATATTGAAACCAAAACTAGCAAAAGAATTTCATTGTCAGATAAAATAATCCTCACATACTCCCTTATTTGTTTCACTCCAACACTCATGTATATACTCTCCACAATAATGAACTCACCAACTATCCTAGATTCCTATTTGGTTTTTACCCAAAATCAAAGAACCAACAATAAATTAAAAACTTATTGTAAGGAAACAAAAAGAATTCAGCTTAAAGAATTTTTTTATTTGGGCTTTGGACAAGGCTTTAGGCCTGGGCCTTGGGCTTTAGGCCTTGGGTCTTTGTGCTTGGACTTTAGATTTGGACTTGAGCTTTGGGTTTTATGCTTGGGCTTATAAATTTTTTTTTCTTTGTCAACCTTGTATGTAATGTGACTAAACTTGTGCAAGGAATTGAGCTTTGGTTTCCATAAATTTCAAGAAAAATCAAATTGAGTTTAAGGTTTTGTTTTTTTTTTTAACAACTGAAGAGCTTAAAACAGAGATGTCCAAGAACAAGAACAATTCAAGAAATAAAAAAAAATGAATAACAAACTTTGTTAGAACCTATGCTCTGATACCAATTAATGCGTGGCTCTAAGAGATTGTCCAAGAACCCAGCAAAGAAGATACAAAAACTCCCAAGACTAGCAAGGTTAGAACAAAGATTAAGAATCTTGACCCTTTTCTTAAGACATAAAGAACCAAAGATGTCAAAGAAAGATTGTGACCCTATGCTTAGAAGGGAAGAACCAACAATATTGAAGAACACAACAAGCACTTAACTCTTGAATGCTCTGAGATAATTGGCAAAATAACTAAGACTAATTTTATTGAATAATAATGCATGTAAATTCTTCCATACTATTTATAGGCTTCCCAAAACCCTAAGTTTAAAACAATTAGGACACCTAAAATAGCTATGAAACCTACAGCAATTAGTAACTTAAATAAAAGTAAGTCTAAAACAATTAAGACACCGAAAACAACTAGGAAACCTACAATAATTAGGAAACATAAATAAAAAGGTGACATATTTGTCACATGACCAATTAAAAACCAATAAAATTAAAATACTTGTCATGAACCCAAACTAATTGAAAGAAAAAAAAAACACTTGTCATTAGATTACAGGACTTAGTCCATGCCAACTTCAATCTTCATGGATAAAGATGGTCATACATGCATAAATGATTTGACCAGTTCCCTTGGGCCTTGTAGGAAGTTGTTTAAAGGCAGTTGAAAATTATTGGAAGGCTGTAGGAAATTATTATAAAGCTAAAGCTGTTGGAAACCTGTAAGAGAAGGAAGCCTGTAGGAGTAGGAAGCTTGTAGTAGGATGTTAGAAGATAATAGTAACACGTTGGAAGCAGATAAGAATGCATTGGAACCTGGAAGAAGCATGTCGAAATCCTGTATGGACATAATGCAAGTTGTAAGCTCATATGGACACATTGGAAGCTCTAAGATCACTTTTAAAGCCCGTAGGAACTTGTTGGAAGGCCATAAAAAGTTATTGGAAGGCTATAAAAAAGTGTTGGTAGGTTGTAGAAAATTATTGGAAGGTCATAGGAAGTTATTGGAAGGCCTCAAAAAGTTGTTAGAAGGCCGGGGAAATCATTAGAAGCTCATAGGAATCGTTTGAAGCCTTTAAGAATACATTTGAGGAGTGTAAAAAGTTATTAGAAGCTATAGAAAGTTATTGGTAGGTGAATGCATTGAAAGCCTATAGAGATGAATTGGAAGCCCAAAGAAAGTTGTTGGAAGATTGTAAAAAATTATTAGAATCCTATAGCAATGAGTTGGAATCTCGTCGATTGTGGTTGTAAGCCTAGAGGTTTTAGTTGAAAGAGAGTAAGAACTTGTTCGAAGGTAGTAGGAAGTTGTTAGTAGGGTGAACAAAATTGCTGCAAGGGTATACGATATTTATGGAAGGATATAAAAAGTTGTTAGAAGGCTGTAGGATGTTGTTGAAAATCTCTCGGAAGTTATTAAAAGGCCATAGAATGTTGTTGGAAGGCCATAGAAAATTATTACATGTAACATTCCCTAACCAAGCTTCACAGATCCAATCTAGGAAATGCTACTTGAATAATACATGTCATAAAATAAGATTAATTTTTTTCTTCCTTTTCCTCTTTGCTTCGGATCCATAAAATAATACTAGTTTTAAAAGTAATATAATACCAGTAGTAATATTATAAATAGTGTCTCAAAATCTACACCTACATGTAAATAGAAACTTAATAAATATCTTGGTCACATAAACTTATTAAATATAGTAACTGAGATAAAATATAGTATAGCGGAAGCATCTTATTAACTTGGATAATACTAATCAACGTAGCCAAACACCACCTCGTAGATATCTCAAGTCCACATTCCACTTAATCAGTTTTTATTGCTATTGCCTACACACATAAGCAAATAAGAGTGAATTCTCGAAAAATAATTCCTAGTATTTGTTTAGTAGGAAGTACTCTAATCAATTGAAGTTATCTGTAAGTATTAAGAGATTTGAACTAATCTCTTAAGGATCCAGTGAAATGAAAAGGAAAGTTTGTCAAAACTGCTTCCAATGTTGCCCCTATAATAGTCATTTTATTATCATTCCAAGCGCTTAATGTATGCATGTGAGAGCGCCACTGATTTGGAGGAATGTTATCAAAAGGGAATCAGGGTCCAGAAGATGAATGTTTTGTCCCATGAGGAGGAACTAGAGGGACATAAGTGGACTACTCATCATCTGGTTCATCTACCATGGGTTTTGTTTGAGCTTGTGAACCTGCTATATATCCTCCTGGTGCATCAGTCATAAACAAATTGGTGACATCAGCAAGATACTCTGAAGATTAGTCGTCTATAAAAGATTCTGACTCAGATGAAGGGGGAATAGCAAATGGTCTATAAGTAAAAATTGGAGGGCAAACTGCTAAGGACCTTAGGGCTAGAGATGCTATAGAAAAAGAGGGAATCTCGGAGGATGAAGTAACAACAACTTGAGGTTTTATTGTAACCTTAGGTTGAGCCGCTGGTCTTACCACTCTTTTTGGATTTTCATTCTGAAATAGAGTATGGACCATACCAAAATGCGGCAAAGCGTTGGATTGAGACCAAGATGATTAATAAAGAGGAGAAAATGGTTCAGCTTTTGGTCTATTGAGGTCTTTCTCATAAAGTTGGAGCTACTTTTTTACTTTTTTAAAAGGTATTCCTCATATTGAGGTCTATTGAGGTCATTTCTCAGAGATCAATATTAAGAACAACAATTCTCTGCTTGAGATCTGAGAGTGCTGCCAACCAGGAATTGGTTTTGGAAGCATGAACTACAACTTTGTCTAACTTGGTATCTATCTTCTACAAGAGTTGATTCTGAGCCCTTAGCATGTGCTAGTTTAGAACTTCTTTTACCTAAGTAGGTGGCTTCAATTCTCCTCCTAGTAGGACCTCTTTAGTTTGTATGAAAGGTCGAGATTGGACCATGGTGGTAGGATGGACTTGCCTTTCTAGTGTAGAAAAATCATCATTGCAGGAGGATGATGCAGAAGAAAACATCATGCAAGGCTAAACTACTTTTGTAGCTTCCTGTTCCTTGCGAAGGATCTCATGAGTTTCTCTGTAGATAGGTAAAGTTGATTTATCTCTTTTCTTGCTAGCTTCTTTGAGACCAATCCACAGATTGTTTAGGTCATCAAGATGATACTGCCTTCTTGGTAATTAACTCCAAGAAGAAGATGATTTCTTCTTTCTTCTAAGTCCTTTTAGAGGAAGGTAGCCATCATCGTCATTACTGTCACTATGCAAGTGGCAGTTACATCTGGGATCACACATAGAATGGTCAACATCCCAGATAAAATGTCCATTTATTTTACTGACATAGGCTATTGGGTCATCTGAATAAAATTGTGAGGCTAGAATATTTTTGTCCAAGTCTGGATTATACCATTGAGAGCTAGGTGTAATCATCAAGGTACGGAAGATACTAGAAGAGGGTCAAGTGTCCTTTTCTGGCTCCTGAAAAGAGGTCTTGACAGTTCCATCAGGCATGGTCTGGAATGTCAGATCCATAGCAACCAAGGGTCTGTAAAGCAAGAATATGTGCAGACGTTACCTTTTCTTTTAAAGTGTTAAATGCTCTTACTTCTCCATTACCCCAATCCTTAAACCACAAACCTACAGTAAAAACTAGCCAATCCTTAAACCACCTACTCAAGCAGAATAAATGGTAAACTAACACACTCTCAATTGCAAGACACAAGATCAACTCCTACAGAAGATATCATACGAACCTTGACAAATTAGCAGTTCAACCTTCCATAACCGATTCTCAGCTGACATCACTTTCAGATGACATTACTCAAATGTATCATGATTTTAAGCAATGCATTACTATACTTGATATTGATCTCTAAGAGATGATTGATCAATGCAGATCATTCAATCTAGATTTTGATGCTAAATACACTGAGATCAACAATTTTAAAAAAACAGCTCTAACATATTGAAGACGACCTTAACATACCAAGAAATGAACCATTTTCTCCTCTTTATCCATCATCTTCGTCTTAATCCAATGTTCTGCTGCATTTTGGTATGGTCCATGCCCTATTTTAGAATGAAAAACTAGAAAGAGTAGTAAGACCAATGACTCAACCTAAGGTTGCAATAAAACCTCCAATTGTGCTGCTTCATCCTTAGACATTCCCTGTTCTTTTACAGCCCCTCCTGCACTATGGGCCTTAATAGTTTGCCCTCTAGTTTCTACTTATTGACAAGATACTGTCACTCCCTCCTCATCAAAATTAGAGTCTTCTGCAGATGACTCATCTATGACATCATCCACAGATCTATCCATAGAGTATCTTGCCAATGTTACTAATTTATTTATGGTTGTTGCACCACAAGGATATACAGTCGGTTCATAAGCTCAAACAAAACCCATGGTTGATTAACTTGATGTGGAATAATCCACCTATGTTCCACTTGTACCTCCCTCTCATGGTACAAAATACTCATCATCTGGACTATGGTTCTCTTTTGATAACATTCTGTTCACTCAATGGCTCTCTCACATGCATATATTAAGCGCTTGGATTGATAATCAAATGACTATCCCAGGGGCAACATTGGAAGCAATTTTGACAGACTTTACTTCTCATTTCACTTTATCTTTAACAGATTGGTTCAAATCTCCTGATACTTATAGACAACTTCAATTGATGAGAGTTCCTATTGTTGAACAAATATTAGGACCTATTTTCCAGGAATTCATTAGAGATTCTACGTTGACTTCAACTCAAGCACACAATGAATACTTTGCGAGATGATGCTGTTCTCTAATTACTAAAGATCTAAGTCATCACTATGAAAGATTGTCAATTGTTTTACATCCTTAATGGGACTTCATAACCCACTCTAAATCAGGTTTATATTCCTCTCTCCCTAAGGAAATCCATCATGAATTACAAAGAGCGGTTGCTGCTATAAAAAGGGACATTGGACATGTTATTCTTGGGCAAATACATTAGATGGCGTTGGAGGCCTCAGAAAAGCTATGTGAACAACAACAATTCTTCAGAGGTATTCTCAAGAAGAATCACAAGATTGAAAAGGCTTGTCATGAGCTTTCAGATCACTTGCAAAGACAAAACTCATGATTATAAACCCAATAAGTCCTCCCATTCAAAGAAATAAAAGTCCAATGACTCATGGAAATCAAAGAATAAATCCTCACAGAAAACAAGAATCTTCAAAAAGAAAAATAATGGAGGAAGAAATAAATCCACAAAGTCGTCAATTGTGGAAAAGAAGGACATTATGCTCGCGGATATCCTACAAAGAAGGCAGTTAAACTCCTATAGTAGTTCTAACCAGCCTCACTTCCTTATGACGATGACACTGCAGACTTGGAGTCGTTGTTTTCAGAACAAAGCCAAGAGGATGAAAATACATCCTTAGCTATTCGATGCTCTGATGGTCATTCCATTCATCCTAAATCTGACACCTATTCTAATGAATTCCTAGTGTTGAAAGCCAAAGTTGTACCAGTACCTGTGCCAACACTCAGTCTTTAATCCATTCCATTTCCTATTGTTCCTATCCACATCATTACATCCAAGTATGCCTCTCCTATCAATGTCATTGAATACATGAACACAGGAGTACACAAAATCACGATGAATTCTAAGATATTACTGCTCAACGTATTTTTTTACACCCATTAAAAATCGTACCATTTAAAGTAAACATAAAAGTTTAAAAAACCCATAACAAAACGTAAATAACATTTAAAATTAGAGTTTATTATAAAAAAAAAGTACAGAAATAAATTTGTACATCTGTCTTATCCTTCATGTCCTCACTACGACCACGCCACATAGTCCTGGCTCAGGCGATTACCTAAATACACAAATGCAAATGAGAGAGTGATAAACACTTAGTAGGTGTCCAAAATACACATGCAAATGTAATACAGTATGTAAGCAAAACTTCATTTTCTTTTCCTTTCTTAAAATATTGAACGTGTTTAAATACAATTCTTTCAAATCACTTATGAAATCATTTTTTAAATAACACATTCGTAGGACATTTCATATAGCATAACAGATCGATCCTTAGTTACACAGGAGCTAGTTATCCGTCACTAAATGTTGTTTCCTAAAGCAGCTCACAATATACTTTTAAGGAAACCAAATCATTATAACTATTTAGTAAAAGCGATCTAAGTTGGGATGAACTCGCTTATATCCTCATCAAACAAGTGCCAGAGTTACAAATACCACATTTACCAATAAGCTCACATGTGGTCTCGCATGCAAGAATTCAAACTCCCACCTACTAGTTGATAGACCTTCTACTAAACAGTTCACAAATCACATAAACTTCATCACATCAGTTTTTGCAAGTATGCATGGCCATGACCTTTCAAATAACTTTGAAAAAACCAGTCCTTTACATAAAAATATAGAGCCTTTTTGAAATCAATTTTTATGCAAATGTATGTACATGCCCACACAATACTTCAATGCTTAATTCCAACCAAGTAGGCACATTTAACGCATAATTACCTTGCCTACCCCACTAATTACCAAAAAAATTATTTTTTACTAAGATACTGAAATGACCTCATCTTATTTGATAATTACCAAAATACCCCTAAAAGTAATTATAATTACCAAAATACCCTTAAAGGTAATGATAATTACCAAAATACCTCTCAAGACAATAATAATTACTAAAACGACCCTCATTATCCTAAAATATATTTGATTTATAAAAATAATATTTTAATACCCGATAACTATATATACATATATTTTCTTATCAAATATAAATATATTTGTACACACACAAATATACATGCGTCGGGTGGTATTGTCTTAGGATTCATCATGGGTTTGTGTGCTCCTGTGTTCATATACGCAATGACATTGATAGAAGAGGCATACTTGAATATAATGATCTGGATAAGAACACTAGGAGATGGAATAGATTGAAAACTGAGTGTTGGCACAGGTATTGGTATAGCTTTGGCTTTCAACACTAGGAATTCATCAGAATAGGTGTCAAATTCAGGGTCAATGGAATGATTGAAGAGCAAAGGACGTATATTCATCCTCTTAGCTTTGATTTGAAACCAAGTCTACAGTGTCATTGCCATAAGGAAGTGAGGCTGCTTAGAACTGCTGTAAGAGTTTAGCTACCTTCTTTGCAGGACATCCTCGAGCATAATGTCCATCTTTTCCATAATTGAAGCACTTTGTGGATTTATTGCTTCCTTGATTATTTTTCCTTTTGAAGAATTCAAACTCCCACCTATTAGTTGATAGACCCTCTACTAAACAGTTCACAATTCACATAAACTTCATCACATCAGTTTTTATCTTTATATACATGACCATAACTTTTCAAATCATTTTAGGAAAACCAGTCCTTTACATAAAAACACAGAAGTTTTCAAAATCAGTTTTTATGCAAATGTATATACATGCCCACACAGCACTTCAATGCATAATTACAACCAACCAGGCACATTAACATATAATTACCAAACTATCTATCACGGTAGCGATAATTACTAAAACGCTCTTGCTTACCCCACTAATTACCAAAATGCACTTTTTACCAAGATAATTACTGAAATGACCTCACCTCTTTCGATAGTTACCAAAATACCCCTAAAGGATTACCAAAATACCTCTCAAGGCAATGGCAATTACTAAAACGACCCTCATTATCCCAAAATATATTTGATTTATTAAAATAATATTTTAATACCCCATAACTATATATACAAATATTTTCTAATCAAACATAAATATATTTATACACACACAAATGTACAAGCACACACATATCTATAACTACACACATACATATATATATATATATATATATATATATATATATATATATGTATTCATACACATATATGTATATAATATATGTATATATACATATATATAATCACACACATATATACACAACTATACATATCAATATACACGCTCACATACCTATATATATACATTCATTCACACCTATATAAATATATACATACATATATATATATATATATATATATATATATATTCACAATCACACATATATATATACATACAATGCCCACACGCACATGAATTTATCAAAACCCTAATTTTCATACATATATACTTAATAAACAAGAAATGTTAAAAGGTCAAATGCCCCTCACAAGAAATGTTAATAAACCATGACCCCTCCATGCCTGGCCCTTACCAAGCTTCAAAACTCCATCAATTTCACACCAAAACAATTAATAAACAGAGAGTTTTGCAAGATCCTCAACACAATTACATAATCCAAACAATAAAATCAAGTAAATTATAGACAGTTCTACCAATCCAATCCAAATTGAGGGATTGGATTACAGGCAATTCTAAAAACCCTAAAAATTGAGGGATTTTGCCATACAACCAATCCAATCCAAATTACATAACAATAACCTTGTAATTAATAATATCCAACCTAGAATCACATGTTTCTAGCATATATCAACCAAAAGCTAAGAATATCACTAAAATCACAAAAGACATGGACACCTACCTTTCTTCCAAAGCTTGCTACACTATAATCACCACTTGAATCACCTCATTCCCAGTTGCTCTAGGCCTCCTAGGTTGGCCGGTCACTTTCCCTTTCTCTTCCCCTTTATTTTTCTTCATTTTTCTCCTTTTCTCTCTAAAACCCTCTCTTTCTCTCTCTAGAAAACTCTTGGCTTACTTTAATGGAGAATGGCCAGCCATATGGGTTTTAAAAGAAGAAAATAAAAAGTAAAAAGTAAAAGGAGAGAATTAAAAATAAAAAAGAGGAGTCAAAGTTAAAAAGTAAACTTAGTCAAAAGTACAAAGTTAACCTTTTGATCAAGAGTAAAATGGAGAGAAAAATAATCAAATGACCCCTAATTCAACAATTTAAACCCTTGCCAAGTGTCTAGAAAACTCTAAAACAGCTCACTGTAGTTTAAGTGGTGACGTGATAATTAAATTTTAATTATAACTGAAAGTCAACAGTTTCAGAAAATATAGGTGTTACATGGTAACTTCTCTAAATCTTGGAGAGGTTGAAAGCTGCTAGTTTTGGCTAAGAATGTAAGTGGATTTAAATCAACATACTTAGTGAGTAAGAAACCTTGCGTTGACTCTCTATTTTAAGAGTAATTTATTGCAAACAATAGCAAGTTTATATATTTTTTTTTCTTTTTAATCATACTTCTATAGCATGACAAAGTAAGCCCAAAGTAGTATGGTTAGGACACTTTATAGATATGTACTAATTTTGTCACCTTAATTATTTTTATTATTGTTATTAGCACTACTACTTTATATATATAATAATGTAAAATAAAGTAATTAATCTCAGCTCATATATATAAAATTATCTAACCTAATTTACATATTTTAAACTAAGATATTACATGTTTCGAGGATGAATATATAGATGAAAGGAAACAAGTTGTTTCAAAAAAAATGAATTAGAAAAAAAAGAAAAGAAAAGGGTGGACCGGTAGAATGTGTAGTTGAAGAATATCAAATTCAAACACAAAAAAAAAAAAGGTTTTGAGGATGAATGTATAGATGAAGATAAACTAATTCGAACTTAGAAAATAGTTAAAAAAAAAAAGGTGGACCAATTGAATTTATAGTTGAAGAAAATTGAATTCAAACTTGAAAGAAATGAAGAAAAAATAGAAAAAAAAAATAAGGGTTGTGAGGATTAATGTAGAAACAAATGGGTTGTTTTGGGATATATATATATATATATATATATATATATATATATATTTATGAAGATAAACGGATTCAAACTTTGAAAAATAACTAAAAAAAAGAAAGGAAAAATAGGGTGGAGTAGTTGAATGTATAGTTAAGAGAAACGAATTCGAACTCAATATAAATAAATGATATAGGCTTTCAGGATGAATGCATAAAAAAGGGGCTTTTGGGATGAATGTATAGATGAAGAGAAACTTAAAACAACTTAGGAAAAAAAAAAAAAAGGAAACAAAAGGTGGACCAGATAAATATATAGTTGAAGAAAAATGAATAAAGAAATTAAATTAAAAAAAAAAAGGTTTTGAGGATGATTATATGAGCATAAATGAATTGGAACTTTGAAAATAATTTAGGAAAAAAATAGTGGACTGGTTAAATGTATAGTTGAAGGAAATAGAATTCGAACTTCAAAGAAATCAAGAAAACCAAAGTAGAAAAAAAAGGGTTTTAAAGATGAATGCAAAAAAAAAAAAAACCAATTTTGTGCATGAATGTATAGATGAAGAGAAATGAATTCGAACTCAGAAAACAATATAGAAAAGAAAGGAAGAAACTGGTGGACTAGTAGAAAGTATAGTTGAAAAAATCAAATTCGAACACAAAAAAAGAATAAGGAAAAAAAAGGGTTTTGAGTGTGAATGCAGAAACAAAAATTTTTTAAGGATGAATATATAGATGAAGAGAAACGAATGTGAACTCAGGAAATAATTTTAAAAAAAAAAAACAAAAAAAAGGGTGAACCAGTTGAAGAAGATCGATTTCAAACTTGAATGAAATGAAAGACAAAAAAAAAAAAAAAGGTTTTGGTTTGATAGATGAAGAGAAATGAATTTAAATACAAAAAGCAACTTTGAGAAAAAAAGGTTGACAGGTTGAAGGGTAATAAGGATAAGAAATAGAGAAAAAAGGGTTTTAATGAGGAATTTATGGATGAATAGAAACAAATTCGAACTAAAAAATAATTTAGAGAAAAAAAAGAAAAAAATAATGGACCAACGTAATGTATAGTTGAGGAAAATCAAATTCAAACTCGAAAAAAATGAAGAAAACAAAAATAGAAAAAAAGGGTTTTGTGGATGAATGCCAAAAAGGGGGGTTTTATAGATAAATGTAGAGATGAAAAGAAAAAGAAATTTCAATCTCAAAAAACTAATTAGAAAAGAAAAAAAAAAGAAAAAAAGGGCCAGATTGGTTGAATGTATAGTTGAAGAAAATTGAATTCAAATTCGAAAAAATGAACAAAAAAAAGAATAGATAAAGGGGGTTTTGAGAATGAATGATGAAAAAATGGTTTCGAAAGTGAATGTATAGATGAAGAGAAACAAATTCGAACTCAGAAAACAACTAAGAATTAAAAAAGAAAGAAAAGCAGGGTTGACTGGTTGAATGTATAGTGAAAGAAAATCAAATTTAAACTCAAAAGAAATAAAGAAAAATTGATTTTGAGGATTAATGTAAGAAAAAGGGTTTTGAGGATGATGCATAGATGAAGAGAAACAAATTCAAACTTGGAAAAAAAAAGGGTTTTGAAGATAAATGTACAGATTAAAATTAATGAATTCAAACTCGGAAAACTAATTAGAAAATTAGAAAAAAAGAAGAAAAAAGGTGAACTAGTTGATGCACAGTTGGAAAAATATCAAATTTGAATTCAAATCAAATAAAAAAAATAGAAAAAATGATTTTGAGGATGGATAAAAAAAAAAAAAAAAAAAAAGAGGTTTCAATGATGAATGTATAGGAAAAAAAAATGGGTTGTCCTATTGAAAGTAGAGTTGAAGTAAATTGAATTCAAACACTAAAGAAATGAAAAAATAAAATAGAAAAATAGGGTTTTGAGGATGAATGTAGAAAAAATGGGGTTTTGGGGATGAATGTATAGATGAAGAGAAATGAACTCAAATTCAAAAGAAAAGAATTCAAACAAGAAAGAAATTAAGGGAAAAAAAATGATTCTAAAGATGAATGCTGAAAATAAAAAGGGGTTATCGGAATAAATGTGTAAATTAAGAGAAATGAATCCGAACTCAAAAACAATGTTTTTTTTAAAAAAAAAAAAGGAAGAAAAAAATGGACGTGTTGAATGCATAGTTGAAGAAAATCGAATTGGAACTCTGAAAGAAATGAAGAAAGAAATGATTTTGAGGATGAATGCAGAAAAAAAAAAAAAGAACAAATAAAGGGTTTTGTGGATGAATGTCCAGATGAACATACTTAACAATTGATTGAAAATATACTTACATGTATATTTATTTTGTCCAAAATTATTATTTTTGTTAAAATTTGAAGTTCTTATTAATAGGGGGACACACTTGGCATTGGCGCAAATTAAAATTGGTAACTTCGATTTTGAAGAACCTTATACATTTTTCTTTAAATATTATTTTCTCCAAAAGTTTCATAAATTATTATTAATTATAATCTAAATATTTTGAATAGAAAACTTACTTAAATTGAAGGCGTTTTATACTTACATCAATTTTTCTTAAAGAGTATTTTGGAAATCTATTGAAATAATAACAACAAACAAACTTTATGGTTTTTTTATTGGTTTTATTTTTTCAAAAAAATATTAATTAAATAAGAATTTTATACATATTTGCATTTTTGTTAGAGAGCGTATATTTGTATTTTCATCTTGCATAAGAGTTCAAATTTCTACAGCTGTAACAAATTGGATTTTTTGATGACATAGCCTGGCCCACCATCATTTAATGAAAATAACCAATTTTGATGTCATCGAATGACCACCACCATCGACCCTCCTCTTCTTCTTCTTCTTTAGCCAACCACCTGGACAAAAACAAGACTTCTTCTTTTATTTTCAATTATATTATGGTTCTCTTCATAGTAATGCTTGTTTTTTTTTTATTTCAGTTATTAATATTTAATTTTTTTGGTTAGAGAATTCTTGGGCATTTGAATGTGGTTATGAAATATATTTGAATGAATAAAATGACATAGAATGCTTGAAAAAAGTTAGAATACATGATAGTTATTTGAAAAAAAAATGCTTTAGTGATATTTGATTAGTTTGATTTTGAATTTTCTTATGGGTTATGAGTTGAATAAAAATTTGAAAAAATAATAATAATAAAATAGACAAGCATGGTCGGTGCCACCACTGACGGGTGGTGGTGGGGGCACCATCAAGTCCGTAACCAAATTTTTAAAATTTTGTTTTCAAATTTAATATTTATTCAAATTTAGTTGAATCTAAATATATGTAACTCAAAAACATGTACAATTAAATACTCAAGCTTCACTAAAATATTTATTCAAACACTTAGCATGCATTATAATTTCTTTCAAGCATTTATTCAAGTACCAAGCCTTAAATACTCAAGCATGTATTATATCCAAATCCGAAGGCTTGATTTAAGGAATGTCACTTCGTAAAGCAATTGAAGTGATTAATAAAAGAATGGTTCCTTTTGAACAAAACTGAAAAACAAAGTGAACTTTTTTTTAACTCTTTATGATGCAATCAAACCTTTATTATAAAGAAATAAACCATAGTACCTCTAAAACTTAAATAAGTACTGTTCTTTACAAAAAACCCACAACATAAAAAAAAAGTAGCTATATGTCTAATCGGAGTTTAATATTATTCAAAAGGAAAAGAAAATGCGGAACTAATTTGTACAAATGTCTTCCTCCACTTGTCCACCACCTCAATGTCAAACCTCTCAGGTTAAGCTGTCGGAGTTACCTAAACATAAGCAAAACAAACAAAAGTGAGTGGAGAATCACTCAGTAGGATCCTAACATGTATGCAATGGCATGATGCAACATGCTGAAGAGATGACAATATTTGTAGAACTTTGACCTTATTTTAAAAGAAATATACTCGTGCAGATATAGTGCAAATAGTCTTTTCCCAAAGCATTTATGTAGGACATTTCACTTAGTGTAAACTTTAGTTAAGCAGGAGCTAGTTTCCCATCGGCAACTTTAATTTCCTAAAGTAGCACACATGCATACTTTTAAAGAAATTTTCAAACAATTAATTGTTTAGAGGAAGCGGTGTGAGTGAGGAAGAGACTTGCTTGCATCCACGTCATACAAATGCTAGGGTTACGAGAATCTGAACTCGCTACTCATTAGTTAGTGGGATCTCAACTAAACGATTCACATAAACTATCATATAAGCTCCAAACACTGTAATCACAGTTGCCTACATAAGCATGGCCATGACTTCTTAGTGCATAACTTTTAGAATATAGTTCCTTGCATGCAATTAAACTTTCATGGCTTGATATAATGCATATAAATGGTCATGATTCTCAAAACAATGGTAAGCATTAAATTTGTCAATAAAGCACATACAGAATCCAAAGTATTTACTAACTAAATCTCAGCCAGTAGTAAACAGTATCTATTCCAGTAAGACTTAATTAAGATCAAGTGTCGCATCTTATCATATATAATTCAAAGAGGGTATAAATCATATTTTAATACAAACTCAAGCTTTAAAGAAAGAAAATTAAGCATTAAGGAATAACTTTCTATGTAACGCATTTTAAGAGAAATTGGCATGTTCTTTGATAATTTAATTAAAAACTTAACAAAAAAAAAAACTTGATTAAACCTCGAAATGCTACTTTACTATTTATTGGCATAAGAGAAATTGACCAACCATAAAAGTACTACTTCCAAAACTATTAGTAATGTATTACTACAATATACCTATTTAATCAAACTGTTTTCAACATGATTCCAAGACCAATATGTTTATAAAAATCATAACTAACTCATTTTAACTTAGATTTACATGATTCCAAGACTAATATGTTTATAACGTAATGTATTAAAAGGGAAAATCATGCCACAAAATTAACAAAAATTGTAACAATAGTAAAACAATAAATTCCTATGGAGCAAAAGGGTTGTTCTGTTCCAGGATTTTTTTAGAAAAATGAGCAAAATTGTAAAACCCCCATCTTGACACTGAATTGAGAAATTCCAAAGCCAAAATAACCATGACTCATTGAATTAAAAGAAAAAAATATGAACAAAAAATTAAAAAAAAAAAATTAGAAACCCTTATTGAAAAATTGAGCTCTCACTCATCAAAACCAAATGGAATTAAACAATAAAAGAATCTTTCCAAGAATTAAACATCAAAACCAGTGGGTTAAAGTGCAGGATTTTTCCAAGAATTTCTAACCAACCAGTATTTTTGAAAAATTGAGCTCTCACTCATCAAAATTTCGATTCCACAAATTCAAAAGCTAAATTGTTCTTAAGATACCCAAGTTTATTTAGTAAATTTTTTAAAATTGTTGGATAAATATACGAACCTTAGCAATCAATCAAATTCCGCAGAATTCTTAGGATTTTCCAAATTAACAGTACACTAATAACCATGGATCTTAGCAAGTCTAAAACTTAATATGAATCCACCAAATCACATTTTTAACAAAACAACACCACAAATAACAATACAAAATTATTATTTCTAGAGAATACCCAAGCAAACAAAAAAAAGAAAGGAAACCAACTAAATCTAGAACAACACTCACTCAACACCTACAAACTCAAGCAAAAACACATGGGGGTAAGGGTCCCTACCATTGGTTAGTTTAAACCCTTTTTAAACCCTTGAAAAGCAAGACTAGATCTCCAACATAATTATTGGAAAATGGCCGGCCATTAGCTCCCCTTTCCTCCTTGAACTTTCTTTGCTTTCCCCTTTGAAAAACTTGAAGATCCAACACTTACACCCCTCTTTCTCTCACTTTTCTCTTCAAAACTCTCTTTGTCTCTCTCTAAGATAGGTGGCTGGCAGCCATGGGGTGTTTTTGGCTTTAGTTTCAACAAAAAAAGACTTTTAAAAAGGGGTGGCTAGGGTTTTCTAAAGGTGTAATGTAAGCAGTTACTTTTTTACTCATGTTTGGCCAAACTTAGTCTTTCAAGTGATCCCTACCTCACCTAACCAAGACCACACCTCACCAACTCAAGTCACAACATAGTGAGAAAGAATCCCAGTTACTAAACTGCCACTCAAAGGGATGATGTGGTAAGGGTGACTTTGACTTTGACCACAAGTAAATACAAGCACAATTAATTAGCTAAAAGAAAACAAACAAGTTAGTCTTAGTCAATATAAAACCAATTCAAAATCATGATGTGGCAGTTACCGG
This sequence comes from Rhamnella rubrinervis, assembly GCA_007844105.2. NCBI lineage: Eukaryota > Viridiplantae > Streptophyta > Magnoliopsida > Rosales > Rhamnaceae > Rhamnella > Rhamnella rubrinervis. Next base: position 11,180,765 of record CM017577.2, read on the forward strand.
ACTAGATATTGACTTTGACTAAAGTGGACTTTGACCAAAGTTCAGCTACTCATAAAAGAAAACACATATTACAATTATAACTTCCTTCAAGCACTAAATATTCGAGTATTTATTCAAACACTAAGTCATGCTTTGGTGGGGCTTGGTGGTGGTGCCACCAAGTCCGTGGCCAATTTTTTCTTTTTAATTTAATATTTATTCAAATTAAATTAGATTTAAACATATGTAACTCAAAAATATATGCAATTAAATATTGAAGCTTCATTAAAGCATTTATTCAAACACTTAGCATGCATTATAACTTCTTTCAAGCATTTATTCAAGCATCAAGCCTTAAATACTCAAGCATGTATTATAATTTAGAATGTATTATAACTTTCTTCAAGCATTAAATACTCAAACATTTATTCAAGTATCAAGTCATGCCTTTGTGGTGAGGCTTGGTGGGGCTTGATGGTGGGTGCACCACGAAGCTTGTAGCCAATTTTTTCTCGCTTTCTTTCTCTCTCTTTCGCTCTCTCCCTCCCCTTTCTTTACAAAATAGCCATGGTTCCTAATTATGAATCTCCAATTCATAAATACAAATACCAACGAAATCTGTTGAGAGTCTTGAGTATGATAGTGTAATTGTTGCTATGTAGGTTTATCAATAGCAATTTGATTGAAGCAATTGTACCCTGAAAATGATGTTGACGGAAGTTTGTCTTGTGGATAAAGGAGCCGAAGTGAGTATGTTTTACCTTCTACTTTAGCCCTACCTTGACTTTAAATTGGAATTTTAATGGAATAGCAAAATTACTATTTGTGATTAGCATATAGTCTTATTTTTTTTATGTATTATTTCTATGATATAAATCTTCTTTATGTCTTGGATTTTATTTGCATAGCTCTAAGAGATTGTCCAAGATCCTAGCAAAGAAAATGCAGAAACTCCCAAGACTAACAAGACTAGAATAATGATTAGGAATATTGACCCTTTTCTTAAGAAAGAAAGAACCAAAGATATCAAAGAAAGATTGTGACCCTTTGCTTAGCAAGCAAGAACCAACAATATTGAAGAACACAACAAGCAATTAACTCTTGAATGCTCTGAGATAATTGGCAAAATAAACTAGACTAATTTTATTGAATAATAATGTGTAAATTCGTCCATACTAAAAGGGCCTATTTATAGGCTCCCCAAAACCCTAAGTCTAAAACAATTAAGACACCTAAAACAACTAGGAAACTTAAATAAAAGGTCACATGTTAGTCATATGATCAATTAAAAACCAATAAAATTAAAACACTTGTCATGTGTCCAAACTAATTAAATAAAGACACTTGTCAATAGACCATGCCAACTTCAATCTTCATGGACAATGATGGTCATGTATGCATAAATGATTTGATCAGTTCCCTTGCACATCTCTCTTCCAACGAAATCTTCTTCAAAGCCTTCCAAACATATCAATTTGACCAACCTAAGAAGGTCTTCCTTAAACTTCTTTGCACGAGCTCTCATGATAGGTCCTTGCGGCATTTGAAGCGGATCCTGTGCTTGAACATCTATCACATCATTTTGAATTAAATATTCTAGTTCCCCTCGAAGTTAGGTATTGAATTAAATAATCTCAGACAAATGACAATTAGTTATCTTGATTGACATTAAACTAAATATAATTCGAAGTGGTATCTAAACAACACATATTGACAAACCAAAATTAGTTATCTTGATTGACATTAGAATAAATATAATTCGCAACAGTATGTAAAAAACACATACTGAGTGGATGTTGCAGAATGTGGAGTGGAGTAAGTTCCCAATCTTTGTGGCATTTAGTGAACTAATAGGACATAAATAAGATTGTGAAAGTAGAATTTTCTTTATGTTTCTCTGTTTATGTCCATGGTAGGTTGGAATTCTATTTTGATAATTTTTGTTACTTTCTATGAGTCTTCTCAATATTCAATATTAAATTAAGGGAGAAACTTCTTGTTCTTAATGTCTAGAGTATCTGGACTTTAATCAAAGATGGTCATGTTTGCAATGTGTAGCTGGGGGATGGTCATGCTTGTAATGTGCAGCTAGGAGAGGTTTTACATCCTTTTTCTTTTTTTTCTTTTTTTCTTTTTTTTTACATCCATATAGTTGCACACTAAGTGCGTTGAGGGCTCTGGATTATTCAAAAGTTTGAATTTTAGAAGACTTATTATAACACACCTCAACTAAGTTCTTTAGGTCAAATAAAATTAGGGTGGCTACTAAAACTTAACATGCAGAAATTTATAGAAGCTTTTAAACTTTTTCAAGTTAATTTGATAACCAATCAAATCCCATAATTTGACCATCACACATAACATTTTAATAATTGAACTTAAACATTAATCAAATGTCAAAAATAAACTTTATGCTTTATTAAAATTTAAATAATAAACTAAAACATTACCATGTAAATCTTGCCCAAAAGATTGATTTACTAAATAAATTAAATGCATTATTAAAACTTAAATTCAATTAATTCAAATTAAATCTTGCCCAAAAGATTTCCTATTGAGTTATCATGGAATTATCCACCCCACAAGTAGTTTGACTAAACAAAGACTTTTATTCATCGTAACCTAGGGAAAAAATAAAACTAAGACATGAGTTTATAAAACTCAATAGAATTCCGATCATATCATAATACAAACAAACTTGTAGCATATTTATATCAAAATTACAATGCAAATATAATTCACGAGCTTAATGCATAAGAGTTAATTTTTTCATATACTAGACATCTCAATCTCTTGCTAGCCTCATAACAAAATTAATACCTAAGTCTTAGTCTCACTGTAACTGTAACACTGTAACACACTGTAACAAAATTAATACCAATTTCCTCTCTTGAAGAAATCGCACAACAAAATAGAACAGATTCCTGTGTTACAGCAATTTTCAAGATGTTATAACATTATAAAAGAAAACAGCCTTTTGAAAAACAAAGTTACTTAAAACTTTTTTTTTCACCAATTTCTCACAAAGTTTTTCAAAAATGTTTTTTTTTCCAATTTTTTTCACACAAAAGACTGGCACTTTACCAGCAAAAGACCACATTTGAATATTGTCAAAATAAAACAAAAAGACTAACTCGACTTAGAAAAAGTAATAATTTGAAAAAGGTTATATAGGACAAAATCCCTTACTACCCTTTATTAGATAAGAAAAACTTCATCTTGAATATATCATTCTTCCAATAGCAACTCATGAAAAGATGCTTCATAGTTGATCAATTCTACCCAATCTCTTGCCAATATAGTAGAAACTCATAATCTTCTCTTTTGACATTCTTTACCAAAATATTAACATGAAATTATCTAATATCTTGAACTAATTCTCAAGCACAAAAAACCATTAGAACTACCAGATAAACAAGAAGTTATTTCTCCCCCTTTTAGTCATGGAATGCCAAAGATAAGAGAGTAGAGCTAGTAGCCTATGTTGTTCACTGACAAAAAGTTTGCACAATATCAGTTAACATTTGTTCCATTTTACTAATACAGTCTGCCATTTGCTTTTGTCCTTCTTTGAGTCTTTCTGGTTATCCTGCAAATACTGCAACTCTGATAAATGAGAGGAGGCCGATCATGTCATATTGTATAGTTGTCTAGGAGTAGCTATATGATATGAACCACACTCCTTAACTGAAGCAGTTGTAGTTGGGCACAATAGCTGTGTACTCAAGGTTAATGGACTCTGTAAAGGTGTGATATTCAACATTATCACATAGGTTTTCTAGGGCCATCAAAACACATAATATGATGGAGGGAAAAGATAAACTTTGTTTCGTCCTCTGACTATCGATAGTCCTTGTCACAAAATAAAAGATGTGCTTCCCCAAGTCAAATCGTACACCTCAACCAATCACTAAGAGTAGTTTAGCAAGATCTGCAGAAACCAACAAAGTATATTTTGTTGGCCACCAATTGTACACAATAATCTTGTATAAGGCTTTGTATTTTAGTATGAGAGTTGCTGTGACTAGAGAACCATTATTCCAAGGCCATGACATATCTGTCCTAATTGGCTCAGATGCAACTAAATCTGTATCAGACATAAGAGCCAACTCATCATGCTCAAATGAAGGACACTTGGAATTGTATTAATCTAAATATGAGAGAAAGTTAATGTTCTGTTTCGAACATAAACCTTATGAAAACTTTTACTTCCTTGCTTACAAATATCCTTTTGGTGGTTTGCATAACATTCATGCACAATTCCTGACACAAAAGGCTTGAACAGGGTGAGAGACTTATCTAAGCCAGCCGCAATCAATAAGTCTACATACTATCCACTAGAAGTAAAGGAATCCAATAACACAAGTCTTTCACTCAATAAAGGCCGTTTATACATACAACAAAATGCCAAGTGAGTATGGTTTGGAAAAATCATACTTGAAGACAGATTGTGGTTCTAATACAGAGGGAATGACATGGTCAGAATTGCCACTCTCAATCCTTTCATCGTCAGATGACATTGTCTACTTATGCTCATATTCATCTTCCTTTGTATCCATGTTGCTTGTCTTTTACTAAGTAGCCTGATTTTCTTCACCAATATCATTTCCTATGTTTGGATTCACAGTGTCAAACACATGTTGTGTGCTTGAAATTCTTTCATTGGCTTTTCTCGCTTGCTTGGAGAAAATAGAAGTTGAATTTCCCTCATTGTTTAGACTGGAAATGTGGGTGGAAGAGTGTGCATCATTAGATGGTATTACAATTGGGATGGGATTTCCTTGAGTTTTTTTGCTTCTTAGACAAAAAAATTTTCTCTATTAGTTGTGAACTTTTTTTTGTTGGAACTTGAGAACCTGCATTCTTGGTTCTAACCATGATGGAAAAACAAATCTGTTAGAAAAAAATCAAGGTTCACTAGTTCAAAGAGGAAAGAAAAAAAATAAAAATAAAATAGAGCGAAATTCCACCAGATATGAAAAGAATAAAAAAGAAAGAGATAAACTTGATGCTACCTAAGGCTTGAACAATTGGAATACAAGTCAAAGAGGATGATAGAGACAATGAGAGGGAAAGAGAAGAAGATGATAATGAAAGGAAAGAAAGAAAGAAAAAACAATCAGTAAACTAATAACAAAAGATGGAAAGGCCCTAAAAAAAATATTGGAAGTCCAAGGAAAAGTAAAAAATTTAAAATCCAAGGCCCACAAATAAAGCCCAAAAAAATCTAAATCTAAAGGAAAATGTTTTTATTATGATTATTATTTTATGTTAGTTGAATAAACACAATAAGGTTGAAATCAATTTCAAAGTATGACTAACATTGTCAACAATAGAGAGATGAAATGAAATTTAAGCTTGTGTGTGTGTGTGAATTGTTACTAAATCATTCATTTTTATTGACTTTCTTACTGTAAACAAGTCTGATCTTTAGTAGGCAACATATGTTGAAGCTAGTCAAACTTACTAGACCATCTTCATTCCCCCTTTTTTTTTTTCTTTTTTTTTTAACTTTCAGTCAGTAGTTTTCACTCAAGCATTAAGATAACCCTTTTCTCATGGTAGATTGGTCTTTACATATTGGTGATACATAAGCCCGCATTGCTCATGAATGGCTGCACACTTCAATGTAAGTAGCTTTTTCTGACCTTTTAATTTTATTTTATTTTTTTGGGTATAAGAATAAGATATCTTCTTTCAATCAAACTTGTCTGTATATCAGAAATCAATTCAGAAGATATAATACTTTATAAATTGATGCACAAAAAGTAAACTCACATTCATTCTTACTTACAATTATGATAATGTTTTCCAAGTTAAGAGATTGATAAAAATATATTGTGTAAAGTCAATCAAAATAAAAGGAACTTAACACACAGCAAAAATCATATGGTGACCATGCCTAATTCTCTCGTAAGTTTAATGAATCTTGTGATTTTAAGAGGTTAGGTAAATATATCAGCTAGTGTATTGTCTGTTGAAACATACTCCAAACTCACAATTTTATTTTCAATCAGTTCTCTAATGAAATCATATCTAATATCAATAGGCTTTGTCCTAGAGTGTTGAACTTTTTGAAATATTTGTAGCACTTGAACTATCAAATAAACAGGTAAAATATCCTATATAATACCGTAGTCCCCAAGTATTTGTTTCATCCAAAGTAATTGAGTACAACAACTACCAGCAGCTGTGTATTCAGCCTTAGCAGTAAATAAAGATACCGAATTCTATATTTTGCTATGCCATGAGATTAAATTGTTTCCAAGATAGAACCATCCACCAGTAATGATTTTTCTATCCTCTACACTATCTGCCCAATCAGCATCACTAAAACCTGCATGACTAGGATCTGCCCATTTACATATTTAATTATTCTTTTCACAGCAGATAAATGAAATTCTTTTGGATTTGCTTGGAACTGAGCACAAACACCTACACTAAAAAAAATGTCAAGAGGACTTGGAGACAAATAATGTAGACTTCTAATCATGCTCGTAAACATATTAGGATTTACATCCACTCCATTCTCATCCTTTGACAAGTTAACATTTGTACCCATTGGAAAATTCAGATGTTTAGCTTTTTCAAGATCAAAACTTTTTACCAAATTCTTGGCATGCTTACTTTGAGAAATGAAGATTCCATCTTGAAGTTGATTAACCTGCAAACCAAGAAAAAAAATTTAGTTCACTAACGAAACTCATTTCAAATTCATTCTTTATTTAATTAATAAACTCTTATGCTTTATATTCAGAGGTTAATCTAAAAACAATATCATCAACATAGATTTGAGTAATAGTTATTTCAAATTTGTTCCTTTTGATGAATAATGTTTTGTTGACTCCCCTTCTCTTGTAGCCTTTGTTAGTCAAGAAATTTGTCAATCTCTCATACTAAGCTCTAGGGCTTGTTTCAACCTATACAATGCTTATTTTTATTTTTTAATTTATACACATGAATAGGATGTTCATGATCTTCAAATCCTTTAGGTTTCTCCAAATAAGCTTCTTCATTTACCACTCCATTTAGAAAGTTACTCTTTAAATCCATTTGATACTACAAGTGTGTATTAGCTTTAACTTTTTTATACTAAACAATTTTTCTGACTGAGGAATCTTCTTTGTACGAACTTTCCAATAACAATCATCATGAATGCAATGAACCTAGTAACGATCAGGTGATAATCTTACGATTGTAAACTCAAAATTTTTCTCAACCGCTATCACATGAAGCTTGTTTCAGAGTTCTGCTTTACTATCATACACGTAACTAAGCTCAATAAGCCCACTCTCAGAGCTACTTGCCATCATTCAAGGAGGTGGAGGTGTGGTAGGAGTTGACTATGAGGTTGTCATATCACATGCACAAATGATAGGAGGTATAATGAGAATATGAACTGCATTATTAATGTAGTCAATACGTGGATTGTTGTCATAATGACTGTCCGTATAATCTTCATTAGAAGGAAAAACAGTATCTGCCAAGCATCAATCCTATTATGAATGTTCAAGTATTGGTGCTGAGTTTGCTAGGTCTCATGCATACTAAACAATGGAGTTTCCGGTAATTGAGTATCCGACATGTGAAAAATTAGAGTTTCCATGATTGCATCATTATCCTTGTCTTTCTCATTAATATCAAAAGTTTCTAAGGATGAGCCAACTTGTTTAAAAACTGTGTACTGTTTAGTGAGATTGCTTCCACTATCATAGTTAAATATACCAATTTCATTTGATGAAGAATTTATATTGTTGAATGAGGGAACTGTGGGTAGCACTTCAACAAACAATAGAGTGAATGGCCCATAATTTTTCACAACCCATATAAAATTCCTAACATCTCTATCTCGTTGTACACTTTACATATCACATGGAAGTTCACATTGAGTGTATTTATACTTTATTCTAACAAAATATCTGCTCTTGTCTATATCAATACAATCATATACTTGATTCTCTAAATCTGCATATGTAAACGTCTCCAGATATCAATAACTTTAGTAAAATAGCTGTGAAAAATTCATTGACCACCATCTTTATGAATCCATTTACCATATAAAAAATAGCAATCACAAAAACAACATCATCCACCATTGTACTACATTCATTTCATTAGCAAACCATGTAAGCAAGCAAAAATTTCTTAACTTCATCACTATCGAACCACTTCGTTATTAGTGAATTCTCAAATGTCGAACACATTTACACACTTCATCAGTAGCAAACTACTTCGGCAGTATCGAAGGAGACTTCATTAGGGGAAATTACAATTAGCGAAGTCAATATTTTTATACAATTTCCTAACTATTTTTATTCAAAATCGTCCTTAATCATCTCTAAACTAATAAATAGTCCTAAATTGTCCACCAAAATTACCAGAAATAGTATAAATTCACGATGAGATAAATGACTTACTTAGAAGATGAGTCACGATTTCCTTAGGTTTAGACACTTTAAAAAGTAAAAAAAAAAAAAAAAGTCTTATACTTCATCACTATCGAACCACTTCATCGTTAGCGAATTCTCAAATTTCAAACTCCTCTACACACCTCGTCAGTAGCAAATTATTTCGGCAATATCAAAGACAACTTTGTCAGGAGAAATCACAATTAGCAAAGTCATTTATTTTATACAATTTTCTAACTATTGTTATTCAAAATCATCCTTAATCATCTCTAAACCAATAAATAGTCCTAAATCATCCACCAAAATTATTAGAAATACTATAAATTCACGATAAAATAAATGACTTACTTAGAAGATGAATCACAATTTCCTTGGGTTCAGACAGTTTAAACTTTGATACAAAAAGAACAGACCACTCAGTTCCATCTCATCCAACTTTAGTTCCAGCTCGTCCAACTTTAGATAAGGTCTTCGTTTGCCGCTGTGATTAATTATTAATCAGTTTCTTCCTTTTTAGTTTAAATTTGTTTCTTCGTTGTTACTAAATTTGGTATTAGTTGGTGAATTCGTATCCGGTTTATTAGACAAAATAAATGCACAAGGCTAATTTTGTATTTTCCACAGTCAAACTGGGTAAAATTTTAATTCCAATTGAAGCTGGTCAAAATAATTCAAGCCACCCCTAAAGGTAACATGGCATCAAAAAACCCAAACAAAAGAGGTGGTCAAAATCATTTGGCACAATCTATAACTTGCTTTACAGTGAAAGGTCACCGAAGATATGCTTCATTTATGGGCTTTAAGATTCTAATCTCTAGACCTTACTTGGAGCGAATGGCCTTTGATTTATGGATTGGACTTTCAATTATGGTTCTAGTTACACTACCAAAGAAGCTCGATACACTTTCCTTGGAAAAAAAATATTCATAAAAGAACGATGGTCAACAGGAGTCGAACAAATTAAGATTGTCTAACAAAATGCAACAGACTAACTTATATTTAATCAATATTCTAAAAGATATAAGACGTTGTAAGGCATTGTAAGATGACAAGTTTTAAGTCTTATGAGTTTATATGAAGCTGAGACTTCAAAATGCATTTTACTATTATATTATTATTTTATTTACTATAAGACTACTAAATAAATAAAATAACTTTTATTTTTTTAATGTAAAAATCTACATATGTCTATATCACCAATATTTATATATATATACAATGAATAAAAATTAGAGAAAGAAAGTAAGTTCACTCTATTTTCACAGTTTGATATTTTTCCCCTTCTTATATGAGCTGATCTACTGACGTAGCTTCCTGATAGTTTGGATAAAGTAATTTGGTAAGCTAATGACAATGTTCTCATGGAACAATTCATTTTCTTTCTTTACACTATGTTTAATTCCCTAAGAATTCAAGCTATCAATTTTTCTATACCTGTATTGTTGTTTGATAGTTAGATCATTAAGTTCTCGTAGTGTCCACAAGCTCCTAGATTCCAACCTTATCCTTAGTTAAATATAGAAATTTGAAAATGTATTAAGATAAGGATAGAACATGAAGACCACAATAATATAGTTAGTCTTGCATTCAATTTGGTAGGGGGAATATCATGTTGCAACTCGATCTCCCTAATAAACTGATCCACAAAAACACATATAACAGTTTTTGTTATTAAGAACGACAACAACTCCTCTTCTAAATGCACACACCCAAGTGTTAAGACTAGTTATTAGTTGCCAACTTGTGACTCATGTACTTTGTCTTCTCTACACCATAATGACCAACAATTTGTTGATTTGGTTATTGATTGTCTGCAAATTACTTCACATTCAACATTGCATTCATTTGTTAATTGAAATTATAAACTCAAAAAAAAATTTATTCAGTTCGCACAACACAATAACACAGACAAATTATAAAAAAATCTTCAGTTCCATGCACTATAATAAGACCAAATGTAAAATGGTTTCTTTTTTTTATAATATTTTTAATATAATATATATTAGAAATAAAAAGAAAATGAAATTGGATCTGACATTTGTCCCCCTCATTCTCAAATTGCTTCTCTTCCAAATTGCAGAATGCCTCCTTATTATTAAAACTTACAATTTCTTTATTAGATTGTATATTCCATTGTCTCCAAAACCCATGCATGTGCATCAAATGAATGCTTAATTAATTGGTTTATTAATGGACACCACAAGTGTCATCGGCTGTTGTAAATCTCACAACAGAAACAACAGTTGTGTGGCTTTCATTTCCTTTGCTTTTTGTTGTTAAACTTATACATCTATTTCATTGTGACTTGCACTTGCATAATTAATATTTAGTGAATAATTTTCTAAATGATAATACCATTCCATGATCCTAATAAGTTGGTTAATTTAATTTTTATTTTGGATTGAATTTGACATTGTAGATGGATGTTGATAATTATCAATTAATTCCTTCAAAAATTCCAATTGTATCTGCCTCTATTTCTTCTACCTCAACTCCCACATTCAATTTTGGTTTACCACCTCACCTCTCAACTACATGTGGATCTAGTGTACCACCTATACTACCATCGGTTCCTTCTTTTCCTAAAGAATCAAAAATACCACCTCCTACTACCACCACAAAGATAAAGGAAAAGAGACCTAGATGAGTTTTAGAAGTTTGAGAGCATTTCACAAAGATAGAAGTAGAAGGGGAACCTAAAGCTTATTGTAATTATTGTGAAAGGAATTATACAAATGGTACAAAAAAGAATGGAACTAGTAGCTTGCGCCACCATTTGACCAAATATAAATTGTATTTGAGGATTTTCGAGGATCCTAACTAAAAAGTTCTTAGCTTTAAGAGTAAAAAAGATGGTGAATGTGCCGATCTTGTGGCTAAGACATTTAATCAAGAAGCATCAAGAACCGCACTTACTAAGATGATAATTGAGGATGAGTTACTATTTACTTTTGTGGAAGGGAATGGGTTTAGAGAGTTTTGTACGGAGCTTTGTCCAAAATTTAATCCACAATCTCAAACAACTATTGCAAGAGATGTGTATCAACTCTACTTGGAGAAAAAGAAGAAGTGAAGGAATTATTTTATGAAAAATAACACTATGGTTAGCCTCACTATGAACACATAGACATCAATTCAAAATCTTAATTACATGGTGCTCACTGCTCACTTTATTGATAATAATTGGAAGCTTTAAAAGATGATATTGAATTTTTGTCAAATTTCAAGTCAAAAAGGGGAAACAATAGGAGGGTTAATTGAGGATTGTTTGGTTGAATGGTATATTGGGAAGGTTTTTACTATTATTATGGACAATACCAAAAGAAATGATTCTGCTATGGCTTACTTGAAGAAGAGGTTGAAAGGTTAGGAAAAAGGATGCGTCTTAGATGGTGAGTTTATTCACTTACATTGTTGTGCTCATATCATTAATTTGATAGTAATAGATGGATTGAAGGAGCAAAACAACTCAATTGAACTAATTCGGAGAATGGTGAAATACTCAGCCTTTTTTCTCTAGGTTAAAAAGTTCAAGACCTATGTTGAGAAGAAGCAAATAGAGTGTAAGAAACTTTTGTGTTTGGATGTACCTACAAGGTGGAATTCTACTTACTTGATGTTGGAGTCCACTTGCAAGTTTGAAAAACTTTTTGATTGGTTGGATTAGGAATATGTGGATTATTTTAAAGATTATACTTCTACACCTCATCATGAAGATAGGAAAAAGGCCCTTGCATTTATTCAAATTTTGAAGACTTTTTTTGAGGTGACACTTTCATTTTAGCTCCTCATTGAATGTGTCTTCTAACTTATTTTTTAGTGAATTTGTAAAGATAGAGAAAGGATTGATGGAGGGGATGATAAATGAGGATAAGTTATTGAGTGAAATGGCTTGGAATATGAAGATGAAGCTTAATAAATATTGGGGATCAATTGACAAATTTAATATGTTGTTATTTGTTGCTCAAGTTCTTGATCCCTGATTCAAATTTGCTTTCATTGAACATGTTGTTAATGATTTATATAGTGAAAGCGCTTATAATGTAATTATGAGAGAAGTCAAGAATACACTAAATAGGTTGTATGAGTTCTATAGTAATTCAACTTCCTCTCCTAGCTCTCAAGTCAATCTTCAAGTTCAATCAACTTCTTCTAGTGATGATGGTGGTGTTGCAACCCAAAAGGGTTATATTTGGAATCTTATGAGGAAGCAAACTTCAAGTGGCTCCCATAACAAGTGAGATTGATAGATATTTATTAGAGCCGGATGAGGATTTAAAAAATCCAAGTTTCAATGTGTTGAATTGGTGGAGATGGAATGAGAATAAATACAAGACTTTATCTTTGATTGCTTGGGATATTTTTTCTATCCCATTGTCTACTGTTGCTTCGGAGTCGGCTTTTAGCACCAGGGGGACGAATTTTAGATTCATATAGAAGCTCTCTAGCTCCAAAAATTATGGAAGTATTAATATGTTCTTATAATTGGGTTGAATCAACTTCTCTTCCATTGGATATTTGAGTGTTTGATGAATGTTTTGATATATGCCAAGAAATTGAGAAAGGTAGTTTTTCTAAATTTGTCATTTAGTTTTTATATATATATATTTAATTTTCTTAGATACAAGTGAATCTTGCACTATCAATGACACAGATATGAATACAATTGAGTGAATTGAGTATGAATGAGGTAAGGAAGCTCCCTTATTCTTCAATTTAACCATTTCTCTTTTGGATTCCTTGTCATTAATGGGTTTTCTAGGTTACATAATTCAATTTTGGTCCCAAATGTGTTGTATGTATAGAGGATTAAGTATCAATTTAGTATTTATACGGTGTACTATTTGCTACAGATAGCATAGCTCTTATGCAGGTATTCCTTTCTTTACTTCTTTTACTATTTTCAATGTCAGCAAAAGATGATTGTTATAAGTTGTAACATTACTATCGAAATTGCATTTTCTTTGCTATTTCTGCTGTGAAGAGGCTTGGATATTGTCTTCCATAATGAACTTGCGGTGCTTATGTCTATGCAATCAAATATTTTTTATGTAGCATAAGTTGATTGAATTGAAGTAATACAAGTCAAAAGTAAGTGCTTTTCAGTTTTAAAACATATTATAAACCCATTTAAATTCAGAAAAAATTTGCCTTCAAGATGTGCCATAGATGGACCTTGTGTATGAGTGGCATGTAAAGCATTTCCTTTGATATTAGTATAAACCACTTTGCTATTATTGCCCTGCTAAATGGTGTGGCTTATTTGGAAAAGTTACTATCTTAGGATCTGAATGATTCTAGAAGTTCTTTTTGCTAGGCACCCATACTGTGATAGTTAATTTTATTTTATTTTGGGTTAAAAGAATTTATATGCTTGTTACTAAATATTCTCACATGCACCCATACTGTGATAGTTAATTTGATTTTATTTTGGGTTTAAAGAAGTTATATGCTTGTTACTGAATATTCTCATGTGATTATTAGGTTTTTTTTAGGCTCCGAGAGGGGGAAAGTGCTTATCATCATATTGACTTGGTCATTGAAGATACTTATTAGTAAATATTGGTGCATTGAAGTTTTGTCTAATGTTTGAAGGAAATGCTGATTATGTGCTAATCAATTCCACTTTTTTTTTTTCTTTTTTTAACTTGGTGCTGAAAATGATGCTTATTAGTGTCATGTTGCTTAATGCTTAGCACATGATGATGACTGCTAAGAATTACTTTGCTTTGAACTTATTGACTAGTTGGAAAGGGCTTTGGTGGCAACTCATTTTTTGGATATGGTTCTTATTTGTGAGGCGCGTTCAATATAATTTATTACACTGCTTGAGTTTCCTCTAGGCTTGCTATGTAGATTATAAAATACAATTATTATTTTTGTTTGCCTAAAAATATGTTAAAATGTAGCTCAAAATGTAATTTGCGTCAAATTTTAACTTATTTTTCGGATCCAAATTTATATTTTGTATTAATTTTAATTGGCCCAATTATTAAGCCCATAACCAAAAAACCGACCATAATCAATCGGAAAACCGCCCAGTCGGCTACGATCGGTTATGTTAGTAAAAAAAAAAACTCGGTTAAAAAAACCGACCGATCATAAAATTCCAGTGAAAAAACTGAGACCAACCAAAACCGACCGATGCACATCCCTCGTTTTGAGTGTATTGTAGATGAATATGAGAATCCCCAAATGGTAAAATTAGGGTTTGATCTTGTTTACAATTTTGTTAATTATTTAGGGGTTTTGTTTTTGTATATTGAAAATTGACATGTTAGATTTGTATAACCCCCTTGAAATTTCATGATTTGCTGTGGAATTGTGCTGGAAACTAAGTTTGGGATTTTCGGCCATTAGGGATATGTTGGTTATTTTTTAATTGTGTAGGGGTATTTTGGCCTTTCCACATGTAGGGATATTTTGGTAATTTTTGACCATATGGCTTAGTTTTTAAGTAATTTTTTCTAATGCCATGTGTTTTGAGTCCAATGATAAATGTTTATTTGGGATTGTAAAAGTGTTGAATTAGTTTACATAAATGTAGAATTAGTATACATTTTTTTAAATATATAAATATGTGCAGATGTATTTAAAATGTGAATTAATAAGCACAGGTAAGTATGAATGTGTGTGAATGTGCAAGTGTATGTGAATGTGTTTGTGTGGCCGTGTGTGTATGTGTAGCTACACATACATATATATATATATATATATATATATATGTTTGTAAAAATATAGAATCATGTGTGTGTGTGTATATTTATAGTTAAATAAATTTTCAAGGGTAAATAAGTAATTTTATCTCTTTTAAAATTTCATTAAATATATTCTCTCTTGTGCAAATTTTATAGTAAGTATTTTTACTTAATTGGAAGGTTAAATATATGTGTATTAAATTGAAGAAACAGTACTTTCTATTTAATTTTTATATATTTTACACCTTAAGGGCAAAATGATAATTTTGTTAAAAATCTAGAGGTAAAATGGGAACTTGATGTTACTTTCAAGGGCAAAATGAAAATTTTAATTTTCTACCAAGCGTAAAGTTGGAATTTTATACTTTTAAGTAAGGGCATTATTATAATTTTGAAATATGTATGCATTTTTTGAATTTCAAAATATTACCAAGGGCATAATTGGAAATATATATTTTATTAAGGGTAAAATTGATATTTTATTTTGTCACTAAGGAAAATTTGTAAATTCACACTGTGTGTGATATAGAGATATTGTCTCTTATGCTCATGTGTATATGTATAACTGCTTTGGTTATTTATTGTGAATGAGTTATATATGACAATTTATGGCACTGAGTGCAGTTATAAAATATAGAAAGTTAACTATGTGTTAAGTTGACAAACAATCACATACGTACATTTGCATATGAACAAATCATGAAAATTGCTATTTCTATGTAAAGAGACTAATTTTCTGAACAAAATATGTTTTCAAAAAGCGTATAGTTAGTCATGGCCATGCATATGTAGAGACATAGAATTCATGGAGCTTCTATGGATATGTATGAGAGCCGTTTAGGTGAGGTCCCACTAATTAGTGAGTGTGGAGATATGGATTCTCATAAGAGCATACATGCAAGCGTATTGGTGTATGTGGTAGTTTGTGCCCAAGCACTTGCATGATGCGGATGCAGGAGGATTTCTTCCTTCAAATTATACCGTTTCCTTGAAAGTATGTATGAGTGTTGCTTTGGGAAATAATAGTTGTCTACAGGTAACTAGCTCCAATATAACTGAAAAGATTACAGACGTTACGTTTTAAAGTCCTACAACCATTGTTTTAAAATTTTAGTGCACAATTTATGTTTTAAAGATACTTTAAAGCATATAACATTGTATCAGCATATGCATTTGGGAACCTACTGAGTTTTTATCACTCACCTTTGTTTGCTTATGTGTAAGTAAATTTTACTCTTGAACTGTTAAGTTTGGCCATAGTGGAGGCACTAAAGGGCAGGGGTAGTAATGTAAATTTATTTTTCACACTTTATTACATTATCTTTAGACAATAGTACTTTGATTTTGAACTCTATTTTTTTTTACGCTGTGGGTTTTGTAAACGACCAAGTTTGCTATTTACTTTTAAAATTTTGTTATATTTTGCTTCTGTTTTTAGTCAGGTTTTTGGGCTCAGGTAAGAGAGTGTTACAAAACATCTACTAGAAGTGATGAAATTTGTGGTGTCTCAAATGGATAATCTTCTAGAATATAATATGAGATTTTATCAGATATATATATATATATATATATATAATTTTTTTTAGTTATGTTAATTTTTAAAAAAGAACAAAATTATTGTATGAGTTTTGGATTTAAGCATTTATTTGCAATTAGAATGACATTTATGATTATCTTTAATTTAAGTAAACATTTAAGGCAATCAAAGTATGAGATTTGACCGATCAAAGATAAGTTTGTCAAAAGTTTTTAATTTTCGTATTTTTGTATGTTATGTTTTTGGTAGTTGCTTCAATCTTGTTTGAGTTAAAAAAACTGAATTGAGGTGTGTTACATTAATAATGCTTACAAACAAAAGATAAGTATGCATCTCATTCTCACCTTAGTTTACAAAGCTTGTAATGATCACACTTAAAATTATACATTTATTGTAGCGGTTCCATAATATTAACATACAATGCACAATTCATATGCTTATACATGCATGAATACAAGATCCACACATTAAATAACCTAGTTATTATTTAAAGAACATGCATAACACATATCATATTCCAAATCACATAATAAACATAATAATACAAATCTAAAATAATAATTGTATAATTAGAATAAATTAATAATTAATTCCATGCTCCATCAATTAGTAAAATTCCATAAATAGTACAATAATTCAGAAGTCCACATCATCACAGAATGTTTTTAGAATTTTCTAAATTCAATAAGCAATTAATTAAAATTATTTATTTCAAAATATTCATACCCGTATATTTTTCAAAATTTATATATAATTCTTTAAAATTCTAATTGATATGAAATTAATACCAAATCAACTATATATAATTCACAATATAACCATAGGTTTTAAATTGAAAACCGAACCTACTAGTTTATTTAAGAAACAACAACTTAAATCTTGAAAATTCATAGTAAATGCATCAAAATTCCAAAATTAATAATTTCAAAACTCATAAATTCATAAGGGTCTTAATCAAGAAAATTTCAAAGAAAAAATAATTTATTTGCCTTTTGAAAACTAACTGTAAAACCAAACATGATAGAAATTTTCATTGAACATAAAGAATTTTAAAAAATTCACAATTAAATGTTGAAAAATTGGATTGAGTTGAAACAAAAATCAATTTTGTAACATCCTTCAACCGATTCACCTTGAGTTGTTGAGCCATTATATGATTAGGGCACTTTTTATATAAACTTAATAGTTAGTTTTCTAAGCTTAATTGTCGAGGTCCCACCAAACTTATCTCTCAGGGTCATCCATATAGCATAGGCAGTGTCATACTGCTCAAAGTCACACATCACAACATCGTCTATACTACTAAGCAATGTGATGCAACTAATTGTGTTCTTCCTCTTTCAGGTCACATAGACATCAGAGCCCCCTTCTGTGTTGAGCAGTAGAACCATGCTCAGGTTCAACCATCACATGGTTTAGTGGTTTAGTGGCTTCTTACTCCTCCAAAATGAGCTGAATCTTACGACTCCATATGTTGTAATTGTCACTTTGAGTTTCTCACCCTTATTCAGTTCAGCTATGCCATATTTTAACAATTGCTGTATAGAGATACAAAAGGAATTATCTTAAAACAGAACAAAAACTAACATTCATAAGTTTTTGAACAAAACATACTAAAAACACAATAAGCAAATACAAAAATGAAATCGAAAAGTCATTTAGGCTTCTAATCATCTTTCAATTAAATATTTCTCATAATTATAGAATTTAATATATTTGCTCTAAAATAATTCTAGACAAGTTTATACAAAACAACAATATCCAAAACACCCCATTGAAATCATAAAATATTTCAAATAGTAACGTACAAACTTATACTAAAATGCGAATGTGTACAAGAGGATTAATAATAAATATAAAAAAAATAATAAAATTATTTAGTTAATCCTTTTGCCCCCATATCATCTATCATATGACCTCATGCTTCTACACAAATAGCTTCATAGTTTTTCAAATAAGGAAGATGATCTCTCATCTTTCCATTATAACGAAAATTAATTGTCTCTGTCACATTATAGCAGTCAGAAGTCACTTGAAAAGCTACTCTTCCAAAAGAAAGTCCTTTCCAGCACTTAGTACCCATTTGCCTTGCACTTCTTAGGTTTGGGTGGAGTGACAATGTTACAAATCGTTAAGTACCTCTTATGATACGACGCTCTTCTGCCAGCTCAATTTCACATATAACTTTCAAAAAAGTTAACTTATGTGTGTGTATTCTCCTTATGATGATTTGCAAATCGTCACCATACTGGTCAGGAAGGGAATCAATTAAACCTTTTACCTTTTCTTCTTTTGATAATCTTATTCCATAAGTTAGAAACTCCTTGACATTTTAATCATTATGCTTACGTGGGTATTCATTGTGTGTTTTTGGTTCATTTTGTAATGCATATAATCCTCCTTAGACCCAATATGCTATAAATTTTACTAATTTATTACAAAATTAAAAAAAATTACTCTAATAAATTAAAAATAAATATTTTTTGGGTCAACGAGTCAAACTATCTAGTTTTTAAAAAATACTGACATGATTGAGTGACATCATGCACCCATTTCAACCTTCAAACGGGTTGGATTTTCTGCAAATTTGGTCTACGATTCGATTTCTTGACCCGGCTGTATAATTGCTATTCGACCACCATTTTCGATGAGGTTGAAGGCGATTTTCTCATCTCGATGCTAGTATCAGTTTTCCCGCCACCTAAATCCCAAAAAACACACTTTTACACAAAAAATAAAATCAAACATATTCTAAAAATTTCATAATCAAAACCTAGAATTTGCATGATTTGTAACCTAAAAACCATCTAGAAATGCATCACATTTGTTCTGATACCAATGATGGAAATTAAAACAAGAATTATACAGTAATACAATGATTTGGTTCTTACCTGTAACAGTCCCAATACATGCAATGTGGTACAATTTCGATCTTGGAAGAAAATCGTGTAGGGGAAATTTTTCTCGAATTACGGTGTAAATTGTGAAGTTTAGTGGAAAATGAGTATACTTTCATACTTTTTCAGCCTTTGTATTTCCATCTTTTTTTTTCCCTTCAACGTATATTATATTATATTGTATTATAACTACCAACAAGCAGTTTATAATTGCCCATCATGGGCGTGCGGTTACCAAAAAGCTAAAATGTTGAATATAAATTTTTTGACACCATATTTTCCTACATAAATGCAAGATAATGGAGACTACAAGACTAAGGAAGATACTTATCTAGGAGGGGGACATTCACTAAAGATGCACATGAGTGAGCGAGAGATGCACACCTAGTAAATGCATGTAGTACAAATTCTTTGTCTTTGAATGAACTATATAGTACTATTTAAAAGTTTCATGAATATGGGAATCTACCTGCCGAATTTTGATACATATAAGAAAGTCCATAAAGAGAAGTGAGTGTAACATTTGATTACTGCTTGATCTCACAAATTGATCTTAGATAAGTCCTTGAGTTTATCTCATAGGGAGACAGTTATTTTGATTCTTTCTTTCAGAAGCTTCCTAAGATTTTCTTTCATTGAATTTTAAGAGGACTGGGGGTAATGTGAGACTTTAATTGGGTTACATGATGTCCTTGACCTTCTAGTGATTAATGCAGCAATAATTGGGTTTTTG
The DNA here is from genome assembly GCA_007844105.2 of Rhamnella rubrinervis. NCBI lineage: Eukaryota > Viridiplantae > Streptophyta > Magnoliopsida > Rosales > Rhamnaceae > Rhamnella > Rhamnella rubrinervis. The sequence goes on from CM017577.2 coordinate 11,201,017, forward strand.
TTTTGTTTTCCTAGAGATTCTTGAGAGAACTATTCCAATGCATGTGTATTGTATTTTTAGTTGAATTACTACTGTTCTCGAAAGCTTAAATTGATGTGAAGTGAATCCAATTGATTATTTATATTATTCTCAACACTACCTCTCACATGTAGGCCACCATCTTTGTGGGATTCATTTTGTTCCTTACACGTGTATTTGTTTTTAATAGGTTGCATTGTGATTTGACCTAGGACCTTTTGGACCTGATTTTGATATTAAATTTAATTATTATTATTCCCAAAAGCTTAAGCTTATGAGAAGTGGATCCAAGAGGTTATTTATATTATTTTCAACATTCTTGTAGGTACTTACTTAAAATTATTGGAATTGGAGAGAATGTTCACATGCAATACGATTCCCTACGGAAGATTTTGAATACGCATGGTGTTGAGGACCGATACTTTGCACAACCAATACAAAACAGAAGCTCATAATTGTCAACTTTTTTGGTAGTATTAAATACCCTTTAAACCTTCATATTTGGAGTACCAATTGCTGAAATTGTCTAGTTTTTTCTGAGAAAACTATAAACGGGCTTGTTGCAAGTTATTTTGTTGTAATATTTTTTATAGACAGAAGAGAGGTAGTACGCTTAAGTACCCTTATGTCCTACGATAAAAAAATCCATAATGATTATCAAACTACAAAAAGTAGAAGTAGTTTCTGTTCTGAGCCATAATGATTATTAACATAATTTTGTTATTCATGTACTTGCATTGTAATTATATTCTCAATGCCACTGTCTTATCATAATCAATAGTTGATTTGCATGAGTATCGATTTAATAGGTGCCATTTTGTAAGAATTGATTTTTTTTGTGAGTTGATTTCTTGGAATTGCTTTCTTATACAAAAGTACTTTTAAGCTCTCACACTTAGAGCGTGTTTGATATGCTTTCCAATAAAAAAAAAGAGCAATTTGCAAGTGTTTGGAAAAAAAAGAAGATTAAAAAGTGCTTTCTTGATAATATAATATATATATATATATATTTTAAGCATTTTTTTAGAAGCACCCAATAAGCATTGATTTTTTTTTAAAGTGCTTTATTTTTTAATACATCATTATAATTTTTAAAACTTTTTAATGTGTAGCAATAAAACATAAGTCATTTTATAAAAATAGTATTTTTCTTAATTAAAATGCTATTGATTTTAAGTGCTTTTTAAAAATCATGTACAAATAGGTTTTTATTTAATATTGCTCCCGAACACACTAAAGAAAGCGTTTTCAGCAATATTTGAGCTCGTATTAGAAAGAGGCTTTCATTTAATTAATTTGGTTAACTTTTGTGCAGCTTCACCAATTCAAAGAGGATGAAAGGGGTATGAGTGGAGAGGTCCGTTGAGACCCTAAAACTTCTTAGACACATTTCCCAATACTTTGACATATATTTTGTTTTTACCATGATGACAAGAATTTCTATTTTAAACATCTACATATATAAAAATACATATGTGTGTATATATAAAAATACATACATGTGTGTATATAAAAATACATATGAGTTCATATGAGGACCAGCTCGTATTTCTTAACTTGAAATTTCCATTAGAAAGTTAAAATATATTTACATAAAACACTAAATGGATCTCTTATATCTATAAAAGTTAAATAATTAGACCTATTATTTTATTATTTTTTTAAGACACCTAGCATTATTTAGGTCTATGGCTGGCCACCCCACCCCCATTTGAAATTTCTTCCATGTTTTAGAGAGAGAAAAGAGAGAGAAAGTGAAAAAATAAGAGAAAATAAAGAAAATTTAAGGAAAAATTGGGAAAGAAAGGGTTTTGTTCATTATTAGTCAAATTAAAATCTATCACAAACCCATTCATTACTAAGCATGATCAGCCTTGATTTTAATAATAAAACTTAAACAGAATTTAATTTGGACACCAATCCGTATCATCATGCATATTTACCAAATCAATCCACAGAAAATTTGAAGCAGAGAGATTTAAATAAATCATAACGAACAACAATTAAATGTGAAACTTGCCTTAAATCTTCAAAAACCTTGAAAAATCCTACCTTGATCTCACAAAATTTTTTTCCAGAAAATTTCAGCAGTAAGAGTAGAAGAGGATGCAAAAAAATTTTCCTCTTGGATGCCTCTTAATTTAAAGACAAAATCCTAGTCAAAATTTGTCTTGTTTCAAAGCTCTTATTTTCACATAATTATCAAATAATGACAATTAAAAATAAGAAATTCAAATATCAAATACACATATAAATGAATGTCAACCTTAAGGGCACACTCATACACATACATGTTGGCACAAGATAAATTTTACACACATTCCCGTACATACACAGAAACTAAAAAATGACTAACCCATCTGCAACATGTCAAGTGCCTGTCATTGCACTTGTAAAATCTGATTACTTTTATACATAGTTGACTTTTTGTCAAAGTTAACTTCGGTTAAAGTCCACATATGGACGATTGACTGTCGAGTCAAGGTTTGGTATGAGTTGACTGAGACTAAGTGGTATTATGTGTGTTTATTTTTTTTTATGGTAAAGTCAAAGTTTCGGTCAAAGTCAAAGTCAACAGCCATTAGTCCACCCTGCCACATCATCATTTTGACTAGCAGTGTGATGACTGAGACTCTTTTATTGACTCTTGACTGTGTATGTGGTAAGTTTGAATTTAATATGGTTTTGCTTTGTAAAAAGGGAGACCACATGCAAGATCAAGTTTGAATTTTGGTCAAGCTTGAGTCAAAGTAGCCAAGTTTAGACTCACCCTTTTTAAAACCCTAAAGCCCTCTTTAAAAGCAACTTTTGAAAAGAAGCAAAGCCCTAGCCACACCACCTTGCTACCGCCCATCACTAGAGAAAGAGAGAGGAAAGGGTCTAGAGAGAGAGAGATGGAAGAAGAAGGGAAGATCAAGTTAGTTCCAAGTTTTTCTTTTAAGAGATTTTCAAAAATTCAAGGAAGAGAAAGGAGGAAGAGGGCCGGCTATTTTCAGTTGCTGGAGGGAGCTTTTTGGCTTGCATTCTCAAGGCTCTAAGTGGGGCTTTAGCTAATCCAAGATAGGACCCAAACTCTACCCGTGTTTGCTAGTATTTTGGTAGTGTATTAATGTTGTTTATGATCTAGATCTACCCATTTTATGTATTTTTCTTCATTGATCCACTTGGGACCACTTAGAAATTTGTAAGATGGGCTGTTTGAAATGGGTTTTTAAAAATTAATCAAAGCTCTAATATTGTATAGTGGTAGGGTCTCCTTTTTTATCTAGTAACTTGATTGAAAATGTGTGTGCTGTGAACTAGAAAATCTCTTAAATTTGGGTATTTGTCCAAAATTTTTGAAATTTTTACTATATATACTTGAGTGTCTTGTGAACATGTTCGTTTTTAAATTTTTGTAATCAGAGTTCAAATGAGGAAGAAAGAATTATTTTAAATTTCTGGACGGATAGATGTTTTGGGAGAACCCTACACCATAACCCAGGGTTTGGTGACATTTCAGGGCATTTGATTTTTACTAATTTTTTATTCATATTTTTCTCTTTTAATTCATTAAGTTGTGGTCATTTTGGTTTTGGAATTTCCCCATTTGGAGTCAAATTGAGGGTTCTATAATTTTTTACAGTTTTATCTGTTTTGTTAGCAAATTTTGAAACTGTAATTGTTTGTGACCAGCTTTTGTATATGGTTTTAGGCTAGGATAAATGTTATTTCTTGCTGGGAATTTTGGATAAAAGTGAGTTCTACTTGACCAGCTATTTGTATGGTTTTAATAAACTAAGTAAACACAATAATGTGACTAGTTTAGGATTTGGATTGAAATCAAACTCCATGACTCCTTTGTCTAAAATCAACTTTAATATTTTTTTAGTTTTTCTTAAACTTATATAATATGAAATTTTGTACTTCTCATGTTGGTTAATTTAATGAGGTTATAATTTTATTTGTAAAGTATGGTTGCTGGAATTTGGTTTAAGTATGACTATACTTGTTGCCCTTTGTAATTAGAATGCTATTTCGAAATAGTTTCTATAGATAACTATGGCTATGCATGATAAAATTATATATATATATATATGTAAGTATGTAAATGCATGTGTTATTTTGCATATGGGAGTTAATTGTGTTTGAAGCTATGTATATTGATGACATGAGAATGGTGTTTGCTAGTTATGGCATAAGCATACACATGCATTGCAACCCATCAGGAAGATTTTCTTATACGCAAGAGAAATTATTTTCTTGTCAACTCAAGTTTTAAAAGTTATGCATTGTATAGATATGGCCATACACTCGTAGGCAGTTAAAATTTAAAATGGATGGAGCTTATCTAATTGTGAATGTGAATCATCTAGTAGAGGTCCCACTAACTAGCGAGTGGAGAGATTGGATTCTCACATGCGCGCATGTGATCGTATTGATGTGTGTGTGGTGGGATGTAACCTTGGCACTTGCATGACGCGGATGCAAGCGGGTTTTATACTCACTCATGCCGTTTCCTCTAAAGGATTAAATGTGTAAGGATTTCCTTGAAAGTATGCATGTGTGCTGCTTTAAGAAATTAGAGTGAAAAGTGAAAAGTCCTACGTATAAGAGTTTTAAAATTTATTGCATAGATGGTTGCTTTTAAAATGAGAAACGAATAAGAGGTTTTCATAACTGTTGACATTCCTTCAGCATATTGCACTGCATCATCATATGCATGTTCAAAACCTACTGAGTATTCTTCACTTACTCATGTTTGTTTTTTGTGTTTAGGTAATCCTGAACCCTAGCCAAGTAGTTTGGCAATGATGTGGCGGACCGGCGGAGGGTGGCAACAATACAAATTAGTTTTGCAGTTTTATTTTCTTCTTAATAATACTAAACTGATAAAGATACAGTTAATTTTCTTTACGTTGTGGGTCTTGTGTAAAGAACCATATTTTTCGGGGTTCAGAAATATTTTGATTTTGCTATTAATACCAACAGTTTAATTTTATCCTAAAGAGTAAAAAAAAAAAATATTCAGTTTTTTGGTTATGTTTCTAAAGGAAATTTTCTTTATATTATTATTTTGTATCGCCTTTACAAAGTGACATCGCTTTATTTGGGTCTTTAAACTCGGGTAAAGGGTGTTACAGCACCTGACTCTGCACCTGACATGCACAAGTTATGAAATTGCCAAGTTTTAAACAATATCAAATATCTGTCATTGTACCTGACACTCTCGGGTTCAAAGGAAAAATTTACGAATTTTGAACCATGTCAGACGCTTGTCTTTACACCCGACACGCTCTGAATTCGTGTCCATGTTGTGCTTCACAAACTTGCAAGTGTACACTCATGCTCAAGGACAGAAGTGAAAAATTCACAAATAAATGCACCATCATATAGATTTTGGAGGTGGTTATTAGAATATGGCCAGCATGCATGGGCACTACATCGTACAATACCTCATCTTGACACTTCCTATCGGTAAATGATATCTTGGTTTGCTTGGTTATCTTTAGCCCCCTCCCCCAACACCCCAACAATCATTCGACCATTGATGCTTATATCGCCTAGAATGTTTCGCTATATGAAAGCCAAAATTTTCCACAAGTTTCAAACTAGCAACGCTAGTAAAACTTCTCCCATCTTTGATCATGTTGGATACATGATTTATTTTCCTGCTGGCCAGTATCTTCCTCCTTCACATATATATCCAAAGCTCTCCTCACTATAAGTGGTTGCTCTACTTCAGGGCATTTTTCTTTACTAACATCTTCTAACTGTGGCTTTTCATCATCTACTTCTTCTTCACTATCCATCAATACTTCTGTGCTCTTCCTACAATTTTTCTCTATTTATAATTTCTTTACTTTGCTCCCCTATGTTTATTTGACATGTTGGATGTTCATTCATCCCTAATCCAAATGCATTATCACTTTTTCAATATTAATTACCACTTTTCCAAGGTGCATTACCACTTGAAGCAGAGTTAAACCTTGTATTACCACATCTTTGGCTGAGTTGTTGTAATTCAACAACATAAGCAATATCATGGTTCAACCCTTGTAAAGTTACATATGATGGACTTAAAAATGGTTATGTATTCTAGAATGATGACCAAAAATCACCCTTTTTCCCTTGACCCCAAAACAAATTGATGAAAATCCAACTGAAATCCCAAAGAGAAGAGGAAAATATTGATAAGGGAACAAACACGATTGAGAGTGAGAAGAGAGAGAGTGAATTCCAATGTAATGCCCCTTAACCGGACCCCTAAGATTCAATAAAAGAAGAGCTACTTCTTATTCTTAAATATACAAGAGGACATAATAAAAAATTATAACAAAAAATTTTCCTTTAATCTTCAGAAACTCCAAACCAAAAATATATAAAATACTTTGATAGATTAATATATCAATTATTTAAAAACTTCATCCTTATTACCTGCAAACAAGATAAGTTGAATGATAAGTCACTGAACAAGTTCCACATGTAAATGCCAATGTAACGTTAAATGCATGTGATAAATCATCAAATCAAATATCAAACTTTAGATCTTATATTTTCTTTCCAAGGTAAAATATATGAATAAAAATGTAGGACTTAAACTTTTACATAGGAGCAAATTGTCAATCGGTAATTTATTTTTTCCAAAGTATCAGACACACTAACTTTCAAGAAAAACATACAACCACTAAGAGGAAACAATATTAGTGGAGACAATAACACTTGCATTCTAGCTATGCAAGTTAAATTTTGTCATGCACTCCCATAAAGAGCGTTAGCCATGACTCATTGTGTTCATCACTGAGTTCTTTCACATATAGTAATACGTTTACATATGCCCACACAAACTCTTCTCCCAATAAGCTGGAGTATTGAGCCCTCCCTTAGATGGTACAAACACACATATAATAGCTCCTTTAGAAACATACATATACTGCCTACCATGCATGGTTATGACTGTTTATTTTCCAAAATATCTTGAATCCTTTAAGCTTTTCAGAATATAAAAGCAAAACTTTTTTGTTGTGCTTTTCATGCTTATATATGCAAATGTCAGGATTACACATGTAACTTATTCAGGTAGCATAAATTTAAATTTGCATAACTAAGAGAGACAACAAAAGCATACCATAACTAAATTCATATAAATTAAAACAACTAATTCATAGAATTACTCAAATTTTCACAAAATATTTGGTGTGAAACTTACCTTAATTGGTCTTCTTAGCAACTAGTCAAAAGTAATTATAGAGCCATTTTTTTTGGTAAATAATTTTTTTCTTCTTTTCATTGCTAGCTGACTTTTCCTGTTTTCTTTTCTTTTTCCAGGCCATCTTCTGCTTCCTTCTTTTTTTTTTTTTTTTCCTTTTTACTCTCTTCCTTGCTACTGTTCTCTCCTTTTTTTTCCCTTTGACTTGAACTACTAGCAGCCCTCCTATTTATGTAGGATTTTAGGAACTCTAATTGTAAATAAATACAAGCTCTTAACTACTTATCTAACTTTCAAAATAAAAAATTATTATTTAAATTTTATTTATCTTATCCAACTTTCAAAATTTGACATCTTTTTAAATTTTATTTATATTATAATTAATTTAACTTAATTAGAAAACAACTGCTAAACAATTAATTAAATATATATATATATATATATATATACATAATGGTGTTACACCCAAGCACAAAAAAAAAAAAAAAGTAGTGAGCCTCTAGAGAGAAACAAAAAGGGCTTTTATGCAAAAATAAGTGATATCCAGAGTGCATGGATTATATACATATTAGATTGAACTACATTGGACATGTGTCCTTATTGGTCCATGTAATTACCTTGTGTCTTTATTATTCCATGTAATTACCCAATGTCTTTATTAGTTCATGTAATTGTCAAGTGTCTTAGTCCATCTAATTACCACGTGTCTTTATTAGTCCATGTAATTGTCAAGTGTCTTATTTTTTATTAGTTGTTTAAAGTTAGTCATATAAGTGACAAGCTAATATGTTATTTTTTTAAGTATGACCACGCCCTTCCACATGTCTCTTGTTTTGTCCTTTTTCTAACCTTAGTTCAATGGTTCTCTCTTCTCCTCTAGTAATATTCATCGAATTGATAGATCTTGGGATTCTTTCTGGTTAAACATTTGGAAGCTTCTATAAATCTGGTATTGTGATTTCATCCCAGATAATCTTCCTTTGGAACTGAAAGTTCTAATTTTGTTGATTCACCTAGAAGTGACTGGTCTACCTTTGCTCTTGCCTAAAGATATCTGTATGAACATTTGGTCCCGACGAGTTCAGGGTTTTACAAAATATTCTTTATATCAACTGCATATTTATGGGCTCGAGATCCATATCATACCCATGATAGTGGATATCTAAAGTGAAAGCCTTCATGATGGTTTTGTCTTCCAAGTGTATAAAAAAAAATTTGGAAAGCAATTAAAATATACTAGCCCATCACATAATGAAGTAGACATGCATCCAAGAAGAGAATCTTCAAATTTATTCATGCGCTTGTCTCATAATGTCAGTAATACAGAGGTATGTAGCCCCTATATGTGACATGGCTAGACTGCTACTTGTATCAACCACAGAAGTAGTAGACTATATTTTTCTTTAGATTCTTCAATGAAACTTTTGGGAAGCAACTCGAACACCATCATTCCTTCAGTTTTTATAACACAATTTATTTTTGTCCAAAAGTGGCCTCTTTCTATAGATTGAATACTGAAAAGTGGTGGGTAAAGTCCAGTTTTCTAAATGGAGGTATGCAGAAGTGGAAGTTGAGACTCTTGGGAAGATAGAGCTTCAAATAGGTTTGCTAATGCATGGCTCTAAGAGTTCATCCATGAACCCAGTAATGAAAATACAAAAACTCCCAAGACTAACAAGGTTAGAACAAGGATTAAGAATCTTGACCTTCCTTAAAAAAGAAAGAACCAAAGATATCAAAAAAAGATTATGGCCATTTGCTTAGCAAAGCAAGAGCCAACAAATGTTGAGGTGCACAACAATAAATTAACTCTTGAATGCTTAGAGATAATTGGCAAAAACCAAGAACTTTTTGTTGATTGAATTTTGAATAACAATTGTCTTATTTTTGTTCATACGAAGGGGGTCTATTTATAGGCTTCCCAAAATCCTAAATCTAAAATAATTAAGACATCTAAAACAACAAGTAAACCTACTACAAATAGGAAACTTAAATAAAAGGTCACATGTTAGTAACATGACCAATTAAAAACCAATAAAATTAAAACTCTTATCACGTGTCCAAACAAATTAAATAAAGACACTTGTCAATAGACTACAGAACTAAGACTATGCCAACCTCAATCTTCAATCTTCATGTATAACAATGATCATGCATGCATAAATGGTTTGACCAGTTCCCTGGCACATTTCTATTTCAACATAATCTTACTCAAAGCCTTCTAAAGTGATAGGTCCTTAAGGCATTTGAAGTGGATCCTGCATCATTCAACCTTGAATCGCTTGAAGTATCGCATCATTCCCCCTCTCCTAAAAAACATTCAACCTTGAATTGCTTCCTACATCAAAAAGAGAAAGATCAGAAACATTAAATGTAGCACTGACATTATACTCACCAGGAAGATTGATCTTGTAAGTATTATCATTAATTCGCTCCAATACTTAAAACAGTCCATCACCACATGAGTGAGGCTTGGATTTCCTTTTGTCAGGGAACCTCTCTTTACGCATGTGTTAATCACCGGGTTCAAAGACAACTTGCTTGCACCCTTTGTTAGCATTATATGTGTACAGCTTAGTTTTCCTTTCTATATGCGTGTGAACCTTCAAGTGGAAATCTTCGACAAACTCAGCTTTCTATTTTCCTTCTAAACTTAATCAAGAGGCAATGAAATTAAATCCATAGGAGTTAAAGGGTTAAAATCATAAACAATTTCAAAAGGTGAATAATTAGTAGAAGAATGCAATGTTGGATTATAAGCAAACCCAATGTACAACATACATTCCTCCAAATTCTTTAAATTCTTGTTAATTATTGCACATAATAAAGTTTCTAGGGTTCAATTCACTACTTCAGTTTGTCCATCCATTTGAGGATGACATGTAGTAGAGTATAGCAATTTAGTTCCTAGTTTATTCCATAGCGTTCTCCAAAAATGACTAAGGAATTTAACTTCTCTATTTGACACAATCGTTTTTGGGATGCCATGCAACCTAACAACCTCACGAAAGAATAAGTCTGCAATATACACGGCATTATCAGTTTTACAACACGGTATAAAGTGAGACATTTTAGAAAATCTATCCACCACAACAAACATGGAATCTTTACCTTTCACAAACAACATCGATGATACACTTGGTTGAATAAACCCTCTTTCCAAAAGTTCTTGAAGTTTCTTCTCAAGTTCTTACAATTTTCTAGGTCCCATAAAATACTGTACTTTGAAAATGAGTGCGGTGCTAGGTAAATTATCAATAGTAAATTCTACTTCTTAGTTGAGTGTCAATTGTGGTATCTCTTCGAGAAAACACAAACAATTACTCCTTTATAACCTTAACATGATGAGCTCTTGATGTAATTTGCTTCTAAATTTATATTTTAATATGCTTAGTGTCAAGTTTATGTGTTTAGGAGGAAGTTTTACTTTTAGGGAAGTTTCTATATTACAGGTACTACACTAGCCTTCTGATGTGATGCGGACCTAAGGCATTTACACATGTATGTTTTTGCATATAGTGTGGTCATGAGCTTGTTTGATTGCAAGTTAGGGTTTTTCCCTCATTTGTGTGCCACACACTTGTGTGTTTTGGATATTATTGGCCTTTTTTATTTAGTTATTTATTTGTACTACACTCCTATTGAAATTAGTAGATTTATTATTAATGATAGTCAAAGATATGCATTAGATTCCATCTCCTAATAGGAAATTAAAAGGTTGAAAACTAGGAAATTTATTGATTTAGTTGTCTAAGATTTTGAAGTTTATAACTAAGAAGGCAAATAGAAGGAACAAACACATTTATTCTCCTTAGAGTGTTAAAAATTAGAGAGCAAGACAATTGAGAATTTTCTCTGATCAATTCAAGTTAATTTTCACACCTTTTTTGTTAGCTTCAAAATTGTCTGTTAGCTTATTCATGAGAATTAGATAGATCCTCTACTTCTTCTTCTTCTCTCATTGTGTTAAACCTAAGGTATGAATTTTTACATGTGATTAGAAGTATGAAAAATATTGGTTCTAAATACCATAGGCCGGATTTCACATGTAGGGTACCTAAAATTTGGAGTTTTTTTTTCATTTTCTTCTTTTTATACAATTGTATAATTTATTCTATGAAACTCTGTGCTAGCTGAATATATGCATAAGTTTTGACTGACTTATACAAGGTGGGTTTTTGCATGTGTTATGTTTGATCTATAGGAAAGTTGATTGATTTTGGGTTTATATATGGTAGCCGAATGTGTATATGTCTATATGGTGATTTCACTTATATACATGAGGATGAAATTCCTGGATATGGTTGTATGATGGGCGCACCTTACTTTGAATATATAAGGTTGCTATTGCATATCATGAACAAGGAACCCTTTCTTGGATTGATCAAAGAGCACATTGAAGAAGGAGAACGATGTGCCACAACCAGCAAGGAATATGTGTCTTTCCTTAATTGATCCATGTAATTGCAAGAGTTTTAGTTTTTTTTTTTTTTTGGTGAATTGAGACTCAAAAGTTTTAATTAGTCTTGAAAGTGCCATGTGACTATGTTAGTCTTGAGTTGTGAACATATTCACTCTATGGCCGGCCACCTATTGGTTCCCTTTCCTAATGTAATCTGGGTTTCAGAGTTCCTAACTTCAGTTAGAGTTTGTCTAGGACTAGAGGAATTTAAAGGTCTAGACAAATTTTATACATTGTCATTCAGATTTTTATTCAATAAAATTAGTCTTGGTTCTTGCTAATTCTTTGAGCATTCAAAAGTTGATTCTTGTTATGTTCATTCTAGATTGCTGGTTCTTGCTTCCCTAAGCAAAGGGTCACAATCTTCAATAAAATCCTTTTGTCATATTGAATGTTGTTAGTTTGGGACCTTATGTGTGTCTCTTTGTAGGTTTCTTGATCAAATTCTTGGAGCCTAATATCAATTTTTATCAAAGCATTGGTTCTAAAAAGGTTTGACAAAAACTTTGTTCTTGAATTTATTAAGTTTTGCGCTTGAATTTTGCTGGAAAAAAAATTATTTTTGCTTACCTTGTGATTGCAAAAAATGATCATTTGAATTCAAGCCAAAAATTATTTCTTTGATTTTGCTTTGTGTTGTTGATCATCTCGTGTTGATCCTAGCCAAAAAAAAAAAAAAAAGTCGTTTCTTGCCTTTCATTGAGTAGCCAACAGTTCTTAATCCTTATACCAATCTAGCTTTCTTTGTCTTAAATCATATCACCATCCTTTAGTCTAAAACCCCCACAACCAACCTTTCCTTCAAAAAATAAAACCTTCCTTAGAACCCCCTTTGGAATCCAACTACTCCTAAAACATTTAGAAATCCAAGTTACAACAAAACCTTTTTTAAACCAAATGATCTAAAACTCTTGGGAACCTGACTAAATCCCCAAAACACTTTAACCTCTTTTGCTGCCACCTAGCTATCAATATGCTTTTTTTATTCCTACAAAAAAAAAAAAAAAACCTGGATAAACAAAAAGAAAAACCGGGGAAAACTTATGGTTGTGTTATGTCTAGCTGATATGTATTCCTACTTGTGCTCCAACCCATAAAAAGTTTGAAAAATTGGTTCACCAACCATAAAGCCCTGTTCACACTTTTATTATTGCCTTCTTAAGTAACAAGGATTCAACTTTTAATTGCTTTTCGTTGTGGTTAAGGACTAACTAGGATACAGTCATTAGTATGGTGAGATTAATATTGTTGAGAAAATTCAAACACAAGAGATTAAGAGAAACATGTGAGAGAGTGTATGAGGAATTATTAAAGACTAACAATTATAACCATTTTTTTATTTATAATTATTATTATTTTCCTTTGAATCATGTCAAATAAAGGAGAACAATCCTCAAAGGGAGAGGCTTTCTACATGCAAGCCTTAGTTAAATAGATAAGAATACAATTTGGACAAGTCATAGATCATATGGAAAGTTATGAGAAAAAGTTATCAAGAGAGAAATATTGTAATCGTCTTTGCCTTCAAGGTCGAATTTTAAGCAATATCAAAATCTCAATGTCAACTTTTCAAAGGTAAGAATGATCCACAAACTTATCTTGATTGGGAGAAGAGCTGTGATTGAATTTGCCTATAATTGGTGACATATAGGAAAACCCAATTAGTACATGGGATGAGCTTAACACTCAATAAGGCATCGGTTTGTACCTATCCATTATTATCGTGGTTGTGTCAATGACTTCAAAGATTCACTCAAGGTAATAGGAGTGTTGAAGAATATTATAAGGAGATGAAAGTAATAATGATTAGGCTAACATTGATGAATATCATGAAGCTACAATGACAAGGGCTGAGCCATAAAATTACTAATGTTGATGAGTAACAAGATCACATGTAGATGGAAGATATGGTTCACATGGCCATAAAGAGAGAAAAACAACTCAAATGAAGAAGTAGTATTGCAAGGTTTAGTTCGACCTCAAGTGGTAATGCATCTTGGAAAAGTGATAATCAATCTTGGAAAAGTGGTAATGCAAATTTGAAAGAACAGCCTACAAGATGAATAAATTGGGGGAGCAAAACAAAGAAATTATAAATTGGAAAAAAGGAAAAAATCAGAATATCAAGTGCATTAGATGCCTAGGAATAGGGCACATTGCATCACAATGCCTTAACACGAGAATAATGGTAGAAACAGATAGCGAAGAAGAAGATGATGAAATGCCACCCTTAGAAGATATTAGTGAGGAGAAATACCACGACAAAGGGCATGCACTTGTAGCAAGGAGAGTTTAAGTACACCAGTGAAGGATTCCAAATAATGAGTAGTGGGAAAATATATTCCAAATACAAATCGTGTATGCAGCATGTTTATAAATGGAGGGAGCTGTACCAACGTTGCTAGTACCAAGCATGTGGAAAAATTAGGCTTTTAAACCATGAAACATCATAGGCCATAGAAACATAAAAGTGATATGACCCTCTAAGAATCCGAACAAGAAACTTGCCATATCATGCTTCCAAGTATCTTGACCCTCTACTTAGAAAAGTAGGAACCAAACATATCAACAATTGTGATCCTTTGCTTAACAAAGCAAGAACCAATAAGAGACAACTCTTGTATGCTCAAAGAATTGGCAAAAAACCAAGAAGAATTTTATTGAACAAATTTTGAATAATAATGTGTAAAATTCATCTATAATTGGAGGCGATATATAGACCTCTTGTATTTTTTAGTCCTAGAAAATTTCTAACTAGAATTAGGAAACCTAAAAATCTAATTATATTAGAAAATATATTAACAATTGGTCAGCCATGTGGAAGGGTATGTCACTTTAGATCTAACATATTAGGTTGCTACTTACATGACTGATTTAAAACAATTAAAAAAAACATGGACTATTGAAATAAGACACACGTCCTAATGTAGTTCTAATTTAATCTACTAAGTAAATAATCCATGCACTCCATGCTCCAAACTCCAACGATGCTCAGTGACTCCATATCTTCAAGCTTTCAAGATTCCCGCATGTGCAAGTATCAAGATTCTTACAATATGGGGCTCGCCAATGATCATTCAAACTTGGGTTGACTTTTCATAGCTAAATATGACCGATCCTCCCACTTCAAAATGCTCCTTGATCAATCCATGTAAGGATCCCTTGAACTTCCATTTACAAGCTTGATTAATTGGACTAAGTGTTAATTGAAGTTGATCCTTGGCTTGCGAGGTCGCATCAAAATTGTTGAATGATTATGGATAGGTAAAGGTAAAAAATAAATAAATGAAAATGCTTTTTACACATGATGGATGTAAGAATCGTTATGTGTTTTTATAAGGATAACTAAAAAATCACCCTTATACACTTAACCCCAAAATAAATTTATGAGATCCAAATGAAAACTCAAAGAGAGGAGAAAAGAAGAGAGATCAAAAAGTAAACACCATTAAAGAGAGAAAAGAAAATAGCTTTTATGAAAAAATGAGTGATATGAGTGCTTTGTTTGCAAAGAAACTCATGTGCTTGTTACTTTACAAAGACGCTAAGCTTGGTATTAATTATTCTCTGCCAAGTGTTCCAATTACTCTTTTGCAGGAGTTTTAAGACGTGTTTCCTAAAGAGATGCCAATAGGATTACCTCCCATTAGTAGAATTGAACATCAAATTGATTTTGTACCCGACACGACCATTTTAAACTGACCAATCTCCAGAACATATCCTAAGCAGACAAAGGAGCTTGAAAAGCAAGTTGAGGAGCTTTTGGCTAAATGTTATATAAGAGAAAACGTGAGTCTTTGCAATATACTCGTCTTTATAGTTCCAAGGAAGGATTATTCATGGTGAATTTTTAGATTGCCGAGCAATCAATAAAATGACAATAAAGTGTCATCATCCCATTCCTAGATTAGATGATATGTTGGATACGATCAAATTAAAATGAAAGAAGGAGATGAATGGAAAACTGCTTTTAAAACTAACATGTTTTCTATAAATGGTTAGTTATGCCATTTGGGCTAATTAATGTATCTATTACTTCATGACAATAATGAATAATGTTTTGCCCGATGATATTGGGAAATTTGTGGTTTTACATTTTGATGACATCCTAGTTTACAATAAGTGTTTAGATGAGCATATTGGACATTTACATTATGTACATGAAATACTTAGGAAAGAACCTACATATAAAAATGCTAGTGAAGTTAATGGAGTAGCTAGTTTTTATCATAAACTTGTCAAGGATTTTAGGAACATAGTCAACCCATTAAATGAAATGGTCAAAAAGACTCTTTAAATGGGGATAATGAACAAGAAAAAACATTCAATACATTAAAGGAAAAGTTAATATATGCATAAAGCTAATATATGCACCGGTTCTTACTTTACCTAAATTTTCTAAAAATTTTGAAATTGAATATGATGCATCTGGTCTTGGCACATATGTCATGTTAATGCAGAAAAACCTCCCAATTGCTTATTTTAGTTAAAAGTTGAATGGTGCCGCACCCAACCATCCCGCATATAATAAAGAGATATATGCTTTAATATGAGCGCTTGATACGTAGCAACATTATTTGTGGCCTAAGGAATTTGTGATATTACAGAATTACAAGTTGTCGAAGCACATCAAAGGCCAAGGTAAGTTGTATAAAAGTCATGCCAATTGGATTGTCTTCAATGAGGCATTTCCTTATGGTATAAAATTTATGCAAGGTAAAGGAAAATACAGTTGCGGATGCACTAAGTCGCTTAGTTTTGGACACATAAGAGATTTATATAATGATGACTATGACTTTGCTGATATTTAAGGAGCATGTGAAAAGATTGCGTTAGGAAAATTTTATAGGCATAATGGTTATTTGTTTTGAGAGAATAGAATTGGTGTGCCTAAGAATTCTTTACCAGAATTACTACTTAGAGAAGCTCATAGAAGTGGATTGAAAGGACACCTTGAAGTAGCTAAAACTCTTGACATAAAAACTGAACACTTCTTTTGGCTAAACATGAAAAAAGATGTAGAAAAATTATGTCAAAATTTCATTGCAGGTAAACAAGTGAAGTCGAAGGTTTTATCTCTCAATTTGTATACATCTTTACCTATTCTGAGTGAATCATGGACTGATATATCAATGGAATTTGTGTTAGGTCTGCCTAGATTAAAAAGGGAAAAGATTTTAATTTTGTTGAGTCTCTGGAGGATGTGCTTCTTGTTGAGTGGGAAGAGGAGCCTGCTGTGGAGATGGGTTCCAAACTAGATTGAAATGGTACTGTGTAGGATAATGGGGATCCTGAGTCCATAAAGGAGTATTATTGCCAGGGACAACTAGAAACTGGGTGAGAGTACAAACAATGGTTTCTTCAGGGATATGTGAATCATTAAGCTTCTAAATGTGGCCAAGAAAGGTAGGACTTATTGTCGAGTAGGAATCCCATAATAGGATTGCCGCCTATACGCCATAGAACTAGTCCAGAAAGTCTTCGAAACTACATGAAAATAAGGATATGGATGATGTAAGAGATATTAATGTCTGAGAAGTAGCTGAAGATCTTTAATCAACCAAGAGTGTGTTTCATATCTCTTAAAGAAGGATCGGAGGTATGAGTCAGCATTAGAGGTGTCACTCAAAAATTTCAAAACCTTTGTAATTGGAAAACATTTGGAGATATTGTAGAGAGTAGTCAAACACTGGCAAAATGAAAGATAATCATTATCAAAGCTTTCAATAGTGATTTGAAATGGTGAGATGAAAATCTTGCCTGGATCAAACAAATTATATAGATATGGAAAAGTACTAGATTTGTGGAAGATCTTAGCAAGATAATAAAATAGATGAGATTTAGCAAATTGCTTAATCTCTATAGCATATTTGGGGGTTTTGGATGAAAGAGCTCATGCAGATGTGGAGGTGGCTTAGATAGGTTGGCCATATGAACCAGTGGAATGGGACCATTAGGAGATATGAGTTGTCTGCTACAATGTTGTCTTGCCTTTTATATGGACAACCTCAAAGTCATATTTTGCAAACCAATACTTCAATCTCAATAATTGAGAATTAGGCAGAAGCTTAGCTTTGAAGTTTAGAGCTCTAGGAATGTTGAGTTGCCCATCTGTACCGCGAAATGATATTCGATAAGATGGAATTCAAACTTCCAGAATCTCTTTGTAAGAAGCATGATAATGCTATTCTGAAGGCTTGAACTGTCCACTAGCATGTCCACAGTAATGAATAGTCTTGCCATCACCTTGTTCCCCAATACAGATCACTTGCACCAGTCTACAAGATACATTGTTCTTTCCTTGGAATCTTTAAAGTAGGAGGATTACTTGTGATTTGCTTTAAAGTCTTGACTGCTTCAGTATATGTATCTGTCCAAATAGGGGGCTCCTTCTCTTTTTTGGTAGAGATGACAGTTGGTTGGTGTAAACAAAGACCTGAGGGATAAAATCCTAAATAAGATTGATGATGCCAAGGAACTGTTGAATTTGCTTGACTTAGATTGGTATCACAAAATTTTAATAATTCATCAATGATGTGGGGGCCTGGGCTATATTCCAACAAATGTATTTGGACTTGGGCTAGAATCCTACTTTTAAATCAGATTTTTGCATCTTGGAGTTGAGCAAACAAGATGCTGATTCGTGGCAAAGAAAATTTATCATCTTAAGGAAGAGATTCAAAGGCTTGCAATTAATGACTAACCTATTCTTGCCCCTTTGCAATTCAGGTCACTTTTCTACATAAAAAGCAGGACATGCCGAATCTGAATTGGTTTCTTCAATAAGTCCTAATGCTAGAAGTTGGTCACATTCTTATCTTGTGAGAGCAAAGTCAAAGGGACACATTCCTGCATGAGTGGCTTTTTAAAGATTGATATCTTCATTCATCTTAAATGGTAGACGAATAAAGACTTCAGAATTCTTCCATAATGGAGTAGGATGAGTAAATTGATCGTGAGTATCAGTACAACATTTCTATTATGAATCCTTCAATTTCTCAATAGAGAGAGTCACAACATCTTGTAAGGTAAAGATCTTTTGTTGGTCGGTAATGTAACACCCCCTTACTCGAGCTCGAAGACCCGATTAAAGAGTTGTCACTTTGTATCATTTTTGAAGTATAAAATTTCGGATTCTTTAAACAATGTTAATAACACATACAAAATATTTTTTTTCACTCTTTAGAGTCATTTAATTTCATATATATATAATCTTTAAAATTAAAAACTGAAGCAAATGAAAATAAAATTCTGAAAGTAAATAGTAAACTTGGCCGTTTACAAAATCCATAGCCTAAAGAAAATAAGGTTTAAAATAAGAGTACCATTGTTTAAAGATAATATAGTAAAGTGTAGAAATAAAATTTACATCACTGCCCCTGCCCTTCAATGCATCCGCTGCGACCAAACTAGATAGTTTAAGAGTAAAATTTAGCATAAGAAAATAAAGGTAAGTGATAAACACTCAGTAGACACCCAAATGCACTTGCTTATGGAATGCTATATGCTTTACAAAAAAATTTCTTATTTTTTTATTTTTCATTTTTCATGAATTCTACTACGATATAAAATCTTTAAAACATATATAGTGCATTGAATATTCAAAACAATAGTCGTAGGACTTTAAAACGTAACGTTTGAAATTTCTTAAATTACGATGGAGCTAGTTACCCGTCAGCAACTATTATTTCCCAAAACAGCACTCAGACATACTTTCAAGGAAACTAAATCAAAGGGATCTGCTTCCATCAGCGTTATGCAAGTGCCGTTGTAACAACCACCACATACACCAATACGCTCACATGTGCGCTCATACGAGAATCTATATCTCCACACTCACTAGTTAATGAGACCTCAACTAAATGTTCTCAAACATATCCATAAAAGCTTCATCAATTATATAAGTGCTTACATATGCATGACTATGACTAACTATACGCTTTTCGAAAACATATTTTGTTCGGAAAATCAATCTATTTACATAAAAACAGTAGCTTTCATTACCTGTTTATATGTAAATGCATGCACATGATTGTTCATCAACTTGACACATAGTTGCCTTTCTATTTTTGGTAACTACGTCCAGTGTTACAAATAGTCATATATAACCCATTCACAATAAATAACCAAAGCGATTATACATATATACATCAATATCAGAGGCAATATCTCAAAATCACTCATACAGTGTGAATTTATAAATGAGCCCTTAGTAAGAAAGTAAAATATCAATTTTTCCCTTCACAAAAATATTTTTTCCAATTATGCCCTTGGTAATATTTTGAAATTCCAAAAATAACCTTGCTAAAAATATAAAATTTCAACTTTACCCTTTGTAGAAAATTAAGATTCCCATTTTGCCCTTGGAAGTAATATCAAGTTCCTATTTTACCCCTAGATTTTTAAAAATTACCATTTTGCTCTTATGGTATAAATTAAGCATAAATTAAATAGAAAATATTATTTCCTCAAAATTAATATACATATATTTAAGATACCAACTAAGTGAAAATACTTTTTGTAAATATTTGCACAAGAAATAATATATTTAATGATATTTTAAAAGAAGTGAAATTATTTATTTACCCTTAAAAATTTATTTAACTATAAATATATGTATACACACACACACATACACTTATATGATTCTATATTTTTACAAACACATATATATATATATATATATATGTGTGTGTGCGTGTGTGTGTGTGTGTGTGTAGCCACATAGACACACACGGCCACACAAACACATTTACATACACTTGCACATTGAATTAAATACACCTATACATTTATATATATATTATGTATAGGTATATACACACAAACTTATGTCAACTAATTCTACACATTTACATTTCTATATCATGATTTATCATTGAAATCAAATTACATGGTATTAAAAAAAAATTACTTAAAACCAAGCCACATTGCCAAAATGCCCCAATTTAAGTAAAGAAAAATAAAATAAATGAATATTTAAGTATAAATGAAAGTAAGAATAAGTAATACCGATAAAATAAAGAAAAATAAAATAAATGAATATTTAAGTATAAAATCAAAGCAAAAAAAGGTACGGTTGTAGCATGTAAAGGGTTGAAATTCCCTTTTGTAGCTAATCCCAAGACGAAGGATTCTCAGTTATAAGCTTTGACATAAGTCACCATGTCAACTAAGATATCTTTGTTAAGCAACTGACTCTCAAGAACCTTGATCCAAACAATACAATCATGAAAGAACTTAATGTCTATAGGCTTTTTAATAATCCAGTTGGTCTAAAAAATATAATTGTCTGCTACTTTGAATTGTTCAGTGTGAGGAATCCATGCGTCAATTGGCAATGTCTTAGGATTCATCATCGTTCAATGTGCTCCTGTGTCCATGTATGCAAAGACATTGATAGGAGAGGCATACTTGGATGTAATAATGTGAATAAGAACACTGAGGGACTGAGTGTTGGCACTGGTTCCACCTTTAGAGGTTCTGCCTTCAAAGCTAAAGATTTATCAAATGACGTGTCAGGTTCAGGGTCAATGTATCAGAGCATCTAACAGCAAAAGATGTATCGTCATCTTCTTGGCTTTGTTTAGAGAACAACGACTCCAGGTTTGCTGTGTTGTCATCATTTGGAAGAGAGGCTGCTTGTAATTGCTATAGGAGTTTAACTGCCTTCTTGGTAGGATATTGTTGCAAATAATGTCCTTTTTTTTCCGCAATTGAAACACTTTACGAATTTGCTTCTTCCTCAGATATTTTTTCACTTGAAGAATCTTGTTTCCACGAAGATTTCTTCTTTGATTTCCACGAAATATAGGGTTTCCATTTCTTTGAATGGGAGGACGTCTTGGGTCTGCACTTACAAGTTTTATCTTTGCACTTAATTTGGAGATAAGGCTTATGATGGACCTTTTCAATCTTGCGATTCTTCTTGAGTAGACCTCTAAAGAATTGTTATTGTTCACAACTAATGTATTTGTCCAAGAGTAATATCTCTAATATCTCTTTCTACAGTAATAACTGCTCTTTGTAATTCATAGTGGATTTCCTTAAAGAGAGATGAAATGTAAACTTGCTTCAAAGTGGGTTTTGAAGTTCCATTGAGAATGCAAAATAGTGGAGACATCTTCTCGTAGTGATGATCTAGATCCTTCTTCCTTAAATAACAGTATTGTCTAACAAAGTATTCATTGCGTGCTTGATTTGTAGGCAGTGTAGGATCTCTAATGAACTCTTGGAAAATAATTCCTAGTATTTGTTCAACAGTAGAAACCCTAATCAATTGGAGCTGTGCATAAGCATTAAGAGATTTGAACCAATCTCTTAATGACCTAGTAAAACGTGAAGTAAAGGTTGTCAAAACTGCTTTCAATGTTGGCCCTAGAATAGTACCTGATTATTAATCCAGGTACCTAATGTATGCATGTGAGAGCGCCACTTAGCTGGACATATGTTATCAAAAGAGAACCATGGGCAGGATGAAGGATGCTTTATACTAGGAGGGGGAGGTACGGGAGGAACATAAATGGATTGTTCCTTATTAGGTTCGTCAGCCATGGGTTCTGTTTGAGCTTATGAACCTGCTGTATGTCCTAGTGGTGCATAAGCCATTAATAGATTTGTAATTTTAGCAAAATCATTGAGGATGAGTCATCAGTAGAAGACATTAAAGAATCATCTGTCATTAAAGAATCATCAGTAGAAGACAATATTAGAATGAGAGTCTTCTAGAAAGACTGCTAAGGCCCTTAGAGCAGGAGGCTCGGTTGCAAAAAAGGGAGAGCCTTAGAAGATGAAGCATTAACATCTGAAGGTTTTGTTGCAACCATAAATGGAGCCGCTGGTCTAACTACTCTTTTTGGCTTTTCATTATGATATAGAGTATGGACCATACCAAATGCGGCAAAGTATTGAATTGGGACCAAGATGATGGATAAAGAGGGAAAAATGGTTCATCCTTTAGTCTGTTAAGATCTTGTTCAATGAGTTATAACTGCTTTTTTAACTTGTTGATCTCAGCATGTTTAACATCAAAGTCTAGATTGAATGATCTACATTGGTCAATCTTTTTCGAAGATCAATATCAATTATAGCAATGTGTTATTTAAGATCATGATACATGTGAGCAACGTCATCCAAAAGTGATGCCAGCCAATCTACTTTTTCAAGCTTGGTATCAATCTTCTGTAGGAGTTGATTCTGTGCCCTGGAATTGAGAGTATGTCAGTTTAGCACTCCTTCTCCAAGAGTAGGTGGTTTCAATTATCCTCTTGTAGGACTTCTTTTGTCTAGATGAATGGTCGAAATTGGACTTTGGTTGCAGGATGGACCTGTGTTTCAAGAATAGGAAAGTCATCATTATAGGAAAATGATGCAAAAGAAAACATCATGCAATGCGTGGCGATCTGCTTTGGAATCTAAGTGATTGTGTGAATGTCATCTCATTCAGTAGTTATCAGGAGAGGATCTCCTATGAAACTTGCATGAGGCTGTTTAAGAGTATGGTCCTACAGATGGTAGACTAGTTGGTGATGCAAAGTAGCTGCCTATGCTCCATTTATCTGGATCTGCATCTTCATAAGAGTAGGAAGATTGGGATCTTTTAAGGGAAAATTAAAGTTTACTTAGAAAGTCGGCACGATACTTGCAACGTTTAAAGTAGATAAAACTATACTAATGTCAGTTGTTCATATTGAACAAAGGTGGAGTTAAGTAGCGCCATCTATACAGTAGTAGGAAGCCCAAACGACCATAAAAGGAAAGGACTACTTGTACAGCTCCAAAATGGAGGTGAGTATGGCCTTCTATGATCCAATCCTTTACAAGATCTATAGATATAGATAGTGCTTCATTTGTTTTGCTGGAATAAAAAAGATCCCATACTAGAACTTTGAATTATTTCCTTAATAGGAGAAGAGGGAGAAGGTTTGATGATCCTTTTGGTACTTCGGGTGGAGAAAAGGAATGTTTGGGAAAGATCTTGTATGGATTTACAATAGGTAAATGGGTAGCAGGTACCCTTGCAATATCTGGGACATGAATTCAGCAAGTCGCTGGGATGGGGAAGAAGATTCCCTCTCATGTTCGGCCCTTCTACATGTCCAAATCCATCAATTTTTCCACCAAATCATCAAATTAACAAAGCCTATTACCATTTCCATCAATCAATTGCAAAAAATTAAGCATTAAACCATGATTTTCACATGTAAACACATCAATTTCATAAACCCTAAACTTCAATTGGGGACTTTGTCATATGCTAAATACACATCAAATTAAGTATGTTTAATCAGCAAATCATCAATACAAAGCATGATTCAAGTATTTAATCATACAAAATACATGATTTACATGAAAAATCAAAGAAGACTAATTGTCTACCTCTCTTCCAAGCAAGATTACACTACTTCTAAGTTTTGAAAATCACCACAAGCTATGTCAATGAACTCCCCTTGATGGCTGGCCCTTAGCCTTAGAATTTTACTTGAAAATTCTTTAAATTTCACTCAAAACCCATAACTTTCTCTCTCTAGGTTTTCTTTTTTCTCTCTAGAAATGAAAATGACACAAACACAATTAGGATAAAAATAATCCCAACTGGTAACTTAAAATAATAGTAAAAAAAGTAAAAAGAAAATGATATTTAGTTAAAATATTAAAATAATGAATGGTAAACAAACCCTAATCAAACTTGATCAAACTTTGACCAAGGGTAAAATGGGTAGAAAAAATTACTCGACTCTCCCCTGGGTACTCTCAGCGGACAAAATGCAATGGGAATTCAAAAACTACTTGTTTCGATAAAAAAGGTGAAATTATTTGACAATCAAACCGAAAATACATCTGGAGATTGATAATTTGAAATAACTTGGTCATAACAAGGAAAGCATCATGCAAGGCTTGACTGCTTCCTCGAATTCCTTTTCTCTTTGAAGGATTTCAAAGCTTCCCGATAAATAGACAGAGGTGACTTATATCCTTTTATACTAGTCCATGAACTGTCTAGGTCATCAAGATGGTGCCGCCCTATAGGGATTGACAACCAGAAGTAGGTGTCTTCTTTTTCATCCTGGATCACCTTCGAGGTTGGTATAAGGGTGTGGAGAGTAAGGAGCCTTTCATCTATGGCAAACACCTCATGTTCTAGCTCAGTCAATTTTCGAATCTCTTCTCATTTTACACTTCCACGTATCTCCTTTATTTCTTCTTCTTCACAATCACACCAACTTGCTGAATATACTTATGTCCTAGATACTACAAGGGTACCTGCCATCCACTTACTTATTGTAAATCCCTGCATGATTTCATAAACATTCATTCTCTCCAACTCGGACTATCAGACGGATTATCTGTTCGTCTCCCTATCCTCCTATCATGATAATTCAAAGTTCAAGCATGGGAACTTAGTTGAATTCAGCAGAACAAAATGAGCATTATCTCGATTTCCAGATCTGCCCATATCTTACTGAGAAATGGCTCGAGGAAGGCTATACTCACCTCTATTTTGGAGCTATAAGAGTAGTTCTTTCCTCTCATGGTCGTCATGGACTCCCTAGTGCTGTAAAGATGGCTTTACTCAACTCCACCTTCGTCCATTGTGAACAAGCTGTCATTGGTACAGTCTTGTCCAATTTAAAGGCTGGAAGTATTGTGCCGACTTTTTACCCCAACTTTAATGTTTCTTTGAAAGATCCAAATCTTTATACTCTTATGAAGATATACATCCATATTACGAGGGCAAAACAAGTTTTCAGTGCTTATGCAGCTTCTCTACATCATTAACTGGTCTACCGTCTACAAGATCATGCTCTTAACCTGCCTCTTGTAGGTTTAACAGGAGATCCTCTCCTGATAACTGTTGAATGAGAGGACATTCCTATAATCACTTAGATTCTAAATCAAATAGCCAAGTATGAGCTTCGGAAGCTCATTCCTCTCCACTGGTTCACCAACTATAAGAACATTCACAAGGTATCAAGCCTTTTGTGGCTATGAATCTCATGTTCCAAATTATGCCTGATGGAACTGTCAAGACCCCCTCTACCTATCCACAGGGCTTATGATCCTCCGAAAATGAAAGGAAGCTGAAAAATCATCTCAGCTTTGCATGATGTTTTCTTCTACATCATCCTCCTACAATGGTGATTTCCTACTCTGGAAAGGGAAGTCCATCCCACTAATAAGGTCCAATCTCAACCCTTCATTCAAATAAAAGTTCTTCCAAGAGGAGAAATGAAACAGCTTACCTTGGTGGAATAAGTGCTAAACTGGCACACTCTCAATTCCAAGGTACATAATCAACTCCTAGAAAGATTGATACTAAGCTGCACAAAGCAGAAGTTTGAGCTTTTATCACAGACTCTCAACAAGCATCAATTTCAGAGGGCATTGCTCACACGTATCATGATCTCAAGTAAAAAATTGCTATACTTGATATTGATCTCCGACAGAGTTTGAGGCTAAACATGCAGAGATCAACAAGTTAAAAAGGCAGCTCCAGCTCATCGAAGAAGAGCTCAACAAATAGAAAGATGAACCATTTACACCTCTTTATCAATCATCTTGGTCTCAGTCCAATACTTTGTCATATTGAAAAGCCAAAAAGAGTAATTGGATCAGTCGCTCAACCTAAGGTTAGACCAAAACTTTCAGATGTTAGTGCTTCATTTTCCAAGGGTCATTTTTTAGAAACAGAGCCCCCTGCTCTAAGGGCCTTAGTAGTATATCCAGAAGTTTCTCGTTCCAATAATATTTCTATAACTTCCTCATATGGATCAGACCACCTGACAGATGATTCTTCAATACCTTTTATTGACGATTCATCATCAAATGATTTTGCATAAGTCACACATTTATTAATGATTGATGCACCACCAGGATATACAGCAAGTTCATAGGCACAAACATAATCCATAGTTGGTGAACCTGATGAGGAGAAATCTATTTATGTTCCTCCTGTACCTCCATTTTATGGTACGAAACATCCATCTTCTGGAACATGGTTCTCTTTTGATAATATCCTCTAGCTTAGTAGCATTCTCACATGCATACGTTAAGTGCCTGGATTGATAATCAGATAACTATCCCAGGAGCAATATTAGAAGCAGTTTTGATAGAATTCACCTCACAATTTACTAGATCCTTAAGAGATTGGTTCAAATCTCTTGATGCTTACAGAGAGCTTCAATTGATCAAAGCTCCTAATGCTGAACAAATAATAGGAACTATTTTTTAAGAATTCATTAGAGATCCTACGCTGATTACAACTCAAGCATGCAATGAATACTTTGCTTGACACTGCTGTTCCTTAATGAAAAAGGATCTAGACCATCGCTATGAAAAGATATCTCCTTTTTTTCGCATTCTCAATGGCATTTCAAAACCTACTCTGAAGCAGGTTTACATTTCCTCTCTCCCAGAGGAAATTTACCATGAATTATAAAGAGTAATTGCTGCCATGGAAAGGGAGATTATAGTTGTTACTCTTGGGCAATTATATCAGATGGCATTGGCTGCCTCAGAAAAGCTTTGTGAGCAACAACAATTCTTAAGAGGTCTCCTAAAAAAAAATCACAAGATGAAAAAGGCATGTCAGAAGCCTTATCCCCATCTCAAGTGCAAAGACAAACTTGTAATTGCAGACCAAGAAGTCCTCCCATTCTAAGAAATGGAAGCTCTATGATTCATGGAAATCAAGGAAGAAATTCCGCAGGAAAATAATATTTTTCAAAAGAAAAAATAATCAAGGAAGAAACAAATCCACAAAATATTTCAATTGTGGAAAAGAAGGACATTATGCTTGAAGATGTCTAGAAAGGAAAGCAATTAAGCTTTTATACTTGTTCTATGCAGCCTTTCTTCCATATGATGATGATACAGCAGATCTAGAGTCTTTGTTTTCTGAACAAAGCGACAAGGATGAAGATACATCTTTTGTTATTCGATATTCTGATGGTCACTACATTGACCCTGGTTCTAACACTTGTTCTGGTGATTCTTTGCCCTTGAAAGCAGAAGATGTATCAGCACTTGTGCCAATACTCAGTCTACAATCTAAGTATGTCTCCCCCATTAATGTCATTGCCTACATGGGCACAGGAGCACATAGAACTGATGAATCCAAAAATACTGTCTTTCGACACATGGATTCCTCACACTAAATAGTTCAAAGTAGTAGACAATCAGATCTTTGAAACCAATTGGATTACAAAAAAATCCATTGGCATCAAATCCTAATTGTATTGTTTGGATTAAGGTTCTTGGAAGTCAGCTGCCTGATAAAGATATTTTGGTTAGCATGGACACTTATGCCAAAGGTCATAAGTTGAGAATTTTCCTCGTAGAATTAGCTATAAAATGGAATTCCGACCCTTCAAGGATCAATAAAAGATCTATACCTTAATAGGTGCAGTGTCTCCCTCTTTACTGAAATCATATGTTGATAGCCATGATCAATTTGATCACCCTACTTCGTTATGGAAGAATTCTAAACTCTTTATTCATCTATCATTTAAGATGAATGAGGATATCAATCCTATGAAGGCTACTCATCTAGGAATGTCTCTCCCTGATCTTAATATCACAAGATAAGAATAGGCACAACCTCTGGCTCAAGGACTTATTGAAGAAACCAATTCAGACTAGGCATGCCAAGTTTTTTATGTAGAAAAACGATCTGAACAGATAAGGGAAAGAAGAGATTAGTCAATAATTATAAGCCACTAAATCTCTTCCTTAAAGATGATAAATTCCCTTTACCACGAATCAGCACATTGTCTACTCAACCTCAAGATACTCGGATCTTCTCCAAGTTTGATTTGAAAGCTAGTTTTTGGCAAATAGACATCCATCCTGATGATTGCTATGGCAGCTTTGATCCACATTGATGATGTCCTATTATTCTCCAAGGATGAAGCAGCCCATCATCATCTGTTTGCCCAATTCCCGGATATTGTTCGGGCCCATGGCATTATGCTCTTGAAAAAGAAAAGCCTTATTGCACAAGCCTAAATAGATTTTTTGGGCATGCATTTTACTCAAGGCAAAAATAGGCCAGGTCCACATATCACAGATGAATTATTGAAGTTTTTTTATACCAATCTGACTCAAAAGCAGATTCAACAATTCCTTGGTATCATTAACTTTGTTCGGGATTTTAATCCCTCAGGTCTCTATTCACACCAGCTAGCTGTCTTCTCTTTTTTAAAAAAGAGAATGAGTCCCCCCATTTGGACAGATCAACACACTGAAGCAGTCAAAATTTTGAAGAAAATCACGCGTGATCCTCCTACTTTAAATATTCCAGGAAAAGGACAACAAATCTTGCTGATGCACGTGATTTGTATTGGGGAGTAGTACTAAAGGATGATGACAAGACTATTCATTACTATAGACATGCCAGTGGCCAACATTCAGAGCAGCATTATCATGCTTTTTATCTTATAAGGAAACTCTAGAAGTCAAAAAGGGGATCCGGAAGTTTTAGTTCCATCTCATAGGACACAACTTTACTATACAGATGGACAACTCATCTTTTACTATACAGATATCTTGAAGGACTAGTTTACAAGATATGATTTGCAGGTTGAGCATATAAAAGGCAAGCACAACATCATTGCAGACATGCTCTCTTAACCTAAAGTCATACAGCTCATATCTCTTGTTGGTCCCATTCCACTGGTTCTCATGGCTAGTCTATGCAAGCCACCACCAAATTTATACAGGCTTTTACTTGCAGGTCTCCCTGATCCCAAAAATACCATACAGATTACGTAATTTGCTAAGTCTCATCTGTTCTATTTTCTGTCTAAGATTTTCAGCAGAGCAGGAACTCCAAAATGTCCATATCATCTGTATGACCCTGATAGAGTATTTCTCACACCATTCTAGATCACAATTGAAAGCTTTGATAGTGATGATTTTTTATTTTTATTGGTGTCTGACTACTCTCCACAATATCATCATATGTCTCCCCGTTGCTAAGGTTTTGGAATATTCCTTAGCGATACCACCAATGCTGATTCTCAAACATAGTTCTCTCAAGCACAAGAATCCTGTTGAGGTTACTGGCTTTTACATAATCTACAATCCTTGTTTTCAAGGACCCTTCAAAATTTTCTGGACCAATCTCATGGCTTATAGGTGGAATTGCTATTATGGGCTTCCCACTATTCAACAAGCTCACCCACTCCTTGACCACATTCGAGAGCTTAATAATTCACAAATCCCTATTGAAACCAATATTTGTACCCTCAATCACTTTCTATTTGTTCCTGGAAATAATACTCATTTATGAACTTAGGATCCTCACTATCCTGCACAGTACCATTTCAATTTGGATTGGGACCCATCTTTTCCACAATCCTAATCTTCTCAACAACTCATCCACCAGACGCTTTTTTTCCTGAGATTCATCCTCAGTCTCTAATGCAGGATTCTCAAGTCCAAGACACACAGGATCCACACGATCCATTTGATTCTAAGAACCCACTTGATGTATTGATCCACTTGTTAATCAGTATGATCCTATCCTTTAGGATTCACAGGATCCTTATGCATTGGATAATGATCCAACTCTTTATTCACTAACTCAACCATGGCTCTTTCTAGAATCTCCTACTCAGCTATGGTACAAATACATGTGCGGCTCATTTGATTCAGATTACTACAACTTTAATGTGTCTCCATCTCAAAATAGTCGTTGGCATTGATGGCTCCCGAACAGGTGTGTTCTGCAAGATAATATAGGTTTCATCTACTTTGTTTGGTTATGTGTCTTTATTAAAGTCACTTTATTATGTCGGGTGTATTATTACGTTTATTAGTCAAAAGTTGTAAAAAGCAGATTCTTTATGCTTTTAGGGTTTGCTTCTCCTACAAGCTTGCTTTACTTTTGTCTTGTCATACATAGCTTGCTTTGTAAGATAACATGTCTTGTAAGCTATCTACTTTCCTACAAGTAGATACCATGTTGTCATACCAAGTTGTTTGTCTGTTTCTCCTCTCCTCCTCTCTAAATATAGAGGAGTTTTTAGTTATAGGTAATAACGGTTT
Organism: Rhamnella rubrinervis; assembly: GCA_007844105.2. NCBI lineage: Eukaryota > Viridiplantae > Streptophyta > Magnoliopsida > Rosales > Rhamnaceae > Rhamnella > Rhamnella rubrinervis. Next base: position 11,231,736 of record CM017577.2, read on the forward strand.
TGAAATAAAATCAGTATGTTTTCCATAGCTATGAGTTTCTAAACTCCCTCCCTCCTGAAACTGATCCTTTATATTTCAGCTATATTATTCTTGTATGCAAGTATATTCTGCACTCGCCTTTCGTAAGCATCTTATACATTAGAAAGCGTAAGAGCTCCACATGATCCATATGGACTGTTCCAAGGTTGGATTTAGGGGTCAGGGCTTTGAACCAGACCAAGTCGTATGAAGGCATTAAGGGGCTCAACAATAGTATCCCGAGGTCTGGCCTTTTAACGGGGTGCTTCAGTATCATGTGTGACCATAAGGGTATGGAAGACAGTGGAATAGGATCCAATGTCTTTTATTGGCTTGTGGAAGGAGGACTTTACAGTTCCTTCATGTATGGTCTGTAACGTTGGATCCATAGCCACCAAACGCTTGGATGCTTTGTGAAGGTTCTCATAGTTTGTGAACCAGTGTAGAGGAATCAGCTCTTGGACCTTATCCTTGGCGATTTGCTTTGGGATCTGAGTGATCATAGAATATCTTCTTGCTCTATAGTTATCAAAAGAGGATCTCCTATGAAACCTACATGAGATAGATTAAGAGCATGGTCTTATAGGTGATATACAGAAACTTGTTATCCCCCCACTATCTATATTTTATATTCAGAAAAGTAGAAAGATTTGGATCTTTCAATGGGACATTAAAGTTGGGGTAAAATATCAGTACAATGCTTCCAACATTCAGAGTGGACAACAAGACGGTTCCTATAATAGCTTTTTCATATCGAACAAAGGTCGAGTTGATCATCACCATTTTTACCACCTTAGGGAGACCATGACAACTATGAAAGGAAAGAACTACTCATACTGCTTCAAAATGAAGATATGTGTAGCCTTCCCTAAGCCATTCCTTAATAAGATCTAGACAGATCTATAGGTCTAGATTGTATTATGTCCTTGAGAGGAGGAGATGGAGAATATCTGATTACCTTTCAAATACTTTAAGTTGAAGAGAATGAGTGTTCATGGAAGATCTTGTAGGGATTTACTATAGGTAACTGAGTTGCAGACACCTTTGCAGTGTCTAGAACGCGAGTATATTCAGCACGGTGGTGTGTATGAGAAGAGGATGTAGAAGAGAGATGTGGAAGTGTCAAGGGAGAAGAGATTTGTGAAAGTTATGAACTAGAACCAGAGGTGTTTGCCATAGGTAAATTGGTTTCCTTACTCTTCACACCCTTATATTTCTTCCACATTATTCTACTCACTTGTATATATATATATATATATATACATATATATATTCACAATCACACACACACACATATATATAGATACAATGCCCAACACATACATGAATTTACCAAAACCCTTATTTTCATACAAATATACTTATTAAATAAGAAATGTGAAAAGGCCAAAATGCCCCTCATAAATTTAAAAATCCCAACCATGTCCCCTCCATGGCCAGCCCTTCCAAACTTAAAGAATCATTCAATTTGAAACCAAACAAGCAATAAACATGGGTTTTGTAAGATACTCATTACCATTACACATTCCAAACAATAAATTATATAAAACATATGAATTCCCACAAATTCAAAAGCCCTAAAAATTGGGGCTTTTGTCATACAATTCCATCAATCCAATTCACATTAAATTAACATTAAATAAGCACAATGCAACCTAAAATTCATATGCTTCTACCAACTATTCAACCAAAATATAAAAATTTCACAAAAATGACAAGAGGGTAAGAACACCCATCTATCTGCCAAGCTTGAAACTACAATAATTACCACTTGAAATCACACTTTCTTGCTTGCCTTGGAGTCCCCTAGGTGGCCAATTACCTACTCTTGGTTTTTCCTTGAATCTTTTCTCAAATTTTCTCACTTTCTATCCCTTTCTCTCTCTAGAAACATCCCCAAGCATTTTAATGGAAAAAATGGTCGGTCCCTCCTTTGTTAAATGAAGAAAAATTTTAAAAGTAAAAATTAATAAAAAAGGAATGAAAGAAAAATAAAAAAAGGGTCAAAGTCAAAAAGTCAACTTGGTTTCAAAGGACACATTTCAATCAAGGGTAAAATGCAAAAAAATCATTCAACCCTAAACTGGACAATTTAGACCCTTTCCAAGTGCCTGAAAAACTCTCAGGCAACCCGCTACGGTGCAAGTGATGACATGGCGATCAAACTTTAACTGTGACTGAAAGTCAATAGTTTTGAAAAAAAATATAGGTGTTACAAATGATCATTCTATTCAATTGGGTTTTGCTTTAGTCGTTAGACTTCCTAGGAACCGTTGAAGCTGCATTTTATCTCGGATTTCATCAGGGAGTTTATCTGCAAATTCGATAGCCTATTGATAGATATTATTGATCCATTGCCAATATTATTATGACCCAAGAACCTGATGTTTGTTTAGAATAACTTTACATTTTTAGCAGAAACTACTTGCCCTTCTCTTTTGGCTATCTTGAAAAAATGATTCAAATGCTTCCAATGTTGTCCCATACTTTTTAAAAAAGACTAGGACAATGATGAGATTGAAATATGAGTTGAATATTTCATTCATTATATTATGAAATTCTAAAGGAGCATTTTTACGATCAAAGGGCATTACATTCTACTCACAATGTCTGAATGGTACTATAAATGCGGTCTTGTATTTATCTGCTTCCTCCACTTGAATTTGCCAGTGTTCGGTCTTCATATTAAACTTAGAGAACTCCGTAGTTCCATATAAGCGCTTAATGAGATCCCTCTTATTTTGAATTAGATATCTGATCAATTTCAAGATATCATTTAAGGGCTTGTAATTGATAACTAACCTTACCGCTCCTATTTCTATCTCATCAGCATTTTCTACATAGAACGTAGGACACAACAAGGGAGAGTAGCTTTTTCTTATTAGTCCTTTATTTAAAAGATCTTGTATCTCTTTCTTGCATAATTTAAGGTGTTTATCATTCATTTAAATAGGTGAGCTTTTGTTTTAATGCCTCATTGAATCCTTCTTCATAAGGTAATGTTACTGCATCCATTTTTTGTTCCGAAAGGCATTCAGGAGACTAGAATAGATTATTGCTTCCATGGTGATGTCGTCTCACAAGTCAATGATCCACTTCAATTGCTCAAAGGAGCCTTGCTTGGATTGATCAAGGAGCATAGTGAAGAGAGAGGATCAGTCATATTTAGCCCTGAAAGGTCAACTCAAGTTTGCATGATCATTGACATGCCCCATATGGAAGAATCTCGCTTGTACACGTGAATCTTGGAAGAATCTCAATTGGACACATGAATCTTGGAAGAATCTTGCTTGTGCACATGAATCTTAGAAGAATCTTGATACTTGCACATGTGGGAATCTTGGAAACTTGAAGATATGGAGTTGGCGAGCATCATTGGAGCTTGGAGCATGGAGTGCATGGATAATTTACTTAGCAGATTAATTTAGAACAGCATTAGGACATGTGTCTTTATTTTATTAGTCCATATAATTGTCAAATGTCTTATTTTTTATTAGTTGTTCTAAATTAGTCACGTAACTGGCAAGCTGATATGTTAGTTTTTAAGTGTGAACACAATTTATGGTGTGAACACACCCTTCCACAGGGTTGACCACTTGTTAATATGTTTCCTAATATAATTAGGTTTTTAGGTTTCCTAATTTAAGTTAGAATTTGTCTAGGACTAGAAAATTTAGAGGTTTATATACACACCCCCTATAATGGACGAATTTGACACATTATTATTCAGATTTTTATTTAATAAAATTGTTCTGGGTTCTTGCTAATTCTTTGAGCATTCAAGAGTTGTCTCTTGTTGTGTTCTTTTGCTATATTGTTGGTTCTTACTTTGTTAAGTAAAGGGCCACAATTGTTGATATCTTTGGTTTCTACTTTGCTAAGTAGAGGTTATACTTAGCCTTTTTGAATTTTGTTAGATTGAAGAACTTGGAAGCATGATCTTGCAACCTAGTTATTCGAATTTGGAGTGTTGTATCACATAGTCGCCTAAAATTCTCTGATCTTGTTCTGATCACCTTTTGAATTTATCTTCTCATTTAGAAGTTCAAATTCCAGTTCCTCTTGTAATGAGAATAGAAATTTCTCATTTCTTTTCTAACTTTTGTTTCAGGTAATGTATTTCTTTTTGCTTACGTTATTCTATGAACTCAAAACTAACTTCAAGATTATGGATTTTGTCTTTAGTCCATGTTGACTGACTCGAAATGGATAGATCGTATTGAGGAATGGTGAACCGAGAATTACTTTGTGAGATATATTTTTGCTAGGAAAAACGGTGTTTTATGGCATATTCCTTGATGACAAACCATAGTTCCTGATAGTTTGTAATCTACTATCATTCTACTTTCATATGATATTTAGCACTTGCATGGTTTTTGAGAAATATTTAGAAGGAATTATGAAATACAATTCAGATATGTTCCTGGCTCTATTAAGGCCACCGCTTCAAAGGTATAAATGTCAACAACTTTGATCTTCACCTTCGAATACCATTTGGAGTGACTGTCCTATCAACAATAGTTGCTTTTGGTGCTTTGTTGATGGAACTAATAATTCTTTTAAAATTTTTTGGTTGATCCATTTCGTCCACGTAAGGATCTTCTTCCATATTGTTTGGCATGTTGTTTACCAGACTTTGGATGAGACTTCCATTTTCAGCAATTTAAGCTCTTGCTTAACCATGCTAATTTCTGCTTTTAGCTCATAGACATTTGATTCTTTGGTTCTATAGACGCTTTGGTTTCTCCTTTTCTCTTTGCTCTTTGAGAAACTTTTCTAAGACTCGCTCTTTATCTTTGAATTGGTGATAAGACATGAATGGCTGCAATCAAGCACATGCAGTATTCATCATCGCTGCACTAACAATGTGATTCCTTTGAAGACTTTATTTGGGTGATTTCCATTTTTTCTTCTGAATCAAAGCTGCTGTCTGATTATTACTCCATCTCGTTATTTGTTTCCTCCATTAGTGCCATTAGTAGAGTTTGCTTTAGGCCTTCATCCTCAATAAGGGAGATCTTCTCTTTGCTTTAGGCCTTCGTATGCTGAGCTGAAGTGTCCTTGTCTTCCACGTTGTTAGCATGTAGTGCTATTCCTCATATTTGGTTGCTTCCATTTCCTCTGGAACACTCCCCTTTTAGGTAATATTCTCCGAGGTTTTTTGAGGATCTTTCATATACTTGCATTTGTACTTATACGAATCCTTCTTCCAACCCTTATATATAATATCTGCTTTCTTTTATGAGCAGTTGACTTTCGATCAAAATTAACTTTGGTCAAAATCAACTTTGGTAAAAGTCAATTTTAGTTAAAGTCAACATTTAGACCGATAACTGTCATATCATATTTGGAGTTGGTTTTATGTTGACTAAGACTAACTTGTTTGGTTGTTTTTAATTAATTAATTGTGCATGTATTTATTGGTGGTCAAAGTTAAGTGAAAGTCAAAATCAAAGTCAACCCTGGCACGTCATCACCTAGACTAGCAGAGGACTGACTAAAATTTTTCTTTCCTATACACATGGCATGTGTAGGAAGGGGTCTTAGCTAGGTTCAGTTAGGTGAGTGGGATTATTTGGAGACCAAGTTTAACTTGGTCAAACCTTAGTAAAAACTCAAACTCCATTAAAACTCTAGCTTCCGCTATTTAAACTCATTTGAAAGAAACTCAAACCCTCATTCCACCCTTTGGTCCTACACCCTAGAGAGAGAGGAAGAGAGTTTTTGAAGAGAAAAGAGAGAGAAAGAGAGGTGCAAGTGAAAGATCTTCAAGTTTTTCACGGGGGAATTAAGGAAAGTTCAAAGAGACTGAAGGATCCAGGTGACCAACCATTTTCCAGCAGTTTTTAGGGGTTTTTCTTCTAGCTTTTCAAAGGGTTTAAGAAGGGTTTAAGCTAATCAAAGGTAGGGACCCTTACCCCCCTTGTGTTCTTGGTTGAATTTGTGGGCATTGAGTGAGTGTTCTAGATCTAGTTGGTTTCTTTTCTTTACTTTGTTTGCTGTAAGTTTATTCTTTAGAAATAATGATTTTGTGTTGCTATTTGTGGTGTTGTGCTGCTGAAAGTGTGGTTTGGTGGATTAATATTAAGTTTTTAACTTACTAAGATCTATGGATATGAGTGTGCTGTGAATCTGGAGAATTCTGTGAATTCTATGGAATTTGACTAGTTGCCAACCTTTGTATGTTTGTCCAAAAATTTTGAAACATTTTTTGAAGAAACTTGGGTATCTCACGAATAGTTTGGCTTTTGAATTTTTGGAATCAGAATTTTGATGAGTGAGATCTCAATTTTTCAAAACTATTGGTTGGTTATAAATTTAGGGAAAAATCCTGCACCTTAGCCCACGGGTTTTGATGAATTTGAAGGGCTTTATTTTTTTTTTATTTTCAGTTCAGATTTTTCCCTTTTAATTCAATGAGTCATGGTTATATTGGCTTTGGAATTTCTTAATTCGAAGTTAAGATGAGGGTTTAACAATTATTACAAAATACATAATAAATATATTCAATTATAATTATTTATATTTTTATTATTACATATATTTATACACTTATATGTATAGTTATAAATATAATTATATTTTACAAAATGCATGTAAGTTTTGTATGTATTTATTAAATATGCATAAATGTATTTTATATAAGTGCATGTATACAAATAATTATTTATGTATAAAATGAATATTAATTTACCATATACCTATGGGTATTTTTGCACATGGGTGTACGTGTATATAATTATATATATGTATAAATTATATTTGGGTGCATGTGTATGTGTGTATAAAATATTTGTATAGTGAGTGACCATGGTAAGGCATTGGTAGTGCCTACGCAGGGTGTTCCAAAGCAACATACTTTTACAGCTGTTCTCAATGGTGCTTCATCTTCACCATCAGGTCTCAAGGATTCTAATCAACCTTCTTTCGCAATTGTTGTAACTGGTAATCCTAACAGAGAAAACTGATAATCAACATATACCAACTAGGAAAGGGAATTTTATTTTAGTTAGAGTTAATGATGCTGCTTACAAATAACGTATTACTCTCTGCAAATTCTCTCTGATAGCTAAAGTTGTTATCTTGAAAGGAGAAAAACCTTGGAAATATGATGAGTTGTATTTGAAACTCCAAAGTATTTGGAAATTGAATAAATTGAAATTAATCTCTTTGGGGAGAGGGTACTTTCATATTCTGCTACACTCTGAGGAGGATAGGAAAAAAGTGTGGTCTTAGGGCTCATTAAATTTGAAACCCGGTATTGTTCGTCTACAAGCTTAAGTGAAGAATTTTAATCCAACTGCACAAAAATCTACAAATGCTCAAGTTTGGGTGAAATTTCATAACTTGAGTTGGGAATGCTGGCATCATCAGATTCTATTTGATCTTGCTAGATGTATTAGAGTTCCTTTGAGAATTGATAATGAAACCTTACCTGGTATCTTTGGCCACTTTGCTCGGGTTCTTATAGATGTAGACTTGGTAGGTTTTATTCCAAATAGCTTATTATTGGAAACAGAAGGCACATGCATCGAGGTTCAATTAGAGCTTGAAAATTGTCCATAATTTTACTCATCTTGCCAAAATGTAGGGCATTCAGTGGGCCGATGTCATTTGGTGCACAGAAGGGCCTCTCCTGTGGCAAAGCCTTCAGCCAAGAATAAGGATGAATCTAAATCAATTACTCAGATTTATAGACCCAAGCCTCCTAATACAACACATCAATTTGATTCAACTCAGGGACAATCTTTAGGCCCGCAAGTTGAAAACTCTCCAAAAGATCAACAGACAGTAGCAATTACTACTAGGATAGATATTTTGGGTACTAAAGTTACTAACTCAGTAGTGGTTGATTTTGAGATACTTGCTATGGATTGAAATGCAGCTGTTTTAGTGCAGAAAATCACCAAGGGAAAGAGTGTTCAGAATGTGTCTTCAGATTTGAGCAATACCTTTGATGATTTAGATGATGAGTTATCGATGGTGGAAGGCAGGGCGATACAAGATCTTGCAGGTAGGAAGGTCCAAGTTCAAGAGAGATCGACCTTTGGGGATCAAAAAGCTATGACTCTCTACGAACCATCTATCAAACTCAGCGCAGCTCAACCAAACCTCGAATTAATCACCTCAGACCCTTTAGTTTCAGAAGCAACAGACAAAAATGCTTGGACTACAATCAAGAGAAAGCCGGGATGCCCAGCGAAAGTAAAGCAAGCTAAAAGGCATCAGAAGCTTCCAACAGCGAGATCGATGAAGCCCGCTGCTCGGGCCACTAAATATGGTAATCAATTAATATTCTCTATTGGAATTGCTGAGGTTTTGGTAACCTGAATACCAAAAAGGTTTTGCTTGATTTTTATCATCGCCATAATCTCACTCTATTATATTTGGTGGAGCTTATAGTTGCCTTTGATACGGTTCCAGATTCATTTTGGTCTTCTTTAAACATGAATTACATTGCAGCTAATAACTCAACTGTTTTACCCACCATATGGACTTTTGCTTCCCGTTCTTTGGATGATGTCAATATTCTGCAAAGTGAAGAGCAAATTATTTTTGTGAATATTCCAAGGGTTGGAGGTCGGTTGGTGATTTTTTTTGTATATAAGAGTGTGTTCCCTAGGCGTTGAAAAAATCTTTTGGCAGCTTTAGAAAATTTTTCTGATTCGATTAATCATCCATGGGTAGTTATAAGAGACTTCAATGCTATTTTGGGTGCTCATGAAAAGTTTGGTGGTGATCCTTCTATCTCCTCTACTTGCACTGACTTTCAACTTGTAGTGGAGGCTACAGGTCTTCTACCTATTGAAATGCAAGAAACCTTCTTCACTTGGGGTCGGCGTGGTACTCGTGGGTATGTTCAAAGTAAATTGGATAGATCTTTCTACTCGGATTCTTATTTGGAGGTTTGAGATTCTGTGAGTTATTGTTGAGTCATCATCCTTTGTTGTTGAGTCTTTCTAAACTTAAAAATGTGTCTACGCCCTTTTCGCTTTCAGTCTATGTGGCTTCTAAATAAGGATTTCAAATCTTTCGTTTAGAGGGTTTGGGCTGAGGAGTCTTTTTCATCGGGTCGTTGCTAAATTAAAAAAGGTGAAGCATGCTCTTCAGGGTTGGAACAAAGATGTCTTCGGTGATATTCAAAACAAAATTCTCTAGCTCAGGAGAAGGTTCTCACAGTGTAGACAATTATAGGAATTGAGGGGTTTTCTTAGGAGAGATTAGCGAAGGAAACTGCTACTCAGGTTCTCCTTGATGAGGTTCTTCTCTTCAAAGAAACTATACTTTGGGATCACTGCCTTGTCAAATGGTTGAAGGATGGTGATTCTAATTCCAAATTCTTCCACTAGCTCCTTCGAATCCGTAAATCTTAACGCCCTTTATCTTCTTTATTGACACAAGGGGTTAATGTCTCAGAAAAGGCGATTATCAAGAGTCATATCCATCGATTATTATAGATCTTTATTTTCGGCCGATGAGACCCCATGTTTGGATTTCTCCATCTTAGATGGGATTATCACCGGATTGCCAGATTTTTTGGAGGTCAAGCATGCTGTGTTCAACTTGGATCCGACTAGCGCCCCTAGCCTTAATGGATTTTCAGGTTCCTTCTACCAAACTTACTGGGATTTTATTCAGTCTGATGTGGTAGACGCAGTGTGCTCCTTTTTTACTTTCAGGAGCTATTCATCCGGACCTCAACTCTAATTTCATGGTGTTTCTTTCGAAAGTGTAAAGTGTGGACTCGGTAGACTTATTTCATGTTGAAAAACTTATTTTTCAAGATGGTTTCAAAAATTTTAGCCGATTGGCTTGCGGGGATCACTTCTGAAACTATTTCTGAGAACCAGTTTGGCTTCATTCGTTGTAAAAACATGAAGGACTGCATTGCTATTGCTTCCGAGTACGTTAATCATCTCGATAGTAAAATTTTGGAGGTAATGTGGCTATGAAAATCAATATCCATAAAGCGTTTGACTCGATAAGTTGGGACTTTCTTCTAGCAGTCTTAGATAGGTTTGGCTTTTGTACTAAATTTTGCTCTTGGATAAAGTCAATCCTAAATTCAGTAAAGATCTCGGTTTTGATTAATGAAAGTCTGGAATGTTACTTTTGGTTGCACACAAGGGGTTCGGCAAGGTGACTCGCTCTCTCCTATATTATTTGGTATTGCCGAGGATTTCTTGAGCAGGTTCTTATTTCGGATGGTCTCTTAGGGATCCCTCCTACTGAGTTCCTCCCCATGGAATTAATCATATCCTTCCCACATTCTTTAAGTAGATGATGTGCCCTTGTTCTGCCGGGGAACTTATAAGAATATAAGTGGTATATTTGCTGCCCTACGCCTTTATGGTTCTTTTTCGAGACAGATTGTGAATTTGGACAAATCACATGTACATTTTGATTCCGGTGCTACTCACTCCCCTCGGCCCAAGATTTTGACAGATTTTGGGGTCAAGGCTGGGTCTTTTCCCTTAATTTATCTCAGTGTTCCCCTATTTAAAGGAAGCCCTACTCAGGCTATTCTTAACCTAATCGTCGATCGGATTCTTAGGCTACTCAGGCTACTCTTTTGCTTGTAGGAAGGTTGTGCTTGATTAATTCTGTTATTACCTCAAAGTTTATGCACACCTTTATGATCTATAAATGGCCTATGGGACTGATCAAGTCCCTTAATAAGGCAATTGGGAATTTCTTATGGACTAGATCTTCATTTGTTTGGAAATCTATCTCGGTTGCCTGGTCGACCTGTTGCCTATCTACAAAACAAGGGGGTTTAGGCCTAAAAAACCTAATCACTTTCAATAAAGCTCGGTTAAGCTCGTTTGGAAGTTGATGTATAAGGACTCCTTGGTTCCTTCAGTCACGTTTTTTAGGGAAGCTCAACCCTTTATACCATGCTGCATCTTCGATCTAACCTCCACTCAGATAGCTTTATCTCACTTTATCTCAAGAGTCAATTTGGATTATCAACATCCACTCCAAGGTTCGTTTCTGGGTCGACAACTAGTTGGGGACACCTATCATTGAGTTGTTACATAACTTTGGCGATTTATGCAATTCAAGCCTTGTGGTGGAGTTTAGAACCTTTCGATGAGTTTCCGTGCAGCTTTTTCTCAATTGACTAGGTGCATTGAGGAAGTGATGATTGTTATGGACAGGCTGGATGAGAGAATTTGAGTGCATTCCGTCTTAGGGTTTATTTCTTGTTGAGATGTTTATCTTTATTTATCTACGACGGCTTCATCCTCGATGTAGGCAAAATACGTAAGGAAACATTTCATTTTTCCTGCTCGTTTAATTTTCTCTTGGCGCCTTCTCTCGGGGCGTATTCCTATGGATCACGTCTTTATTAGGCGGGATTTTCTCATGGCCTCCAAGTGCAGAATTTGTAATAAGGAATCAGAAATTATTTCTCATATTTTCTTGACTTGCCCTTACGCAGTCGCCATTTGGGATTGTCTAGGGGCTGCTTTCGACCTCAATTTGGACACTTTAGATTCGATTGGAAATATTTTTTAGAAGGCTATGGCGGTTTCTTTGAGCTTGCAGGTTTTCAATCTCTAGACTACGACTATTGTGAGTGCCTTCTCTGCTATTTGGTTTGTTCGGAATCAAGGACACTTTGAGAATATCTTTATACTCTTAGCTCATTCTTTAGCTTTTATTAGGGCTTCGATTAAGGAAGCAAATGTTATTCAAAAGGGGGTGATGCACAACTCTATTGGTGATCTTTTGGTCTTCAAGAGTTTAGGGGTTACAGGTACGGCACATTGAGCTCCTGAGATTATTTCTGTGATTTGGTCTCCATTATCGATTAGGTGGTTGAAGGTTAGTACTGATGGTGCGGTTGACGGTTGCCCGAGTCCAGGTGGATGCGGTGAATATTTAGTTACTAGTAGGGGTTTCATTATAGGTAGCTTCATTGTCCCTTTGGATTCTTGTTATGCCTTTGAGAGTGAATTTTTGGGTGCTATTACTACCATAGAATGTGCTAAAAACTTTGGGTGGGACCACTTATGGTTGGAATACGATTCAACGTATGTCGTAACTTACTTATTCATCACGATATCACGGTACTGTGGACTTACAAAGTAAGATGGGTGAACTGCCTCAATCATATTTCCAGCATGCAGTTCCGAATTTCTCATATCTTCAGAGAGGGAAATCTAGCTGTGAATGCTCTCTCGAAACTTGCTATCACTTCTTTAGGAGCGCAATGGTGGTGGAGCCTTCCAGACTCTTGTTGTTTAATGCATTATCGGAAACTTAATGGTTTTGAAAACTATAGAATTAGAAAATAGTTTGCTTGTTCCTTTGTTGTCTCAGTATACTTTTTCTTGGATTGAGATTTCCTCAATTGGGGTTTTTTCTCATTTCAGGTTTTAATGAGGCCGGCGACGGTCATTGTTTTAGTTGAGCTTTTTACTTCTACTGTAACTTATATTATTATTTTATCATTTCAGATCTTTATGTCTATAGTAAATTATATAACTGATGTATACTTTTTTCGCTTAATAAAATTTATTACTTGCTTGGTGTGGGTTTGGAAGGGTGACAACTTAGTTGGGATGTCTCCGCCCAGATTTAGAGGGGTGCCAACCTAGTTGGGATGCCTCTGCCCCGACTATCCGACAAGTAACCTCTTTTGATATATGGGTGTGTATATATATACGAATGTATATTTACATGTGTGTGTTTTTATATATGAATGTACTAGAATGGTTGTACGTATATACCTGGAAGGAAATTATTGTGGTTTGTTATTTAACCGTGCATAGGATGGGAATTAGCCATTTGGTACGGTAAGTCTATTCCACACCCTTACGCACATGCTCATTTGCGATCAGCAGTTGAATAACATTTTAGAAATGACACACCTACTCATGATGGTCAGTGATCCAATAGCTATTAAATCAGAGTTTAAAACTAGCGCTCTCAAGAGCACCTATTAAAAAACATAAACCATTAGGGAAAAATCCACCTCTTTACATAAAAATATCAAAACCCATAATATATTTCTATATAAATGTATGCCCATGCCTTAATGCATAATTACTACTGAACAGACCATAATCACATATAATTACCAAACTACCTCTCACGGTAGTGATAATGACTGAAGCGTCTTTACTTACGACACTAAATACAAAGTACCCTTTACACCAGCACAAGTACCGAAATGTCCTTACTCATTTCGATAATTACCAAAATAGTCCCTCAGAAAAATGACAAATTACCAAACTACCCTTATCTAGTATATACTATACTTTCCCAAAGTTATATATATATATATATATATAAACTTAAACACATAATCATATACTTATATATATATATATATATATATATATATATATATTGCATACACACATAAACACACACACACATATATATATGTATATATACATATCTACATAAACACAAACTAAAATATAGATAAACACATACACACATACATCTATATATATATATATATATATATATATATATATATATATATATATATATATATATATATACAGCGGTGTCCTGTTACAAGGCTAGACCTTAGGATATTACTGTCGATTCCCACAAATGCCTCTTAATGGCTAAACGGGGTTCAATGCCTTGATCCCTAAATCTAACCTTAAAATAGTTTGATACGGATCATATGGAGCTCTTACGCTTTCTGATGCACAAAATCCTTAAGAAAGGCGAGTGCAGAACACACTTGCATGAAAGAATAATATAGTTGAAATATAAGAGATAGGGTTTCAAGAATGAGAGAGTCTAGAAACTCATAGCTATGGAAAACAAACTAATTTTATTTCCAAACCGTTCTTATCTTACTTCTAAAAACTCCTCTCTATTTATAGAGGGGGGAGAGGAGAAACAGACAATAGTATCTACCTTTAGAAAAGTAGATAGCTTACAAGACAAGATAATGTACAAAGCAAGCTAACCAACTTACAAGGGAAGCAAACCCTAAAAGCAGAAGGAATATGCTTTTTTGACTAATGAACCCAACAATTTTAATAAAGATACACAACCAAACAAAATAGATGGAATCTACTTCATTTAATACACTAGCTTTTTGAGTATGCTTGACAGGAGGGCGTATGCCCTTATGGACTATTCTAAGTGGGTGATAGATTAAAGTTGTCATCATCTGACTTTCAAAACTATAAAAGTGCTTTACCATAGCCGAGTGGGTGAAGCAGCTTCTAGATCATCATGTAGTAGGTGGTCATCATCTAGTTGGTATGGATCCTATGAGTCTTGAAGCATAGGATCATACTGATCAAATAGGTCCTGCTGATCTTATGTATCTTAGGCGTGTGTGTCTTGAGCTAAAATATCTTGTGAACCCTGTGTCATTGGATGAGGATGAATTTCTAATAGTTTAGGAAATAAAGTCTTCAGAGGATGTGCCTTTTGTGGAGGAGGAGTTTACCAAGGAGATGCGTCCCAATCCAGATTGAAATGATACTGTGTGGAATAGTGAGAATCATGAGTCCATAACTGGTTATTACCAGGGACAGGTGGAAAGTGGTTAAGAGTACAGACAACTGTGCCTATTGGAGTAGAGGAATTATTAAGCTCACAGATGTGGTCAAGGAGTGGACGAACTTGTTGTGGAAAGGGAAGACCATAGAAGAAATTCCACCTATAAGCCATGGAATTTGTCCAGAATAATTTTAAGAGTCCTTAAAAAAAGGAATAATGGTGTAACACCCTCTTACTCACGCCTAGGTTCCCGAGTAAGGCGTGTTAACCATACAAAATTTTTTCCTTTTTAAATAAGTATTCAAAACCATTTGAAAACAAACGCAAGTTCAGGCAATGTCAAACCCCACGTTACTCTTTGAGACCATTTTAATAACCCACAACTACTATTGGTAAAATAAATAAGTTTAGCAAGAGTACAAACCCACAATGTAACAAAGAGTATTTAATGAAAGACAAAGTATCTAGCCTAAATGCAATAAGAAGAAAAGCGGAAGAACTCTGTATATTGTCGTGCCTCTCCAGTCTCATGCTGCCACCAACCCCTACTGAGAAATTTTGGATTTACCTACCATACAGGACAAACAACTGTGAGTAAAAATACTCAGCAGATAACCATACGTATATGCCAATGCCATGACATGAAGTGTAACACTGTACACCTAAAATCATCATTATTCCCCCTTTTATTTTAAACTGAACAGCCCACTCTCTTTCCATGTTTCGTGCATAAAATACCACACCTCTGTGGTATGCGAATGAACCACTGTTTTGGACGACCCACCGCTGTGTGTGGTCAGTGATTCACAGAGCGACTACAAACAAGGTTTGAAACCATGCACCTCGTCGTGCAAATCATTTTAAAAACATAAACCTCTAGGAAAAAATCCTTCATTTCACATAAAATAATAAATCACTAGAATTGCTCTTTGCCAATAAATGTTCATGCTGCAATATATAAGTAATGATAAGTCATACAACAATACGCATAATTACCAAACCATCATAGTCCAACAGCAGTAATTATCGACTTGCCTTTGGTCTAACCAACGATTCCACATCGTCAATCACAAGAATATAATTATCAAAATGTCATTGGCCATCTCGAAAATTACCAAGATACCCCTCAAGTAAATAAAAAATTACCAAAGTACTCCTCAATAGGTATATGATTAGTTATCATTCTACCCTCAGTGAACATAAATTCCTACAGCAAATTTTACCAAACACATACTTACAATCAATCCTGAACACATCCACGCATATACACATTTATAATCACAATTATAAATACACATAAATAAATGAATACATATATAATTATACACACATACAAATATACATTCACATATATATATACATACACAAATACATACATACACACCCATATATGTACACACGTATTTTACACACATATACATGTACACAAGTACAACTCATATATATACATAATTATATACCCATGTCTCTATGTATAAAAATACCATTAAGTATAAATAGTCAATTAATTTTCATTTTAATACATAGATAAATTTTTTCAAAATACCCTTATGTATATTTCATAAATATGTACATAAGATACATGTATTTTGTAAATTATAAATATATTTATAACTATACAAGTCAATGTATAAATAAATAATACATAATTGTAATCTAGTATACGTATATGTATGTAAATTAATAATCAAATAGTATATATATATATATATATATATATATATATATATCTATGATAAAATAATTTGGAATTTGAAAAAGACCACAATGCTGCTTCAACCCCAAATATTTTCAACTTTATCTCGCATATAAAAAATGACTAAAATACCTTTAATGATTTTAAAAATTACATTTACGTCCCTACATGTCAAATGACCAAAATGCTTTTGACCTTTTTGAAAATCCACATATGTCCCTTACATGCAAAAGACCAAAATGCCCTTGAACAATTTCAAAAATTCTATTTTTGTCCCCTACATGCAAATTTACTATTATACCCTTGAAATTTTTAAAAATGCCCAAAATGCCCTTTACATGTGAAAAGACCAAATTGCCATCACAAATAAAACTTTTCACGTAAATACCCTATAATGGCTGGCCCACTATACCTGCATAATCACATTTATTTCTTCACCAAATCATCATATTGACCATGTCAAACATCAAATCCATCAATCAATTCCATAAATTCATGCTCTAATTCAATAAATTCAAGCTTTAATTTAAAATTTTTACAAAACTTAAACCCAAACAATTGGGGATTTAATCAACTAGTTCAATACACATGAAATTAAGCTTAGCCCATCATCAATTCTAGGATTCCAAGTAAGAATTCATCAAATTATCAAATAAGAACACATGAATTTGCAAGAAAATCAAAAGGATACAATTGCCTGCCTCTCTTCCTAGCAAGCAACCAGTAAACCAAGCTTTGAAAAGTGACCGACCCCTACCCTCCAATTTGCATTTGAAAATTCCTTGAATTTTATGAAATTTCTTATTTTCTCTCTCTAGGATTTATCTCTCTCTCTCTAGAATGAAATAGAAGCAATTGAAATGGTGAAAGCAAGAGGAAGAGTCGGCCATGAGGAGGTAAATTGCCAAATGACAACTTAATTTAATAATAATAAAATAAAGTTAAAGTAAAAAAGATATTTATTTTTATTTATAAAATAGTGAATAGTAAAAGTCAAATTGTTCAAACTTAGACCAAGAGAAAAATGGGTAGAAAAAGTCCTTTGATTCCTCACAGGGCACTCTTTGCCCTCACCAAATGCCTAGGGAAATCAGAAGCTGCTCATTTCGATGAAAAAGGCAAAACCGTGATAAAATCGAAAATGCGTCCGGAAATCGACAGTTTTGAAAAAATAACTTGGTTATTACATATGGATCATGTAAAATCCATTAACGTCATCTGGATTCTTATTCTTGAGAAAAAGGTGACTAAGGATCATCTGAAGATCTTTGATGCACCAAGTAGTAGAATTATATCCTTTAAAGAAGAACTAGAACAAGGAGTCAATATTGGTAGTATCACTCAGAAACCCCAAAACCTTTACGACTAGTAGACAGATGCAAATACTCTAAAAAGTAGTCAAACACCAATAAAGCCAACAATCATCATTATCAAAAGTTTCAATAGTGATTTGGAATGGGGTCAAAAAAACACTATTTGGATTTTTAGGGTTCTTGGTCTGTTGAAGATCTTGGACAGGTAGCAAAATAGATGAGATCTAGCAAATTGCTTAATGTTTGAAGCACTTTTGGTGTCAGGGAGACCTGGAGGAAAGCATTTGTTTAGATTAGGAGTTTTTGTAGATAGGCCAGCCATGAGAGCTAGAGGAAAGGATCCAATGGGAGATATCAGATGGATGACCCTAGGTTGAGAAAGCATGATGTTGTCTTTGCATTTTATATGATCAAGCTAAAAATCATATTTTGCAAAATAATACTTAAGTCTCAATAATTAAGAATTAGGTAGTAGCTTGCCTTTGAAATCCAGAGCCTGAGGAAAGGATGAATTGTCCATCTATACAGTAAAATGATATCCGATAAGATGGAATTCAAACTTCTAGATCCCCTTTTTGATTGCAAGAATCATGATAATGTTACTCTAAAGGTTTAAATTGGCCACTAGTATGACCACAATAATGAATAATTTAAACCTTAGGTTTAAATTATCCTCATCTTTTTCAAGGAGGATTGCTCCCCAATACAAATCACTTGCATCAATTTGCAAGATGTGTCCCTTTCCCTGGAATCTTTAAAGGACGAGGATCACAGTGATTTGCTTTAAATTCTTTACTGTTGCAGTATGCTAGTCTGTCCAAATATAGAGACTATTTCTCTTTTCCAAAAGAGGGGACAGTTGGCTGGTGTGAACAGAGACCTAAGGCATAAAATCCCAAATAATGTTAATGATACCAAGGAATTATTGAATCTACTTTCGAGTCAGATTGGTATCAGGAAACTTCAATAATTCATTAGTGATGTGTGGACCTGGACTGTATTTTCCTTGAGGGAAATGCATACCTAAGAAATCTACTTGGGTTTGGGCCAATAGACTTTTCTTTTTGAAAAGCATAATGTCTTGGGCTTGAACAATATCTAGGAATTGGGCCAACATCTGATGATGGGCTTCTTCATCTTTGGAGAATAATAAGATATCATTAATATAGATCAAAACAGATGTGATAATAGGCCAGAAGATTTTTATCATTGCCTTTTGAAATAGGGATGGTGCAACTTTGAGCCCAAAGGGGAGGACTTTCCATTGGTACTGGGCATTAGAAATATAGAAAGTCGTATTGTATTTATCATCAAGATGGATTCCTATCTGCCAAAATCATGCTTTCAAGTCAAACTTAGAGAATATTTGAGCATTGTGAAGTTGAGCAAACAAGGTGCTAATTCATGGCAAAGGGAATTTATCATCTTTGAGGAAGAGATTTAGAGGCTTGTAGTCAATTACTAATCTTTTCTTGCCTTATATCTGTTTAGATCTCTTTTCCACATAAAAAGCTTGACATGCTCAATCTAAATTTGTTTCGTCAATAAGTTCTATACAAGAACCTGTGCACATTCTTGTCTTACTTGAACAAGATCAGAGGGAGACATTTCAGCATGAGTAGCCTTTATGCGATTAATATCTTCATTCATCTTATAAGGCAAACGAATAAAGAATTCAACATTCTTCCATAATGGAGCAGGATGATTAAATTGATCATGGCTATCAACACAACATTTCAGTAAAGCTTCCTTTAACTTTTCAAAGGAGGGAGACACCACATCCTTTAAAATATATATCTTTTGTGGATCTGTGGAGAGTCTAAATTCCCTTTTGTAGTTGATTCCATGAGGAAGAATTCTCAGCTTGTGGGCTTTGACATAAGAATTGCCTTTTGTAGTTAGCTGCCAAGAGTTTTAATCCAAACAATACAATTAGAAAAGAATTTGATACCAATAGGTTTTTTAGTAATCCAATTGGTTCCAAAGACTTGATTGTCTGCTGCATTGAATATCCAGTATGAGGAATCCATATGTCAGGTGGTAAGATCTTAGGATTCACCATAGTTCTGTGTGCTCATATGTCCATATATGCAGTGACATTAATGGATTGGAGACTACTTCTGAATCAGAACACTGGAAGATGGAATAGATTGGACATTAAATGTTGGCAAAAGTTCTGCTTGTAACACCCCTTTACCCGTGATGCGTGGCTCTAGAAGATTGTCCAAGATCCTAGAGAAGAAAATGCAGAAACTCCCAAGACTAACAAGGTTGGAACAATGATTAGGAATCTTGACCCTTTTCTTAAGAAAGATAGAACCAAAGATATCAAAGAAAGATTGTGACCCTTTGATTAGCAAGCAAGAACCAACAATATTAAAGAACACAATAAGCAATTAACTCTTGAATGCTCTGAGATAATTGGCAAAGTAACCAAGACTAATTTTATTAAATAATAATGTGTAAATTTGTCCATACTAAAAAGGCCTATTTATAGGCTTCCCAAAACTTTAAGTCTAAAACAATTAAGACATCTAAAACAACTAGGAAACCTACAGCAATTGGGAAACTTAAATAAAAGGTCACATGACCAATTAAAAACCAATAAAATTAAAACACTTGTCATGTGTCCAAACTAATTAAATAAAGACACTTGTCAATAAACTACAGAACTAAGACCATGCCAACTTCAATCTTCGATAATGATGGTACATATGCATAAATGATTTGACCAGTTCCCTTGCGCATTTCTCTTCCAATGAATTCTTCTTCAAAGCCTTGCAAACATGTCAATTTGACCAACCCAAGAAGGGCTTCCTTGAACTTCTTTGCACGAGCTCTCGAGATAGGTCCTTGAGTCATTTGAAGCGGATCCTGCGCTTGAACAACTATCACATCATTCCCCCTCTCCTCAAAAAGATTCGACCTCGAATCGCTTCCTACATCGAAAAGAGAAAGATCAAAAACATTAAAGGTAGCACTGACATTATACTCACTAGGAAGGTCGATCTTGTAAGCATTATCATTAATTCGCTCCAACACTTGGAACGGTCCATCACCACGTGGGTGAACCTTAGATTTCCTTTTGTCAGGAAACCTCTCCTTATGCATATGTACCCAAGCCCAATCACCAGGTCCAAAGACAATGTACTTATGCCCTTTATTAGCATCAGCGTACAGCTTCGTTTTCCTTTCGATATGCGCAAGAACCTTTGAGTGCAAATCTTTGACAAACTCAGCTTTCTGTTGACCTTCCAAAAGTTAGTTGTTTCTCAAGAGGCAATGAAATTAAATCCATAGGAGTTAAAGGGTTAAAATCATAAACAATTTCAAGAGGTGAACAATTAGTAGAAGAATGTAATGTTCGGCTATAAGCAAACTCAACATGTGGCATACATTCCTCCCAATTCTTTAAATTCTTGTTAATTATTGCACGTAATAAAGTTCCTATGGTTCGATTCACTACTTCAGTTTGTCCATCTGTTTGAGGATGACATGTAGTAGAGAATAGCAATTTAGTTCCTAGTTTATTCCATAGGGTTCTCCAAAAATGACTAAGGAATTTAACATCTCTATCTGACACAATCGTTTTTGGTATGCCATGCAACCTAACAACCTTATGAAAGAACAAGTCTGCAACATGCACGGCATCATCGGTTTTACTACATGGTATAAAGTGAGCCATTTTAGAAAATCTATCCACCACAACATACACAGAGTCTTTACCTCTTCGAGACCTAGGTAAACCAAACACAAAATCCATAGATATATCAATCCATGGTGCAAAAGGAATAGGTAGAGGTGTATATATAAACCATGAGGTAAAACTTTAGACTAGCTTGTTTACAAGCTAGACGAGTTTGACAC
The DNA here is from genome assembly GCA_007844105.2 of Rhamnella rubrinervis. NCBI lineage: Eukaryota > Viridiplantae > Streptophyta > Magnoliopsida > Rosales > Rhamnaceae > Rhamnella > Rhamnella rubrinervis. The sequence continues at coordinate 11,253,120 of CM017577.2, forward strand.
AACTTTTCAACATCTTTTCTCATGTTAGGCCAGAAGAAGTGTTCAACTAAGATATCTAAAGTTTTAGTTACACCAAAATGTCCCATTAAACCACCACTATGCGCCTCTTTAACCAATAGCTCACGCATAGAACACTTGGGTACACAAATGCAGTGGTCTCTAAACAAGTAATCATCATGCCTATAGAACTTACCAGATGACACACTCTCACATGCATTATATATATTAGCAAAGTCATGGTCATTAACATATAGTTCCCTAATGTATTCAAAACTGAGTAACTTAGCAGTTAAAGTATAAACAAGTGCATACCTTCGAGAAAGTGCATCAACAACAACATTTTCCTTACCTTGTTTATACTTGATAACATATGGAAATGTTTCCATGAATTCAATCCATTTGGCATGACGTCTGTGTAGCTTACCTTGGCCCTTGATGTGCTTTAAAGCTTCATGATCGGTGTGAATCACAAACTCTTTAGGTCGTAAGTAATGTTGCCAAGTTTCTAGGAACAAGAAAAAAATATCAAGAAATAAAAAAAACAAATAGAAAACCTTGTTAGAACCTTGCTCTGATACCAATTGATGTGTGGCTCTAGGAGATTGTCCAAGATCCTAGTGAAGAAAATATAGAAACTCCCAAGACTAACAAGGTTAGAACAATGATTAGGAATCTTGACCCTTTTCTTAAGAAAGTAAGAACCAAAAATATCAAAGAAAGATTGTGACCCTTTGTTTAGCAAGCAAGAACACAACAAGCAATTTACTCTTGAATGCTCTGAGATAATTGGCAAAGTAACCAAGACTAATTTTATTGAATAATAATGTGTAAATTCGTCCATACTAAAAAGGCCTATTTACAAGCTTCCCAAAACCCTAAGTCTAAAACAATTAAGACACATAAAACAACTAGGAAACCTACAGCAAGTAGGAAACTTAAATAAAAGGTCATATGTTAGTCACATGACTAATTAAAAACTAATAAAACTTGTCATGTGTCCAAACTAATTAAATAAAGACACTTGTCAATAGACTACAAAACTAAGACCATGCCAACTTCAATCTTCAATCTTCATGGATAATGATGGTCATGTATGCATAAATGATTTGACCAGTTCCCTTGCGCATTTCTCTTCCAATGAATTCTTCTTCAAAGCGTTCCAAACATATCAATTTGACCAACCCAAGAAGGTCTTCCTTGAACTTCTTTGCACGAGCTCTCGTGATAGGTCCTTGAGGCATTTGAAGCGGATCCTGTGCTTGAACAGCAATCACATCAACCCGAGTTAGGAGACCCAACTAAAAGAATGTCACAATTGAATACATTTAAAATAATCTAATTAAGAGGTTCCTTTGGACAAAACAAAGTTTCAAATAAAAATTTCTTTACTCTTTGGGACACATTCAAACCCTTAATATTAAACAAAATCCACAGTGTTTTAAAATTTAAACAAAACTTAGTTATTTACAAATGACCCACAACGTAAAGAAAGTCATCTAATTAATCAGAGTATTACAAAGGGGAAAAGGAAATAAGAAGTTGCGGAAAAGTTATTTGTATTATTGCCAACCATCCGCCGGTCTCCCACCATACTACCAAGCCTTTTAAGATAAAGTTTTGAAATTATCTACACATGCAAAACAAACAAGAATGAGTGGAAAATCACTCGGTAAGTTCCCCACATGTACGTGCTAATGTAATGCAGTGTGCTAGTGAAATGTAATTATCTTTCAAACATTGATTTTTTCTTTCTTCTTTCTTGTCATAAATCATATGCAAAATTTAACTCTTTCAACTGTCTTATACAATGATTTTAAAAACGGACGTTCGTAGGACTTTCCATTAAGTATAAATTCTTTATTATATTAGAGTTAGTTACCTATCGACAATTGTTATTTTTTAAAGTAGTACACAGACATACTTTCAAAGAAATTCAATACACTTAACCATTTAAAGAAAATAGTATAAGTGGGGAAGAGACCTGCTTGCATTCACATTATGCAAGAGACGGGGTTACAACCACCACATATACCAATACATGTGCACACATGTGAGAATACAATCTCTCTACTAACTGATTAGTGGGACCTCTACTAAATGGTTCACATATTCCATCCATATTAGCTTCATTCAATATGTAAATATGCCTATGTATGCATGGCCATGACTTTTCTATGTATAACTTTAAAACGTGACTTGTATGGAAAAATCAGCTTCTTTGCATGTGATAAAAGCTTTCATGACAAGTATATCGATGTATGTATATGCACATGGGTCACTTGGCAATGGTGTGCACAAACATAACATTACAATCATGTCCCAATAATCCTAATTACACAATTAAGCCTAAAGGTCACAATTTTACAGCATATATTGCTAATAAATGTACATAACTAACATAAAGATTCTAACTTTAAGCAAAACTACACAATTAAAGCATTTCAAATCATAAGCTTACATTAATTGTGCATGAATAATTTATTACTAGAAAATAATAAATAATAAAATAAAATGACATATAAATTAACCAAAACCAGTTTCAATATGCATAACAAAATTTCAAAAACTTCTCTCATTATAAACTGGATTCCCATGATTCAAAAACTATAATGACCATGATTTAACAGTTTAAGAAAAAAAATATGCGGCAAAAATAATAAAATTTACAACCCTTTCAAAAATAATGAAACCTATGGATTTTTAGAAAATGAATAAATTTGTAAAATACATACCACATTCAATTTAACTCCAATTTAAGAAATTCAAATTCCAAACTGGCCATAACTAATTGTTGTATAGGGTAAAAATATGGTTCAAAAATAAGAAAAATTAAAAACCCTTCAAACCTAACCAAATCATTGGTTATAACTGCAGAATTCTTCCAGAAACATCTTAATAACCAGCAGTGTTGTAAAATTCATATCATACTCATTGTAACTCCAAATCAAGTGATTCAAAAGCCAAAGTGTTCAAAATAAACCCAATTGTTTAAAGTAAAAATTTTGAAAGTTTTAGACAACAATAATCAAGGATTACATCCAGCCAAATATTATAGATTTCAAAATAATTCCAGCTCATCATAGCTCATTAACTCAAAGTAATCAATAAGTCTATATCAAGCTATTACTCCTCAAATTTATCAAAATTTCCAGCACATTTTCATCAATAAATATGAAAAATGCATAAATATAACACGGGTACTCAATTTAGAATAATAAGCAAACAATTAGGGTAATAATTTTCATAAACACCAAGAACCCTAGAACCCTAAAACCCAAATTGGGGTTCTCACCAAATACACTAGATCACACCTAAATCATACCAAATCTAGCAATTTTATACAAGATCCAAAAGATTCAAGAAGTGGTTTGAGTAGAAAAGAGATGGGAAATATGGATCTAAGCTCAAACTTACTCAAAACACCAAAAATCAACAAAACAAAAAGTGGGTATGAAAACCAACCTTTGTAAAAGCTTAAAACTCTACACAAACATCTTGATCTACAAGAATAAACCTCCAAGATTCCAGTTCCAAGTGGCCAGCCCTCTTGCTTTCACCCTTTCCTTGAGTTTTTCTTATTTTTCTCTTGAAAACACTTGATTCTCTTGATTTTCCCTCACTTTTCTTCACTTTTTCTCACATTCTCTCACTAGAAATTACTTTTCTCTCTCCAGAATGGTGATGGTCGACTACAAGGGTTCAGGAATGGGTCATGATCTCTTGAAAAGTATGCTTAAATATGGTGGTCCTAGGGTTTTTAATGAGGTGGTACAAGGTAGATCTCTTTTTTACGAAAGTTTGACCAAATAAAAAACTTGGTCTTCAAGTAACCCTACTGCACTCAATAGGTCTTGATAAGACTTCTCCTATACTTGCTATATGTATAGAAAAGAAAGTATAAGTCAACCGTCTGTCAGTCAAGGTGATGATGTGGCAATGTTGACTTTAGCTTTGATTTTGATTTTGACCAACAATCACTAGTACACTTAGAAGATAAAATAAACAACCAAGCAAGTCCCAAACTGCTTGAAACCAATCAAAACAATGACGTGGCAGTCATTGGTCTAAACATTGACTTTGGCCAAAACTCAATCGTATAGAAAAGAAAGCAGATATTACACTACTTTTAGAGGTTTTGCCTTCAAGGATAATGAATCATCAGAATAGGTGTCAGATTCAGGGTCAATGTATTGACTATCAAAGCATCGAATAGGAAAAGATGTATCTCAAAATAGAGACTCAAGATCAGCATTATCATCATCATCATCATATGGAAGTGACACTTAACCGCTTTCTTTGTAAGAAATCTTTGAGCATATGTCCTTCTTTGCGACAATTAAACACTTTGTGGACTTGTTTCTTTTTCCTCGGCTATTTTTCTTTTGAAGAATCTTGTTTTTCTTGAGGACTTTTTCATTGGCTTTTATGGATCATAGGACTTCCATTTCCTTAAATGAGATGAATTATTAGGTCTGCAGTCATAAGGTTTGTCTTTGCACTTGATCTGGAGATAAGGCTTATGACAAGCCTTTACAATCTTGGGATTCTTTTTTACGAGACCTTTAAAAAATTGCTATTGTTCACAGAGTTTTTCTAAGGCTTCCAATGCCGTATGATATATTTGACCAAGAGTAACATCTTTAATATCTCTTTTTGTAGTAACATCAGAGAAATTCTATTTAAGGTTTGTATATCTTAACATTTTTTATTAACCGACTCCTTTCAAAAGAAATAAGAGCTGATGAATCAGAAACAATTAATTAAGATTAAGAGAAAATATTTTTTTTTATGGAATATACATATCAATACTCATAGATCATACCTTTCATTCCCCTTCCAACTCCTTTGTTAGTAGGAGTAAGACTTCTACTTTTTCCGACGACACTAAAAAAACTTCACCGTTTGTGGGTTTTTCCTAGTGTTTTACTTGTGGTTCATGGTGAATTTCCTCAGGGAGAGAGAAAATGTAAACTTGCTTCAGAGTAAGTTTTGAATTTCCATTGAGAATGTAAAAACAGTGGAGACATCTTCTCATAATGATGGGTCAGATCTTTCTTCATCATGGAATAGGATCATCCGACAAAATATTCATTACGAGCTTGAGTTGTAATCAGAGTAGGATCACCACTGAATTCTTAAAAAATAGTTTCTAGGATTTGATTCATAGTAAAAGCTCTAATTAATTGAAGTTGTCTGTAATCATCAAGAGATTTGAACCAATCTCTTAGGGATCCAGTAAATTGAGAAGTAAAGTCTGTTAAGACTGCTTCTAATGTAGTTCTTGAAAAATCATCTGGTTGTCAATCCAAACGCTTAATTCATCATATGAGAACGCCACTATGGTGGAGGAATATTGTCAAATGAAAACCATGGATTAGGAGAATGTTTTGTTCCATGAGAGGGGGGAACTGGATGAAGATACATAGATTAGTCCTCATCAGATTCATCCACCATAGGTTCTGTCTGAGCTTATGATCCTGCCGTATAACCTAGAGGTGCACCAACCGTTAATAAATTTGTAACTGCAACAAGATGATTGATGGTGATTCAGCAGACAAATCATGGATAGGAAGTTTAGACTTAGATGAGAAAGTAACAACAATGTTACTAGAAGTAGACACTAACGGATAAACTACCAAGGCCTTTGGAGTAGGCGGCTCTGTGGCGACAAAGGGAGCCTTGGAAGATGAAGCAGTAGCATCTGAAGATTTTGTTGTAACCTTAGGTTGAACAGTAGGATGAACCACTCTTTTTGGCTTTTTATTTTGAAACAAAGTATGAACCATTCCAAAGTGTGATAAAGGATTAGATTGAGACCAAGATGATGGATAGAGAGGGGAGAATTTTCATCTTTAGGTTTGTTAAGTTCTTCTTCGATGAGCAGTAATTGCTTCTTTAACTTGTTGATCTCTACTTGTTTGACAACAAATTTTGGATTGAATAATCCACTTGATCAATTATTTCTCTAGGATCAATATCTAGGATAGATATCCTCTGTTTAAGATCATGATACATTTGAGTAACATTAGTTGAGAGTGATGCAAATAGAAGCATGTACTACCTTATCAAGCTTAGTATCAATTTTCTATGGCAACTGGTTTTGTGCCCTGGAATTAAGAGTGTGCCAGTTTAGCACTTCTGCTTCGGTAAGCTGCTTCAATTTTTTCCCTAACAATTAAAAAAATACCGAACATATCCTTTTTGTGTCAAAAGATTAAAATACCCTTGGTTAATTTCCAAGCTTAATTTCCACCAAAATTTCACATCAATTCACAAGAGGCTTTGCAAGATCCACACACCAATTACACAATCCAACCATTTTTCATAAAAAAAATCCAATATAAAACCAAAATTTTCAAAACGTTAACTCTAACAATTTGGGGGGATTTTGTCATACAACCAATCCACAACAAATTAATCACAAATAATCATAAATCCACCTAGAAATTTCATATATCTACCACTATATCAAGAAAAACACCAAAGATATGCAAAATTTCTTAAGGGTACGAACACTTACCTCTCTTCCAAGCTTGCAAACCACTTGATTAGTACTTAAAAATACCAAAACATCCTTACCTATGGAGTCTCCTTCGTGGCCAATTCAAAACCCCCTAAATTCCCTTGAATTTTCTTTGATTTTTTTTTCTTGAATATCAAATTGATTTTATTCTAGGATCAACAATTCTAAATCGACCAGTTTATAGGAGTAATCTCGAAGAGAGAAAGGAGCTTCAAAGCCAAACAAGTCAATTGCTTGAAAAAGGTTATATTAGAGAAAGTATGAGTACATGTGTTGTGCCTGTGTTATTAGTCCCTAAGAAAGATGGAACAAGGAGAATGTGTGTAGATTGTAGGACTATTAACAATATAACTATTAAATATTGGCATCCAATTCCTAAGTTTGATGAATTGCATGGTGCATGTGTTCTCTTTAAAATTGATCTTAAGAGTGGATATCATTAAATTGGGATGAAAAAAGGAGATGATGAATGGAAAACAGCCTTTAAAACTAAGCATGGCTTTTGTGAATGGTTAGTAATGCCATTTATGTTTTACGTGCTTCTATTGGAAAGTTAGTGGTTGTTTATTTTCATGACATTCTTATATATAGCCGAAATATGGCGGATCATTATGAGTATGTTGCATCGGTTTTGCTTGTACTTAGAGAAGAAAGATTGTTTGCAAACCGTAAAAAGTGTACGTTTTGCATAAATAAGCTTATTTTCTTAGGTTTTGTTGTGAGTGCAAAAGGAATTGAGATTGATGAAGAAAATGTAAGGGCTATAAGAGATTGGCCGACCCCTACTACTATTTCTAATGTTAGAAGCTTTCATGGTCTTGCTAGTTTTTATAGGAGATTTGTGAATTTTAGCACCATTGTCGCGCCTCTAACTAAAGTGATAAAGAAGAATGTGGGGGTTTAAATGGGGAGATGAGCAGGAGAAGGCTTTTAATTTACTTAAAGATAAATTGACTAATACTCCATTTCTTGTATTACCTTAATTTGCTAAAACGTTTGAAATTGAATGTGATGCTTTAGGTATTGGCATAGGTGTCATTGCTTATGCAAGAGGGGAAACCTATAGCATACTTTAGTGAGAAACTAAGTAGGGTAGCTCTAAACTATCCTATTTATGACAAGAGTTGTATTCTTTGGTGAGGGCTTTGGAAACATGGCAACATTACCTTTGGCCTAAAGAATTTGTGATCCACAATGCACATGAGTCTTTAAAGCCTTTGAAAGGGCAAACCAAGCTGAACCGTAGGCATGGACATTGGATGGAATTCATTGGGACTTTTCCTATGTTATTCACTACAAGACTGGTAAGGAAAATATTGTAGTTGATGCATTAGGTATGTAGTACTTTCCACTTTGGATGCTAAATTACCTAGTTTTGAAAGAATCATATGCTTTAGATCATGACTTTGGTGTAATTTACAAACTTTGTGAAAAGCATACTGAGGGAAAGTTCCATAGATTTGAGGGATTCTTGTTTAGGGCAAATAGACTTTGTGTGCCAAGTTGTTCATTACATGAATTAGTTGTTTTAGAATCTCATGGTGGGGGATTAATAGGGCACTTTGGAATAACTAAAACACTAGTTGTTCTTCAAGAACACTTTTATTGGCCACATATGAAAAGAGATGTAGAGAGAATATGTGATAGATGCATTAAATGTAAGCAATCTAAGTCATAGCTGCAACCACTTGGGTTGTACACGCCAGTTCCTATACTTATAGACCCTTAGGTAGATATTCCTATACTTAGAACAAGGAAAGGTAGAGAAACTCAATTTTTGTGGTAGTGGATAGGCTTTCTAAGATGACACATTTTATTGCATGTCATAAAACTAATGATGCATCTCATATTTTGCTGATTTGTTCTTTAAAGAAATTGTTAGGTTGCATGGAATGCCTAGAACAATTGTTTGTGATAGAGATGCAAAATTCCCAAGTTACTTTTGGAAAACATTGTGGGCTAAGTTGGGTACCAAATTATTGTTTTCTACTACTTATCATCCACAAAAGAATGGATAAACAAAAGTAGTAAATAGAACTTTGACTACTTTGTTGAATATGAATATTAAAACTTGGGAAGATTGTTTACCTCATATTGAATTTGCTTACAATAGATCTATACATTCAGCCACTAAATTTTTACCTTTTGAAATTGTATATGGTTTTAATCCTTTGACTCCATTGGAATTCACACCTTTCCCTTTGAGTGAACGTGCTAATTTAGATGGGGAAAAAAGGCTGATTTTGTGAGGCAACTACATGAGAGGAGAAGAGAACAATACATGAAGCAAGAAAACAAAGGGCGGCAACAAGTTGTTTTTGAGCCTGGTGATTGGGTTTGGTTGCATATAAGGAAGGAAAGATTTCCAGCCCAAAGAAAGTCCAAACTCATGCCATGTGGAGATGGTCCATCCTAAGTTTTAGAGAGATTCAATGACAATGCTTACAAATTGGATCTTCCAGGTGAGTTAAATTAAGTGCTACGTTAAATTAAATCCTAATTTATCTTCTTTTTATGCAGGCAATGACTTAAGGTCAAATCATTTTCAAAAGAAGGGGAATGTTGGAGACATGACCTGGAGCACTTCAAGATGGAGTCCAAAGCCACTTCAAATCTCTATAGGACCAATAACCAGAGCTAGAGCAAAAAGGTTTAAAGCTGCTATAAGTGGTTTAATCCAAGACGTGTTCACAACTCAAGGGAGCAAGTTCATAACTAAAGACGAACAAAAGTTGGTTCATATGATTGAATTAGTGGATGATAACATGGAGAAGGGCTTAACGCAAGGATTCCTTCAACAAGGTAATGTGGCCAGCCTTGGTGACATGGACGATGATGCGGCATCATATGGTGACATGGTATTTTAATTATGGCCGAAATTCATGTTTTAGGAAACCCTAATTTTAATTATGTCTTTATTTGGATTTTTTAACATGTTGCCTATTTACTTTCCTAATTTAGTTTAAGCCTTTAAGCTACTTTCCTATTTTCAATTATAAAGTCCTTTTCATATTTAGGAAACTTGGAACCAAAATTAGATTTGGAAACCTAATTTTTGGCCTGCACTATTATTAGCCAATTTTGGATTTATTTTTTGCCTATTTAAAAGGCACTCAAAACTTAGAATGCAACTTTTATCAAAAGTGAGAATAATTCTCTTGGTTCTTTAAATCCTATCTTGAACTTATCAAGCAAGCTTGTGGAGTTCAAACCTTGACTTATCAATAGGTTATTCTACCCTATTGTAGCATCTTCACTATACCAAGGCTCTTACCTCCATTATAGGTAATGGGTCAAGGTTTCCCATTGATAACTTGTTAATTACACAGTCCAAATCAATATTTGTTACAGGTTTATGGTAGGTCACTATAGGTTCGTATCATAGTAATAATAAATTCAAGCATATAGTTCATTTATATTGTTTTAAGCATAATAATATTGTAATTTCTAAAAAGAAAGTAGAATTATTTAAATAAAAAATAGAATTTTAGGATAATTTTACAGCCCCATATGGTAACAAAATTTTAGATTTTTCAGATAAAATAGAAGAAACAAAAGAATTACAAAATTTTTTTGTACTATTAAATTATAGTAGAAAATTTATTTCTAATTTAAGTATTTTAGTCAGACCATTGTACAATAAATTAAGTAAACATGAACAAAAATACTTTAATAGTGAAGATATAAAGTTAATGCCAAAAATTAAGTAAATAGTTAAAAATGTTAAACCGTTACCATTACCTATAGACAATTATTATGCAGATTGATGCAAGAAGTTTATGATAGACTAGAATATTATTACAAAAGCTTAAAGAAGATGGTTTTAAAATAGAAGAAGAAATAACAATGCATAGAAGTGGAAAATTTCATGAGATAGAAAGTAAAAAATTTAGTAAATAATGCTTTTACTATTAGAACATACTGTAAAAGTATAATAGAATTTTACAAAAAGTTTCGAAAGAAAAATTCATTTGCAAATAAAAGATGAATTTTGTTTTTGAAAAAAATTACAGGTAAAAGTTATAAAGTAAAATTCGAACATATAAATGGTAAAGATAATAAATTAGTTGATATTTTATCAATAATGATTAGAAACACTTAAATATCAATAATGATCACAAACACTTAAATTTTTTTACAGGACATTGATCATTACATGAACTATGGTTCAATCATCTTAAACAATTTCCCCATGTTCAAATTTATCATTTAGACAGAACTTTAAACTAATAGCTAGTCATCAATGCATATTATATAATTTATGAAACGGTAAAAATTACCAAGAAAAAATTAAAGTATTAAATGCATTAGCATTTTATTTTGACCAAATTAACAATCATGTAGGCAATAAAACTTTTGCATTTTACTTAGTCATTCATGGTAGACAAATTGATGTATTTAGTCACTGGTCCCATGTAATAGAAAAAATTAAAGATTCTTCAAATCCAGTATATAAATTCAGTATACATTCTATGAAGCAATAGAAGATGCTAGAAAACATTTAAGACCCAATTATTATGTCAGTATTGTTATTAATCCAGTATACAGAATGATGAACTGCATGATCATCGTTAATAATATGTTTGCTTCCACTATGCTATTCTTTAAATTTAACTATTTTGTTTAATAAGTTTATAAGACCAAGATATTTTGTTAAACTCTCTCTTTACATGTGAATTTTGATTTGAAATATTATTGTTACTACAATTATGTTAATTTTAAAGTTTATAAGCAAAGGTTTCTTGATAATCTATTCTATATGTATGTGTAAACCCCTTTACCACCAGTCTTACCTTATATCTCTCTAAGCTCCCATCAGGCTCGCACTTTATAGTAAATACTCATTTGTATCCCATAGTTTTCTTTCCTTTTGGTAAATCAATCACTTCCCAAGTATCATTCCTTTTAATAGCATTCATCTATTCTAAAAATGCTCATTTCCAAACCAAATTTTCTAAAACTTCTTGAATAATTCTTGGAACATACACATGAGAATTGTACAAACAAAGGCTTTATGACTATAGAAAAGTCTATAATAGGACACATATTTAGAGATAGGATGCTAAGTACAGTTTCTAACTCCTTTCCCAAGAGCTATAGGAATATCAAGATCTGACACATCATTATTAGGAGTGACAACTTTGGAAGGGATTAAAGTATAAGGATTACCTAAACTATCAAAAGGACTAGTTTTAGGGGATGATGATTGACCCTGCTCCTGGGATGTAGAATGATCTTTACTATCTCGATGAACAATCCTTCTATTATAAACATAAAGCTCAGGCTTAGGATGCTTTCCATCGTTCAGTAATATTTCTCCCCCTATTTTTGGGACATTAATACTAGGCAAAAAAACATCACCGTCTTCTTGAGTAGTGCATGTTGACTCAGAAGACACATGAATTATAGAATTTGGTATAGGGATTAGATTTGGTAATGATTGTGACTTAGAATACACTGGGATTGAATTGGGAATAGTACTATTTGTTGTTTCGCAAAATTGATCTTTTGTTCTTTCTTTCTCCTCTTCAAGATGTTTTGGGTGAAAAAAAAGACCGATTTTCAACAAAATTGACATCAATGCTAATATGAGTTTTTCTCGTTTTAGGATTGTAGCATCTATACCTAGTCTTATTAGAAGCATACCTGAGGAACACACAGTTTTCTGCTCTAGGATCTAGTTTTGACCTAAGATGACCAGAGATATGAACAAACACAGTGCAGCCAAATTTTAAGAGGCATCTCTAAAAATATCTTGGAATGTAGAGAAAAAAAAAACTTTTTTAGGCATTGTTAAGGGGGGTAGTATATTGCAAAATTAAAGTAGGCATCCTGTTTATCAAATAAGATGCTGTTAAGATAGCATCTCGCCAAAAACATTTTGGTACATGCATAGAAAATAGTAAAGCATGACCTACTTTTAGTAGATGTCAGTTTTTTCTTTCTACTATACCATTTTGTTGGGAAGTATCCCAACAAGTGGATTGATGTTGAATTCCTTTTTCTATCAAAAGTTACCTAAAAATAATTAAAATATTCAGTTTCATTATCAGTTTTAAGAATGTTGATTTTGGTTTGAAATTGATTTTTAAAGATGTGGTTTAAGGCTTTGAATAACTTTCCCCACTTTAGATTTTTGATGTATCAAATATATCCAACATAAACATGTGTGGTCATTAATAAAAGTCACAAACCATTTTTTTCAGACAAAGTAGTAATTTTTAAAGGACCCCAAACATCACTGTGAATTAAATAAATGGTTGTGATGCATTATATGATTTTTAAGTGTAAGGAACTCGATGAATTTTTTATAAATGACAACTTTCACATTAAAAAGAAGAACAATCAGTATCCTCAAACAACTGAGGGAATAAATGTTTTGAATAAAGAAAACTAGGATGTCCTACTCTAAGATGCTAAAGCATTATCTGTTCACGTACAAGAATTGAATTGATACTACTAAGTCCTTGCGCTTGTTTATTTTTTCTAAAGATTTTCATCAAAGTAGTAAAGGCCATCCATCATCCTAGTATTGCGAATCATCTTCCTCGAACTTAGGTCCTGAAATTCACAATGAGAATCAAAGAAGTTAACACGACAATTAGAATCTTTGAAAATTTTACTCATTGACAAAAGATTGTAGGCAAGATTAGGAACATGAAGAAAAGATTATAACAAAATATTATTGGAGATTTTAACTAATCTACTGTTGCTTCACATGGACTTAATAGGTCCCATGCAAGTGGAAAGTACAGCAAGTAAAAAGTATATTTTTGTGTGTTGATGATCTTTTAAAAAAATACTTAGGCTGATTTTATTAGAAAAAAATCAGATTCATTTGAAGTGTTTAAGAATCTATGAAAAGGATTGCTATATTAGAAAAGTAATTAGAATTACTTGATCATGGGAAGGAATTTAAAAATTCTAATTTTTCTGATTTTTGTAATATGTAAAGCATTTCACATGAATTCTTTGCTCCAATAACAACTCAACAAATAGGGTTGTAGAAAGAGAGAATAGAACCTTGTAGGAGATGGCACAAGTTATACTTAACAGTAAAATTCAGCAAAAGATTATGGGCAGAAGCTATCAATACAGCTTGCTACATAATTAACCATGTTTATTTGTGTCCAGGTATGACAAAAGCTCCCAATGAAATATGGAAGGGTAAGAAATCAAATTTGAGTTATTTTCATATCTCTGGCATTACTTGTTATATTGATGGAATCTTTATCTCTTAGAATAAGTATTCCAAGAACTTGGTAATGTTTGATTTGGAGAATGCAAAACACATGTAAAGCTATCCAAGGATAAAAATCATGAGGATGTAAATCCAAGTTTGTTTAGAAGCATGATTGGTAGTTTGCTTTATTTGATCGCAAGTCATTCAGAAATCTATTTTAGTGTAGGTATATGTGCTTGATATCAAGCAAATCCAAAAGAATCTCATTTATTTACTGTAAAATGGATTATTAGATATGTAAATTGGACTTATGATTTTGGCATTTCGTATACCAAAGACATGATCCTAGTCTTGCAAGTGTTAGTGATGTTGATAGGGCAAGTAGTGTAGATGATAGAAAAGGCACAACTAGTGGATGTTTCTGTCTTGAAAACAATTTCATCTCATTGCATATCAAAAGTTAGAATTCCATTTCTTTATTTATAGTTGAGGTTGAGGACATAACTGCTAGCAGTTGTTGTACCCAATTACTTTAGATGAAATAAATGTGTGAGGACTATGATATTATATAGGATGTTTATCTATTTATTGTGACAATTCTAGTACTATAAATACTTCAAAAAATCATATTCAACATTCTAGGACAACGCATATAGATATTAGATATCATTTTTGTAACACCCCGTATTGAGGTCCCCTGGTCAGGTCCAACGCCCTCCACTGGGCTTCCCTGATTCCTTTTCAACCGATATTGTCCCTAATTTAGCCACCGTACAACCAATGGTATGGAATTTTTTGTTAGACTTCCCAGGAGGTCACCCATCCTGGGATTGCTCCCACTGGAGCACGCTTAACTTTAAAGTTCCTACGAACCCGTTAGCCAAATACTCTGAAAGGGCCTCAGTTATTATGAAGGAACCTTCTTTCCTATTAAACCTTACCTCCACTACCCAGCCGATGTGGGATTGGACACCAGGTAGCTGCCGATGCCTCTTGCACCCACCCACTCAGGTCGTCACAATTTCATTAGAAGAATTGGTTCAGAGTAAAATTATTTTCTTGGATTATGTTGCCATAGAAAATCGGCTTGCTAATATTTGTAATAAACCTCTTGATACTATCAGATTTATTAAGCTTAGAAGAGAGTTAGGTATTGACCCCATTTGACTTTATTTGTGGTTATTTTTTATTGTACACAACTTTTATCAATTTCTTAACTTGAAAATTTTCACAATAGTTTTGTATGGATAAATTTGAGCTTGCTTCCTTGTGCACATGTAGTAATATTCTATGTCTTATGAGTTGATTTTCAATGTAAAGGCAAGTTTTTGTTGAAAGGAGGCTGGTTTAAGGTTTGACTATATGCCAAATGTCTTATCTCATTTTTTTTTTTTAAAAAATTATCGGGCTTCAAATTCAGAAAAAACTTCCTACATTGTTGTGTGCATCCATTCAGGACTAATTCTAGCCTATGTATCACAATATGTAGAGGACAATCTACACTGCAAAAAGGAATACGTCAATGATAGAGTGAAAGCTACAGTTGAAGGCAAATAATAAAAAAAAAATTCTAAGAGCATGACATAACAAACAAAATTGGAGATGAAGATAGTTCAGTTGGTTTGAGTAGTTCTTCACTCGCCTTCAATGGATTGACTTGCTTCAACTGAGAAAATTTATAAAGAGGTATGAAATATTCTTGCACACACACTGTTCAAATTTAGTTCCATCTAAGTTTTGTTGAAATTTAGTAATATACAACATGCTTAGTTACACACACTATTTTCAAATGTACACAATTTGTAGACAACCAAATATATAACATGCTTAATGATGATGCATCAAATGCTATTATAGTTTATTCCTTGGTTTTTAATGGAATTCATGAAATATGAAACAAATTAGTTTCATTTCAATATTTTCTCATGACTTCTCCGTTATTTGGTATCAGAGCAGATGGAACGGTGCAAAAAGGAAGCAACTACTACGTGGGGAATTCTTGTCAGCAAACTATGAGCAATCCTTTCTACCGACAATACCAAGATTTTCAGTAAAGGTATTGTTCTATCCATGAATTTACTGGAGAATTCTACCATTCGAATGCTCGTAAGAATCTTACTGAAACTGAAATACAATTTGTTT
Organism: Rhamnella rubrinervis; assembly: GCA_007844105.2. Lineage (NCBI taxonomy): Eukaryota > Viridiplantae > Streptophyta > Magnoliopsida > Rosales > Rhamnaceae > Rhamnella > Rhamnella rubrinervis. The sequence goes on from CM017577.2 coordinate 11,268,968, forward strand.
CTCGTTATATAAATGGATTGAAATTGGCTGAGAGGTTGAGGCTAAATTGTCTAGACCAATTCATAAAACTTTCCCAAGCGCCAACCCACATAAAATTACCTAGAAAATGTATTACCCAGCTCAAATGATACTTTTTCGAATTCACAAAAAAATAATGGCAAAGATCATATGACATACACTAATAAACCCAACACCTACGCAAAAACCTACTTCTAAAAAGTGTTATACATGTAATTAACCTACTTCTAAAACGTGTCCTCTGCGTAAAATGGAAAACATTGCTGCTAAAATGAATGATGGGAATAATTCCAATAAATTTTTGGACACTGAAGAACTTAAAGAAGGAGGTTTTTTTTTTAAACAAAGATGAAAGAAAAACATATAAATTGCATTAATCAGAGAGTTTTGTTAGCTCCTAAGCATGAACTTCAATCATAGACATTCTTTTTTACACTGGTACCTATGATTATATTGTATCCAGAGCTTTAGTTAAGAATCTTCAATTGCCAACTAAGCCTCATCTTCATCCTCAACTATATAAGATAGATTGGATCAAGCATGAGATTGAAAATAGTATCGAAAAGTAAAAAAGAAAAAAGAAAAAAAAGGCTTGGAATTGAAAAGCAGGCGACAAATATTTGCACAGTTCCTTCTTTCAGAATGAAAAATCAATGTACAAAGTTTTTTTTTCAATCAATGCCTTCTAAAGTTATGCACAAAATTACAAATTGTTCCTTTAAACTATAAGATTTATACCAATATTCTGAATTATAAAAATAATTACAAATTACCCCAACTCATAAACAATATATTTTTACAAAAAATGCAATATTTTTTTTTAACTATTAAAAAATATTTTTGGTTAAATAATTCGAGTGTGAATGTTAATTCCATAATTCAATGAATAATTTACAACTTTGTATATAATTAATTTAGAAAACATTGATGCCAAAATCCCTAGGCCTTTTTTTGTATGGATATGGATGCATGTTACTAACTTCTAGGTAGATCTTGCAAGTGTGATGTGGATGCTCTTCACAATGGTAAGGAGTATACCTACTGTTGTAAGGTATTTTGTACCTCTAGCCCAAACTTAGGTGTGCCCTATATTAGGCTCACTCAAACTGCCACGGCCCATGACCAAAAGGCCTAAAGAAACCAAGTAAAGGATCTGGTCAGATAGTTGAGTGGCAGAATTACTATAATGCCCCTAAAAGTGGGTAAAACTTGTTGAATAAGCTTTAACCATGTACGGAGACCGAGTTTTACCGACATTTAATGCTCTCACATGGGGTAGGTGATCAAGATAAGTTGGCTTTATCCAAAATAGCCACTGCTGAACCTGAGGACACAGATTTGCCCTTACATGGAAAAGGAAAGTTGACTTAGCTTGGCCTGAGGAAGTCTAAGTGAGCCTAAGCCCAGCGCCATGTGTATCACCAAGAAAGGAGTAGTACTATTAGTCTTATGTCAGTAGGTCTGACCTCCAACATTGCTCCACAACTTACACCTAAGCCACATAGCCCTCGCCAAGCTCGAGGTAGGGTTAGGAGGCAGCATCTTAAGGGAGCACATGCCATCTATTACCCATTTATAAAAGGTAAAATCTAGCCATCTGAGAGGGACTTTAGGTTTTGAGAATTTTGGGAACCCAATTAAGCTCCAAAAGCTAAAAGGAGACCTAAGAGCTCTCTTGGTGGAGCTAGTGTCCCAACCTTCTTCGCTACATACTTTATTATTTCCATTCTGCCAAAGTGGTGACTTGGGCATCGGAGGGTGCGCATCGGTGCCCCCACTGACCATTTCTTTATGGGTGTAGGAAATCTTGCTCGTTCTAGAGGTAGTCCAATCTCAGCCGGACCTAGCTGGAGCTCGTCTCTTCCTCAGCATCACCCGCGTCAACAGTAGTTATCTGTCACAGCTCATAAACACCCAACCTCTTTGGAGCATTTAGACCATTCAACGATGCGTCTTCATTCTTTAGTTTCTTGCAGCAGCCCACAAGCATAGGCCATCACAACTAAGCCAAATCTCATAGACTTCCGACCCAACTTGAGATTGTGGCCAGCTAACCCAAGGTCTTATCTAGCCGTCCCTCGAAAGTTCTCCACAAGCTTTTGATCCAATCAAAATCCCACAACCTCGGCCCGCATTAAAAGGCCCAGGCCAACTCCCTAAGTACAAAAATTTGACGACAAAACCTATATTTTCTAGGGTCAAGGTAAGAAGATTGTTCTAATTCCCACTTTTGGCAAGAATAGAAAGCTAGGGATGTTATTGGCATGACACTAAATAAAAACAATGATTACCTAAAAGATGTTATTTAGACTAAAGATCCTTTGAACTTTACTCCTATATAAAAATGCTACATTTCGTTGCAAAATAAGGAACTTTTGATAACGTCATTATTTTGGTTTTCAAATTTTTTCGCTTGAATTACGTGTAATTTATAGTTACTAAAAAAAATGCCAAATCAAAAACAATTTGAAATGTTTCATTTTGTAATTTCTAATTTTCTTTTTCCTTCACACTTATAATTAATTGATAGTTTTAACTAATAATAATAAAATTTAAATAACCTTTAAACAAATTAATTAGGTTCCAAAAGTCAAAACCCCCAAAACCCCTTTTTAGATGGCTAGATTTTACCTTTTATACATGGGTGGCTAGGCATGGGATGGGTGATACATGGCATGTACTCCCTTGAAATGTTGCCACCTAGCCCTACCTCGAGCTTGGTGAAGGTTATATGGTGTGGCTTAGGTGCAAGCTGTGGAGCAATGCTGGAGGTTAAACCTGCTGACATAGGACTACTAGTACTAGTCCTCTCTTGGTGATACATGTGGCGTCGAGTTCAGGCTAACCAGGAAGATTCGTGGTCTTCCCCAAGCCAGGCTCGTGTCCTCAGGTGTAGCAGTGGCTATTTTGGATAAAGCCAGCTTGTTTTGGTCACCTACCCGTGTGAGAATATTAAATGCTAGTCAAACTCAGTCTTCGTGCATGGTCAAAGCTTATCCAACAAGTTTTACCCACTTTTAGTGTATTATTATAATTTTACCACTCAACTATCTGACCAAACCCTTTATTTGGGTTTCTTTGGGCCTTTTGGTAATGGGTCATGGCAATTTGAACGAGCCCAATACGAGGTAGTCCTAAACTTGAGCCACGGGTACAAATACCCTACAACAGCTGCCCCAAGCCTTTTTCTCCTTCAAGGATATGAGGAAAAGGCTAAGTCTTTAAAAGGTTGACCCTAGCTCAGTCTTTTTATTCTAATTCCTATGCAACTTAACTTTTTTTTGTAGGTTTCAGTTTGAATAGCCTATTCCCACTTGGGGAGGTTGGGATCAGTCTCATTTAGGCATCCTCTTTTACGTTGGGAAGCTCATGTAGGCTATATGAAGTCCTCCCTTTGTTTAAATAAAGGGTGACCGCTCCACTTTGCCTTTAGGAGACCGGGACCAGTCTTAGCTGAATTCAACAAGAGTGAGACTCCTACCTGGGGTCTCTTCACTTTGTATGATTTTTTTCAAACTTCATTACCTATAAGCTCTTGCCCGGGACATAAGCTGTCCAGGTTCCTTCCTTTGGTTTCACCAGAGGACGACCTCATCACTTCCTCTCTGAAAGATCGAGACTGGCCCAGCCTAGATTCACCAAGAGTAAGGTCCCATTTGGGGTCTCATCACTTAATCTGATCAGGATCAAGTACTGAATCGGTTAGTAGTTGATCTGAATATGTTAACTTGACTAAGGTTAGAGGGAGGCCTGCTCGTACCCTACATGTTCTTCATAACACAAATTTGCAAAAAATGATGGATCTTTTCATTGAATAATGTTGGACACTACAATGTTAGCCTTAAGACTCCTATATAGAGTTCCCTAGAGGCTTTTCCACTCGATAAGTTTCTCATTAGTAGTAAAACTTCAAATGCACTACATTTAAAGGGTGTAACAACATTATTCCAGCTATGTTTTCCAACTAGTATGTCCATACTCCATGCTGATGTAAGTAAATCTACTTTCCCGTTAGGTACGACTGATCTCCCTTGAAGCTGTACAAAGGACTGTAAGAGGACTTAAGCATGGTCTCAGTCGGGCAATGGCGTCATCATATGACCGGTGAACTTGATGAGCTTCTTCTTCGGAAATGGTGATGGCGTGGGTGCCACCTCATAAGGTGTCAAAGTGATGGTCTAGGTGGCACCTCCTAATGTGTCAGCTCCGTTGTTATTGAGAATCTATCTTCCTCCGTCGTTGTTGTTGTCATTTCAGAGTTAACGCTCAGAGACCTTTTTGGCACAGTTTATCTCTCGTGTATAATCAGAACACCCATGATGGTAGAGATATCTTTCATATGAGGTAGATCCAGTGCCAAGGTATAAGGTGAGGTCATTCCTTGCATCTAGTAGGAGGTCAGGTTCTTAAAGGATTAGGTCTGGCCATGTACTCTCTACGGTAGCCTTTTCAGATCAGGGTTTCGATCTTTTTCTTCAGGTTAAGGCACTTATCTATATTGTGGTCATAATCTTGCTGGTACCGACAATAATTCTTTCGGTTTCTTTTTATGAAGGGTGCATTTCTTTGCTCGGGCTGCTCAAGGATGTTTCATTTTAAGTTTTGGAAGGTCTTCAACCCAAGGAGAGCTCAACCTGGGAGGTAGGCTCCCAACCCAAGGAGAGTTCGGCCTAGGAAAGTAAGTACTCGACCCAAGGAGGGTTCGGTCTATGGAGGTAGGTACTCGAGTCAGGAAGAGCATGACTTGGGGAGGAAGGTCCTCTACCCAATGAGAGCTCTACCTGGGGAGATAGGTCCTCTACCCAAGGAGAGCTCATCTTGGGGAGGTAGTTCCTCAACCCAGGGACAGCTCGACCTGGGAAGGTAGGTCCTCGACTCAGGAACAATTCAGGGAAATAGGTGCTCGCCCCAGGGAGTACTTAACTTGGGGAGGAAGGTTCTCGACCCAGGAAAAGCTCAACCTAAAGTGTTAGGTTCTTGATCCAGGGAGAGCACGACTTAAGGAGATAGGTGCTTGACCCAGAGAGAGCTCAACCTGGGAGGAAGGTGCTTGACCAAGGGATGGAGGAGCTCGATCCAAGAAGAGCTCGACCTAGTGAAGGAGGTGCTCAACCTAGGGAGAGCTCAACCTGGGAAGGGAGCTGCTCAACCCGAGAAAAGCTCGTCCTCGGGAGGAATGTGTTGGCCATTAACTATCGCCCTAAGGGGAGTTGGGACCCTTCCTTTATTGGAATCCCTAAAATCCTTGACCATTTGTAAAATGTCTCCCGAATGTCTACCAGGAAATATAAGTTTGGAATGTGGCTCTCTATATAAGGTAGCTCCCACACTCGGTGTGTTGCATCTGCTGAATTCTTCTCACTTGGAGATACACGTGGCATCGGGTTCAGGCTGACCAGGAAGATTTGTGGTCTTCCCTAAGCCAAGCCTGTGTACTGAGGTGCAGCAGTGGCTATTTTGGATAAAGCCAGCTTGTCTTCGTCATCTACCCATGTGAAAGTATTAAATGCTAGTCAAATTCGGTCTCTGTGCATAGTCAAAGCTTCTCTAATAAGTTTTGCCCACTTTTAGTGTATTATTGTAATTTTGCCACTCAACTATCTTACCAGACCCTTTACTTGGGTTTCTTTGGCCTTTTTGTAATAGACCATGACAATTTGAATGAACCTAATACGAGATAGGCCTGAGCTTAGGCCAAGGGAACAAAATACGCTACAATAGTTGCCTCTTAGCTTTTTTCTCCTTTAAGTATAGAAGGAAAAGGCTAAGTCTTTAAGAGGTTGGCTCTAACTCAGCCTCCTTATTCTACTTCCTATGTGACTTAACTTTCTTCTTTATGTTTCAGTTTGGATAGTCTATTCCCACTTGGGGAGGTTGGGATCAGTCTTATCTAAGCGTCTTCTTTCACGTTGGGAAGCCCATGCCTACGATATGAATCGTCTTAGTGCTTCCTTTGTTTACGAAACCGGGACCAATCCTAGCTGAATTCAATAAGAGTGAAGGTCCCATCTGGTGTCTCATCACTTTGTCTGATCCTTTTCAAGCTTCGTTACCTAGAAGCTCTTGCATGTGACATGAGTGTCCAAGATTTCTTCTTTTGGTTTCACCGGAGGACGACCTCATCACTCCCTTAGGAAATAGGTGCTTGACCTAAGGAAGGAGGTGCTTGACCAGGGAGAGCTCGACCTGGAGAGGAAGGTGCTGGCCATCAACTATCCACTTGAGGGTAGTTAAGGCCCTTCCTTTATTGGAATCCCTCAAATCCTTAGCCATATGTAAAATGTCCAATGAGTGTCTATCAGGAGAGGTAAGTATGGAATCTGGCTCTCTGTATGAGGTAACTCCCATACTCGATTCGTTGTATCTGCTGAATTTTTCTCATTGTTCATGCTTATTAGGTTGTCTTGGCCTCAGGGAGTTTCGAAGATCATGAGAATCTTCTAGGGCATCTGTCATGAAGGTACTCCAGCGATGAGTCGATGCTGGGCTGAAGCTATGGTTGTGAGCAACCTGCTTCGTAGCTCTCCTTCTTATAACATCTTGGAGGTCTAATTGTCTCCATTCTCGATCTTGGGCTCAGATTCTTCTTGGTCACTTGTACCCCAGAAAGAAATATTCTCCCCAAAGGGGTCTCGTGGGAGGCTTCTTTTGTGAGTTCTTCCTTTGATAGTGGTATATACGGACTTGACCTCCCGTGGTCCATGAGCTTTAGTTTGTGGCTGTGTGTTTGATTCCCATAAACGGTGTCAACTGTCGTCGCTAATTTTTGGGGCATACTTTGTAGGTTTGAGCTTAACTAAAATGGGTCGTTGTGCTGGGCTACCCTTGAGGAAGCCATTGTTGAGGTAGGATCGAAGAGTGGCTCAAATAGGAAGGGAGCTAAGGACGAACTACTGTTAAAATGGTTAGGATGCCTACAAACACAAAAAAACAGTTAGTAGGGGCACCGATGCGCACCCTCCGACGTGTCACCATTCTTTTACAGTTAAGATTGCAAAAAATGCAACAGAGAGAGTGTTTTTACCCTAGCCCGTCTAAGAGAGTTCCCCTAGTTTTTCCCGCTCTATTGGTGCTTCCCCCTCCTCTCAGACAGGTAAAGATACCTTTTATCCCTTGGATGGATGACCTATGGCACCAGACTCCCTGGGATGATGCCACCTAGCCCTCCTCCTGGCCTTACCCTACGCTTTAGACTCATTGCCAGTTGTGTAAGGAGGCGAGGGTCAGACTTGCTGACGTTGGGGCCAACGTACTTGCCCACTCTCTTTGTTGCACGTGGAACGGTGGTTGAGCCTTTCAGTGTGTAGTGGGCTGGGAAACCGCTGATCAGAGGGCCTGTAGCTCCTTTCAGGTTAGGTTAGTCAACTTTCCTTATTTATGCAAGGGGACCATCATTACTTCAAGTACCAGTTGTCCAGTAAGTGTTATTTTGGATAAAGCTTGTTCTTCAGTCCCACCTCACACCTTGCAGATTATTTAATGTATGTCATACATGTTTATCCGAGTTGAAATAATAAGCTGGCAAGCTCTAAGGGGCTTTTGAATCTTTTTCCAACTCTAAAAGGTATAGGTCAGGCTCTGCTGGACCCTATTAGTAGATTGGACTCAAGGTTTATGGATCCTAAGCTAGCCCAAAAGAGAGAAGTAAATTTACTCATAATAGCTACCCCCTGGTCCTTTCCTCTCCCTTTAGAGGGAGGTAAGGACCAAGTATTTAAAGGAGGTTTTAGCTAGCCCAGGGCCTTTAAGATGGCTTGGACAAGGTTCTAGCTAGTGATCAGCGTCCCAGCCTTCCCCTCTTTCTCCTTCTAGGTGGTCTAGCTAATCATCACGAGGTAAGTTCCCTGAGGAAGACCTTTCAATACTTCATCACTGCTTAGGACGGGCGCGTGCACCGAAAGGTTGAGCTTCGGGTATTATGCACCTGGAGAATGAGTTGGCCAGATACATGGTACCGTAGGAGTGATCATAGGCAGTTGAAAATGCAGGATGCATGGGCCAAACCTATCCCCTTTTTCTCACTACCTACGTGGGTTGATCCCTGGAACCTACCTTCTCTCTCTAAAAATCAACGATTAGGGTTTTATCCTAAAAAAGGGCAAATTCAAGTGAGGAAAACTTTCTCTCTACTTCTGACACTCACACATATTCAGCCCTTGCTCTTTGTACGTCATTGCTCTCCACTTTCCAAAATCTTTTCCTTTCTCATGACTAATCGTTTGCTACCTTAGTGGGTGTTCAAGATTTTGAACCTATGAAATCTTCCAAGAGGAAAAAAACAATCTTAAGAGATGAATCTGAAGAGGAGGAGCTGGACCCACTGTGACCCCCTTTTGGTAGGCCGGGTCTGGCTTGGGAATCTTTTGGACTACATTGGGATGCCCTTACAGGAAGCAAGGGTGAGAAGGAAATCCTCGGGGAGTCAGCCAAGGACGAGGCTGAGAGAGGTCGGGACGTCAAGCCTAATGAAAGGGCGGAGCACAAGAAGGAAAGGGAGGCCGAAGAGGAAGAAGTTGAGGGCCACCAGGAAAAGGCTATTGACCTCGTCAAGTCTTCTGTTACTATACGTAGGGAATACAACATTCTCTTAGATGTAACACTTTGGGTGCCCGAACAAGATGAGGTTCCGAGCCAGCCTCACAAGGGTGAGATCGCCATTACTATTCCTACCTTTTACTATGGGCTCAGGGTGCCGTTCCCTGCCTTTGTAAGGAAGTTACTCCAAGAAACTCCTATCCACCCTGTGCAGCTCTCCTATAGTGCCTGGTAGACGGTGCTAGGGACCTATATTTATTGGTGGAGAGAGCACCAAGAAGAACCCACTATGGACGCCCTGAGGATTACCTTCTCGTTGAGGGTCACAGGCATTCCCAGGCATTACTATGCCTATAAATACGAAAAGGTCAATAAAGCAGTTGATGGGCTGTCCAATCCAAAATCCTAGGCTCGAAAATGGGTTTTTATAGGGGGAAGCTATGAGGGAGTTGGTAGTAGCAAAGGCTAGACCCGCCGTATCCCTAGAGCCTTTTGCACTTCAGTTTGGATTGGTTCTAGGCCTAACCCACCCAAGGCCTTATTAGCCAAGTCTAACACCATTTTGCAGTTGGAGGTGCAACACCGAGTCAAAAAGTCTGTCCTTTCCCCCGAGTATATGATAACTTATGGCCTCTAGGTAGACCTTGAGCTGAAGAGGATGGTATCGTCCTCTTTTACAATTATCTGATTCTTTATTTACACCCTAGCGAATCTCATCGTTTTCCTCTAATTGTCTTCTTTGAAGTGAACCAAAACACTAGGAGTACCTTGGCGGCCCTGGCCCAGAAATTTACATAGAGTTTCTCATGCCCATCCTCAGCTGACAGCCTGTCCCCCAGTCCCTATGAAGCAAGGCATCTTCTTCCCCTTCTTCTGGCACTGGAAAGGCAACACCTACCTCAGAGCGAGAGTAGGTTACTTTAGCAAAGGGGAAGAGAATGATTGCATCCCCAACCAATAAGAAGAGAGCAAGGTCTTCCATCAGTCCAATCCCAGACGTCCTTGGAGGGAAGGTCCTCGAGGATCTGCTGATGTTCATGAAGAAGGTAAGGACCTTCCTAGCTCCTGAGAGGCGAGTGGAAACCCGAAGAAAGGGAATGACCGGCTAGCTTGATCATTGCGCCAATCCCTCCTTGAAGGTAAACTCTGACTAGGTCCTTCAAGCACTCACCCTACCCTGTTTTAGTCCTTCCCTTCTCGTACTCACATTTTTCAACATGTGACAGCTTGCCTATTCAATTTTGGACAAGGAAGACAAAAACAAAAAGTTGAACGTGAAGGTAGATATCACGAATAAGGTGCTTAACGATTCTTTGGACAACAACAAAAGACTGAAAGCCAAAAACCAGAAGGTTAACCGCTCCAAACTTAACCGCTCTGAGGGTGAGCTCTAGATCACCCTAAAACAGAAAGATGCGTTTATAGTAGACCACAAAGAACAAATTCAAGAGTTTGAGAAGAAGTTGGAGGGCATAGAGAAGGAGGTGTAGAAGTTAAAGAATGATTATGAGAATTGACTCATTATTGGGTTTGAACTAATGAAGGAAGCCCTCAAAGTGGTAGAGCCAAACTTCATAGTGGCGCAATTGGACGAGGTAAACCTTGAAACCATTTATCCTGTAGTCATGGCCAAGGTTTCAGGGACCTCTTCTCTAAAAGCTACCACCGAGGCCCAACTTGGAGAGGCCAATGCACCTCACAAAGTGGCTACCGAGACAGACTTGCTAGCCAACATCGGCATTGAAGGTAAGACCATGCGCACTGAGACCTCTACCACATCTTTAGAGATGGAAGGGGAGAAACAAATGAAGGGTCTGCTCAAGCTTGATGATCCTCACTTTTGTGACTTTATTTTTTCTGCACTTTTACTTTTATTAAGACTAATTTTACTTTATAGCTTTCTATAAGACAATAGGGTAGCCCTCACTGCCTATGGAGGCAGACTTGCTTTCAATTTATGGGCACAAGCATTCCTTTGATGCTTGAATTTTTTCAATTTTTTTTAGTATACCAACAAATGTACACAAAAAGGCAATTAACACACGTACACAAAAAGGTAATTACTTCATACCAACACATGTACACAAAAAGACAATTACATACTGACCATAACTACTCCTCCCCCTCAACTCTTACTTTCTTCTTTAATGGGAGAAGGTAAGAGTTAGAGGTCATTACCTTTGAGGAGTTTTGGCTCTTCTTAGAAATGAGTGATACCACTTTTGGGCCCATCCTAGGTACTGCCCAAGTCCTGCCATAGGTCCTACCATAGGAACTGAAGCCAAACTATTTCGGATTCACCAAGAGTGGGGGTCCCTCCTGTGGCCTCATCACTTAGTCTGATCCGTGTAGATACCGTACCCGTAATGTTAACTTCCATAAAATACCTAAAATCCACTTGGGGACCTGCCCCATACATACCTTTTTGTGACTCATAGAATTTTTCATAAATAAGTATTCTTTTCATTGAACAAGAAGGCTGAGCATTACAGTTTTAGCCTAAAATACAAAAGATAAATTCTAACATAGACAAAGGTTCTATCCTACTGGTAATAAAACTTCAAATGCTCCATGTTCCACGGGTGTTGCAAGGTGGTTCCAGGCATGTCCTCCAACTGAAATGTCCTAGGGCGGACTACCTTTGGTGATTCTATAAGGTCCTTCCCAAGTTGGTCCCAGAGATCCAACTCCATGCTCTTTCGTATTTTGGATGACTTTCTTTAACACCAAGTCCCAAAGACGAAGGACCTTATGCTTAACTCAAGAGTTGTAGTAATGAACAAACTTTTCCTGATAAGCAGCAACCCTTATTGTTGCTTAGTCTCTCCTTTCTTCGAGGAGGTTAAGCTCGGCTATGAGAGTTACCTCATTACGATCCAGGAGAAAGTATTAGTTGCAATAGCTGGGAGCACCTATCTCAACTAGGATCACCGCTTCAATTCCAAAAGACAAGGAGTAGGGAGTTTCACCCGTGGCTATCCTAGCTGTTGTTTGATAAGCCCATAACACATTGGATAACTCCTCCACCTAAGCTCCTTTCAAACTACTGAGCTTTGCCTTCAGATTATTCTTGATGGCCTTGTTTACAGCCTCTACTTGACCATTAGCATGAGGGTGAGTTGGTGAGGGATAGTATGGGTAAATCCCCAATTCGTCACATATCTTCTTGTATTTATCGTTATCGAACTATTTTCCATTATCGATCACTATGGCGATGGATATTCCAAAGTGACAGATGATAGACCTCTAAATGAATCCAGAAGTTGTAGCCTCCATTATGGCAGCAAGAGGCCGGCTTCAACTCACATGGTGAAATAATCTATCCCCATGATAGCATATTTTATTTGTGCTTTTCCAGGTGGGAACTGTCCTATTATATCCACTCCCTATTGGGCAAATGGCCAAGGGCTACAAATAGGAGTCAAGTCCTCAGAAGGCTGTCTCGGAACACTGTTGAAGTGCTGGTACTTGTTGCACTTCTTTACGAATTCCCTGGCATCCTTGGTCAGGTTAGGCCAGTAATAGCCTTGCAGAATTACTTTGTGTGCTAAATACACTCCTGCTGTGTGGTTTTTGCATATACCCTCGTGAATCTCCTTTAGCACATAATCAGCCTCCCTAAGTGCTAGACATTTCAGGTAAGGTAAGGAATAACCTCTTTTGTAAGGCTCCCCATCGATCAAGGTATAGTGCGCGGCTCAGTATCGTAGTTTTCTCACATCATTCCTCCCCTCTGGATTACCCCCTCTTTCAGATAGTTAATGAGGGGATCCATCCAAGTGAGACCTTTCTCAACTTGTACAGGTAGGACTTGTTCCTTCGGCACCTAGATACTAGGGGCTGCCAGGTACTCAATTGATATGGCTCGAACAGTTCAGAATTCGAAAAAAAGGCGAGCTTAGCTAAAGCATCAGCTTCCATGTTCTCGGATTGTAGGATTTGAGATAATTCCTACTCTTCAACTTGTTAAGCTGTTCTTTTACTCTTGTTAGGTAGGTCTGCATCCTTTCATCCTTGGCTTGGTACTCTCATTTGATTTGCTTTACAACCAACTACAAATCGCTATATATATGTAACTTTTTAGCTCCCATTATTGTGGTTAACTTTAAGCCAGTAAGAAAGGCCTTGTATTCTGCTTCATTATTGGATGCTTTGAATCCTAGGTGAACGACATATCGACTTTTGTACATTCTAGAAGTGGAGAAGTTAGAATGAGCATAGCCCCACGTCCCTGCCCGTTTGACGACCCATCAACATATAAATACCATAATGGATGGACAAGGGATAGAGTCCTAGATCCAGCTAAAAGAGTTGTAGGGTCACCTTGAGCCTTACTTAGTAAGGTAAACTCTGTGATAAAATCAGCAACGGTTTAGGCCTTGATAGAGACTCTGGGCTTATATCTTATATCACAATGGCCTATTTCCGTTGATCAACTAATGAGCCTCCCAGACGTTTCGAGTTTATGGGAAACTTGCTTCAAGGGGTAGCTAGTTAGAAATTTTATACCATGAGACTCAAAGTAAGGTTTGAGTTTATGAAAGGACATTACCAAGGCGAAGGCTAGCTTCTCTATATCTGGGTACCACGTCTTGACAAGCACCATTGAGTGGCTGACATAGTATACTAGTAGCTACGTCCTCTCGTCTTCTCGAACCAAGACCGAACTCACTGTTGTAGGGGAAACCGCTAAGTATAGGAACAAGTGTTCCTTAGGCCTGGGCTTAGAGAGTAAAGGTGGGTTGACCAAATAAGATTTCAGATGATTGAAGGCATCCTCACATGCGAGGGTCCATTCAAACTCCTTATTCCTTTAAGAATTTTGAAGAAGGGGAGAGCTTTATCAGCTGCCCTTGAAATAAATCTCAAAAGGGCCGCTAGCCTCCCTGTTAGCCTTTGTACATCCTTGATCATTTTAGAAGGAGCCATGTCCAAGACAGTCCTGATCTTGTCTGGGTTGGCTTCAATCCCCCTAATGTTTACCACATATCCTAAGAATTTTCCCGAGGATACCCCAAAAGTACACTTGGCTGAGTTGAGCTTCATTCCATACCCTCGCAAAATACCAAAGACCTCCTCAATATATTTCAAGTGATTGGTTGCTTCCAAACTCTTTACCAGGATGTCATCAATGTAAACCTCCATGTTCCTTTTGATTTACTAAGCGAACATTTTGTTTACCAATCGTTGATAGGTTGCCCCAGCATTCTTCAGGCCAAAGGGCATTACTTTGTAACAATACAACCCCCTATTTATGGTAAAGGTTGTCTTTTGTTGGTCCGGCTCATACATGCATATATGATTGTACTCAGAGTAGGCGTCCATAAAGCCCACTAGGGTGTGCTCGGCTGTGGTATCAACCAGCTGGTCGATGCAAGGTAGGGGAAAACTATCTTTTGGACAATCCCTGTTCAAATCAGTAAAGTCTACATACACCCTCCATTGACCGTTTGCTTTCTTCAGTAGAACAACATTAGCTAATTAGGTTGGATAATTTACCTCCTCGATGAAGCCAGCCTTCTTCAACTTCTCTATCTCCACCTTGATGACTTCGTATTTATCCGGACAAAATACATTGCGCTTCTGTTGAATTGGTTTGTGGTTCGGGTCCACGTTTAGCTTATGTATCATAATCTTTGGATTGATGTTGGGCATGTCCTCATGGGACCATGCAAATATATCTGAATTTCTCTTCAGGAAACCTTCTAACTCCATTTTTAGTGCTGGGTAGAGCAAACAACCATGAGCTCCTCCACGGGCTCCCCTCGCTGAGGCTTGTTACGTTCTAGATAATCGTCATTGTAGACCGCTCTGGATAATAGCTCAGGCTCACTATTTATTTCAAGGGGTTTCCCGTTCTTTACTTTCTCACGATATGAGATTGTTAGTTCGGCTTGCTCCTTTGCTCCCTCCATCCTTTGAGCTATACTTATGACCTTAGGTTTGGGCTGACCTCTCCCAACTCCACTTCTACAGTATGTGACCTTTTATTCTCCCTCATTTTTGAGATATGAAAGTTAGACCGGGGTTTGGGCAGTCATGGTCTCCTGAGGTCATACCGGGAACTATCTCCCCTAAATGTCGGTTGGTCAAAGGGGTTGATTCATCCTTTAGGGAGTCCTGCCCTGTCACTTCGTGCCCTTCTGTTATGCCATGCATTTCTGCTGAGCTGTAGTTTTTTTTCTCGAAAAGCCAAGGTGTAGCACCTCCTGGCCTCATATTGATCTCCCCAAAACTACTCCCACATCGCCACCTACTCGGAACTTCATCAATAAATGATAGATTGATACGACAGCCTTAAGAGAATTCAAGGTGGGCCTCCCTAAAATGATGTTGTAGAAAGGGGATATTCACCCCCAAGAATTTCACTATCAATGCCTTTTGGTGGGTTGCCTCTCATGTAGACAATGGCAGCTCTATGCTTCCATCAGGTGCCACCTTATCCCCAACGAAGCCATAAAGTGGGCTATGCGGGGGCTTCAACATGTCTTGGGTAAGGCCCATTCTGTCAACTCTGCTTAGTATGTCGACAGAACTACCTCTATCTATCAAAATTCTATTCACGTTACTGTTGCCTACGTGCAGTGTGACAACCATCGTATCATCAAGTGGTTGATGTATGTGGCAGGGTTCTTCTTCCAAAAACTTGATTGCATGCGTAGGACTCGCCGTCGAGCTTAGTTCCCCTTGAAAAACATTGAAAACGTGCGCTCCTCCTTCATTATCATGCCAAGCACGCCAAGCATAAATTTTTTGGGACCTATTCGACTCCCTTTACAAAGTCTGATCCTCCCATGATTGTTCGTATGTTTTGCACTAGAGGGGGAGTCAATGCTTGTGGTACGAGCTACTCCTCATGTCTGGGTTGAGGATGATCCCGTCGTCGATCTGACTTAGCTAAAAATTATTGAAGCTGACCTTTTCAAAGTAGAGCCTCTATCTCCTTTTTTTATTTGAAACACTCCTCTGTTTCATGGCCATAATCTCTGTGGTAGTGGCAACACTTGTTCCGATTCCGTTTTGCGAGTGGCCCCTTCATAAGTTCAGGCCTCTTGAGTATATTCTGATCTTGTATCTGGTTCAGTATCTCCCACCTGCCCATGGTAAGCACAATATACCTGTCAAACATGCTTCTTCGAATGTGGGGCTCTCTCTAGTTAGTCCTCTTCTTTTCTCCCTCATATGTGGATAGGCCTTTCCTTTCTCTCTGCTTAAGATCCTCTTCTCTCGGCCTAGAATGAGGCAACGTCTCAATTGAAAACATTAACCCCTCGGCTATCACATGCTTTGGGGCCTTTTCCATTACGTCATACAAAG
The DNA here is from genome assembly GCA_007844105.2 of Rhamnella rubrinervis. Lineage (NCBI taxonomy): Eukaryota > Viridiplantae > Streptophyta > Magnoliopsida > Rosales > Rhamnaceae > Rhamnella > Rhamnella rubrinervis. The sequence continues at coordinate 11,284,838 of CM017577.2, forward strand.
TTTTAGGAGTGTTCTTAACTATGTCTCACTTGAAGGCCCCAGGTCGTAGGCTGCTGAGGATAGCCTGGATGGCCACTTGGTCACTAAAATCCTCGAGCAGCATGGCCTCATTAGTAAATCTCTTTGTGTATGACTTTAAAGATTTATCATGCCCTTACCTTATAGACATAAAGTGGGTCACAGGCTTCTTTATAGGTTTTGTCTCTATTGAAGTGTGCCACAAACTGGGTAGTTAACTGCTCAAAGGAATGGATGGATCTCGGCTTAGGTTAGTCCTAACAACGTGAGAAGGAAGGCTCAATACCTGACAAGGTCCAAGACCTGCTCGAAATCCATCCATGACCTAAACACATCCAAATGCCCATTGGGATCCCCCTTTCCACCATAAATTACTAAGTTCAGCATCTTAAAAGTTTTTAGAAGGCTAGCTTCCATGATTTCGACGCTGTATGGGGGTTCCCACGACTTATGTTCTTCCACCGTTTTCCCCTTTAACTCTCTAAGGACCTGGTTCACTATTTAGTCCTTCATAGTATAAATATATCCTTTCGACATGTAGAGTTGGCCAGGCCTAGACTGTGCTCTCGAGCTACTCGTTTCGCAGCCTTTTTCCTCAGGTGCTTTCTAAGGTCGGGTGGTGGGCACCACCCTTAGTTTGGGAGTGTACGTGTCTTCTCCTTCTAAAGCTCGAGGACAGCATCTCCCCAAAGAGAGCACGGACTCGTCAATTGCAGGATGCGCTTGTATCTCAGGCTGGGCTCGACCACCTCATGGGAGACATTCCTTAATAGTAGTGATGAGATTCCAAAGTAAATCAACAATATTCGCTTGGGGCAGCTCTTCATTCTGAGTTATAACCCTCTCTTCGTCTCTCCTTCTATTGCGAGCAGGATTGTTGATATCATCTTGAGGCTGTGTCTCCAAGGCAATGCGGTTAGTGTATGCTCTTCAGACTGAACTTCCATTGGGTTTGTGTGAGAGGGCCCTGGGTCCTTCCTGTGTTGACGTCCTAGTGAGGTCGTTGGCATTTTGACCTAAGGCTCAAGGGTCTAATCCATAAGTTGTTTAGTGGTGGACCTGGTTCTCTGTCCACGAGATCTTCCCACCATGTTTTAAGGTGTTGACGTGGTTTTAACCATGTTAGAGTAGAAAAAGTTGCTGAAGTGAGGTAAGATATAGGTAGAGAACGGCTATCAAGTGTTTCCCCAAATGTCGTCAACTGTTGTCGCTAATTTTTAAGGCATACTCTGTGGGCTTGAGCTCAGCTATAATGAACCATTGTGCAAGGCTAGCCTTGAGGAAGCCATTGTTGAGGTATGATCAAAGAGGGGCTCGAATAGGCAGGGAGCTAAGGATGAGTTGCCGCTGAAATGGTTAGGATGCCTGCAAACACAAGAAACGGTTAAAGGGGGCACCAATGTATGCATCAGTGTCCACCTTCCGACGCCCAAGTCACCATTCTTTTATAGTTAAGATTGCAAAGAATGCACCAAAGAGAGAGTGTTTTTGACCCTAGCCCGTCTAAGAGAGTTCCCCTAGTTTTTTCCGCTCTATTGGTGCTTCCCCCAACTTTCAGACGGGTAGAGATTACCTTTCAAATGGATGACATATTGCGCATCTTGGGATGATGCCACCTAGCCCTCTTCCTAGCCTCACCCTACGCTCTAGACTCATTGCCAGCTGTGTAAGGAGACGAGGATCAGACCTGCTAATGTTGGGGCTAATGTACTTGCCCGCTCTTATGGTTACACGTGGAATGGTGGTTGAGCCTTTCATAGTGGAGTGGACTGAGAGATGGCTGATCAGAGGGCCTGTGGTTCCTTTCAGGTTGGCAGGTCAACTTTCCTTATTTGTGCAAGGGGACCATCCTAGTTTCAAGCACCAGTTGTCCAGTAGGTGTTATTTTGGGTAAAGCTTGTTCTCCAATATCACCTAACACCTTGCAGATTATTCAATGCACGTCAGGTACGTTTATCCGAGTTGAAAGAATAAGCTAGCAAGCTCTATGAGGCTTTTGGTCCGAGCTAAGGCCTGCCCCATATTGGGCTCACTCAAATTGTCACGGTCCATGACCAAAAGGTCCAAAATAAACCCAAGTAAAGGATCTGGTTAGATAATTGAGTGGCAAAATTATAACAATGCCCTTAAAAGTGGGCAAAACTTGTTGGAGAAGCTTTAACCATGCACGAAGATCAAATTTGACCAGCATTTAGTGCTCTTATATGGGGTAGGTAACCAAGACAAGCTGAGTTTATCCAAAATAGTCATTGTTGCACCTGAGGACACATATCTGCCCTTACACGAAAAAGGAAAGTTGACTTAGCCTAGCCTAAGGAAGACCACAAATCTTCCTGATCAACCTAAGCTCAGTGCCACGTGTATCACAAGAGAGGACTAGTACTATTAGTCCTATGTTAGTAGGTCTGATCTCCAACATTGCTCCACAGATTGCACTTAAACTACATAACTTTCGCCAAGCTCGAGGTAGGGCAGGTGGTAGCATCTCAAGGGAGCACATGACATGTGTCACCCATGTATAAAAGGTAAAGTCTAGCCATCTAAGAGGGACTTTAGGTTTTGAGACTTTTGGGAAGCTAATTAAGCTCGAGAAGCCAAAAGGACCTCAAGAACTCTCTTGGTGGAGCTAGTGTCCTAACCTTCTTCATTACATACCTTATTATTTCCATTCTACCAAAATGGTGACTTGGGCATCGGAGGGTGCGCACCAGTGCTCACACTGCCTCAACAATAGTTGTCTATCACAACTCATAACCACTCGACCTCTTTGGAGCATTTTGACCAGTTTCTTATTGCAGCCCACAAGCATAGGCCATCACACTTGTGTCAAATCTCATAAACTTTAAACCTAACCTGAGGTCGTGCCCAACTAACCCGAGGTTTTGCCCAGCCATCCCTTGAAGGTTCTCCACAAGCCTTTGATCTAGTCAAAAGCCCACAATCTTGGTTCGCATTAGAAGGCTCAGGCTAACTCTATATGTACATTAATTTGGCAACAACAGTTGGCGTTGCCTATGGGAAACTTAATATACATACTCCATTATTATTTCGCTAGATGATGTAAAAGCCACGGATCACTCTACGAGATGACCGGGAAAACCTTTAGGATGAAAAATCATGCTATCAGCTCAATCTTTGAGCCACAAACTACTAAGACCATGACCTCCTTAATAGGTTGCGCTAGGAAAGACTTGGGACCTTCTCGGATGAGTCTATTGGAAGAATGGTTCGAACAACATACTCCAACCTTATCACCACTGCAATGAAAAATTAGGGAACCATAAACAAAAGTAGGAAAGTCAAAGAAGAGACTAAGCTACGATCCTCAAGTTAGTCTCTGACGAACCTACTGAAGCTTATGGACCACGAGAAGTCGAGTTTGTACACTCCTCTAGAAAAGGAGGAGCTCACGAAAGAAGCCTCCCACGGGACCCCCTTGGGAAGAATAACCCTCTCTAGGAGCACAAGAGACTAAGAAGAATTCGAGCTCGAGATGGAGAATGGAGACAATCAGACCTCCAAGACTTTATAAGAAGAAGAGCTACAAAGCATGCTGCTCGCAACCGTAGCTAAAACCAGGATCACCTCATCGCCGAAGTACCTCAACAAAAGGTGACACAGAAGATTCTCATAATCTTCAAAACTCCCTAAAGCCTAGATAACCTAGGAAGTGTGAACAAGGAAAAATGTTCAGTAAATGCAACGCGCGAAGCATGAGAGCTACCTCGTACAGAAAGACGGGCTCCAGACATATAACTTATGATAGACACTCGAGAGACTATTTACATATGATCAAGGATCTATCTCTCAAGGATGAGCTCTTCCTAGGTCAAGGACCTACCTCCCTGTGGAGCACTTACCTCCCCAAGTCGAGGCTGAGCTCTCCCTTGGTTGAGAACATTCCTTGACTAGCACTTACTGAGTTGAGCTCGTACCTCCCTAGGTTGAGCTCTCCCTAGGTTAAGAATCTACCTCCTTAAACCAAGCTCTCCCTAGATTGAGCACTTTTGTCCCCAGGTTACGCTCTCTCTGGGTCGAAAACCTACCTTCCCAGGCTAAGCACTCACTGGGTTGAGCACTTTTCTCCCCAGGTCGAAGTCGAGCTCTCCCTGGTTCGAGAACGTACCTCCCCAAATTAAGCTCCTACCTCCTCAGGCAGAGCTCTCCCTAGGTAAAGAACCTTTCTTCCCAAGTTGAGCTCTCCCTTGGTCGAGCACTTTCCTCCCAGGTTGAGGCCGAGCTCTCCCTAGGTAGAGCACCTTCCTCCCTAGGTTGAGGTCAAACTCTCCCTAGGTCGAGCACCTTCTTCCCAAGGTCGAGGCCGAACTCTCCCTGGGTAGACCTCCTACCTCCCCAGATCGAGTTCTTCGTGGGTCGTGCATCTACCTCCTTAGGCTAAGTTCTCTGGGGGTCGAGCACCTACCTCCCCAGGCTGAGTTTTCCTTAGGTCAAGAACCTTTCTCTACAAGTCAAGGCCGAGCTCTCCTTGGATAAAGTACCTTCCATCACAGGCTAAGCTCTCCCGGGTAAAGAACCTTCCTTCTTAGGTCGAGCTCTCCCTGGGTTGAGCACCTTCCTCCCAGGTCGAGTACCTACCTCCCCAAGTTAAGGCTGAGCTCTCCTTGTGTCGAGCACCTTCCTCCTAAGTCGAGGCCGAGCTTTCCCTGGATAGAGCACTTTTCTCCTAGGTCGAGACCGAGCTCTCCCTGGGTCGAACATCTACCTTCCCAGGTCGAAGTCGAGCTTTCCATAGGTCGAGCCTAGGTCAAATACATTCCTCCCCGGGTCAAGCTCTTACTGGGTCTAGCTCCTACCTCCCCAGATCAAGCTCTCCCTGGGTCAAGCTCCAACCTCCCCAAATCGAGCTCTCCGTGGGTAGAGCACTTATCTCCCCAGGCCAAGCTCTCCCTAGGTCGAGCACCTACGTCCCCAAGCTGAGGTCTCCCTGGGTCGAGCACTTTCCTTCCCAACTCGAGGCTGAGCTCTCCTTTGGTAAAGCACCTTCCTCCCCAGGCCAAGCTCTTCCTGGGTTAAGCACCTTCTTCCCTAGGTCGAGCTCTCCCTGGGTCGAGCACCTATCTCCCCAAGTTGAGGTCGAACTCTCCCTATGTAGAGCACTTTCCTCCTAGGTCAAGGCCGAGCTCTCCCTGGATAAAGCACCTAGCTTCCAAGGTCAAGCTTTTACTGGGTCTAGGGCATGCCTCCCCAGGTCGAGCTCTCCCTAGGTGGAGGATCTGCCTCCTCAGGTCAAGCTCGTTCTGGGTCGAGAACTTACCTCCTCAAGATGAGTACTCATTGAGTAGAGACTTTTCTTCCCTAAACTAAGCTTTCCCTAGATCAAGAACTTACCTCCTCGAATTAAGCTTTGCATGAGTCGAGCACCCATAGTCCTTGAGTTGAGATGACTTTACCACCTTATGATGGATATTATGGGAACTTAGGAAGTCCACCAGCCGAGGCCCACCTCATTGGCTTAAAACTAGCTAACCGAGACTGTGCTCAAGCACTCCCACGGTCCCTTGTATAGCTTCATGGGAGACCAGGTCGTACTTAACGGGAGTATGGATCTACCTACATTAGCATGGATTTGAGGCAACCAGTACGAGACCCTCGCCCTTCAGAAAATAAGCCCTTTGCTATACCCTATCGGAAGGACCTTTAAGCTCGGAGAGACCTACTTAACCTATAGACGATCTTTCAATCTTAAAATAGGTCACATTAAGCAACAACAAGTTAGGAGCATCAGCCAAGATCTACCTAACATGTCAACCCAACCCAAGAACAGAGTCTGACCTCCATAGAAATGAATCTTCAAAGGCAACTCCTAACATATCAGTAGAAGATGAAACAGAGAATCTTCAGCCTTGAAAAATATAAAGCTATCAAGTAAGAAGTGGAGAAACTTAAGAAAACAAGCTTCATTAAAGAGGTTTTGCACCCAACTTGGCTTTCGAATATAAAAAAGGCAAATGAATAATGAAGAGTGCGCATATACTATACTGATATGAATAAAGCGTGACTAAAGGATAGCTTCCATCTTCCTCGAATTGACCTATTGGTAGAAGCAATTGTCGGGCGCGCCCTCCTCAACTCTATGGATGCTTACTCTAGGTATAACTAGATTAGTTTGCACAAGTCAGGTCAGCTCAAGATTAACCTAAAGACTATGTTCAGCCATTTAAAAGGAGCTTGAGTAGAGGAATTACCTAATCTTTTATAAGCATATGAAACGACCTCCAAAAACACCATAGCCAAAACTCCCTACCCACTCTCATTTAAAGCTAAGGTTGTGCTTTCAGTGGAGATTACCATCCCAGCTATCATGTTCAGCACTTTAGTCAAGGTCGGGACGAGACAAACCTCAAGGTAAAGATCGACCTCATAGATAAGAGAATGGACCAAGTCGAGATGAAAATTGCAATCTACCAACAGAGGTAGAGTAAGAGCAGGCATTCAGACTAAAAGCAGGCCTCCCCTTTAACCTTAGTCGCCTTAACACATTCAAATCAACTATTGGCCGATTCTAAGCTTGACTAGGATCAAACTAAGTGATGAGACCCCAAGTGAGACCTTCATTCTTGGCGAATCCAGGCTTGGTTGGAGATCTCGTTTAGAGGGAGTGGAGAGGTCGTCATTTGGTAAAAACAAAGGAACCTTGGACAACTCATGTCGCTGGCAGGATTAGACAAAGTGATGAGAGCCCATGTGGGACCCTCACTCTTGGTGAATTTAGCTAGGACCGATCCCGATCTCCTAAAGGCAGAGTGGAGCGGTCGTCCTTTGTTTAAATAAAGTGAGGATCATAGGACGATTCATGTTGCGGACATGGACTTCTCAATGTAAAAGAAGATGCTTAGATTAGACTAATCTCAAACTCTCCAAGCAGGAATAGGCTATTTAACCGGAAACACAAAAGTGAAAGTTAATCTGCATAGGAAAGTGAATAAGAAGACTGAGCTAGGGCCAACCTTTTAAAGACCTAGCATTTTCCTCCTGTCTTCAAAGGAGAAGAAGGCTAAGGTGCAATTGTTGTGGGGTATCTTTTATCTTTGGCCCAAGCTCAGACCTACCCCATATTGAGCTTACTCAAATTGCCACGACCGATGACTAAAAGGCCCCAAAAAAACCCAAGTAAAGAATCTGGTCAGATAGTTGAGTGGCAAAATTACAATAACGCACTTAAAAGTGGGCAAAACTTATTTGAGAAGTTTTGATCATGCACGAAGATCGAATTTGACCGGCATTTAACGCTCTCACATAGAGTAGGTGACCAAGACAAGCTGATTTTACCCAAAATAACCACTGCTGCACTTTAGGACACAGATATGCCCTTACATGGAAAAGGAAAGTTAACTTAGCCTGGCTTTAAGGAAGACCATGAATCTTCCTAGTCAGCCTAAGTCCAATGCCACATGTATCACCAAGAGAGGACTAGTACTATTAGTCATATATCAGCATGTCTGACCTCCAATATTGCTCCATAGATTGTACCTAAGTCACATAACCCTCACCAAGCTCAAGGTAAGGCTAGGTGGCAGCATCTCAAGAGAGCATATGTCATGTGTCACCCATTTAAAACTTTGTCACCAATATATAAAAGGTAAAGTCTAGCCATCTGAGAGGGACTTTAGATTCTTAGACCTTTGGGAACTCAATTAAGCTCCATAAGCCAAAATGAACCTCAAGAACTCTCTTGGTGGAGTTATTGTCCTAACTTTTTTCACTACATACTTTATTATTTTCATCCTTCCAAAATGGTGACTTAAGCATCGGAAGGTACGCACCGGTGCTCACACTAATGCAATAGACCATTTCTTTGTGGGTGCAGGAAATCTTTTTTGTTCTAGAGACAATCCGATTTTAGCCCGACCTAACTAGAATTCATTCCTTACTCAGCATCTTCCTCAACAGTAGCTATCTGTCATAACGCATAACCACTAACCTCTTTAGAGCATTTGAACCATTTAGCAATGCTTTCTTCATTCATCGATTTCTTGCTGCAACCCACAAGCACATATCATCACACCTGAAAAAAATCTCATAGACTTCCAATCCAACCTAAGATCATGCCCACTTAACCTGAATCTTGCCCAATCATCCTTTGAAGGTTCTCCTCAAGCATTTTATCCAATCAAAGATCAATCCGTATCAAATGACCTAGCCCGACTCAGTACATACAAAAATTTGACGACACCACCTCTATTTTCTAATGTCAAGGTAAGAAGATTGTTCAAATTCCCACTTTACCATTGCAAAGATAGAAAGATGGAGATATTAATGGCATAACACTAAACAAAAACAATGATTACCTAAAAGATTCATTTAGACTAAAGATCCTTTGGACTTTACTCCTATCTAAATATGTTACATTTCATTGCAAAATAGGGAACTTTTGATAACTTTATTATTTTGGTTTTCAAATTTTTTCACTTGAATTGCATGTAATTTAAAGTTAATAAAAACAAAAATGCCAAATTAAAAACAATTTGAAATGCTTCATTTTGTTGTTTCTAATTTTCTATTTCCTTTACACTTATAATTAATTAATAGTTTTAACTAATAATAATAAAATTTAAATAACCTTCAAACAAATTACTCACAATTCAAAAGAAAAAACTAAAAACCTAAAACAAAAACATTATATGAAAAAAAAAATTAAAAAAAGAAGAGAAAACTACTCTGCTTAAGATCATTTTGTATACTATGATTTTTATTAAACATCACGACAATTAAATTCCATATTAATAAATTACAATATTCGAATGACATGTAAATTGAAGGAACTTATACATCTACAAACAATAAATAGAGAACTGAGAACTTCTGGTGATGAATCAAAGAGGATTTTCACATCATGATAAACGGGCAATAATGGTTGTCAAGATGAGAAAAACCAAGCAAAGAAGATTAGTGTCGTGGACTCATTTTTTTTCACTCAACATTCAGAAAGCAATATGAATAATTCTTCGTCCGTTATTGCTCCCATCTCCATAGCTCTTTCCAATGCACTCAGACCCCCTCCATCTTTAAGCGATCGCCGTGCACCTCTGTGAAAGTAACATTTTTGTAAATGTAATATAAAACATAAATATATGGAAAATACATGATGTTTCTTGCCAACTACAACTGTAATATTTTGAATGAAGATACAAACTCCTTCACCATTGTGTTTAGTGGATACAATTGATTAAAAACCAACAGATGCCAGGACCGACACTCATAATTTCCCTGAAGATGAACAAGTTAATCTGAGAAGTCTTCCCTCATAACTAAAAATTCACACATTTCTTGATCTGCCTTGAAAAAAATGGAACCAAAAGTCTTAGACTAGGAGAAGCTTCATTTCAATAATGACCCGCTCTACCATATATCTCTGACCAGAAAAGTATCAATTTACTCACCTGTGGTTTTCTATGCTAGAATTTGCTGTTAATGTAAACATCAAAGGCATTTATGTCCGATGTCATGAGCATGTTTCATTTAAACTATCAAAAAGCTTGCGCAAATAAACCACAAAACAGTAACACAAAAAATCAGAGTAAAATGGAATATTTGCTAATGGAGCTAATGCAATCTCTTTCCTGAATATATAGTTCAGAAAGTAAGGAGTCCTTTACAGTATTATTCACAAAAGTCAACTACCTTATTATAAGGTGTCTTGTACAGCTGTATTGAAGTTTCAATTTCTCAACCACCAAAAAAGATTTTGAATAGAAGCAATTTACAAGAGAAATCATAAATTGGAAAAGAGGACAGCAAATTATTGTCAAAATAAAAACACTGAATTCTAAATACTTATAGTATAGTAGTTTTACTAAAAATAACCAACATATAAAAGTACAAAATCAATGAAGATTACAGCATCAATTTCAATGAGAAATCAAGTAAACTGAAGTTTATCAAAACTTTAGGTAAAAAAAAATAGGGAGAACAAAAAGTAAACGTTTGCAGAATTTACCGAGTAATGTCTGAATTAAAATACATAACACAAACCATATAGAAAACCTTCGAAGGAAAAATATGGTAGGAAGTGACAAGTTGGAGAAGAAAGATTGCAACCTAGAATTTATTCTATAAAAAAGCTTAGAATACATAAGAATTAATATCAGAAGATAAAACTGAAGGACTTCTCCTGAGAAGAGATGGTTCAAATTAAAAGTAAATTGTCCAAGAAAGGTATACTATACTATGATTTATTAGACCTTTTCAAATGAAAGATAGGACCTATTTTTAGTCTTCCCTAGAATCTCCCCCCATTAATGAAATGATAAAAAATAAGGCCATTTTAAAGGGCCATATAGGGGCTATCCATGACAACCTTGTAGGAAGAGAGTTCTTATCAGCAAGTGCAATAAAATTTGCTGAAGTTTTATTTCCCAGAACACAGAAATAAACAAATTAATTGCCCATCTTATTCTTAAAAAAGATGAATAATTTCATAGTCCATATCAAGTAACCCAGCATAAATACCTTCTCAGTAGAAACTTTGCAAATGCGGTGTTCCCACTGGAGATGCAGTGATGCAAAGGAGTCCTTCCATGGAAGTCACACAAATTTATGTTGGCACCAAATTGCAACAACAATTCAAGCATCAGTGGGTCTCCACAATAGCATGCCATATGCAATAATGAACAACCTTGTAGACAATTTCCTGGCTCATTGGAGTCCTTGATTCTCCTACAGGAAGCTGGATCATGTTGTTTATTTTCAATTGTGTGACAACCAAATTCAGAGTCTTGTGCATCGGCATGGTGATATAAATTGGCATAAAACACTTCATCGAAAGTGGTGTTTATGATATTTAGATCTGACATCACAATAAGACGATACACTTCTCTTATATTATTAGTCTTCACAGCTTGCCATATGCTTGAAGCAAGAGAAGTTCCAGTTACAGATATGTCTTTAGCGACCAGCAATTTTTCTACATACTAGAACAACAAAAAGCACTCCCAATTAGCCGTTCTAGTATTTTCTCAGTAAAGAAAATGAATTTAAAGACATGGAAAAGAACATGTGAATTGGTAACTGCAAGTTTCATGGATCAACGTTTCCACCGAAGTAAAGGAAGGTAACCACCTTCAAAGGCTAGAAAGAAGAATTTCATACATATACAGTTAAAACAAATTAAATTAATTACCTTCGCTTGAATGTACTTTTCCTTGAAATGAAATGCATCATTTGGGCTTGGCTTTGAAATTGAACTGACCAGAGCATCTGTTTCGTCCACTCTGCAAAGATTTAGTTTCAACTAAAAAGATTAGCTGTAAATTGACAACATAATGCTTAAATAGTCCTACAAAATTCAGTACCAAATCCACCATATCAAGTAGGTCAAAGAACTCTGCAAAAAGTATAATATCAGCCATTTCTTGCTCAAGTCTGTTTAACAACTTGCCATATTTCTAATTACAGCACAGGATAAATAATAATAACAAACACTGGAATGATACTCTCAAATACAACTTTGTTACTTTTATTTAGTATAACAAAAACAAAAGTCACCAATGCACAATGTTATTACAAAACCTTCTTTTTAACATACAATTCAGTGGCACGAGTTCAAATGTAAGACCCCTAAATTTATAAAGGAATTTTGACAGCACCAGACCCAGCCCAACTTTTTGGGGACAAAGCAATAGCTGGCAATATTAAAGCTACACTGAAATACATGTCTACGTCAGAGCTAGGACGCCCCTGATACGTTACATACCACCCTTTGACATGTAGGCTGAAAGTGCTTCAAGTTTAAGGTTTTAAATTACAAACACTATTGTGCTATGTTGTTCAGCATTAACAATAAAAACAATTAAGGATGGATTTAATGATAAGTACTTTTAAAAAGGGAAATGCTTTGGATTTGTGCTTTGTAGGCTTTATTTTGAAAAATATCTTTGCAAAGACATTGTAGGATTTTCCAAGAGAGGAATCAAGATATAAGAATCTTATGGGATTTTATTAAGTTTTGGGCATTTTTATAGTCATCCCACTTTAAATAGTGGATATTCCAAAATCTTTGATTTTGTTAAATTGGAGGGATATAGTATAGAGTTTAGTTTTTTACTATTCCTTCTGATTCTCATCCTCTTTAATATTTGAAATGCTTTTTTTCTTATCAGTAAAGTCATGTATCAAATTTAATAAATAAATATACAAAGAAAAAAAAAATAAAAGAAACAATTTCAATAGTGTAGACTTCTGTGTGATAGATTCTAGACAAAAATTGAGACTAATCGATTGATGAACACCTAGCAGCTTGAGACAGCTATATTATTGAAATGCCATGAAGTAATAAGCTAGTCACGTAATTAACATGTAGGACTTTAAAAAGTGTTGGAGGAAGCAAAACATCGCAATTTCAACATTCTTCATAAGTAAACTTCACCATCTAATACATTACATTTCTATTGCATTATAATAAAAATGTGAAACTCCCTAAAATGTTATACATCCTAAATTAATGTTTAAAATCAGATACTTCAAACTCCAAAGAAAACCAATTTGAAAAATCAGCAATCAATCTTTCATTATTATTTGCCAGAACTACTGAATAAACTTATGCATCATAAACAACCAACACAGCATTTACTTACCTTCTATTCTCAAGCAGAAGCAAACCCTCCCATATAGAGTTACAAAAAGCATTACCCAAGCTGCGAAATAAGTCCAAGATAGTAGGTTCCCATACCTTCACATCTAATTTTAGAGATCTCACCTGCAGTTGGGTGGAAAATGCATTCCTTTAATTCTGGAATTGCAAACAGCCATTGATACAATATATTTATAAAAACTCTTGTTAGTCCTTTAGCTCACATACAATGGCTATAGTGATGTTCAAAACTCTATAAAGAGAAGCAGAAGACTTCACACTAATTGAATGGATAGGAGTACACAATAGAAGCCTACTTAGGGCTACAAGAAAGGAAGCTTTTCCAGAACTGCTAAAGGCCACAGAATTAAATCGTAAGAATCAGATGCAGAAAATATATTCTAACCTACATATAGAGATTAATGAAATTAGACAGTACGTTTTGCATCTATATTATGTAACCGACTACCTAGGTTACAACTTACAAGAAAGAAAACAATACAAAATCTGCTTGACTCGGACAAGAAAATTAAATTATTTTGTCTCTTCTACAACGATAAGAATGGATGACACCATAAAGTGGAACTGTTGCATGCAATTTGTAGGCAGGAAAAAAATGGAGTTAATATTACACACACACACACACACACATATATGTATATATAATATATATATACATATATATATATATATATAATTACTCTAGATAATGATAGCTCACAACTGATGCTATAAACAAGACCTTTTTCTGGTTTTGGTCTGAAAAACTATCCTATAGCAAAGAGTGATATGGAACAAGAACTAAATCACTCAACATGAAAGAAAACTTATTGCTAAAAAAGGAATAATGCAGTCCTCAAAATCCAATATATTTTTGCGAGCATAAAAGATTGAAAGGAATAGTCGTATTCTCATTCACAAGTATGTTTAACCCTAATTACAGCACTCCTATTTATAGGACTCATAAGCCTAAAATCTAGGAAACTAATAAATAGTACAGCTAATACATTTAATTATACTAGACTTTCCTAATTACAGTAGTTTGACTAACTTATAGTCATCCTATTTACAGCAAGTCTTCTAACACTCCCCCTCAAGCTGATTTGAAGATGTCTTCCATAGCCAGCTTTCCAATCAAGCTCTCAAACTGTTTTTTCAACAACCCTTTAGTAAACAAATCAGCAACCTGTTCCAAAGTTGGAATATATGGCATACAGATGATTCCACTTTCAATCTTGTCCTTGATAAAGTGCTTATCAACTTCAACATGTCTCATTCGATCATGAAGTACTAGGTTGTGTGCAATAGTAATAGCAGCCTTATGATCACAATAAACTTGCATAGGTAGAGAACAAGTAATCTTCAAATCTTCTAGAAACCTTTTTATCCATAAAGCCTCACAAATCCCATGTGCAACAAACCTGAACTCTCCTGCAGCACTGCTCCTAGCTACCACGGTTTGCTTTTTACTACGCTAAGTAATTAAATTTCCACCAACAAACATACAGTATCCAGAAGTAGACCTTCTCTCTGTAATACGACCAGCCCAATTAGCATCGGTAAACACCTCTACACGCAGGTGACCTCTATTTTCAAATAATAATTCTTTTCTTGGAGTTCCCTTCAAGTATTTCAAAATTCTATAAACAACATCAAAATGTTCCGAATCAAGAGAATGCATGAACTGACTTACTACACCAACAACAAAGGCTATATCAGGATGAGTGTGAGACAAATATATCAACCTTCCAACTAACCCTTAGAACCACCTCCTTTGGCTTGGCCGGCTCCAACTCCAAGTTAGTTTCAGTAGATGTCTCAACTATTTTACACCCAAGCATACCTGTTTCACTTAATAAATCAAGTATATATTTTCTCTGAGACACAGAAATACCTTTTTTGAATCTAGCAAACTCCATCCAATAAAGTACTTCAAACCTGCCAAATCCTTAATTTCAAACTGATGAGCCAGCACCTTTTCTCAACCTTTCCAATTCAAACAGCAAGATGCCATCATGGGGGTAAAGGTAAAGACACAACAACTTTTTCCCAAAACTGGATTTCATCTTCCTTATCTCCAATCTCCCCCTAAAAATGACTTGGACTAAAAAAGAGCTAACTCTCCACAAAGGACACATCCAAACTGACAAACAGTTTCTTGGTATGAGGGTTGTAACACTTACATCCCTTTTGAGATCGAGCATACCCGAGAAAAACACATTTAACTACCCCAAGATCTAGTTTAGACTGAAGGTGATTGGGAATATGGACATGCACAGTTGAACCAAACACCTCATGGGTAGTTCCAAAATTGTCCTTGAATGTGAAAATAAGCTTTTAAAAACTTGAAGTAGAGTCTGAAAATTCAAAACTTTTGGAGGAAGTCTTTTAATCAAATAAGATGCTATCAATACTGTATCTCCCCAAAGATATTTAGGGGCATGCATTAAAAACATTAAAGACCGATCAACTTCCAATAGATGGCAATTTTTTCTTTTAGCAATTCCATTATGTTGAGGTGTATCTCAACAAGTGGATTGATGTAAAATACCCTTTTCTTTTAAAAAACTCCCCAACTACTTATTAAAATACTCAATTCAATTATCAAATCAAAGAATATTGATCTTTGTCTGGAACTAATTTTCAACCATATTGTAAAATTCTTTTTAATAAACTTTCTACTTTAGTTTTATCACGCATCAAATAAATCCAAAAGAGACGAGTATGATCGTCAATAAAAGTTACAAACCACCTTTTACCAAATAGTATTGTGATCTTAAAAGGGCCTCATACATCACTATAAATTAAATAAAATCATTTGGATGAACGATAAAGCTTAGAAATATTAGAATTTTTATGACTTTTGATAAATAGCAAGTTTCACATTGAAATAAAAAACAATCCACATTTTTAAACAAATTCGGAAACAAACGCTTTAAATAAGGAAAACTGTGATGTCCTAGCCTAAGATGCCAAAGCATAATTTGGTCACGTATAGAGATTGAACTACTCCTAAAACCACAAGGCCCTGAACCACCACTGGAGTTTTCAACAAAATAGTAGAGACCATCAATCATCCTACCATTGCCAATCATCTTCCTTGAACCCACATCCTAAAAATCACAATGAGAATAAAAAAAAATAACACGGCAATCAGAATCCTTCTAGAGTTTACTAACTGACAAAAGATTACACGTAAGATTAGGGACATGACAAACCGATTGCATCTCAATATTGTCAGAGTTTTATCTGCCATTTTTTGGCAATAAGGGAAAACCTACAATCTACAATCCTAATTTTTTTATTACAAGGACATGGTGAGTAAGATTTAAAGAAAGTAGACAAAAAAGTCATATAATCGGATGCACTTGAATCAATGATCCATGGTGTAGACGTTAATGAACAATAGAAGGAACCAAGACCACTACCTGTTTGTACCAAAGAACCAGTAGGAATACCAGAAATCAAATTGGATTTCAGTAGCTTTTGAAGATGCTCCAATTGTTCTTTGCCGACAGGAGTATTGTCGGCTTCATTTGCTATAGGTGTTTTTTTATTGGATTTCAACAGCTTTTGAAGATGCTCCAATTGTTCTTTGCTGAAAAGAGTATTGTTGGCTTCATTTGCTGTAGGTGTTTTTTGAAAATTCCTACCCTTAACACCCTTCCAACTGGCTAGTTTACCATGTAGTTTCCAGCAAGTTTCTTAAATGTTACGAGGTCGATTACAGTAATCACACCACACTCAAGGACTATCCTCTAACCGTGGCTAATTCGGAATCACTTTTCCTATATTTGCATTAACTGTCACCAAGCGTTCCAAGGCTCCACTTGGCTCTATCTTTCCGAGCATTACACTTTACGGCTTTCCTCCATTCGAACTTCCAAAAATAACAAAAAAAAAAAAAAACCTCATTGAGAGATGGTAAAGGCACTCAACCAATGAATCTCCCTCTAACCTCATTGAAATCCACACGCAATCCAGCAAAAAACTTAAAAATTCAATCATTGTAACACACCACATACGAAGTTCCATATTGGCCACAAACAACGCCCAAGCAATCTTTATAACTAAGCTAAAAATCCTAAAAGCTTACCTTCAACTAGCACTTTTAGGCGAGACTTAACCCTATTATGGGGTGTATTTCATTTGGTATCAAAGTCATAACTTAGTCGGAATTGTTTGCAGGAGCCGTTGGTCGGTAAGCTTATGAATCGATCGACCATTAAGGTGCATATGGGTCCGACAAGGGACCACTAAGTGCATGTGGGTCCCGCAAGAATGCAGGTCAAGAGCGTGGTTGATTGTAAAGCACCACATATGAAGACCCACATCTGCCACAAACAGCTCTCAAGCAATCTTTATAACCAAGCTAAAAACCCCAAAAGCTTACCTTCAGCTAGCACTTTTGGATGAGGCTTAACCCTATGGTGGGGTGTGTTTCAATCATTCTCCACCATCTTATTATGAGTTGTATGAATAGTAAAGGTAATTCAGACTAATATCATCCATAGAGTTAATGAGTCAGGACATAATCGAGTTCTCTGCATCCCAAACGGCATACAGAGGATTGTTGGTGGCCAGCACTTTAGTTTCACCAATAATATAACCAATCTAACCTCTTCCACAAATATACATGCACATAGATTGAGACCAATAAGAAATATTATCTCCATTCAATTTAATATTGGTTATTTGAATGGAGTTGTGGTTGGAGATCTGAATTTCAATATTGGAGGTGCCCAAGGATGTCTCTGATGTAAGATCAAACATAGTAGGATCGGCTAGGGTTCAGAAAACTTAGGGTATGAGAAAAAAAGGGAAAAAAAATCGAGAATAAGTCTAGTAAGAAGATGAGAAACAGCAGCTAGAAACTACCATGCAAGCGTAAAAGATTGAAAGGAATAGACATATTCTAATTCACAAGTATATTTAACCCTAATTACAACACTCCTATTTATAGGACTCAGAATCCTAAAAACTAGGAAACTAATAAATAGTACAACTAATACATTTAATTATACTAGACTTTCCTAGTTATAGTACTTTGACTAAATTATTACTGCTATTCAGAAATTTAATTTGAAGTGTTCGAGGCTAGTCATGGATGCTAGAACTCGAGTAATTTCTGAAAATATTTTCCACATTATTAAAGCATATACTTGAGTTACAACAACCTCCTCTTAATTAAGTACGTTTTCGCTTATTACCTACATCCTTTTACTAATAATAGCAACCTCCCATTCGATATATGGCGTAGCGGAAGTAGTTTAGCTCGCAGCTCAGGCGAGGAACACACAATCACACACAAGATAACACAAGAACACAATAAGTTCTATAGAAAAATTTTGTTTTGATAATTGATAATAGTTTGAAAAGTAGCCACAATAACAAACGACAATACAACCTTTAAAAAAGGATGATAGAAAAACCTAAAACAACTAGGACTCCTAACTCAATTAGGAAACTAAGAAACATAAGGAAACCTAAATAGAACAGAAAACTAAATTAAAGTCATCAACATGTACTACATCAATCCCCTCCACTTGAAGAAAACTCGTCCTTAGAGTTTTATGGCAGCAAAGGGAACTCATTCTACACCGCCGCTCTCTTTCTTTTTATGAATTGGGTATACTCCAAATGCATAAATCCTCTTCAACTCTTCTCTTTTATATTGCCTCAACAATATAGTTCACCAGAAATATAGATTTGTAGAGATGAAAATCAATTTTGTTGTCCCTTTCACTAGACTTGCCACCATAAACATGAGAAGTGCACGAAAAGACATCCATTGGAACTGCACAATTACACAATTTTAAAAGCAACATCTAATTGTGCTTGTCCGCATCAAATTCTTCCAAAATTTGACTGTAAAGTAAAGAAAACAAATCTGTTCCAGCAAAAGAAAATAAATCTTTGCCAATAAAAGCCAAATTCCCTGCTGTTTCCTCTTGACCAAGCACTTCAACCTTGTGTTCAACATCAAACACATGTTGTTCCACAACTAATCGACAATCCCTTTCAGAATCCTCCACCCCTTGATTTATTTGAAGTGCTGGTTCTTCAATCTGCACTTTAGTAGCCTTCAAAGAATTGGCAACTTCATCCCCATCTTGAAAAATTGGTGCAACCGCTTGTGGAATTTTTTCTTCAGCCTCCATATAATGGCCGATACCTTCATACTGCTCTTGTCATGAATTTTCAGCCTCACTTTCCATTCGAACATTCATATTCCTCCTTTTGTAAACTCTCAACGGGTGTGTCTTCTTGATGTTTTCAATCCAATCCAAAATCTGTCTTCTCGACAACTCTAGGGTTTTGCCGAACACCGTCTTCTTCAGAATTGATTACTGTTTGTTTATCAGATCATCGATCCCTTGTCTTTTGTCCTCTTCCGATATTCATCGCATTTAGCATCTTCATAATATTGCAAAGAGACCCTTCCATTCAATCAAGTTGTCGCTCGATTTTTTCATGTTATTGTTCAACCTTTTCAAACCTCCGCTCAATTGCAGCAGGTATAGTTCCACTAGAACCTTCGTCAGCCATCAGATCGAGGACGAACCTTGCTCTGATACCAATTTGGCATAGTGGAAGTAGGTTAGCTCGCAACTTAGGCGAGGAACACACACAAGATAACACAAGAACACAATAGGTTCTGTAGAAAATTATGTTTTGATAATTGATAATAGTCTAAAAAGTCTCCACAATAACAAACGACAATACAACCTTTAAATAAGGATGATAGAAAACCCTACAACAACTAGGACTCCTAACTCAATTAGGAAACTAAGAAACATAAGGAAACCTAAATAGACCAGGAAACTAAATTAAAGTCATCAACGCGTACTACATCAATTTCATTTTGGTTGAAATAACCTCCATTCCTTACTTTGTATACATTCAATTTACAAGTAAAGTTCACATAACTATGCATGGAAAGGAGGTTAGTGAAATGAAAATGAGATCAAAGATATGAACTGTAAAATTTCACAAATCATGAAGGCACATAAGTAAGCATTAAATTACTCAATTACCTCCATTCCTTACATTTTATAAATTCAATTTACAAGCAAAGTTCACATAAGTATACATGGAAGAAGGTTAGAAAAATGAAAATGACACTACAGGAACTCTAAATTTTCTGAAAACATAAAGGCGTATATGCAAACCTTGCAAAACAGTGGGGAAATTTATGAAACTTATCCTAGATATATTTTAATATAATCTCACACAGCTTTTTACAATTATAAGATAATAAAGAATCCTAAAGGCCACTGGAGATACCCTTAGTTAAAGCCTCACATTCAAAACAACGCAGTTAGTTCTCAACTTTAATTTCTTAACGCACCTTTGAAATATGAACACCAAGATTCCGGTGAACACCAGAGCATTCAATGCACAATAATATACCAAGATTAAGAGATGACCAATCGGGATCTGGAGCACTGCACTCTGCACAAAGATCATTTCCAGGTACTTCCCGAAGAATAGCAGAAACACAATCTACTCTATTGAACTTAAGGTCATCTTCAAAAAAATTTTGGGTATCTAATGATTGAACATCACAAGAAGCACTGCTAGTAGATTTACTACTCTCGAGATTTACAGTTGCAGGAGGTGGCTGCAAAACGTAAAAGTAAACATATTTAAAATAAACTTAAATGCATGGTTGCACATTTTCACAAAAAATCATGGAAAAGGAAAATCCTTTTAAAAGGTAAACCTGTCCATAAAACTGAGAATTGAAGAGAGATACAATAGCTCCAGTTAATCTGTTTGTCCAGTCCATCCTATCTGCCTCATTTTCAGCCTGACTAACCCAGGACAGAAAGAAGTTAGCATTCACAATTTCATCCAAATAAGTTCAACTACATACTAACAATGTGTGAAAATAAAACATAAAAATTTAATTGCGAAACAGAAAAATAAATAAATAAATCATAAACTAAACTAAAGAACAACATAGGCAATGGGGACTAACTTGCCCCTTAAATTTATATATGTTGCCAATTATAGGAGGACCAAATCATCTTGACAATATAGAAATTCACTTTAATTAAGACAAAAAAAAATAAAAAATAAAAAATAAGAAAGAAAGAAAAAAAGAAAAAATTATTGCACAATTTCCTTGAGAGCTAAACTCTTGAAGTGTCATTAACACTACAATCTGTTGACATTTTATGTTTAAGCATTGTTTCCAATTTCAAATTATACCGAGCACATCTAAGAAATAAAAGAAGTCATAATAATCGAGGAAGAAAATATTGGTGTTGACTAAACTATCAAGGGATACAAAGCACAAAATATCAAGTCATCGGCATAAATATAGACTAAATATAAAATTCACAAAATTTTTGAAGCAAATGACAAACTTAGGCAAAAACATAGAAATTTTGAATGAAACTTGAGGAGACAATTAGTCAATTATGATTTCAAGAAAATAAAAAAGAAAGTCGACCAAAATATTATAATATTTTTTATCACATAATGAAAGAACAAAATATTAAAGTGGATGCAAAATCCAAAAAAAGTTAGAAACAAAATAATTTGAACCCTTTTTCATGAAATTTCTTTAGCCAATGACGCCCAAAATGAAGCTAAAAATTTAAGATGATTCAGGAGAAAGTTGAAATCTTTAACTTTTTCATTGATGGTCTGCTAGCTCTCTTCCATGGATTTTAATTTCCCTAGAAACTTGAACGATACAAAATATTTGAAATTCTCCTCTCTTTTTACTTTTCTAGGTATCTCTCAACCTCATATTGAATTACTCGATCCAAGACATGTTATTATGAGGTTCTCATCACAAGAAGATTTCATTCAAGCTTGGACCAGGGAATCTTTGACATGAGAGTGTGGTCACTTGATTCCTCCCATATTTTTCTTATACAATTTTTATTAAATTCTTTATAAAACATCTGTCTTTCCCAGTACTCAAGCCTCCAAGATCAATTGGAAAGCTTGTCCCTACCAAGGCTCAGTTTTTTGTTTGGTTATTAGATCATTAATACTTTTGATATGCTACAAAGACGGCCACATATTAGTACATCCCCTTTATTATCACAGCCTTTTCTTCAAGACTGTTGAAAGTTGGATTAATCTGTGATGATTAAATGCTGTTATTCTTTATTGGTTAGTTTCCTAATGAGTTTAGGAGATAACAAGAAATTCCAGCTAGTCTTGGACATTTTTTGGAGGCAATACATATCATGACGAGCTTTAATATTAAAAATAAATAAATAAAAAAAAGAAAAAAAGGAAGAGGTATAAATGAGGAAAATATGAGAAACCAAAAATAAAAATACAGTATTGCAATATGCTGAAATCAAACCGGCTAATCTACTTTCAGTTAAGATTGAAAATAAATCCTTAAAATTACTCCACAGAGAAAATAATTTCACCAAAAGTCACACACATAAAGGGGACATTTTTAATGATCAACATATTTTATACCAATTACTTGTGCAAGCTGTTTACATAGGAAAGTTTACAGTCCAAAGCATGTGACAATAAACTAGAACAAATAAAAGAAAATCAATAGTATGAAGCAACCTGAGATTGAATTAGCTAACAGTTAGTCCTAATTAGGCCCAGCATCAAAGTTATCCAAATTTTGTGATTCAGTTGATTCTTTATGCTTCCATTTTTTGATGTTCTTGTAACCTTCATTACCGGTGTCTTTTGAACTTTTTATACATGAAGGTAATCATGTTTTGAGAGTTTTTTCATTTGTTGGCACTTACTGCAACTAAATATAATGCCTTAATGATAACAAGCCACTAAAATGTGGTCACATGCTTAATGCTTTTTTATTATGATTTCCTTTCACAAATTGAATTTGACATGATTATTTCCATATGGCTACCTTGAGTAGACATTATGGTTTGCTTGAAATAAGTTAGGTCATGCAGGCAGCAAATGTAACTAATGAAAAACACTACAGTACATCTAATGGCAGTCAATTAATTACCTGCAATGTATAAGTCTTCAAGGGAGATATTATTCTGAAGCAAAGCCGTAGATCTGTGTCATCTGCATCCATCTTTATTGTTGACATGCGCAGATCAACAGTACGACAGCCCAGAATGTCTTCACTAAATGATGCTGCCCTACTGTGCCGAGAACGGAATCTCCCAAACACGCCACTGTTATGCTCAGTTGAACGAGTGAAGTGTAGTGACTGAGACCCCTATAATGGCGACAGGCGCAATTGAAAAGGTAAAATCAGGAGTCTATCATAGCAAAGAGAACATTATTGTTTGAATATTTCACTGTGCAAAGGGATACGCAACTAGAAAACTAATTTGGCCAAGACTTGATACATCTAAGAAAAATATCAGATGAAAATAAGTATCACCAACAGTACAAATTTATAATTTAGATCACAAAAATACAAGTAAGCTAACCTATGTATATTAAGCTAACACAATAGATAGTTCTAACACTCCCAATAACATGCCAACCCACCCATTAAGAAAGGACTTTAATTAGGCCTTGCACATGCAGTGTATTAACAGAATTGGGGTTCATCAGGATTCAAATACAATACCAAAAACACAACCAGGTACTGATACCATATTAATGCACCACTTTTACCAAAAGCTTAAGCTTTTAGAAAGTGGGCCCAAACTATGTATATCAAAGCTATCTGAATAGATTGTTTCAATATTAAAGTAGCTCAAAAAGTGGAGCTTCTCCCAAAAGCCAACACATGACAAAAGCAAGAAGCTCATATTCCAATTTAATAAACTCTTCTTTTCTTTTTTCATTTTTTCCCACAATATCTTTATAAATTCTAGGATGTTGAAGTTCTAGCATTATCGTTAAAATACCATTTTGATTTTCAATCAAACAGTTAATAAGAAAAATGCTCTTTTGATTAGTTGTAACTCTAAGCAAGATCAATGTTAGGACTACAGATACTTATATTGAACCAGGGCAGTAGATTAGAGACTGAAACAGTTGCAGTCTTGCAGCAGAAAACATTAGAAACCAACCAAAAAATTGGGAAATATACACACTACTATAAAATGAATAAATAAGATAAACGAAAGAAAACCAGCAAAGAAAGTACAGCACATCAGCAGATTTGCAGTAGTAACTAGGTTTCAGCACATAGATGTAGAATTCCAAGCTTGAAGAATTGAAAGTAGAATTCCAAACTTAAACAATTGTTAAAAAAGCCTTACAACCATGTGGTAGAGTGGATGCTAGGGTTTAAATTTGACAGAATCAGAAACTTTAAAAAGGGCCAGAGATGTACCAGAAATTTGCAGATGACCGTTTAGAGTGTAAATGAAGAAGAAAATGAAAATAATGATCGTTTGACAAGAGAGAGGCTGATATCTGCAGCAAAATGTTTATTAGCTAAAGTTTTTATTTACTTGTTTATTTTTAAATTGTTTAAGAGATTGCGGTAGGCTCTGATAAAACACGAATGGAAGAGGAAGAAGGGACACAAGAGAACTACATTTCCATAACCCAACTAAGACACAACTACGTCCTTTTATATTCTAACAAACACGATGTCCAATAAACAAATAAGTAATTGTATCAATCACCTGAGAACTCCAGCAACTCTAGCTCACTCAGGATAGACAAGCTTACTGTCAACACTTTTGTTGGTAAAAAAAGTCCCTAAAACTTGGAACAAAATGCAAGTTTGACACCTATGTTAAAAGTTAAGCCTATTGATAACGACTCCAAGAGAAAACATTCTGTTTATCCATATTTCACAGAAAGGATCTAATGACTAACAATACACTTACTTTTTTTTATTAGGTAAATTTAGTATACATATTTCATTCCTAAGAATTAGCAATACACTATTTCCTAAATTAATCAAATAAACTAAATATTTACAGAATATACTTTCACATTACTTCAATCGAGGAAGGTTCAAATTTTATATGAATGAACCATAGCAAAAGCATCTAGATTAAGGCCAAACTGCGTGGAGAGAAGGCTATTTGTTATTAAAAAATGTCATTCTAGTTAGGAAACTACCAAGCAGATTGACTGCTAGTGGGTCATAGTATCAAAATGAAGACTGATCCATCAAGAATACCAACACAAATTTCATCAGATGTGATAAACCACAAAAGAGAAAAACAAATGGCAACACATAAATACAAAAAAAATAAAAATATAGAATACCAAATGTTGGGCAGCTTGGAATATACAAAGATAATAGAAGAGTTTAGCTGAGAAGAAAAGAAAATGTGATAATGGATAACCAATAATACAAGTGGTGATAAGAAAAAAATGGATGCATGATTCCATAAAAAAATTTGGTGGCACCCTGATGACACAATAAGAGGAAATTGCTCAAGATAATTAGTCAATTGCATTAAGAATCCATCAATATGTAAATGAAACAAAAGGCTCTATCCAACTTTGGAGCATCAAATAACAATGGGAGGATAATAAAACATATTTCTTACATAAGACAGAGAGGTTAGAACATGGGTAAGCATATTTTACACAAGGGACGAAAGAATGAGAAATAATGTATTGAAGCAACAAACTGAATTTTATATTCAGAACGCTTTCTAAGAAACTTACTGACAAAAAACCACCAAAAGTGTAGCAAGTTTCAAAAGTTATGCTACTTCAGAATATTACAGCATAATTAACTAAGGAAAACAAGTCTATCGTGAAAGAAACTCTTTGTTTTTTTTTTTTGGTACTCATGAAAGGAACTCTTTATGGTAAGTTTAAACAATAACTCAATAACAATAGTGAACACAAGGAAAATATTTACTAGCGCAAATTGGCGGAGACTTAAGAATAAAAAAGTATAAACATACCAAGGGTTTTGTGCCCTTTATTCTATAATAAAATAAAGTTCCTTGACTGTTCAGTACAAAAAACCTCCTCTTCCAATCTCCCCTCAAATTTGAAGATCGCTTCAACAGATAGCCTTGCTTGATTGTCTGGACCTGAAATTAATTATTGTAAACACAGAATGTACTTATTTCCCCATTTCAGTATTACTAATTGACAAGATGTCAATTAAGAAATTTGAAATAAAAAATTTAAATAACAGCTATTAGAAGTCAAGACATACTTGAAATATAATCATTTTATTCAGTGTAGGAAACATCTTAAATTATATATAAAAAAGTTACCTCCCCATTTGCAGTGGACGGCATTATTGCTTCTATGTTTTTGTAAGAACTCAAACCAAATGCACTAACTGCATCAACTGAAGAAGGCTCTAATTTACTGGAAGCTAGAAGACTGTCCAGCTCAGCTTGTGTCCTGAATTCCTGAATCCTTTTGGCAAGTTTATCTTGTTCAACTTTGGCCTGTTCTTTAGATTGTTGTGCATATGTTAGTACCTGATGTCAAGAAAAAGCAATTAAATATTAGTTTAAATATATTTTCCCAAAAAGCAATCAAAATTTTAAATTTTACAACATTTTGAGTTAATGCCAGAGGTAAAATAGGACAAGCCAAGCTATCAAAGAGGGAAAGGTTTAACTATATAGTAAAAATATTAGTTTAACCAAATTTTCCCATAAAGCAATCAAAATTTTATGTTTTACTACATTTTGAGTAAATGCCAGAGGTAAAATATGACAAACCAAGCTACCAAATAGGGAAAGGTTCCGTCCACAGCATACATAGTATCAGTGATAAAATAAATAAGTCAATTTTTAATTCGTGGAAAACAAAATATACCTTTTAGAACATAATGACATTACAAACTATTCAAACCCTATGTTTAAAAATCATCCATTCCCCAATTTAACATGTCACTAGAAAAAACAAGAAAATAAATAAATAAATAAACGACTGGCTAAAAAAACAAACAAAACAAAACATAACAAAATGACAATTTAAATGAAACCACCATTCCAACCCAAAGTGAGTTTAAATGGACGCAAATTGAGAGCATATCAAATAGTAACATAAGATTGTTCTACATGGAATATGATCATAAGAAATCAACACCTTCAAGTCAGGTAGGGAGCTGGAAAGTAACTTCACCATAATTTTACCTTAACTTAGGTTTGCTGCATTAAATTTAATGCATCACAAAATCATCAATCTAGTATATGATGCAAGCAGTAGTGGTATGGAATTTCAATTTTTCCTTTCATATTCAACGGTCCTATGTCTCCTCATATTTGAGGTGTCAAGTATTTAACTCATTCCAAACTACCAAAAAAATATGTAAATTAAAATTGTACCTCGTGAATATATGGTTCCATTTCACTGAACAACTCGTATCCCTAAAGCATAAAGAGATCGGTTCTGTTTAGTTTACACAATAACAAAATATTAATCCGTAAATAAGTAAATCTAATAATTAATCAACAAACCAGCTTAAAATATCTTAGATGAGCATCCATAATTGCACTAATTGATTCCAAGAACTCATGCTTCTTCTTTGCTTCAACATTCATAAGTGCATTTACCTGCAGTCCTTAAATCATAGAGAAAGGTTTATCACAAGCAGATAGCATTACAAAAAGAAAAAAAAAATGTTAATGAAAAAAAGGATTAACAAGCATAGAAGACATACTAGATTGAAGCGACTTTTCTCAAAAGCTGATTTTGAATTTTGTAGATCCTGTCATAAATAAGGGACAGTGAGTTCCTCAATTTGAACATGGTATTCAGCAAACGCTAGCCAAACATCATTGTTCAACCACCACCCATTTTTCACAAGAACAAATGTAGAATACTATGGAGATGCCTTATTGTGGGCAGTGTAGATTTAAAGCAGTAATAGAACTTTGAATAAAAGGTAGAAAATGTGGTAACTTTTGAGAAGTAATTAATTAAGTTAAATACTTCCTGTGGGCATCATTTTCTTTAGTAGTTTAAGTTGTAGAGATTGTATGCTAAGGGAAAGAAAATTGCTGTACATTGTTTTCAAGGATTATTTTACTATGTATTTGTTGTCCTTCTTGTGGTTAGTGTATTATATTAGACATCTAGTCCACCTTTTTTCCCTAGTAATGTTTTGTTTAAAAAGTAAAATTAATTTTGTTTCTCATCAAAGAAAGAGATACCAAATTTACCAAGTACAAGGCTAGTGAAGTAAAATAATCCAAAATATAGCTAGTAAAATAAAAACCAAGTAGTGTATTGCTTACAATAATAAATATAGCCAGTAAATAAAAACCAAGTAGTGTATTGCTTACAATAATTTTGTTGAGTTACAACTAATTCCAAAATCTTAAGCTTACAGCAAGCGGGCACTATTATGTATATCCTTCTAACACATAAAGATAGTTGACAGTTTTAACACTCCCATTATGTGTACGCCCATCAATTAACATTAGAGGAGAACTGGACCTTACACATGCAGAAGAATTAATTAAAGAAAATGTGGTTTAGCAGGAAATGAACCCAAGACCACATAGATAGCTAAGCTCTAATACCATGTTCAGTTACAATTCGTACCAAAAACATAACTTGATAGGAAGTAGGTCCAACTACGTATAACTATCACAATATATTAATATTTATTTATTACATAAAGTGAAACAATTTATGATAAGATATAATTATGATTGTACATATGTTTTAACTAAATATATAGTGGGGACAAGATAGTAGAAAATTAGTGAACTACAGGAAATCATCTAAGATGTCAATAATTACACAAAATGTCATGAAATTATAAAAGCTGATTTCGAGAGGAATGGAAATGTACCTCCTCTAGCTCTGCAACAATATCTCCCCTTGTATTCTTCTTTAATGACACAAACTTTTCTCGTGCCTGTCACTCAGTATGTATAGAAGGAAATAAACTTACAGCAGTTGTCTTATATCATTACTCTCATTCCAACAATGTTTACACAGTTACAAAGTCTCATGACATTCCAAATACCTGGTCATAAACGTGTATTGCTTTGTCAAAGCGTCGCCGGGACTCCTACAAAATTAATAGAGAGGCATATGAGTAAAGATAAAATGAGTAAGATGTTTTATAGTTTCATTTTAACACCTAGCACATACTTAAAAAAGAAAAAGTAAGAGTCACCCTTTTAATATCAAGCTTCCAGAACATGAAATATTTCATTTTCACTTGTACAAATAACAGCAAGGTATCTAAAAGTTACGATATTGATTAAGCATTTCAGAATTAATAAAACACGTAGGGAAATTTTCATACACCACTTGAGGTTTAGCTTAGTTATACTTAGGTCCCACTTGTTTTGAAATTCATCAGTTACACCCCTATGGTTTAAAAGAGTTACTCTCAACCCTATTAACTAAACAAAAAGACAATAATATCCCTTACCACGATAAAGTTCATTAAATGAATAACTTAACCATTATAATAAATAAATAGTTAAAAATAAAACAATTAATTGTGAAAAGCGATTGAAGTTTTATTAAATAAAAAATAAGTAATAAAATTTGAAAATGGAAAACACTTTAGGTTTTCTTTTAAATTTATAATGACTCTCTTCCATAGTTTTTAAATTTTTGTATTATCAAAATTAAATTAAATTTTAAACAAAATCTAGCATAACAATTTTTCCATTAAAATTTCACTTAATAGTATTAATTATACTACCTTAAATAGAATTTATTGTTATTATTTCATTATCTATTATTTCTTCTTCACAACCAATATTTAAAAACTATTTAACAGTTCTGGTATTATAATTGAAGTACAAGGTACAGTTGTCATGACAAATTTAAGACTATCGGGATCTATAATTAAGAAAAATCAGAAAGTGTAGAGGAAACTTTCCCTCAAAACAAATCTAATTATTAGAAGTGCAGAAAATTCAAAGTCAAAGTGCACAGATTGCATAAAACCTAGAGTGTAATGCAATATAAGAACTACCTTCTATGAAAATGAGAAAAAGTAGAAGACAGAATTTTAAGACGACCAGGACAATATAGAAGACTACATAACAATGCAAGCTAAATGCTTGCACTGAATTTCAAGACCAGCAGGGCAAGATTATTTACCTACATCAAATCAACAAAACTCAACCAACCACTGTAGCGGCAATTATCAGAATATCAATTAGAAGCAATCACCCAAGTTTTTCTGTCCCTCAGTTGCTTTTGTAATGTGCACATGCACATGTGCAATGTTCACATAAAGCCAAAATATTTCAGGCTTTGGTTGCCAAGTACTTCTTCGTTTTTTCTATTTCCTTTTCTTTTTTGGTTTTCCTTTTATTTTCATAGGAAACATAAGTTTATTGAGAAATGAGAGAAATACTAGCTTTGAGTGAGAAGAAATCCTCCAAAAAGGAGCAAACATTACAAGTCTAACAAATAACTTACTACTTAAAAATCCAAATACTCCACATTATACTAATTCATAAAATCCATAAATAAATGACGATCTAGAATTTTTTTTTATTTTTAATTTTTTTAATTGAAGAAGCCAGTAATAATGCCCACAATTGAATTTGTCCAACATAAATTCCCATCTAGAGATTTTACTTCAAAAATTATGCAATACCCCTAAACCAAAGAAGAAACCAAGAAGCCATCAATGCACATTTGAACAAGCATAAGCATCTAAGATAGGGATCGATAGGGAAGGCAAAAAAGAAGACAAAAAGGGGTAGAACAAAAAGCAATTATTAGGCCCCCATGGTATGCTCATAGGAGTGGTCGTTTGCATGGAGGCAGGTTAATTAAAGAGGCAGGCATTACAAAAGAAAATATTCCATGAATTATGAAATTTTAACAGTCAATATCATCACATAATGACCATGTTGAAAAGATGGATCATTTTCAACATCATGAACAACTTATAATAGGAACAAGAATATTAAGGAAGATGTTGCTTACAAGCATAGTATAAGATATTGAAATGTAGGGTAATCATAAGCAATAAATAACTCTATAAAATAGAAGAAAAAAAATTTGTTCAATTTGAACAAAGCATGTTCAAAGATACTGGGGAATATAAATATTCAAAACTAGTGCACTTCAAAGTTGGGCAATATAGTCATGTTCAAAAACAAAGTGTGACAAAGGTACAAATATTAAGATGGGTCAATTGTAATATCTACCAAAATATTGATGAAAAGAAAGTCATTACCAGCAAAGATATAATGAAGAGTTTCGTTTATGAGATAAAAGGAAACTTCAAAAGAAGCAACTTTTTGGTTTTCTTTGTGTCCAGAAAACTAGATGAGCATACAAATTACATGATGAGTTTAGTTTTCTTCAGGATTTTGCATCTTGAGACATGTGGCCAAAATGCTTTATCATACTTTCTGGCATCTGCCACTACTTAAATCAGAGTAAAGTTATACAGAAAACATACTACTGCACTAATGCCTGAAGCAATTTTTCAATGTGGTTATGACAGCAGCAACATTGGAATAAAGAATCACCTTAGCATCTTGTAGATCAACTGTCATAAAGTGCGTCAGCCGATCAATTAACACATGCTCCACCTATAACACAAAATTCAGTCAACTAAATATAAAATTAAACATAACAAAAGAAAAAACAAAATGAATGGGAGATCAATGCAAAAGAATTGGAGATCCTTGCTTCCTATCACACATAGCGCCATACATGTTACTAGTCTTTTTTATTTTTTAGAATACTTGATCTAGTAAAAAAGAAAGAGAATACATCATTTTACTTTATGCTCTACATGGCCCATAGTTAGTATCCATTAATTAGAAACCATTGGCAGCCTATTTCAATTGACAACGCTTTCAATTAGTAGCTCACTCCAATAAGCAACCTACTTGAAAGGTCATGTGGCTTGAGAAACCTTCATGAAAACAATCTGAAGTAGTCCCATAGAAGCTTCTTCAATCTCCCACTTTCTACAATTCCTCCGAACAGCCATTTTTGGTGAGTTGTAGTTAAATAGAAATTCACTTTTTCCTCAACTTCTCCTCACTTTCTTCTCTGTATTCTTTTTCCATCTTTTTAGAACATTTTGTCACAATCAAGGATTTTTTCAGTGATAGTGCTAGCATCGCTACAATATCTATACTCTTTAGCCAATATCAAACTGGTACAACATTATGAAGAAATCCTGGAAGACATATCAGTCATCCCCCATATCAGTGTCAAAACCGAAAATATTCCAACAATAATACAATTTTGTTATTTTCTTCTCTGAATTTTACTACTTACATCCCCTATCCTAGAAGTCAAAAATCAAAGTAGATGATGGTACTTTGGCAACTGTTGCTAACCAACAATCTCTAATATGGATTTAAATTCTTCAGAAATATAAATGAGCAAGAGATTGGTTCAGTTGTTTAATATGCTTAATGGGGTTGAGTTATAAAGTAGAGTTTCTGGGTTTCTGGTAAAAGGGTCAAGGTTTTGTGTGTGTGTGTGTGTGTGTGTGTGTGTGTGTGGATATAAAAGAAAAGGATGTGGTTCATTGAATCCTCTGAACTAACAAGAGTTTTTGGTTGATGACCGACCGCCTCTCCAGTATTTTAAACCTGATGATTTATTTCAGAAGGCTACAAATAGTCATGGCTTAGTTCATTTGTTGGAAACGCTTAATGGGGTTGAGTTAAAAAATGGAGTTTCTGATGACATCTTTCCAATTCAGAACAATCAAAGAAAAAGGAAAATCTCTGAAAGTTTGTCAGTAGAAGCCCACAAAGATGCCAAGTATTTAGCTTTCTCAAAAAGATCTTCACTGCCCATTACTTTGCCTTCAAATATTCTATTATTCCTTTCAATCCAAACTACCCACATCAAAGATACCACTATACACTTCCACATTACTTTGCCTAGTTACTAGTACCAAAACCAATTGGTTTTTCCACCATCAAAGACCCACAATATTTAGGAAACACCCACCAGAATTCAGCTTCTTGTAGCAGTCTAACCCACAAAATTCTTGCAACTTTACAATGAAGAAGTAAATGATCTAAAGTTTTCCCTTCGTTTTTACACATAACATACTAGAATGGAGAAATAGTTCAATATGGATTGTTCCTTTGAACTTGACCATTCAAGTCAAAAGGCTATAATTCCTAATTATCTTAGAACTTTGCTTGGTTCATTTATATTTCTGAGGCCAATACTCAAGTTTTGACTTTTGAGTCAAAGAGACCTTATACTTTGTCCACATATTGGTTTCTTTTATGTAATGAAAGTCACGTATTGGTTTCTTTTATGTACAGAAAGGGTAAATCATTTGTTTTTCCATGGTAAAATAAAAGGGTATATCGTTTGTTTTTCCATTGTAAAGTTTGTCTAAAGATGTGGTACTAGTTAGGGATGTTGGAGTTCATGGTCAACCACTAGAAATACAGGTTCTTTACATTTTGAAATTTTTCTGGATCTGGTACCACTAATAGAGTTTAGGCTGTGTGAAAATTTAAGGAAAAGTTATGAGAGCATTTTGCAGGACAGTATCCAATTTCAGGCAGGGCTATAGAATGAGACAAAATAATTAAACTTCCCAATGACATTATCTAGGGCATTGAGTTACTGAAAACAAATTCCATAGTCTTAATTTTCATTTAGTTATGAATGAAATTTTGTTTTATTACTTCAGCTTTTTCCGCCTTTTCAATCAAACTTCCGCTCAATATGCATATTTCATGCAAAAAGGAATAAGTTGGAAAGGGTATAATGAGGGGAAGTATATGTAAAAAAAAAAATGAAAATATAATGGCAGATCTACCAAAAAAATAAATAAATTACAAGGGAAGTTTGTACTTATAACTTTTTATTGGTCTCATCCTATAATGTATAGCTTTCTATTAATTAAAGTTTTTCTATCAAAAAAATATGGTCTAATCTGGATTTGAAATAATTTGAACTGTAGTCAAAGCTTTGTAATCCATCTTTCATACATAATAAAGTTCTGTTACTTATTGACAGGAGAATATGAACATCAGGCTTACATCAAAGCAACAATCCAGACCTACTTTTAGCAGTCAACAAAAACTGATATGCTTGGAAGATGAAACACAACTTTGGTTTTATTATTGATAAAAGAAAATGCATCAGAAAAAACACCTTGCATACTACGTCACATAATTAAGAAGATCACGTCTATTACTAGGCAAATTGAAAACTCACTTGGGAACGAAGAAGCTCTTTATAAGTAGAAAGCTCACGAAATGCAGTAATGAATCTGGACATTACAGGACCTGGAATGAGAGAATCATAAGAAGCAATATTACATTAAATCTTTACCAGATTTTTCAGTTTCAGCTGTACAAACAAAACTCTTCTTTTTCTTTTCTTTTCTTTTCTTTTTTCTTTTTTTTCCATCAGTGTTATCACCAGCTAAGCCTATGTTTAAATTAGCAACTTAATCTGCACATAACTTGTTTCCAAGATAGGTCATAAAACTCAAGGAAATACACACGCAAACCCTTAGGACATAGCCAACTTTACACAGTTTGAGTATAAAAGCCAATTTATTACCAAGAATGCTCATATGTTATATAGATTGAATGTGATGATTTACATGCAACCCAACAAGAAAGGTTATAAATATTTTCCACATCATGAAGAAAATGTTAATCTTTCATTTGCTAACAACAACGAGAAGAAAGATATTAAACAATCTTCCGTCTACATCCTTTATAACATATATCAATATCTATAAAAGTCCATCCTATCTAATCAACACAACTTGGTAGCTACCAATAGGTTTTAAATTTTGTGATTAAATCTAGTTAAGTTACCATCAATGCCAAAAATTTACAGTGGGTTCGATGTATCAAGCCAAAGCAACACATTTTATGGTTAATACTTAACAATCACCAACACACGTGCAGAACTACACACTAACAGATATCAGGATCAATAAGATTCAAACACAGTACCTAACAGACTTTTAGGTTCTAACACCTGATTAAGATACCATAAACCCCCCCCCCCAAAAAAAAACTTCATCTGTAAGGAAGGGACCTGACCATGTAAATTTAGCCAGCATAAGATGAACTTGTAAACAAATCTTACTATATTAAATATTTATTAGAGTCCCTCATTGTACTCCTCAAGATTTTTATTATAAATTAGAGCAATTCATTTTAAATACAAAAGTACAAGCTATCCAACTTTAATTACACTAAAAGCCATTATGTAATCATTCCATAAGAAGTATTGGTTTAGCATGTTAAGTTAGCATTGATACTAAAAGCTTAAATTATTAAGAGGTGAACTCAATAACGTATATTAAGCCATTACACAACATATGCTTAATACTACCCCTCCCATATAAGCCCATCCAATAACAGGACAGAATGCAACGTGCACCACAGTAAATTAACAAAAAATAGAGGTTAGCAAGTTACGAACTCAAGACCATATAGAAAATAAGATTATAATGCCATGTAAAGTTACCATCAATCTCAAAAATTTTAAGATATTAGGAACTTGAGCTGATTATGCTTATCAAACTAACACGCACATTATAAAATTTTGTAGTAATATTCTTAAGAAGAGGAAGTAATGAAGATTCAAAATTTGGATCCACAACAACCTCCAATGGATACACTAACAGGATCATCTTGTCCACCACCAAATGCTTCCAAAGAATCTGCAAAAGAAGTGTCCCCATTACATGATTCTCCAAGGGCAGCCCTGTGAACAGACAACAACAATAAAAAAAATTTCCTCTATCATGGCTTCAAACTTCCTTTTCAGAAGCAAACAAATATAATAATACAATTGAATTAAAAATAAATGAGAATGCCTATAGTTTCCAGTTGCATACTATCCTCCTTGCCAACTAAGAAAATAGATGGCTTGAGGATCACATCCAGCAAGTTTGCTTACTGTTCCTGGAAAAGATCTAAAGACCCACTTCATAAGAGCATTATACAGATCAATTAAAGTTGAAATCACCAACATTTAATGATGTAGGACACATTGTCATCTAGCAGCCTGCAGCCCATGACCCATGTAGTACACGTTAGATGGCTTTAATTTAGTTTCCTGTTCCATTTTAGTTTCCTGTTCTATTTAGGTTTCCTTATGTTTCTTGGTTTCCTAATTGAGTTTCCTAGTTGTTTTAGGGTTTTCTATCATTCTTATTTAAAGATTGTATTGTTGTTAGTTTTTTGTTCAGACTTTTCAGATTATTATCAAATGATTCAACAGAATTTTCTACAGAACCTTGTGTTCTTGTGTTATCATGCGTGATTTTGTGTGTTCCTCGCCTAAGCTACGAGCTAAATTACGGCCACTACGCCAAATTGGTATCAGTGCCAGGACCTCCTCCGATCTGATGGCTGACAAAGGTTCTAGTGGAACTATACCTGCTGCATTTGAGCAAAGGTTTGAAAAGTTTGAACAGCGCTTTGAAAAGGTTGAACAGCATTTGGATAACATTGAACAACAAATGGAAGAGATGAATGTGAAACTTACGTAGATCTTGGCTGTGTTAAATTTGAGCGATAAGCATAAGTCAACGGAATGACGAGCTGACAAGCAATTAATGGTTGACTCCGAAGAAGAACAGAGTGGATGACAAAACCCTAGAATGGCTGAAAGACAGATTTTGGAATAACTCATGAGCAGTATGAAGGGTTCAGCCATGAGATGGAGGCTGGAAAAAAAATTTCACAAGCAGCTGCACTAATTTTTTGAGAAGGGGATGATGTTGTCAATTCTTTGAAGGCTACTAATGCGCATATTGAAGAACCAGCGCTTCAAATAAATCAAGGGATGGAGGATTATGAAAAGGATTGTCAATTAGTATTGGAACAGCATGTGTTTGATGCTGAGCACAAGGTTGAAGTGCTTGGTCAAGAGAAAACAGTAGGAAATTTGGCTTTTGCTGGCAAAGATTTATTTTCTTTATTTCACAGTCAAATTTTGGAAGAATTTGATGCAGACAAGCACAATCAGATGTTTTTAAAATTGTGCAGTTCCAATGGAAGTCCTTTTGTGCAAATCTCATATTTATGGTGGCAAATCTTGTAAAGGGACAACAAATTTTATTTTCAGCTCTACGAACCTATATTTATGGCGAACTATATTGTTGAGGCAATATAAAAGAGAAGAGTTAAAGATGATTTATGCACTTGGAGTCTACCAAAATCATAGAAAGAAAGAGAGCTGCAGCATAGGACGAGTTTCCTCTACTGCCACAAAACTCGAGACAAATTTTCTTCAAGTGGAGGGGATTGATGTAGGACAAGTTGTCATCTAGCAGCCCGCAGCCCATGACCCATGTTGTACATGTTAGATGGTTTTAATTTAGTTTCCCGTTCTATTTAGGGTTCCTTATGTTTCTTAGTTTCTGTTGAATCATTTGATAATAATCTGAAAAGTCTGAACAAAAACTAACGACAATACAACCTTTAAATAAGGATGATAGAAATCCCTGAAACAACTAGGACTTCTAACTCAATTACGAAACTAAGAAACATAAGGAAACCTAAATAGAACAGGAAACTAAATTAAAGCCATCTAACGTGTACTACATGGGTCATGGGTTGTGGGCTACTAGATGACAACGTGTCCTACATCATTTAACATCGTATAGAATGTTAATCACCCCCAATTGTGCAATGCACTTTCTACCCATACCCCATGTTTGAAGGCACTAAGACCTTCATGGGTTAACCTCCTAGACAGCACTTTTCGCACAAGAGGAGCAGCATTTGTGTGCATTTTTCATTTATGAAATATCCTCCTTTTCCAGATTGTTGGTAAGACTCGTGTAGTACTTCTGAGGATTCCAGAACCACCAAAGAGCCCATTAGAAGGCTAAAATTTACAGTTGGTAGGATCTTAGAAGGGACAAAAATAAGAGTTTGGCTTGGAGGTGCCCCTGTGATGGAAAGGCTTAGAGAGAAAGAAAGTTCATGACTTGTGTGAAAAGTAGAATGATGCAAAATTTGGCAAATATTTAGATTTGGGATTATTTTACCATGATTGACATTAGACTACAATGGTAGGATATTAGCTTTTTGAAAAAGCTCGAAGAAAGTTTTGATCATGACTAAATTAAAAGAAATAAGTAAGAAGAGACTTAGGAAAGTGAGTAAAGAAATAAGAATAGTCTCTAGGCATCATATCAAGACTTCCTCAACATGACACCTTGGGGCTTGGAGTAGAACTGCATCACACAATCCCAAAAGTGTAACTGCAGAAATATATTTAAATTTGTCTCTATGGATTTGAAGAAATTATATCCTTATATATAAATTTCTAGTAATCTAATCTAAAAAGGACTTGGATTCCTAGATAGGAATATGTCAAAACTAAAGTAAAACCTATAGAAAAAAAGCCATAATTTTCATTAATTATTTAACCTTTGATATTGCCATTCATCAATTCAAAAAGCTTCATGCAACCTGTGCCAGATCACTGACACTTTCAGCTATGGCTTTGTTTCAACCATAATCCTTTCAAGCATTAATTTTATTTATCCCCATCTCTTGATTCCACTCAGAATTATAACTTTCTTACTTCATCCTACCCTTCAAACTTCAAAACCTCAAGAAAAACTCAACTCTAATTTTGAATTTCTCCATCCAAATCATATAATAGCTTACTCACTATTTAAGACAATTGAAAATTTCTACCACTAAACTATTTCCTCAGCCCCCATAATATTCCATACCTAGAAAGCACCCCCTGGTCAACCAGAAAAGATAACTAGCTTTTTCCATTTCTCACTATAATCCTTATTACTCCTCCTGCATCTTCAACAAAAAGTTTATGTTCTATTTGAAAATCAAAAGCTCAATGCCTAAACATATTCAAAGGCTCCCTCTCAATTACTCTCTAACACATCCTCTAATGAAGAAACTGAACTGTGTCTTCAAATGTTTCCCATCCTAGAATCAGAGTAACTTATGAACTTCATTATAGACTCAAATCCCAAAGTATACCAGATAGGGAAATATAGTAAGGCTCATATAGGCACTTCAAATTCACAAAAGTATATAACCATCAAAATCATAAAAGGAACCTAATTGAGGACACCAAAGAGACAAAATAACACAACCAATAAAATTTAAAAAATAGAAACAAAAGTAATACTGTAACACATGAGGTAACTGTTATTCTTTATGTCATAATTAAGCATTTGCATTTCTGTTGCGACACAAGTTTTTGCAGATATTCAGGGTTTCAGAAAACTAAGCTTATCCAAGCACCCTAAGCTAACTTGCTATATGAAGAATTCATTCTTCAATACAAACTCATAATCATTGTACCTTACTTTATTGAGAAGAAATGAAATACAATTAGTCAAAAGGATCATTGTTAACAAAACCGTCTGTAGCATAAGCCTCAAGGCAGGTGCACCACTTACACCTCGACATGGTGAGGTACACCACCTCAAGGCTTAGGCATAACCTCATCTTTTTATTTATTTTGGATGCTATTTCTTTATGGGTTAACATTTATCGCAGCTGAGGCATAAGCCTAATCTTCTGCCTTATTTTGGATTGCTCTCTCCCTCTCCCTCTCCCTCTCAAATCTAGGTCAAAGTGACCTAATTACAAAAAATAACCAATCACCTTGTTAGCTTGCTGGGTTTAGGTTTTGAGAAAGAGATCGTGAAGTTGCTGCTATCTGATGATGGTGTTGAAGACTAATTTAGTGAAGCCAGAACTTTGAATAATGAGAAAGACATAGAATAACTAAATTAGGAAAGATGAGGAAACATTTGCTGTAAGCATCTACTATACATTCATAAGGCCCTAATGGATGACAAATTAACAATGTAACATGTCCCTGCACCTATCAAAAAGTAGTATATCAATTCCACAAGGAAGCTTGTTTCAGAAAGTTAATGAGAAAGCTACAAAAGGAAAAACCAGGAACACACCATTCATATTAATAAGAAGTTTTAGCTTCGAGTTTGGCACATGTTTGGTATTGACAGTTTCCACATAATCTTATCCCATTCAACTCCAATAAAATATTCTTTACAAGAGACATGAAATCAAACCAAAAGAGAATAATAATAATTTTCCTTATTTTCTTATATGGTAACACTTATAACAGACGAGGAATATTGCAAGAGACTCATTTTGCAACCTTTGTATAGTCTTTTCCTTATTTTCTTATATGGTAACACTTACAACAGATGAGGAATATTGCAAAAGACTCACATAAACTTTTTACACCCTTTGTATAGTCTTTGGCAGCGATCTTTCAACTCATCAGCTGTCTGCTCTAGGGAACATAACTGTCAAAGAAAGACACTTGATCATAATTTTTTATTAAAACGCTACAAAATACAACAAAATCCATTGTTCAGTTTACAACAACTATGCCATGTAAATAAGGTAGCTTATTATTTATACAATTGTTGCATCTACCATATAGAATAATAAACTAAAGGACTTCTTTAGCTCTCATACGCTGCCATGAAAATAAGCTAACTTATTAGTGTATATATATAGAATTATTACATCTATCATATATAATAATAAACTAAAGGCTTCTTTAGTTTCCATAGGTTTGAAGAACTTCATTTTTATATTCGTCTATAAAGACCCATTCTCAAACATAATGATCCCGTAAAATAAAATGAAAAATGTTAACTGTAAGCACCACCGTTATTGGAGTTAAAGGACAGTGTGGAAATAAGCCAATCAGGCACTTCCAACATCCAGGAAACAAGCTCATCAATATTTAAAGCATATTATACAAATTCATGTGCTACCCTATTCGTCTCTCGAGGGGAAAGACACACCGAAATTGAAATTGAATAAAATGGGAGCTCACTGAAATTGGCTTAGTTACTGGTGTATAATAGACCCAGGTAATTACTCTTACCCACATGATGGAGTTCAAATCAAAAGTTGAGCCAAATAATAATTAAATTAGGGAAAAACAAGTGCATAGATTAGAGAAAATAAAATAATTTGAATATTGAGTTATGCCACAAGATTGAAAAGAATCAAATGGGTGAAGCTCTTGTTTTCGAGATCCAAGTTTACCATGACGAGAAAAACCCAAAGATTTGGAAGAAAACA
Source organism: Rhamnella rubrinervis (assembly GCA_007844105.2). Classification (NCBI taxonomy): domain Eukaryota; kingdom Viridiplantae; phylum Streptophyta; class Magnoliopsida; order Rosales; family Rhamnaceae; genus Rhamnella; species Rhamnella rubrinervis. The sequence continues at coordinate 11,325,347 of CM017577.2, forward strand.
AACACGCTTTAGTAATGGAAAAAATGTAAATCCAAAATGGATAATGGATAATGGATTTGATTTTACCTGACTCTGAAACATAGGGGAATCGTCCAGCTTGAGAAAGGTCGCCATTTGTTGCTTCTCAATCCCCAACTCTTTTTCTTCTAGATTTTGAGATCCACCGAAAACGAAAGGAACTTGCCGAACTGAAATGTGAAACCTCTGAGGGGCACAAGTTTACTGGCGTTTTTTTTTGGCAACTCGAAGTATCGCACGTTAAATTGAATTGACACACTGATCGTTGGATTTGATCACTTAGCAATTTAGGTCATGACACGCACAGCAGAAACTGACAGGGTGTATTTAATTACAATTTTTGTAAATTTTTATAGACTTTTTATATTTTGGTATTTAATTTAGATTTTTAACTTTTAAGAGTCTATAAAAATCTGATTAGTTAATATATATTTTTATAAATTTTTAGAAAGATTAGTTAATACGTATTTAATTAAAATATTTGAAAAGTTTATAAAATTTTAATTGTATTAAAAAATTAAGTATTTTTATAAGTTTTTACTATATAATAGATTTTTTAAAAGAAATATAAATATCATATATTATTTTTTATCCTTTGTTCAGTCTTAAAATTTTTATCTTTGTATATAAGAATAATTGACTCTCTCTTGTTTAGTCTCTCTATTTTTCACTCTCTTTATTTTAAAATTTATTTTAATTGTAAATTTTTCTTTTTCAAAATTAGAATTTTTTTTATATCAGGTGTAACAAATTTTACACACCCATAAACATAGAATTGATTTGTTTTCTACAACATATTTTACTTGTATAATAGTTTATTGAAGATAATAATTATTTTCTATGAAAAAAAAGAAAAAAAAACATTCAATATATCCCATGATTTGGAATCTATATGTATTAAGTTCACGTTCATGTGGCAGCGCTATGCAATATAAGCCAAAAAAAAAGATTAATTAATGTGCATTTTTTTTTTTTATGAATAGTTAATGTGCGCCTGAAGAAGCTAAGAGCAGCCTGAAAAACACCAGCAAAGAAAGTAGCAGCGTGAGCCAACTGAACATAATAAAGCTTGGGATTTTCAATAGGTTTTTATAATTCATTATATAAAAATAATTTAATAAATAAAAGTCAATGTCTATTAAAGTTTAATAAAATCCATAAAAATCTTTATATTAAAGGTTATAAAAGTCTATACAAATCTTTTAAAATTTTATAAACTCTATAAAAGTCTATAAAAATTCATAAAATTTTTAATTAAATATACTCCCCTAAATTAGCTAGATTTTATATAAATAGGTTCGGGTTAAAGTCAAATTAGTCTGGTTAATATAAATTATTAAACGATCAATCCGTTTAATTCAAAATTAATCTATTTAATTATTAAACGGATCATTTTTAAATCAACCTATTTAATTTGAAATTGACTCATTTGCCATAATTATTAAACAGGTCATTTTCGAATCAACTCACCTGATTTGAAATTAAATTATTTAATAATTATGTCAATTTTAATTGTTTATTTTATGATATTCTGAAGTTTAATTATCTAATTTGTAGTTTATAATTTTTTTTTAAAACTAATCAAAATTTAATAAGGCAATATGACATATTTTGAAATTTTAGAGTTTGGAGATGAAAAAGTGTTAGAAACATTATTATATACACTATATTGTTGTATTATGTTTTAATGATAATTGTATTATATTTTATACACATATTGTTTAAAACTTAACAGAAATTGTATTGTGATTTAATTATTATGGTTTAAAAAAGTAATATATATAAATTTAACATTAATTATGTGTTGTGACTAGAGGAAAAATAATTAAATATTTTCAAGTTATTTAAATAGGTAAATTATGCTAAAAATATAATTTTCATGTAAACGGGTCAATTTCATAAAAAACAAAGCATGTTGACCCAAATTACCCATTTAATAAATGGGTTATACTAGAATGGGTCGTATTTAGATTGAAAATTTCTGACACAGTTAATAAACGGATGATACAAACACAACTCTTCAACACAAATTGTCACCCTAATTTGATCTACCGACTCTCCCATCACCCTTACTGCCACGTATATGTGGATACGGAGAACAAGTCAAATTTTGTCTAAGTGGTCATGTGCTTACCAAATTGAATTATTATTTTTTCAAGTAATAAAGTCTTTGAATTTTAAAGGATTGATTTTTGTGCAAAGAGAATTTGAAAAATGGCCAAAGTAACCGTATCTTGGAAATGTCAAGTGCACGTTTAATATGCATACTAGTTATTCTTTATGACTTAAAAATACCTATTCCTCCCATGAATAAACTATTATAATGGACCAGGAAAATATACATATGTATATAGTATAATGGATAACTATTCCTATTCACTTGATTAGTCAACATGCTTCTCATACGGTGAACTGAGCTTAGTTTAGTGTCTGCTAGGGTTCCAACTATAAACTTTAGGGTTTTATGTCCCCAACGAAAGTGCTGAGAATGGTTACTCTACTAGGCAGGACGACATCCCTTCGAGAAGCACTGAGTGCTCTTTCCCTAGAGGTCAAAAATGATGATGCAGAACAAAGCATATCCTCTCAGGAAAATTGCAGGCAAGCAGACCTTTCAAAGGTTCACTGTAACACACTCTCACATAGTTTTGTAGATCAAATAAAATTAGGGTAGCTATTAAACTAAACTTGCTGAAATTGTGAAAATTTTAAAATTTCTTCAATCATAAATACGTAAATAGTCAAAATTGTTGGGGATAATGCCCTAAAAGCATATTTATTGTATTTTTGTTGCTGAATAATAAATAAAATAGTAATGGTTTTTCATATTCCTTTTACTAGTATTATTTGTAATACTTTATAAATATCATGAAAATTCCTTGATTATTAATGTGACCTTAAACTTAATATATAAAAGTTATATATGTGAGGATTAAGTTTAAGAATAATAATTTAAATTAGTTCGTAATTAATAATTAAAATTTTGAAATCTTTAATTTTATAAAGTTACTAGTACGGTCCATTACCATTGAGAATGGAACAGTTTAATCTGGACTGTTAATGTAGTGATATTTAATGAAGGTACATTATATAATAAAATTATATAGGACTGGACCAGATAAATATTAATTTTCTTATAATATCCGTTAAATATAGAGAATTCATATTTGTCATTATGATGATCATATATAGAATGATCTCAATCCTGAGTATTTAATAGACTCCTATTTGTGACGTTATATTTTTTGATTTACTCGAAAGGGTTTATGGCTAATGATAAACTATACTCTTGTATTTTGGAAACATGATGAAGTGAATAGCTGAAAATGATATATACAGATATGGAATCCATTCCTTCTGAATAGAAGTTAGATAATAGTTCTCTTAAGTGACAATTCAGGTCTTGAACAATAGAGTGCTCAATTCATGATATGATTATGAATTTATTGTTCATTATAGAATTGTTGGTACTAGAGGATAAAGATGTAATTAGAGAGGTTAACAGATTTTGGTCCTAGCTCTAATTATGAACTAATTATGGAGGATTGATCTATATGTAATGATTATATCAATGAACCATTTAATATTTATTTTTGGTAAATTAATCTATAATTTTAAGAGTGCAGTTCCAATTTTTAGTGGAGTAATATTGGAATTAATAAATTAGATATATTAATTAAAGAGTTTAATTAATTATCAAATTTATTGGAGCTTGAAATTATAGGTCCATAGGTCCCCTTGTTATCTCTATAAATATTTGTATTGAACATATGGAATGTGAATAATTAATTTAGAATTATTGAATTTTAAATTTATTATTATTATTTTTGTAATACAGAAAAAAAAATATTTTTTCTGAATTACATATTTGTATCGTTACAAATGTTGTAAATTAATTAATTATGAATTAATTGAGTAATTAAATAATATGATTATTTAATTATGTTTAAAATATATGTGTATTATATATAAATATAATATATATATATATATTTATGTTAATGTTGTTAACGTGAATTGTATAGATATATATATATATATATATAATTAATTAGAATTAAAATAGAGTTATATTTGTTTTAGGAAACCTAATAACTTTAGGTTTTTAAAAGACTCTCTGTGAGACAGAAACCTTTGATTTTTTGACACAAAATTTTATACGCTCTATCTCATGTGTTGAGAAAACAGAGCATATTCAGAAAAATAATATCATTCCTAAAGATGTCCACTCATCTGTTCATTTGGTAGGAGGCTTGATCAAGAAAGATCGTGGTACCAGAAAGCTTGAGAGGCAGATCGTGGTGTTCGTCTTAATCTCTTTCTTGGTAATTTTTTATTTTAACTATTAAAGATTAAATCTATATGCATCTATAATAGATTTGGCTATAAAAATGTTTTATAAAATTTTTGAAATTTCATTATGGTTTTATTCCGTTGATTTGATCATTAAAACCATCAATTAGTATTAAAGCCAGATTGTAGATCTATATAGATTTAATGATTATGTTTTGTGAAAACATAATTTATTCTATTGTATGGATTGAGTAGGCACATATGCATATGATGTGTGTTATTTTATTTTAATTAATTTTTAATTTATGTGATAAATGGTTGATTGAAATTTGATCGTTATTTTGGTTGGTTCCCTTGAATTAATTATTATTATTTTTAAATTAGAAGCTATAGTATATTTCTGTAAAATATAGGATTTTATATGTAAATTATTGTAATTTGATGGAGATCAAGTCAGAGACAATTTTATCAATACAAACCGAAAGCAATAAAGCAAACCTCAACACAGACTTCATATGCACACCACCCAAAAATCACTCATAGGTTTTGTTGAGAACACAACCCATTTGTATGATTCTTTTTCAGCGACCCATGATCTGCAAGCAACCCTTTTGTTGCAACACGTTGCTGGTTGCTGCAGTACATGGCGTGACTTTTATGAGGAGTTTCAGATATATTTCTTTGGGCTTGTGTGAGTGCCTGATTGTCAGGCAAGAGGAGGACGATTTTGAGCTTGTAGGCAAATAACTAAAGCCCACGTGATTGTACACATGAAGATTTTTCTACATGTAAATGGGGTCCACGGTGATGATAACATGATGATGTTTATTAAATTGATTAAATGCCCATGTAATGATGTCATGAAGACTACAGCCTACGGTCACATGAAGAAAAGAAGCCATCTTTTACTATTTGTAATTGATTTATTTAATCTTTTATTTTTAAGGAGTGTTTGTAAATTTAAATATTCAAGAGGATCCGGTCAAATTTTAATGGTATTTTATTTGATGGCTGTTAAATTATAATTATTTGTCATGCATATAACATGTCATTTAATTTAAGCAGTGCCTATTTATAATAATATAATATGACATGCATACATATATATAATTGACACTTATTTTTTTCTAATATTGTATAAGAAAAGAGGATCAAAATAGTTTTGAAATAATTTAATTAGATTAAATTTAAAGGATAATTAGTGGATAAAATTTTAAAAGTTAAAATTATTATTCCACACTTCTTATTGATTATATATATATTTTTAAAGAGTTTAAAAAATAGGTACTCAAATATAATTATCTTTAATCAATTAATAAAATTAGATTTTATTAATATAGTTTATCTTATTAATTAAATTGTTTAATTAATTAAGATTAGTAAAATATGATAAATTATTATAAAATAATGAGTGGGAGAAGGTTATATGACAATATGACCTATAGTCTCCACCACTAGTACAACACCGTTCAATTTAAATAACGCTTCGAGATGCTTTGATTCATCCTCCATACGGAAGGTGTTCATTTAGATTATAACAAGGTTGACTTCTAAGAGATAGGAAACCTAGATGGATTTCAATTTTTAACCTTCCCTACGGAGGCAATTATTGGATTAAATCTATGGAATCCGAAGTGATGAGTTATACTCATGAAGATATATTTAATAAGTTAATTGTATCTTGACTAAATAATGAAGGTAATTAATAAGTGTGAAAATATGAGATATTTTGTTTAACATTTATTAATTGAGAAAGTCTCTATTCAAAGTAAGTGTTGTGACCTACCCTACGGAGGCATGTTACTTGGAACTTGAATAATCTTGGTATTATAATTTTGCATCATACATCATGTTTACTTTACTAAATTTTGATATGATATTTATGCGATATTTTTATTTATTTATTTCAGCAAAATGACCAATCCTATCATCGCTATACTTGCAATTGAAAAATTAACCGGCGATAATTTTGTCAAGTGGAAAAGTAATATGAATATAGTACTACTCTATGACAATTATAAATTTGTCCTCACGGAGAATTGTCCTCCACTACCTGCTGCCAATGCAACTCGAACTGTTCGAGAAGCATATGATCGCTGGATCGAAGCCAATAGTAAGGCTCGATGCTATCTGCTAGCTGGCATGTCTGACGTGCTAAGAACTAAACATGAGAATATGGAGACTGCATATGAGATTATGGAGTCTTTACAGCAGATGTTTAGGCGACCTTTTGATCAACAGCGTCATGAGGCTATAAAGACTGTAATGAATGCTAAGATGAGAAGTGGTAATTCAGTCCGAGAGCATGTGATTAAAATAGTTAATTACATCAACGATGCTGAAACTAATGGGTTAGTTATCGATGAAGCCACTCAGGTGGGAATGATTTTGGAAACCCTTTCCCATGATTTTCTCCAATTTAAAAGCAACTATTTTATGAATAAGTTGCAATACAATATGACTCAATTGTTGAATGAACTTCAAAATTTTGAATCTTTATTGAAAGAGGAAAAGCCTGAAGCAAATGTTGCTGAAGCAAATATTTTGAAGGGTCAATCCTCTCGTAAGAGTTACAAGAGGAAAAACAAAACTGGAGGAAAAAGTAAGTCGGCAAGTAGAGGCAAGTTCAAAAAGAACAAGAACAACAACACCAAAGACAATACCAAGAAACCAAAAGGGAAATGTTTCCATTGCGGTATAGATGGGCACTGGAAGAGAAACTGTAAAAAATATCTCGAAGAGCTCAAGCAAAAGAAAGGTAAATTTGATTTACTTGTTTTAGAAGCTTGTCTAGTTGAAGATGATTTGTCACCCTGGATAGTTGATTCAGGAGCGACTAACCATATTTATTCTTCATTGCAGATGTTTAGTTCTTTTGAAGAGCTTGCCGATGGAGAGTTCACGATGAGGATGGGTAATGATTCAGTGGTGTCGGCTAAAGCAGTGGGAGAAGTTAGACTTCAGTCTAGGAATAATAAATTTCTTGTTTTGAACACTGTTTATTTTATTCCAGGATTTCGTAGAAATTTGATTTCTATTCCTATTTTATTTGAACAATTGTTTCACTGCTTAACACTGAAATGTTTAAAATTGAATAACCGAAAAATAAAAAGCAAAAGATTTCTCATGATAATGAAACATACCTCTGGCATCTTAGACTAGGTCATATTAACCTAAACAGGATAGAAAGACTAGTTAAGGATGGTCCTTTAAGAGAACTAAATGTTGGTACTCTATCGGTTTGTGAATTTTGTCTGGAAGGTAAAATGACTAAAAGATCTTTTAAAGTAAAAGGTGAAAGAGCCAAAGAACCACTTGAGCTAATACATTCAGATGTATCCGCTCCTATGAACGTACAAGCTAGAGGTGGCTATGACTATTTTGTCACATTTATTGACGATAATTCAAGGTATGGTTATGTATACCTAATGCAAAAGAAATCTGAAACTTTTGGAAAGTTCAAAGAATTTCTTGTTGAAGTTGAAAAACAATTAGGTAAAGTGGTGAAAACACTTCGATCAGATTGAGAAGGTGAATATCTTGATAATGAGTTTAAGGATTTTCTAATTAAGCATGGTATCTTGTCCCAGCTCACAGCACCTGGCACACCATAACAAAATGGTGTTGCAGAACAGAGAAATCGAACGTTGCTAGACATGATGAGATTAATGTTTAGTTTTTCTTCATTACCTACTTCTTTATGGGGATATGCACTTTAAACTGCAGTGTATATATTGAATATAGTTCCATCTAAGTCTGTTCCTAAAACACCCTTAGAGTTGTGAAACGGGCGTAAACCTAGTTTGTGTCACATTCGCATATGGGAGTGTCCAGCACATGTATTGAAAGGAAAGACTAGAAAATTGGAACCACGTTCAGAACTATGCCTATTTGTAGGTTATCTAAAGGGAACAAGAGGAGGTTTATTTTATAATCCTCAAGAAAAGAAGGTGTTTGTATCGACAAATGCTACTTTTCTTGAAAATGATTACATGATGGATTATAAACCTCGAAGTAAAGTTGTTATACAGGAGTTACTTTCTGATAAGATCAGACCACATCCGACAACCGTTGTCAAAAGACAAAATGAGGAGACCATATATGTTGTACAGGATGCATTACCTTCTCGTCGTAGTGGGAGGGTTATTAGACCACCTGTACGCTACAGAGAAGATTGAATGGCACTGGTTTCTATTACAAAAAATGATCCATTGACATATAAAAATGCAATGGAAGATCTTGACAAAGAAAGATGGCTAGAGGCTATGAATCTTGAAATAGAGTCTATGTACTCTAATTCAGTTTGGGAATTAGTAGATCCACCTGATAAGGTTAGACCTATAGGGTGCAAATGGATCTACAAAAGGAAAAGAGGAGTGGATAGGAAAGTAGAGACTTTCAAAGCTAGGCTAGTAGCAAAGGGTTACACCCAAAAGGAAGGAGTTGATTATAAAGAGACTTTTTCACTTGTAGCCGTGCTTAAATCCATTTGGATACTCTTATCTATTGCAGCATGTCTTGATTATGAGATATATCAAATGGACGTTAAGACAACTTTTTTGAATGGCTATCTTGAAGAGAGCATCTATATGGTGCAACCAGAAAGTTTTATAACTAAAGGACAAGAGCAAAAGTTTGCAAGCTAAATAAGTCTATATACAGATTAAAGCAAGCATCTAGGTCATGGAATATAAGATTTGATGAAGCCATCAAATCTTATGGTTTTGATCAAAATGTTGATGAGCCTTGTATGTATAAATACATCAAGGATAAGAAGGTGGTCTTCTTACTTCTTTATGCTGATGATATTCTACTTATTAGGAATAATGTAGAATTATTGTCAAATGTAAAGAAATGGCTAGCTAACTAATTCCGAATGAAAGATTTGGGAGAGGCGAGTTATGTTTTTGGGATACAAATTATTCGAGATCATAAGAACAAACTATTAGTGCTATCTCAAGCATCGTATATTGATAAAGTATTAATAAGATTTGCGATGCAAAACTCCAAGAAAGGTAATTTACCTTCACGTCATGGAGTTAGTCTTTCTAAAGAGCAGTGTCCAAAAACACCTCAAGAGGAAGAAAATATGAGATGGGTACCCTATGCGTCAGCGGTTGGAAGCCTAATGTATGCCATGTTGTGTACAAGGCCAGACATCTGCTACGCAGTGGGTATAGTTAGCCATTTTCAATCAAACCAGGATATGATCATTGGGTTGCTGTTAAACATATTCTCAAGTATCTTAGGAGAACGAGAAACTATATGCTTGTATACTCAAGTAAGGATTTGATCCATATTGGGTACACAGATTTTGATTTTCAATCAGATAAGGATACACGCAAGTCTACTTCTAGATCTGTATTCACTCTTGGTAGTGGAGCTATAGTTTGGCGAAGTACAAAGTAAGTATGTACTGTTAATTCTACTATGGAAACTGAATATGTAGCCGCTTGTGAAGCAACTAAAGAAGGTGTTTGGCTTCGTAAGTTCCTAATGGATTTGGAAGTAGTTCCAAATATGGATAAACCACTTAAACTGTTTTGTGACAACAGTGGAGCTGTAGCGAATTCGAAGGAGCCAAGAAGCCACAAGAGAGGAAAGCATATAGAATGCAAGTATTATGTGATTAGAGAGATCATGCATAGATGTGATGTTTCAGTTTTTAAGATTGCATCAGAAAATAACCTTGGTGACCCGTTTACCAAGACGTTGCCTGCAAAGAGTTTTGAGGGTCATCTAGAAAGTTTAGGATTGAGGGATATGTCTCATTTGCTTTAGGGCAAGTGGAAGATTGTTGGAGATAGTGCCCTAAAAGCATATTTGTTGTATTTTTGTTGCTGAATAATAAATAAAATAGTAAGGGTTTTTCATATTCCTTTTACTAGTATTATTTGTAATACTTTATAAATATCATGAAAATTCATTGGTTATTAATGTGACCTTAAACTTAATATATAAAAGTTATATATGTGAGGATTAAATTTAAGGATAATAATTTAAATTAGTCCGTAATTAATAATTAAAGTTTTGGAATCTTTAATTTTACAAAGTTATTAGTACGGTCCATTACCATTAAGAATGAAACAGTTTGATCCGGACTGTTAATGTAGTGGCATTTAATGGAAGTACTTTATATAATAAGATTATATAGGACTGGACCAGATAAATATTAATTCTTTTATAATATCCATTAAATATAGAAAATTTATATTTGTCATTATGATGATCATATATAGAACGATCTTAATCCTGAGTATTTAACAGACTCCTATTTGTGACGTTATGTTTTTTGATTTACTCGAAAGGGTTTATTGCTAATGATAAACTATACTCTTGTATTTTGGAAACATGATGAAGTGAATAGCTGGAAATGATATATACAGATATGGAATCCATTCCTTCTTAATAGAAGTTAGATAATAGTTCTCTTAAGTGACAATTCAGGTCTTAAACAATAGAGCGCTCAATTCATGATATGATTACGAATTTATTGTTCATTATAGAATTGTTAGTACTTGAGGATAAAGATGTAATTAGAGAGGTTAACGGATTTTGGTCCTAGCTCTAATTATGAACTAATTATGGAGGATTGATCTATATGTAATGATTATATCAATTAACCATTCAATATTTATTTTGGGTAAATTAATCTATAATTTCAAGAGTGCAGTTTCAATTTTTAGTGGAGTAATATTGGAATTAATAAATTGGATATATTAATTAAAAAATTTAATTAATTATCAAATTTATTGGAGCTTGAAATTATAGGTCCATAGGTCCCCTTTGTAATCTCTGTAAATACTTGTATTGAACGTATAGAATGCGAGTAATTCATTTAGAATTATTGAATTTTAAATTTATTATTATTATTTTTGTAATACAGAAAAAAAATATTTTTTCTGAATTACATATTTATGTCATTACAAATATTGTAAATTAATTAATTATGAATTAATTGAGTAATTAAATAATATGATTATTTAATTATGTTTAAAATATGTGTATTATATATAGATATAATATATATATATATAATTAATTAATTATTAGATAATTAATTAGAATTAAAATAGAGTTATATTTAATTTAGGAAACCTAATAACTCTAGGTTTTTAAAAGACTTTCTGTGAGACAGAAGCATAGGGTTTGTTGACACAAAATTTTATACGCTCTATCTCATGTGTTGAGAAAACAGAGCGTATTTAGAAAAATAATATCATTCCTAAAGACGCCCACTCGTCTATTCATTTGGTAGGAGGCTTGACCAAGGAAGATCGTAATATCAGAAAGCTTGGGAGGTAGATCGTGGTGTTCGTCTTAATCTCTTTCTTGGTAATTTTTTTTAACTATTAAAGATTAAATCTATATGCATCTATAATAGATCTGGCTATTAAAATATTTTATAAATTTTTTGAAATTTTATTATGGTTTTATTTCGCTGATTTGATCATTAAAACTGTCAAAAACTCATACTTTGATTGCTTTAAATACTTATTTCAAATATAAATTAAATAAAAATCTCAAATACATATCAAATATTCGTTACTTAATTTCATATATAATTCAAAAAAATGAAATAGTTACTTTTAACAATATAACTAGTCTTAGACACTCCTTCCAAACTAAATAAAATCATTCTTGTTCTAAAAGAAATAAAATAATAAATTAAACCCAAACAAAACAGAAATGCCAACTCACAGACAGTAACGTAAACTTTCACTTAGTACTGTAGAAAATCTCCCTTTTAAGTTGTCATAAGTCTATCATCTCCACAAGTCGACGAACTAGCACAGCGATCTAAATGTTCTTATCTAGAAAAAAAAAAGAAAAAAAAAGTGTGAGTTTATAAAATTCAGTAGGCTTCCCAAACCCCCAAAACAAAAATCAAGAACAATCAAATGCATTAAACTCATTAATGCAATTCATAGCATTATAGTTAATCAAACACGTACTCGCTTATTCATTAATGACCAAACTTGTTAAAAGTTTTAACATACTATAATGCATAACAATCTTACAGAATGATTATATCAAGCTTATAATACATTCATGATTCATGAGCTTTACACATAATAGTTGAATTTTACATAAAGTAGGTATTTCAATTTAATTTGTAGCCTCTTTGTATATTAAAGGTATGTGTATGCTTCAATCTCACTTATAGCATAACACAATAAACATTTCAATCTAACTTATAGGTTACATAGTTTGTCATGATCAAACTCAAAAATTTATATTGCGTATTTTCAAAATATCAACTATATGCAATGTATCATTCATAGTTCGTCGTACATTACTATGGTTATGCATGCACTAGCTAGTAGCAAATTATTTAAACTATATAGTCTAATTCTTGACAAAAACATGCTAACTTACTTACTTTCCATAATCATCAATTCCACAGTACCATAATAACAATTATAACAATAGCGACTGCATAATTTTTAAGGTAATATCCAACGTTCATTCATAGTAATTACACAATAGAAATATTGTGAAATTCATAACTAATTTAAATCCTAGTTAAATAATCTGATTCTAAAAGCATTAGCACCATACAGACGTACTCTCCTATAACTCAAAACTTTCTCAGAATTTTTAGAGTTCAATAAATATTTAATTATAGCAAAAAATTACAGTATGTTATATAAAATTTTAAGTGAACTAGAGACAATCACACATTTTTAATTAATTCCAAAAAAATCATTTTAGACTAAAACCAATGGCAAAATGACTAGAACACATACATATCCTTGTAAATTTAGTCATAAGTTTCTATATAAGATGACTATGGCTTTTAATAGAAAACCAAAACACTCTTATCATTCCAGACACAAAAATATAATATTCAAAATTTCATAATTAATTCATAAAAATTCTAAAATTCAAAACTCCAACTCACATGTGTTCATACATGTCCTAGGTCCAATCTGTAAGTATTTTAAAAGAAAACAAGTCAGTTTACCCCTTGAAATCTCATAGAGAAGACATACAAGTCTGGGGTTTTTCAATTTAATAGTGTAAATTTCAAAAAGTTTTAATTAAATATATAAAATTTGGATTAAGGCGTAAAGTTGAGCTAACTAATCCAACGAATAAGTAATTTTTATAGGTAGGAAATGCGCAAACTTTGTAAGTTTATTCACTATTACCCACACAACACTTAAACTTCATAAAGTTTGAAATCCAACCATAAAGTCCACGGTAATATGCTTCCACTTCCAAACAGGAACCAACAATGTTTTTAATAAACCTGGTTGTATTTGGTGTTCTAGCTTAATTTGTTGACAAGTTAAACATTGCTCAATAAAATGAGCAATTTCTCTTTGCATGTTCATCTACTAAAACACGCCTCTCAAGTCTTTAAATATTTTTATGCTTTCGGGGTGTATGGAGTATGGCGTATAGTGAGCTTCGGTCATTATTTCATTCTTTAAGTCATGATCATTAAATATACAAAGATGATCTCCAAATCTTAAAGTACCGTTTCCACGACATTAGAGTCTAGTTTTTTTCTTTTTGATTATTTTGAAGAAAACAATTTGTACTTTGAGAGTACCTAATGTATTTGGATGTTGTCTAATGCTTACCTCAATGTCCAACTTCATTAAGTCTTCCAATATTTATCTTTGCTTAGTGATAAGGTTGGCAGTAAAACTAGAATATATTTTTTTTAATGCATCCGCTACAAAGTTAGCTTTTTCAAGATGATAATTAATCGCACAACCACAATCCTTAACCAATTCCAACCATCTTCTTTGTCTTATGTCGAATTCTTTCTGAGAAAAAAAATACTTTAGACTCTTATAGTTGGTGAAGATTTAACATCTCACTCTGTAGGGGCAGTGCCTCCAAATCAACAATGCAAACACTGTCGTGCGTGTATAATAGTTTCGTTCGTACGACTTTAATTGACATAAAACATAAGCTACCACCTTGCCATCTTGCATTAACACAGACCCAATACCTATTCCATATGAAACATTAAAAAAAACTGAACTTATTATTTTCGTTAGGTATAGTTAACACAAGTACAATAACCAACCTTTTCTCGAGTTCTTTAAACTTCTTCTTGCATGCTTGGGACCAAACAAACTTAATATCTTTCCTTGTTAACTTCGTTAGGGGGGATGTGATCTTTGAAAATCCTTGAATGAACTTTCTATAGTAATCGTTTAATCCAAGAAAATTTCCTACTTCTCCAACATTTGTTGGTGTCTTCCAAATCTGTCCAATAAGAACCTTATTTTGGTTGACTTCTTTCCCCTTTTTAGACATTACATGACTAAGAAAATATATCATTTTTAACCAATATTCACACTTCTTGAATTTTGCATACAACTGCTTCTCTCTACGCCTTTGTAAAATAGCTTTCAAGTGTTGTTCATGCTCTTCCTCACTCTTCGAATAAATTAAGATGTCGTCAGTGAAAACTATTATGAACTTATCCAAATAATCCTTGAATACTTTATTTATAAGGTCCATGAATACATCAGGGGCATTCTTCAATTCAAATGGCATTACTAAGAACTCATAGTGGCTGCACCTTTTCCGAAATGTAGTCTTAGGTATCTCCTTCCTTAATTCTCAATTGATGATGATCGAATCAAAGATCTACCTTATAAAATATTCGGGTTCCTTGTAGTTGGTCAAATAAATCATAATTCATGGTAAAGGATACTTGTTTTTTTTATCATTACATGACTAAGTTCTTTGTGGTAGATGTACATTCGCATTGTGCCATCCTCTTTTCCATGAACAAGACGGGTTCTCCTCATGGTGATATACTTGATTGTATGAATCTCTTATCCAATAGTTCTTGTAATTATTCCTTCAATTCTATTGGTGCCATTCTATACAGAGTCTTTGATATTGGTATGGTTCCTGGCATCAGCTCAATAGTGAGCTCTATCTCTCGTTCTGATGGCACTCTCGGTAGATCCTTAGGAAATACATCTTCAAAATCTCAGACAATTTTTACATCTGCAATTGACAGTGTCGTCTTATTAGTAACCACCACACCTCCCAAATAAGCTTGACACCCTTTACTTACACTTCTCATAACTTGAAGTGCAGAAATAACATGTGGAAGCGATTTGGATTTTACTTTTTTAAATGACACGGTCTCACCCTCTAGTGTAAAGATGATATTCTTCTCTTTACACTGGATACTAACTCCATACATGAACATCTAGTTCATGCCAAAAATGACATTAAAGTTACACATATCAAGGATAATAAAATCAACTAACAAGGTTTTATCTCTAAACACATCCTTGTACGATTTCAAAACATTACAAGCACACATCACAGTTCCAGCAAGCATGGAAATGCATAATTCAAAATCCAATTTCTCAGATGTCACACAATGATATTCAGCAAACTTTCTAGATAAGAAAGTATACATTGACCCAAAGTCAAATAAAACATACACATCATGATCAAATACCGATAGTGTACATGTCACCATATACGGGTCATTTACATCTTAATCCTTTGTCATTGCGTAGACTTGCCCATTAATCCTAGTATTTTTCTTCCTGAAATTGGGGCACTCCTTAACATGGTGACCTTCTTTGTCACAGTTAAAACAAGCCTTTTGATAGCATTTTTCACCATACTTCTTTCCATAAGTCACACACACTGGAAATTCCCTTTTCATCTTTTCTATTATTGACCTCTTATTTTCAAATTTTTTTACTCTAAATTCTTTTATTATTGTGGTGGTTATGGTTATTACGATTCTAAGGTTTGCTCCTAGAGTTAGAGCCTTCACTAGGAGTTTTCCTTCCACTACTCCTGTTAGCTATTATTTGCACTTGTTGCAACACCTCATTGTAGGTTGGCAGTTGTAAAACAACCACATTGTTGAAAAGGTGTTCATTCAACCCATTCTCAAAACATCAAACATTCTCCTTCTCGTTTTCTAGTAAGCTAGGAGCATACTTACATAATTCCTTAAACTTCTTATCGTACTCAATCAAAGTTTTGTTACCTTACTTTAGGTGTAGGAATCCAACCACCAAAGCACTTCGAAGGCTTATAGGGAAATACTAATCATTGAAGAGTTCTTTGAATCGTGCTCGTTAGTTACCTCGTTCCTTGTGTGAACCATTCTTGACTACAATAGGTCACAAATGATTTAATGATCTAGAATGAAACTTTGAGAAAGGACAATAAACCAAAAACTCCAAATTTCAACAATCCATTCAATTGTGTGCATTTAAATGATATAAATAATCCGCCTCATAAATATGGAAGAAGAATTTCAAATATTAAAGAAATCACAAAGAATTTGAAAACACAGTAAACCTCAATATAATTCATAACAAAGATAAAATTTCAACTCAAGTTCAAATGTAACAAAAATTTAAAATCAAAGTCATAAAGTAGCACAATATGCTCATTTATTTCAATTTAACTTTCAATATAAATTTAGCTAAACATTTCAACTCCCTTCGGAGTTTCTTATAAATCGACGGCATCTCTAACTCCTTAAACTATGATTCTGGGGGTTTAGCAACAACCCTACTAGCATATGGGAGGTCTTATTCCATCTTATAGGATCTAGGCCTGAAGTCTCGAGCAAATAGGATTCCTTTTTCATTTATTATTTCCCAAGTCATCAAAATAGCTCTTACACACTAGAGAATCCTCAATCGCTTCATCATCTCGCTAAACTTTCGGTCTCTTCAAAAACAAGGTCTTCATCTCGAATTTCAATCTACTTATCCATCGGTTCACTTTCCTATAGGTTATTCATCTTGCTTGAGTTAATGACAATTGGGTTATCCTTTCTGCCTTTTTGGAGCAGATTCAACCTTTTCATTTTCACTACAAGGTCTTTCAATGTTCTAGGTTACTCAACCAGAACCTTATAATATTCTTCATTTCCCTCAGAGTTAGAAATTTTTCTAATAAAGATCATTTAATGTTCGCATTCAAATCAAAAGTCAGAAAATCAAATAATCAAGCTTTTAATCATACCTTGTGGTTCTGGTGATCTCGTAATGCTCTCGAGATATTCTTGGGGTACTTTTAGATTCACAAAATTCAATATTCAGTTCTTACTAGTATAACCAAATGCAAATATATTTCAGAAATATTTTTACTCATCAAAGTTGCCACATGCTTCGAACCCAAGCTCTGGTACAAAAACTCTAATACACTCTAACCAAGTTTTTTAGGTCAAATAAAATTAGGATGGCTACTAAAATTAAACTTGAAAATTTTAAAATTTAAAATCTTTTCAATCATGAATATATAGACAGTCAAAACCTATACTTTAAATGCTTTAACTACTTATTTCAAAAAATAAATTAAATAAAAATCTCAAATACATATAAAATATTCTTACTTAATTTCATATATAATTCAAAGAAAGAAAATAGATAACTTTTAACAATATAACTAGTCTTAGACACTCATTCCAAAGTAACTAAAACCATTCTAGTTTTAAAAGAAATAAACCAATAATTTAAACCCAAACAAAATAAAAATGCCAACTCATGGGCAGCAACGTAAACTTTCACTTAGTACCCCAGAAAATCTCCTTATTATCTACCATCCCTTCAAGTCAACAAACTAGCACAACGATCTAAATTTTCTTATCTAGAAAAAATAAACAAACATAGGCGTGAGTCTAAAATTAAAAATTTTAACTCACATTGTTCATATCTTAGGTCCAAATTGTAAACATTTCAGAAGACCTTAAAATTGCACCAGAAACAGACTCGTTAAGATTTTCTAATTTAACAGTGTGAACTTTAAAAAATTCTAATTAAATCTATAAAATTTGGATTAAGGCGAAATGAAGGGAAAACATTCATAATTAAAAGATCTATTCATGATAAATCACCTAAAGTTTTTAATACTCATTTGGGGTTCCAAAATTTAAAACTTCAATCAAAATAATGATAAAAACCATGAAAATTTCGATTAAGCTCTTTGGTAAAATAAAATAAAATTCATCATATGTATTTATAACCCATCATAACTAGCAAGCAAAAAAGTTTGGATATGAAAAATCCACATTGAATCTTGAATCCTACAATCAATTCATAACACTTCCTCAAACAAAACCCCAAAACCGCTTTTTGAATTTTATTTCTGAAGTGTTATCTAAGAGAGAAGAAGAGTGAAAAATATAGATTTTTTATTTTTCTTGGTTTACATGGCAAAAAGGGAGAGAGGGGGGGGGAATAATAACTTATTTTAAGATAAAGAACTATCTTTATATAGACAACACTTATGGTTTGCAATAAGAAAAAAAATTAATTAAATAAATATAAAATATAAAAGTACCTACTTAACACCCATATAGTCGGCCCTCAGTAGAAATTTAAAAAAAAAAATCATTTACAAATTAAATGTAAACATCTATTTCCCTAAATGCCCAAAATTAAATCAATTTACATTATTGTAAATATAACAATTAAAGCAAATTGATTTCACACAAATCAATTAGCAATTATCTATTAATCAATCAATTAATCAAATCATCAAATCATTTTGACTGCTAATTAGGGTTTTGAAACCCTAATTCATATACAGGGTCTCAGATTCATTATTGTTGAGATTATTGCTATAACTCTGCATTTATAAAAAAAAAACATATTAAAGTGGAAAAAATCAATGACTATATTTTCAAAACTATGCTTTGAAAGGAAGGAGGACAGAGACTTAGCTTTCAGAAAGCAACCATGTTGATAAATGGAGCACATTTCATATTGAACGAATGGGCATAACATTTCATAATGAATGAATGGGTAACACATTTCATATTGAAAGAATGGGCACATCGAAAAAGCCGTGTTAGAAGTATCTTTCAAAACATCTTCTTTTTTCATCCAAATACACAACCTCCCACTTGCTCTTCTTGATGAAAACGCAACGATGAAGATAAGGAATATGGTGTGAACTACTGTGGATGAAGAAGAAATTTTGATCCAGTTCAAGCTCAAACAATTTGTGGATTTTTGTTACATATGTGGATTATCAAGTTATGTAACTGGTTAGTGTTCCTTTGCTTTCCTAGCTAGGATTTCTTTTTTTTTTTTGTAATTGGAATTGCAGCCAAGCTTTTTGGCCCTTGAATTCAAGCAAAAAACACCTTTATATTCTACTATTCATTAACCTTCCGGCAGAACCCACTCATCGACGATAAATTTTAAAATTAGCAAGAAAATTCAAACACCCTCTAACTTAGTTATCAAAACTAGCCTACTTATTGAAATTGAAAGTCAAAAAGCATTGAAATTGAAAGTCAAAAAGCACTGAAAGACATGCTAAAACTAGGACACTTGGTTGAAGAAAATCAATTCCTTGATGAAGATAATGTAGAATTCTTCAATAATATCTTGGCTATGTCACTAGCCTTGGATGCCCTCAGAATTTCACTAAGAAGTTAATCTTTGGTTTTGAAAAAGATCTGCAGAGGCAATGTTTTACAACTACAAGGAAGAGAAGATGAATAAAACTCAAATCAGTAAATGAGTTGAGAAAATAATAAATATGATATCCACGATGAGAGCCCATTACTCTAACTGTGAGTTAGGCCAGGAATTTGTCCTTTGGTTTGGCAATTTCCTACAAACTCAAACTTACTTATAGCCAACAAGTAGGTAACAAAGCAGGTGAATCAAATTGTCCATACGGGACATCCCAGATGGCTAATGTCTATGGCTTTCAACCTCTAAATCCTGGGTTCGATCAGGCCTGGAGAGAGTGAACCCCATTTCCTTTAGTGTAGTGTAGCGTAGAAATTTTCTATTGTCCAAAAAAAAGAAGTAGGAGAATCAAATTGCCAATTACCCAATACAAAGGTTGGTCCAGTTTCTCTTTAATGGCACAAACATAAAGGTATTAATACATGACAAGCAGCAGTCCTAGATAGATAAAGACCAATACTCCAGTCCACAAATACCTATTGATGGTAGTAAGAGAGAAGGTAATTCGAACTATGATCAAATAGAAGAGGTAAATGTCCTAGTCCCTTATCCGGAGAGTGTTACAATTGAAGGGGAAGAAGAGGGCTGCCTTTTACACCAGAATCCTTCCACCCAAAAAGTAATCAAGATGAAAGAACTTTGCAATCTAGAAGATGGTCTTGAAAAAGAAAAGCGAGGGATCGAGGTTGGCTGCATAGAGCATAAATTTCCAATTTAGGTTGAAGAAGCATAATGCAATAAGAGCGGTCATCATAGGCATGATTTTTATAGGGTCAAGGAGGCAGGCCATCACATGCCCCTTCCACACCCTTCAAGCTCTATTCATGAAATCGTCGGGCTTTAAAAAAGAAGGAAGCCCTGAACTGTTTGAGGGGATTGGTGAGGATGTACTCCCTAAATTGCATATTTTTAATTGAAACTAAAGGTGGTACTTTTGAGTTTAATTCATTAGATAAAAGATTGAGATTTATAAATTGTGAAGTTGTTTGGGAATGTTGACACTCTAACCAAGTTTTTTACGTCCGACAAAATTAGGATGATTACCAAAACTAAACTTGTGAAAATTGTAAAAGATTTAAAACTTCTTCAATTTGAATACATAGACAGACAATGCTCATACTTTAACTACTTATTTCAAAAAAAAAAATTTAGAAATAATTACAAATACATATTAAATATTTGTTACTTAATTCCAAACGTAATTCAAGAAAGGACAAAGATAACTTTAAACAATATAACTAGTCTTGGACTCTCCTACCAAAATTAGATAAAATCATTCTAGTTTTAAAAGAAATAAAACAGTAAATATAACCTAAAAATAGAAATGTTAACTCACGGGCAACATTGTAAACCTTCACTTAGTATCCTAGAAGATCTCCCTCTTGAGTCACCACAAAGTCTACCATCTCTATAAGTCGGCGCTAGCATAATTGTCTAAATATTCTTATCTAGGAAAAATAAACAAACATAAGGTGTGAGTTTAGAAAACTTAGTAGGCTTCCTAAACCCCCAAAATAAAATATCAATAATGATCAAATATGTTAAGTTCATAAATGATCCATAAATTAATCATAATTATAAATTAATCGCAATTTATAACATCATAATTAATCAAACACATACTTGCTTATTCATAAATGATCCAAACTTATTCAAAGTTTTAACATACCATGATGCAAAACAAACTTATAGTATGATCATTCAAGCTTGTAATGCAAACATGATTCATTAACTTAATACATAAGAGTTGGATTTTACATAAAGTAGGCATTTCAATTTAATTTGTAACCTCTTTGCATATCAAAAGTGTGTATGCATTTCAATCTAACTTGCAACACATAGTAAGTATTTCAATCTATCCTATAACTTACATAGTTTGTCATAATCAAACTCAAACATTTATATAGTGCTTTCAAAATACCAACTGTATGCTATGTACCATTAATATTCTATTGTACATTACTAAGATGATGCATGCACTAGCAAGTAGCAAATTATGTAAACTAGATAGTATAATTCTTAGAAGAAAAAAAAATACATAATTGACTTTCTTTCCATAATCAGCAATTCCACATCACCACAATAGCAATGATAAAAATAGCCATTACGCAATTTTCAACATTCATTCACGGTAATTACACAATAGGAAATTAAAAAATTCATAACTAATTCAAATCTCATCAAATGACTTGATTTGAAAAGCATTAGAACTAGATAAATGTTTCCTTTAACTCTAGATTTTCTTAAAATTTCAAAGTTCAGTGAGTATTTAATTACAGCCAAACCATTACACACTGTCACATGCAATTTTCAAAAACTAGGGACAATAAAACTATTTTACTTAATTTTAGAAAAATCATTTTAAGCTGAAACTAGTGGAAAATTGACCATAGAACACATATATATCCATATAATTTAATGATAAGTTTCCATATAAGATAACTTTAGGTTTTTAATAGAAAACCAAAACATGTTGATCATTTTAGAAACAAAAATATAACATTCATAATTAATTCATAAAAACTCAAAATTTCAAAATTCTAACTCATACGTGTTCACACATGTCTTAAGTCTAATATGTAAAAATTTCATAAATAAACAACTCCATTTACCCCTCAAAATTACAAATAGAAGGTAGATTGGCTAGAATTTTCCAATTTAACAGTGTGTATTTTGAAAATTTTTAATTAATTTCATAGAACTCGGATTGAATCAAAACTAAAACAAAAATGTTTATAATTAGAAGATCTATTTATGATAAATCATCCAAAATTTTTCAAATTCATTTGATAATTTCAAAATTAAAACTCATCCAAAATAATGATGATAACCATGAAATTTTAGTTCGTCCTCTTGTAAAAATGAAAGAAAAATTCACAGTGCACATATGTTACACATCCCTATTAGTACTCAAACAAGATTAGGCATAGAATACGTACCTTTGTTCTTAAATCCTTCAATTAATCTTGCAAAATTTTTCCAAACAAAACTACCAAAACCCATTAATCCATAAAGGATAAAGGAATGAGAAATACAACTTAAGAAGAAAATAGAAAAAAACAAACATATATCTTCTTTTTCTCTTTCTCATAATTGACAGAGAAGGGAGAAAGAGACAAAAAAAAAAACTTAAGATAATGTGTTGTCTTTAAAAAAGACAAAATATTTAGGATTAGGTGAGAATTAATAAATAAATAATTTTTTTTTCTTAATTTCTTTATCCATAAGACAGCTATTAATAGGAATTTCAAAAAAAATTTCTTCTCTCCAGTCAACTAAATTAAATGTAAAAAATATATATTCTATTATCCTAAATGCCCAAATTCAAATCAGTTTACATTATCACAAATATAACAATTAAAGTAAATTGATATCATGCAAATGAATTAGTGATTACCTTAGAATCAATCAATTACACCAATTTATAAAATCATTTGATGCAATTGATTGCCGATTAGGATTTTGAATCCCTAATTTATGATTAGTGTCTCATAGTTGGGGGTTTAATCCTAATTTGGAAGGAAGAGATAAATGTCTCTATATCATGGAAATTTGAGAATGTCATTGGTTGTTTACAAAGGACTCTTCAACACTTTTTGCCTACTACGGATCCATGCAATTCATAGAAAAGAAATCCTTCTGTGAAATTCTAGAGAAAATAGTCATTTTGGAAACTCTATGTAACACCTCCTAACCAAACCTCATGGATTCAATGTAAAAGATGTTAATGCAATAACCAAGTTATTATTTCTGAAATAGTCGACTTCCGGATGCTTTTTTTATTTAATCGCTGTTTTGTCTTTTTTACCGAAACAAGTAGCTTATAAATTCCCCAGATATTTTGTGAGGGCCGAGAGTACCCTGTAAGAAGTGGAGAGACTTTTTCTATCTATTTTACCCTTGATTAAAGTTTGACCAACTTTAACTAGGTTTGACTTTCACTATTCATTATTTTAATATTTTAGTAAATATCTTTTTACTTTATTATATTAATATTTTAAAGTTACCAATTGACATTTTGCTTTGAGTTAGCTGACCCGTCTTCTTCATTTCCAATTGTGTTTTGTTCCATTTAGTTCTAGTGAGAGAAACACTAAGTTTTAAAGAGAGAAAGTGAGAGGAAATGCAAATTTTAAAAAATTTTCAAGTGAAATTCAAGAGTTATTGGCCGGCCATCAAGGGGAATTCATTGACAAAGCTTGTGTGGCTTTCCAAGGCTTGAAAGTGTTGAAAACTTGCTTAAAAGAGAGGTAGACAACTATTCCTCTTTAATTTTTCATGTAATTCATGTGTTTTACATGATTAATTGATGGAATCATACTTGGTATTGATGAATTAATGATTGGTTATGCTTAATTTGATGTGTATTGAGCATATGATAAAATCCCCAATTGATGTGGGTTTAAGGTTTTGAGATTTTGTTCAAATATGCATTGATTGGTTGGATCAAAGTAGTTTTAATTGAAATTGATGGTGGATTAATGTATAAACCCTTGTTAATTTAATGGAATGGTGTGAAAATGATTGATTGTGGACTTGTATAGGGGACAACAATGCTTAGGGTGATTATGTAAAATTTTTATATGTGAGGGGGCATTTTGGTATTTTCACATGCAAAGGGTATTTTGGGAATTTTTAAAAATTTCAAGGGTAAATTGGTCATTTTACATGTAAGGGACACATGGAATTTTTGAAAATGTTTAAGGGCATTTTGGTCTTTTGCATGTAAAGGACATAAATGGAATTTACAAAAAAGTCAAGGGTATTTTGGTCATTTGACACATTGAGGAAATAATTGAAATTTTAAAAATTATTAGGGGTACTTTAGTCATTTTTCATGTGAGACGTGGAATTAAAAATATTAGAATTTGGAGGGGTATTATGGTCTTTTCTAATTTCCAAGTTATTTTATTATATATATATATATACATATATATATATACATATATATTATATTACTTATTTATTTATTAATATATATATATTCAATTACAATTAATTATATTTTTATAAATACATTTATTTATACATTAATTTGTATAGTTATAAATATAGTTGTATTTTATAAAATACATGTACTTTATATATGTATTTATTAGATATGCATAAGTGAATTTTGTAAAGGAGCATGTAGAAAAATAATTATTTATGTATTAAAATGAGTATTAATTTATTACATAATAATAGGTATATTATACATGGAAGTATGTGTATATAATTATGTATATGTATAAGTTGCATTTATATGCATGTATATGTGTATAAATATGTGTATACACATATGAGTGTGTGTATATATGTGTATGTGAATGTATATTTATATGTGTTTATAATAGTGGTTATAAATACGTATATGTATATGTATGTACTGAAGTGGTTGTATGTGTATATCTGGATGGAAATTTATTACTGACTGTTATATAACCGAGGGTAGGATGGTAATTAGCCATTTACCTATTAAAGGGTATTTTGATAATTTTCCATATACTTGAGAGTTATCTTAGTAATTATCGAGATGACCAATGATATTTCAACAGTTACATTAATGTGATTGGCGATATGAAATCATTGGTTTAAGCAGGGGCATTTTGGTAATTATAACGGTCAAGAGGGATGGTTTAGTAATTATGCATTTTATTGCTTTGCTAGTTGGACTTATGCATTGTGACATGAACATTCATTTGCATAGAGCAATTCATGAGGTTTATTATTTTATGTGAAATGAAGGATTTTTCTCTGAAAGTTTGTGTTTTTAAAAATGGTTGCACAAGTGAAAATGCATGGTTTTAAACCCTATTTTAAGAGCTCTGTGAATCACTGACCACATATAGCAGTGGGTTGTCCGGAACGGTGATTCATCCGCATAACATCAAAGAGCTTGATGTTTTGTGTGGGTGAATAAAATGTGGAAAGAGAGTGATCTATTCAATTATAAAATAAAGAGGGAAAAATGTTAATTTATGTTTATGATGATACATTACATGACATGACATTGACATATTCACATGGTTTGCCTACTGAGTGTTTTTCCACTCATAATTGTTTGTCTTGTGTGGCAGGTAAATCCAAAAGTCAATAGTAGAGGTTGGTGGTGGCATGAATCTTAGGGACACATAGCATAATACGATGTTCTTCTGTAATTTTTTTTAATCATATTTTTGGCTAGATACTTTATATTTTACTCAATACTTTTTTGTTACGATGTGAGTTTGAGTATTTCTACAATACTTTATTTATTTTATTAATAACAGTTTTGATCTTGTAAAATAGTCTCAAAGAGAGTGCAATTGACTTTTGAAAAGAAAAAAAATTATATGATAATCATACTTTACTCGGAAATTTAAACTTGGGTAAGGGAGTGTTATAGTTAATGTAATATCTGCTTACTTTTGTGTGCAATTGACTTTTGGTCAAAGTCAACTCTAGTTAAAGTCAACTCTAATCAAAGTCAACATTTAGACCGGTAACTGTCACGTCATGTTTTTGAGTTGGTTTTATATTGACTAAGATCAATTTGTTTGTTTACTTTTATTTATTTATTTATTTTTGTGTTTGTTTTTATTGGTGGAAAATCAAAGTCAAAGTCAAAGTCAAAGTTAAAGGTCAACCCTACCACGTCATCTCTGTGACTGGCAATGTGGTGACTCGGATTCTTTCTTACTATATTTGTGGCTTGAGTTTGGTGAGGTGTGGTCTTGGTTAGGTGAGGTAGGACCATTTAAAAGACCAAATTTGAATTTGATCAAACTTGAATAAAAAAGGTGACTGTTGACATTATGCCTTTAGAAAACCCTAGCCACCCCTTTTTAAAAGCCCTTTTTGTTGAAACCAAACCTAAAAACACCCCTTGGCTGCTGGCCACCTCTCTTAGAGAGAGAGAAAGAAAGTTTTGATGAGAAAAGAGAGAGAAAGAGAAGTGCAAGTGTTGGATCTTCAAGTTTTTCAAAGAGGAAAGCAAAAAAAGTTCAAGAAAAAGAGGGAAGCTAGTGGCCGGCCATTTTTCCAGTAGCTGCATTGGAGTTTTTGTTTTGCTTTTCAAAGGTAAGAATGGTTTAAGCTAGCAAAACATAGGATCCCAAATCCTTATATGTATTTGTCAGTGTTTTTGGTATCCTTGTTGTGTTTTGGCTTGGATCTACTCTTTCTACTAAATTTTTTTTCTTGAAACCTCTCTTGATCTACTTGATAAGTGTGTAGAATTGCTACCTTTAACTAGATGTAAGTGTGTTTTGAGGACCTTTGACTAGATCTAGGTGTGTTTAAAGAAGATTAGCAAAAGCCCCAAATTTTTGCATGATTAGGGTTTTGATGCAGGAGAAAATTTTGGCATCTTTAGTACCCTTAAAATTTTCAGTTTGTCATCCTTGTTCATGGCTGTTTTACTGTCAATTTATTGTTGTTTTTGTTAGAATATTTTGTGGGTTTGAGTATATGAGTTTTGACTATGAGGGGTTAAGAAAATTTTGATCATGGTTTATAGATATCAAAAATTATTTAGATTTGAGTGTAATTTTTTTTCTTATTGCAAGTAGAAGTTTGTTTACAAATGGTTTTAGTAATAAATTGCTCTTCCTATTATAGAATATATATGTATGTGTATATATTTATATATATATATATTTATAAGAATAGTGAAATTAATTGAAGTATAAAAAAAATAGTACTCATATTTATGCCTAAATATATTTATTATATATATATATATATATATATATATATATATATATACATGACTATACATGTGTATATATATTTATATATTTGAGAAATATCTTGGGCTTGGAACTTTATCATGGCTTGTGTGGAATTTACTTGTTATGTATATATATTCACCTCTTACATGAGATTAAATTGAATACCGTGGATATTCATACTCTAAGTATGAGAATGAAATTTTTGGTTAAGGGATGGACATACATATGCATTATAACATATCATGAAAGTTTCGTTACATGTAAGGAACTAGTCTCTTAGTCAAATCATGTTTTAAAAGTTATGCATCAAGAGGTTATGACCATGCATACGTAGGCATTTATGAGTACAGTGATTGGAGCTTATATGACTGTGTATGTGGATTGTTTAGTTGAGGTCCCACCAACTAGTGAGTGGTGAGATTGGATTCTCGTATGCACGCACATGTGAGCGTATTGGTATATGTGGTGGTCGCAACCCCAACACTTGTATGATGAGGATACAAGTGGGTCTCTTCCCCACTTATACTGTTTCCTCTAAACGATTAAGTGTATAAGGATTCTCTTGAAAGTATGCATGTGTGCTACTTTAGAAAATTAGAGTTGCTGACGGGTGACTAGCTCCGACGTAACTAAAATTTACGCTAAGTGAAAAATCCTATGAACATGAGTTTTAAAAAGTCATTGCATAAATATTTTGGAAAAGATTATATATATTGCATATGCACTATAACTGTACGAGAATATTTCTTTTAAAGGAAGTCAAAGTTCTACAAATATTGACATTCCACCAGCACATTGCATTATGCAATTTCATGCATATTAGAAGCCTACTGAGTGATTTTCCATTCACTCCTGTTTGTTTTCTTATGTTTAAGTAACTTCGAAAGCTTAGCTTGAGCGGTTTGACATTGACATGGCGGACCAGTTGAGGAACGTATTAGCACAAATTAGTTTCGCATTTTCTTTTCCTTTTGAATAATATTAAACTCTGATTAGAAATATAACTACTTTTTCTTTACATTGTGGGTCTTTTGTAAAGAACTATACTTATTTAAATTTTAAAAGTACTATGGTTTATTTTTTTATATTAATGGTTTGATTACATCCTAAAGAGTAAAGAAAAAGTTTACTCAGTTTTTAGTTTTGTCCAAAAGGAATTGTTATTTTATTAATCATTTTAATTGCTTTACGAAGTGACATTCCTTTAGTCGGGTCTTTGGATTTGGATAGAGGGTTGTTACAGTTAAACTTTCAAAGCACAGGTAGGAAAACACCATAAAATTTTCAGTAATTATTATATCTACTAATTTTTTTTTATTTCTTTTTCTAGTTAGATAATTTACTACATGTTACCACATAGCCTTATATTTTTTTTTCCTTTACTTTGGATCATAGCAAGATGATTAAAACTTAATTGTTACAAGTAACATAAATTTCGACCATAACTTGAATTGAGGGTATAATTCAAATGAAAAAAATACTTCATATAATAAAGAAAACCCTAAGCCTAAATAATTTTAGAGACTAAAACTTCAAGTGAAATATCCTAAAACACTCACAAATAAAGGAAACCAATTAAGTAACATTGTCCAAAATTCAAATAAATGCGGAAGCAAAATGTATCATAATCATGCCCATTCCTAGATCAAGATGCATAATCATGCATTCCTAAGTCCACACTATCATGCTTAAGTTTTAGCTTCACTACCTACATACCTTCAAACAACAAAGAATGAGTGACAAATCACTTAGTAAGTTTCACATGCAATACGCAAATGCATTTTGGAATGCAAGTGCATAGTCAAATTTGAAAGTCTATGTCTAATCCAAAAATCCATACCAAATTCATGCATACTTATATTTCGATTGAATGATTCCTATTAGGAAAATACCTAATAATTTCTAGCTCTTTTACTTTTCTATTCCTATTAGGAAAATACCTATTATTAACTGTGCTTATCTTTAACCT
Organism: Rhamnella rubrinervis; assembly: GCA_007844105.2. Classification (NCBI taxonomy): domain Eukaryota; kingdom Viridiplantae; phylum Streptophyta; class Magnoliopsida; order Rosales; family Rhamnaceae; genus Rhamnella; species Rhamnella rubrinervis. Next base: position 11,354,773 of record CM017577.2, read on the forward strand.
TAATAAATTTATTAATTAGATTAGAAGTCTTGCACAACTAAATAACTAAATAAATAAAATACCAATACTTTCCAAAAATACACAAAAAGGGTGACAGACACACACATACACACACGTGCTGATTTTCATAGTTTTGCATTAACTCAAGCGCCTGACATCGCCCTTGTCTTCTCGCTTGACATCCTCTGGATGAAAATTTCTGAACCCTAAGTCATGTAAGGCGTTTGATATCGCACTTGAGATTCTCTGCCGTCTCATACTTGTAACACCTCATACACACTCACACATACACACACATACACATATATAAACATACACACATATATACACACTCACACATACACACACATGTGTAATCTTCGTTCTAGGAAGGAGTTGAAATGTCTTCATACCTCCAGCAAGAGGTAATGATAAGAACATCTGCAAATGCGGATTGTTGAAGAGAAAGACTCATTGATGGAATTATGCAACTTATTGTACAAAAGTTAAAAATGAAGCTTTGTGATCGTCATGGGATAATCGTTCCTTACTTCCAATACATTTATGGGGAAATAGCCTTAGAAATAGTCAAAATTGGTCTTGAAATCTATAACTGCAACAAAATTCAAAAGCAGCTACAGACTGAAAAGATCAACAAGTTTAAAGCAATGGGAGACTTGTGCGCACAGTATGGCTACTTCAATCCTTTTATTGAAATAAGTAAGCCAATATATAAGAAATGAAAAGGGCCATATAAGCGGATTAAAAGGTTCTCTAAATATAGAGAAGATGTCCCCATAAAACAAAAGAAGTACCACAACAAATGGAGCAAGCTCAAATCAAACAATGTCAACAAAGGAAGCACTGCCTGTTACAAATGTGGTAAAGAAGGGCATTTTGCTAATAAGTGCAGGACCAAAGAGAAAATTTCTCTAATTGAAGATGAAGGGCTTAAGTAAATACTATTTATGGTGCCAATGAAGAAACTGGTAGTGAGAAGAAGCGATATTCTACAGACTCAAACAGGAAGTGGTAGTAATAGCCGAGCCCTTAAAACAGAAAGCGAGTCAAATTATTAGTGTAACAGTGATTATGAGTACTGCATGTATTCAATTGCAGCTATTAATGTCCTTACAAGTGATGAAAATTTCATCCTTGACATTATTGATCAAATCCCAGATCAAGAAATGAGGTGTCAAGATCTTTAGCAATATTTGGAGAAAAGTAGAGAAAAGAGCACAGCAGGAAGTATAAGAAAGGAATGTTAAGAAATCTACTGCTTTAACCTCAATTACCTTGTTAAAATCCATCATAGAATGAGTGCAAGGAGATTCATTTAGGGAGCCAAATTTTTATGAGCTTAAGGCTATAATTAGCTCAACCAAGTAGGAATTGTCATCCTTAAAGAACGGAGTTTGTACTCTTCAGCAACGAATGAGTCATACAAATAAGAAAAATGAAGATGATGACGACCCATATATTGAGGATATAGATCAATCATAATCCTCTCAACATATGGAAGATCTAATTGGACACATATGGATTAGAGAAGTCGCAAGAATGGATGGTATTATCAGTTCCATTTAAAGACCATTGAAAGTTGTTGTTGTTGACAAGATAGTAATGAAAAAATGGTATTCGAGGGTGACACTAAGATTAATAGAGGATTATACTTTTTAAGCCATAGCCTTGATTGACTCAGGAGCATATCTCAACTGCATCTCAGAAGGTCTTATTCCCTCAAAGTATTTTTCCAAAACAATTCAAGTGTTAAATACAACAGATAAAAGTAACTTGCTCGTATATTACAAGCTTTTGGGAGCAATGATGTTCTCACTAGGAATTTGCCAAGAGACGTCATTTATCCTTGTGGAAAAATCTATCGTAGGGATTTATTCTCGGATCTTCATTTCTAAACTTAATATATCCTATGTAAGTTAGTAGCAAAGGACTTCAAGCAGAGATCCAAGTCCATGAAGTCAGATTTGACTTCGTTGAGGAACAACAATAGCATGAAATTCATTGCCTAAGTAAGAGAATTGAGAATAAAGAAAGGTTTTTATTTTCTCTTTAGGAGGAAGTAAATTACAAAATCTTCAAATATAAGATTAACTCTGCAAATATACAACAATAGATACAGAACTTTAAAGAAATACTTGAAAAGGAAGTTTGTTTTGATTTGCTCAATACGTTTTGGGATAGGGAAAAACATGTAGTCTCCCTACAAAGGCAAGGCCAATTCTATTGAATGATCGACATCTAAAATTATGCAAGAAGGAGATTCAATAATTTCTTAAAAAGAAGTTAATAAGAAAAGGTTAATCACCTTGGTAATGCCAGTCTTTTATGTCGAGAATGCCACAGAGATTGAAAGAGGAGCTCCCATAATTATTATTAATTAAAAGTCCTCTCAATGATGTCTTCAATTGGATCTGCTATCCTATTCCTAACAAGAGAGACTTATTTAAGAGGTTGTATGAAACAAGGATATTATCCAAGTTCAATATGGAAAGTGGGTACTGGCAGATGAAAATTGCAAAATATGACAATTATAAGACGACATTCACAATTCCATTCAGGCATTATGAATAGAATACTGTGTCATTTGGGTTGAAAAATGCACCATTAGATTTTCAAAATATCATGAATGAGATCTTCAACCTTTATTCAAGTTTTATCATCGTGTTTATTAAGGATGTGTTAGTATTTTCTGATAATATCGGCTAGCATTGGAAGCATCTAAATCACTTCTTCAAAGTAATCAAAAGGGAAGGATTAGTTGTTTCCTCAAGAAAAATCAAGTTGGTCCAGAAAAAAGTTAGATACTTAAGGCACAACATTGGTAATGGCTCTATTACACCTATTGCTTGAGCCATCAAATTTACAAGAAAGTTCTCTTATGAAAGTTGTGATAGAAAGTAGTTGCAAAGGTTTTTAGGTAGTCTTAATTATATCTCATACTTCTATAAGAACATTGCCCTAGATGCCAAGCCTTTATATGCATAATTAAAGAAAAATCCTCCAGATTGGGAGTCGAGTTGTACTAAGGCTATTCATAAGATAAAAATTCGAGCAAACAAGTTGTCTTGCCTGAACTTGCCTTATCGTGATTCTATAAGATTGTTGAAACTGATGCATCTAATTTGGGATGACAAAGAAGAGCTAATTTGATTCACCTCGAGAACATGGAATCATATGCAATAGAACTATGCAACAATTAAAAAAGAAGTTCTTTTAATAGTTCTTTGCATAATAAAATTCCAAGATGATCTAGTCAATAAAAAGTTTCTGATAAGAGCATATTGCAAAAGCACAAAAGAAATCCTTCAAAAGGATGTTAAAAATCTAGTATTTTGCTAGATGTAAGATTTATTATCAATTTTTAAATTGATATAGAGTTTGAAAATGAGTAGAAAACTCACTTTCTGACTTCCTTACTCATGAATTCATACAGAGTGCCAAGAAGGTCCCTTATATTGAAAATTGAAAAGGCCCAGAGGCCTCTTCCTCTAACATGAAGCTGCAAAACACCCTGCGTAAAGCTTTTCCTAGAAGATATGAGTAGGGCAAATGCGACCTTCTCTATATCAGGGTCCCTTGTCTTGGCAGACACCATTGAGTGACCAATATAATAAACAAGAAGCTACGCCTTGTTCTCTTATTATACTAAGAATGAGTTGATAGCCATAGAACAAACGACCAGGTATAGAATAAGGCTCCCTTATCGAAGACTCATATAATAGAGGAGGATAAACTAGATAGGCTTTCAGTTGCTTAAAAACCCTTTCGCATGTGGGCGTCCATTCAAATTTCTTGATTCTTTTTAGGATTTTAAAGAAGGGCGAGCTTCTGTCCATGGCTTTTGAGATAAACCTGGTGAGAGCAATGAACCTATCTACTAATCTCTGGATGTCCTTGACTGATTTGGGTGAAGCCATGTCCAAGATGGTCTTGATTTTATTCGAATTGGCTTTTATTCTTCTACTGTTGACTATGTATCCTAGGAACTTCCCTAAGGATATGACGAAGGCACACTTCACAAGGTTGAAGTTCATTTTGTATTTTCTCAAAATAAAGAAGACCTTTTCAAGGTCCTTCAAGTGGGCAGACTCCTTTAAGCTTTTGACTAACCTACTATTGACATAGACTTCCATATTCCTCCCTATTTGTTGAGTAAACATCTAGTTTACTAAGAGTTGGTATGTTGCGCTAGCATTTTTCAAGCCAAAAGACATGACCTTATAATAGTAGAGTTCTCCATTGATAGTGAATGCTATCTTAAGTTGATCTAGATTACATAGTTTATTTGGTTGTACCCAAAATAAGCATCCATGAAACTGAGCTCGTGTATGCATTTGCATCTACTAACTAGTTGATTTGAAGAAAGGGAAAACCATCCTTCGAGCATGCCTTGTTTAGATCAATGAAGTCCACATATACTTTCCAGAATCTATTAGCCTCCTTCAGTAAGACCATATTTCCTAACTAGGTAGGGTATAGTACTTTCTTGATGAACTCAGCTTTTATGAGTTTCTTCTAATTTGATAACTTTGTACATTTGTGGACTAAACACACTTCTCTTTTATTAGACTGGCTTGTAAGTGGGATAAACATTGAGCTTCTGGACCATCAGGTCGGGATCAATGTCTGGCATGTCCTCATGAGAACAAGCAAATACATTAGAATTTTCACGTAAAAAGTTTTCAAAGGATACTTTAAGATTGGGTGGTAGTAGGGCCCTAATCTTTGTTGTCCTTTCTGGGTTGCCTTGGTCTAACTATATTAGCACAATCTCCTCAACCGACACTCCTCTTTGAATATACTTTCTTTCCAAATAGGTATCATTACGAATTACTTTAGGGAGGTGGGTCTCATGTGCTTCTTTTTTACAAGGGTCCTTTGCCTTTGCCCCTTTAAACTGGGTCCTCTACTGTTGCCCCAGACTTAGCTTAGACCTCAGGTTGACTGGAGCATCGGGTTGAGTCTTTTTTTTTTTTAATTTCCTTTATGACATCTTTAATTTTCTTATTAGTTACAATCTCCGTCAGCTTGGCCTCTCCAGTTCATGCTCTCTTTCCTTCTCACATCTTTGATATTAAAGCATGTATCATTTTCTTCATCTCCCACTGGTGTGTTAAGAGCTACTTTAAAAGACCCACTTCCATATAGTTCAAGCCTTGTTTATAAGTGAGGTAAGCTTGGGAGGTGAATCTTATCTATGGCTTTAGGGGGAAGGTTTTGATTTATAAGTCCAAGGTTACGCTATCAGCCTAGTAGGGCGTTGCTGACAGACTGTCCAGATTCCTTGGCACATCCTACTGTAAGGCTTGGCTAGCTAAAGGTGATATAAATCCATTTGAGATGGGAGGTACATTTGAAATAGTATGAACCTCATCTACGCTGAAGCTCCTTTCTCATAAGGAAAGGACATAGCACCACCTTGCCTTGTACTAGTTACCCCAAACCTCTCATACCTCGTCCTCAATTGGGAACTTGATTAACAGATGGTAGGTGGAGATGAAGACCTTCAAAGCATTGAAAGTGGGTCGTCCTAAAATGATATTGTAAACTAGAGGTACATCTACAACTAAGAACTTGACTGTTAAAGCTTTTTGGTATTTAGCACCTCCTGCTGATAGAGGTAAATCCACCCTCTCATCGGGTACTATCATGTCTCTAGCGAAGCCATATAGGGAAGTATAGGGAGGCTTCATTATATCCTCGGTTAGCCCCATCTTGTTGAAGGCTGATTTACTTAGAACATTTATGGAACTGCCTCTATCAATCAAGATTTGATGGACATTACTATTTCCAACTCGTAACGTGACCTCGATAGCATAATCATGTGGTTGGTGTACTCGGCGGGCTTCTTTTCCATGAAGGTGATGGCATGGGTATTACCTCATGATGTGTCAGCTCCACCTTTAAGCGTATTAAAAATTTGTTCCCAATTGTCCTTGTGTTAAGCTTGATGTGCATACACCTTCCTATAATAGTTCGAATTTCTTGCATAACTGAGCATCCTATGATTGTTCGAATGTCTTGAACAGGAGATAAGGCTACAACTAGATGTGCAAGTGGTTCCTCACACCTAAGAGGAGGTTGATCCCTCGGTGAGTTAAGACTAGCCACGTAGTGCCTGAGCTTACCTCAACAAACCAAGGCCTTGTCGTGGCCGTAGTATTGGTGGTACTTGTAGTATTTGTTCCTATTTCTCTTTGCAGGTGGATTCTTCAAATGGCTAGATTTGTTTGACAATGTTTTGATCTTGCATTTGGTTCAAGTCTCCTTTCTGTTCATAGTAAGAGGGATGTACGTATCGTAGGCACTTTTCCTAGGTGGAAGGTTTGACAGCTCAACATTTTTGGTATTTTTCATCGAAGAGTCTACCCCTACTTGTCCTTATCTCTGACATCATTTGGCGGGGGCTGTTGCTAATGCCTGGCTCCATTTGTAAACACCAACCCTTCTGATATCATATGGCTCTAAGCTAGCTTTATGACAATAGAAAGGGTTTTGGGATTGTCTATGGCCTGAATGGTAGCTTGGTCTGTAAAGTCCTCGACAAACATAGCCTACTAGTTGAACCTCTTTATGTAGTTCTCTAAGGACTCATGTTTACTTTGCCTCATAGATATAAGGTGGGTGGAGGACCTTTTGACAAGCTTAGCTCAATTGAAATGGTTTACAAACATTCTCACCAACTGCTTAAAAAGAAATTGGACTTTAGCTTGAGTGGATTATGCCACAACTGAGCTGTACTGGACAGGGTGAGAGGGAAAGCCCTGCAGTAGGCGTGACTAGACACTTACTCTAAGTCCATTGAAGACTTGAAGATATCTGTGTGCTTGTTAGGATCTTCTTTCCCATCGTAGAACATTATATTTGTCATTTTAAAAGGTTTAGGAGGTAGAGCCTCTAAAATGTCATCACTACACTAGGACTCCTAACATCTACCTTCCTCTACTATTTTTCCTTTTAGCTCTTTATGGATTTGTCCAGGATCTGCACCTTAACATCATAAATGTATCATTTTGAGGAATATGAGGCCCACTCCTGGATGGTGCGGTCTTATGGTTCGTTGTGCTCTATCTGTTTGAGGTGTCTTGTTCGCCAAGCATTCCCTCTCTCTAATGTTCTTTGACCCATCTGTGTCCTATGAAGTTGCGTAAATTGTGGTATCCTCCCTTTCACCTCAAGGTGAAGGGCTCCTCCAATGAAAAGGTGGCAGGCTAGGGCTGTTATCTCAAGTAGCTCGTTATATAACCTTTCTCGTAAGGCATTCTCTAAGGTTTGACTATGGTCACCATGCTCCACCGGGGCGTCTATGTTGCATGGAAGGAAGCTGCTCAATAAAAAGGCTCCTCAAGGGCCCCTTCATTAGCTCCTCAAGGGGCCCTCTATCAGCTTCTCTATTTGTAAGAGTGTATAGACTCATCGGCAGGTGGTTCTCGCCTTTCTATATGTGTCGTTACCAACTTGGAAAACTGCTCATTTATGAATGTAATAAGAGTTCGCAGTAGCTATGCAATGTTAATCTTAGACTAACGTCCAGGTTGCAACTCAACCCTTTAATTAATCCTTTTTGTATGTTGTTGGTTAATCGGTTTCACTATGACCACTCCTTCATAGGGCTCTTATAGGATGGCCATAGGTCTTGTCTGTCTCGGTCTCCTTGTGGGGTCGAGAGGTTGATTTATGGCTTAAAGGTTGAGCTAGTGGATTGATTTCTCGCTCCACAGATTGTCCCTATCATTTCTTAAGAAAACACATGGCTTTCAACCACTTGATAGTGACAATAAGAGGTAGGTATGTTCGTTTAAAGAAAAAAATGTAAGAGAATGTTTGTTAAGTTTCCCAAAGGCAATGTCAACTATTATTGCCAAATTCTCATACAGCCTCTTACGAGAGTTAGGCCTCTATGAACAGTAGAATATATGGTCTTTCTCCTGGGAGAAAAGATGGGGGAAAATTTTTTGCAGGCCTAGAGGTAATACTGGGCACAACCTCAAGTAGCGTTTAAGGAACAATCTGACTAGGGGGTGATGTTGCTACCTGTCCATACCTTGGTCCCACTTGAGATTCACAACTTGAAGGTACAACTGGGAATTAGTGCTTGATAGATCAAACCTGCTCACATGGTCATCTGTATGGTCCCCACTTAGTGTGACACGTGTATGATAGGTTGTATCTTTAGAAGGTGATAGGATGCGTCTAAGTTTGGTTAAAGATATGTTGTCCTCCCAAGAGTTAAGGTCGAGTCAACTTTCCCTTTTCGTGAAAGGACAGATCTGAATCATAAATGTACCCAAATGCAATAGTGGCTATTTCAAGTAAAGCCTAACTTGTCTTGGTACACCAACTCACGTGGGTGCATTAAATGCGAGTTAAAGCTCAATCTCCTTGCAGTCAAAGCTTCCCCAATAAGTTTTGTGCACTTTTAGAGGTATTATTGTAATTTTGTTAGTCAACCTTTTGACTAAAAACTTTACTTAGGTTTCTTTGGGCCTTTTAATATTGGACAGTGACAATTAGATTGAACTCATAATAACTAACATTTAAAGCTTCGAATGATATGTTATATGTCTCAATCCAATAATTAAATTTCAAGTTATATTTTTTAAATATTTATTTTTGTCTTGGTCAAAAATCTTGTTTGTGGTTGGGATTTATGATTTTCCTATGTGCATTAGAAAATCTTGTTTTAGGATGAATTTTTCATATTATATTTTGCCATGTCAGCTCATATGCATAAAATTTTAAGAGTCAAATTATATATGTATGATTTAATTTGGATTTTATATGTTATATTAGCCAATCTAATTTTGTTACTAAACAAATATTTTTTATGAAATTGTTATGCTAGAATTTGACTTTTATGGTATTTGTTTTGTCTAAAGTTTTTTTTTATAAATATTCCTTATTATGTCATGGTGATATCACAAAATTTTCATATTTTTTCCCTTGTATATAATTATTTATGAGTTTTCCATCTTGTGATATTCACTGTAAAAATTAGTTTTTCTATTTTTTTGTTATGAAAATCCAAATGTATTTGATATGTTTTGTTTTCTAAATTATACAAAAAAATTTGTGGTTTTTTACTGCATGTCTAAAGCATGTGATAAAATTTTTGAATGATTTAGGCTACATGTTTTGGAGAGAAAATTGGTGCATTACAAGCTGGTTTGTTAATCTTTGGTTTTTGACAGCTTATGTGTATAAGGTAGAAAATAAGGAAAGTTTATTTTATTTCATCTTAAAATTGTGGCAATTTTTTATATGATGTATTGATGAGTACTATTGTCACCAAATTTTCGAATGTACAAACTTAGGCTGGGCCTTCTAATATGAGCTGAGTCTATGGGCTTTTGACTAGATTAGGGTGCCAGGGAGAACCTTTGAAGTATATCTGGGCACAGAGGAGAGTAGGTCCTCTGATAGTGTTTTTCTTGTAACTAAAGAAAGTTGGTTAGAGGTGACGCCAGTGTGGTCACCAACGTACACCCTTCAACACCCAAGTCACCTTTGTGTATTTAATAATAAAGATGAAGGGTAATGAGGTGTTTAGAATATTGGCTCTCGAATAGGAAGGGTCTAGTGCTTTTTCTCGAATCTTTATTGTTTCTTGGTACTATTGAGCATAAGAAAGCTACTAATAGGCCAATAAACACTTTAGCAACTCCTTTGAAGTCCGAGTGTGAACTAAGAGAGGCTAAAGACTAAAGAATAAAGATTAAGAACTCATCTCTACTAAATGCCAAAGCTATCTTTTATATAAGATTGGTGGGAAGTCAGATGGGTGACATGGGGCTTTTAATCCCCATGAAGGTTGACAGTTGTCCCTTAGGTTCCCCTTAGGATTTTCCGAGGGAAGGTGTGACTCAGAATTAGATCTTGAGGGTTCTAACCTGTTGGGTTGCCATTTATACGAGACTTATCCCTGAATAACATGTGAATGATTGGAAGGTGCACTTGAATCCGGCAATTGATGCTTTGCCTTCCTAAGAGATTAGGTTGAGTGAATTTTTCCTTTTGATGAATAGCTAGGTTTATGGCAAAAAATATTTTCAACTCGGCAGTAGCTATTTCACCTACCTTCCCAAAATATTAAATGTGGTCAAACTCAATCTTTGTGCAAGTCAAGAAGCTTGTTGGGTAAGTTTCCTCCACTTTTAAAGGCATACCCGTCATTTTGCTAGTCAGGGCTTGGACTAGACTTACTCTTTAAGCTTATTGGGCTTATGAGCCCTTCGCTTTTGTAGTCTTAAAAGTGTGGATTGGGGCCTAATAAGGGAGGGCATGTGCTTGATCTAAGGGTGAAAATTACCAGACAATAGTTGCCCTCTAGTCATTTTCTCTTGTGATAGGGGGGAGAGGATGGCTAAATAAGAGCTTGACCTGAGTTCGACCTGCCTGTAGGGTTTCTTTCTTTCTCACTCACTTTTTTTTCTTTGTCTCTTTTAGGTATGCTCGTGATAAGGTATTTTCCGCCTTTCAATGAAATATGGAATGAATATGATGAGTTGACATCTAAGGAGGCGCCAATTATGAGCTTGTTACATTGTCAGGCTTCAAGCATTGCCTCGATTTGATCTCTAATGGATGTGACGAATGAAAAGGTCATGCCCCATTATTCGTTTGCACATTTCCCACTCTCGTACATAAGGCAAATGGTATAAGACGGTTCTTAGGCACCACGTGTAGATGAGGACAAATGGTATAAGACGGTTCCAGGTTTTTAACACATGGCAAAGCCCCATCCTTTGGATCCTCATGAATGGTTGTGGCTCTCTTCTATTGGCCTTGAATCAGGATTGTCTCATTCCTTCTTTTATGGAATGACAATTGAGGATTCTAAAGTGAGGCACACTTTTTGCTCTTTGCTTTCCCTATCTTTCATATGTCTATGTTCTTTGCAACCAGAATACTTATTTTTTCACATTCAAACACCCATTACCTTCTTAGAGAAATCCTCCTACTTCCATTCATTTTTTACAAAAGCGATCAAAGTCATCTTTTAGACAACATCCATACTCGAAAGTAAGTTCTCTCTCTTCTCCCGCTTTTTGTGGTGTCTTTTTTTTTTTTTTTGTCCTTTCTTTGTGTCGAGCTTTTATTTTGGGTTTTGGGAGAGGAAATAGAGGAGTTTGACGAGGCTAGGGTGCTTAAAGAGTGGAGAATGAGAGAAAAAAGGGTAATGTGAGCTGGGGTTGTGAGACCCAAGCCCACCAGTCTTGATGTAGAGGCTAGTCCTCACTATTTAAAGGAGACGACATCTCAAGTGGGGCCTAGGGGCCTTATTAGTTTACTTCATCTAGAGGAGAGAGGAAGACCTAGATTGGTGCTCCTTTGTCTCTTTTTCCTTTTCAGATATGGTTATGACCTAGAGACAAAGTTGTTATGTCAGCTCGCCTTCTTTTAGTCAACCTTAATAATTAGAGCCTATGAAGGTCTCCTTGGGCAGTGACTCAGATGACCTTATGCCTATTAGCTCTATCATGAGTCCAAATCCTGTTTCTTTTGCTTCTCCCTCCCTTCAGCAAGGCGCCATCCATATTTAGTAGGCCTTTTAGTGCTTGAGTTAAGACTTCATTGGTGACACCTTTGAGGACCTCTAAGCGTCATAGGCATTTGCTGGTTTATGAGCCTAATGAGGAGGACACTCTGTAAACAGAGTTGGAGAGGGTTGCCTTTGTTGAAGATGATGGCTATGAAGGTGATGAGGAAGAAGAGGAGGCCAAGGAAGTATAGGATGAGGAAGGATAGGTAAAAGAAGGTCAAGCCCGGGGTAACATGCCTAATAAAGGCATAGTCAAATAAGCCTTTAAGAATGGCATTAATAGGTTTAGGTTGATTGTAACAAAAGCACACCTGAGGAGCTTGTAAAAAGACTTCAGAATCCCTAATAACATTTCCATTAAGGTCCTTAATCTGGATGAAGTTCCTAACATCCCTTAGGAGGGTGAGATTGTCATTAATATTCTCACCTTTTTCTACAGGCTTAGAGTGCTATTTGCCCCCTTCGTGAAGAGGTTCTCCAAGAGTTCCTCTTCATCCCCTTCAGCTAGCACCCAGTGCTTGGCAAGTAGTGCTAGGCACATTGATTTAGTGGATGTGCATTCACAAAAGCTGCCCTCTATGGAAGAATTGAGGGCTACCTTTTCTCGAAAGACATTGAGTATTGCTCCTGTTGTAATAATTGCTTCTAAAACAAATTACTTTTTATGTGCGTATTTGCGAAGTTTGAATGCTTACAATGGAAGTTTTTATTCTTGGAAGTTTTCATTTTCAAAAAGTCAACTTCGGTCAATATCAACCCAGGACCCAGCTTGGACAAGAGGACCCATGAGACCTTAACTGTTTGGAATTGAGACCATGTGGTTGTGCATGTGTATGTAGGTGTGCACCTGTGTGTGTACTGCCCATGTGAGTGCATGTGTGTGTGTGTTACATGCATGTATGTGTATATGTGTGACCATGTAGCTGCCGCCCATTCATGTGTGTATTTTGTTATTTGAATTTTGATTTTTAATTGGTATTATTTGATAATTAAGTGTTTAAATATTTTTCTAATTGAAATAAGATAGTAAGAGCTAAAAAGTAGGAAACCTAATTTGACTAGGAGACTAGTTCTTTACTAGGGTTTTTGTTTATAAATTAAGAAGCAACAAGGAGAAATTTTTTTCTGCAATCTCTTCCCTTCTTAGTGCCAAAAATTATTGACAAAATAGAGAGAAAATTTTGTGAGTTCAAGCAAGAATTTTTCAAAGATTTTTGAAGATTCAAAGCAAGTTTCACATTAATTTGTTTGCTTTTATTTGATTTTGAATCCCTCTTCTTCTCCAAAATTTTTTATAGATTGATTTAGTGATTTATGCATGGTGATATGGATTGAGTATGCTGAAGTTTTTAATCTACATATAGGTTTCATGGTATAGCCGAAAATCACATGAATTTATAAGGAAAGAGTTGATTTTTACAAGATTGTACCCTAAACCCTAATTTTCCAAATGGTTGATTCCCATGCATATGTCAAGAATTTTGTTTGAGTTTGATCATTAAATCATGACCAATTATGAATGCTACTAAATAGATTTGATTAGTCTGAATTAGGTTAACATTGAACAATAATTTTCTTAAGTTTAAAATTGCTTTAATTCAATTTATAAAGGGAATTTGTTTGCTAAAAAATTATGGGTATATTAGCTTTGGTAATTCATCAAATATTTATGTTTTAATTAAACTTGAATTTACAATATGTTGATGGAAATTTTTTGGATAATTATGTATATGTTATTACTCCAAAATCATGTCATAATTATGTTCTAGATTATGTAATACTTGCTAGAAATTTTGGTACTATAATATATGACAAGTATGTTTATATTGTATGCTGGAATTATTATTGGAATAAATTCTGAACATTTATTTATTAATTTGTTTATATTGTATGCTAGAATTATTATTAGAATAAATTTTGAACATTTATTTATTAGTTTATGTGGTATTTAGTGTTTTTCATTAGTAATATCTTACTGGAAAATACTTGTATTTTAGTTTGGCATGACTTGGTAATTGATTTCTATGAAGATAAGTTGCCGAATACCTAAGAATGCTTGCTAAACTATCCAATTTTAATGTTCATGGTTGCTGAAATTTTGATATGTTTGTCATATGTATATGGAAACATGTGATGGATGCATGATATAAGATTTATTACTTGAGAATAATGATAGCCAAAATCTATATGGGCAATTATAGTGATGATTTTCCATGAATAAGTATTTTGGTTATGTTTGTATAATTATAAGTATGTAAGCATTGTGGATGTGAATTTCAAGTATAATTTAAAATTATGATTTTTTACATGCAATGCACAACTTCAAAGTTGTTTGAAAAATGAAATACATTTTCTAGTGAAACACCTTGTAGGCTAATATTTGACAAGTTTATTATGGAACTTTTATATGTATGAAACCACATAAGAGAATGCTTGGTTTATGGACCCTACCAAGTTTGTAGGGTTTACATGAGCACATATAGACGGACATGTGTATATGGGAGGACTCATTGAAGATATAAATGAGGGTTTGGCTAATACTCTTTGACTAGAGTTATTGGTATCGTTTTGTGCTTGCATGGCTAGGATGCAAGTTGCCCCTTTTAACCGTACTTACGTTACTATGCCTCTTTGTGGTTTGAAATCTCTTAGGATATGCTGCTCAGCTATTCAAGGGATGTTTGTATGGATTACTAACAAATAATAGCTCCTAAGTTTGTGTGTATGGAAGTCCTACAAATGTTGATTTTTTTCTTTAAACTAAATAAAGAAGTTTAGGTTTGAACTATGTAAGAATTATTTGAAAGTAAACAACTAAGATTTGATTCACACATGGGTATGTGCATTCCATATTGTATGTTTATGTGCATTGTGGAATTTGCTGAGTGATTTTATCACTCACTCTTATTTGCTTATGTGTGTAAGTAATGGTTTTAAAATCTAATAAATGGAACGTGGACTTAGGGAATCTGCAAGGTGGTGTTCGGCTATGATGATCTGCAAGATCATAATTAATAAGATGTTTTGCTTCCACAATGCTATACTTTAAACTTAATTATTTTGTTTAATAAGTTTATAAAACCAAGATATTTTGTTAAGCCCTCTTCACATGTGGGTTATGATTTTGAAATATTATTATTATTATTATATTAATTTTAAAGCTTGTAATATTATTTTTACGAATATGTTATTATTAATAAATAATGTGTGTGGATCCAAAGTAAAAAGGAAAATGGAAAAGAAAAAAAAAAACTTGGTCTTATTTTTATGACACTTGTAATGTTAGTAGCATCTCCTAGATCGGGCCCGTGAGGTTCAGTTACAGGGTGTTACACCTACTTCCACCATACCCGCTGCTGTGGTGGGTTAGGGAACTTCAAGAACTAGTCTAAGAGGTGGTTATTTATGAGGGGCAAGTGGGAAGTAGTTGGGGACGAGGCAGGTTGGTCCCATAGTGTTCTCGAGTGTATCACATTATAGACTGGCTTAGCAGTAGGTAGGTTTATTCCACACACATGTTGAATAGGTCCAACGTCGTTTTGAACCAAACTTTTAGGGCTATGGCCTTTGGTTGGATCCTGCCTTAGCTACTCTTATTGTTGAGGTAGCACTTGCTATTACCCTCACTCTCAACCATACTTATTGTACCCGATAATAGCTATTTGTCTTTATTGTTTTGTTTTTGTTTTTTTTGCTATGTTTTTGTAATTGCACTCCCAAACTTCACTTTTTTGCTTTCCCTTTAATTATAGCCATACCCGCTGCTCCAAATAATTGCACTTCACCTCCGCCAACTATCTTCCTCTCATGGACAGGGGCTCCTCTTTGCTCCTTATGGTTATTAATGGCTCAGCATGGACTCCTGCCTCATCATATAAGGGTTAGAGCTCTACGATCATTAATATTGGGAAAAGTAAGAACTCAGTCACTTCTAGCTCTATAAGAAAGAGGACTAACACTGGCCAGGAAGTAGCCATTAATGGTGTTAGGGTTCTAGTAGACTTAGTTACGTACTTGAAGAAGAATATGACATTCCTTACTCCTAACGTCCGTAAAGAAACAAAGAGGGCAAATATAACTAACTAGCTGGACGATTATGATGGGACTTCTGTGAGGGTAAGCCCAACTTGACCTCTATTATTCTTAATTTTTTGTTACTGCGACTCTAACCACATGACTTCCTACCTGCAGCTCTCCTATTCCATTATGGACTTGATAGATAAAAATCTATAGCTAAATGATGAGGTGAACAACACCAACAAGGCCCTTAACGAAGCCTTTGATGCCATAAGAATAGTAGTCCACTTACACTATCGCTCAACAAGAAAAGCTTAAGTATGATGAGTTAATTGTAAAGTGGAAGGCCAAGTGCAGTTTGTCTGAAGAGCAAGTGAGGGAAGTCCAAGCTCAACTTTAATCCACCATAGCTTCCCAAAGTCACCACATCAGGGACATAGAGGCATAAGTCTTCCAACAGCACAATGAGATTGTAAGGCTGAAGAAGAACAAGAATGACTAGCTTGCACTCGGGTTCCATTTGGAAAAGAAGGCGACCCCTTGAGGTGGACCCATCCTTTTCCTATGAAAAGTTGAACACTGTACTGCTGGAGCTACATTTTCCTAAGGCCCAGGCTACCTTATCGGCTGGGTCACTAGCCTACGCTGATTAGGGGGTTGGTCTTTCAATAGTGGCTTCTATTCCCAACTTGCCCCGGAGTGAGATGGAATAGACTCCCATAGCTGCTGATCAGTCGGGAGGTAACATTGAGGATGGTGGAAATTGAGAGGACCGGTATTGTGTCGTTTCTTCAATCGTAACTCAACCTAATCTTTCCTTGTCTCTTTTTTATTTTATTTTCTACCAACTCTAAGATAATATTTTCATGGTTTGTAAGACAAGGGGTAGTCATCATCGTCTATGAGGGTATTTACACATTTATATATGCATATTTTTATTTTTCTCTACTTTTATGTTTGAAACATAACTTTTGAGATAGTTTTGGGCTTAGCTAACTTCTTTCCTGTTATTGGATGGACCTATCATACTTAGGTGATTCCCTACTTTGAGGGGCCAGTGTATCAACCAGTAGTAGATCGCTTGCCTTTTGTGATGGTATTTGAATCCTTGTTGCCTTTGTTGGCTTTGATCTATCTGACTCTTAGCTATTTTAGACTTAAAGGACTCTCTTGCAGGCTATACTTGTTCTAGTTCAAGCTATTCCAGCCTTACCTATTTAGACATAGAATTTTTTTTTGGCTCTTTAATCTTTCATAGGGGTATATCTCGTACTCCCTCCTTTCATTTTTCCTATCGCTTGGGGAATGATAAGAGTAACGGTTCGAAGTTTAATTTATCCTCTTGCCCTCAAACTTGAACTTTCCCTTTAGGTTTCCGTTTGGATATCCTATTCTCGCTTGAGGGGGTTAGAATTAGTCTCATCTGGAAGTCAAGTCTTCGTTTTAGTTAAGAAGCACATACCTACGAAACAAATTGTCCTCAAGTCCCCCTTAGTTTAGATAAAGAGCGACCTTACCACTCTGTCTAAGGGGGTTCATAAAGAGTGAAAGTCTTAACTTTATGAAAGTCTCACCTGGGGTCTCATCACTTAATCTGATCCTGGTCAAGCTTTGTTGCTAACAAGCCCCTGCCCGCAACATAAATTGTCTAGGGTTTCCTTTTTAGGTTTCACCAAAGGATGACCTAATCACTTCACCTTAGGGAGATCAGGACTAGCCTAACTTAGATTTACCAAAAGTGAAGGGTCCCATTTGGGGTCTCATCACATAGTCTAATCCCAACCAAACTTTAGAGTCAACCAATTGCTAATTCGAGTGAGTTAAGACATTTAGTTAAGGAGAGGCTTGCTTTCACCATTCCTGTCCTATCTACGCAGTACGAATTTATAAAAAAAGAAAAAAGAGATCTTCTCATTGAATAATACTGAGCATTACAATGTTAGCCTTAATACAAAAGAAATGTTTTATAAAAAATTCAAGGACTTGCCCCCATGGGGCTTCATGAAGTCCTTACTGATAATAAAACTTTAGGTGTTCTGCATTCCATAGGTACAATAACACTCCTCGAGCCATGTCTTCCAACTTGTATGTTCTTAGATGGACCACCTTGATAATTATATATGGGCCCCCCTAAGTTAGTCCAAGAAAGCTAGCTCAATGTTCCTTGGTACTTTGGATCATTGTTTTACACCAGATCCCCTAAACACAAGACCCTATGTTTAACTCGAGAGTCAGAATAATGACTTGACCTCTGCTAATAAGTAGCAATTTTTATCTAAGCTTAGTCCCTTCTTTCCTTTAAGAGGTGAAGTTCTACCTATAGGTCACTCTCTTTTCGATCTAGGAAGAAATGTCAAGTACAGTAACTGAAAATACTAATCTTCACAGGGAGCACGACCTCTGCTCCAAAGGAAAGTGAGTAAGGAGTCTAATTCGTAGCATTTCTAGAGGTCAGTCTATATGCGCACAACACATTGGGTAATTACTCCACCTAACCCTTTTATAGGTGTTGAGCATGGTCTTCAGATTGGTCTTAATAGTTTTGTTTATGGCCTCCACCTCTCTATTTGCTTGAGGATGGACAAGGGAGGAGAAGTAAGTATGGATACCTAGCTCCCAGCACATCTTGTTATACTTCTCATTATCAAATTGCCTTCTATTATTGATGATGGTGCTCGAGGTATGCCAAAGTGACAGATGGTGGACCTACAGATAAACCCCAAAGTCTTTGCCTTGGTAATGGTTGCTAAGGGCTTAGCCTCCACCCATTTCATGAAATAGTTGATGGCTATGATCGTGTATTTCATTTGAACTTTCCTTGTTTAGAAGGGGCTTATAATATCCACCCGCCATTGTACAAAAAGCTATAGGTTGCTTATAGAGGTAAGACATTCGGAGGGCTGTTTGGGGATGTTGGCAAAGCGTTAACACTTGTCGTACTTACAGGAGAACTCTTTTGCATCTTTAAATAAGTTGGGTTATGCAGTGTGGTTCCCACAAACCCCTTTATGGATTTCCCTCTAGACATAATTGGCCTCCATAGGGGCCAGACATCACAAGTAGGGTAAGGAGAAGCCCTTCTTGTAGAGCATGTATTCGATATGGGTGTAGTGGACAGCTCTATATTAGAAGTTCCTAGCTTCATTTTTATCGTAAGGTAAATCTTTATTTCTTAAATGTTCGATGACGGGATCAATCCATGTAGGTCCTTCTTCAGATCGAATTGGCAGGACCTCCTCGCTGGGCTCCTCCACGCTAGAGGATTCTAAGTACTAAATAGGTATAATCTAGACTAGCTCGGAGTTAGGTACGAAAGAAAATTTGGTGAGGGCATCCGCTTCTATATTCTCGGAGCGTGAGATTTGGGACATCTCCTATCCTTCGAGTTTCTCAAGCAATTCTTTCGTCTTTGGCTTGAAATTCACCTATGACTTATTTCATGATATATTAGGAGCCACTTCGAATATGCAACCTTTTTACTCTTATGGTGGCGACCAACCTCAAACTAGTTAGGAGTGCCTCATATTTTGCCTTATTGTTAGAGACATTGAACCCTAAGCATACTACATATTCTATCTTCATGCACTCTGGCAGAGGTGAGGTTAGAATGAGTCCAGTACTACTTCCATGTTCATTGGAGAATCCATCCACGTGTAAGTACCACAACGGTGAAGGGTTAGGAGTTGGCTCCTATACCTAGTCCAAGGGGGCCGCATGCTTTCCTCCAATACTGCTAGGGAGATAAACTCTATAATTAAGTCAGGAATTGCTTGATCTCGAATAGTAATCCTCAACATATATCTTATATCGTAGTGGCCCATCTCTATAGACCACTTAATGAACCTTCCAAAGGTTTTGAGCTTGTAGAGGACATGCCTTAATGGGTAGCTTAGGAGCACAATGATCACATGGATCTCAAAGTAAGGCTTGAGCTTTCTGAAGGGTACGAAGAGGGCAAGCACAAGCTTCTCTATATTATGGTACTCAGTTTTAGCAAGTAGCATTGAGTGGCTCATATAATAGACGAGCAACTGTGCCCCATCATCTTTTCTGATCAAGACCAAGCTTACTATAATTTTAGAGATAGCCAAGAATAGAACAGATGCTCCCCTATCTTAGGTTTGGATAATATAGAAGGATGGACTAGATACTCCTTTAGTTAAGTGAAGGCCTCCTTGCAAGGGGGTGTCCACTTTTTTTTCCTTTTAAAATCATGAAGTAGGGTTGGCTTCTGTCTATGACTCGCAAAATAAACCTAGTGAGGGTGGCAAGCCTTCTTGCTAACCTCTGAATGTCAATGACTAATTTTGGTGAAGCTACTTCCAAGACAACCTTGATTTTATTGGGGTTAGCTTCTGTTCCCCTATTATTGACCATGTACCTTAGGAACTTCCTAAGGATAAACCAAAAGCACACTTTGTTGTATTAAGCATCATCTTGTACTTTCTTAGGATGGGGAAGACATCTTCCAAATCCTTCAAATGATCAGCCACCTTTGAGCTTTTTACTAACATGTAATCAACATAGACTTCCATGTCTCTTCCAATTTGCTTAACAAACTTCTTGTTTACCAACCACTGGTAGGTTGGGCCCACAATCTTTAAACTGAAAGGCATGACCTTGTAATAAAATATGCTTCGATTAGTAGTAAAGGTTGTCTTGAGCTGATCTGGCTATATCCGAAATGGGCATCCATAAAGCTGAGAAGGGCATTCCCAATAGTAACATACACTAGCTAGTCGATCTGATGGAGGGAAAGTTATCCTTTGGGCATGCCTTATTTAGGTTAGTGAAGTCTATGCACACTCTCCATTGTCCATTGGATTTCTTTACTACAGCCATGTTTGCGAGCCTTATTTAGGTAAGTAATGTACAATATCTCCACAATGAAATCTGTTTTTTGAGTTTTTCCAACTACTGTTTGATCACTTCGTACCTCTCGATGGTGAAACTCTCCTTACTGACTAGATAGGCTTGAAGTGGGGATCTACATTGAGCTTATATACCATCAGGTTGAGATCAATGCCCGACATATCCTCATGGGACCATGCGAACATGTCAGAGTTCTTTCTTAGAAATTTTTCAAAGGCAACTTTTAACTTAGGCCATAGTAAGGCCCTTATTTTTGTTGTTTTGTCTGGACTAGCCTCGTCTAATTGGATGGTCACTAGTTCCTAGATTAGCTCTCCTCTCTGGACATGATTCAGCTTTAAATAAGCCTAGTCATATCCTATTCCTGGGAGGGGGCCTCCTTAGGTTTCTGCAGAGGGCCTCCTGTCATTTTCCCTAAACTGAGGCCAGATCTTAGGTATGCCTGGGTCAGTCCGAGTCTTCTCTCCTTCCGTTTCTTTAGTAGCATCTTCAATTTCTTTACATGGCAATATCTAGGCCAGCTCCACCTCCCTAATTCGTGCTTTTTTGACTTCTCATATTTATGTCACTAGAGAGTATATCCTTTTCTCCATCTCCTGTTGGTGTACTAGGAGTTGCCTCAGGAGGCTCACTTCCATACAGTTATGCTTTTCCTCTTGAACAAGGTTAGCTGAGGAGGTAGTAAGGGACGTAAGTCTCAGATGATCCTCTTAAAGGAGGTCGGAGAGAAGGGAGATGGTGTCTTCTCCATCTTGTCGTTGCTAGAAGCAATATACACTGAGATAAGAGTATTGCCCATAAGTGCGTCCTCTTGGGAAGGGGGTCCGAAAAGATTAGTCTAGACAGGGAGATCCCCCGAAAAGGGTATAGACCTCTACTACATTGGACAAGGGTATAACATCTCCTCACCTCATACTAATCATGGATTTCTCCTACTATCACCAACTACAAACTTCATTAGTAAGTGATAAGTAGAGACAACGACCTTAAGCCAATTAAGGGTAGGCCACCTTATGATGATGTTGCAGACAAGAGGTATGTCCATAACTAAAAACTTGATGATCAACACTTTCTAGTAGTCTACATTCCCGTCAAGAATGACCTTTTCCCCGACGAAGCCATATAAAGGACTATGGGAGGGCTTGAGCATATCATTGGTTAGGCCCATCTTATTGAAGGCTAACCTACTTAGAACATCAATGGAAAGCTTCATCAATAAGAATTATGTGGACATTGGTGTTTCCAACCTACATGGTGTCTACCATGACTTTGTCATTTGGTGGATGAATTTGTTAAGCCATGTCCAGGATAAATTATTTGAACTCCATTACTTTCTTTTGTGAGGACTTGTGGTATTTTATCTGTCAATATGCTATGTGACTCAAATAAATCTTTAGGTTTTCCATCTCAATGGGGTGGCTTAAAAAGACACCTTTATGCTAGCTTGAAGGACAAAATTCTGAGTAGAATGGTAGGTTCAAAAGGAAAGTTTCTTTTTGAAGGTGGGAAAGAAATTTTAATTAAAGTTGTGGCTCAATCGCTTCTTACATATGCCATATCAATTCTCCTATTACCAAAATATTTTTGTGATGAGATGACTGCTGCTCTAAATAGATTTTGGTAGTGTAAAGGTGGAGATGTGATGGGTTTCTATTTTGCTATTTTTATTTACTTTAATGTGTCGTTCTTGTATGTCTTAACTTTTACAATTGGGCTAATGATTATGAATTTCCCATGCAAGGTTACATTTGAGTATATGTGAAGATTTGCCTGGAATTCATGAATGAATGTACAAGATTGTCAAGTCAGGTGCAATGTCAAGCCTTTAACATTAGGCCTGACATATCACCAGAAAGAGGCCCAGAATCCACGAGCCAGTACATGTCAGGTGCATAGACATGTTCAATGTCAAGCGCCTAACATGTATCGCAAATCTTTACGTGTCAGGGGCCAAGTCAGGCCTTGTGTCAGGTGCCTGACTTGGTGCGGCGAGCAGCAGGGGTAGTTTTGTCATTTTGAAGATTTTAAGATTAAACAGCTATGATTAGGTTTTTATTATATATTGACGTCTTCTATAGGTTTAGAGGGACGTCGGCAAATATAACTTCATTCTTAGATTGTTGATTACGGGTTCGAAGGTCATAAGTTGCTAAATTTCTTGTCTCGGGTAGGAGTTAATTTGTGTTATTAATCGTTCATACGTGAGACCTGAATTTACAATTCTCTAATTAATCCAATCAATTCTTTTGTCTATATTCTTCTACTTTATTGATTAATTTTAATTATCTAAGATGGTATTTTGGTTCCAATATTATTATTTGTGATTGAATGCATGCTAAATTAAATCTGAGGCGTACTCTAGTTTGATTATTTGTAGCGATTCGGAGAATATAGTTTAGATTATAATCTTACAACGTTTGTAGGGTTAGTCTAATTTTGGCTATCTTTCTAGATTTTAATGCAATCTTAAATTAATTTGGTTCATGTTGATTCTGAATAATTTAGGATTAGGGAATTAATCACGAACGTTTCTAATTTGTTCAACATAAGGAAAGATTGCAATAGATTAGTCGTACTATCTGTTGACACCAAAGCT
This sequence comes from Rhamnella rubrinervis, assembly GCA_007844105.2. Lineage (NCBI taxonomy): Eukaryota > Viridiplantae > Streptophyta > Magnoliopsida > Rosales > Rhamnaceae > Rhamnella > Rhamnella rubrinervis. Next base: position 11,377,800 of record CM017577.2, read on the forward strand.
AAAGGATTGATTGGTAATTAATTTGATTCCTTTTTGTCAATGATCGTATGCAATCAATAATATTAAATTACTCTGAACTGAGATTGTGTCTCACTGATTATTCATCTTGTTTACTTTGCTTTAATTTACTTAACTGTTGATTTAGAATACTTGCATCTTAAAAATCCCCGATTTTATTTATTTTATTTTGTTGATTGATTAGAATAAAAATTAGATTGCTTGTTAGACCAGTCTCTGTGGGTTCGACCTGGACTTGCTACTACTACATATTTAGTAATTTCAATTATTTAATTTTGGTGTATTAAGACACGTATCAAGATGACTGGAATATTTATTGGTTCAAAAAGGATGAACTTAAAAGGATGAAGGCATAGTGGTGGTCTGGGTTTTCAAGATTAGTCTCTTTAATTCATCCTTTATGGCCAAACAAGCTTAGCATTTTTATTCGGCTCCAAATGATTTATGGGTTCATATCCTTTGCAAAATTTATTTATCACACTCTTCTTTCCTACAAGTTTAGCATTATTCTTCCACAACATGGGCATGGAAATGCCTGTTGCATGGGTACGATATCATTAAGAAGCATGATCAATGGAGAATTGGTAATGGCAATTTGATTAGCCAATGGACTGATAACTGGGGACCTGAGGATATGGTATGGAATGATTTTATGGATCATTATTTTCATTAAGGTTTTTTACTTTATGAATGGGAATCCTCCCCACTGATGTAGTAGTATCCCAATTAATACTTTTCATAGATGAATTACTAATCAAATCATGGTTGTTCCCATTTCCAAGTGGGGCTGGAGGATCAGTTAGTTTGGCCCTTCTTAAAAGGTGGTGTTTTGACTGTTAGATCATGTTATCATATGTCGTTAGAGTGCTCCCCGAATAGCAGGACCTCTGGTGCCTCTTCTTCATCATGACCCTCCCTTACATTATGGAAAGCTTTATGGTCAGTTCAAGCAGCACCTAAGATTTGCCATCTGGCAGGCTCTTCATAATGGCATAGCTACTCGAAACAATCTTTATTGTTGTAATATGGGTTGTGATGGTTTGTGTTCTTTATGTAGAGAAGAAAAGGAAACTCTTGAACATCCTTTTTTTACTTGCAATTGGGTGAAGGCATTATGGTTCGCTTCTTTTGATTTTTGCATGCCTCCTGATGGTCCCTTTGCTGCTTGGCTTCAAGATGTTATCACACAGCTTCTCATGGATAAGACCCACACTGCTACAAGGGTAAGCTTTCACTTTTACATCCTTTGGTACATTTGGAAAGCCCGATATAAGATTTTTTTTTAGGGTATCCTCCCTGACCCCTAGCGTATCCTTTGTATTGTTTTTTATGCATATATTGAGTACAAAGATGGCACCAGTTTTCTATCTAGGTTGAAAATGGCAAGCCCAACTCTACACCTGTTATTTCTAGTAAGAAGATCAAATGGAAGCCTCCGATCCAAGGTACCATTAAGCTAAATTGTGATGGTGCTCTTAATTCGAGGACGAAGCAAGGTGCTGCTAGGATTGTTGCACGAAATTGGAAGGGCGAAATCATGTGCCATCGCTTTGTTCTTTTTCTAGGTAATGGTGCTCTTACTTCTGAAGGGCAAGCGGTCTACCATGCTTTGATGACTGGTCGATGAATGGGCTTTGTAAATATCAATATTGAGATGGATTGTCCCATGCTTTACGATAACATACTTGGCCATGTTACTAATACTAGATGAAACATTGAGGCTCTGTTACATGATATCCTTCATCTTCAAGACCTCTTTGATTTTTGTTCCTTTATTCTTGTTTCGTGTAAGCTTAATAAGATAGCTGACTGGATAGTGAAATATGCTTTAAGCAAGTCTTTACCTTTACATTGGGATCCCCCCCCCAACTCAACTTGAATTGGCTCATCTTTATTCCCTTAATTTAGCTTAATAAAATTTTTCTTTTCTCGACCAAAAATAATGGTATACTGTTTCTAATAACTTGTACATTACCTACATCACCTACATCTTCTAGTGCGACTAAAACATCTGCTTCTCTCATAAACTAATATATACATACATATATATATATATATATATATATATATATATATATATGTAGTTTATATAATTTAGAATAATAAGTACATCCAGAGAAGGCCCAACTAAACATAGATATATGTTTTGCCAAGCTGCTTCTTTATTTTCAACACCCTTCCAAGTAAGAAGAGACAACAAGCCCTCAAGTCAGTATGTTCCTAGAAGCAAAACCCAAGAAGAAAATACCAATGATGCATTACCCTAAGAAGAAACTTTGTAATACTACCCATGTCGTCAACTGAATGCTACTCAAGTATTTTGAGTCCACAGGATACAAAACCTAGAGCTCTTATACAAAATAGATAATATGCTACCCAGAATAGGTTCCCTCTTGGAAAAATTTCACCGAAATTTCTATCAAAATTTCTGTAGAATCTCCCCTAAAACTTGAACTACCAAATTTATTCCTACAATGGAAACACAATTCAAGTATGTCTAACAACCACAACAAATATAATTACATTCCATGTAAATATAAAGGAAAATACAGCATTATTGAATAAATACAACCATGATACCGGCTTGGTTTATTTTGAAAATCCATCTAAATAGAACAAGTGAATAACAATTACATAATTGTAGAATAATGTTCAAATAACTAAGTCATATACTTTTGTTATAGTGGAGGAAAATCAATATAATAAATATGACGTTGATGCTGAAATCTAATTCTAACTATATAACATACAAGAATAAGTAAATTATTATATATGAATTTACTTATGCCCATTCATCAAATTAATTAAGGTTTCATGATAAAATAAACAAGTTATATACTATTCAATTATGAAACGAAATCAAGAAAATCATTTGGAACTTAAGCAAATATCTTTAAGAATATAATCTTGAGAGACACACTCAGTGAGTGTATCAATGATAAAATATAAAAGTAAAACATTTCAGATATTCTTCGAAAAACCTTTGAAATCGTGAAATAATATACAAATATTATATCACAAAAATATAAATTAAAAGCTAAATAAATCTCCATAAAAATTTTATTTGTATATCTCATAATATAATTTAAAATTTGAATAACATTTCATAATACGATTTAAAAAAGCTCATATATATATATATATATATATATATATCCATAACCCACATCAAACAGTCTAAGTACGTCGAGTTATGAACCCTAAACCACAAAAGGAAGGAGGCGATATTATACTACCCTTGGAGTCCTAAGGGGTAGTAGGAAAGAGGGATCCCAAGGTGTAATAGAGGGGTATCATCATCCAGTCTCGTTTCACACATGAACGAACAAAGGGGATGAAACACATATCAATCATCATCTAGTCACATGTCACTTATGACCATACAGGAAGATGGAATATATATTATAAAATCAATACATTTTTATCAAAAGTATATTTAAAAGCCAATATTAATAAAACATTTATCGATATTAAAATATTTAAGTCGTAAAACTGAAGAATCAAATAATATTATTAAATTCACATTTCTGTAAATATAAAATTATAATAAGCCTCAAAATACCAATAATTTAAGATTAAAAAAAATGTAAATTTGAATATATATATATATATATATATATATATATATATATATATGTATAACATCAAAGTGAATAATACAAAAAATATGATAAATTTAAAATAAGGATAAATCCACTCACTGAGAGAATCACAATTGGTCCTTAGGATTTGCACGGGCTGCTAAGTCTATAAATAAATTAAATAATTCAAATAAACAAAATACACATTGTGTGTGTGTGCAAGACAACTAACTTTATAATTTTTACAATTCACAACTTAAATCAAATCTAGCTTAATTCCAAAAGTTTTTTGAGATCCTAAAATGTTTGCATTTAATGTGTATTAACAATTTTCCCTTTTTATCTCCACTAAATTAATCTTAAACAGATAAATCAACATCCCAAATTGGGAGGTTTTCTAAACTACGAATACAGCTTTAAAATTATCTCTCAAATTAATCCTTAGATGTTACTAGGAACCCCAATTTAGAAGAATTGAACATTAAAACCAATTATAAAATCCAAACTACAATAACTATCAAGAGGTACATAATTATAACTATCCAAATACTTGGGTTATTTTCATAACAATTTAAATGGTCATAGAAATACTTAGAACATGAATACATAAATAAAATAGTAGGAAAATAAAAAATATAAGATACAATAGTGAAGAATTATTTAAAAGATAAATTTTAAGAATAAAATAAGTTATTGAACAATAGAATATAAAATAAAAAATAAATATTTTTATACAAATTTTCCACAATCGATAGAAAAATATAGAAATTTCATACTATCTTTGACTCCTAAGACATAAGAGAATGGAAGCTACATCATACTATGGCATGAAGATTCAAGTGTGAAGATAAAACATAATATATCATCTATCAATAAATGTATGTGTCAAGGTAATACATGACATACACAATAAATAGTAAATAGATCCATCAACATTTTTCAATGTAAAATATTTTCATCATGCTCATTGTAAATTTATATCATCATGCTAGTTATTATTTCAAATACCATACATATGTTAGTCATATTCTTAACAAAATAAATCCAAAATGTTAAAATTTAAGAAGATTCTTTTCTCAAATGTAATAACCTGCAATAGTTAGAAAAATGCACAATTATATATACTAATTTATTTCTGCTGTGAGTGGTTTTGTAAGTTTAATATTTAGGTATAGTTAGTGGCCTAAAGTTGACATTTTTCTAGGTATAATTTTTTATTTTGACTTCGATACTGTTGTGTAGAGGTCGTCGATACGAGTTCATAGACATATGTCACATTCAAATCGGGGTCATAGTATAAGAGTTATGGTTAATGAAAGGCAGTGGTAAAATCATAATTCTACCACTAGCCCGCATGCACACTTACCAGCCGTCCTCGAGCAGTACAAAGCCGACATCCACTATAATTGGTGTAAAACTTATTCTCTCTCTCCTTTTGCGAAGGTTGGTCCTTTTTTACTCTTTTCAACCCCTGAACTCGATTGATCTCCATTTGGCTTGAAAAATTGGATCATGATGGAATTTCGAAAACCCCTTTAGGTTGTCACTTTCTGGTCAAATTCTAGCCACCACCATTATCATCCTATCAAATTGAAGGTAGATTCTTATTTCTTATCTTATAGGCTTCGTTATGGTATACAATATGCTAATTTTGGTTGAGAATTATGAAAAGCCACAATTTGAGGAGGGAACTCTAGTGGCATTTGTTGTAGCCACTAGATATATTTTGAAAATGTATTTTTCTATGCAGGTACAAATTACGTTAGTCTAAGTTTTAGATGAGGTTCTAGTGAAATTTCTATAAAAATTTCAATGGAATTTCCTCAAGGTGGAATCCATTTCGGGTACAGTCCTATCAATTAGACATAAATGAGTGGTTTGTAGTGACCCAACATCAATTTTGATTTGACTTATTTTGATGTTATGGATGACAAAATATTTCATTATTTGATTAGTTTAACATTTAAAGAATGCTTAATATGCGCCTAATAGACATCAAGATTGTATATTTATATGAGTCACTTGATAGAAATATTTAGATATAAAGGTCCCCGATGGACTTGAAATTTTCAATATAGGTGTAAATAATACTTGCAATATGTATATTATCAAACTGCAAAGATCGTTACATGATCTAAAACATAACAGACTTATATAGTATAATTGTCCAAGAAATACCTTCTGAAGTAGGATTATGTGAACAACGAGTTCTGTCCTTATTTGTTCATTAAAAAAATTGCAGAATGACTTTGTTATTAGGCGCAGTATATGTATATGATTGAATATCATCGGGACTCCAAAAAGATCTTGAGAAAGCTTATTCTTGTCTGAAGGAAATTGATGTGAAAGATTTTTTGGCAAACCAAATATTGTCTCGGCTTGTAAATTGAGTATTTACCTAATGGAATTTTATTACACTAGTTTAATTATGTGAAAAATGTGTTGGATAAATTTTTCACTTAGCACCAATAATGATTTAATCACTAGCAATGAATTAAGATATTTTTCAAACTTAAGAAGGTTGATGAAGGGGTGTTAAGGCCGGAAATTTCTTTTCTTAACATCATATAAGCATTTATATATCTTGTAAATTGAATCAAACTTAATATGCATCTGCAATAAGTTAACTACTTAGACATAATGTAATATACCTTAACTAAGTCCCTTAAATCGAACCTAATTATGACAGTTGCCAAAATCTTAACTTGCGGAAACAAGAATATAGATAGTCAAAGCCCATACTTTGATCCCCTTTAAATACTTATTTCAAAAGTTTAATAATAATAATAATAACAATCTCAAATGCATAATGAATACTTGATAATTATTTTCAAATCTCATTTAAGGAGAAGAAATAAATTATTTAAAACAATAAAACTAGTTTTAGAACTCTCTTTCTAAAGTAAATAAAACTATTCTAGTTCGAAATTAAATAACAAATAAAATTCAAAACAAAAATGTTAACTCACAAGCAACATTATATCCAGATGATCTTCCTTTTGAGTCATCACGAAGTTTATCATCCCCACAAGTTGGTGAACAAAGCACAATGATCTAAACGTTCTCACTTAGAAAAAATAAACAAATACAAGGCATGTGTTTATAAAACTCAGTATGCTTCCAAAACAAAAAATAAATAGATAAATAAAAATAAAGAATGATCAAATACATTACATTCATTAACGCAATTCATAATATCATAATGAATCAAATATGATCTTGCTTATTCATAAATGATTAAACTTATTCAAAGTCTTAACATACCATTATATAAAATTAATTTATAGCATGATCATATCAAGCTTACAATACAATCATGATTCATAAGTTTAACACATAATAGTTGGATTTTACATAAAGTATGCATTTCAATCTAACCTGCAGCCTCTTTACATATCAAATGTGTGTATGTGTTTCAATCTAATTTGTTGTATAAGATAGTAAGCATTTTAATCTAACTTATAATTTACATAGTTTGTCATACTCAAACTCAAATATTTTTATAGCGTGCTTTCAAAATATTAACTATATATAATGTATAATTCACAGTTTATCGTACATTACTATGTTTATGCATGTACTAGCTAATAATAAATTATTTAAACTACACAGCCTAGTTCTTGACAAAAACATACATAACTCACTTTCCATAATCATCAATTTCACAACACCATAATAGCAATGAAAAAAATAACCATTACATAATTTTCAAAATAATATTCAACATTAATTCACAATAATTACACAATAGAAATATTGAAAAAATTCATAACTAATTTAAATCTTGGCCAAATGACCTAATTCCAAAACATTAGAACCATATAGATGTCTCCTATTATTCAAAATTTTCTTAAAATTTTTAGAGTTCAATAAGTATTTAATTACAACAAACCATCACATATTGTCACATAATATTTTTAGCAAACTAGAGACAATTAAACAATTTTAATTAATTCTGTAAAAATCAATTTTAAGTTTAAAATAGTTGTAAAATGACCATAGAAGACATATATCCATATAAATTTAATCATAAGTTTTCAAATAAGATAAATATGGATTTTAACAGAAAACCAAAACATTTTTATCATTCTAGAAACAAAAATGTAAACTTAAAAAATTCATAATTAATTAATAAAATTTGAAAATTGAACATTCCAACTATACATGTTCACGCATGCTTTTAAGTGTAATCTTTAAAAATTTCAAAGGTAACAAGTCCATTTACTTCTCGAACTTGTATAGAGAAGCCAAACTGGTTAGGGTTTTCCAATTTAACAGTGTGAACTTCAAAAAAATTTAATTAATTTTACAAAATTTAGATTGAGGCAAGATAAAAGGGAAAATGTTTGTAATCAGAAGATTTATTATGATAAATCACCCAAAAATTTAAAGGGTTAATTACATTTATCACTATTATATTTTGAATGTTGTGTCAATATAGTCCCTACATTTTTAATTTGAACATTTACAATCTTTTCACTTTCCAATAAGATCAAATAAGTCATTATGTTAAATTTTTTTGTCAAAACTGACAGATTATATCACATCATAGTCTAAATAAGCATCTAGATTTTTTCTTTTAACTAGGGAGAGGTGTGAACGGTTTATTTAATAGGATGGTTTTTTAAAAAAAATAATAAAAAAAATTTTCAACTGGATGCTTATTTGGACTATGATCTATTAACTTTGATAGAAAACTTTAACAGAATAACTTATTTGATCTTATTGAAAAGTATAAGAGTTGTAATTGTTCATATTGAAAGTGTATGAATGATAATGACACAACATCCAAAATATAGGGGTGATAAATGCAATTAACTCAATTCTAAAAACTCATTTGAGTGATCTAAAATTAAAAAATAATCCAAATAGTGATGAAAACCATGAAATTTTAACTCAACCCTTTTAGAAAATAATATAAAATTCATTATGAATATATATAACATATCACAAACAGCAACCAAACAAGATTGGACATGGAAAACTTAACTTGAATCCTAAATCCTTCAATTAATTTGCAAAGTTTCCTCAAACAAAAACCTAAAAGCACCCCCCTTCTTTTTTTAAAACCAGAAAGAACAAAGAATATTGATATTTTGCTTAAGAGAAAAAGAAGGGAGAAAATATAGAAGTCCTCCCCATAGTTTTTACAGCAGGGAAAGTAAAAGGTAACCTGTTTTAAGTCAAAATGTTGTCTTTAAATAGACAACACCTAGGGTTGGAACGAAGAATAAATAAATAAATAAAAATATAAAAACCCCTACCTACATCCCATATAGCCAACCCTAAATTTTTCAAAAAAAATAAAAAATTTCTTTAGTCAATAAAATAAATATTAAAACTTTCCAAATATTCAAAACTCAATTAATTTTCATTAATGCATATATATCAAAAGTGAATAATATACAAATCAATTAGCAATTAAAATATAATCAATCAACTATGAATAATTTCTATTATCTCTTAATGGCAATTGATAGCCAATAAAGATTTTGAATTCCTAATTCATGTTCAGGTTCCTACACATAATGCCACACCCACCAAAAAACATTGGGATTAACGTTAAGCACGCTCTTTGTTGTCTTCAATATATTATGAATCTTAGTTTATATTACTCATAGAATCAAGATAAAATATTAGTTGATGTTATCCCTTCAAGTGGACTATTATGGTGCTGACTACTTATTTGATCCCTATAATATCAAGACTAGTTATGTGTTCCTTAGTGAAGCTACTGCGATAATGTGGAGGTTTTGAAACAAACTCTGATTGCTACTTTCTTGAATCATTTAGAGAGTTTTTGGCATTGCATGAAGTTGGACATGAATGTGCATGGTTAAGGTTCTTGGTTTAGCACATTCATGAGCCATGTGACTCGGCCTCAAACAAAGAAACTCCTAATGTGTCATTTAAGGATAATGTGATTTGCATTGCACAAATGAATTGGATATATTAAAAGAGACAAAATTACTAAAGAGTAGTTAACTCCTGAAGAGTAGCGAAATTGATATTTACAAACTCCTGGAGAATAATAAAATTAATGTTTGTCAAGTTCACTCAATTAATAATCATGCAGATTTTATACTAATTCATTGCCTAATGCTAATTTTAAGAAATATGTCTACGAGATAGACATGTGTAGATTTAGAAAATTATTTTCTTTAGGAGGAGTAAACAATTCCTCGACCTAATAAGTTGAGTACAGAAGATATATAATTATACTCTTTTTCCTTAAAAGTTAAGTTTTTGTCCTAATATGATTTTCTTGATTAAAGAGGTTAATAAGACAACTTGTGCATTTCAAAACAGTACATGGAATGTACTCTTTTTCCCTTTATTGGTTTTTTTTTCATTGGGTTTTCTAACATGGTTTTAATAAGGAGTGAAAATGGTACAATAATATCAAGGGAGAATGGTATAAAATATAAGATTTAATATGTGTACATCATTGAAATATATTAGGTTTGTACTATTGATAAATTTTTCTATTATTAAACCTGAAGCCTATAAGTTTACTATTTTTACGTATATAACTCTAATATTTATCAGTTAGAGTACAGATAATAATAATAGTATACGACAATGCATAGATAATAATAATGTACGACAATTTCTCTCCATTTCTCTGTCTTTCTCTACTGCTTTAATATTTATTTTATAACAACTTTAAAATTATTCATTTTCTGCAAAAATATTTTGTTAATTTATTAGGTATCAAAAATATATTTATATAAAATATAAAATAAAATGATTTTAATATTTTTCAATGAGAATCGGATTTCTCTTGATCTCAACATTTTACCAAGTTTTGTCGGGAGTGATCCCAATTCATTACTCGGATTCTATCAATTTGATGAAAAAAATAAAAAAAATAAATTGGATGAATTGGAAAATCAACATAAATATAAGAAGAACTAGAAAATACAAAATAAATAACAAATAATAATAAAAATAGAAATGGCATAAGGTAAATCTAGAAAACCACCTAAACAAACAGACAAGGCCAAGAGTGACAGCAAGAGAGAGAGGGGGCGAGGGAGGGAGTGACACTGAGGCGCTGGTTTTGTTGCCTTCCAAAACATTTCAAAGTGACATGTCAAGAAGTGTGGAGAATGAAACATGTAATCCTTCAATTGCCTCGTTATTCATATCATCAAAAAATAAAAAGACAAAAAACACTGGGCAGTCAGTCACCAAACCCCAATCTATCTCTCTAAATGGAGAACTTTACCATCTCCTTCTTAACCAACAATTTTGAAAGAACAGGAACAAACCCGTTTACCATTCATTTGACATGAACCAATCTGACCCAAGAACCAGAGTCATAAATCCCAACAACAACCACACCAAGTACAAACAGAACTTCTTCCATGGCGGATATCAGTGCCAGCAGCAGTAACAGTAACTTCACAAACAGCAACATATCACCAATAACCCACTTAGCCCAGGACCATCTCTTCACTATCCTCCTCCTCCTACCTGTTGATTCAATTCTTTCCTTTGCCATGACCTGCAAGAGGTTCAGGGCTCTGACATATTCAGACACTTTGTGGGAATCATTGTTCAGGAGGGACTGGGGACCCAAATCAGTTGATGCCCTCAAGTCTTCTAATTATAATCGTCATCATCACTATCACCATCATCAACAGCTCCCATGGATGAGACTATACAAGCAGGTCTCTCAGCTGGATTATGTTTCCTGCCATAAATTGTCTGACCCAGAAGGTGAAATAGTGCTTCCCAACCCCAGGGCCTCTCATTCTCTCAATTTCGTGTCTGATTGCTTGGTCTTGTTTGGTGGTGGCTGTGAGGGAGGTTAGTCAGTCTACTTGGAAATAAACCCTTTTATCTGGTTTTATGATATCAGTTTTTCTGATTTATCTATATATTTTGGGTTTTGGATTATTGGGTTTTCAATTATTTTTTCTGTTTTGTGGATCTAAAATATCTTTCTGTTGATTTGTTATCAATTAAGGCCATGGATTGTTTTGGTTGGAAGAAAATTCATTTCCTTTATAGCATGCTACTTTCTGATCACTAGATGCTTTTGGCTGTACCTGAAGTAGATTAGTCATTCTAGCATATAGAGTCGTAGCTGGGACTGGAACTTGAACTTCATACTACTAACAAATCCAAGTTAGAGAGATTTTCAGCTCATTAATTTCATGGAAAACTACTAATTTTTTTGGCCCAAATCTTCTGAAGATTACTCAAGTCAGTTTTAGCTAAGAAAACCATCCTAATTTAATGGGGCTTCACAGAATTTGAAATATATTGCAACCTGTATAAATACATGTAATCCACTTCTGTGTCAAATTTTGCCCCACATGGTTTCTGTATCTATGAGGCATAATTTTAAATTCCATCCTTTGCACTTTTTGTTTGTAACATTAGCAACTTATAGCAAATATCTACATTTCTAGAAAGTTTCACTCTATGAAGTTTTAACTCTTAGTTGCACCAATCATCTTTAGTTTGACTTGGACCAAAGTAAATAAAGCAACGATTTTAAATTACTTAGTTGACCTGCAGAATACTCCAACAGAACCATTGTAAAATAGTTTCCTGAGAATAAATAATCCCTTATCTCCATTGAAGTTTAGGCAATATGTATAGCTTCTAAAACCCATTACATTTGTTTTTTTTTGCATATAACCTCCTCCTATTTTGGTAGCTAGGTAATCAACTCTGCTTAAAAACGACTTAGAAAAATGCATTTGATGTGCCAAGTTCACTAGATGCAGCCTCCATATAAGGTCTCAGCTATATTTTACTGCCCAGTTTTTTGGCTGTTGCAGATAAGCTTTCGGATGTTATAAAGCTTTGGTTGGTAGCACTTAAAACATTAGATTTCAACCAGTTTGCTTCATGTTGGGAAATTCAGTAGGATAATATCCAGGTTCCATTTTTAATATTTGCAGGAATTTTAACATCCTAATCTATAGCAGTTATGTTCAATCCATAATGCTGTAGTGTAGAGCCCATGCCAAATGTCTTGTCAAATAATAGTTTCTGCATTCACATTCAAATAAAGGGCCATACTGTGATACCCTCCTGGTAAGCTACCTGATCAACAGAAAATAATAAACATGATCATTAAGAATTAAATGACTAAATGCTTCCAATTATTATTTTCATGTTTGTATTACTGTTTTTAGGTTCCACTGTTCCCCTTTTATGTTTGGGCTTATTACAATTAGAAAACCTAGTAGGATAATGCCTCAGTTGTAAACTTTTTCTTGGAAATACTTGCCTTATAAAAGGATAATATACAATGGAAAACAGAAATTTATTTCAGTTAGGAAAGAACCTTTTCTCCTAATTCTTTTTATGACTCTTAGGGTATGTCAGTAGCCTCCTGCATATTGAAGACAAGAGCTTGTGAAAAATTGAATGTTTTTTCTTCATGCATTTTCAAAAATGGACTTGTGTCAGGACTCCAACTCTTTCTTACAAATAAGCTTCATGTCATGCTTTAATTCTTAATGTGTTCCATATGTTGATTGATCCTGCAGATGTTAGTTGACTGAGAAAATGTTAATATGTAAAACATATGTCATTCTCTGTTTCAGTTTCTTTGTCTTCTTATGAAAGACCACATAAAAGAATAGGCTAGTTAAATGATTTAGTAACTGAAATTATCCATCAAAGTTCTTCAGACTTCAGGACAGTCCATCTTTTATTTTACTTGCATTTTTTTCTTTTGAACAAATGACAAAAATTTGTGAATCCTACTTTGTACACAATGTAACATAAATTTCTGCCTGCATTTTTCAGAAATTATAGCTATTTAAGCTGAAGTTTGGGAAATAACTACATAGTTGTGTGTTTGTATGGCTTCTAGGTTAGTGCATGCTTATTTTTGTTGATTATATTAAGTTTCTCGAACATTCTGTTTCTGGTGTATGATCTATTTAGGACGCCATCTTGACGACACATGGGTGGCATATCTTGGTAACGATTTCCAAAGGAACTTGAAGTGGCAGAAGGTTAATTCAGGCATTCCTAGTGGGAGATTTGGACATACTTGTGTTGTAATTAACGATCTTCTCATTCTCTTTGGAGGAATAAATGACAATGGGAATCGTCAAAATGATACGTGGGTGGGGAAAGTAGCATTCCATGAGACTCTTGGTATCACACTGTCATGGAGGCTGCTTGAGGTAGGCCCCACTTCTCCACCCCCTCGTGGAGCTCATGCTGCTTGTTGTATTGATAGCAGGAAGATGGTTATCCATGGAGGAATCGGATTGCAGGGCATCAGATTGGGTGATACGTGGGTCTTAGAACTTTCTGAAAATTTCTGTTTTGGAACATGGTATGAGATTGTGACTAATCCATCTCCTCCAGCTCGTTCAGGACACACGTTGACTTGCATTGGAGGAATGCAAACAGTTTTATTTGGAGGGAGAGGATTGGGTTACGATGTTCTTAATGATGTCTGGCTTTTGGATAATTATGAGGGTCGTCTAAAATGGTTACAAATACTCTACGAATTACAAAACATTCCTGAAGGAGTTGCCATCCCGCGAGTTGGTCATTCAGCAACTCACACCTTGGGAGACCGTCTGCTAATTTATGGAGGGGAAGACTCGTACAGACGCCGCAAAGATGACTTTTGGTTGTTAGACATAAGTGCAGTTCGTCCTACCACAGTGCAGCAAGCTACACCAAACTCCAAGGGATTATTTGCAAAAATGTGGAAAAGGTTGAAGGCAAGTAGTTATAAACCTAAGAGTCGATCTTTCCATCGTGCCTGTGCCGATCATTCTGGACGTTATTTGTATGTCTTCGGTGGAATGGTTGATGGTTTAGTTCAGCCTGTCGAGTCATCTGGCCTGAGGTTTGACAGGGAACTCTTTCTTATGGAGCTTGTGCTTTAGATGTAGAAAAAAATAGGAGCTATCGTGCATTGGTGCTGTGATGGAGTATATCAACGATGCTGCTCCGTAATGTCGTATATTGTATATTGTAGCTTTGTGTCATCGCTTGTCAGGATGTATATTTTTGTGAACTAAACTTCCCTGAATTTTTATTGGCTTTATAAAGGCTTGTTGGTATCCTTGAGCTTTTGAAGAGCAATGATGACAGGTGAGTAATGAAGATGGTAAAACGCAACTCCCAACTCGATGTATTTTTTGAGCCAATTCTACATTTACAACTAGCATTTCATACAATAGATTTCCCCTCACTATGAAGTGCTTCAAATTCACAAACTATTGAGGCCTCCAATTTCAATGTGTTGCTTAGCATCAATATAAACTACACAGAGAGATTTGGGTGAATTTCAAAAAGCACCAATCTACTTTTATGCTTGTCCTAGGTTAGTCTATGTGCTTTTTATGCAATGTCACCCCTGTTCTTTCATGAAGTCTCCATTAGGTCCTTTTATTTATATTTTTGTCAAATAGACATGAAAACTTACATGTCCATGAACCTCAGCAAGTCTTATAGTTTGAGCATGCTTTAAAAAATTTAAAAGCAAAAACCTTGTTTTTCCTTTATAATATAATTTTTCATATTTACATGGCAACCTATTTGAGACTTTATAAAAGTAGAGGGGTGATAATAATAATAATAATAATAATAATAATAATAATAATAATAATAATAATAATAATAATAATAATAATAATAATAATAAAATACGAACGTACAACCGTGCATTTTGAATTAAAAGAGAGGGAGAGAGAGAGAGCGCTTGTATGTTAACTACATAGCATGGAAAATTAAGGGAATTTTACATTTTTATGTTGTTAATTGTAAGATCATAATTGTTAGAATTTACATATAAATACAATCAATTCCACTATAGATTTGCATACATTCTATTGTCGTTGATTTTTGGGTCTAGCTAGGTGGGCCAGAGCTCAGCTATAATGGGCCATCGAATTGGGCTTTTTCAGGTGGAGTCCTTGCTGAGGAGAGACTTCAGACAAGGCAAGATTTGGAGGTAGGTCAGGACTGGCAACTGCTGACCAAATCAAGATATCTGCAACCACAGAAAACGGTCAGTAGGGGCACCGGTGCGCACCTTCCGATGCCCAAGTCACCATCTTTCCCAGAGAATAACACTTAGAACTCAAGAAAAAGAGATTAGGAGAGGAAGAGTTTTCTCCAGCCCGCCTTTGAGGGTTTTTTCCTTGTGCTCTTAGTTTCTGATGTTTTTTTCATCATCCCCCCTTCAGACAGGCAGAGATTACCTTTTATACTTCGGAAGTGTGGCTTCAGATGGGTGGCACGTGGCATTAGGCTTCCCCAGATCATGCCACCTAGCCCTCCTCCTAGCCTCATCCTACACCCCCAACCCCTGGCCAACTGCATAGGGAGACAGAGGTCAGGCCTGCTGACGTTGGGGCGGATGTACTTGCAATGTACTTGCCCACTCTACTATATTACACGTGGAATGATAAGTGAACTTTTCAATGAGGCAAGGGCTGGGAGGTGGCTGATCAAGGGACAATGGGTTGCCTCCTGGACTAGCAGGTCAACTTTCCTCATTGGTGCAAAGGGTTAGCCATGGCTTATGGCACCTGTTGTTCAGCAAATGCTACTTTTGGCAAAGCTCTCTTCTCCATTTTACCTGGCACGGGTAGGTCATTCAATGCATGTCAGGCACACACATTCGAGCTGAAGTTATGAGCTGACAAGCTCTGAGGGACTTTTAAATCTTTTCAAGTATCATGGGGGGTGTGGGCTAGGTTTGACTGGGCCACAACTTAATACTTTGCTGCGACTTTATGGGCATATTAAATGGATTGGGCTCGACACCTATGGGCCCTGGACTAGCTGGAAAGTGAAAAAAATTTACCCATAACACATTCCATTTATGACCATTTTAATGACATTAAATTAAGGGTTTATTTAATTTTGACTTTTATAGATTTTTTATAAGTAATGATTTTAGTAGAATTAATAGATTTTTATTGATTTTTATAGAGTTTTGAAAAAAGTTTATTGAAATTTTAAAGGTGGGGGAATGATTTTTTATAATTATTTTTCTTTAAGAATTTAAGATAAAAGTCATAAAAGTCAATTAAAATCTGTGTGTTTTAAAGTCTATTAACTTTTTTAATACCGTAGACTTATGAATGTATGAAAAGTCTTAATTAAATACCCCATAACTTTAAAGACTTTTTAAAAATTCATTAAAATCTTAATTGAATAACTTATAATTTTTATAGAATTTTTAAAAATTTTTAATTAAATACACTTAAATTTTTAAATTCCAACATTAGTCTTTAAAAATAATATAAGAATCTTTAAACATCTTAATTAAATATACCTAAATTTTTAAATTTGAACATAGTTTTTAAAAATTTAAATTGAATATACAAGATAAGTTAATAATCTTGTGATGCGTGCTAAATGAGTATATGCCTCAGTTTTACTTATAACCTTTAAAACATTTAATATATACCAACAAAAATTTAAATTATGTAAATTCAAGTAGACTTAGGCACTGTTTGGCTTAGTTTTTGAGAAACCAAAAGTTGCTTTTGTAGCTTAAAAGTAACTTTTGACTATGTTTGGCCAGTTCTTCGTAAGAGCTTCCAGGCAAATTTAGTTAGTAGTTACTTCCCAACAAAGCTCTTCTCAAAAATAAGGAAAGTTATTTCAATGTTTAATAAAAATTCCGCAATGCTCATTTTATCATTTTATTGCATAATTAAAAAAAAAAAAAAAACCAAAATTATCCTATTAAAGTTAGCTTAAATACGTATTACATCATATGTACACTACGTGTTTCTAAAAATACTTCCAATTTCTGTATAGTTTTTTAAACATATGTAAAATACTAGTTTAAAGTAAAAAGTACAATACAAGTAAAAAAAACTTTTTTCCTTATACACAAATAAGATTTTAATTTTGAAATTTAATTTTCAAAAATATTTTAAATTTATTTTAATGTGTTATATTGTATAAAGTAAATTAATTTATATTATATAATTTTATATAACAAAAAAATATTTTGTTGTTTCAACATCCAATAAACATTTCTATCAATCTCACCACCTATCTCAAATAGATTTTTTTTTCTTTTGGCACTTGAATTCATGAAAATTTTAATGGACAAATTTGACTATTACTTATATTTAAGTATTAATTGGTAACTTGAGAAAATTAAAATAGGATTACATGGGACAAGCACCACGAATGTCACAATTTTCCAAGACAAGATTAAATAGTTTTAACTAATTTTATGATTTTTTTAATCACGCCAAAAACTCTAATAAATTGTTGTAAACTTCAAGACAAGCATAATAACTTTTGAAAAAAAAAACTCCACTTTCGGTATAGTAAAGCATTATAACTTTCGGTCAAAACTCTACTTTCTGTTTGACCAAAAATAAAATAAAATACAATCTTGAGTGCAAAGTTGAAACACGGTGACATTAAGTTGTTCAACAATAATCGCTATACATACAAAATTTTGATCTAATGACTTATTATGTAATAGGAACAATAGAGTGACAAGTATTTTGGATTGTCACTGCGCAATTTAGGCATTTAGTTTTAGAATTAGGATCCTTTCTTAGCCTTGCCATTTATATATTTAGCTTTTTCATAATCCTTCCACAAAACACTTGACGCTTGGTATGTCATGTTGTTTCTAGTGTATAAGTGGAAGATTGATCCCGTGAGATCAAAACTCTATACTCAGACGCTAGCTATATAGACTTTTATTTTATTTTATTTTATAAGTCTTGATCAAATTTCATTATCCATTAAACAAACTAGAAGACTTTTATTGAACTTTTTCTCAAAACATGGTTTTTTGGTCCCGCTGAATCTAAGCCTCTCTTCCAACTACCAAACATTCTTCTAAAGGTTTTCATTTTTTTTTTTTTTTATAAATTGTTTTAGCCATCATTTTGATAAGCTTTCTGGAGCTGTTTTTCTTGTCCCTTTCAAACAATAGCCTTATAGGAGTTATACCTAAATCTATTTGTAATGGGAGAGCGCTTAAAATTCTCGATTTTTCCAATAATGGTTTACATGGTAGAATTCCAGAATGTATTCCTGAAAAGATAAGTCACAGTCTTTGGACACTGAATCTACGAAGGAACAATTTGAGGTGTCCAATTCCGAATGCATTTCCGGCTAGCTGTGCTTTGAAGAAGCTACATCTCAATGGAAATTCAATACAAGGCGGTGTTCCTGAATCTCTACCCAATTGTACTCAACTTGAGATTTTAGATCTTGGCAACAACTAAATGATTGATGAGTTTCCTTCCTTCTTGATGAACATATCCACATTAAGAGTCCTTGTACTACGATCCAACCATTTCCATGGGCACCTCGTATGTCCCAGCACCAACATATCATGGGAAATGCTTCAAATATTTGATGTAGCTCATAACAATTTCTATGGTGAACTACCAAGGCAATGCTTGAGTGGAGTGAAGTTGGTACATAACAAGAAGTTGTTGATGCCAACTGCTTTTCTCGCCATTGATCTTTCAGGACAAGTACATTCGGTTTACGCCCTCAATTTGTCCAACAATGGTTTCACAGCCAGAATCCCATCATCTTTTGGCAATTTGAAGCAACTCAAATCCTTAGACCTCTCAAACAACCGAGTGGCACAATTCCAACATCGCTTGCAAATCTTAAATTCCTTTCCTTCTTGAACCTCTCATTTAACCAACTCATTGGCAAAATTCCAACTAGTGCTCAATTTCACTCATTTCCTTCATCTTCCTTCATAGGTAATAAAGGACTCCTCTATGGCCCTTCCTTAATGGGAAATCAGAAACTGGTGCCAAGACTACACTTGCCACACAACAACCATTTGTCTTATGGAACTCATATTAATTGGAATGTTATAAGTTTTGAAACTGGTTTTATTACCGGATTCTGAACCGTGGTAATGCCACTTATTTTGTGCAAGAGATGGAGGAGATCACATGCCCGGTTCTTTGAAGACATTGCTTATAGGATGTTGCCTGTTTGTCTTCTAAGAAAATGGATGGTACGGAAGAAGCTTTTACAAAACAAGAGGCCAAGGCATTTGTGCTGCTAACAATATTTAAGCTTGGGTGGTCCACCCAAATAGCCGGTCGAGTCATTAGTCTGCTCTAAACAAGAAATTTGTCCCTTCAGTTACAGAGCCTGGTTTGTGTTATGTTCTTATTATATACTGTACGTTCCCCTTCTTATTTTTCTTTTCTAAGGTTTTTATATTTCTGCTTTAAATATATTAATCAAATCGAAGTATTATTGTTAATAGCTTGACTTGTTTTTAAAATGGATAAATATCAAGATCTATGAATTTATGTTAATGTTATTATTAGTTAAATAATTAAAGTGAATAAAAAATACATTATTCAAATTGGGAGATGAATGGCAAGGGGAAAGGGGCCAAAACGACATCCCCTCTTTTTGCTATTTAGCAATTTGACCCCAATTGGAAGAAATTAGAAATAGAGAGTAGTAATTGAAGAAACAATTCTGAGGATCACGATCAAAACACGGCCAAACTAAAGGGTACATATAAACCCTTTAGGTTATTTACCTACATCCATCCTTACATCTAGCTAAACCAAAAGCAAAAATTCAAAAACTTATTCTTTGCATTTTGGACTAACCAAAATGATACAAATCACTCCTACCACAGTTCCTATAAGTTTAGAAAGTTACATGTCAAAATCCGAAAAGCAGAAGAGAAGAGATTAACTCTCATTGAAAGGGGAAAGATCCTTTTTAACAAGGCAACCTTATTGCCTAATTGTAAGAAAACCGACGCGCATTATAACCACTCCTATTTCTGCAAATTATATACACGACCTTTGTTTATTACCTTCCAAAGAGCAGCCTTGGCTTCTTCTAACGTCTCAACGGAATGTCCATCTTCAAATGAAATCCTCTGTATGTTGAACTGCAGATTTTTTCAAAAGAAGAAATGAAGGGAAAAAGGGAAAAAAAAAGGGCAGGGGGAAAAATTAATTTGAAATTCTACTTGAATAAATACCTGTGCACCTTGACGGACCCGAATGTCTGTTCCTTTGCTGTCTATAGATATGAGTGCCGCATCATCCACCTCACTTTCGGTGGACAGCAGCTCTTTTAGGGGCTTTGAAAATAGGACATTAAGTTCCTAAATGAACAGAGAAACAGAGCTTATTAGTCTCAAAAACTATGCATATCAGTTGATAAATAATATGTAAACCTCACAAGCTGAAATAATATTGAAATCATCTACCTCCTTGAGGTTTGACTAAAATAAAACCAACCCCAACAGATTTAGAAGTTCAGCACTTAGTAACCAAGGAGTTACCCATGAAGAACTTTTTCTAACTTTAGTTGAAGGGCACTAAGTGATTAATTTCTAAACCTGTGGGGGCTGGGGCTGGTTGTAATTTGGTCAAACCTCTAGGGAGGAAAACGAAATATTTCCTAAATTATGAAGGCAAGAATTCGTATATTTCACCTTCAGGTTCTGCTCCCCTCCATCAACTGCAATCTTATCAGGCTGAATGGCTTCATATTCCTTGACATTGACCCAAGCCACAGTGCCAAAACCACCAATGAAATATATGTCACTGACAGCAACAAGGCCAGGAAATTCTTTAACTTGTAATTTTGGAAAACATAGAAAACTTTGATAAGTTGAACATGGTTAAAAGTTGGCAACAGAAGGAAAGCCAATATTACAGAAAATTAACAATAAATAATTCAAAAGACAAAAGAAGATACAAATACAATCCCACAAAATACTGTAGGTCAAGTAAAATACAAAACTCAAGGGATTAGTGCTGTATTTTCTAGAAACCCTCAACAATAGTTCCTATTTCAGAATTTGGAATCAACCTGCTGTAATTTGGAAGCCGGAACTACATAACTTTGAAGAAAGCAAGACCTAATTAAGTTCGGGGAACCAATGCATAAGGAAAAGCCAACTATACTTACAATTGTTTGCATCCATCGATTATGAAATAATACAAAACAAATTAAAAAAAAAAAAAAACCATAAATACCATGGAATCGTTTTAAGTATAACAAACTACAAACCAAGTTGAATACGCAATTTCTATCAAAAAAAGTTGAATAGGCAATGAAAACTACATATTTTTAGATGTCATGTCCAGGTGCAACAACATTTGGATTTTTTTAGTCCATTCGTGAATAATAAATATTTTGTCCCAAACTACCTAAAACACCTCTTAAGGATAACAAATTTTTTTGTCCAAAAACTATGGATAAAATTCAGCATGCTGAATGAATTTATCAAATGCCAGATCAAGAATTATTTATTTATTTCTTTCCTTTTTTATCTTTCCTAAAAATTTTCCAAATTAATTCGGTAAATGCCAAATTTCTTCGGTAGGCAAATTTTTAGGAAATTCGGCAGATGCTAAATTAATATCAAACAAAAATAATCTTTTAAAAAATAATTTTTGAATAAAGATTTATCTATATAATGTAAGAAGATAAATATCCAATACAAGATAAGGATGATAATCTTTATTTTATCTTCCTGTGCATGTTTTATGGAAAAAAAAAAAAAAATCAGATATATGAGTGTTTGGGTTTTTGAATATTTGGGTGGTTTTAATTTAATATATATCAGATTATTGATCGAATAAGAAGAAATGGAAGAAAAGCGGATTTGTAAAGCCTAAGGATATTTTTCACTTTTCACTATAAAAGCTTGCTAAAATTTTAATTCTACCAAAAGCTGGATAAAAAATTTCAAAAGGGTGTTGACATGGATATGGCATCTAAAAACCCTATAACTATACATGCAGAACAGTTCTAATTAACAGAAATATAAGACTCATATGGATAGCTATCTCAGAGTATGTATAGCAAGCTACATAGACTGACTTATTAAGGCTAGCTGTGTACATGCCTATACCACAATATGAAATCTAAGAAAATAGTAAATTTTAACAATGGACACATACTCAAGAAATAAAGAGTTCAATATAAATAATTTTTTTTTTTTTTTGGTTACCTATGTTCATATCTAGATATGAACAAATCCAAATTCTCTTACTCAAGGGCACCCCTCTCTGTGTAAAGCTCCTGTTATTTTATTCATTAGCTCAACGAGTATTATGAAAAGGCATCCCTCAAAGCCCTCACAACTGGTTATTACACAAATTAGAAGAGTAGCTTTCATACTAGTTCATGCTCCAGCATGAGAGTTCCATTAGCTCAATAAATTTCCAACTGATGTCAAATTGAACTATACGATGTTTAGCAAGCTTAGTATAATATAATATGTAATAATTGACATTTAAAAACTTTTCATCTGAAAAGATGAATAGATGCCGATTGTTATAGATTTTAAGCATCCTCTAAGGCATTCTGTCCCTACTATTCCTGTTCCAAGGTATGTAGCATGCCACAACATTCCAATTCCCGAGTTGTTTACCACAACCATCCGTATTTTAGGTAAAATATTCAAAGGCCCAAGGATATAGCAAATCTGCTTCACTGCTAGCCACAAGAGTACCTTAATGTAAAGGCCTTGAACAAGAGTAACCAATTTGCAAACCCATTGAAACATAAACAATAAGTTCAACCAATAAGGAAAACAGTCACACCTTCCTAAGTTTGTATCCAAAAAGAAAAAAAAAATTAAATCAGCATACTGGCAGATTGTTTTAAAACTTTAATATGACATCACTTGCAAATTTATTGAGATAATGGAACAGTCATACTGAAGCATGCATTAAAGCAAGCAGAAATCCATAAATAAGACACCCTAGAACTAAACTAGAATGACTTTCTAAGGTTGCCAAGGAAAAAATGTCATGTAAGAGAACAAGAGACTAGATAGATCTCATCGATAGCATCCAGTGTGTTCAGAATCAAATTTCTCATACCATTATATTGGACCCTCTGAAGGAACAAGTACTTAACTATTTGTATAGAAGCCATGCAATGACCAAACTAAGATTCAGATTGACCTTGTCTCTAGTCCATGTAACGAAAAATGTGCTCTGAAACACCACAGAAGCATTTTTTACCATTTGGTGGCCTACCAAGGTGTTACCCCCCAAATAATTACCATGACTCCAGTAGTTTATGAGCATCATCTAATGCACCTTATTGAAAAAATTCTGTCTTCTTTGATCATAGTTTTAACTTTCTGCCCACTAACAGCAATAACAAGGCAAAAAATAGTAGCATGGATGTGTAGTGAAGAGTTCAGCCCTTAACCAACAGACAAGTAGCATTAAACTAGACCATCTAGGGAACCCCAAACACAAGCTTTAGTGAGCCCCTTCCTTGATGTACAACCATCTTTTACAAGGAATATACTATAATATGTCCGTTTAATCTTATAATAGTTTTACCTACCTTTATAAGTTTGTGCCCATTGACAGCAAAACAAGTGAAAAATAGTAGCATGGATGTGTGGTGAAGAGTTGAGACCCTAACCGCCAGACAGTAGCATAAACTAGACCCTCAAAGACAAGCTATTGTGAGCCCTTGCTTTAATGTACAACCATCTTTTACAAGGAAAAAACTATTACAAGTCCACAAAACATTCAATTTTCTTATGATTTTTTCAATTTACTAATATGGAAATATTGAATACAAACCTTATGTTCTGCATCCTAAAATAGTAGAAGTTCCCCCATTGCTGAGAAGGCCCCTGCTGGTGCTTTGCTATATATTGTTTATGAGCCCATTCCTGTGATAACAAACTGATATAATAGGTATTTACCAAAAAAAGAATATATATATATATATACACACACAAAAGGTATACTGCTAAAACAGTGTGAATTTGTGAAGGCGTGTGTGGTTAAACGTCAGTCATCTTATTATTGTCTGACAAATCCATGACATGCATAAATGGAGATAAGATACTCATGCAAAAGAGATCTATATGAAATTTTACACTAGATCCGCTAACAAGGAAGAAAGTGGGAAGGATAGAGGGAACAGAAGGGATGCAGACCATATGACAAAAGATGAACAATACTCATCCCTTGAGCTGTTTAGTTGGTGGGAAAGATCAAAAGAAAGATTCCATTAAGTATTTCCTTCTATTAATTCATTGGAATAGGAATATACAGCATTCCATTCTTTACTTCCTACAAACTCCCCAAATTTAGAAGAATGGTTTCCTGTGAGCTAACCCCGAACACAATGTTAATGGCTTATTTAAAAAGTCAACACATACTGCCAACCCCGAGCACAATGAGCTGTAGAGGGAATAGTTTTGTTGTTTAAACAAGAATCTTCAAGTGCTTCAATGTCATAAAAAAAAAAAAAAAATCCTGGACAGAGTATAAAGTAGGTGATCACCTGTTGATGCTCTGGAAGTGGGTAGACATCACCAAAAATTGTCACCCTTGCATTTGACAAGCTACTCCATCCAGGTATCTAAGAAACCTAACTATCAATATATCCAAAATTGGAGAACAACTAATGTAATTGCAATGACATGGAGAGAAAAACAAACAAAGAAAGTACTAACCTGCACAACCAGTGTGCATCTTGGGTCAGCTAATAGATTCCTTGTGTGGATGGCCAATGGAGAAAATGAAAATATAGGATCTAAATATCAATATCAAAAAGAAAAGAGTTAATCATCATAAACACATGAAATCATATGAAACATCCATGCTTGCTAGATTATCAAATTAAAGCTCTGAGATACAGACAGAGAACAAATTGGTTCAGCATAAGAAAATTATGGGGAAAAAGACCCTTCAATAACAGTCTCGGAATTTTCAAAACAAACTAATTGATTTAAGTTTTATCAAGGACAAGTCCATAGACTGTTACATTGTTTCTTGCAAGGTATTAGTAGAAAACTAAAGTTGAACTTCATAGCATATAAACCTTTGAAATTAAAGAATGAAAATAAGTCAACTTAAAAAAAATAAACAATACA
Source organism: Rhamnella rubrinervis (assembly GCA_007844105.2). Classification (NCBI taxonomy): domain Eukaryota; kingdom Viridiplantae; phylum Streptophyta; class Magnoliopsida; order Rosales; family Rhamnaceae; genus Rhamnella; species Rhamnella rubrinervis. The sequence continues at coordinate 11,403,264 of CM017577.2, forward strand.
CTTACGGCCCATTGAATCAGGGGCAAAATCCACCAATGAACCAAATGGATATCCTTCTCGTCGGTGGTGCATTCGGGACATTACAGTGCACAAATGAGCAAATCTGGCCTTAAAGAAGAAAGAAAAATGTGTTCACTACCTTACTATGAAAAACATAGAAGGATGTATGTGGAAAGTCACTTACTATTCAATAAAAGAACTACAACTACGGGAGGGGAAAACAAGAAAATTAAAAGGAAAAAGATAAATTTTGTTAAGACACATGATACTATTGCATTTACCTGCTCCATAAGATTGCGAACAGCCAGTGCTGGACGAGGTAAACCATGAGCTGAAGTTGCACTCTGCACACCACCAGAGATTGGTGTTCTAAAAAGTCCAGCTCTAGTACCTCCTCCTCCACCACTTCCACATTGGGATGTAAGATGCACATCCATGTTTATTGCCTGATTAACATGCTTCTCACTACTGTCACGGTGATCTAAATTACCCTTCAGAAGACAACACAGCCTATTAAAACTCTGGAGTAGCCATTTGGTATATCCAAACATTGTCTATTTCATAAAAAAGAACACTTTAAGCATATCAAGTAGGCACATATTATACTTTACCAAAAAAAAAAAGTAGGCACATATTATAACTATAAGCACGTAGTGGACAATAAAATTCTTTAAAACCATTTGGCCTTTCATTTGAAGAAAATTTTTATACGTCACAACAAATTCCTGAATCTTCACAAAATGGCTCAATCGCCTTCTTAAGATAAGCATATGACGGAAACGAATTGCATCATTATCTCTTCACCCTTTGAACTTGACAATTATATAATAACTCCTGTCCATTCATAAAGTTATACCTACAGACCTATGCAATAACTCAACAAACTAAACTCCTTTAGTAGCATATAAAATATGTGCAAAGTATGACAGATAAACCTTAATATTCAGCAAAAGACAGCAAGCAGTTATGTATGATGACCGGAAAGAGAGATATGGACCACCAAAAATATATGAGATATGAACTTGATAAGCTTAACACATTACTGCAGAAAATATGTCCATATATCCAAAAAAGCTGCACTAGCATGAAGCAAGTACCCACAATAAGAAATGGACTAATATGGTCAATGCTTAACTAAAGTTTGCCATAACTGGTCTCGCTCTTCCACCCTCAAGCAAGAACTAGATCAAACAGTAGATCAATTAGTAATGGTTTTATAAGTACATTTTCAACATATCTTAAAAAGTGAGATATAAATACCTTTTTAAGATACTTTTGGGCTTCCCTAGAAAGCCTAAAAAGGCTTATCCAGTCTTAAAAGGCACTTTATAATAAAACAATCAAACAACTACATTCTACAGAGGTAGAGCTTCTGAAAACTTAGAAGAGCTCCTAAGTACTTACAAAGCTCGTCCAAACCATAGATTAAGAACTTGATCAATCAGCAGATCAATTAGTATGAGTTTTATATATGAATACTCTAAATGAGTCCTAAGAAATTGATATGTATTCTTATTACTTCCAGCATAAGCTCATTTATTAGTTTTCCAGAATAGCTCAAATTTTTGGCTACTCTGAAAAGCATAAAAAGCATTTCATGTCTCAAAAGACCTTTGTATAAAGAACGAAGCAACTATATTTTATTCATGTAGAGCTTCTGACTACATAGTAGAGCTCCTAGGCGCTAAAAAAGATAATCCAACTGACGGCTAGTGATGGCCTCATCTCAGTTTTAGCTCCAATACACTTCAGATTCTCCTCATTACTAGGGGACCCTTGATAGGATGGCCCAAATTTCAATCCTATTGTTTCATATAATATGCTTCACAACAAACAATACTAAAATAATAATAATTAAAAAGCAAAAAGTAAGAACAAAAAAAAAATTGATTTTGCAATAACCTCATCTCACAACATGTTCTCGTACATAGGTTTGCACAAATTTGATTTCGAAAAAAGAGACTTGGAAATAAATATGCTAATATGTTATCACAGCTATAATTTAGTAGTTGATTTTATGTTTTTTTAACCAACAAGTTGATCATCTGCCACAATACAACCAAATTAAATAAAGCAATTTGTTAATATTATTGAGAGGGTATTAACAAACCATGATTTTGTATCTCTTACACTTAAAAAAACAAAGCATATACGACTAAGATATATCCATATAAATTTTTAATCAACTGATCACCACAATATTGACAATATGCTAATTAAGGAAGATTATAAACCATGTCACTGTTTAAATAGAAGCTTTGATGTATGCTCCTTCTCACTTAAACCAATTTTGCAAGAAGCTTGTTAAAAGTGAAAACAGTGCTTCCAAACTGTTAACCACAATACACCTCGAATACAAAAGGCATGAGCTTATTACAATTATGAAATCACTCAAACCAATTTCTATGAAAAAATATAGGGTTGAGCTTATTCAGATTATGATATCAGTTGAAACAGTTGCCACGAAAAATACATACAAACCTTGTGCCTTATAGTTGTTTAGAATCTATTAAGTTCACTCCGATCCCAATATTCAATATTTATGATACCTTAGTATTAAGTTCTCCATTACATCTCAAAAATATTTAATTCATTTAAATTTCTAACACAGGTCCAATAGAAATATAGATACCTTAGAGTGCAAATAGTCTTTGAAGTTTCAACTTTCAACACAACATTAAATTGTCATTGCTTTCCCCTCGGCAAAAACAGAAGGGTTCAACATCTCAAAACTATTTTACTTCATTTTAATTTCTAATATAGGTCTAATGGAAATACACCAATCTTAAAGCGCTAATAATCTTCACAGTAAAAAGTTTAAACACAATCTTAAATTATCATTCAGAAAACGACGCTTAAATTTATATTTTCTTTTCCATTTCTGATTCTCCTAAAAATTAAAAAGAAATCATACTAATTGAATTAATAACTTTACAAATTAATGCATAAACTAAATACATCAGATAACGATAAATTTACCTGAGACATAGAGACCATCTCTTCAGAAACTACACCAAATCCATTATCAAACGGCTTCCCATCTTCACCTTCACCAGACTGAGAAGACTCCTTTGTGAGAGCTTGACTACGAAGCGTAACAGAATGAGAATTTTCGCTGATTTTTAGTGACCCAATTCGTTTATTGGATGTGCTCAAGCAAGAAGATGAGCTACTGATAACTGGGTAAGCCTCTGGGAAGTTGGTAAAAAGCACAGAGCTTGCAAGGGCTTCCATGGTAGATAGTGAGAGACAGAAGACACAAAGTACAGAGATTATTTTGCCAGGCTATAGTGATTCGTGAAGCCTCCAGGCAAATCTGCAGCATGCGCATTAAATTTTCATGTCGTTTTAGATTGTAGGGCTTTTATTGTTTTTCGTAATTTTTAGGATGCATTTAATAAATAGTTGCCACTTTTTTATTTTTTATTTTTTCGGTAAACTAAGTTTAGGCCGGTTTTTAGCATGTCATACAAATTTTTTATTAAGTTTTTGATAGAATTAAAAATTTACTCAATTTTTATAATAAAAAATATCTTTAATTTTAGGATTTTTAGGTAAAATGACTACTAAAATAATAGTATTTGAAAAAATACACATTAATCTATATTTTTTCTAAAATCTAGACAATATACCGAATTTGCTTTTTATTAACTCTCTTGTACATAAGAATTGATTCCACGTTAATTTATCTGACATTTTGTTCTTTCAATCTGTGTACGTTAAATTGTGGGTTTTCTTTAAATGTTCAGTTTTCTTCTTCCTTCTTCTGTCTACCTCAGCAATTTGTTCTTTATTCCTTGTTGATTTATTTTTTCTTCAGAGACTTCATTGTTTTTTCTTTTTTCCCATTAAATCTCATCAACTGTAAAAAAATGTAATAACAAATTCGTAATTTACAGTTACATACTTTGTTATATTTGCGTTAATATTCTTGAGGAAGGTAATAAGTAATAAGTATGTGTATTTGCTTTTGATTTTGTGGTTTTAATGTATTGTGTTTGGAATGTATGAGTTTTTGAAAAAAAAATGACGAGATCTGGAAGAAATTATATTGGTGGGGATGCATCCTCGGCAAGTTGGCATAGAGCCTCAGCTAACCTGCCAATGGTGCATCCATTAGCTTTGGTAGTGTCTTCCTTGGCAAATTGGCATAGGGACTCAGAGCCAGCAGCCCCAGCCAATCTGCCTAGAAAGTATAAAATGGTCTTCTAGCAGATTGGACTATGGACTTGTGCCCGCCGAGTCCCTATGCCAATTGGGGAATACCATTTTATTTTCTGCAGATTGCCTTTAGTTCCTATGCCAATTTGAGCAACTCAAGTGAGTAAGAATTATTTTTGATTTCATAAAATAAAAGTTGGAACAAAAAAGTAAACTATATAATTTTGTATTTGTAGGTTGTTGATGCAAGAAACAGCTATAGTTGTGATTCACTGTGATGGAAGGTTTGAGATGGATGTTGAAAGGAATTGGACTTATGTGGATGAGAGGACGAAAGCAAGGCTCATACACACGAACTCTACATATAATGAGTTATTAGAAATATCATATGAAGCAACAAGTTTAAATCCCAACCAATTTCGCATCAAAATGAAGTTTATAGTTCGATCATGTTATAAATTGGATCTCATTGATATTGAAAATGATAGAGATGTGAAGTGTTTCTTTAAAGAGTATTTTCATGTGGATACAATACATACATCTCCACTATTTACTGAGGTTGAGGCGTTACAAGATATTCCTCCGTTACAAAAGACAACAGCAGTTGAAAAATTTTCAATTTAAGGTCATGAAGTCTTATTCATAAAGGTTCGAGGTAGGATGTAACTCCGACAATTGTACATGGCGGGTACGTGCCACTAGAGAGTTGTGAGCTATAAAGGTAGTCTTTAAAGATCACAGTTGCAGCCGACTCGAGCAATGTCAACGAGATCATCGGCAAGCAAGCAGCAAATATATAGGGAATCATATTAAATCTAAGTACGAAGTTATTGGTCGCCAATATAGACCAAAAAAGATTGTAGTGGATGTTGCCAATGAGCTAGGGGTCCGTATAACATATGACAAAGCATGGAGAGTAAGAGAAAATGCATTAAATAGTATCAGAGGCACCCCTGATGAGTCATATCAAACATTGCCCATGTAGTGTTCAATATTAGAGGCAAAGAATCCAGGTACCATAACTCATATTAAAACGGATGATGACAACTGTTTCCAATATTTATTCATGGCCTTAGGCCAAAGTATTGTCGGATTTCATAAGATTAGGCCTGTTATAGCTGTGGATGAGACCCATCTAAAAGGAAAATACAATAGTACTTTAATTATTACATCATGCTTATGGGAATGAGCAGATGTACCCTCTAGCCTTTGGTATTGTGGATACTGAGAATGAAACATCATACTCTTGGTCTTTGAAAAGTTTAAGGAGGCCTATGGTGAGGTTAATGATTTACCATTTATTACCGATAGACATAAGGGTTTGGAAAGGGCTATTGCCCTGGTATATCCCAATGCTTATCATGGAAATTGCATGTATTATCTAAGCTGCAATGTGAAACTGCATATTGGAAAAAACAAACATGTCCATATGGCTTTTTATCAAGCAGCTAAAGCTTATTTGCATGTTGACTTTAAGCTGCAAATGCGAAAGCTAGAGGCCATTAATATATGAGTATATCAATAGTCATGGAAACTAGTCCTGATAAGTGGGCAAAAGCTTTTTTCCCGGACAATAGATACAACATAATGATAACCAATATAGGTGAGTGTATGAATGCAGTCTTAAGAGATGCTAGGTCACCTCCGCTTGTACCTCTACTCGAGACAATAAGGTCTTTGTTGTAAAACTGGTTTTATGAGCGTCAAAATGAATCTGCAGCTGCCTCCACACTGGTTACTCCATGGCTTGAAAAGATATTAACAAAGAGGCTAAACGAATGTCGGAGATTCACTGTAATCCCTTTGAGTTTGTATGAATTTAAAGTTCATACTTTCGAATTCGTTACCACAATTAACTTGGAAGCTAAAACATGCTCGTGTTGGCAGTTTCAAATGGATGGGTATCTATGTATATATGCAATTGCTGCGTGTCGATTTAGAAATTTGACGCCCTACAGCTTTTGTTCTGAATATTACAGTGTTTCTTTACGGAGGGAATGCTACGCAATGACTATATATCCTCTGGATGATAGACGTTTCTGGCATGCATCGTCGACTGTAATTGATCGGATCGTCTCCCCTCCAATAGTTAGGCATGCTCCCGGAAGACCTAAGACTCGAAGGATTCTGTCAAGAGGAGAAGACCGACCACATCGTAAATGTAGCAGATGCGGGGCAGTTGGTCACAACCGACAAACATGCATTGGTAATATGCCATTATAGTTCATTTTATTGTGGTATTGTATTAATTGGGTTGTAAGTTAAACCCAAATTTTGTAAAAAAAAAAAATCCCTATGTTAAACGAAATACTCGGCTAATACGCCGAGGCACTCGATAAAGTGGCCAAGTGAAATTCCAGCAAATTAATAGCTTGTTGGAATTTCACTCACCCACTATGCCGAGTGCCTCGGCATATCAGCCGAATGTGCCTTTGTAAAGAACTACTCACCAAATGTGAGGCATTCTAAGATAGTAGCAAGTGAAATTCCAGAAGCTACTAACTTGCGGAATTTCCTACCACTTTAGCCTGCCCTAGTATTTCGTTTGACTTTGTTTTTAATAAGTTATTCTGAAATTCTTGATCTGGTACATTTGTTTACTTACAATTTTGAAGTTCATAAATGAATCAGTTCATAAATAAATCAATTGATATTTTTTTACTATTAAAAAATTGATATTCATTACAATATTGACCAAACTAATAAGTACTTTATATCTCATTGTGAAAAATCTCCACAGCATATTTCTCCCTAAATAAAGCAATGTGACTGCTGTTGAAGTCAAATGGCCTTCCAGCAATGAGGTATTCTATATACTTCAATGCATAAACATCGCAATCACCACTAAAAAAACACATTGGAATTGATTAAGTAAATAATAAGATACATTGATACCCTAAAAAATGTATAAATGAGTATTGAAGAAATTAGTCATTTATTTGCTGTGGGAGTGAGGAATCCTCTTCCCGGGTCATTTTGAATGAAGTTAAGTTCAGCATTTGATCCAGATGATGAGTGTAGTATTTGTTGACCATCAGCAAATACGGGAACAACATCGCCAATGGTCTTGCATTCTTTATTTGAAACCATGACTTAGGCATCATTTTAATTGCCGAGTTGTATAGGATAATATGTCGGCTAGGAATATCAACCTTCACTGTCAACCAATACGTACCATTGTTATTCACTGGGATATATACCTACACCAATTTGGAAAAACTAAAATTTGTAAGTAAAATTAATTACAATTAGTTACAATAACATTGAAAAATATAAAATGGTTAATACTCACAATGTCCTTGTGTGCCCAAGATGATGATCCGAGTGGCATTTTTCCCGCATAATACTCACTGAAGGGCGTATCGTTCATCTCACTCGCCTAATTAATGTTCTGCTCAAATTACTCCATGTCCTCATCAACATGTGGATCCTGAACCACGTGCTTGTTATAACGCCCTTGCATTGAGGCCTATTATTCACGGACCTAAACAAATATATTGTGTTAGTATGTACACAATTATTGTATTTTGTTAATTGAAAAGATATACATTAAACGTACGCAAAAGAAGCAATCGGCTATGATCACGTTCGATGGAAATAGTCCAGAGTTACCATCGATTCTCTTTCTAATGAAATACAGGACAACATCCATTCCCTACAAAACAATTATAATAGTAAAGTTTGAGTTTCGCCCGCACAAAGTAGTTACAACTTGCTTAATTAAAATTATACTTACATCATTATTCAACCACCCTCCACTGGCCAAGAATAAATTATAAACTTCTTTACTTATCTTATCAAAACCGTCAACCGTAGACAATTTACTTTTTCTATCCTTAAGAAATTTGGACAATGCAGCTTTTTTCTTTTTGTCTGCCGGTTTGAAAGGATCCCAAACCACATGAATTGGATGATGTAGTTCCTGTTCTGGGGCTGGGGATGGCGGAGGCGGTGTATAAGCTACTATTTGCTACATAACATACCAAAATTATCATTAGTTCAATTAAGTAAACCATTAATCAGTAAAAGTAAAATTAAACAAATAAAAAGTAAAAAAAAATCAATGCAAATTAAAAAAATAAACCTGTTGTTTATGATGCTGTAACAACTGGCCCACTATTGTCTTCAACTCTCGTATATCGCTGTCTTGTTGCGCCAATTGAAGTCCAAAGTTAGCTCGCATATTTGCAAAATCTTCCCGCAACTCATTTATCATGCCTTCAAGATGCTGCGAATGAGCACCCTCTGGTTGAGATTGTGTGCTAGCTCGTGTAGTATACATTTGCTCTTGTTCTGGTTCTGGCTCGGGCGCTGCAGATGAGGGGGCTGATACATGTACAACTAGTGGCCCAACATATTATTTGTCATCGAGCCTTACCCAGAAGTTGATCATGTAAGTCTTCTGCAACTCCTCCTCAGTGGGAATAAGCTCATTATTAACGATATACTACAAAAACGAAAATACAATTAAAATAAATCATACAACCGATCATAAAAAATACACATGAAAATTCAAATTGGGTTGAACTTACTTGTTTTTTGTTAAAGACGTCGTTGGCCAGCCTATTATAGTGTAGGATGTTAGGAAATCAGTATCCTAGCATCCTTGGATATCTAACACTGAGAAAGGCTCCGACCGGTGTCATGGTGGGAACCATGAGTATCACATGAAAGCCCCACATCTACACAAAAAGTCATAACGAAGTTGATAAGAGCACATAATTATAAAATATAAACACAATAACAGTTTATGTAATATAGTGTCACCTGAAATGCAAGAGAAAATCCATAAAGACTATAGGATGTCCTGTGTTTCCCCGCCTCCATCTTCGATCGGAGATTGAAAATGATAAGATCATAAGTTCCCCCATGGGTACTTCTCTAGCAAATTATCATTTTCAATGATTGTAAAGTTATTTTTCTTCACTAATCTTGATCGATCGGCCTGGAGAAGCACAGTCTTTAGAAAAAAGAACATGCAACATTTGACATTGTCCCATATTTCTTGATCATTGTCGTACTTGAATTCAATGTCCTTCAATGTCTGACTGAACTCTGTTTGTGTCATTGGACCTGATTCACCAAAGTACTTGGTCCACAAGCTATAAGATAAATTCCTCATCTCCAATTTCTTAGGTAATTTACCACAGTTTAACCCAGTGAATATGGCAAAGGCCTTCCTATCAAACCATGCTCCAACTCTATTGAATTTGAACTCGATCACGTGTGGGTCATCGTTGTATAGTTGTCTCAATAGCAAGTGGTGTACAAATCCACCACAAAATTGTATTGTTTTCATCCTTATGAAATCACTAAAAATTGAAGCCTCAAATTGATCTATCCCCTTCTGTAGCTTATTGTAGATAACTTTTAGTGCCATTTGTAGGTTGGATATGACTGTGAGATGAGCAATGTCCCCTACACCCTCGGGAATAATTCTTCATGAAACTTATAACACAAAACATATCAAAATAATAAAAAACCTATTAACAAAAACCAATCGCTGCATTTTCAATTGAAACTAACAACAATAGTATGTATGTATAAGTATATATTGTGAAGTGTATGAATTTCATGTGTAATTGCATTCATAACTTATTCGTAACTTTTACTGGTATTTCACTCCCCAATTGCCGAGTCCCTCGGCCGTATGGCCGAGTGAAATACCAGTGTAAATGAAGCAAAGCAACCTCGGCCAAATATGTTGAGGCATCGGCCAAGTTGGCCAAAGGGTGTCCTCTTATTATATACGTGAGATTCCCCGGCCAATTATGCCGAGACATCAGCCAAATTGGCCGAGGGGTGTCATCTTATTATATACGTGAGACCTCTCAGCCAAATATGATAAGGCATCGGCTAAAGCTGGTCGAGGGATGTCCTCTTGTTATATAAAGGATAACCCTCGGTTTAATTGGCCGAGGAGTCTTACATATATAATAAGAGGACACCCCTCGGCCAACTTGGCCGATGCCTCGATAAATTTGGCCGAGGAGTATCCCGTATATAACAAGAGGCACCTCTTGGCCAACGTGGCCGATGCCTCGGCACATTTGGGCGAGGGGTATCCTGTATATAACAAGAGGACACCCCTTGGCCAACTTGGCCGATGCCTTGGTAAATTTAGCCGAGGAGTATCCCGTATATAACAAGAGACACCCCTCGGCCAACTTGGCCGATGCCTCGGCAAATTTGGCCGAAGGGTATCCCGTATATAATAAGAGGACACCCCCTCGGCCAACTTAGTCGATGCTTCAACATATTTAACCGAAGAGTATCCTAAATTGCCCGTCTATACAAATTGTATATGCATACACAATACCCATTCAAATAGAAGACTTATATATAAAAATTCTTTCTTTTTTATCATAAATTTGTTCATACCTGGAGTGCATTAGAGGATTCCTCAACCTCACTGGCCATCTTCTTCGTGGCGCGACATTGTTGCTTTGGTGGATTTGTCACTAGTCTTCCTCAATATCTTCAATGGAGCCATTGTTGTCGGTGATGGAGAAGAAGACGGTGAGAGTTGACGGTCAAAGACGATGGCGACTTCGTGGAAGGGTTTGACGCGGGTAGGGTTTTAGGAGAATAGGGTTTCAGGATAAGAGAGTTAATGAAGGGCAAATTCGGTATACTATCTAGATTTTACAAAAAATATAGATTGGTGGATATTTTTCCAAATACTGTTATTTTAGTGGTCATTTTACCTAAAAGCCCTTAATTTTATAAGTTCATTTTTTTTCCATTTCTGTGCTTCTTCGTCTTTATTCCTCTGTTATCCTCTTTTCTTTTGTTTTTTACATTTTTTTATTCATCAATATAATATATATTAAATTAAAAACTCATTTAAATATTAAAAAATTCAAACATGTATATATATATATGGTTTTTTTTTCTTTTTTCTTTTTATTTTACAAAAAACATAAAAAAAAATAAAATTATCATTTTTATCTTATTTGTCTTATTACAAATAAGACAATTTTTAAAAGATAATTTTTGTTTAGTATTTACTTCATCATTCGATGAATCAATTTATCAGATCACGTTATCTAATAACGAAGCAATTTTTGGAAAAGGCAAAAAAATAAAATAATAATAATAATAATTTTTAGTTCGGCATAATTGATTCATGATAAAAGACAAGATTATCATTCTTATCTTATATTAGTATTTATCTTACTTATATTATATTGATAAATTTTTATTTTAAAATTATTTTTTAAAAAAATATTTTTATTTAGTATTAATTCGGCATCAAGCCAATTTTGTCAAATTGCTTCGTCATTCGACCAATTAATTCGTCAGATACTTTGTCAGTGACGAATTGATTCAACATCAATAAATTTTTAAAAAAGATTAAAAAAATAAAAAAGAATTTATTTGGTGAATTGATTTTGCATAGACAAATTGACGATGAATTAATTTGGCATCTGACAAATTAATTCGGCATGCTAAATTTTATCTATAGTTTTTGGATAAAAAAAATTATTATGGACATTTTCAATAGTTTGGGATAAAATATTTATTATTTGTGAAATAAACTAAAAAAATTCAAAAGGTACTAAGCATGCACATGTCATCTAAAAACCTTTCAATTTTGTTTTAGTTCATAGCGTTCCATAGATAACGCTTTTTGGCAAATAATTCTATCCATATAATTTACATTTATACTTAGAAATTTAGTAAATTTAGCTAGAAAACAAAGTTACAACTAAGTAAATATTTAAACAATTATGTACTGTTAGATACTTAAATTATCCAATCTAACAACTAATATTTAAACAATTATGTACTGTTAGTCTCAATCCCCAAATCGGAGGAGCTTAGCAAGAGGTGTTGACCATGCTTGATTAAATCAAGCATAAAATTGTACCTAACCAATCAAGGCATTAGGAATCTATCCAAGTTAGGACTCCTTGAGTTGCAGAAAAGAGATTAAGAGCCTCTAAATTGAAGTTCAGAACCAAATTGATGAGAAATCAAAATTTAAAGTGATTGCTTTGATCGGACCTGTTCACTACACCAAATGTGTCCTCTTCGTTTTGAGAATGGTTAGTGACATAGAGAGATCATGAGGTATTAGGGTTACTTAAATGAAAATATAAAAAAATAAAAGATATAATATATATTAATTCAAGGTTTGGGGTGGGAATATTGTTTTCCAGCCTAACTCTAAGGTAAATTCTTTTCCCTTGACCCAATAATTTGTGTTGACAAGTTGTGTCCGTATCAACTCGTTTATTAATCGTGTCAGAAACCTTCAACCCTAACACAACCCATTTATTAATCGTGTAAGAATTCCTCAACTCTAACCCGACCTGTTTATTAATCGCGTTAACCCGTGTAACTCGTTTACTATTGATGAGTTGATTACAATTTACAACTCTTATTAGAGAAACCAAAAAGACAATAATTGTTTCAAATGACAAATTACCAAACTAAATCATTATAAAATTAGGTTCTCCATTGGTCCACTTTTCTTTAATATGAGTCTCTAATTTCTTGGTTATATGAAAAGAACAAAGGATTAATACATAAAACTAAATAGGTAAATATTTATTTAATTACCGTATATTTGTTTGAAAATTTTAGCCCACAGCTATAATTGGCTATTTGCAGTATTAATATATGTCACAATAAAAGCTTCAGCAACATCAAAGCAAACTTTATTGGATCTCTAAATCAGATAATAGGAAATTGACAATAAATTTAAAAATAAAAAAATTGCTTCTTTAATTTTATTCTTTTATTCCTTGAGAAGAGTAACATGATCTTTCTTCTTTTTCTTGCCCATCTACACAACAGAAAAACAGTTTATAAACCCATTTCACAGGAGAAAAGAAAAAAAAAATCTAAGAAAAATTCTCAATATTCAATACACTACATTCGTCTATAAATGTTAACCAGAGAGAATTATACCTTAATTATTAGCTTCATTAATAAAACATTAAGTTGAAGTTTCATCTTTATTATCATCGAAACCCATGACATCTTCAAAAGATCCTCCAATTATGTTTGAGAATTTCCTAACATAACATTAAATATAGCAATCAAGTGGCAATTAAAAATCACATGCATTAGCAAATTGAATAAAATAAACACGTTAATAAAAATAATTACCATTTTCTCCAAACAACCAATCTCTAGTACAAATTATTGCCTCAACTGTGTTAGGCTTAAGTGTACTACGAAATTGGTCTAACACTCGCCCACCAGTACTAAAAGTAGATTTTAATGCCATAGTAGAGATTGGAATACTCAAAAGATCATGAGCCATTTAAGCAAGTTGAGGATATCTTACTTGATTTACTCTCCAATAATTAAAAACATTCAATTTAATATTTAGGTTCATTCTTGGCTCATCCAAATAAAGTTGAAGTTGTGATCTTCATATATTGCCACTACCCTCATCATTCTCAAAATTATTGAACTCCTATTTTATAAAAAAAAATAAATTAATAAATAAATATTCATAAAAAGTTAAGAAAAGAATAAATTTCTAAGCATTTGTTAAGCAAAATATAATAAATATATAAACTTAAAAATTTATCAATACAAAAAATTAAGAATTTTTTTTTTACCTTTAACATGATATTAGCTTTCTTCCTAAAGCTGGTATTGCTTCCTTCATGAGCATCATCTTCCATATTGCTTTCTTGATCCAAAGATGTGGATAATAACGAGCATGAGATGGACTTTTGATTGTATTTGTCAAATAAGGAATATAATTTATCTTTAACATGTAAAAACTCAAAACTCAAAACAGTTACCAACTCCATAAATCATTTTGTAGCACCAATGAACAAATTGAAGTGAGTACTATAACTGTAATAGATAATATCAAAGAGAACTTTGACCAATACTACTCAAATTTCACTATCATTTGATTGGTCTTGTTTCTCATGTACACATCCTCACTTTCTTTCAATGTTGCATATCATATAAAAATAGAAGGAAAGTACAAATTTGCAATGGGGCAGTCAATCCCAGAAAATATGCAAGTAACATCATAAGACAACCATAAAAATTTACTTATTATTTCAATCTTTGCCCCTTCCAAGTTACAAGGACAATTCTCATAATTTGAATCATTCAATTCCAATTGACAAAAGACATGACGATTCACTCTCAAACATTAAAGGCACATCTTGTCTCAAACCTCTCTTAGAATCCATAAACATTATTTTAACACATTTAAAAAACTTTTGCTTTCTAATTTGTGACCCTCTCACATATTTAATGCTTTTCCGAATCTTATAAACGACATTATCAATAACTTTCAAACCAATTTGCATTACCAAGTTGATGATATGAGCACAACAATGAATGTGAAAAAACTCACCATTACCAATAACTGCTCCCTTTAATCTCAATTGAGTAACCAACATGTCATTAGAAACATCATTTGAAGAAGCATTGTCTAAAGTCCAAGAAAATAGCTTCTTTTCAATACCCATTCATATAACAAAGAACACATCTTCTCCACCAATGCTACACCAGTATGTGATGGTGGCATATGAAAAAAATTCAGTATTCTTTTTTACAAAATCTAATCTTTGTCAATAAAATGGGCAGTCAAACATATATATATATATATATATATATCCATCAGTAGGTATAGAAGTCTATAAATCAGATGTCAAACAAATTCTATTAGGAGTTGTCTCTAAGCTTGATTTTAGCCTAACCTTTTCTCTTACATACTTTTTAATAATATCTGAATTTACCATATTTTTGGATATAAGTTTTATATCTGGATGTAGATATTTAACTATAGATCTAATTCCAGCATACTCAACAAATTGAAAAGGCAAATCATGCATGATAACAACATAAGCTACTAAATTTCGAAAATGTTCCAACTTAAACTTAGATGAATTCAATGACATACTCCATTTATCTTGAGATAATATTAATTTACTTATATCACGAGTACTTTCTCTCACACAAGTTTTGATATGGCGTTGTAAATTTCCAGTAATATATTTGCTATTACAGAGATAAATTGATCTACAATCTTTACATTTACATCTTTGCTTACCATCAACGCTTAAATGAAGCATTTCAAAACTATACCAAACCTGTAAGGTAAGCCTTCTTTTGCACTTCAAATTTGGCTTTCCATGATTATTTGAAGTTCCTCCTCTAATCTCATTAGTGTCATCATCTTCCAAATCAATTGACACTTCTGAACTATTAGATTCAAAATTTATTGAAATTCCATCCATTTTTACCTACATGGATTGAACATATTTTACATAAAAAAGAGGGATTGTTAGATGTATGTATAGTATAGAAAATATGGAATTATAACTAGAAGAAGCCATAGGATCCAAAATGTGTGTGTGCATATGGGTGTGTTTGTGTGAAGTGACAACATTTTCTAAATATGTTAACTTCAGGCACATAAATGCACAATCGGCCACAGACCCTAAAAAATAATTATATTTATAAATCCTAACAAAAACCCTAACAAATTTTCTTCAAATTAAATAACTTCAAAAAAATAACAAAAAATTGAAAATGATGGTTGTGAGGCCTTATCCAATCAATATTTAGCCTAATTTGGGAAGGATTTGAGCAATTTTGAGAGAGATATGGAAGATTGCAAATAGCTTGGAATGGGAGAGCACTTACAGGAATGGAAAATTAGCGTCGAACGATGGGGTTTGGAATGAGAGAGTACGTACGAGAATGGGAGAATGGCGTCAATGGGACTTGATGGGGAAAGAGAAAGGGAAAGAAGAAGAAGTGAAAAATGATCCAATAAAAAGAAAAATTATATTAAACTATAAATAATCTATATTATTTTTTTAGGGCCCTGAACAGTAAATTAATTTGTACCTGTTATAAACAGTACACATATTATTCAATCAATATGTGTATGTGACATATATAATAGGACAATATTAAATTAATGTACACTATGTGTATGTGACATACATATATATTTGTAATTATGACATATTTGTAACAATATGTTTGTGACATATAAAATAGGATAATATTATGTATGTGATATACACATATTTGTAATTGTGACATATTTGTATGTAACATATACACAATTGTATATAATTGTGATATATTTATAATAATATGTGTTGTTACATATAAAATAGGATAATATTATGTATGTGACATACATATATTTGTAATTGTGACATATTTTTATGTAACATACACACATTTGTATATAATTGTGATATATTTGTAACAATATGTATTTATTACATATAAAATAGGATAATCTTATGTATGTGACATACACATATTTCTATATAATTGTGAAATATTTGTATACCACATACACATATTTGCATATAATTGTGATATATTTATAACAGTATGTGTTTGTGACATATAAAAATAGGATAACATTATGTGTATGATATACACATATTTGTAATTCTGATATATTTGTATGTCATATACACATATTTGTATATAATTGTGATATATTTGTAATTGTCATATACATCCTCGGCCTAATGGCCGAGGCTCTTAGGAATATTGTCAAGTGAAGTTCTAGAAAGTATAAATGTTTACTGGTATTTCATTAGGCCAAACTATTGAGGCACTCGACAGTTTGATCGACTGGTGCCTTCCCTCTACACAAAAGAGACATCATTGGCTGTTTGGCCGATGAGTGCATTCCCTTTTCACAAAGAAGACACCCTCTGCCAAATGACCGAGGACCTCGACAGTTTGGTCGAGGGATGTCTGCTTTGTGAAGAGGGAATGCACCCATCGACTATACTTTCTGAAAGTTTACTCGGCCAAATTGCCGAGGGCCTTAGCAATTAGGCTGATGGTGCATTCCCTATATTATATACATAGGAAGGCACCCTCAGTCAAAATGTTAAGGCCCTCGATAGGATGGTAAAGTGAAATTCCAGAATTGTATATACACTTGAAATTTTTAATTTTTAATATTTTCAATTTATAATAATAATAATTTTTTAATTTTTTATTATATTGTTTAAAGTATAATAAAATTTATAATATAAATATTATGTGATTATAATGAATCATAAATATTTTAATTTTTAAAATATTTAATTTAAACGAGTCAATTTCAGGTTAAGTGGATAAACGGGTCATTTTCGGGCCAACTCATTTATGATCCGAAAATGACTCATTTAATAATTGTGTTAAATGTGTCAATTTTGGGTTAAACGAGTTGATTAAAAAACAACCCGTTTAATAATTATGTTAAATGAATCAATCCGTTTATGACACAAACTCGTTTATACTAAACTCAAACCCACTAACATCGTGTTGTTTTCGAATCGTGTTGTCATGTTATGACCTAAATTGCCATCCCTGCCCCCAACTAAGCTAAGTGGGGAATCTCCACCCCATTCGAGGCAGGACCTAGCAGGTCCAAGTCAAATTACCACCCCTTATTGTAGCCACTAATGCATTTTTTATACTTAAAATTGGATAAGACTATTATTCTAAACTAAATTGAATTGGACCTAATGGGATAAAATTTAGTGTTATCATATGGTTGCTACAATTTGAACTAATATTGAATTGAACTATGATTATTGTGAAAAAAGTATTACAAAATAATTATTAAATGTTATATAGTATATGATAAATTTCATGTATTATAAAATATTTGTTGTAAGAAAAATATTTTAAAATACATAATTAATTTCATTGATCTCTTTATATTTGTTAGAAGAAATCAATAAGCTAAACAATTTTGAAGATGTTTGATAAAGGTCTAAAGATATTGAACTACCAAAGTTTTCATGCACACATTAGGCAAGACGGTGTCGTTTTGCATCTATTATAAGTTAACTAAAAGAAGCATAAGTTGGATGCCGTTGTTTGGATAACTATTCAGCCAAATAGCTTGCTCACATGGTTTGTAACAATGCACATTTAATGTTTAATTTAATTGGACCACATTGTTATCTCCTTCAATAGCTTCTAATAACTATATAAGTTATTCTCTCTTTGTTAATGGTGTGGATCAGGTCCATCGACAATTCAAGTTATAGCAATGAATTTTACCTGATTTTTCATTTTATTCTTTCTTTATGTATGTGAAAGAAGTTTTTTGAGGAAAAATTCATATTCAAATGGTGTAATTAGAGCTTAGGATCTGGTTCGGGGTTCAAGTATGAACACTCTTAATTCCACCATTGTTGAAAGCTTGTAATCCTTCATTAATTTAGTGTGTAGGCTCACTCTAGTTGGAGTAATGAGAACCAGAGGCAACGCTATTGTTAGGCCTATAGGAGCCATGGCAACTGAGCTAATCAAAAGTTTTTAATTGTATTATGGGCAATTTATTTTTTAAAATTTATAATAAGTTAACTCTCTTAATTAATATTGTATTTATATTGTATCTATAATGATTATGTTTTAATAAAATTTTAAAATCACCTAATTTAATAAGGAAATTTTAGTTTGCTTATAAAGCTAAAACTCTAATTTACATTATATGTTACTATGAATTCAATCTTATTTGCATTTCAATTCGAACTTTCTCGCTTCTAATCATGGCAACCAAGTTCGAAGTGGATGTGGTCAAGGGCAAAGGCTATAGAGAAAGAATATGATAACATTCTTAATCCAACAGAACCTATAACAAGAAGGTAGAAATGGACAAAATCACATTATACACAATTATATTTAATATGTCGAACAATGTATTAAGGAAGGTCGATGACATGAAAACTATTAGAACAATGTGGCATAGACTGGAAGAATTGTTCAATTACTATAGGTTTACTACGACATTTTATTAATGCATATATTTTTTTAATAAAAGATAGTTATAACTTGTGACGATTAATAATTTGTTGACTATATACGTATTACAATCTTTTAATAATGCTTATTTTAAAAAGAATATATATTAATAGCTCTAATTGTTGTTAAGCATAAATATTAATTGCTCTACATACATTTTTAATTGAAAAAAAAATGTTGAATAGGTTTCTTTTAATTTTTTTTTAAACTGATTACCAATAATGTATAATATTGTCCGATAAGTTAGATATTTCTCGGCTTGTGAAACTAGGCTTAACAATGAATTAATTACTAAAACACATCAGTTTTGCATATTGTCGCCAGAAAAACTCAAAAATTCTATACCTAATCTTAATAAATCATTAACTATGTATGAAGGAATAAATATAACACAAACTCAATTGTTCTATATTATATTCTTCAGCCTTTAGGTTCTCTTTTTACCAAACTTGCTTTCTACAATAAGGCTTTCTTAAAATTAATCATAATTTCAGTATGTTTTAAGCCATCCAACAATTATGAAGATTGATCTAAGTTGCATCTAATTGTAGATACATGTCTTTTATAACACATAAAGGATTTACCTTTGGAGAATTTCATAAAATCAGTTGTACTTTTAGTTTCACTTTAGCGTCCGCAAGCATAATAGGTCCTCCATTAATATTCATTCCAAGAAATTTGGCACCACAAGTTTGCTGATTATTTATACAAATAATGATAAAAAAAAATTGATCATGGTAAGGGAATGGGTAGTCAACTTAGTACTTTTAATGAAAATAATAATAATAAAATGATGATCATGAATATTGTGTAAGACAAAAAACAGGGTCCAAATCCACCACCGGAGTTGTCAAATGGAAAATTTAGGTGGGTTGGAATTCGGTGTGAGTTTAGTGATTTAAAAGAATAGTACTATTAATGAGAAGAAGAAGACCATAATGGCTTTGAAGATAAAGATGAATGTTTAGCAGGATCAACATGGTCAAAACCCACATCTGGAGTTGTCGGGAGAGTTTATTGATTGAATCGAAAATATAGGTGGGACGAATATGAGGCTAGTGATTCAGAAGCAACTTTGTGAAACTAATTTGAAGAAAAAAAAAATATAATTAATTTCATTGATGTCTTTATTTGTTGGAATTAACTCATAAGCTACATAATTTTGAAGATGTTTGATAAAAGTTTAAAGATATTGAGCTTCCGAAGCATTCATATACACAATAAGTAAGACAACAACGTTTTGCATCTATTATAAGCTAACTAAAATAAGCATACGTTAGATGACATTGTTTGGATAACTACTTAGTATAATAGCTCACTCGCATGGTTTGTAACGGTCCACATATAATGTTTAATTAAATTGGACAACATCATCATCTTGTTCAACAACTTCTAGTTGAGCAAATAAAAAATTTTTCAATTATATTTTAGGTAATTTATTTTTAAAATTTATTACAATTTAACTTTCTTAATTAATAATGTATTTATATGGTATCTATAATGATTATGTTTTACTAAAATTTTAAAATCATCCAATGAAATAAGAAAATTTTAGTTTGCCTATAAAACTAAAACTCTAATTTACATTATATATTTACTATGAATTCAATCTCTTTTGCATTTCAATTGGGACTTTCTTACTTCTAATCATTACAATGAAGTTCTAAGCGTATATGCTCAATGGCAAAGGGGATTTTCTCTTGTACAGGAAGGATATGATAGCAGTTTTGATCTAACAGGACCTATGATAAGAAGATAAAAATGGACAACATTACATTGTGCTCAATCAAATTTAATTTGTCAGTCAAACAATGTATTGAGGAAGGTCAATGACTTGAAGACTATTGGAACAATGTGGCATTGAATGGAAGAATCGTTCAAGTAATAATAAATAATTTATTGTTACTATATATTTACTACAACATTTTATTAATGCATGTATCTTTTTAATAAAAAAGATAATTATAAATTGTCATGATTAATAATTTGTGGATTGTATACATATTACAACCTTTTAATAATGCATATTTTAAAAATAATAAAGATTAACAACTATAATTGTTGTTAAGCATAAATAGGAGCCACCACACTTATATTTTTTATTGTAAAAAAAAAAAGTTAAATAGGTTTCTTTTAATTGGTTTTTCAAACTAATTACCAGTAATTTATTATAACATTATCTAATAAGTTAGATATTTCTTGACATGAGAAACTAGGATTAATTATGAATTAATTACGTACTAAAAAATATTGGTTTTGCATCTTTGCACAAAAGAAACTCAAAATCCTATACGTAATCTTAATGATTTATTTGCTATATATGGAGGAATAAATATAACACAAATTCAATTGTTCTATAATATATTCTTTGGCCTCTAGGTTCTCTCTAACCAAACTTGCTTACTACAATCAGTCTTTCTCAAAGTTAATCATAATCTTAGTATGTCTTGGCAATAATGAAGGTATCCACCATTTATGAAGATTGATCCAAGTTGCATCTCCTTGTAGACAAATGCCTTGACAAAGGGGATTTTCCATTATAAAAGAGGGATATGATAGCAATCTTGATCCAACAAAACTTATGATAAATAGATAGAAATGGACAAGATCACATTATGCACAATCATATTTAACATATCAGATAATGTATTGAGGAAGGTCGATGACATGAAGACTATTGGAACAATGTGGCATAGATTGGAAGAATTGCTCAAGTAACAATATATAATTTATTGTTACTATATATATACTATGATATTTATTAATGCATATATATTTTTTTAATAAAGAATAGTTATAAATATTGACGACTAATAATTTGTTACCTATATACATATTATAATATTTTAATAACACATATTTTAAAAATAATATATATATATATTAACAACTCTAATTGTTGTTAAGCATAAATGCCCTACTTACATTTTTATTGAAAAAAAGAAGCTAAATGGGTTTCTTTTAATTTATTTTACATATCGATCACTAGTAATGTATTATAACATTATCTAATAAGTCAGATATTTTTTGGCTTGTGAAATTAGGATTAACTATGAATTAATTACTAAAACATATTGATTTTGAATCTTGGCACCAGAGAAACTCAAAATCCTATACCTAATCTTAATGAATTATCAGCTATATATGGAGGAAAAAATATAACACAAATTTAGTTGTTCTATAGTATACTTTCTGAACTTTAGGCTCTCTCTTCACCAATCTCTACAATTAGGCTTTCTTAAAGGTAATCATAATCTTAGTATGTCTTGATAATAACAAAGGCATCCACCATTTATGAAAATTGATCCAAGTTGCATCTCTTTGTAGATACATATCTTGAATAGTGCTTAGAGGATTTATCTTTGGAGAATTCCACAAACTCGATAGTACTTTTAGTTTTACACTTTAGCATCCCCAAGCATATTAGGTCCTCCATAAATATTTACTCCGAGAAATTCGGCACTGTAATTTTATTGATTATTTATACAAATAATGATAGAAAAATTGATCATGATTGGGAAGAGAGTAGTCAAACTAGTACTTTTAATAAGAATAATACTAAATAATAAGATGATAATCATAAATATTGTATAAGACAATGAACATGATCTAAACCCACCAACGAAGTTGCCAAGAGAGTTCTTAGATTGAATCGAAAAGTTATGTGGGTTGGAATATGGTGTGAGGCTGGTGATTCAAAAGAATAGTACTAGTAATAGTAGTAGTACCATTAATGAGAAGAAGATGGCTAGTGATTCAAAAGGAACTTTACAGAACTAATTTGAAGAAAAAAAATATTATAGAATATATAATTAATTTTATTGGTTTCTTTATATTTATTGAAATTAACTTATAAGGTATATAATTTTGAAGATGTTTGATAAAGGTTTAAATATATCGAGCTACCAAAGTGTTCATATACACATTAAGTAAGATGGTGATGTTTTGTATTTATTGTAAGCTAAGTAAAAGAAGCACAAGTTGGATGCCATTTTTGGATAACTATTTAGCATAACAATTCACTTACATGGTTTGTAACGGTGCACATAATGTAATATTTAATTAAATTGGACAACGTTGTCATCTTATTTAACAACTTCTAATAAACTATATAAGTTAGAATTTATTGTCCAAAGAGAAGAAAACAAATGTGAAAAATAAAATTGTACATCTGTCTTGCCCTTCATACTCTACTGCGTCCAATCCACAGTCTTACCTCACGAGATTACCTAGGCACACAAACACAAATAAGAGTGAGTGATAAACACTCAGTAGGTCTCCAAAATGCACATGAAAATGCAATGTCATATGTATGTCAAATCCCATTTCCATTCTTTCTTGAAATACTCATTTCCCCTTTCGTTCAGAAAATATATTCAAACACCGTTCTTTCAAATCACTTGTGTAATCATTTTTGAAATAACATATTCATAGGACTTTTCTCATAGCATAACAAATCTATCATTAGTTACGTATGACCTAGTTACTCATCGGCAACTGTTACTTTTCAAAGCAGCACGCCACATACTTTCAAGGAAACCAAATCACTAGAATCGTTTAATGGAAATGATCTAAGTGGGGATGAACCCGCTTGCATCCGTATCATACAAGTGCCAGGGTAACGACCACAATATATACCAATACGCTTATATGTGGCCACATGCGAGAATCTAAACTCATACTTACTAGTTGATGGACCCTCTACTAAGCAGTTCACAAATCACATAAGTTTCATTACATTAATTTTGCCTACATACGCATGACTATGACTTTTTAAATCACTTTTCGAAATATAAATTACTTTGGGGGAACCAATCCTTTGCATAAAACACAAATGCTTTCAAAATCAATTTTTATGTAAATTTTTGCACATGGTTCATTCATAGCTGTATGCATAATCACATAATTACCAAAATACCCTTGTCACCCAAAATAATTACCAAAGTACCATTTATACCATAATGATTACTAAAATACCCCGTACACCAGTGACAATTGCCGAAATAACTTGCCTATTTTTATAATCACCAAAATACCCCTCAACTATATATACATATATTTTCTCATCCAATATAAATAAATTTATACACACACAAATACACAAGCACATACACACACACATATATATATATAGCCACACACATACCTATATATATATATATATATATTTATACACATATATGTATATAAATTTATATAGTCACACATATGTAGAAATATACATACATAGCTATATGTATATATATTCACAATCACACACACACACATATACATATATATATATATGCACACAATGCCCACATACACACATGAATTTACCAAAACCCTAATTTTCATACGTATATACTTAATAATAAAGAAACATGAAAAGACTTAAGTGCCCTTGAAAATCTAAAAATACCAACCATGCCCCTCCATATGAAAAGACCTAATGTCTCTCACAAATTCAAAAATGCCAACTATATCCCCTCCACGACCGAATTTTTCATTTTTAAATTCTTTACAAATTTGCATCCAAATCAAACAATAATCATAGGGCTTTGTAAGATTCAAACACCAATTAACCAATCTAAACAAAATCCATGAAAATAAACAAAAAAATTTCATTATTTTCAAAATCCTAACCTCAAAATTTGGGGGTTTTTACTGCAACACTCATTCAAACCAAATCAAGTGATAATAATCATAAATCAACAAAAAAAAAAAAACCTAGATTAAGAGAGATCTATCATTTATTAAACTCAAAACACAAGAAATTAAGCTAAAACATAAGTAGATTTGGAAACCTACCTTTACCAAAGCTTAAAAACTTTCAAACTTCACTTGAAAAACCACAAAAACATAAGCTTAAATACCACAAGATGGTCGGTTCCTTCTTCTCTTTTATTTTTCCTTCTCACTTTCTCTCTCTAGAACATTTTCTCCTATTCTTGAATGTGGTAGCCAACCAAAACTCCTTTAAAAATAAAAGCTTTCAAAAAGGTTTGGTCAAAAAGCTAGGTTAAAAAGTGAAAGGTCAAAATGTCAACACTTTAATTAACTTTGACCAAAGATAAAATAGGAAGAAAAAAATCATTTAAACCTACTAGACACTTTAGACCCTTGCCAAGTGTCCAAAAGACTCTCAAATAGTTTTTTACAATGTAAGAGATGACGTAGTGGTCTAATTTTGACTTTGACTAAAAATCAACTGTACCGAAAATAGGATGTAGATATTTCAGAAAGTATATTAGAAGAAAAGTACATCCAAAGATAAGTATATTTGGAGACAAGTACATTCTAAGAAAGTACATTTAAATACAAATAAATTTAGAGGAAAGTGCATTTGGAGAGAACACCAAGTTTTGAAAACTTTCACTTTCAAAATTAAGACTTGACTTATTAGACATTTTTGTTAAAATAAAGTAACGATATTTTGAATTAAAACCATATATAACAGTAAAAGAGAGGAAATAAGTTTATTAACCAAATAATTTCCCTTCCACAAAGAGAAAAAATTTGGGTTTAACAAAACCATTGGACCCCAAACAGATGTGTATAACAAATATAAAATAAACTTAAATAATACGTAGTAAACAATAAAAGTAGCTTGCAAAACTACTAACTTATAGATTTAGAATAATTTATTCAGACTAATGGGCTTACCAGTGGACTAGCTCAATATAAATAAATTAACCTAAATCCTACTTTATAGTTTTTATGCCAACCAAACCATACCCCACTGAAAAGTCCTATTAATGTCTGGACCCATTTGCTTGCTATAAAACTAGCCTGTAAGTGCCCTACGAGTTTAGTAGGCTACCAAGTTCAAATCAGCCACTTACATTACTGATAGCATTTGGCACTACATCGAAGTATTATAAACTATCTTTCGATTTTAACCATACATCATCGGCACCCAACAAACCATAATTTATGTATCATATATACGTGTCAAATTTACTCGAAGGGATTCAATCGACTCCTAAATATGAAGTATGTAGCACATATTATAATATTTACACAAGTAATTAAACTAGTTAGTTATGTGTTACCTAACGTTGTGTTTTGCTATTGCTTAGGACAAGCTGAAGCATCAATTTCATAATGTCCTTCAAGCTTATAAACTCCTCAATGACTTGAATGCGTAAACTATTTAAATCATTCCTAATGGAATTAGACTTAGCCATCAATTTAACTTTAAGGCTCTAAATCTTTTGGACAAACTACATGATTCAAATTTCAATTAAATTAGTAAGGTAACTATGTAACACTACATGATTGATATATACTTATGTCATTTGAGGATATTAATGGTGCAACATTAAAAGGTTCACTGATTGCTGCTAGTTGATCTTCATGGTGATTATGACTATGATGATTGGCCATCAATTTAACTTCAAGGCTCTTAATATTTTGGACAAACTACATAATTTAAATTTCAATTAAGTTAGTAAGGTGACTATGTAATACCACATAATTGATATATGCTTACATTATTAAGGATATTGATGATGCAGCCTTAAAAGGTATACTAATTTGATGTTGGTTAACCTTCATGATAACCATGGTCAGATGATCATGAAGGTCACTGCTAAGTCAAGCTTTTTTCAATAGAGGTTCAATAGTTGATGCTTCAGCCCTCCCTAATGACAAATTAATTATGTGTTTTGTCACATACTTTTATTATTCAATTGTGATTGGCTCTGGCTTCCCAAAAACACCATACTAGTACAGGATTATAAAGTTAGTGTTCATAATATTATTCAACATAGTTGTGTTATATTAATGTAATAAAAAATTGAAAATGACATTCAATACCTATTTAAGCTTAAAGACTTACACATGTATTATGTCAAAGTTTGGTACGACGGTTACTTCCCAATTTAGAATGTTTATGAAAGACACATTATCCAATTTCAATGCGTATGACATTCCTAATTTGGGGATTGCTTTGTATATAGGAACATCATAACTAAAATATAAAATTATACACATGAAGTAAATAAAACACAGTAAATTATAATTCACACCTAAAAAACAAGTGTAAACCCCCCCAATGAATAGGTTTGTGAAGGGTTCATAACTCCACCTTTTCCCAATAGGGCCTTTTGAAGTGATATCATGGTAATATCTTATGACACTAACTTCCACAGTTAGCTATTAAAATATTTCAAACCTTCTAAAAATTCAATTTCAATTCCTATTTGACTTTCCTTTCCAAGTATACCACACTTAGCTTTCTAACCATATATCATTTGCCTCAATCCAACACCGGGAAGGTCTCTAAAATATAATTTGTACGAAAACTATGCAAATATACCGATATAGTATGTGAGTCAGGTTTGAAGCATCATTTTATGGCCTAAATAAACCCTGAAATTGTAAACAAATATTCAAAAAAAAAGCTTATCCTCTTAGCTTTTAAACCATATATTATTTGCCTCAATCTGATACAGGAAAGTCTTCAAATATAATTTTTACAAAAATTATGCAAATTTGCCACTACACCACATCGACAGATTTGAAAATGAAGTGGTAGTGGGGTGGTGATGGTGGTGGCCACCACCAGGCCAAGGTGCCCATTGGTGGGCCCACCGACAGGCACCTTGGCCCGTTTGTTCGCCACCACCACCCCACCACCAGAATCTATATCATTTTCTGAAGTTATATTTGTCAGCCGCACGTGAGTTAGGTTTGATGCATGATTTGAAGGCCTAAATCTACTAAAAAAATATTTGAAAAATAGCCAATCCTCTTAACTTTCTAACTATATATTATTTGTCTCAATCTGATACCAAGAAGGTCTCCAAATATAATTTCTACGAAAACTATGCAAATCTGCCGAGACAGCATGTGGGTAAGGTTTGAAGCATCATTTTATAGCTTAAATCGACCGAGAAAATTATGAACAAATATTCAAAAAAAAAGGTTATCCTCTTAGCTTTCTAACTATATATTATTTGCCTTAATCTAATACCAGAAAGGTCTTCAAATATAATTTCTACAAAAACTATACAAACTTACCGATACACCACGCCGGCGGATTTGAAATGGCATGGTGATGGGCACCACCAAGCCAAGATGCCAGTCGGTGGGCCTACCGATGGTACCTTCGGTGGTTTCACTGATAGGCTCCTTGGCCCGTTGGTTGGCCGCCACCACCCTACTACCAGAACCTATATCATTCTTTGAAGTTGTATTTGTCAACTGCATGTGAGTCAGGTTTGATGCATAATTTTAAGGTCTAAATCTACTAAAAAAATTATGAAAAAATTTTCACAAAATTATGAAATTTTTTTCAAAAAATAGCTTATACTCTTAGCTTTCTAACATATATTATTTACCTCAATCTAATAGCAGAAAAGTCTCCAAATATAATTTTTACAAAAACTATGCAAATTCGCCAAGACAGCATGTGAGTCAGATTTGAAGCATCATTTTATGGCCTAAATCAACCAAGAAAATTATGAAAATATATTCAAAAAATAGCTTATCTTCTTAGCTTTCCAACCACATATTAGTTGCCTCAATTCGATACCGGCAAGATCTCTAAATATAATTTCCACAAAAGCTATGCAAATCTACCAATAAACCACGTTGGTGAATTTGAAAATGGCGTAGTGGTGGTGGCCACCACCATAGGGTTGACAATTTGCCCTGGCCCTACCCCGCCTTGTTGGGTTCCGGCCCGAACGGGGCTGGGATTCCCCATTTAATAGAGGTAGCGGCCGGGAAATTTTTTCACCGGGGTAGGTAGGGGGATCACTATCCACCCAGCCCTACCAGTGTATATGTATACATATATATATTATTTATTTTTATATATTATATATTTTATTCTTTTCCTCTGCGCCACTGTTCTCCTTTTTTTATTTTTCACTGACCTCAACCACGTGCCTAAGCCTTTTCATCTTTTTCTTCTCTTTTTCTCACCTATTCGCCGATTTGCACCTCACCTTCTTCTTCTTCTTCGCTGATTTGTGCCTTGCCCAAGATGACTAGCCCCTACACATGCCGATCCACGCCTCCCCCAAGCCGGTTATCCCCTACACACGCCAATTCATACCTCCCTTACGTCGATATGCACCTATCCACGCTGATTTACTCTGCCTTTTTATCTTGCTTCATCTCTATCAGTCAATGTGCCTCTCTCTCTTTAATTTTTTTTATTAATTTATTGTAGGCTATTTTTCATTTTTTCTGGGTTTGTCTCCGCTATTTGGGTTTAGATAAAAAATTTCTCTCTTATAGAAGAAGAACGAGGCATGAGGCGGGGACCTCTCAATCCCACCCCATGATAGGGAATCCCCGCCACGCCCTACCTCCCCATAATCGGGGATTGGGGCGGGGACGGGGTGAAAAGATCCTCAATGAAGCGGGGCACGGGGAGGGGCACCCTAGCCCCGCCTTGCCCCGTTGCCATCACTACACCACCAGGCCAATGTGCCCGTCTATAGGCTTACCGATGGCACCGTTAGTGGTCCTACCGAGGGGCACCTTGGTGCATTGGTTGGCCGCCACCACGCCATTTTCAAATGCACTGGGTAAATTTGTATAGTTTTCGTAGAAATTATATTTAAAGACCTTTTTTATATTAGATTGAGGCAAATGATATATAATTGAAAAGCTAAGATGATAAGGTTTTTTTTTTAATATTGTTTCATAATTTTCTAGGTTGATTTCGACCATAAAATGATACTTCAAATCTAACTCACACGCTGTCTCGGCAGATTTACATAGTTTTCATAAAAATTTTATTTGGAGACCTTTTCGATATTGAATTGAGGAAAATGATATATGATTGGAAAGTTAAGAGGATAAGCTTTTTTTTAATATTTTTTCATAATTTTCTCGGTAAATTTAGGCTTTCAAATCATGCATCAAACCTGTATCATATGCAGTTGATAAATATAATTTCAGAAAATGATATAGGTTCTGGAAGTGGGGTGGTGGTAGCCAACCAACGGGCCAAGGTTCCCATCAGTGGGACCACCGACGGGAACCTTGGCCTGGTGGTGGCTAGCACGACCTTACCGCCAGGCCATTTTCAAATCTGCCGACGTGGTGTATCGGCAAATTTGTATAGATTTTGTATAAATTATATTTTGAGACTTTCCCGTTATCGAATTGAGACTTATTGTAACGACCCTCTAACTAAGTCCGGAGACCCGACTAAAGGAATGTCACTTCGTAAAGCAATTGAAATGATTAATAAAAGATGGTTCCTTTTGAACAAAACTGAAAACCAAGTAAACTTTTTCTTTACTCTTTATGATGCAATCAAACCATTAATATAAACAAATAAACCATATAACTTTTGAAACTTAAATAAGTACGGTTATTTATAAAAGACCCACAATGTAAATAAAAATTAGATAAATCTCTAATCAGAGTTTAATATGATTACAAAACGTTTTAATTTATATTTGTTTACACATTATATATTTAACTGTTTAAGTAATGAATTTTAAATTGTTTAATAGATTTGGGGATATAAGACAATTTCTTTGATGGGAGAACTATATGCAACTAAGGTTGATAATTCATTCCCACGAATTTGCAATTGGAAGGCTACTAACCTCCCTGTGTTTAAGAGCGTGGGAAAATCACTTTTTGACAATGCAGAGGTAATTTTATTATTAGTCGATTAAATTATATTCGTTTAAAGTTTAATTACTTATTATTTTCATAAAATTAATGGACTTGTTCATGTAATAATGTATAGTTATATGTGATTGAGAGATTGAGACTACCTGGAATGCCTGAGGAAACCCACTTAAACTATATGTGGCTGATTCATTTAACTTTCCATCATGCAAAGTCAAAACTCGATGCATGAAAGATATGGTAGCATTGTAGGACTCCAAACCCCATACATATTCGTTGAAGTATTCTAAATTCTCAACCATAAACAAATGTTGTATGTCGATACTTACTTGACTTTCCTGGCCAAGTAGACCACATTCGAGAAAGTATATCAATGCCAACCTTACCATGTTATCTTTATCCTCTAGTTTGCTACGCTTCAAACCCAAAAAGACATCTCTTACATTTGAATTTTTAATCTTCTTCAAGTGGCCAAAATACGTGTTCCTTATTCGATTGGCTTGTGGAGGAGGAGGAACATCAACTGAATTTTTCATCTTCAATCCCGTAATAAATCAAAATTATCTTTTTGTAAATATTGCTCGTTTCCCATTAAAGTTGAACTCCATAACATCCTCACTTATACTATTCGCTTGTCTTACAAGCATATTGTGTACGATGCTGCCACTTAAGATAATCTCCTGTATTATGAGGTAGAGCGTACCAAAACAACTATTTTCAAACTTCTTCAGCTATCTTCTCTTAAACCTAGATGGCTTATTAGGATCCTCCAAAAATTTATCAAGGATGTCTTTGATGCAAATTATGTGTGACAGCCTACAAGTGACATGAACGCGATAATTATTTGCATTAGCTAGGGCATTTAGATACATCAAGGACTTAACTTCTGCCATTTTCCTATTTAAACAAAATGTAAAAGGTTAAGACCAAATATAAAATAATTTTGCACAAACAAAACTTCAATCATATGATAATTAATCTAATTTATAAACAAAATAATAGCATGAATAAATACAAATATAAAATAACAATATAATTCGAAAGCAACAAAAAAAAAAGGGGGTCGGTACCCACCAAGGGTGGGGGGTCAGTACCTACCGACGGGATTCCATTGACCCACCCCCTGTGCCCCAGTGTGAGCACGCGGGGCTGCCCACCTACCAGGTGCCACAGCGTGGCGTAGAGCTGCCAGACCCTCTGCCCGGCGTGCCATGGGCGTTAGTTCCCACCCACCACCACCCCTATAGTGGGGGCACCGACACCATATACCCATATACATTATAATTGTTTGTAAATTTTCAATTTATACACTTAAAACGTAATTTTAAACTAAATACTCAAATAAATACATGTATTTGAAAAAAAAAAAACTTAACTAAGATATTTATTCAAACACCTAATATACATTTTTCTCAAACATTTTCAAAAAATAAAACTTGCAAATCAATAACCCCAACATGAGAAAAATTAAAAAATCTAATATCCAACAACAACAATAGAAAGTAGTTTATGAACAATGGAACACAACATTGACAAAAAAAAACAAACTATTTCATTGCACACCAACTTAATCCATAATACCTACAAAACCCTCAGGCCATATTTGGTAGGGTGTATTGTGGGGGTGAGATAATATTGGATACTATTATATAGTATTATCCTATGTTTGGCAAAATTAGTAGGGGTGTATTATATAATACATTGATATATTTTTATATAGAAAATATGGGTTAAATTATACACCACCCCACTTGGGTTTCTATTATACGGTGTTGTTCAATATTATGATATTATAACATGACAACTAAATTATTTTGGAATTATTTTCATATATATACAATAAATAATATGGGCTAATACAATACAAACCAATATAATATAACGTACCAATCGTACAATATTTTTATGTGTTCTAACCTTAGTAGAAGTACAAGAAGGTGGTGGGACGACGTCGATGACGGCGACAACAACGACAACAATTGAGATGAAAAACTATGGTCTGATGGCAGCGACAAGAAGAAGAAGAGGAGGAAGAGAAAGAGTAATATGTAAAACCAAGAAAAAAATGAAGGAAAGTCCAAGAAATACAAAAAAGAGTTGAGAGATGCGATTGAGTAAGGTTGGTTGCGATTGCATACGGCGGAACGAAGAATTTGAATGATGAGCTACAATTTTAATTATGATTAAACTATTTATTAAGGATATAATAATCATTTTTTATTAATATTTTAATTTTAAAAAAATATAACTACTTTTCATTATCATACTGGTCGGGCATAAAAAAGAACCCTTTTCAAGGGTCACATATGTGTACAGCCCACGTAAATTCTGCCAGTCAAACCCATCTAAATTCTGCCTATCCAGCTTACCTAGAAAGAATCGAATGTCTTGTCATCTTCATCAAATCCAGTTACTCCGGAGTCCGTCGCTTGTCCAACCCACATGCCCTTCCAACCCAGCCCACCCATCCCAATCCTAAGGATCTGTTAAAATTTTTCTAAAACAAATGAATTTTTACCTTCCTTCCACATAACCCTTCCCCACCCAAGCCCCTCTATTTCCCCTCGCGCGTGACCTCGTCCAGTCGACCCTAGGAACCGGAATTCTTTGACTTTGGCGAATCGGCGGCCGCCTCGTCTTCTCAGGCAACCCGGCATCGGCGCCGCCTGCCTTTTTGCTCTGCCCCACCTAGCGCTGCCTGACTGAGCTCGAACCCAGCGGCCAGCACGCCCGAAATTTCCTCTCCCGAGCCAAGCGCCGCTGCCACCCGCCACGCCCGAACCCAGCACTTTCTGTCTACAGCCCCTACTTCCTCTTCTCTAGCACGGCCATGCTACATCCTTGTAGGTGATTTAGTGATTTAGGGGTTTGGTTAATTGGTGTCATCTATATCATTTTTGTTTCTATTGTACTAAAATTTACCCTCTAATTTCCAAAAAGCTACTTAATTTTGACCTGTAATGCACTAGTATAATTTGGATTTTATAGTTTTCGTGGTCGTGGTATCTGTTTAATGGGTGGGCATGTGGCTGAGCTTCACTGCAAAGGTAAGCTAGCTTTGGTGAAGAAGCTTTACAGTGTACACGAATAGTAGTTATGTATATTTAGCTTCAGAGAAAGTAGGGAGACAGGGTCTGATGATTGCACTAATTGGTGAATATAGCAAAATGTTGGGGAGGGTTGTGTTGTGTTTTTTCTTGTTCTGTCCGTATGAAAGTTATATGCGATTTGAATTTTCGTAGGGGAAATTTTAGGGATCTTCTCTTCTCTTATTTAATTTGAATTGATTTTTAATCTTGTTTAAATTTTGTTGAATTTGATTGTAAATTGATTTTTTTTTTCTGACTGGGTTTTCTCTGCACAATCTAATGTAATTGTTTGTTAGTTAAATTCTTTTGTACACTGAAAGTTTTTTAATGTCCTGGATTTGGTTAACTTTGGTTTTGTTGATTTTAAATTGAATTTTATTTAATTTGAGAAATCTGTGATAGAAATCATTTGCTTTGTAGTTTAGTTTCTGTGTTGGCCAATCTGTTTCGATAATCTGTGGGAATTTGCTTGTTTAAAGGTTTGCGTGGATATTTGAGCTTGATAGATTTATATGGATTATGGTTACAGGGAGATATAGGAAGCAGGGGATATGAAGACACCCTTATTAAGGGACAGAAGGCGCTTTTTTTTTTTATGGCTGTGAATGGGTAAGCTGAAGGTCTTCTTATTTCACTTATACATGTTGAGTGGTTTAACAAAATTTTTTTGTTTATTTATTTTGCAGAAGTGGTGCTTAACATTAAGCTGATTCGGTAGTTTACATAACAGCAAAGTACGATCCACAGCTTATGGCTATTGTTGAATCCATACTTGATATTCCTGTTCAAGATCCACCAGAGGAGTTCTCTTCTGCTGATTTGTCTTGGATCAAGTTAAGTACTCCTGAGCGCCATGATGATGTAGCTCTCATTCCTTATGAACGAGTCGAAGCATTTATAATTGGTGAATGCTCTAATGTGGAATGCCCAACTCAATTCCATATTGAGAGGGTTAGAAAACGATCCATGGGCAGCTTGAAGGAATACAAGGATGATGCATATTTGGAATCTAGGCAGTGAGTTTCTTTTGTAACTTATTAAAATTTATATTCTTTTTGCTATATATTTTTATGGTTTATTCTTTGTTTAGATAGCATACGCATGATGATATTTATCTATTCACTATGCATTCTCTTTTTAATAATAAAAATAATATAGTGAAGTTTTCTGTCAAAAAGAAGATTAGATTCTTTTAATTAAGTTTCAGATTTGTTTCCCAAATATTTTGAGGTTAGACTTCAATTATGGTTGATTAGATTCACCTACCAATAACCTTATTATGGACTTAAAATTATATTACCAACAGTCAACTGTCTAATTATCTGACAGATAGGCCGTATGTGCTATATGTATTTAGGTCTAGATAAAACATTATAAAACCTTCTTCTTCTTTTTTTTTTTTAATTTAATGACAACTTTTTTCTTGGGTACACTAATTTTTTGATTCATCCTTATATTCTGAAGGTATTGGTGTTCTTTTGGACCTGAAAATTATGGGGAGGATGGGGATATATTACCTAGCAGAAGATATCGAATTAATACTCGAAATCGTGCTGCTAGACCTCAATCCATGCGAGGCTGTACTTGCAACTTTACAGTGAAGCGGCTCTATGCTCGTCCATCGCTTGCACTTCTTATATATCATGAGAGGCGCCATGTGAACAAGTCTGGTTTTGTTTGTCATGGGCCACTCGATAGAGATGCTATTGGCCCTGGAGCCAAAAAGATTCCATATATTTGTAATAAGATTCAGCAGCAAACCATGGCTATGATCTATCTGGGCATTCCTGAAGAGAATGTATTAGAGAAACACATTGAGGGTATTCAACGATATTGTGGTTCAAATGCAACAGTCAATAAATTTGCTTCCCAGAATGTTCACAGACTTGGGATGATTATTAAGCGGTCTACCCATGAATTGGATCTTGATGATCAAGCTAGCATTCGCATGTGGGTTGAGCGCAATAAAAAATTAATATTTATTTATCAAGAATCTTCAGAAACAGATTCTTTCATTTTGGGGATTCAAACTGAATGGCAGTTGCAGCAAATGATTCGCTTTGGCCATCGTAGTCTCATTGCAGCTGATTCAACGTTTGGCATAAAGAGACTTAAGGTAACTTTTCATTTGATGCTTCTTTGTACAGGCTCTGGAACAATTTGAGAGGGTGTTTATTTGATCTGTTGTAAATGGCAGTATCCCTTGTGCACGCTTCTTGCATTTGATTCAAGGCAACATGCACTACCTGTTGCATGGGTTATCACTCGTAGCTTTGCAAAGGCAGATTTGTCGAAATGGATGAAAAGTCTACTCGATCGAGCTCTTAGTGTTGAGCCTGGATGGAAGATAAGTGGATTTTTAATTGATGATGCAGCTGCAGAGATTGATCCCATCAGGCAGGATGCTTTTTCTCTAAATTTTTTTGTTGAATTAAGTTTATGTAGTCCTTATAAAACACTCGCTTGATTGGATTTCTGGATTTTTTAGGGATATATTTCGCTGTCCTGTTCTCTTCTCTCTTTGGCGAGTTCGTAGGTCCTGGCTGAGGAATATTGTTAAAAAATGTAGTAGAATAGAAATTCAGCGGGAAATTTTCAAACGTTTGGGTACAATAGTTTATGGGATATGGGGTGGAATTAATACCCACAGTGCCTTGGAAGAATTAACACAGGATTTTGTTGATCAAACTGCTTTCATGGAATATTTTAAGGGCCGGTGGATTCCTAAGCTTGGTTAGATCTCTCTCTCTCCTCCATACACAAACACTAGCATACTACATGTGGAATGGCTTTTAACAATGATCTTTATTTTTCTTGTTGGTAGGAATGTGGCTTTCAACAATGAAAACTCTTCCCCTAGCAAGCCAGGAGGCATCTGGTGCCATAGAAGCATATCATGTGAAGCTAAAAGAGAAACTGTTCGATGATTCTCATCTTGGAGCACTCCAGAGGGTGGACTGGCTGGTGCATAAGTTGACAGCTGATTTGCATTCAAGCTACTTGCTTGACCGCGTTGCAGATGAGAGTGATTCATTTCAAAATGTTAAGGAGGAGTATATCGCTTCTACATCTTGGCACAGGGCGTTGCAAATTCCGGATTCTGCTGTTACCTTGGATGAAAATGATCGACTCTTCGCCAAGGTTTTAAGCCAGAAAGATGGTGGCAATGCACGTACGGTGTGGAATCCGGGAACAGAATTTTCCTTTTGTGATTGTGCA
This sequence comes from Rhamnella rubrinervis, assembly GCA_007844105.2. Lineage (NCBI taxonomy): Eukaryota > Viridiplantae > Streptophyta > Magnoliopsida > Rosales > Rhamnaceae > Rhamnella > Rhamnella rubrinervis. The sequence goes on from CM017577.2 coordinate 11,440,094, forward strand.
TGGTCAATGCAAGGAAACCTTTGCAAGCATGTCATTAAGGTTAATATGGTTTGCGAAAGCAAACAAGGTTATAAACCATCCATGTCCTTTCAGTCTTTTAATGAGATATTAATGAATCTGTGGAAGAAACCAATGGATGATTCAGTTGCGCTTGACCAGTCCATGGCATGGACTAATCAGATGCTCGATCAAGTCCAAAAACTTGTCGAGTTGAATGGTTCTAAAGAAATCGGCACCCTGGTAAATAATCTGCCAATAAAATGGGTTTTGAAGAAAAACAGGACACATGTTGGCAAACCGTCATCTGCTCCTGCACTTCTTCCATCTTGTCCTAGTGGCACAAGGAATGCTGCAGCAAGGAAGAAAAACCGGAAGCGAAGAAGATTGTCACGCTTGAGATGGTAAACAGTACCATGCAAACCGGAACATGCAGTTATTTTCTTTTCGTCTCATGATTATTTTACTTTCTGAGGCCTCTTTGAATACACGTCCATTTAGAAAGAGATATGAAGGATATTCAATCTAGCATTGACGAGTATTTTTGTCATCAAGTTTTATGGAAACAAATTGTAAATAGACTTGCAGTTAACATGAAATACAGACATGATCTTGCATTGGAATTGTAATTTTATTGAGTTGGCATAGCTTACAATGTTAGCACTTAGCAACCTGAAATATTTTAGTGAATTTTTGGGTTCCATGTTCTGGAGTCATATTCTGAAGCCTCATTCTTTTTTTTTATTCCCTGGTGAATTGGGTAGAATTATTTGATTTCTGAGTTTACAAGTTAAAAGGGTGTGGAAGTTTTGAAATACAGTTTCTCAATATATGATTTTTTTTTTTTATCAGAACATGTATGTATTAGGAGTTTGCATTAGGCTTCTTTTGGATTTTAGGGTTTTGGATTTTGGGTTTTGGATAATAAGGTTTTGAGGTTTAAGGTTTAATGTTAAGCGTTTGGGATTTAATGTCTAGCATTTAAGGTTGGAGTTTAGGGGTTAGGGTTTAGTGTTAGAGTTTGGCAGTTAGGGTTTAGCGTTAGGGGTTAGGATTTAGGGTTAGTTTAGGGGTTTGCGCTTAGGGTTTTCTGAGGTTAATTGCTACTTCCCAATTTTTTTCTGTTTTGGTTCAATAATTTCCGTTGTTAATAGATATTACTTCAATTTCATCTAGATGTGATATTTGTCGTTATTATTTAATTTATGTGATTGAGGAAAATATACAAGACAATATTTTAATTTGACTGAACACGTCCTGTTTGGCTATGCTACTGCCCCCTACTTCCTCTTCTCCGATACCGCCGTGCTATATTGAATTTTTACTGATTTTTATATTGATTTTTTTTCCTTGGGTTTTTAGGGTAGAATGAGAATTTTAAGGTTTGGTTAATTGGTTTCATCTAGATCATTATTGTTTCTATTATAGTAAAGACCTTTAATTTCAAAAAAGCTACTTAATTTTGACCTGTAATGCACTAGTATAATTTCGATTTGAAATTTTCGTGGTCGTGGTATCTGTTTAATGGGTGGGCGTGGCGGAGCTTCACTGCAAAGGCAGCTAGCTTTGGTGAAGAAGCCGTACAGTGCACACGGTAATTATATATATTTAGCTTCTAAGAAACTAATTGTTTTTTTTTTTTTTTTGGTTTCTGTCCGTATCAAAGTTATATAAGATTTGAATTTTTTTAGGAAAAATTTTAGGGATTTTCTCTTATTTAATTTGAATTGATGTCTTAGTCTTATTTAGATTTTGTTGAATTTGATTGTAAATTGTATTTTTTTTAGCTGATTGGTTTTGCACTGCACAATCTAATTTTGCTTATTGATGTAATTGTTTGTTAGTTAAACTAATTTGTACACAAAAGTTTTTTTAATATCCTGGATTTGGTTAACTGGGGTTTTGTTGATTTTATATTGAATTTTATTTCATTTAATTTGAGGAATTGATAAAAATTATTTTCTTTGTAGTTTTAATTTACGTGTTGGCAAATCTGTTTTGATAATCTGTGACAATTTGCTTGTTTAAAGGTTTGTGTGGATTCTAAGCTTAATAAATTTATGACGTAAGGTGCTATTTTTGTGACTAATGTGGAATTGTAGATCAAAGAAATTTTTGATTGCTTCTTACTCATCACAAGGTGTCTCTTGCTTAATTCTTTTTTTCATTGATGTGTGCTTCTTTCTTTCTTATTCTCCTCCTTTAAATGGGCTCTGTTTTTTTAAGAGCATGTTGATAACATTTTTTTTTTTTAAAGTTTGTATATAATTTATTCAATTTAAGAGTTATTTAAGGTTTGTTAAAGTTTATAATCTTCTTATTTTATTATATATATGAAGAAAAATAAAAAAAATATAAATATTAAATACAAAACACTTTCAAACTCTCAATATAACCTATCTAAAAAGACCTTCGTACAAAGCGGGCTTGTACAACATAGTGGCAGCCACTCTCCAGAACCAAGACACAACAATGCTAAAACATTCATTCCATAGATCACCATTACAAACTCGATAGAGGCTATGAAACAACTCTTGGACAACAAACACAAGATGGTGACTACTATGAAGCAATTGCAAAAAAATATTCTATGAAAAGACTGACAGAGGTATATTCGACTCATCACCACTAAGAACTAGAAGTACAAGGCATCTATCTCTGCATAGAAGAAGGGAGCTTTATAACAGTATCAAAAGGACTTTTTAAGTTCGGGGGCTACTAGAGGAGTAACTCTAGCTTACTTGGTAGACACCATGTATATATTGTAGGAAGATTGTAGGTTTTTGTAGAACGAAGTTGTCAAACTCCAGAGGATGCTCACAACTCTAGTGAATAAACACGTTACAAATTTAAGTGGCCAAGAAGCACCTGAGATGGATGAAAAGGCATATCCACCAATGCCACATTTGGACCAAGGAGTTATAAGATTGTGAGTCACTGGCAGGATAATGGAGCATTAGATTCTCCTCGACCAAGAAGGTCTCCTATCAAGCATAATAAATTTCAACCTCACTATTGCATGTACCATTAATATGTTGGTTATTCAACTATGGCTTGCTAGAAGCTAAAAAAGTTATTCCATAAAAGAACCACAAAGCATGCACACAACCCATTAGTTCAAAAAAAGGAAAAAGGCATGTAGTATTCATTTTGGTATGAAAATGGAAAGCCTCTTGCAGTGGCGACTCACATCCTCCCAAATTCTTCATCGGCATATGGTAAAAAGGAGTAAGATCCATGAGTATGTAACAACTAAGCCTCCAGATGCTGTTCGAGAGGCCAACAACAATTATGAGAAGGATTTCTGGAAGATATACACATAATAAAAAAGTTTCAACTTGCCATTTGTACAGGCATAAGGCTAGGGAAATGAGTTTGAACAAGTTATTGAGCAAGAGACCAATCATTGCTTCTAGAGGAGACTTTAACTAATATTTTTGTTGAATTGTAGGGAGAGACCAGGAAAGTAAGGATGCACTTGACATGGGGGGCTGAAATAAGCATAGAGTTGGCTACTTTAAATTCCCTGCAACACAACTTAAATTTCAAATATTTGTTTAACCAACTCAGATCATAAGCAAGGATAGTAGCTACTGAGGCAATCATGTGGATTTTAGTACATCTTAGGCCACATTGCTATGCAAACGAAGCAAGAGGAATGAGAGGATTCTTTGAAACAGCTTATGCAATCACTTTCACGGATGAAGACATGGAGGCTCCATATCCTAACCATCAGAAAGCATTGTACCTTGAAACACATATTAATGAAATCTTCATTCAGAGAGTTCTTGTTAATACGGATCATCCATTAATATAGTACTATTGGATGTGTTAGATGCTGTGAACATAGAAAATAATTAAATCTGAAACTCATGTTACAGGGTTTGAAAACATTATAGAGACAATGATTCGGTGTATCCAATTAGACCTCAAAGTTGGGCCAATTTGGTTTTTCACCGAATTTCACATTCTGGATGCCAAAATTAGCTTTCATGTGTTACTAAGAAGACCATAACTCAACAAGCACAAATTGGTAGTTTCACTTACCATCAATGTGCGAAGGGTTGTTTAGGCATGAAGCCTATTCGTATAGCAGCGAACCACACTACATTCAACTATATAAAGACGCACCATGTGGACACATAATTTTATAAAGATGTCCATGTAAGAGAATGTGAAGAACACGAAGGTTGGAGTAAGCTCTACTAAAAGTATTTATCTTTAGGGTACTACTAACCAAAGATGAAAAAGGATGCAGCAAACCATATTAAAAGATGCAAAGCATGCTAAATACATGGTAAACTCAATCACAAACATATTAAGTCTTTGTAGGATGTGAAGAAGACATTGTTGTTCCACATTTTGGGGTTGGATCTCATTGATCCTATTAATCTGGTAGTGAAAGTACATGTATGAATAATAAGCAACAATGGCACGCCCTTAATCAATGAGGAAGTAACGAAAACCTTAGCCAAATTAATAAGTCATGATCGCAATCCCGTGGTTAACCAAGATATGAAGAATCTATGGTTGTCCTTCACTTGGAGGCTAGATCCTATTAGCCTTATCTATCTAGTATGAAGGGGCATAGATGACTCCAATACAAGATGATTAACAATAATGGAGCACCCTTTGTCAATAAACAATTAGCAACAACCTTGGACGAATATGGCATCATGTATCATCTAGAAGCTATTAAAATATTTAATTCCTATATAAGCTGGAAACTACTAACTGATCTTATTTTGTTCCTAGAATAATTAATCAAATTGAGGTCTAGCAACACTTTGTACCAATTAAATGAATGGCCAAGCCCATGCCAAAATGAGACACTCATCTAGATCGCCAGGGGGCTGAAGCTATCACCTACTGGATGTACTATATGCTTATAAAACTTTATCATATTCTTCGTCGGGCTTTTTACTTAATATATTAGTATTTGGAGAGGATGCAACCTTTGTGACATATATGATCATATTACCTCCAAGGATGTTATTGGTCAACGATTATGATTAGGATGCTGGTGCATGCAGAGATATCCGCATGAAGGACTTAGAGGTTGTGGGTGGAATAAAGCAGTAACCAAATGATAAGACTTTAGCCTACCACAAGAAAGTGATAAAAGCTTACAATAAGGCAGTTAAGGTTCAAGAAATACAACCTGAGGACCACGTTCTAGAAAAGACAAACTTTATTCAGAGAGAGATGTTTCCCCCATTTAAATTTTACCCTCACTAAGAGGGGGCATTTTTTTAACATTAACACCCTTTAACCGAACCTCTAAGATTCAATTTAAGAAGAGCTACTTTTTATTCATAAATAAATAAAAGGACATAATAAAAAACAATAACAAAATTTTCCTTTCAATCTTTAAAAATTTCAAACCAAATTTATATAAAGTACTTGAATAAAATTATTATTTATAATAAATTAAAAACTCTGTCTTTAATACCCATAACTTAAAGAAAAACATAATTTAAATTGTTATATCCTTTAACAAAATAAAATAAAGTATTTATTTTGTCTTGGAGGCGTCTATACTAATCTATGCAAACTTGTCTCGCCATTTGTTTCCCCACACCAACACTCCAAGCAATTTTAATCAATTTCTGCTATCACATACAAATAAAATGGAATGAGTGACAAGTCACTCAACAAGTTCCACTTGCATAAGCAAATGCAATATAAAAAATGTATATGGTAAATTGTCAAATCAAATGTCATATTGTAGATCTTATGTTTTCTTTCTAAACCAAAACATAAATAATTTTAGTTCAAAAAAATATATATGAACAAAAATGTTGGTCTTAAACTTTCACATAGGAGCAAATTGCCCATTGGCAAACTTTTAATGAAGCGTAGTATAATAAATGTACGAGTAATAAAAGTGTACTTTTGTTATGGTAGAGAATTGGAAAAGCGTTTAGTTATTTTGCTAATTTCACCCCCTACAAATGGTTATTGACTTATAAAACCCAGGAAAATGGAGCACAAGTTTATGTTTTTAAGGTTTGTGGGCTTTGATGAGTTTAAAGTAGCCTTCAAAACTTAAAGGGGCTAATATTAGGGGTCAAATTAGAATTGGTAATTCATTAGGTTTGTTAAGTACAATTAACCAATTCAAGTGAGAAAATAGACCCAAGTTATTTAATGGAGTTTCTTGTGGAGTTATGGTTTGGTTGATACAAAAAATTATAATATAAGATTGGGCTAATTTATTTAAATTAGGTTAGCACATTTAATGGTATTCTGAGTCCATAAATATAAAAAAAATAAATCAAATCTCAAAATTGATAAATTGCAAGCCTATTCAAATACTATTTATCATTATTATTTGTTTATATATGTCGGTCAAATTTTAAATCCATTTATTTTTTAGCTTTTCCTACAAACTAATATTTTGTCAAATTATATTAGTTTAGTAAAGAGAAGCCCATTAATTTTTGCCCCAAGTGAGAAGGCCTAAAAAGGTTTTTTAAAATAATTTGGATTTTTTTATTATTAAAATATTAATTTATTTATAATATATGAATTTATTATTGTTTTATAAATAAAACTTCTCCTCCAAGATATACACTCTTCCTCAAACACTCTAACCACTCAAAAAGTAATGTCTTGTTGTCTTTTGTGCTCCCTCTTTCTCTTTCCTCATTCATCGGAGCGTCTTTTAGAAGTTTTCATGCGGAGGCTCACTTGTTCTTCAACTTCATTCGAAGACTCACTTGTTTCAGCTTCATCGAAATGAAATACTTTTGGACAAATTTGAATTAGTCAAACCTTTAGATTTATCTAGTTGTCACCCACTCACCCTTAAACCTCACACATTACCCAAACATCTTTATATAATCGAAGAAATCCTTTTTAGTTTTATTTTCACTCTCTCTTCTCTCTTTTGTCCTCTCTCTCTACTTTTTTTTGACATTCTCACTAGTTTTTTTTTCTTCCATTTAAAGTTCCCAATCATCATTTATGGTAAAAAATCAAAAGAGAAACACTCAAAGTCACACATTTACACACTATATTTGAACACACTTAATCAGTAAGCAAGCTTTGGGCTTTTTCCTTAAGGAAAACACCAAGAAACTTTTGGGTTCCATAATGGTTTTCCTTAAACAATAAAAGCTATATCATTCACTTGGAAGGAGTTGGATTTTCGATCATTTTCAGCACTACTTGTCTTTATATTTCTGTTTTTGCCATGTTTTTCAATTAAAGGAAAGTTTTCTATTTTTGTTTCTTACAACTCCTCTACTCCTCTATAAAAGGCCACTTGTTTGGACCATTTAGGAGGATATTCTGACTATCAAAAGCACATATTTTCACACAAAAAAAAAAGAAGAAGAAGAAGCATATTTTTGGTTTTATTCTTTTTTTACTTTATTTTTCTTTTTGCAAAAGATTGGAAGACAAAAAATTTGTTCTTGATGTTTTTTTAAGTTTTGATGTGTCTTTTAACAAGAAAGTGTCGTTCCCATACCTTTTAAGGATTAGAATTAGAGAATTTTTTTTTACTACTTTATTTCCTTTAAATCTATCTTGTTTTCCTTTAGATCTTACCTACTTCTTTTATATCTATCTTGTTTTCTCCTAGATCTCATTTGTACTTCTCTAGATATATTTTTCATGTTATTTGTTATTTTTAAAGTTTTTCATAACCATATCTAGAGAAAGAAATGGTTTATGGTGAGATTTAACCCATTTTGTCCCATCAAAAGTGTCCTATATTGGTTACTCAATAGGGGAATATTAAAATCTCATTTTTATTATCTTTAACAAAGAGATTATTGTACATTTTCATGTAGATTTGGTTCGAGTAAAATATTTTCAAGCATTTTGAAGTATTTTTGTTTAGAGCTTTCGGAGTTCATGAGGTAAATACATCTCCTTTAGAACAATAAATTTCTGATTTAACTTCTCTTGTGAGATAATTGGCTGTAGAACAAGCTCAAGTTCAAACCGTCAAGGTATGTGGTATTTGTTTGACTCAAGGGCATGCGACTGATGTGTGCCCTATGTTGCAAGAAGAGGATACTACACAACAACCCAATGCAATTGGTGGATTTCTGGGATAACCACAACGTAAATATGACCCTTATTCTAATACATATAATCCAGGTTGGAAGGAACACCCTAATTTTTGCTATGGAAATAACCCCATTCTGAATTGTCATCAACAATAGTATCAATCAAGGCCACCACAGCAAACTGAGGCCCCTAAGTCAGGCATGTCTTTGGATGAGATTGTTAAAGCTTTTGCTACTAATACTCAACAATTTCAATAGGAAATAAGAGTAAGTATTCAAAATTTGGAGAGTCAAATGAGTTAGTTGGACACACCAATGAGCAAGCTTGAGGCTCAAACTTCTAGGAAGCTTCCATCTCAACCAATTAATTCTAAAGAAGAGACAAAGACAATGACATTACAAAGTGGAAAAGAGGTTGAGATGCCTAAGAAGGAAGGGAAAGTGAAATCTAAGAAGACACAATTGGAGGAAGAAGTTAAAGTCCAACCACCTTTGAAGGTAAAATCTAAACCTGTCATTGATACTTCTAAATTTGCTCCTCCACCTTTTCCTAGTAGGTTGCACAAGAGCAAGAAGGAAGAACAAAAAAAAGAGCTCATTGATACTTTTCGAAAGGTGGAGGTCAACATACCATTGCTAGACACAATAAGACAAGTTCCTTATTATGCTAAGTTCCTTAAGGAACTGTGCACTAACAAAAAGAAATTATGAGGGGATGAAAAAGTAAGTGTGAGTGAAAACATTTTTGTACTGCTCCAAAGGAAGTTGCCCCCAAACTGCAAAGACCCAGGTACATTCACTATACCTTGTGTAATTGGAAATACTAAATTGGAACGTGCCATGATAGATTTAGGAGCTTCCATTAACATAATGTCGTATTCACTTTATTCTTCTCTGAATTTGGATCCATTGAAAAAAACGTGAGTTATTATCCAACTTGCGGATCGATCTAATGCCTACCCCGAAGGGGTAGTTGAAGATGTTTTGGTGTAGGTTAAGGACATGGTGTTTCCTATTGATTTTTATATTTTGAACATAGAGGACGATCATTCTCCGAATTCCTCCCTAATCATCCTAAGAAGACCTTTCTTGAAGACCGCTAGGACCAAAATTGACGTTTACAATGGAACTTTGGTAATGGAATTTAATTGGGAGATTATTAAATTTAATCTTTTTAAAGCTATGAAGTGTCCTACTGATAATTATTCTATGTTCTATTGACATAATTGATGAAGTTGTGCAGGATGTCTTTGAGATTAGTGTGAAGATGAATTAGAGTCTGTAATACAACACGGGGTGACTCACTCCATGTTACAAGGAGTTTATCAATGGAATGAGGGGATTGACGAAACTGTGATGAAACTCCATTCTCTTCAACCAACTTCGAGTAGGTGTACACTTGCTCCAATTGAATTAGAAATTCCTAACACAAAGTTGTTACCCTCTATATTGCAGACACCAATATTGGAATTAAAGTCTTTGCCCGAAAATTTGAAGTATGTATACTTAGGGGACAATGAGACACTACCGGTCATCATAACTAGTGGTTTAACTTCAGTGGAAAAAGATAAATTAAATAGAATCTTAAGAGACCATAAGATGGCTATTGGATGGACTGTGTCAGACATCAAAGGAATAAGTCCATCTGTTTGTATGCATCACATTTTACTCGAAGCTGGTGCCAAATCAATTAAAGATGCTTAGAGATGGTTGAATCCTATGATGGAGGTGGTAAAGAAGGAGATTTTGAAGCTGATTTCAGTTAGTATTATTTATCCTATCTCCAATAGTAAATGGGTAAGCCTGGTTCAAGTGGTCCTAAAAAGATAGGTATCACGGTGGTGAGAAATCAAGACAGTGAGCTTATTCCGATAAGGGTGCAGAATGGATGGCGTATGTGTATTGATTATCGCAAGCTAAACATGACAACAAGGAAGGATCACTTTCCACTTCCTTTCATCGATCAAATGTTGGAACGTTTGGCAGGTCGGTTTCATTACTGTTTCCTTGATGGATATTTAGGATATAATCAAATAGTCATCGCCCCTGAGGATTAAGACAAGATAACGTTCACATGTCCATTCGACACATTTGCCTACCGAAGAATGCCCTTTGGATTGTGCAATGCTCCAATGACGTTCCAATGATGCATGATGAGTATTTTCTCTGATTATATTGAAAAATACATTGAGATATTTCACTGTTTTTTGTAATTCTTTTGATGCATGTTTAGATAACTTAGCTTGTGTTTTGGATCGTTGCATTGAAACTAACTTAGTACTTAATTTTGAAAAATATTATTTTATGGTTGATCGAGGCATTGTATTGGGACATATAATCTCTAGTAAAGGCATTGAAGTGGATAATGCTAAAACTGATTTGATTGTGAGCTTACCATATCCCACCAATGTTTAGGAAGTGCGTTCTTTTCTTGGTCATGCAGGTTTCTATAGGCGGTTTATTAAGGATTTCTTGAAGATTGCTTTGCCCCTGTCCAATTTGCTACACCAAAATGTGGAGTTCAACTTTGATGATGAGTGCAAAGAGGCTTTTGATAAGCTGAAGACCGCTCTTACCTCTCCACCAATTATCCAACCACCGAATTGGAATTTGCCCTTTGAGATCATATGTGATGCGAGTAACTATGCAGTAGGAGCTGTTCTTAGTTAATGAAATGAAAACTAGCTTACATGATCTATTATGCATCAAGAACATTGAATGAGGTCCAGTGCAATTATTCTATAATTGAGAAGGAGCTCTTAGCAATTATTTTTGCACTTTATAAATTTCGATCTTATTTACTTGGTGCTAAAGTTGTGTTTTCTGATGATATAGCCCTAAAGTATTTGCTTCATAAGAAGGAAGCTAAACCACAACTTATACGTTGGGTTTTATTGCTACAAGAGTTCGATTTGGTTATTAAAGACAAGAAAGAAGTAGAAAATTTGGTAGCGGATCACCTCAATAGACTTTTATGTGAAGATGAGACATTACCACTTCGTGAGTTGTTTCCGAATGAGTATTTATATGCTCTCAAAGGTATAATTCCTTCGTATGCTGATTTGGTCAACTATTTAGTCACGGGAACTATGTCTTATGATTTTAGTACACCTAGACGAGATAAACTTAAGAGTTAGGCTAAATACTACTTTTGGGAGGATCTGTATTTATGAAAATTTTGCTATGATCAAATTATTAGTAGATGCGTACCTAATTCTGAAACACAATCCATTTTAACTTTCTACCATGATTATGTATGTAAGGGTCATTTTGGTCCTAAACGCACAGCTAGGAAGGTTCTAGATAGTGGAATTTATTAGCCTACCTTATTCCATGACTCTTCTATATTTTGTAAATCATGTGCTAAGTGTCAAAAGTCGGGAAGTCTTGGTCGAAGGCATGAAATACCTCAGAATCCAATTCTTATATGTGAAATTTTCAATGTTTGGGGTATTGATTTCATGGGTTCATTTCCTTCTTCTCATGGTTATGTCTATATACTATTGGTTGTGGATTATGTATCGAAGTGGGTGGAAGCCAAACCCACAAGGACTAATGATTCTAAAGTGGCTGTAGGTTTCCTTCAGTGTAATATCTTTAGCAGGTTTGGAATTCCACGAGCACTAATTAGCGATCGAGGGACACATTTTTGTAATCGGGTGGTGGAGGTGTTATTTCGGAAGAATGAAGTAATTCACAAGACTTTTACAGCCTACCACCCATAAACAAATGGTCAAGCTGAAGTGTCTAACCGTGAGGTCAAGTCCATTCTTGAGGAAGTTGTGAATCTCAATCGCAAATATTGGAGTCTTCGATTGGATGATGACTTGTGGGCTTATAAGACTACATTTAAAACTCCAATTGGCATGTCTTCATATTGTTTAGTGTTTAGGAAAGTATGTCATCTTCCTCTTGAGGTTAAGCATAGAGCATATTGGGTTGTATGTAAGTGTAATATGGATTTAGACCAAGGCAGTGGTCATAGGAAGCTTCATTTGTAAGAGTTAGAGGAGATTCGTCTTGAGGCCTATGAGAACTCACGCATTTATAAGGACAAGACTAAATTTTACCATGACAAGCTGATATTTCAGAAGGACTTTGTAATAGGGCAGCGTGTTCTATTGTATAACTCTAAATTGAAGCTAATGCCCGGTAAATTATATTCCCTTTGGATTGGACCATTTGTTATTACTAATCTTCTTACTCATGATGCAATTGAAATTCAAAGTCCAGACACAGGGAAAGTTTTCATGGTCAATGGGCACCGATTAAAGCCTTTTTATGAAGGACTTGAAGTTTCAGCTCTAATTGACACCCACTTACTCAATCCGCCTACAATTTAGTTATATAATAAGGCTACGTCGAGTCAATGACGTTAAATAACAACGTTAGATGGGAGGCAACCCACAGTAGTCTATCATAAAAAAAAAGAAAAAAAAAGGTCATGTCAGGCGCCTGTTTATGCGCCTGACATAAGACCTTAGGCTCTCTGGAATGGGGGGCTGTATTGAAGTGTAGCATAAGGATATGTTAGGTGCCATAATAGGTGCCTGACTATGAACCTGAAGCACTTGTCAAAGAGGAATACAAGTCAGACACTTAGTTTTGAGCCTGACGATGGGCCTGCGATCTCAGGCACGACTGTAGTGAAGAAAAGTGTATCTGCGCCTGACTATGCGTCTGAGGTAGCCCTGAAGCTCGTCTTTTGAAATGTGAGATGCCTTTGTTGGAATTGGGACTTAAGCTATGTCAAGAGCCTGTTTATGCGCTTGACACAGTGCCTGTCATTGTCGCAGCTCTACACAACGTTGTTTTGCTCCGTGTTATTAAAAAAAACAAAATTTAAAACACTACAGACATACCGATAAGCCATTTACATAGCTGTGCCCTTTCTCACTTCCCCTTGTCTTCGTTCCCTTTTTTTCTCTACCATTCCATAACTCCCTACAAATTCGTACTTAAACAATCCAACAGCATCGCATTTGACATCGTATTGGGCTTTTGTTTTCTTCGCACGGGTGGACGAGTTCTCCATCAGGATAGCACACGACATCAACTTCGGCACTGTTTGGCCTTGCTTGGTACCTCAATTTCTTACATATTTCAGACTTGTTTGATTCTACCGTGGAATGGTGTTGTATTTTGAGGTTGGCTTTTCTATTTTCTACTCTATTTTGGTGATTTTTGTTGTGAAAGGTGCTTTAGAGCTGGTACATTTAGTTGTGGGTTTCAAGCATGTGCATTTGGTTTTGGGTTATTTGGTAATTGCCGTCGACATTGTAAATTCTTCGTGGAAATTTGATATTTGTTGTAGCTTGAAGGTATTGATGTGCAAAATTGGTTTCCTCTTGGAGTTGTGATTTGGGCATTGTGTTATGTGACCTGGAATTTTATTTTTGGTTTCGTGTTCTTGACTTTTATTATTTGGGCCTTGACATATTTTTTAAATTCTCAATTTCTGTTGGAAAAGAGTATTGTCGAATGTGAGATTTCGATTGTTGCTTGTATTTTAGATTGTGGTTTTCCTGTTAGTGTGGTGGTGATTGTTTGTAGTGGTGATTGTTCTCCTTTGTTGGTTGTTTACTTAGGACAACTATGAGTCAAACAATGAGGTCAGTTTAGGCTGCAGATCAGGGTGCTTCATCTTCTCGAGTCTATCCTACACGGTATGTTTGGGATAGAGATAGGTTCACTTCCACAGCGAATGCTTGATGGTATGAGGAAAAGAAAAGCAATGCCATAGTGGTTGAAAAGACAATTTTTAATGAGATTGACAATGCTTTTGATATTTGTCGTGCTTTCGATATGTTAGGGTAGGCTCCTATGCTTGATTTTGTCGGCAGGTACTGTCCTCACCTTGTTCGTGAATTTTATGCGAATATCGACGACAGGGAAGATGTAAGTAATCAAGTGGTGACTTATACTAAGGGTTGTCGGGTTGAGCTTGACCGTACAATTTTGGCGCATATTCTGGGCATGAGTGATGAGGGCCCATCTATTGAATTTTCCAAAGACACTGTATTATCTTATCGTTGGTACAAGTTGATTAATGTTCTTGCTCGACTTTATTATTTTACGACGAAAAACGACCACACTAGTGACATGGTGTTCCATACTCCTTACATGCTTATTCCCCAGCGTTTGTTACTGTATCTATATAGTTCCAATGTACTTCTGAAGGTGAATAGTTTGAATGAAGTTCGATGCTCTGATATTTATTTGTTAGACAAGATGCTGCATGGTCTGCAGGGCATTGAGGGTGTTCCTTTTGCATTTGTTGCTCTTTTCTAGATTTGGGGTACTGTTCGATCCAAGAGGGGGCAAAGTCGCTGTGATTGTATGCTAGGTAATGGAGAATAGACTGATTAGTAAGCTTATGGTAGTGACAACTTTTACATTGAATATGAGTGTAAACAGTACCTACTTAGACACTTGATGGTTGGAGAGGATTATGTTCAATGAGGTTTTACAAAACTAGTGAGTTTTACTTAAACAAAGTTGATTACTAGTCGAATAGATAGGTATAAAGTGGCTTTGATTTTGTTGTGTTACTTCATTAGATTGAGTAGTTGTATCTCCAATTATAATCTAGGTACTTGAATGGTTTTGATATTTGAAAGAGAATGAAGAATTTACGTTTGCTCGGGACGTGCAAAGTTTAAGTGTGGGAGTATTTGATAGATTTTTATTTTGTTTTCTTTAATTGATTTAACATGTCGTTCTCGTGTGTTTTAACTTCTAAAATGAGCTAATGATAATTAATTTTGCATGCAAGGTAATATTTAATTAGCTATGAAGACTTGGTTGGAAATCATGAAGAAATGAACAAGTCAGGTGCAATGTCAGGACCCTAACATTGGGCATAACATGTCACTAGAAGAAGACCCAGAACCCATGAGCCCAGTGCATGTCAGGTGTTAGAGGCCAGTCAGGTCTTATGTCAGGTACCTGACTTGGTGCAACGAGAAGCAGGGGTAATTTTATCATTTTGAAGATTTTAAGTTAAACAAGTAGGATTAGGTTTTTATTATAAATAGACGTATTCTCTAGGTTTAGGGAGAGGACGGCAGTCATAAGAACACTCTTTTGATTATTGATTAGAGCTTTGGAGATTATGATTTGCTGAACTTCTCTTCTCGAGTATGAGTTGAATTGTGTTATTGATCATTCATGTGTGAGACCTGAATTGTGTTAAAATCTATACATCTTAAAACCCCCCAATTTATTTTTATTGGCTTAATTGATTCATTAGAATAGAAATTAGATTGTCTATTAGACCAATCCCTGTAAGTAGGATCTGGACTCACCATTACTACATGTTTGTTATTTAATTTTAGTATAATACGACATTCATTAGTGCATGTCGGTAGAACCACCGATAGTGTCATTAGTAGGCCCACCGACGGGCACCATGACCTAGTGGTGGCCACCTCCACTCCACCAGCAAGCCATTTTCATATCAGCCGACGTGTTGTTTCAGTAGATTTGTAGAGTTTTAGTCTAAAATATATTTGAATGCCTTTCCAAGCTTGGATTGAGGAAAATGATATATTATTAGAAAGCTAAGAGAATAAGTTTTAATTTGAGTATTTTTTTAGAATTTTCTGGGTAGATTTAGGCCTTCAAAACATGCTTCAAACCTGACTCAAGTGCTGCCTCAGTAGATTCGAAAACTTTTAGTTCAAATTTAATTTGAATGCCTTCCCAAACTCAGATTGAGGTAAATGATATATGATTAGAAAACTAAAAGAATAAGTTTTAATTTGAATATTTTTTTAGAATGTTTTGAGTTGATTTAGATCTTCAAATCATGTTTGAAACAAAACTAATGTACTGTCTCAGTAAAATTTATAAGATCGTGTTGTGGCACTCGTGGTTGGGTGGTGGAGGGCTAGTGGTGGCCACCACCCCGCCAAGATCACTATAGGTGGTGCGCATCAATGGGACCACCGATGGTGCCATTGGTAGGCCCATCGACGAGCACCATGGCTTGGTGGTGGCCACCACCAAGCCATTTTCAAATTCGCCAAAGTGCTGTCTCGGAAGATTTGGAGTGGTTTAATGTAAAATATATTTGAATGCCTTGAGCTCAAATTGAAGGAAAATGATATATAGTTGAAAAGCTAAGAGGATAATCTTTAATTTGAGTATTTTCAGAATTTTCTGAGTAGATTTAGGCCTTCAAATCATGCTTCATACCTGACTTATGTGTTGTCTCGACAAATTTGTAGACTTTTTAGTACAAATTTAGTTTGAATGCCTTGTAAACTCGGATTGAGACAAATGATATATGGTTAGAAAGCTAAGAGGATAAACTTTAATTTGAATATTTTTTTAAAATTTTCTGGGTCGATTTACACCT
Organism: Rhamnella rubrinervis; assembly: GCA_007844105.2. Classification (NCBI taxonomy): domain Eukaryota; kingdom Viridiplantae; phylum Streptophyta; class Magnoliopsida; order Rosales; family Rhamnaceae; genus Rhamnella; species Rhamnella rubrinervis. Next base: position 11,456,477 of record CM017577.2, read on the forward strand.
TCAAATCATGTTTGAAACATGGCAGATGTACTGTCTCGACCACCAATGTGTCATGACCACCAATGCCGTCTGTGGGGCCCACCGACGGCCTGATGATGGGACCACTGATGACTTAGTAGCGGCACCACCTGTATGCCATCAATGGGCTCATCGACGGTTTACTTTTTCAGCACACTGTTTACCTTCTTTAATACAATGTGAAATTTTTTCAGCGAATGTGATTTTTTACAGTTTACTTTTTCTATATGAAAAACTCATATCAAACCCAAAATCATTAAGAAACCAACAACTCAACCAATAATAGATAAAAAAAAATTAAGAATTAGTGTTAATATTAACTTACTTAAGCGTAAATGGACATTAATGATCGGTTTGTTGAAGATGAAGAAAATGTGTCATTCGACCAAAATACAAATTAATGAAAAAAAGTTTCAAAACCTCTGCACACCTTGGTTTGTTGTTTAAGAAATTTATACTAACTATATATACATTTAATTTCGGAAGATGGTAGGAGGTGTGCACGTATTAATTGGAAAGAAAGTATGAGAGGTAGTTAGGTAAAAATATTTATAAAATGGGTTAAAAGTTTAATTTCTACAAAACATGGCTAAATGAAATTTGAGGACTCCACCCCTGTCTGTGGCACCAAAAAAACCTATTATTGGTTGAACCCTAATAAATATGTGTGTGTGTCGTTTGTGGATAATTGAGATTATTGCATTACATTGATTAGATTTTCATAACAATATTAAATATATAAAATAAATTATATATCAATTAAAATATTTTATAACATAACAAAAGTAAATTTAAATGAGAGAAAAAAATTTTAAATAATAAATAAAAATAAAATGGGTATTTATTAATTAATATTATATATTTCAATATTACTATAATTCTTTTTTTTAAAAAAATAAAGTTCAAATCGAATAAAAAAGATTAAAAGAGAAAAAAGAAGCTACTTTTCTGTGTACACGTCATTGTCTCTATCAATCCATAGAGCTTCTTCTTTTTCCTTTTCTTTAATTAAAATTGTATATTAATTTAAAAAAAAAACAACTCAAACCCTAAAGTTTGTTTGGCAATATTATTTGGTCATAAGAAAATCCATAATAAGATAATTTAACTTGTTATATATTAAAATAAGATATTAAAAGTGTTATTTTAAAAAATATATATATATATATATATATATATAGGGTCACTGAAATGGTTTAGTTAAACTGAAACAAAAATGAATGTGGTGGGGTTATTGGATGCTAATTTGAAATTTATCCAAGAAGAAAAGTAAACAAAAACAAATTAGTATTTCAACTGACAATAAAACCCCACAAATGACTAGTCTAACAAAAGTGACATGGGTTTTTTTAAATATTTTTTATATTTAAAAAAAAAAGGAAAAAAAAAACGGGGAAACAGACATCCCAACCCATAGCCAAAAATGAAAAAATAATAATAATAATAATAATAAAAATAATATCAATAACCAGCAGACAACAGGCACTTAACAACTCTCTCTCTTTCTCTCTCTCTAAAGTCTCAAGGTCCCTTTCTAAAGGCCTGCCATCATTGACAATTTCTTTTCCTTCATTTCAAGTCTCCATATATGATTTCTTCAACATCAAGTTTCTTATAAAGTTATTATTTTGGTGGTTTAAACATCGCAACATCTTCCTTACCTTTTCATTATTTCACCTTTTCCTTCATATGATATATATTTTATTAAAATCTTATTTTTCATTGCATACTCTTTAATTAATTAATAACAGTTTTATGCGCTTGCCTACTTCTGATCTATCTATAGAGGTATGAAATCCCCTGCCACTGCTTCTTATATGTAAACACTTGGTCATTTTGGTCATTAAAAAAAAAATCTGGATTTCGAAACTAAGTGAATTTGGTATATGAACCCTGTTTATGATCATGATCCTTTTCAGGTACTACTGGGTGGGATTTGAAGGATTTTGATTTTTTAGGCTTTTATAATCTTCTTCATAGTTGCAATGAGGAAATTGCAAACATTGGCTTGGGTTTCAGGTAATTGTCTATGGATTTTAGCAATATTTGCAATTAGTTTAGTTGTATTGGGAGCTTTGTCAAAGTCATCTGAAAATTGGAACATTGTTTCTGGTAATAAAAACATGAATTCTGAGTCTCAACAAATTCATGTGAGGGTTCCATTAAAAGGGAATGGCTATCCTCCTGTTCTTGCTTATTGGATTTCTGGTTCAAGTGGAGACGCCAACAAAATTCTGAGGCTGCTCAAGGCAATATATCATCCAAGAAACCAGTATCTTCTTCAACTTGATTCGGGTGCTTCGGATTACGAAAGGGATGAGCTAGCGCATTCCGTCCAATCCGAGAAGGTGTTTCAATCTTTTGGAAATGTTAACGTTGTAGGAAAAGGTTATGCCATTAATCAGTTGGGAGCCTCAGCTCTAGCAGCTACCCTCCATGCTGCTGCATTGCTTCTCAAGCTTAGTATGGGTTGGGACTGGTTCGTTACATTGAGTGCTTCTGACTATCCACTCATGACTCAGGATGGTAAATGCTTTATCACATCATTTAATTGGTTGAATTTTTTTTCTTCTGATTGTTCTTCTTCTTTCCTTTCATTTTTTTTTTCCTAAGAAAAAAAAAATCAGCTGAAAAGATGGAATAATTTAATTTATTTATTCATGTAATTTGGTAAGAAGGGAGCTGATTTCTAAAGTTTAGTTGTCATGAAGCTAGTTCATACGGTGGCTACATATTAATAATTCTGAAGCCTGGAAAAATACCTCATTTTAATGGAATATATACACAATACATAATTACCCCTAATTAACCATTGCAGAAAATTTAAAATTTAATTTTCTTTTGTTCTTTTCACTTAAAATTTAATTTTCTTTTGTTCTTTTCACTTAAAATTTAATTTTCCTTTCTTCTTTTCACTTAAAATTTAATTTTCCTTTGTTCTTTTCACTTAAAATTTAATTTTCCTTTGTTCTTTTCACTTGAAATTTAATTTTCTTTTGTTCTTTTCACTTTGTTCATTTATTTGTTATGCAAGAAAATAGTTGAGGGCATTGTCGTATTGAAGCTAGCTCATATACTCGCAAAAGTCAAGGCTCATTTTCATGGAATATACACGGTACATATGATTGTACTTCGTAATAATTAATTAGTATAGTATCAGGTTAAACAACTTTGAATTTATAACATAACATATACAATGAAAGCTGAAACCAAGTTGATGGACTAGGATTTTAATATTCAACTCCAAAAGATAAAGTAGTTCATTAAGCTATTACCAAAACAAAAAGGTTCATTAAGCTCGAAAATTCCGTTTCTAATGAGCTTTTAATCATCAACATTGCTCACTAATTAATATGAAAGTATTTTTGGTACATTTTTTTTGTGCAGATCTGCTCCATGCTTTCACTTTCTTGCCAAGAAATCTCAATTTCATTCTTTATAACAGAACTCGGTGGAAAGAGTGAGAAACTCGTATCTCTAATCAAAACAACACGCTTAATTTTCTTCAATCATTGTCTATGAATATGAACTCTACCCAATTCTCAATTTTGCGTTCAATGTTTAACTTTTAACTCTGATTTATAATATGGAATTTGATATTTTTGGTGCAGACGGCAGACTATCAATCGAATTGTTGTGGATCCGAGTTTATATTTTGAAAAGAGTACTCCAATCATGTATGCTGTAGAAACCAGAGAAATCCCAGATGCTTTCAATGTATTTGGCGGTCAGTAATTTTCTGAATTTCAAAGAATTTACATAATTTGTCATTGTGTCATTGCAATATACACTTGGAGTAAAAGGGAAAATTTTGGGGTGGTGGTGGGGTGTGTGGGGGAGGGGACTGAAACATGAAATGGTATTGTCAATAAAAAGAAATGAATTAATTCTTAGTAGTAGAAGAAACAGAGTAACAAAGAAGAATGAATGTATGTGAGCTGTAATTTTTTAATTAGGATACACATAACTGTGTGAGTGAGAGCCGGACCAAACTTTACAACATTTGAGTCTTATATAGTTTAATCCAACAGGTTCACCATGGGTAATTCTGACAAGAGAATTCATGGAGTACTGTGTCAAAGCATGGGATAACTTGCCAAGGAAGTTACTGATGTACCTAAGCAATGTGGCTAACCCTCTTGAATCCTACTTCCACACAGTCCTCTGCAACTCACCTGATCTCCAACATACCATAGTCAACAATCATCTAAGGTACATTGTTTGGGAGTCTTCTACAGATTGGGAACCTCAGCTGCTGAGCATGTCACATTTTGAGAAAATGCTAGCGAGCGGAGCAGCTTTTGCGAGACCATTTGGAGAAGACGATCCGGTGCTAAACAAGGTTGACGAAAGGGTTATAAATCGTCCCCCCAATGGCTTTGTCTCTGGAGAATGGTGCTCTATCCAGGCGAAGAATAAGAGCGTCGTCGATGAGAATTCAGAAATGTGTGCGAGATGGGGCAACATTAACACTGTCAAGCCAGGGACTCGTGGCATAAATCTTAGAGTATTATTAAGCAAGCTTGCTGCAAAAGGGAGATTGAGAACTACTCAGTGTCAATTAGAGCAATGATGAATTGACCGAAGAAGGAATTTAAAAGCACCCTATATATGTTAAAATTTTTGTCAAGACCAAATTTAGATTTAACATTTTTTAGCCAATTTTGATTGTTGATTTACATATGTTTAATTTATACTTAGTACCCATCAATAATTTCCTTGTTGCAATCTTTTTACTTATGATGATGCATATAAATGTAAGAAAATTGAAAATTGAGGAAGAATACAATGTCAATAATTCCCCTCCAACAACTTAAAGATTCTCAAAATCAAATAGCATAACTCTATCTATATGTACGTGTAAAAGCTCATTTGGATGTGCTTTTTTAAAGTGTTTTTAATCAATAATAATTTTTATATGTAGCATTTTAATCCAAAAGCATTATTTTCATAACACAACATACTTATGTTTGGTTACTATCCATAAAAAAAATGCTTTCAAAATAAATGATGTGTTTTAATATTTTAAAAATTCTATTAAAGTATTAAATGCTATTTTAAAAAATAAAAATGCAATTATTTTCATAAAAAAATGGCTTCTATCACATGCCTTTAAAATAAAAATAGAAGAAAGCGATTTATGAATTTTTCTTTAAATACATTGCAAAATATATATTTTTCTTTTAAAGGTGATTTTAAAAAATATATATATAAATTGGCTCTAATTATTGAGAAAATTTCAATACTTTGGGAGTATATATTCTCCTTCTATTGACGGCTTCGTCATAATAAAAGAGAGCACTGAAAGTTCTGAAGTTTATTTTTCTAATAATTCAAATTCATTCGCTTTGAGTGCAAAGAAGGTTTTTTTTTTTTTTGTGAAAGGCCTAAATAAGGTTACTTGTGAAAAACTCCATCAAATCAAGAATGAAAACTTCCATAAAAAACTTGGGTTATTTTTTAAAAACTTGCATTAGATAAATGGTGCTAAAAAAATAATCTTTGAATGGTAAAGACAGAAAGCTGTCAATTTGTAAGTCAACAATATTTAGTTAATTAATAAAGAGTATCATATTTTATGTATGGTTACCATAAACTTGTATATATTTCCAGACGAAAAAAGATCCACTAGTCATTATGAATACACTAATGACAAGGCATTTGTGTTGCTAAAAATGAATATTTTTTTGTGACCATTCAACGAATCTGACGTACGAGACCAACTCCACAACGTAAGATAAAGCTGCATATACCATTGTTTATGAACGTTATCATTTCCTTGATGTAGAAGGAATTCACCCAAAACATAAAAAAATATATATATATATATATATATATATATATATAAATCAAGTGTTTCAATTGTTTATGTCAAACAATTTATTTACAATATATATATAAACACACCAAACGGAAGAGACTTACATACAAAGTTAAAATAAGTTTAAATTAAAATAATTCGGTAACCAACATAATACCATTAATTAATTATAAATAAATAAATAACACTCAAAATTTTATGAGTTTACAAACTGATCTAAACAACCTTTTATGTCCAATTTGATTGCTACTTGCAGTTGGAGAAACCTAATAAATATCCAACCAACCAAAAATGCTTTTCTATAAAAACCAATTATTACTAATAATAGATGTATTATATTATTAATTGAATAGATTAGGTACAGTAGCAGAAGCAAAGTGCAATGGCAATCATAGAAGATGTTTGTTAATTAGAGGGAGAAAAAAAGTAATGGTTAAAAATGAGGCAACACACACATCCAATGTCCTAAAAATATCGGTACATTTAGATTGTGTTTGATAACACAACTGTTTTTTATTTTAGTTTTTAGTTTTTTTCTCTTAAATTATGTATAATTTTGTTATTTTTTATGTTGGTTGGAGTTTATTAAATGTTAGTTAGACTACTTAATTAAGTTAAAATGTAAAAATAAAAATAGAAAATGAAAACACTTTGAAAATGTTTTCATTTTCAGTTTTGTATTTTTTATTTTGTTTCACATTTTTAGTCTAACTAACATTTAACAAACTCTAACCAACCTCTAAACTAACCAAATTATACATAACTTGAGAGGAAAAAATTAAAAACAAAAATAAAAAATAGTTGTGTTATCAAACAAGCCTTTAGTAATTCATATCCATTAAGAAAAGCCCAATTAACCTAAGAATATAGATCCAGATCATCCGGTAACTGTCAGCCTAATACCATTAAAATATTTTACCTCATTTGAATTTTTTAACCTAATAAATAATAAATATTTTATCTTAAATGATGCAAAATATTTATGGATCACTCTAATAGTACCAAAGATAATAATTAGAATTTTAACCAAGAAGAAGAAAAAATCACCGTAGTTTTCTTTTTTGGGTTCGTTTTCTCTTTTCTTTTTCTTTTTTTTATTTTCTTTTTTGGGTTTGTTTTCGTTTTCTCTTTTCTTTTTTTATTTTCTTTTTTGGGTTTGTTTTATTTTTCTTTTCTTTTCTTTTTTTGATTTCGTTGGAATCATGGTAACCTTTTTTCTTGCTGGGGTGTTTGAAATTTTTTAGAAATTTTTTTTAAAAAACAAAAAGAAAAATAAAATGATCATGAACCTAATAGCATCTAAACATTTTAGGGTTTTTTAGTTCATGTCCACGCCATGTTAGAAATTACATTAATGTGGGCAACATATGTCAGTTACTACACATTTTTGGGTTTCTTTTCGTTTTCTCTTTTCTTTTTCTTTTTTTATTTTCTTTTTTGGGTTTGTTTTATTTTTCTTTTCTTTTCTTTTTTTGATTTCGTTGGAATCATGGTAACCTTTTTTCTTGCTGGGGTGTTTGAATTTTTTTAGAATTTTTTTTTAAAAAACAAAAAATAAAAAATAAAAATGATCATGAACCTAATAGCATCTAAACATTTTAGGGTTTTTTAGTTCATGTCCACGCCATGTTAGAAATTACATTAATGTGGGCAACATATGTCAGTTACTACACATACTTATTGTCCAAAATTTAAGCCTAATAAAGTGATCTAATAAGTTTTACAATAAGGCTCCTGAAATAACGCATATATAATATGGTATTTTATATATTTAATTAATATGTATAGAAACCTTATTTTACACTTAATATTATTTTGATGGGTCAGTAGCATTCAAGAGTAATTTAATAATTTTCTAATTCAAATTTTGAATTAACGGTTGTGGTCTCTGGGTTTATACGACACACTGTTTCTGCTCATCGGTTACGAGTTTGTTACCATGCGTTCGTAAAAATCTAAAAAGTACTGCACCAAGGAATTTTTTGGTAATTTGAATATGTAAATCTACACTAATCAAGAGCAATGGAAATTGGTTAGTGTTTCTAAATAAATACATATACATTGCCTAATGATCTGCATGAATGATTTATGTGTTTATATTTTATTATTACACAGTTAAGTGAAAATTATGCAGTAATTTTTCTATCAATTGGTATCAGAGCAGTTGGCGTGTTAGATCATTAGGTGTATTTTGTATTTGCCTATTCGGTTTAAAGCATAATTATGGCACATTTAATTCGGAAATTATTTTTTAAAAAAAAACATTTTGGTATAGGTTTAATACCCGACTAGTACAAAATTTTGGAAAGAAAAGTAGGGATAGCAATGGGATGGGACGGGGCGGGGCCCGGGTGGCCCTCCCCATCCCCCGTCCCGTTGGAGAATAGGATACCCCGTCCCCGCTCTGTTGGGGAGGCGGGGCGGGGTCAGGGATTCCCCAATCGGGGCCGGGGATGTCTGTTCCTTGCCCGTTACCCCGTCATCAATTATACAGAGAAAAAAATTGAAAAACATGATTCACAGACAAATCTGGAAAAAAAAAAAAAAAAAGCTCATAAAAGGTTTCATAGACAAATTTGAGAAAAAAAAAAAAGCTTGATTCACGAAAAGAGGTGACAGATTTGAAAAAAAAAAAGAAGCTTCATTCACAAAGAGAAAACGTAGATCTCTGAGATTTGAGAGATAGCAAATCTGAAGGCTTTACTTTAGTCGCCATCATCAAGCTCAAGTGGCCATCGTCAAGCTTACTATTGATATGGTGGCTAAGAGTGAGAGAGTGAGATGACTGACTATGAGTGAGAGATGGAGAAAAAGAGTTACGGCCAGCTGGAGAGTGAGAGAGAAGATACAAAAGGTGAGTGAGATGGGATAGAGACAAAAGGGTTAGGGCTGGCTATGAAGGAAAATGAAGACAGAGCAGAGGGTTAGGGAAAGAGGATTAGGGTTGTGGAAGAGAACATATTTATCTTTTAAAAATATAATAAGAATTTAATATATAATATAAATATATAAAAATATATATTAATAATATATAACGGGGCGGATTTGGGGCGAGAATAATACTCCCCGACTCTGCCCCGCCACCCAGATTAAACGGAGAATCCTTGCTCTATTCAGGGCAGGACCCAACAAGACTAGGCAGGGACGGGGCTTTTTGCCATCCCTAAAGAATGGTTTTTTTTATGAAATTGGACTTGGGTATTGCAAAATATTGTAATTGTGGCTTATTTAAACATATTTTAGTGTTGAGTTTGTCAAAAATTGGCATAAATTTCAAGTTTCTTTTGAAACCCTTTGGACCGTAATGTATTTGTCTTAGGATCTGGCTTTCTAGACAATTTTTCAAGAAATTGTCACTTGGGTTTTGATCCTTAGGAAATTCAGAGCAAAACCTAACTAGTCTTGTTGAAAACGGTGGCCGAAAACATATTTTTAGGTGGGTAACGAAACCGGGTTGTGCAACCCGGTTATCAAGAAACCAAGTCAACGTATGACCCCGTTGAAGGTCGGGGTGCATTGGATGACATGTCATCTGGCTTGGACGACGTGTCATTTCCATACGACATGTAGTGTGCTATTGTCTAGGTTGGATGACACGTTGTTCACTGACATCAGCACCAATTAACACTGACGTTGGCAAGCAAACAAATTTTTTTTAAAAATAATTATTTTTATTTCCATACTTACCTAAGGTGCCTGTATTGGCAATATTATATATTATATATTTATTTATTTTAGAATAAATTTGTAAACTAATATGTTGTCAACGTAACCTCTATTAGTTAAAAATAAAATAAAATTATTTTAAAATAAATAAATTTCTATATCTATGCTAAAATAGTCAACCCAAAGGATGATTATATTAGGCCATATATAGGATTAAGATAGTATAAATAAGAGATAAATAGGGAATAATATGCTATTAATATGTAGGTCTAAAGACAAACATATTATTAGGCCATTATTAAATTATCTATATTTATGCTATGATTGAGAATACTATTTACAAATTGTTATTTCTGTCCAAAGATAAATGCAATTTTGTGCTTGGTATTTTATGATGAGTCTATTCTTGTGTATGTATGCTTTAAATTTAAAATACTATTTAAGTATATATACATGTTTTGATATTAATTGTGAGCTTTATTACTTTATACCAACATCTGCTATATATACTAATGTTAGCAACATTCCCGTGCTTAATGGCACGAATTTTAAGAAATGAAAGGATCATGTAATGATGATACTTGGATGTATGGATCCGGATCATGTATTCAGGCTTGATCCTCCCGTACCTCTGACATATCAGAGTACTCCTAATTAAAGAGTGGCATATGACAAGTGGGAGAGATCCAACCGCATAAGTCTGCAGATCATGAAGCTGTCTGTACCAAAATCCATAAGGGGTTTTATTACTAATGAGAATGATGCCAGAAAATTTATGAATCAGCTGGCCGATAAGTTTACTAAGAGTGAAAAGGTTGAAACAAGCACTATACTATCGAAGCTTGTTTTTATGAGGTATAAAGGAAAAGGAAATGTTCGTAAGTACATTTTGGATATGCCCAATCTTGTTTCAAGAGTGAAGGTCTCAAGTTACAGTTGTTTAAGGACATTTTGGTGCACCTAATCTTGATCTCTCTTCCTTTACATTTTGACACTTTTAAGATAATTATAATACTCAGAAAGCGAAATAGACTCTAAATGACCTTATAGCACAGTGTGTGTAAGAGAAGGAGAGACTGAAGAATGACAAGGTTGAGAGTGCTCATCTGACATCTACCTAAAGAGATCCGGGCAATAAGAAAAGAAAGAGGACGAACAATAAAGGAAAGGATCCTATGGACTCAAGAGCTTTAGGGCATAAGGAACAGAAGAAACATGATTCAGTACTTACATATTTCTTCTATAAAAAAAAAGACCACATGAAGAAAGATTGCTGCAAGTACGCCAATTGGCGTGTAAAGAAAGGTACGCTTCTCAACTTTATTAGTTCTGAAGTCAATTTGGCTGTACTACCTAATGACAATTGGTGGATAGATACTGATGCTACTACTCATATAAGTGTCCCTATGCAAGGTTGTCTAAGGAGCCGACTGCTAAATGATGGTGAAAGATACATCTATACGAGTAATGGCAAGAAGGCAAAGGTGGAAGCTATTAGAGATATCCAGATTGTACTTAGGACCGATTTTATTTTAATTTTGGAAATTACTATTGTTGTACCGTCATTTAGATAAAATTTAATTTCAGTTTCATTTTTGGACAAATCAGGCTACTATTGTTCATTTTGTAATGAAACATTTAGACTTTTTCAAAAATTCTAATTTGGTTGAAACTGTTAATTTAATTGACAAACTATATAGTTTAAATGTTCAAATCTCCAATACCAATGAAATAATGCATGCAACCGTTTCGGGTACTAAGCGAAATTTGAACAACGAGAATTCTGCAATATTATGGTATAAGCGTTTACGACACATATCCGAACAACACATAGAGAGATTAATAGCTCAAGGAATTTTCAATTCTCTAGATATGTCAGACTTTGACTTTGTGTGTACAATGCATAGAGGGAAAAACAACTAACAAAAGAAAGACATGTGCAAACAGGTACAATGGCGTCTTAGAATTAATTCATACAGATGTTTATGGTCCGTTCCCTACGACTTCTTAGAATGGACAAATATACTTCATTATATTTATAGACAATTACTTACGCTATGGTTACCTGTACCTAATTCACGAAAAGTCCTAAGCTCTGGATATGTTCATAAACTTCATAACCGAAGTTGAGAACCAATTAGGCAAGAAGATTAAGGCTGTTAAATCTGATCATGGAGGAAAATATTACAGCAGATATGACGAATCAGGTGAACAACGTCTAGGACCTTTTGCAAGGTACCTAACAGAATGCAGAATAGTCATTCAATACACCATGTTAGGTACTCCAAGTCAATATAATGTAGCTAATCGGAGAAATCGAACATTTCAAGACATGGTAATAAGTCATTCTACTTTACCAGATTCATTATAGGGTGAGGCATTAAAAGACCGCAGTTTACATTCTCAATCGAGTACCTAGTAAAGCAGTTGAATAGACCCCATATGAGTTATGGACGGGTAAAAAGCCTAGTATTAGACATTTACATGTGTGAGGATATCCAGCTAAGGCAAGACCCTATAAGCCTAATTAAAGAAAATTAGACTCAAGAACTGTCAACTGCTATTTTGTAGGATACTCTGAAAGATAAAAAAGACTCAAGTTTTATAATTCTAAAAGTAAGTTATTCTTCAAAATGGGTAATGCCAAGTTCATTGAGGATAGTGGAAGCTTTGAAGTAAAAGACATAGTATTTGAAGAGGACTACAGTAGCTAAAGATGGGGATTAGGTAACCATTCTTGATGCCATTCAGATTGCAATTCCAGACAATGTGGTAAAAAATGATGTCCCGGTACCGCCTCAAACATAGTTAGAGGTTTCTCCCACTCAAGTTGAGGCACCCCACCCAAAAATTATGGAAGCAGCTAAACAACCTCAGTTAGAAGTGCCAACAAGACAATCAACTAGAGAAAGACAATTTTGGATGATTATATAGTCTTTCTTTAGGAGTATGAATTTGACATGGGATTGAATGACGATCCGACCTTTTTCAATCAAGTTAAATAGTGTTCTAACACTGATAAGTTAATTAAAGCTATGCAAGAAGAAATGAAGTCAATGGATGATAATGGCATATGAGATCTCGTCGAATTGCCTAAATGAGTGAAACCAATTGGTTGCAAGTGGATATTCAAAACCAAGCAAGATTTGAGAGGCAATGTCGAGAGGTATAAAGCTCGCCTAGTTGCCAAAGGTTTCACGTAAAAGAAAGACATAGATTATAAAGACTTTCTCTCCAATTTCAACGAAAGACTCTTTCATGTTAATAATGGCACTTGTAGCTCATTATGATTTGGAATTCCATTAGACGGACGTAAAGACAGCGTTTCTCAATGGCGGCATTGATGAGACAATCTACATGGTGCAACCGGAGAATTTTGAGTCAAATTATTCAAAATACCTTGTATGTAAACTTAAGAAGTCTATTTATGGTTTAAAGCAGACATCCAGTCAATGGTGCAAGAAGTTTGATTAGGTGATTACTTCATTTAGTTTTAAGGAGAACACCGTTGATCAATGTATCTATCTCAAGTTCAATGGGTGCTTAAGCAAATTTATCTATTTTTTAAGATAAATTATCTATCTTAAGTCTCTTAAGTGTACAATAATGATTTAAACTTTAATAAATATACACTTTTAAGTGCTCATTATAACCTCCAACCAGCTTATTACTAGTCCCTAGTAATATAAGCATCATTGGTTAGTAAAATTCACAAAGTTAATCACTATTTTTTTCCTTTGATTAATTCAATTAAACAAACTCTCACTTATCTAGTTATTTTCAAGATATTGTTAAACCTTTTTTTGGTGCTCATTGTCACATATATATGAAGTTGTTTTAAGAAGGAATAAAAATGTATTTCAATGTTTTATTAAAGTTACTTCCTTGAGCAGGGGTTTATCAACTTTCTTTTTCTTTATATATATATATATATATAAGATACATCCTTAACTCATATAATGAGTTTTGAACTAATGACTCCCAGACTAGTTGGTCTTAGGCCATTAGGTGTTAAGACACCCCTACGAGCTTAATACTCGGGTTGCAAATGCTTATTCAAATTTATTTTCTATGTTAAGACACCCATTTAAGTGCAATGTCTGATTCCCTCAAACTTTCGCCTTAACCCTTGGATCGAGCTTTTGATTAATAACTTTCAAACCAGTTGATCATAGGGTATTAGGTATTGAGACACTTCTTTGGATTTACAAAATCAAACTTTATCCATAATTTTTTTTTTTTGAGATTATAATTAAACTACCCCTTCCTTAGTTGTTTTCTTTTAGTGAAGTAAAGGAATAAAATTATTACAAATTCCCTTTTGTACCCGACAAAAATATGTGTAAGTGTGTGTGTGTGTGTGTGTGTGTGTGTGAAAGAAAGTTTATCAATATTTAGTAAAAAGAGCTAGAAAAAGATATAAGAGTTTATAGACTTTAATCTTTCAAATGATAAAACTTTATTACTTCCATAAATTAAGACAAAATATTATTTAGAATTTTCTTCCCTCTAATCAAATTTCAACATTGTCCTCAATGTTTAAATAGAGATAGATACATAATTCAGTATTTATTGAAAAGAGAAGCCTAACAAATATTGAAGCAAATATAAAATGATGTAAGTAAAACCAAAGGATAAGAAAGTTATAAACTGAGTGTCAAATCAAACCTTTACTTTTTACTATTTTGTTCCAACCAATCTAGCTGGGCCATTACTGGATTAAGTTCATGTATGAAATGTTATAGTTTATAAATTAATTCATGAGCAGTTAAAGCAAAAATAATGATTTGTCGTGCCAAATAAGAGATAAAAATCTATTCCACAGCATAATCAAGAAAATATAATAAATCGTCAAAGAAATTATTAACATTCAACAAACCTATAGGTTTAGGATAGATGTTCAGTTGGGACTAAGAGACCATTTAAAAAATTTCTTCCAAAGTACCATAGCCATCAGGTAAAGTATTGATGCATCAGATTTCTCAACCATTTTAGATATTCACTCATGCATGGTTGAGACTTGTATTTTCATCTCAACTGTCATCCCAATGATATTTGTTGTAGTTAAAGCTCTATAAATGATACCCAAAACATTACTTCCTCTGACATGTGCAGCTAATTAAACAGCCCCTAGTAAGCTAAAACTACATACCCCAAATACTAAATGAATCTTTTCCTCAGCAAGCACTCGATCGAGGGTAGTTACTGTTTTTAGAAATTCTCTATCTTTCTCTGGACTTGATCCACACAATATACAAATACTTTTAAATAAAAGACAAGCTCTCCATCCTACCTTCAATGACTATGACATTAAATGAAGAAAATGAGGGTTTAAATTAAAAGACAATTTTTTCCTTTTTTTTAAACCAAAATGATGACATGCATGTAGTTGTGATTATGGCTCACATCTTCCTCTGATTTTACGTCCAATAACGGCTTAAACACCTTCTATGAGTCGAGGATAAGATTCCCATCCAGTTTTCTTATAAATTAGCAAACAGAGTTTTTTAACATCAGATTCCTAAAACTGTAGAGTTGTTATTCATCCTTAAAAAGTCTCCACAAATTAATAATTTTTTGATGTACAACTCCATATGGATGCGTCTTAAGAATCAATAAGATATCATCTAATGACTCCTTACTCAGTCTATCTTTAATAAAGTTTATTTTATTTTCTCGATTAATGAAAATCATTCCCAAAGAACAATATCGCTTGTTGCAAGTCCATCGTGCATATTTATGACAAACTTGCATCCTTTTTACTCTTCTCCTTTTAGAGTATGAACTTTTATCATCCCTAGCATGTATGAGGCAAACAAATCTAAAGATTCATCAACTAATCGAACTTTTGCTTTGATTATCCAATGTATATTGTTAGGCATCCCCTTATCCATTAACATTCTCAATCTTTTATATCTGCCTTTATAAATTTTTGTTAAAGTATTGTAATGAAGGAAAAGAAAATATTTTTTCAAATTTGTAAGAACAACATCCATGACTAAGGAGAAAAGATATCAATTATTATAGGGAACTGGAAAAGAAAAATCGACTTGAAAATTACGGAGTACCGTTATCCGCCACTTAACTAGGAAAGAAAGTAATCAAACTGAAAATTTCCTACAACCATAAAAATAAGGGAAGTTAAAAAGAAATATAAATATTTACATTGACAGACCATTATTTTCATAATAAGGGTTAGAAAGTAAAATTAATTCTTCGTAAAAAATATGATTATCTAAAAATGGCTTGAGTCTTTGTCCATTTGCCTTAAAAATAGTACCATTTTTAGAGTTCTCTATGTCAATGGCCTCATAAGGATACACATGTTTTACGATAAATGGACCACTCCACATTGATCTTAATTTTTCAGAAAATATGTGAAGCCAAGAATTATAAAGCAGAACCTTTTGACCAACATCAAATGTTTTTCTTAAAATTGCTTTATCATGAAAAGCTTTGGTTTTAACTTTTTGAATTTTCGAATTCTCATATGCATCATTTCTCAATTCTTTAAGTTCATATATTTGTAATTTACGCAATTTACAAGCATCTTCAAGGTTGGTATTGAATATTTTTATGGCCCAATAAGCTTTATATTCAAGTTTCGTAGGCAAATGATATAGTTTCTCGTAGATAAGTCTATAGGGAGACATACCCATTGAAGTTTTAAAAGTAGTTTGATACGCCCAAAGTGCAGCGTTTAGTCTTAAAGACCCAATAAGCTTTATATTCAAGTTTCGCATGCAAATGATATAGTTTCTCATAGATAAGTCTATAGGGAGACATACCCATTGAAGTTTTAAAAGTAGTTCGATACACCTAAAGTGCAGCGTTTAGTCTTAAAGACCAATCTTTACGATTTGGGCTTACCTTTTTTTCTAAAATTTATTTTATTTTCCGATTTGCAAGTTTTACTTGTCCATTTGGTTGAGGGTGATAAGAGGTGGCAACTTTGTATGTAATTCCATATTTTTTCATTAAAGATTCAAATGGCCTATTGTAAAAATGTGTTCCCCATCACTTAAAATGGCTCAAGGAATTCCAAAACGACTTAAAATATATTCTTTTAAAAATTTAATCATTATTTTGTGATCATTATTTTCAGTTGGAATTGCCTCTATCCATTTTGAAACATAATCTGCTACTACCAATATATACACAAAATTGAATGATGGTGGCAATGGGCCCATAAAATCTATACTCCAATAGTCAAAAATTTCAATCACCAAAATAGGATTCAAATGCATCATATTTCTTTTTGAAATGGATCCCAACTTTTGATCATTTTTATAAGTTTTACAGAATACATGTGTGTCTTTAAATAATATAGGCCAATAAAATCCACACTGTAAGATTTTTGCAACCATTTTTTGGAAGAAAAATAACCTCTATATGCTTCTGAATGACAAAATGACACTACTTACCTCATGGTCAGATACATCTTTGAAATATCTTATCCGAGCAGTACTTGAACATATAAGGGTCATCCCAAGAAAAAAATTTCAGCTCAGTTAAAAACTTTTTGTCTTGTAAAGTCCAATATTTCGAGATTTGATATGTTATAAGAAAATTGACAATATCAGTAAACCAAGGTAAATTTGAAATGTTGAAAAGTTGTTCATCAGAAAAAGTGTCATTAATTGGTATTGATTCAAAAGTTTCATCACAAACTAGTCTTGATCAATGATCAGCCACGACATTTTCCACTCTTTTTTTCTCCTGCATTGTGATGGAAAATTCTTGGAGTAAAAGAATCCACCTAATCAATCTAGCTTTGATATCTTTCTTGGAGAAAATATATTTCAAAGCTGCATGATCACTACAATTATTGGTGAGCCAACAAGATAAGATCTAAATTTGTCTAATGCAAATACTACTACAAGCAATTCCTTTTCAGTTATGGAATAATTTAATTGGGCACTATTTAGGGTTTTACTTGCATAGTAAATGACATAAGGTTTCTTATCTTTCTTTTATCCTAACACAACTTCAACAGCATAATCACTTGCATCACACATTATTTTAAAAGGTAAAGACTAATTAGGAGGTTGCATGATAAGAGCAGAAATAAGCATGCTTTTAAACTTAACAAAAGCCTTTTTAAAATTTTCTGTCCATTCGAAAACAGTATCTTTTGATAAAAGGTTACTTAAGGGTCTAGATATTGTACTAAAATCTTTAATATATCTTCTATAAAAACCAGTATGCCTCAAAAGTGATTGAACATCTTTAACAGATTTTAGTATTGGCAAGCTGGAAATCAATTCAATTTTAGATTTATATAACTCAATTCTTTTTTATGAAACAATGTGACCAAGTACAATACCATTTGTTACCATGAAATGATATTTTTCTCAATTAAGTATAAGATTCTTCTCTTCACACCTGGCCAAAAAAAATTTAAGTTAGATAAGTAATCATCAAATAAGTCACCAAACACAGAAAAGTTATTCATAAAAACTTCAAGAAAATGTTCAATCATATCACTAAAAATGCTAAGCATGCATCTTTGAAATGTAGCAGATGCATTACACAATTCAAAGGGCATTTTATGATATGCAAAAGTGTCATATAGACATGTGAATGTAATCTTCTTTTGATCTTCGATTGCAATTGCAATTTGGTTATACCTATAATATCCATCTAGAAAACAGTAGAATTCATACCTCGCAGTCCTTTATAAGATATGATCTATAAATGATAAAGGGAACTGATATTTTCTAGTCATTGAGTTAAGTTTCCTATAATCAATGCACATGTGCCAACCTGTAACAGTCCTAGTTGGAATTAACTCATTATTTTTATTTTTTACTACAGTTACTCCAGATTTCTTAGGTACAAGTTGTGTAGGACTTACTCATTTACTTTCATAAATAGGATAAATGATTCATTATCCAAAGTTTAATGACTTTATTTCTCACTAGTTATTAGGGTTAAGCCCTCGCTGAATTATTCAAAGCTTAATGACTTCATTTCGCTACATTTCTAATTGTATTTTAACCCCAAATATGACTTATTAAACTTTTGAACTAGACTTTGTTGATAACTACAATTTTATGGTGCATTAAGTCATCTTTCCATTGCATTAAGAATCACCTTAATTAACCTTCTAGATTGAGAGATACACCTATTTCATTAAACTTGTGTTAAAAACACACATTTCAATTTATTTTTACTTTTAAACTTAAACTTAAATAAATTACATAAATTATAGAAATTAATGATATTTTTAAGTGTACAATGATAATTTAAATATTAATAAATATACACTTTTAAGTTGTTTCGTAATCCAAGAAACTAAGCGCACGTACATACATTCATCAATCCATCATAGCCAAAACATATATTTCATAGTAAAATACCATTATAAATTCTCATAGAAGTTTCGGCCATCAATAATCACAAGTAACAAAATTCATACTATGCATACACCTTATATTTCTACAAATTCCAGCAAGCTATTTTGCAAAAAAATTTACAAGTAACATGCATAATCAGAAATTTCAGCCATAATTAATCAAACTTGCCATATATAATTTCATGTTATGTAGTACCAAAATTTCTATCAAGCATATCTTAATCTATAACTTAATGGTGACATAATTTTTGAAATAATAACATGTATATATACACATATCTAGAAAATTCTAGCAATATAATATAGGTTCAAACTTAATTAAAACATGAATGATCGATGGTTTAACAAAGTTAATATGCCTAAAATTTCCAGCAAATAATAATCCTTTTTTAAAAAATAAATGAATTAAAACAATCTTAAACTTAAAAAAATTGTTAGATAACAACAATCCAATTGGGATCAATCAAACCCATTCAAAGTAACACATAATGGGCCATGATTTGAAGATCAAACATGAATGAAAATTAAATCCTAACATATACTTCGAGGATCAGCCAAAAGAAAGAATTAGGGTTCATTGTATATTTTTGTAAAAATCAAATCTTTCCATATAAACCTTGAAATTTTTGATAATACCATAAAATCCTATTTTAAATCCAATTTTCAGCACACATAAATCCATAATATCATGCATAAATCATCAATTCAATCCATAGAAATTTTGGAGAAGAATAGAGATTCAAAACAAATAAGTTAAATAATAAATAAACGTGAAACTTGTCTTGAATTTTCAAAAACCCTTAAAATTCCTTACTTGATATTACAAAATTTTCTCTCAAATTTTAACTAGAGAATTTCTGCACTAAGAGGAGATGAAAATGCAAAAAAAAATTTCTCCTATATGCTTCTTAATTTATAGACAAAATTCTAGTCAAAACTTTCCTTATTTTGTAACAATCACTTTTGCCCTCTTTAAATTTAGTGCTCTTCCAATTTTTACATCAGCCAACAATGAGTTGGACAAGGCTTTCCACACATACCACCACCTCAAAGGAATTAGACATACCACGAACCAAGGGTATTTATTGGTTGGTTTCTATGAATTTTTATTTTTTAATCAAATTATAATTTTTAAGTATAAAAATCGATAAAAATTAACTGAAAATTGATGTTTTTTTTTTAATTTATTTGATAATTAAAAATATCAATTGATAATAAAATAAAATAAAAGTTAATTAACAGTAAATGTTTTGGTTTTATTATTAAATAAATGTTAATTAATTAAAAAAATAAATGGTTAATTTGTTAAATAAAACTTACTGATAATTAATTATACATAATAATATTATAAAATTATTATAAATATAAATATTAAATATAAAAAATTATAATATAATAATCAATCAGCCGGTTTTAATTATTCTCAATATTTTATTTTTAAAATTAAAACTGATCGATTATATTCTTATCAGTTTTTATTAACCGGCAACATAGTCAATTTTCATTTGAGGTCAATAAGGCTTTCATCGGTTGTCGGTTGTAAGTCAGAAGGTCAATTTTTTATTTTAACACCGATCTTGACGTCCTTTACTCTTTGACTTTTCAAGTTACAGTAAACAAACTTGTTATGGGACTTCAAGTAAGCCAAAGGCATCACATTTTTTGCCCGATCCAACTCAACACCTGGTGTATGTTCAATCCTAAACAGCCTAGTCGAAGGCACCTTGACCCCCATATTCCTTCATCATCCACACTTCAACACCATTGCCATATGGGTAATTCACAACAATACAGATGTGTCCCATAAAACCAAACACTCATCTCAAATTTTGATTGTCCACATTGTCAGGTATTAAAATTAATAATGAATTCAGTCACTTTCTGTTCCAGTTTCGCGGGGTCACAATGCAATGCAAAGAACCATCAACGAGAAAACCCATTTTCCCTTTATAGCAAAGAACACGAGGCCTATTTTGAATTTGATTCCATGCATTTTTCCTAAACTGTAAGCCTTAAAGTTCGTACTCATTTGATTGGTAATCCAATTCGATAAACGACTCGTTAGTTTATCGAATCCGAACCCGTAAACTCTGTCAGCGAGAAGTACGATTTCGATTTACGATCTGATCCGGTGGAATAAAAGGACAAAACTAACTGTAAGTAGACGAAATTTATAGGTCAATTAGATAATGATGTGGCAAAATTAAACGGTCACGTAACAAAATCATTTTAATTAGATTAAAAAGTTAAATTAAAAGATAGAATAATATTGTATTTTTATATTTATTAAATATTAAATAAATTACTGAGGTTAAAAAATAAATAATAACAATAAGAGGAAAAAATTAAGATCCAATTAAATAGCATTACAAAAATCCAGGATAAAAGATATGGTTTTAATATTTTTTATGTAAACTATATACTGTTAAAGATCTTTTTTAAAAAAAAAAAGTTGGCAAACAAAAAAGATTTTGAAATCATCAACAATAAAAATTGGAACACCTGCCAAAAAAATGTTTGATTTCTATGATTTTTTCCCACCCAACAAAATTACAATATTCTCAGTTAAACCCAAATTGAATGTCCGACACGCGTGGATTCTTTCTCTAAATTCACACAAGTACAACTAATACTCAAGCAGAGCACTCGGCCCAACCCTCCTCCACTTCCCGGCGACCTCTTCTGGCGGTCAGCTCACGCGCGATCTTAAGACCAACGGTCAGGATCATCTTAGCTGGCACTCCGGATATCTCTTCCAGCCGCTTCAGATTCTTAAACGTGCACATCGACCTGTTCCCATAGAATTTCATCCCCAACCAAAACGACGTCGCCAGCAATACTTTGGACGGCAACGCCCTCGACCTCCCAAGGCAGAAGTTCAACGCCTGGGAAACCAGCGGGAGGATCGCCGAATTACTATTTAGCCCCATATTCGTACACCAATTTACGAAAATACCCTCCGCCTTCGCGTCTACGCATATCGGAGTGCTAAGTCTCGTGGTTTTGCTGCTCTTCTTCTTCTTCTCATCAGTCACCTTCGCCAACGTGACTTCCCCGGAGAATCCCAACTGAACATTCGAATCCTCGCCGGAAATATCCGTGACGGAGCTAGAGGAAGTGATCCTCTCCGTCTTTCGTCGACCATCGAAGCCGATCTTCTTCGCGGTACAGACGACCGACTCAGCGCTGGAGATACAAGCTGAAGACTCGGAAGAAGACGACGAGATACAAGTGGAATCAGCCTCTCCAGAGAAATCTCCCGTGGAGCAAGCTCGACAGAGCAGCCGAATATACCGGAGTACGACACCGCCGCCGGTTACAGAGTTTCCGGCTAGGTCGTTACATTTCGAGCATATAGATTGTCGGACATGGCGAGCAACAAGAAAGTTGGCCTGGTGGACACGAGTGTCGCAGTCCAAGCAGAGGAAAGCAGAGTCTGAGGCACAGTAGAGAGACGCTTCTTTGCTGCAAAGCTCGCAAACCCTAGCATTCATTTTGTTTGCGTCTTTTATGATGAATTGGTTTTCTTTTTTCTATTTTTTTTCTCGAGAAACTATATATTTTCCGAGGAGACAAACAAGAGCTAAAAGTAAGGTCAAGAGAGAGGATCGTGGGGTTGAGAGGTATTCAATTAAAGAAGAGAAAAGGATTTTGGGAACCCAAAACAAATATATAAAGAGGGCTCACATGGTTGAAAGAGAGAGAGACAGAGAGAGGCGGTGATTAAGTTTGCGTGGTTCGATAAGATGACTGGCGTTGAGTGGGTGTGGAGAAATATTTAGAGCGAGAAAGATAGGGAGATAGGGAGTGGTGCATCAAATGCCTTCGCCTTTGTCCACAGAAACCTCGTTTCCCTCGAAGCTACCCAATTAATTCTTTATTTTTTCATTGTTTTGCATTCTCGTCCCCCATCTTCTTGATATTTATTTATTTTTACATGGTTCATTTGTTTTTCCAGGGCTTCAACTGCATGAAGTACATTGTTTGCTTTTTACCAACAAAAAAAAAAAGGTTTATCACTTGCTTAAAAACAGATAAATGAAATACATTAGCAAGTTTGATATGCTCAGCAAACCAAAGCTTATAATTTATTCATCACTTGCTTAAAACCTGATACATGAAATACATTAGCAAGTTTGATATGCTCAAAAAACCAAAGCCTATAATTTATTTGGTTATGGTAAATTTTCCCTTACACCATATTGTACTAAATTATATAATATATAATCTTAATACATTATTTGATGCAACACTTTATATTGTACAGAATTATTCAAAAAAAAAAAATTCAATACGATATTCATCATATTTAAACTCACTTAAATACATATGTCATAATAATACAATATTCCTTTAATACTTAATTTGAATATTATATGTTGAATTTTACTATGACAATTTAAATTGTTAATATAAATTACTATTAAAATTTAAATCTCTTTTATTTATAAATATTAAGTATTTTTTAAAAATAAAATATTAAACTTTATTTAAAAGGAAAATATTAAAATTAAAATTTTTTACTTAATATAATATAGATTTTGAATGATATTATAATACTATATATATTAAATAATAAAAGAAATAGTCTAATAGAGACTTTAAAAAGTCTCTATTAAATATACTTAACTTTTAAAAATTTAAAAAATTTGTGAAAGTCTTAATTAAATACACCACCCTAAAACTTTATTTTAAAGGAAAATATCAAAATTAAATTTTTTTATTTAATATAATATAAATTTTGAATGATATTATAATACTGTATATATTATAAAAAAAATAGTCCAATTTGATGTGCATTAAATGTGATATAATTATTTACGTTTTTAGTCTGAAACTGCATCAAATACAGTTCAAATATTAATAATTAATAATTAAGTTTAATTCTGCACACAAAATGTGGCCTTAATTGGATTAGTTTTAAAGGTTATCTTCTCAATTATCAAGGATATGTTTGGAAATATATTTTTCATAATTGATTCTTTTTTCTTCTTTTTTTCCTACAAAATTGACTTTATAAACAACATTTCACTTTTTTTTTTAATTTATAATATTATTAAATAAATATATTAACTCTAGGTCTTTCATACAATATGTTCACGAGGGTTCAAATTTCTTAATATAAAAAATAATATTTTAAATTGTTTCAATAGATTATCTCATACTTAATATTAATAAAACATAAACCATATATAACTTTTAATTCTGTCAATACCAAACACAGAATAATATTATTCTCATTCCATTCTCTCCTCTCACATCCCCCATCATCCCGCATGTCAAACGCCACCTAATAAAATTACAAGATTGAACATGAAGGGTCGGCTGGCATAACAGGTAAGGCACGCGATCGCCTAAAGCCTCGCCTATGATGAGGACCCCTAAAATATTTATTATTATATAAATATATTTATTAAATATAATTATAAATAATGAAATAAAAATTTAAAATTAAATTTTATTAAATAAAATATTTATAAAAAATTTAGTCCACATTATTATTTATTTTTTTCATTTATATCGAATTTATCTTTCCAATTTTAGTCTTTTTACTTTTTTAAAGTTGTATTGTTATGTTTGTCTGTGCTTTTTTTTTTCCTATAGTTTTTTTGCCATTTTATTGTTATTTCCTTTTCCTATGCATATTTGTTTTTATTATCAAAGATATGTTTGAAAATATATTTTTAATAATTGATTCTTTTTTCTTTTCTTTTTTTTCTTTTTTTCTTTTTTTTATAAAAGTGACTTTATAAACAACATTTCACTTTTATTTTTGTAATTTATAATATTATTAAATAAATATATTAACTCTAAGTTCTTTCATACAATATGTCCACGAGGGTTCAAATTTCTCAATATAAAAAATAATATTTTAAATTGTTTCCATAGATTATCTCATATTTAATATTAACAAAACATAAACCATATAGAACTTAATAGAATTATAATATTGAACATGAAGGGTCGGCTGGCATAATAGGTAGGGCATGCAATCCCCTAAGGCCTCGCCTATGATGAGATCCCCAAAAATATTTATTATTATATAAATATATTTATTAAATATAATTATAAATAATGAAATAAAAATTTGAAATCAAATTTTATTAAATAAAGTATTTATAAAAAGTGTAGTCCACATTATTATTTATTTTTTTCATTTCTATCGAATTTATCTTTTCAATTTTAGTCTTTTTATTTTTTTTTAGTTGTATTGTTATGTTTGTTTGTGCTTTTTTTTTTTATATAGTTATTTTGCCATTTTATTGTTATTTCCCTTTTCTATGCATGTTTGTTTTTCATGTTTAATTTTTCTTAAAGAAGTTTATAATATACATATTGTCACAATGCTTCATAATTTTTATATTGGGAGAATTTCTTAAAATGCTCCTGATGTTAGAGGTTAATACAATTTATATCTAATAATATTGAAATTATATAAATACTAGCTCTTACAAAATTAAAGTTAATGGTTTAATTTTGTTGACTGATAAAATATTACTTTTGCTCTTGGGTACTGTTATAATAGCATGAAATATCTTATATGCCCTCAAATAACTAATAAAATATCCAAAATAAATAACACGTGGATGAATTTAAAAATGACACATGTCAATATAGATTAATATTTAATTTAATTTCTATTTTTTTCCATTTTTTTTTCTTCTCCGTCACTTTTCTTCTCTTCTATGTCGCTTTTCTCTTCTCTGATAATTGTTGCACAATTCAGATTGATCACCATACACTTGAAAGCCCACTGTCGCCCGTCGCCACTGCCAACTGCCCACTATTGTTTTTTCCTTGCAATCTCTATGTGGGATCTAAATCATTGGTTTTTAAATTTAAGAATAAATATATTATTTTCTTTTGTTAATGGTTTATCTAGTTGAGATAAGATTTTATCAGATAAACCTAAATAAATAAGATTTTATTATCTTAAAATAAAGTAGATTGAAATCTGTTTTTAAACAGAACTGATAAAGTTTTTGGATTATTATTATTATTATTATTATTTTAAAAAAAAAAAGCGTTCAAGTCAAACTCAATTTCTTAAGTCATTTAAAGATCTATGACTATGCCATTTAGAAAAGAAAAAAAAAAAACAAACGTATGATTTTAGAGAGGAACGTCTGAGAGTTTTTGAGGGTACGGAAAAAAAAGAGAGCAGAAGGAACCTACTGATTTTAGAAGGTGAGTAGTTGATACTTGGATCAAAGAAACCTGGAGTTTTTATTTTTCTTGTGAAAGATTTAAATACTAAATCTTTTTTTCTCTTTTTCTTGAGATTTATTTTTGGAGCTTGATTTGGGGGCTAGGGTTTTTGCAACTTTTCAAGATCAAATCAAGGATTTCAGGTAGGATTCTTAACCCCAATTTGTTTTATGTGTTTTCTTTGCTGTTTTTGATAAATAAATTATTAAAATTTTGGGTTATTTCTAAACTTTGCTGAAAAACCTGTCTATTTAGAGGGGTATTTGAATTTTCGTGATCTGTATTTGATATTGAAAATTTTTGGATGATTTATCTTAGATAGATCTATGAATTTTGAATGTTTTGGTTTTTGTTTTACCTCGATCCGAATTTTCTATAATTAATTATGAATTTTCGAAGTTCTCTGTTTCAATCTATAAATTTCTGCTCAGTTCGGCTTCACTGTAAATTTTCGATGGGAAAATCAATTCTTTTTAATTTGAAATTTTTATATAATTTACCAAAGACCCTCTGGGACATATATATGAAAAATCTCGAATTTTAGAGTCATATATGATTAACTGTGAATTTTATAAATTTCTATATCACTGCTGGATTGGTTTTACCGTTTTGGTTCTTAAATTTGGAAACTGAATTTATTTTATGTGGTAAATTCTGAGAAAATTTCAGCTGTTAGATACATGTTGGAGTGTTGTTTTGGCACTGATTTTGGGTCAATCGGAATTTTCATTGGTTAGTTATAATTTCTGGAATCTATCTGGGTCATTCTTTTCACACAGTGACTGTTTGTATAAATTATTTTCGTTAAAATAATTACTGCTCACGTAAAATGCTGAAATTTACTTGAGTTTTTGTGGACATATGAATTGATTATTTTCCTCTGGAATTAAATTATTTGGTTGTGTACAATCTGGTTTATGAATTTATTTGTATGGAGGTTGTGCAAATTGTGTTGATTGTGGAATAGAATTTGACGCAGATATTTTCTTTTTTTTTTTGCAATGGATATCTGTAGTGGTGTTTTGATATTTATGTGTATCAAGCATGTAGTTGATTAAGCTTATAAGTTGCCTAAAATAATGATTAGGCTTAGTGAGCATGCATGTATGAGTTAAATAATGTACGACGGACTATGAACGGTACATTACATTTGGTTGGTACATAAAATCGCTATACAAATATGTGAGTTTGATCATGACAAACTAAGTAAGCTATATGTGAGATTGAAATGCTTACTGTGTGATGCTATAAGTGAGATTGAGACGCATACACACTTATGATTTTGATATGTTATGGTATGAGAAAGAAAATTCCAACCAATAAGCATATTGTTAGAGTATGGACTGACATATGTTATAAGTGCATAATAAATTTGAATTATGATTTTGAATATGATTAAGATTGCATATGGATGTATGCTTTAATTGTGTGGGAATTCTACTGAGTTATTTAACTCACGCCTTAGTATGTTTATTTTTCCCAGGTAATAACGCATAAAATGATTTGTCTTTCTAGACAATTATTAAAAATGGTGAACTTGTAGCTGCTCAAGAGGGGAGACCTTTGGAGTACAAAAAAAAAATGAAGGTTTTCCATTATTAGGATGAGAAGTTGGGTTTACCAAGTTTGAATTTTTTTTATTAGTAATTTTACATTTTAGGAAACAACTTAGGAGTATGAATGTTTCTGTTTATTTAAGCATTTTATTGTTTTAAATGTAAGATTTGCATTGGTTGTTTTTCTTTGTTAAGGAATTTTTTTTAAAAAAATGGACGAGAGTTAAATTTTATCTTAACCAGTATTTGACGGTCAAGGTATGAGTCTTGTTTGTTCGAAGGTTTTTATATAGTAAATTTATTAAGTTTAAAATGTTTTCTGCAAATATATGTTCGTATTGTTTTTTGGTAGCCATCTCAGTCCTGTTCGTTTTATGAAGCTTGATTGGGGTGTGTTACACTCTATATTTTTTTTATAATTTTTTTCTCATTTTCTTATTCATGTCTTGATGGTGAAAGGAGGAGTTCTTGCATTGACACCGATGGAAAGGTGGTAAAAAAATCTCGGGTCGGAAACAACTTTTAAAGGCTACGAGCATCGTTTTGGGATCGTGCCTGGGTGAAGGTGAAAGTTGTCGTTGAGAGTTTTCCAATCTATTCTCTCAGTTTATAGTCCTAATGGGCTTGTAGACCAAGGTTTGCACCAAATCTTGAACATCATGCACCAAATCTTGAACATCGTGCTTCCATTGTGGATTTTCTCAATCGAGCAGGAAGGGTAAAGGAGGCATATAACTTGTACAAGAGGACGTTTCCATAACCCGTAGCTATTTTATTCATTTTTAAAAGAAATTAAAAGTAAAAAATTGGTTTTTTTTTTTGGAGTTGGGGGTCATGGTTGATGAGGAAAAAATTGGTGGAGAGAAGATGAGAAAGAAATTTCTTTAAAATTGATTTACAAAAAACTTATTGTATATTATAGATTGGTATTATGATGGTTAGAATGAGAAATTATGTAATTTCATTGGCAATAAGGAGAAATTGGGGCTTGTGAGTACTAAGGAAATAAAAAGAAAAATTAGAAGAAAAAAAAGATTATTTGAATAAAAAATTAAATAATTTTTCAAGTATAAGATGTTATGTTTTAATGGGTCCTTACGAATGCCTTGGTTTTGATGACCTCATGTGTTCCAATAAAAATAATATTTATTTAATAAACAAGTTTAAGGTGTAATGATATACTGTTAATTTTCAATTTTATCAATTAATAATAATGGAGGTTACAATTAAAAAATAATATTGCTGGAGTATATATGTATTTAGATTAAATTTCAGGGGAGATAAATAATATTAATCTTTTTTATATATATATTTTTTATCATAATTTTTATTTATTCTCGACTAAAATAATGTGTTCTTATTTATATATATATATATATTATATTTTTATTTTTTTTTCCTCTCAAAAAGATAGTTGTGTAATTTTAGTAGTTTTATTATTTTTTAAATGAGTTTTTCAATTAACTATACAATCATAATTTTATGGCGACAAACCTTTATAAAAAAATAATTGAAAATAGATTTATAAGCTTGCTCAAGTCAACAATATCACAAAAAAAATTAAATTAATTGATCGTTATGTCTACTAAAAAATAAATTTTAAAGTACATAAATTATAATAATATAATTATTGCTTTTTACCAACAAAATAAATACTAAATTTATTTATAATCATATTTTTTGTAATTTTAAATATTTTTATTTAATATAAATTATTATTATTATAATTTTTATGTATTTTTGTGAAAAAAAGTATTTATAGGATCTCCTAATTAAAATTAACCTAAGATTTCCAAAACTTCAGTACCAGTACTGAACATTACCAACAGCTGCACTCATGACTCATGAATGAAAAACCAAAGACTCTCATTAAACGAATATTGATGTTCGGGGACAAAAATGAAATAATAAGAATTCTGGGTAGGAAGTGGATATAGTGGATTTTATGTGACAAAAGTTGAATGAATTGGAGTAGGAAAGTCATATTAAATAATACATGTGTGGTTGGTGTTGCGAAATATCTGGCTGCGCAAAATAACTTCAAGTGGTCCCACATTACAACCAAATCTCTGCCAGGAGTTAGACTTCCTCAACAAAGTATCAACACGTGGCGTCAATTTACCAGGTCGTCTCATTCCAATCGCGTCATAACTGGATCCTGACACACAATATCAGCAACTTTTCAATTTTCCTGAAATACCCCTTACTGCTTTTTTTTTTTTTACCGTTGATACTTTTTTAAACTCATATTTAAATCGTTGATGGATCCGATACCGATGTGAAACTATGAAGTTGATCATCATAAATAATATTAGATAATAATAATTTTGTTATATTGCTGTATAAGACAAAATATTCTACATAGATTTTTTTTTTATAAATATTTTATTAAGTTGTCATTGATTGTAAAAGTTATAATTATTGAAAAATAGACTTAATCATGTATATTATTACTCCTTTATAAGTCTATGTTATATAGAGAAACATATAATTTACATGTTCAGAATAAATTTTAACTGGCAGAATATGTGTATGCAAGATTTTGAATAAAATAAAACTTTATTATTATATTAAATTGTCGTTGATCCACAGTCAGTAAAAAATGGACTTAGCAATGTATAGCAACACATTCTATGCACATTCATTTATTCTTGCACTAAAATAATGATCAACACTTTTTTTTTTTTTTCAGAAGATGTGAAGGTATGAATTCAAAACTTTAAGCACACTGAAATTTTCTCTAATGAATCATAGCTTGATTCTTTAATATATAATTAAAAATTAAATTCTAAATGGTGAAATGACCATTCAACTACCTACTTCATTTCGCAAAAAAATACTTGGGAAGTTGAATATATATATATATATATATATATATATATATATAATACAATATATTAAAAACTTATTAAAATGTTAAATGATCAATATAAAAAAAATATTAAATGTTTAGTTTCGACAAACTTTAACAAAAAAAAAAAAAGAAAACCTTGATGGATGGGACAATTTAATATTTTATCATATTTATAAACAAAATGTGAAGGCCGTCCTTTACACTTTGCAGTAAAGCATTTAATAAAAAATAAAAAAAGATTACGTAATATTTCTTATCTTGTTGGGAATATTTTGGTAATAGTGAAAAAAGATGATGGCAAGAGTTGTCTTGTTATGCATTTTAAAACGTTCAAAAAGAGAGCAGTGGCATCTGGCATGGCAGGAACCAGGAGACGAGGGCGGGACCTGCTTCCTTTTGCGTAGAATGCACATCATGAGTGGGACCGGAATCAAACAGTGACTATTGACGTGTCAAAAAGTAACTGGATTGTTA
This sequence comes from Rhamnella rubrinervis, assembly GCA_007844105.2. Classification (NCBI taxonomy): domain Eukaryota; kingdom Viridiplantae; phylum Streptophyta; class Magnoliopsida; order Rosales; family Rhamnaceae; genus Rhamnella; species Rhamnella rubrinervis. The sequence continues at coordinate 11,487,433 of CM017577.2, forward strand.
GATTCTTTTAATTGATTCGCAGCCACGCATTTGAATCAACCGCAAGTACAACCACATAAAGAATGGAAAAATAAATCAGCCATGCATCATCGCCACGTGTCAGTAATGAAAACGTTAGGAGCTGACGGCTGATACGACACCACGCGGTGCAGCGGTACGAGGCGGAGGTTATGCGCACAATTGGTCTGAGTAGAATGATTTGAAGTGGGACCATCCTCATGGAATGCACTTTCATATATATTTTTTTAATTTTCTAATTTATTATTTTATTTTATTGTTGTTATTTTTTTGTTTATGTAAATTCAAAACCATGGTTAGCATTGTCGCAGAGAATTTATTTCCAATGAGAAAATGTGAGCCACAATATCTTTTTAGTGATATCTAGATATGTAACATCTATGTTTTCAATGAGAATCTGCAATTTATTTTTGAAAGTTGTGGCTGGACATTTATGCTTTGAATTAGGGATGACAACACTGTAATTTTCAAAAATAGAGCGGTGATCATGCAAAAAGAGTCAAAATATGAGGGGCTATTTTCAAATATACCAGCAATCTATTACCATGATTACTTGGTTCACAGGTGTTAAAAAAAGAAGTAATTTTTGTCATTTTCAAAATTAAGTTAATACTGTTATTTCTATTATGTCTTTTTCTTTTTTATAAAAAAAAAAGAAGATTTCGATGTAGATTTTATTTGTTCAGGATTCTGTTAATAGATAAGATTTTCTTACTACTTCAACTTTATAACCTTTTCAGAGTCTAAAACAGCTGACCTACATCCTAACAGATCCCTGTTCTATTTCCATTATGTCACTAGGGAATGTAAATGAAGAAAAACAAATTTAAATTAAATTTTTTTTCAAAGAAAAAAAAGAAGTGAAAATATAAAAAATTTAAGTGTAATTTTCCCGAATATGAGCTTAACATAAAGAAGACAGCCTTGAAAAACCAGCCCAAAACTTTTGTGATTGTACCTAAGATATTTTACATTTGCTGGTTCCAGGCTTGAGAGGACAAGTTAAAAATATCAGTATGGAAAGTTATTATTAGCATGCTTTGGTATAATCCGTAAATAAAAATGGTAAAAATGGCAAGATTCTTTGTGGGGTTAGAACTAATGGGGATTTCCAATTTAATCACAGAGGAAAGTAGTGGAGAAATTAAATGAAGCTATTTATTACAGTTTATATCGGAACGCAAATGATATAATAATTTTTAATTGAAAAAAATTATATTAAATGTGCTTAACTGTCATATTATTTAATTACAAATTGAAATTGATAGCAATAGTGATAAAAATTCTTGTATGAAACAGTAGTATTAAATGCTCTGGTACAACAACCCAATACATAGATGCCATTAATTAAAATTTTACTGCATCATATTTCTATTAATTACCTATATTTCTCTCTCTTATTAAGTGAACCAAGTTTACCAAGTTTGCCAAAAAAAAAAAAAAAAACCTCATATGTTTTAGAGCATTTGAACAAGGGTGTCAAAAGGAGGTGAAATTCCAAATTTTGGCACTAACACCTTTCTGTACTTTATACTAATGTTATCTTTATGCTAAATCATGGCACTATTATTTTTTAAAAAATATGTAAAATAGGGTGGCCCACTCCTTAAATACTTCATTAGTGGTGTAGGTACTGACTGCTTCTTGTAACTTCATCGTATTAAATGAAGTGGTTTGTCATAATGAAGTAACCAACCTTTGTTAAAAGCAATAATTTTTTTTAAAAAATAAAAAATAAAAAATTAAAAGAACCTTTACTTGTTTTGGTTCCTTTAGAGTGGAATCCACTTGGCTATCAATCTGTATACCCTAATAACAAAACAAAACTCAAAATTAATAAGTGTACACCATAATTCGTCATTGATGAAGTATTTCATCAGTTATGAAATGACTAAATATATGCATTCGTCTGTCATAAACTGCTTGTTGTAGCCTCATTATATTTGATGAAGTGGTTCATCATCAATGAAATAACACCTTCAATTGAGTTTTCATCTTGACTAGGAATTTCAATAATATTATCATCCTCATTCTGCACTAAATGACATGGCAAAGAACCGCACAATCATTTAATTAAGTGAAATATATGTAATGTAAAAGTGAAATTGTTAATTAAGTGTAAAATATTAATCTTCTCTTATGGTTTGTGATTGATTAACACGTGCCTAAGGATAATTTAAGAGTATCCTTTATGCTCATAAGCTCATCTTTCACATATTGTTAATTATGATTATATTCTTTCTTCAACCATTCAACATCTGATTGGGTCATATCAATGTACATACAATCCACATTTTGAAAGTTTAAATTAAATAGTATATTTATTTTACTCGATGTTGAAGGTTCAAATTGGTTAGCATTTTCAGAAGGAAATTGTGGTGGATTGTAATGAAAATGATCATAATCATGATCATGAAGGTTTTGATTGTCAACTGTACGAGACTTCTTCATTGGTGGTTCTGGAGCACCATCATCATGATCAACATGATGGTCACCATGCTCATTATGTCCTTCACCATTATTAGTGAGCATGTTTTCTTTAACATAAACAAATTCTTCATTTATTATGGGCTCTATTATGACAACCACATCATACTATCCGAGTGAATATATTTTTAGGGTTAATATCATTTACCACATCTGAGATTTGATCCAAATATAGGTAAATCCCAATAATATTATTTTTCATTTGTAATCTCCTCTACCGTTAATTGATAAAAGTGAATGTTAACAGTTAAAAGAATAATTTTGTCATTACACCTTAAACTTTTTAATTAAATAAATATTATTTTTTCATTGGAACACATGAGGACATCAAAACAAGGCATTCATACCAATTAAAATATAACATCTAGCACTTTAAAAATGTATATAATTTTTTATTTAAATAATCTATTTTTCTTTTTATCATTTTACCTTTTTTTTTCTTAATTTTCCTTTTTCTTTCTCTTCTCCTTGGTACTCAAGGGCCCCATCTTCTCCAACTTCTCCTTGCCGTCAAGAATACTGTTGACGAAATTATAGAACTTTTCTTCTCCATTCTAACCTTCAGAATACTAATCTACAGTCTACAATCTATAGTAAGTTTTTTGTAAATCAATTTTAAAAAAATTTCTTCCTCACCTTCTCTCCACCAATTTCTTCCTCATCAACCATGACCTAAACTCTAAAAAAAATTAATTTTTTTTTACTTTTAATTTCTTTTTAAAATGAATAAAATAGCTGCTAGTTCTAGAAACGTGCTCTTGTAGAAGTTTTATACCTCATCTACCCTTCCTGCTTGACTGAGGAGATCCATAATGGAAGCACGATGTGCAAGGTTTGGTGCAATACCAAAATATTCAATCATGGACTCAAATATATGCAAACCTTCGTCCACAAGCCGAGAGAACAAACAACCATTGGAAAGCTTTCAATGACAACTTTCATCTTCACCAAGGCACAGTTCTAAAACAATGCTCGTAGTGGCAAATTGAACCTCTGAAAGTCATGTCTGACCCATGATTTTTCATCCACCTTTCCACCGGTGGCCATCTAAGGATTCCCCCTTTCATTGTCAAGACATGAAGAAAAAATGAAAAAAATTATAAAATAATATAGATATCACAAAGAAAAAACAACAATAGGTGGTGGCCAATGGTAGGTTGGATAGGCAACAATGAGCTATCTTATAGCGTTAATGAGCTTTCAAGTGTATGGTAGTCGATCTGGATCATATGACAATCTCCAAAGAAGAGAAGAAAAGTGACAAAGAAGAGGAAAAAAAAAAAGAAAAAAAAAGAGAAAAAAGGGAAAAAAAAAAGAAAATTAAATTAAATATTAATTTATATATATTCGTATATTGATGCATGTCATTTTTAATTGCATCCACGTGTCATTCATTTTAGATATTTTATTAGTTATTTGAGGGCATATAATACATTTCACGTTATTATAACAACACCCAAGGGCAAAAGTGATATTTCATCAATCCACAAAGTCAAACTATTAACATTAACATTGTTAGAAATAGTTGTTGCATAATTTCAATGTTGTTTGGTGCAGACTGTATATACTCCTAACGTTAGGGGTGGTTTAAGAAATTCTCCTTATATTTTCATATAGTTAATAATATATAATTATATACATACAAAAACTTAAGGGTTTTTAGGTAAAATGCTCACCAAAATAACAGTATTTAAAAAAATACCCACTATATTATGTTTATTGCAAAATCTAGATAAAGTACCGAATTTTCCATTCATTAACTAATAACCACAAGAACTCATTTCACTTTAATTCATCTAGCACTTTGTTCTTTCCATCTATATATGTTAAGTTGTGGGTTTTCTTTTAAGTTCACAGTCTTCTTCTTCCTTCTTCTTTCTACCTCATTATTTGTTCTTTATTTCTTATTGATTTCTTTCTTATTAAAATCAAATCTCTTCACTTGAAGCTCCTATTAAAGTATCATTAGCTATAAAGAAGGTAATAACAAATTTTTAATTTACAGTAGCATACTTTTTTATGTTTGCATTAATATGTTTGACGAAGGTAATAAGTATGTGCATTTGCTTTTAACTTTGTGGTCTTGATGTATTGGGTTTCGAATACTTGAGTTTTTGAAAAAAGATTACGAGATCTAGAGGAAATTGTGTTCGTAAGAATGCATCCTCGGCAGGTTGGCCTAGGGCCTCAGCTAACCTGCTGATGGTGCATCCCTTGGATTTTAATTAAATTAAATAAAGTACAATAAAAGTTGGAACAAAAAAGTAAACTATATAATTCATTTTTTTTTTGTATTTGTAGGTTTTTAATGCAAGAAACAGTTATAGTTGTGATTCGATTTGATGAAAGGTTTAAGATGGATGCCGAAAGGAATTGAGTTTATGTGGATGAGAGGACGAAAGTAAGGCTCATATACACTAACTGCACATATAATGAGCTACTAAAAATTGCATATGAAATGGCAAGCATAAATCCCAATAAATTTCGTAACAAAATGAAGTTTATAGTTTGATCATGTTATAAATTGGAACCCATTGAGGTTGAAAATGATGGAGATGTAAAGTGTTTCTTTAAAAAATATTTTTGTGTGGATAGAATGCATACATCTCTATTATTTATTGAGGTTGAGGTGTTGCAAGATACACTTTCATTATAAGAGATGTCAACAATTGGAGAAAGAGATTCAGATCCTGAAATTCCATTTACCTTTAGGAGTGGGAGCAATAGACTTTCAACGTCAAGACCTATAGTGAATGTTAATAGTAGTGGAATCAGAAATGAAGAATATTAAATCCCACATAATAAAATTGAGTAAAATACTACATTGAATTTGAACGATGGGAATGACATTATAGTGGCTGATCGTGTGCTGTCCACAATAGATGAATATGACAGGTTATATAACCTTTACAATTATGATGTAAACTATGATGATGATACAAATGTAGGAATGCAAGAAGATGACATTGCACTTGATGATGATATCAAATTGGATCATGATAGGGTGAGGGGTGATGACGAAGCCAATATACATTTGAGGTTCCAATTGGAGCAAATTGTGATGGTCATTTTGTATCGATGTGGTTTAGGACCGATAGTGTTCCCATTACACCTACTGGTGATGATAGTGTTCCAATTCTACCTATTCGTAATGAAAGTAATTTTCAAAAAACAAGAATAAGTGCATCTTAATTTATTAGCCGTCCTTCATCGTCAACAATTGAACCGAGCTCAAGTAATGATTATTCAGTATCTGCAAGCAATGCACCCACAGTTGGGCAAATATATGCCAACAAAAAGGAGTTGCAATGTAAGTTGGCCATGTATGCAATGAAGAAAATTTTTTAATTTAAGGTCATGAAGTCATGTTCACAAAGGTTCGAGGTAAGATGTTCCTATGCAAATTGTACATGGCGGGTATGTGCCACTAGGGTCCCTAGTGTAGAGTTGTAGGCTATAAAGGTAGTCTTTAAGAATCACAGTAGTAGCCAACTCGAGCAATGTCGACTAGATCATCGACAAGGAAGCAGTAAATATATAGGGAATCACATTAGATCTAAGTATCAAGGTATTGGTCACCAATATAGACTAAAAGATATTGTATTTAAAGTTGCCAATGAGTTAGGGATCCATATAACATATAACAAGTCATAGAGAGCAAGAGCAAATGCTTTAAATAGTATCAGAGACAGCCTTGAAGAGTCATAACAAATATTGTCCGTGTGGTGTTCAATGTTGGAGACAAAGAATTCAGGTGCCATAACTTATATTGAGATGGATGATGACAACTATTTCCTATATTTATTTATGATTTTAAGCTAAAGTATTGTTGAATTTCATAAAGTTAAGCCTGTTGTAGTTGTGGATGAGACTTATCTAAAAGAAAAATATAAGAGTATTTTAATTATTGCTTCATACTTTAATGGGAATAAGCAGATATACCCTTTAGCCTTTGGTATTGTGGATACAGAGAATGAAATATTATACACTTGGTGCTTTGAGAAGTTCAAAGAGGCCTACGGTAAAGTTAATGATTTAGCGTTTATCATCGATAGACATAAGAGGTTTGGATAGGGCTATTGTCATGGTATATCCTAATGCTTATCATTTAAATTATATGTATTATCTAACCTACAATGTGAAATTGCATTTTGGAAAAAACAAACATGTCCACAAGGCTTTTTATTAAGCAGCTAAAGCTTATTTTCCTGTTGACTTCGATGCACATATGCAAAAGCTAGAGGCCATTAATATATAAGCATATCAATATGTCATGGAAGCTAGTCCTGACAAGTAGGTGAGAACATATTTTTTGAAAAATAAATACCGTATAATAACAACCAATATAACTGAATGTATGAATGCAGTTTTGAGAGATGCTAAGTCACTTCTGCTTGTACCTTTACATGAGGCGATAAGGTCTTTATTGCAAAATTAGTTTTATGAGCATTGAAATGAATCTATAGTTGCCTTAACACCGATTACTCCATGGCTCCAAAAGATATTAACAAAATGTCTTAACGAATGTCATAGATTCACTTTAACCCCTTGGAGCTTGTATAAATTTGAAGTTCGTACTTTTGAATTCGTTACAATAATGAACTTAGAAGATAAAACATACTCGTGTTGGCAGTTTCAAATGGATTGATGTCCATGTATACATTAGGGATAACAAAACTTCACCCAACCCATTAACACGACACGAACCCGCACGCTTTTTTAAGGGTTCGGGTCTCCGTAATTGGGTTCGGGTTGTTAACAGGTCAATACGATAAGACACGTTAATTTAATGGGTTGGTAACGGGTGAACACGCAAAATACGATAACCCATTACTATTCATAAAAATAAAAAATTAAATAAAAATTATTTTCTCTTCATAAAATATTAAAAATTATAAACTGTATCAAAGTATATTTTTCACAAATATTAAGTAAAATTTTAATATTTTAAATTATAAATAATTATAAATATTGATAATTTTATTTTTTTATTTGTTAATCACATGTAGTTTTTATTTATATAGGAAATATGTTATATATATATATATATTTATATAATTATATTTGATTTATTTTGTCACATGCTTCTATTTGATAAATATATTTGTTTCTATTAAATATATAATAAAATAGTATAATATTTTGTCACACGTATATGTATGAATAAATATATATGTGACATGTAAGATATATGTGACACAATGCATTGATCTAGTAAATTTTTTTATATGCATGTGCATGATCAAATATGTAATTATGTAATGTGACATATATATAAGATAATTATGAGACAATTTTATTTATATATATGACATTGTTTTATATACATATATCTATGAATAAATATTTATGTGATATATATTATACAATTCTATGATATATGTATGACTTATGATATATATGTGACACATGTTATATATGCGACATATGTGACACATGCTTATATGATAATATCTAAAAATATAAAATTGGTACAATTGTATATGTATTAAATATATTAAGCACTTCATACATATACGTTAAACATATATATAATTTGTACATGTAGATTTTTTTTGAAGCAAATAGATAATATTAATAATAATACTATTGATAATGGATATTATTTGATTAGTTGGTATATGTTTATTTTATTAATTTTAAGTTAACTTTATTATGATTTTGCTTTAACTTTGTGGTGATTTTTTCTTCCATAGAACAATTAAAAAGTTGTTAAAATTGATCAATTTATTTAACGAATTAACGGGTTAGATAACAAGTTATATGATAATTTAATAAATGGGTTTGAGTTTATATATTTCAACACGAAAGCTTAACGGGTTGGGTTCGGGTGAAGAAAATTTGACACGAACATGAAATCACACGACACGACATGGCACGTTGCCATCCCTAGTATACATACAATTGCTGCGTGTAGATTCAAAAATTGACGTCGTACCCCTTCTATTCTGAATATTACAGTATTCCCTTATGGAGGGAATGTTATGCAAAGACTATATACCCGCTGGATGATAGATGTTTATGGCATACACCACCGGCTGTAATTGATCGAATCGTCTCCCCTCCAATAGTTCAGCGTAATCTCGGAAGACCTAGGATTTGAAGGATCCTACCCAAATGAGAAGATTGACCTCATTGTAAATGTAGTAGATGTGAAGTATATGGTCATAATCAACAAACCTGCTATAGTAATATACCATTATGGAAATTCATTTTACTACAATATTGTATTAATTGAGTTGTAAGTAAACCCAAAATTCAATATTAGATGAAAAAAAATGACATAAAGAGAAGGAACAAAAAACTAAAAAAATTTGTAAATGCATATAAATAATTGGCCAATCTATTGAGGCACTTAACAGGCTCATCGAGGGTGCCTTTGTACCTAATAAGAGCTAACCTCGACCAATCTACTGACGGCCTTAACAGGATGGCCAAGGGTGCCTTTATACTCTATAATTGGCATCCTTGACATGCTTGCTGGAATTTCACTCGGCCAGCTTACTGAGTGCCTCGACAGATTGACCAAGTATTTCATTTGAGTTTGTGTTTTACAATTTAGTTTGAAATTCAGTTTGAAATTATTGTTGTACATTTGTTTACTTACTATTGTTTACATTTGTCAAATTGGTCAAATGGAATGAAAATGAATTAATTAATAAATAAGGCATTTTTTTACTTACAATTGTTTACATTTTTCAAATTTGGTCAAATAGAATGAAAATTAACTTAAAAAACTAAAATAAAATAAAAAAATAAATTGATGTTCATTACAAAATTACATAAATAAAGTAAAAACTACCTAAACAAATTAAAAAAAAATATACTTTACATCTCAGAATGAAACATCTCCACAACAAAAGTCTCCTTAAACAAAGCAATATGGTTGTCGCTGAAATCAAATTGCCTTCTAGCAACAAGGTATTCTATGAACTTCAATACATAGACTCCGCAATCACCATTGAAAAAATACAATGGAAATGGTTGAGTAAATAATAAGACATATATTATCCAAAATCAATATATGTAAGGGAGAGAAGACATTACTTGATGATTTGCCATGGAAGTGAGGAATCCTCTTCAAGGGTCATGGTGAATGGAGTTGGGAGTGGAAGGTTGCCTATTGTAAGCTTCGAATGAAGGTTGTAGTAACTGTTGACCGCTTGTAGATACAGAAACTGTTGGAAATATTTTAAAACGTTTTGTAACGGTTTTGTAACGTTTTAGAAATAAGTGTGAATGAATTGTATTTACGTTACATTATGAAAACGTTTTTCAGTTTTTTGAAGTTGAGAAGTTACAGAAGCTACAGAGTTTTTTTTTTTGAGCTCTCTATGTATTCTGTATTCTTACGATCAAAACAAATTTTTACTAGAAAAAAAAAGTGCTTTTTTTGAAAAAAAAAGAAGAACGAGTGTGAGCGTGTCGTTGGTCTGTGGTGATAGTATAAAGGCATTGTTCAAGTTCGTGTGGAGAGTTTGGGACGTGCATCGTCTCAAATTCACAAAAGTTCGTTGTATCCTGGGAGACAACCACTGTTAGAATCACATCACCGTGAGGAGCGAAATTGTTTTAAGGACGCTGTGGTAGCACATAAATCTCAAATCAAATTGAACGAATTCTATAAAGAAGGATCAACTTGAGTCCAACAGGTTCTGTATTACAATTATTAATTTCAAATTCTGTTTTGAATTTGTTTTGATAATTCATATTGTATAGTTTGTTTCTATTTCAATGCATGAGATATACAATTGTTTCGTAAAGCTATCATGTTAGATATACTATTAGAACGAGCAATCTTAAGATAATCTTTTGATCCTCTGGTTCTAACGAGTGAACAGGTTTTCTTATCTATTTTATTGATTTCGTGAAGTCATATTGTTTTTACGTTCAGATACATTTATATTTCATGCAATTGCTATTGTATTACATACATGTTTTATTAGATAATGCTATTAATTTATTTAATACATGTGTGTTGTATGCTTTCTGTTTTCTTATGAACTTTAAATAGGTACTGGGAAAAAGAAAATTTTTACTGTTAATTGTTTTGCTTGTATTATATATATATATATATGTTGTATTAACGTATCTGCTGTAGGTTAAGTTTTAAATCTGGACAAATACTGATTGATAAATATTTAATTATGTGATTTTGGTTGTGAACTGTAATAAACCCGAGACTTTCGAGGATTGGACATGGATTTTGAGAATTAAATTTTAAATTTTGAACATATGAATCTGTTGCCCGTATCGAGACGAATCGTTTGGCTGTAGTCCGCCTGAGATTAGAAATCTATGGGTTGAAATTTGATTAGGTTAAGAATTGGGAGAAACGGGTGAACATGACTTGCTGGAGGTAGAAGACACCCAAAACGTGCCTTTTTGGCGTGGGTGTAATCCCGTCTGGAGTGGGTTGTGCATTCTAGCGTCCTAAACTGATGGGTGGCTCGGGGGCTGGGCTAGCTGAGCTAGACCGTGAGGCCTGGGCTTGGCTAGGCTTGCTAAGCTAGGCCTACACGCATGTGGGCATGCGGGCCGAGTACCTGGCTTATGGGCCACTTGTGTGCGCTAGACTGCTTGCTTGTGGGCTTATAGACCTTTCCTGGGCTAGGTCGCACGTGTTCGTTGGACCGCTTGCCTGTTGGGCTCGCGTGTGGGTTGAGCTCACATGTGGGCTAGGCGCTGTTTGGGCTATGCGAGCGGGTCGGGCAGCAGCTGGCGTGGTGACTGCGCGCCCGTGGTTGACTAGGTGGGCTGTGGCGGGCCGGTGAGGTGCACCCGACCGCGGCAGCGACGGCGTAGCATGATGACATGGCATGCGTGACGTCATCAGGAGAGAGAAAATATTAAAAAAAATTTAATATATTTTGTCAGTGTTTGAAATATTATTTTATTACAATTTTTGAGCAATAAATTAATAATTTCTTATTTTGTTCAATAGGAAGATGACTAATGTGGGGGAATCATCCAACCCTGGGGCACAAGTTCCTACTCCAGTTTTTACGGCGCAAGTGCCAATGTCAGCTATGACGGTTCCAGTGAATCATGATGAGAAATCAGAGAAGTTCAATGGTTTAAATTTCAAGAGGTGGCAACAAAAAATAATATTCTACTTGACCACACTGAACCTTGCGAGGTTTTTGACTGAGGATCTATCGAAAGTGAATGAAGATGACAGAGATTCTCTCATGGCATTTGATGTGTGAAAGAGTTACGACTATCTATGCCGGAATTATATGATGAACAGTCTAGCTGATGCACTGTATAATGAGTACTGTGTGAAGAAGACAGTTAAGGAACTGTGTGAGTCCTTGGTGATGAAGTATAAGACCGAGGATACGGGCACCAAGAAATTTGTCGTGAGCCGATTCCTGGATTACAAGATGGTGGACTCTAAAACTGTGGTCAGTCAAGTTCAGGAATTTCAGTTGATCCTATATGAAATTCATTCCGAAGGGATGATTCTGAGTGAAGCCTTCCTTGTTACGGCTATTATTGAGAAGCTGCCTCCTGGTTGGAAGGACTTCAAGAACTACATTAAGCACAAGAGAAAGGAGATGAACGTCGAAGAACTAATTGTTTGACTTCGAATAGAAGAAGACAACAGGTGTTCTAAGAAGAGGTTTTCATCCCAAGCTGAGGTTAAGGCCAATGTGGTTGAACCGAAAGGAGGCATTTTCAAGAAGCAGAAATTCCAAGGGAAGTTTTTCAACTGTGACAAAATGGGTCACAAAATGACCGACTGTAAAGTGCCGAAGAAAAAGAAGAACAAAGAGACTAATATGGTAGAAGAAATCAATTAAGAGGTTGATGACATTAATCTATTCGCAGTTGTCTCTGAAGTGAACTTGATTGGGTCAAATCCTAAAGAATGGTGGATTGATACTGGTGCAATCCGCCATGTCTGCTCGGACAAGAATATGTTCACTTCCTTCGACCTGGTTGATAGTGGGGAGAAGTTGTTCATGGGGAATTTTTCGACATCCGATATCCAAGGTCAAGAGAAAGTGATCTTGAAGATTATTTCTGAAAAGACCCTGACTCTGAATAATGTACTATATGTACTTGATATCTGTAAGAATCTTATTTCTGGTTCACTGTTGAACAAGCATGGATTCAGGATGGTCTTTGCATTTAACAAGGTTGTCTTGTCTAACTTAGGGATGTTTGTGGGAAAGGGATACGTTTGTAATGGGCTTTTCAAGCTGAATGTAATGACTGTAAAGCCAAAAACTATGAATAAAGTAAATGTTTCTTTTGCGTATTTGTTTGAGTCTTCCAATTTATAGCATGGTAGATTAGGACATGTTAATTATGGCTCTTTAAAGAGGTTAATTAACTTAAATCATATTCCTACTTTCCAGATTGATCCTAAACATAAGTGTGAGACTGTGTTGAAATGAAAATGACAAGATTATCTTTTCAAACGATTGAAAGAAATACTGAACCCTTGGATATGATCCATAGTTATATATGTGATCTAAAGTTTGCACCGACAAGGGGTTAAAATAAATATTTTATTACTTTTGTTGACGATAACATGAAGTATTGTTATGTGTATTTGTTCAAGAGTAAGGACGAAGCTTTGGAGAAATTTATTCTCTATAAAGCAGAAGTTGAAAATCAACTCAATAAGAAGATTAAGTTGATAAGGAGTGATCGTGGTGGTGAGTATGTAACAACAATTGGTGATTACTGTGGACAATATGGAATTAGACATGAAGTCACTCCACCATATTCACCTCAGTCAAATGGTGTGGCTGAGCAAAAGAATCGTACTTTGAAAGAGATGATTAATGCAATGCTAATAAGTTCTGAGTTACTTCAGAACATATGGGGGGAAACTGTTTTGTCAGAGAATTATCTTTTAAATAAGGTGCCCAAAAAAATGAACAAAAGATACCATATGAATTATAGAAAGGAAGGCAAACTTCCTATAAATACCTACAGATGTGAGCGTGTCTTGCCAAGGTGGCAGTTCCAACACCGAAGAAGGTGAAGATAGGTCTGAAGATCGTTGATTGCAATTTCATTAGCTATGCACAAAATAGTAGTGCCTATCGATTTCTTGTGCATAACTTTAAAATCCCCGATTTACACAAGAATACAATTATGGAATCAAGGAATGCGTTGTTCTTTGAACATGTTTTTCCATGTAAGTTTGAAGAGGGACCAAGTTTGTCTAAGCGAACTTTTAAGACTATGAATGAAGGTAGTCAGGACCAATAACAAGAACAAGAATAAAAAGAAGAGGTTGAAGATGAGCCTTGACGCAGTAAGAGAATAAGAATAGAAAAATCCTTTGGTCCGGATTTTCTGACTTATATGTTGGAGAGTGAACCTCAAACCTATAAAGAAGATTTGAACTCTCTTGAAGGCTCTTTGTAAAAAGATGCCATTAAGAGTGAAATTGATTCCATCTTGCAGAACCATATATGGGAACTGGTGGATCTTCCTCCGGGTAGTAAACCACTAGGTTATAAGTGAATTTTCAAGAGAAAAATAAAAGCGGAAGAAACAATTAATAAATACAAGGCGAGACTTGTAATTAAAGGTTACAAACAGAAAGAAGGCCTTGATTATTTTGATACGTATTCTCCAATGATGAAAATAACTTCCATAAGAATAATGTTAGCCATCGCTGCGTTAAGAAATCTCGAAGTACATCAAATGGATGTAAAGACTGCTTTTCTTAATAGAGATCTTGATGAAGAGATCTACATAGAGCAACCTGAGGGTTTTACTGCTCCTGGATAAGAAAAGAAAATCTGCAAGTTAGTAAAGTCCCTATATGGCCTGAAGCAAGCACCGAAACAATGGCATTAAAAGTTTGATAGTGTTATACTGGCTAGTTGATTTAAGATCAATGAGTGTGACAAATGTATATATGTCAAGGATACAGAAAATGGTTATGTCATTTTGTGTCTATATGTTGATGATATGCTTATTGTGGGTAGTGATGATGAGATGATCAAGTCTACCAAGGCTATGTTGAACACAAAGTTCGATATGAAAGATACGGGACTTGCTGATATGATTTTAGGGGTAAAGATTTTAAGAACCCCTGAAGGGCTAATTCTTAATCAATCATATTATGTGGAAAAGATATTGAATAAGTTTAGTAAAGAAAATTCTGGTGTGGCTAGGACACCTTTAGATATAAATCTTCACTTGTCTAAGAACAAAGGAGAGATTGTATCTTAGTTGGAGTATTCTAGGGTGAAAGAAAGCCTAATGTACTTAATGAGTTGTACACAACCAGATATAGCTTATGCAGTTAGTAAACTAAGTACGTACACGAGTAATCCAAATGGTGATCATTGGAAAGGGAACGTAAGATTGTTAATCTACTTACGACATACTTGTGATTATGGACTGCACTATGCTCGATATCCAGTTGTGTTGGAAGGATACAATGATGCCAACTGAATATCTAATGTGAAGAACTCGAAGTCGACTAGTTGGTATGTGTTCACACTAGCAGGTGTAGCAGTTTCATGGAAGTGCTCGAAACAAACGGTTATAGCCCAATCTACAATGGAATCGGAGTTTATTGCTTTGATAAATATGGTGAAGAGGCTGAATGGCTACGCCATTTCTTGGAGAATATTCCTAGGTGGCCTAAGCCTGTGCCGGCTGTATGCATCCATTGTGATAGTTAGTCAGCGATTGGCAGAGCACAAAATGTAATGTATAATGGTAAGTCTAGACACATACGCCGAGGATACAACACCGTTAAACAACTAATCTCAACTAGAGTTATCTCTGTTGACTATGTAAAGTCAAATGATAACATTGTAGATTCGCTAATTAAATGGTTAAATCGAGAGCTAGTTGAGAAATTACAAAAGAATGGGACTAAAGCCTATAAAGATGAAAAGTCAATACGATGGAAACTCTACCTAGTTGACTGGAGATCCCAAAATCTAGGTTCAAAGGGACAACTAAATCGTAAAGATTGATTTAGACTACTGTGCGGGTTTTCACCTCATGTTCATTCCTAAGATGAAACAGTGATACCCGTTCAAAACGAAGTTAAGCTAAAACTTTTAATGATTCTTATATGTCAGGAAATCCGAGGGGAGTATAGCGGGATACTCTTAGTTAAAGAATCACTTGTGTGAGAGAGAAGAGGGGCTGCTTCAAAGGAGAATTGTATTGGGTGCAATTCTTTAGAAACTCTCGCAGAACCAGAGAAGATTTTCATGGCCGAGACGGACATAACAAGGAGAACTAAAGAATGTTAGGAAGGAGTCATGTGTGAAGTATATCATCTTTACATAAACGACAATAAGGTTCAAGGACATCACATCTACTTTCAATCAGTAAAGTAAATATATTCTCACAAGGGAAGGTTCAAAGGGTAACACCTACCTATTCTATGCAGGTTTCGACTATAAAACTCTATCACCAGAGTTAAGTCTAGAAGTGTTAGACAACTCATTTATGTGGGGGATTGTCGGAAATTTTTAAAACATTTTGCAACGTTTTAGAAATAAGTGTGAATGAATTGTATTTACGTTACATTATGAAAACGTTTTTCAATTTTTCTACATAGCTTTTTTTTTTTAGTTCTCTCTATATTTTGTATTCTTATGATCAAAACAAGTTTTTACTGGAAAAAAAAGAAAAGAAAAAAGAAGAACAAGTTGAGCGTGTCGTTGGTCGGTGGTGATAGTGTGAATGCGTTCTTCAAGTTCGTGTGGAGAGTTCGGGAGGTGCATCGTCTCGAATTCACAAAGATTTGTTGTATCCTGGAAGACAACCCTTGTTGGAATCATAGCACCGTGAGGAGTGGAATTGTCTTAAAGACACTGTGGTAGCACACATGCCTCAAATCAAATTGAACAAATTCTGTAAAGAATGATCAACTCGAGTTCAATAGATTCTATATTACAATTATTAATTTTAAATTCTGTTTTGAGTTTTTTTTGATAATTCATATTGTATAGTTTGTTTATATTTCAATGCATGAGATATACAATTGTTTCATAAACCTATCATGTTAGATATACTATTAGAACGAACAGAAACAAAACCAGCAATGGCCATGCATTATTTATTTGAAACCATGGTCGACTCATTTTATTGGATGGGTCGTAAAACATCACATGCTATTTATGAATATCAATTTTGGTTGTCATCCAATGTGCACCATTATTATTTACTGGGAGATATATCTACAACAATGTGTAAAAAGGAGATTTGTAAGGAAATTTAGTTACAAATTTAATATACCATTGAAAATTATAAAATTATTGAACTCATAGTGTCAATGTTTTCTTACGACCATGATACCATCGGCATTTCCTCCGCATAATACATACTGAAGGGCCAATCGTTCATCTCACTCACCCAATCAATATTATGCTCAAATTGCTCTATGTCCTTCTTGAGATATAGATTCCTTTCCACGAACTTAGTATAATGCTCATGCATTGAGGCCTATTATTGACAAAATCAAACACCATAGTTTGTCTTAGTGTGTACACAATTTTTAATTTTTTGTGAATTGAAAACGTAAACAATATACGTATCGAAAGGAAGCAATCGACTATTATCACATTCGATGGGAATAGTCCAAGATTAACCTTGACCCTCTTTCTAATGAAGTATAAGGCATCATCCACTTCTTATAAAACAATTAGCATTGTCAAGTGAGGCTTTTGCATATACAAAGTTGTTAAACATTGATTAATAAAATATACTTACATCATCCTTCAATCACCCTCCGAAGACAAAAATAATTGATAAACTTCTTTACTTATCCTATCAAAACCATTGACCACAGTCCGTTTATTTTTTCTGTCCTTAAGAAATTTGGACAATGTGGCTTTTTTCTTTTTGTCTACCAGTTTGAAAGGATCTCAAACCACATTAGTTATGTGATGTGGTTGCTGCTTTAGGGATGGCGGAGGCGGCGTGTTACTTACAATTTGGTACAAAATATACCAAAATCATCATTAGTGCAATTAAGTAAACCATTAACTGCTAACAATAAAAAAAAAGTAAATAATAATCAATGGAAATTAAAAAATTTCATTTGTGGTTGATGGTATTGTAGTAATTGGTTGATCATTGTCTTCAACTCCTGTATATCGTTGCCTTATTACGCCGATTGGAGTCCAAAGTCAACTCGTATATTTGCAAAATTTTTCCGCAACTCATCTGTTATGGCTTGAAGATGCTGCGAATGTGCACCCTCTGGTTGGGATTGTATGGTAGCGGGTGCAGTATGCACTGGTTCTTTCTTTGGCTCAAGAGCTGCAGATGAGGGGGCTGCTACCGTTATAACTAGTGGTCCGACATATTGTTTGTTATTGGGCCAAACCCAAAAGTTGACCATGTAAAACTCACCAAGTCCTTCTCAATGGGAATAAACTCATTATTCACGATATACTACAAGAATAAAATACAACTAAAATAAATTATATAGTCAATAATGAAAAAAATAAACATGAAAATTTAAATTGGGTTGAACACTCGCTTGTTTTTTACTGAAGACCTCATTGGACAGCCTATTATATTGTAGGATGTTAGAGAATGACCACCTTAACATCCTTGAATATTTGATACTGAGATAGGCACCAAGCGGTGTTATGATGGGAACTACGGATATCACATGAAAACCTCACATCTACATAAAAAGACATAAAAAAAATTGATGAGCACACATATAAAATAAAAAGTACAATGATAGTTTATGTAATATAGTCACTTGAAATTCAACAGGAAATCCATAAAGACTGTAGTTTACCTTGTGTTTCCTCGCCTCTATCTTCGAATGCAAACCAAAGATAGTAAGATCATAGCACAAGTTTTTCCATGGCTACTTGTTGTGTAGATTATCATTTTCAATGATTTTGAAGTTCTCTTTCTTCACCAATCTTGTTTGATTGGCCGAGAAAAGCACCACCTCCAAAAAATAGATTATGCAGCACTTGATATTGTCCTATTCTTCTTGCTCATTATCGAACTTGAATTCAAAGGCCTCGAATGCCTTAGCAAACTCTACTTGTGTCATTAGACCTGATTGACCAAAGCATTTGTTCTACAAGTTATATGAAAAATTCCTCATCTTCACTTCCTTAGGGAATTTACCATAGTTTAACCTCGTAATTATGACAAGGACCTTCCTATCAAACCTTCCCAAGCATCGTTGAATTTGAACTCGATCACACATGGTTCATTATTATGTAGTTGTCGTAAGAGCAAAGTGGTGCATAAATCCACTACAAAATACTATTGTCTTCATTTTTGTGAAATTACCAAATATTGAATTCTCCCATTTATCTTCCCCCTTTCCAAGCTTCTTGTAGAAAACTTTTAATATCAATTGTAAGTTGGACATACTTGTGAAATGAGCAATCTCCTCTGCACCTTCGAGAATAATTCTCCTTCAGACTCATAACACAAAAACAAATCAAAATAATCAAAAACCTGTATAAAAAAAAATAATTGCTGCATTTTCAACTGAAACTAGCAACAATAATATGTATGTATATGTGTATATGTGTGAATGTAGGTATATACAATATCATTGCACTTCAAGTGTATGAATTTCAAGTATATACAATATCATTGTACTTCAAGTGTATGAATTTCAAGTGTATACACATTTCTAGCAAATAACTCAGCCAGCCTACTGAGGATCTCGGTAGATTAGCCGAGAGGTAAGTATGCCTTCCATTAGTATAAAGGGAAGATACCCTTGACTAACCTGCCGAGGGCCTCAGCAAGCTGGCAAAGTGAAATTCCAGAAGGTATAACGCTTGCTAGAATTTTTGACCGAGGGGTGGCTTCCTTCTATACAAAGGAGGCATATTTGGCAGGATGACTGAGGGTGCTTTATTGTGTAAAAAATGCTACCCTCTCGACTAATTTATCTTAGGCCCTTGGTAGGATGGTCGAGGGTTCATCCTTACCATCTTTGTGTTTGTTCTTTCATGCATATTTACATTAAAACTACTTCAAATCCAAACTATATAACTCAATCCAAACAAAATCAAATTTGATTCCACATATATACAGAATACCTATCCAAATCCATAAACAAATTAAGCAAATTACACATGTATACACAATACCATCCATATAAAAATAAAATCAATATAAATTGCATATGCGTACACAATACCCATTCAAATATAAGCCTATATTTGTATAAAAAAAATTATTTTTTTCATAAATTTTTTCACACTTGGAGTGCATTAGAGGATTCCTCAATCTCATGGCTCCTATTCTTTTGTGGCAGCGGTTGTAGTAGCTATTGTTGCTTTCATGGATGTGGGTTTTTCACTAGTCTTCCTCAATCTCTTTAATGGACTCATTATCATTGGTGACAGAGAAGAAGACGATGAAAGATGATGGTCAAAGATGGTGATTTTGTCTAGATTAAGATAATAGGGTTTCAGGAAAAGAGGGTGAGTGAAGGCAAATTCGATTTTTTATCTAGATTTTATAAGAAATATGGATTTGTGAGTATTTTTTTTTTAAACATTGTTATTTTAGTAGACATTTTTGTCCAAAACCCAAAAGTTAATAATGCAAATAAATAAATTTAATAATTTACTTACCCCTATATTCTTAAATAGTTGATCCTTCAATTGGTCATAGTTTAACGTGGAGTTGGCTGACCAATTAAGAATGCAAGGGAAAAACACCTCATCTAATTTATTGGCATCAATTTTACCTAAAATAGGGATTGTGTTATATCCCTAGACCTACGAAAATGAACAAATATATTAGAAAAAAAATATATAGCCAAATATAATTAGATGCAAAGATGTAATAACCTAAAAACCAAGTGGACAGCCTCCAACACTATAGGTGTCAGACTAATTAAGTTTTTCCGAAGCCTTATGTAGTGAGGATATGTATGGGTGTAAACATCCTTCACCATGACATTTATGATATTATCTAAATTGTTGAAATATTCATCTTGTATTCTATCAAATGAAAGGGTTGTCTTCCTCTTTGGATGTGGACTCATCTTCAATCCAGTGATAAGACCAAACTTCTTCTTGTTGAATTGCACTATCTTGCCTATGTAATTGAATTTCATATGCTTCCTGTCAAAGGTGCGGATTTGGCTTCTAACTAAGTGATGAACAAGACCAAGGGAAAAGTTTAGATGGCCCATCTTGAGAAAATGTTTAAAACAACTATTTTCCATCTTCTTTATGTGACTGTTGTCTTTATTTAACTTGCCCTTTCCTTGTTCATCTTTTGTTCCAAGGTACTTCAAAGTCTTAGCAACCTTGGTGGAGTCCATTTTCTATTAAAATTACACAATATAACATGTTAAATATAAAGTAGGCCTCATATATATTAACATAATGTATGTACAATTAAACTGCTTAACTTCGTTGTTGTCGAAGAACTTTGTCATATCTATATGACTATCAATTTGTACTTTAATAATAAACAAAGAGATTCGGCAATATACTAAAGCCCATTATCAGTCTTTGATACTAAATGAAGTGTACTAATCTAATCACACTATAGGCATAACTTCAATTCAACATTTAAGATGAAGTACTTTGCTATTGTCGAAGTTTACAAAAATCAATGTGACAATAGTCACTTTCATACCTTTCACACCCCACTCCGTATAGACAAAAAACAAATAATAAAACCATCCTTTTGTCATTTTTCACAAAACACCCATACCCAAACTATAATCCCACTTTAACACCCTAAATTAAGTAATAGCGCACCCATGAAGTACCAAAAAAAAAAAAAAAAAACTTAAATCCTAAACCCACAAACATAAAACAACAAACCCAAAACCCAGAACATATGCAACACAATCAAATAATAAAACCCATTATGAACTTGTGGTTAACCTAACATATGCATACACATACAAAAAATAAAATCTAAAAACCAAAACCTAAAACCCAAAAACCAAAAAACCAAATGCACTAACTTCATAAAGGTTACTGCGATTTATGTAGGAAAATACACAAAGTATATGATGGATTCATAAAGGCAACGATGACGGCAAACGAAATTCAAAATTAAGTGGAATTTAGGGGGTTTGGTAGTTTGAGAGAGAAAATACAGTTTTTTGAATTTTGTTTTGGCTGAATGATGAAGTGGCTAAAAAATTTATTCACATATTTCACTTTTAAGGGTACAATGGTAATTTTGAAAGAAAATAATAATAATAATGCAGAAAACAGGCCAAAAAAATTCAATATGGACAAAAAAAATTTAATACTATTTGGGCCTGAACATAGCATCGAATTATTCTAAAATACTCAAATTTAAATTTAATTTTAATAGTCTTCACCTAATTGGGACGACCCTAACTATATATATGTAGAGAGAATCTTTCTCCAATCAGGACGTTCTAATATTATTAACGTTTGAATCGATATCCCACCAATATTGGTGTGGTTTTATACTAAATACTGACATCATAAAAATATTGGTGGAATGTTGCTTTGGACGTTAATATCATCTTGATATGAGAATTGATATATATATATATATATATATATATATATATAGACACATACATACACACACATAATGATTATTTTCTTGCTGGGTGATCAATCACCAATGACTCGAACAACAATTATTGAATATAATTTCTACATAGGGCCTGTAAAATTCAAGATAATCCATTAACTCGACACGAATCTATATAAATTTTTGCAAGTTTGGGTCTTTCACATTATATCAGGTTAATAACGGATCAACACAATAAGATTCATTAAGTTAACAGCTTGATAATTTAAAACACGATAACAGTCCACTACCACATTAAGCAAGTGTATTTTAGTAATTTAATAAAAATTAATAAAATTAATATATAATAAGCCCTAACCCTAATGTTTTAAATGTTAAATTTTTGAGCATGTAAATTATACAATTAATGTTTTGATATTTACTACTAAAATAAGTAGTATTCATGCTTTATTTGAATTTGGAATTATTGTTTTAACTATCTTGAATGACTTACTCATTATATTTTCAAGTTGCATGTTGAAGAATATATATTTAGAGTACTCAAAAAACAGTTAATCTTGATGATTAAAAAGATGTAGAGATATAAATATATATATATATATATATATATATATTAAATACCTATTAACCTCACGTTAGTTATATATTATTTATTATTACCATTATATTATTGCTTTATAGCAAACTTTAAATTTTTACATTTAATTTTTATTAGGATTCTATGATGTTAAGATGAGACATGATGCATAATAGATTGACAAGTATCGGATTATACGATAATTTAATAAATAGATTTGACTATATATATTTCAACATAAAAGTTTAAGAAATCAAGTTCAAATTAAAATAATTTATCAGAAATACAAAATCACACAACTCGTTGCTATTCCTACTCCCAAAGGACCTAAAAGAGATATTTTTATGAACTACTTTTCTTGTTCTAAATTTCCCTTCAAAACATTCACCTCTGTGTCAGTCATATACCTACCTGGAGAGGCCACTGAATAACCAGGAGAGGGGAACAATGACTTACTGTGCAATTTTTATCTACTTCATTTTCTCTTTTCTTAATTTTTTTTATTTTATCCTTCTTTCATTTTGGGATATCCACTTGCAAAGTAGCTATATCATACAAGGCAAAGGAAAATCTTCACTATCACTTGCAAGTAGAAATCTATAATAGTAGACATTAATATCAATTATGCATCAAAGGTTTAGAACTACGTTAGTGCAGACCTCCAGATGGTCAAGTGATTATAAAAGGATTAATAAACTATTGACAATTCTATTCCCCAAAATTTTACAATTATGGTACATATGAATAGATCAAAACTAGATTACCTCACTTTACAATGGGCGGATGTGCTAACTGCTGCAACTGATGAACAACATGAGACATTCTGGGGCGCATAGACGGGACATGCTGCGTACAGGCATAAACAAGATCAACTACCTTCTGGATAACACTAGCCTCTGGGATGACAGAGGAAGATGAAGTTATGTGTGGATCCAAGAGATCTGGGTAGCGGTGAGCCTGTACTAAAGGCGTAGCCCATTCAAAGATACTCTGCCAACCCACAGAATCAACTGCCTGTGCAGGCCTACGGCCACTAACAATTTCAAGCAGCAATACACCAAAACTATAGACGTCACTCTTTGTTGTAAGCTCATTTCTGTATACAAATTCAGGCGCAAGGTATCCGTATGTGCCACCTGCCATCACTGTTCTCTCATGCATCACTTCGTATGGCACAAACTTCGAGAGGCCAACACCCATAAGATGTGCTCCAAACTCTTCATCAAGAAGCACATTACTGGCACGGATATCACGATGCACAACATGTGGTTTAACCTTGTCATGCAGGAACCTGTTTCAAAAGGCACAGGTAAAAAACTAATTAAACATTTCAGAAAAATTATTAAGAGAAGTAGTCACACATTCAAACACATTATAAGAAAGAACTACAAGCAAGGACCCTTTGCAAAAAAAACAAATATATATATATATATATATATATATAAACAAAAACTGAAAATGAAAATTCTCTTACAATCTTATTCACAAAGTTCACCAGGAGCAATTAACTAAGATGTCAACATTGTGAATCACTATTTACTCTACGAAGCTATTAGCATACTATCAGGTTAGAATAAATATAGGTGTTTATTTACAGTCTTTCAAAGTCTGTATTTAACCTGTGAACACAAATTAATTATCCTTCCTCAAAACAGATTGATTTCCTACTAAAAATCTGAAAGTATATACATTGTACATAAATGTTTTCTGGTTCATTGAAAAAAGGTTGCTATCTACATGATTATAATCAAACACCAGAAAGATTTTCCATGACACATAAAAACATGCTCAATATTTAGCAGCTATAATCTATAGCTCCTTTCTCTTGTCAACAAAACATGGCATTAGCTTAAAAAATGTGGAAGAACCTATGGAAGACAAATTCAAACTTGCATGTGTACTCAGCCTATGATAACACCTCAGCCATTAGGTTACCAAGAAAAGACATGAGCAGCACCAGAATAGAGGAAGAGAAGAGGGAGACAAAACTTGATGAAAATGGGTTGTGACTAGAAGAAAGAGGGAGACTGTAGTTGAAAGTGATATAATTAGACCAATATAGGGAGATTTACATATGACAATTAGATAGAATAAGATAGAGAAAACCTTGGAGGAAAAGACCTTTATACAAAACTCATAATCCCAATCAAGTGCATCTACCAGGGTTCTAAAGAGCCCTATTTATACAAAACTATACAAGTGAAAAGGTAAACCAAAGTAAATGAGAAAGTAACTAAATAATGAAACTATTTAAGCAGGAAAATTAAATCAAAATAAATCCCAATAAAATACTAAATTACTTGACATTCCTAATAAAAAATAATTAATGGAAACTTTCTATAGCTTTTCTGCATCATTAAAACTGATTACTGGTCAATCCTAACATTCTGTCACAACAATCTATAGGATTCATTACTTCTCTATGGATGAACATTCAACAATCATCAAGGGTATTTTAATGACACAGTAGGATCGAGGATGAACTCATCTAAGATTATGTACAGTTGGTGTGCCTAAGCTTTCTCCATCCTCAATTTCAGTAAGAATTAGTACAAGTAAGATATATGTAAATAGTTATCCATGAGTAAGAGTTTAACCATAAATTCAAAAAATGAAGCATCATGCAAAATTCAAGGTGCTAAGTTAGTTTGGCCGGTATAGTTCCTAGGCATTATACTAGGAACCTGGTATTGAATCTTATATTTCTGGTAATTGCAGGAGTTTAAGGGAAGAAAGTTATACTTCCCATTTTGTAGTTCATCGGTTTGAAGATCCTCCAATGAACCAAAATAATTTCCCAAAGGTAAAATCAGGCTCACATATTGATGGAGAAATTAAACAAAAATAAGAAACATGATTTCATAAATGGAGCAAAAGTTACAAAGAAAAATATATTTGAATTAATATATTTTTAGAAGATGAAAATAGTTCAGGGGCAAATGACAATTTCAATGAAGGTTAAAAAGAAGAGATGATGGTCCTAGTGAACTGAGTTAGAAGAAAGAAAGAGGGGTGGTAACAACGCATGGAAGTGGGTAAGCACGAAAAAATTGTTTAGGTTCGTGCATATACATGTGAAGGAAAATAAGGAAACTTAAACTAAGGATATGCGTTAAGGTCTGAATTATATTTATAAGTCATCTAACAAGGTATACCCAGGTGAAAACTCAAAATGAAGTATTAAAAGCATTAGGAAGTTTTGAATTAATCATGTGGCAGAATTTACTTTCATATCATATGATTTAATGAAGGTTAAGAAGAAGAGATGATGGTCCTAGTGAACTGAGTTAGAAGAAAGAAAGAGGGGTGGTAACAAAGCATAGAAGTGGGCAAGCACAAGAAAATCATTTAGGTTCGTGTATATACATGCGAAGGAAAATAAGGAAACTTGAACTAAGGATACACGTTAAGATCTGAATTATATTTATAAGTCATCTAACAGGTATACCCAGGTGAAAACTTAAAATGAAGTATGAAAAGCATTAGGAAGTTTTGTATTAATCATGTGGCAGAATTTACTTTCATATCATATGATTCACAGATATATACATATATTGCTGAAGAAAGAGTTCCATAGACATTCACAAAGTGGAAATTTAGTACAAATTTCTTTAATTTTGTTGAACTGGAAGGATGTGAGATGATTTCTCATCATCTATAACTTGTGTAAAGTTTTTATATACAAAAATAAATAATAAAAATTCTAAAAAAGTAAATAATAAAAGTTCCAAATATGGTATACAGATTTCCCCTTTATAGCACAATGACCTTAGCGTACACCGTAGAAGGCCAAAGAAACATAGGTTAGAAAATTCCTGATATAGCAAGCATTGGTGCAAAGATATATAATGTAGAAATACTTGAAAATCAAACAAAGTATGCTTAGAAAGATACAATTGCATATTTAAAAATAGGAATTGACATGAGAGAATAATTAAAATTAATCATCAAGACACTAAAAGACAACCAGTGTGACAAGCTTTGGTGATCATCACAAGGAGAAAAAAAACAAAATGTAAAAAAAAAGAGCAACAGAAATTAATTGAGGAGATGCATAGCATGTTAACAAACTATAATGGAGGTGAATGTCATGCTATCCACACATACAAATTAATCTAAAGGGACAAAACACTCTAAAATTGAATAAAATTACAGAAGATTTACATTGATTTTTGGAACTATAATGGAGGTGAATGTCATGCCATCCCTCTCACACATTAATTTGAAGGTGCAAGACATTCTAAAATTTAAGAAAATAACAAAATATTTTATTTAGTTTTTATTCTAAATTTTTTAGCAAAAGAAGAAAATATTTGCCTTCAGATTTATAAGAATGGTATGATTTTTCAATAAAACAATAGAAAAATTAACAATCATATACATGTTTCTTGTATTTAGAAGTTCATCCACGTTTTTAATCTAATCAAATGTCTAAAAGAAGGAACTAAATAAAGAAACTTCTACAGTATCCTCATCTGTAAATTTTGATGCATGCAAGAAAA
Organism: Rhamnella rubrinervis; assembly: GCA_007844105.2. NCBI lineage: Eukaryota > Viridiplantae > Streptophyta > Magnoliopsida > Rosales > Rhamnaceae > Rhamnella > Rhamnella rubrinervis. The sequence goes on from CM017577.2 coordinate 11,514,502, forward strand.
GAATAAAATTATTCGTGTCCACAGCTTAAGCAATTAAAAGTTAGCAAAATAAGAAAATATTTGACTTCATGTTTATAAGAATGGTATGAACTTTCAACAGAACAATAGAACAACCAACACACATGTTTCTTGTAATTAGAAGTTCATCCACATTTTTAGTCTAATCAAAAGTCTAGAACAAGGAACTAAGGAAAAAAAAAAAATTGTAAGCCATCCTCATCTGCAAAGATTGATGTCTGCAAGAAAAGAATAAAATGATTTGATCCAACAGCTTGAGTCATTGCTAAATTTGGAAGGGTGGCAAAAATACTCATTTGTCAATAATATTTGTTAAATCCAGAAGACAATTAAAACATGTAGTTTACTCAAGAATCACTTAATAACTAATGATAAAATTAAAGGTGTTTTGGGCTTTAATTCCATATTTGTCCCAGAAACTATTTTTTACAAATCTTATCAACATATTTAGTTTTTTTCATATGCAGTTCATGCATCAGCTATGTGACAGATACATGCAAAATTGTCATCCCAATTTAATAAGAATTATTTTTAGACGATTCTACTTATCATAATATCAAAATTCAGGAGAGGCAAGTGGCTTTTTAGAGGGTTCACGACCAATTGAAGCTAAGGTTAAAAAATATAGGTGGAATTTCATAATTTAACCCCTAAAGGAAGTTGTTAACTTACGCAATTCCTTGAGCAAGAGTAGTGGCAATTTTCATTCTCATGGTCCAATCTAAGCTCCGACCACCCCTTGGAATGTGGTGGAGCCATTTGTCCAATGGCCCATTGACTATAAACTCATAAACAATGTAACAGTCACCATGATCATAGCAGCATCCTATCACAGCCACCAAATTTGGATGGTGAAGCCTTGCAACCCTTCCTATTTCAGAATAGAACTCCTTTTTCCTCTGGAAACTAGACCTCTTTAACCTCTTAACCGCGACCCTTGAACCATCAGGTAGAAGCCCACAATATGTGCCACCTGTCTTGGTATCTCCAAGAAGACGATTTCCTTCGCTGAAGTTCTTCGTAATTGACCTAAGTTCGTCTTTTGGGAAAACTTTCCATGACGGGGGTACTAATGCCGAAGCTGCTGGGTTAGCTAGTTTGCGGGAGCGTTTGCGCTTCTTGCTCCGCTTGTATGCAAGAAGCCAAATCACTACAGCTAATGTCGTGAAGAGGATCAACCCACTCACCACAGCAAGTATGATAAGATATTCTTTGTGGCAATGCATGTGGTAGCATTTACTCCCTGAAAGAAACAGCAGCAAAATTAGGAATACAGAAAGAATACAAGAATCTAAAATTTTAGTAAACATGTTATGTATATGACATAGACGTAAAGCATACCTATTTCAATCATGCATATAAATTCACGAGAGCTGTTGCACCTCTCACCAAGGAGAGATGCAGATCCATTAATCACCAAAGTACATAAATCAACTGAACCATTGCTGTCACAAGACAAACTACTGCAATTTGACTGAAGGGGTACTCTAGTCAAAATAGACTCATTCCATTGGGAAGTATTATCAGACCACTTCCAACCAAGGCCAAGAGTAGAGTTGACCTCTCTTCCTCCAACCCAGCAGCCAATGGTTCTGTTCCCACATAAATTTTCAACAATGTTTAGTTCTTCAGATGTTTCCAATGCTGCCAAGTGTCCACCATGACTATTACAAAGGATCTCCGACTGATTCCATGATACGAGGGTTCCTATATAACCAAAACACTTGCTTTTATCGGGACCAAGAGTCCAACTATTTGGACAAGGTGCTGTTCACAGAAAAATTAACTGATTCAAAGCTACAAACTAGAGAATAAATAAAGTATGAAAAAAAAATCCAAATATACAAGAAGAAGAATCAACGACAAACTTTTTATAACGAGAGGTTAAAGAACTGTTAAATAATATGATCAATATTTTTAAGGTTAAAGAATTGTTAAATAATATGATCAATATTGTTAAGACTATGCAAACAAGGAAGATGCTAATATTAAGGATGAAATTAGGAAGAAACTTCATTAATATAGACTAAGGAAGCAAATTAACGCAGCAACTGAAGAAGCATTATTCAGGTTTTTCAGCCAATATATAAGATTATTTTAATATTACACCTTTCAATTATGACAGTGTTTTTAAAGACTAAATAGCATTACATCTTTGTTACATACTTCCTCATTTTCCATAGCACAAGTATTCTACTCCAGACCGTAAAAACCATCCCAGTCATCATTCCCTAATAATCCTTTTCTAGGTTTAAAATAAAACTACGAATACCTCTATTGACTTAAATCAACTGTCATTGCCCTTACATAAGAAAATAATTCTGTTATACAAAAAATGAATTCCATCAGTAAAGGCAATGAAAAAATTAACAATTCATCTCACAATCCAGTGAGAACTATGTCCAGGCTTCTGCAACTAATCAGCATACAGAAGTTGATATTTTGAAAGGAAAAAAAATTAAGAAGGAGAACATAACAATTAATAGCATTATGGTAAAAAATTAGTGCATTTGATTTACATGAAGAGCAGAATCTAGTATTGAATTGTGAACAGTTTATTTTCATTTACCCAATGGCAACTAAATTAAGTAATAATGAGGGTAAAAGACAGAACAGGTTCTCTCCAACAATATTGTTTACAAAATGCAAATGCATTACTCAAAAATTCCAAGAAGCACCAATCAATAATTTAGATGAATGTAAACAGCCAACTTGGCTCTCACGTAACATGTTAAATTGTCATCAACCCCAAAAGTTTGAGTAGTTAGAAAGTAAACCCGATTATGTACATCAAGCCAACACAGCAGACGCTCTAGCATAATCTATGACGACTAGATATCAAAACGTTTGTTTCTGAATTTACATTAGTAGAAGGTCATTTACCATTTACACCATTTTAGACATATCTTATTGCTACTAACATATTTTCATATCAAAATGTAGTCATCTATATTCATTAAACATAGAATTTTACTTCCATTTTTGCTAAATAAGTAACACCATGTGCTTAAAATATACATAATACCTCGAATTTTACAATTAACCAACCTTAATAATAGAGTTCATAGTAATATAAGTACGTACACATATTTCATGAGGGTTAAAATTTACAAATGAGTCAAGAAAAAGTTTCTTCTTTCTTAACAAGGTCATAATCAAAGTGGAACTTGTTTGCATCATCGCCAGAAAAAAATAAAATAAAATAAAATAGCACCAAAGGTGATAACTCTTGACATGACCATAGGTCCATAACAGAACTTTAACCTCAAATAATATTGGTGAATCTGAATTTTATTAGATTGTGATAAAGTTAAAAAGGCCAATAAGCATACTCGAGTCAGGAGGTCCTAAGTTGACAATGATTTGTGAATATGATCACAAGTGGCTGTGTCAACACATACACAAGTTAAATATAATTCCCAAAAATCCAGAGCCAATTTACATAATGATATGAGCACACTATATGTCTGGATGAGTTTACCAGTGCATGAAATGCCAATAACAATACGTCAGCACACATCTTATATGGTACAAGTGTCTGCTTACTTGAAAAGGAATCACAAAATATCATAAAGATTTATTCAAATAATGAAAGTTTGATAAGAAAGCATAACAGCTATGAAGGTAAACATTTATCCAATCTCCAGGTGTCCTATGTAGAAACTTTTTGTGGAGGTAGTGTCTTACAAACCACGGCCCAAAAAAAATGTTATCTAGATATGGTCAGCAGGGATCCATAGAATGTATATTTATTTTGTTAGAACATGCAAGAATGCAAGATTAAAAGGCAATAATGCAATCAAATAAAAAGCAAGACATTAATGTTATTCTTTATTTGTACGACACTGAAGATTGGTCTATTATCGCAATACAATGCATTTATTAATTGAGTTAAACAAGCCACGACTTGTTACCCATATAACCTCATTTTTCATGGGATTGTCATAATTCATTAGTTGAATCATGACAGGTTGTTTGGCTCATATCCTCCTGCACTCATATTACACAACCTAGATATAAACAGTAAACAGAACATGCCTTTTTTTTTTTTTTTTTTTTTATGATGCTAAACATCCAAACACCACCAATGCATAAAGTAATTAGCGCATCAATTTTCTTTTTCCAAATAAAAGCAACAAATGACGTTATAATTTTCAAGTACAACCAAACATCACAACAAAATTATTAAAGGATTAACATTTACAAAAAAAAAAAAAAAATGCGTCTCACACCTTTACTTTCTTCATTCCCAGAAGCTTTCAGCTGCCCGTTAATCGAGTGGTTAAGTATCTAAAAATATTGAAAATTCAGTATAAAAATTTCTAATAAAACATATAAATCTTAATTCTTTAAATTTATTACTAACGGTAGAATTCAAAATAATTGCATCCTAATTTCTTACCATATCCGAAGCACAAGCATTGTGTATAACACATGTAATCAAAAGTAAAGCCAATTGCAGAGCAATAATTTTCGCTTCCATCATAACCCTAGGAAAACAAAATTATCAAATATAAAGCAGCAAATCTAAGTAGTTAATACATAAGTACGAACTTAAACGCATTATAAATATCACTACACTAAGCCTAAACCTAAAGTTTCCCTAGTTTGGATTTTACTTTCTCTTCAATTTCATTTTCTCAGCAACTAGAAGTAAAAAAATAATAATAATAAAATTAAATTAAATTAAATTAAAACCATTTTTCCACAACTCCATAAGAAAAACGCATTCTGGTTGGATGTCAAGAAAACCCATGAAACAGAAAGAAAATAAATCATCGAGTTGGAATGAAAACAAGTGGAAGTACCAAAATACTGAGTCTGAGAAGCAAAAATACGGCTGAGGAGGCTCTTGAATTATTTAGGGTTCCCAAATGACTTTGTAAGATTTTTTATTTTATTTTTTTGGTGTTTTGACTAGGGGTCTCACTCTCACCTACCAAACAGAGGGTATAAATAAATGCATAAATGAAATTACAGAAGAGAGAGGAATGTAGTAGGGCACTTACTATCAAAGTTAAACAATGAAAGCACCGCTCAGCTAGTCTTCGTAACCCCAAAGACAAGAGGTAGACACAGTGTCTACTGCTGGCTGATTGTGTTAGTGTTTGGAGGTAGAGAAATGGGGTCTCAGTTCTGACAGCGCTTTCTAAAACTTCGATCAAGAAATAATTACACCATTTTTCACTTTCTTTCTTTGTGGGAAAATAACAAAATACACCCTGTAGTTTTACTTCAGTTTCAGTTTACCCCCTTGAAGTTCAAAATCTAAGCAATGTCCCCACGATAATTTGCACTAGTGTTGAAAATTACTTATTGTCTCTATTCCCGTTCCAATCTAACGGAAGCTAAAGAAAAAGAAACGGGTAAATATATTATTATCGATCTGCCCTGAAATTTGTCTAAATAAACATAACCTGTAATTTTCATTTTTCCTCTACTCACACACAGTCAATTGTTAAATATTATTTTACCAAAAAAAAAAATTGTTAAATATTAAATGTGACGGTGGAAGGGTATAATTGTATTTGTGCACATATAACTTTTTTTTTTCTAAAAAATAATTAATAAATATAAAACTTTTAGACAATGTTTAATCACAACATCCAGTATTAATTTTTGAATCAGACTTAAACTATAATTAGTTTAGTCTAGATTAAAATTAATACAATTAAATATTATATTGCACTTGACATAATTTTGAATAAAATTATAAATTTATTATTCCGTATTTAATGGTGAAGGTCGAAACTAAACTAACAATTTTTATTAAAATATATAAATTATTATATTATAATTTTTTACTAAATTTATATTTAAAAATAAAGATTTATTTAGTATTTTGAATTTAAATAATATGTGATTTTTTTAATTTAGTTATATAATATTTTATTTAAATATCACAAATATTTTTTTGAAAATTTTATATTTCATCATAATATTACACATATACATTCATTAAATATTATAAATTAAATATAAGTCATATTAAATATCCATCATAACACAAACCTCATTATCATTCTATAATTAAGCAAACTTCTCACTTTCCTTAGTCAAATCGATTCACGAATTACAATTACCCATTATAGAACAAGGTTGCCAATATATATGTAATCTTTACATCCACTGTACATAATGTACACTAGAAAACCAACATATACACAAGCCTCGTTACCATCCTATAATTAAGACAAGTTCTTACTATGAATAACTTAATCTATTCAAAAAATACAACTAACACTTTGTAAGACTATAATAGCTTCGATATGATGTAATCTTTACAACCAAGCAAAATGTACAGCAGAAAATCAGCATACATGATACTACCTCATTACCATTTTATAACAAAGCTAGTTCTCACTTTGCCTAATTCAATTTCCCAGGAAGGACAACAATATAACCACACTATGCCCAAACAAAACAGTCCCTATTATATTTACCAAAAAAAAAATAGTCCCTGTTATAAAAGGGGACTATTACCATAAATTAGTGATGTAATATGTACAGCAACCATACACAATGTGCATTACAAATTCAACATACAAGTAAACCTCATTATCATTCTTATAATTTAGCCCAATTATCACTTTGTCTAAATCAATTGCTCTCCTAGCAAGACATATCTTGCTAACTTGCATATTGTTTTTCATTACAACAAAGCTCTACAAGTTGTTTTGATTCTACAAGAAGATCCTCTTGGTTATATTGAATTTAAAATTATGGTTCCACTTGTATGTCGTCCTCATATTCTACTATTAGCTTTACTTATATTTGTTCATCTTTAAGTACATTTTCATTTTCCTCTCTTTGAACATGCACTAGAAACAATGGTACAATAAGTTAAAACTCAGGTAACTTAAATGGTACTTGAGCTAAGTCAAGCTTCTAAAAAATTATCTTACTGGTAGACTTGAAATTGTTTATATAGTCTTTTTTTAAGAATATGGTATGAGTGCTCACAAAAACTTTCTTATTTGAGGGACTATAGAAGAGTCCACCTCTTATTCCTTTAGGGTATCCAACAAATAAGCATACCTTTATATGAGATTCTAACTTATTTTGGTTTCTTTCTTGAGACACGTGCCAGACCACCCCATATTCGGATATGGCCTAAACTAAGCTAGCACTCTCTTCACAATTCTGTAAGTGATTTAGAAATCATTTTAGAAGGAACCAAGTTTAAAAGGTATACAGTTATTTCTATGGCATATACCCAAAACAAAATAGACAGAGATGAGTAACTAAGCATCTACCTCATCATGTCTTGAAGAGTTCTATTTATTATCTTTGTAACTCCATTTTGTTAGGGCATTCTAGAGGCTAACAACTATAAAACTGTCACTTCTTAAATTAAGTAAAACTTAAATTCTCTAGACAGGTATTCTCCACTTCGATTAGACCAAAGCCCTTTAATTTGGATTCCTAATTACTTTTCTACTTATGTTATACTCCTGAAATTTATTAAAAGTTTCAGACTTTTAGTGTATTTGTAAATGTATCCATATATTGAGTAGTCATCTACGATGTAACACCTCTAACCGAACCATATAGACTCGATCTAGGAAATGCTACCAACATTACAACTGTCATAAAAATAAGACCAAATTTTTTTTTCATTTTCCTCTTTACTGGGTCTACACTCTATTTGTTAATAATAATAAATTCATAAAAAATAATAGTACAAATTTTTAAAAAAATTAACATAATAATAATATTTCAAAATCATAACCCACACATAATGAAAGCTTAACAAAATATTTTAGTTTTATAAACTAATTAAACATAATAAATAAAATTAAAATAAAGTATAACGGAAGCAAAACATATTATTAACTAGGATCATGCAGTTCATCATAGTCAAACACCACTCGTGAAATCCCCAAGTCCACGTTCCACTTATTCAATTTCAGAGCCATTACCTACACACATAAGCTAATAAGAGTGAGTGACAAAATCACTCAGTAAATTCCACAATGCACAAACACACGATATGAAATGCATATGCTCATGTGTGAATCAATTAATTCCTGCTTACTTTTAAATAATTCTTACATAGGTCAAACCAAAACTTCTTTATTTAGTTTGAAAAAGAAAATTTATCCTTTGTTGGACTTCCATACACACATATTTGGGAGCTATTACCAGTCAGTAATCTATATAAATATCCTTTGAATAGCTAAGCAGCATATCCCAAGAGATTTCAAACTATAAAGAGGCATAATTGTGTAAGTAGGGATTAGAAAGAGCAACTTGCATCCTAGCCATGCAAGTATAAACCGATGCTAATAACTCCTGCAAAAAAGCATTAGTCAAACCCTCATTGTGATTCTCAATGAATCCTCCCACATATACAAGTTTGTTTACATGTGCCCATGTAAACCCTACAAATTTAGTAGGATTCATAAAACCAAGCATTTTCTTGTGCGGTTCCATACATATAAAAATTCCATATCAAACTTGTTTAATATTTGCCTACAAGGTATTTCTTTTAAAAACATACTTTACTTTCAAGTAACTTTGAAAGATGTGCATTGTATATAAAACCAAAATTTATCTTCATGCTTGATGCAAATGCCCATGTTTATATACTTGTAATCCTACATACTTTGTTTCATAAGTTAAGAAACTAAGTGCATGTCATAAGTTAAGAAACTAAGTGCATGAACATATATAAATTCATTGTAACCAAAACATATATTTTCAGGGCAAAATATCATTATAAGTACCCTCATAAGTTTTGGCTACCATAACCACAAGTAACAAGTTCTATATCATGCATACATCCCATATTTCCATGTAATACTGTAGTTCTAACAACCTAATTCGCAGAAAAATTTATATATAACATGCATACTAAAATTACAGCAATCTGATTTAAAGAAACATTCAAATGTGCTAAGCATATTAAATTTCAGCAACAATTAACATCATATACGTGTAATTTAACAAACTTAAATACATATAATATGCATGTAAACACACGGCTATTATTCCCTTACGTATTTGATAATAATAAACTTAATATTCAATTATCAAGTCATGCCAAAATAAATCCTATATAATTTTCCAGTAAGGTAATATTTATGAAAAATACTAAATTGCTATATAGTTTACCAAGCAAAGGTGCATATTATTCTACTAATAATCCAGCATCCAATATATCCATATTTGCCTTGAGAGGTCTCATATAAAATAGTACCAAAAATTTCTAGCAAACATTACACAATCTAAAACATAATTGTATCATGATTTCGGAGTATTATTATATATATAAAATTACCCAAAAAATTTCAGCAACATATTATGAATTTAAGTTCACTTATAATATAAATATTTGATTATATATTAAACTAATATGCCTAAAATTTTCCAACAGCAAAATCATTTTTTTTAATGAAAATTGAATTGAATCAAAATTAATTTAGGAAAATTATTGTTTAATACCAACCAAATTGAAACTAATCAAATCTATTCAATAACATGCATATTCGGCCATATATTAATGTTTAACTAAAAAGAAATATTCAATTCTTGACACACACATGAGGATCGGTCATTAGGGTTCTTAAGGTTATATATATAATTTTGTAAAAAGAAAAATTTAATTTTGCATGTATATCCTTATAAATTCTTGGAAAATCCATAAAACTCTTAAACAAATCAAAATTTCCAGCATACTCAATCCATATCATTATATACAATTCATTAATCCAACCATAGAAATTGTTGAAGAAGAAGAGAGATTCAAACAAGCAATAATTAAAATGTAGAATTTGCCTTGAAACTTCAAAAACCCTTGAAACAATAAAATCCTTACTTGAACTCATAGATTTTTGTTTTATCTTTATATTTTGTTTATAATTTTTGGCGTTAAGAGGGGAAGAGATTGCTAAAAAAATTTCCTCCTTGTTGCCTATTAATTTATGAACAAAAAACCTTAGTCAAAACTAGTTTCTTAGTCAAAATAGATTTTCCTAGTTTTTAGCTATTACTTTCCTATTTCAATTAGTAAAGTGTCTAGACACTTAATAATCAAATAATACTAATTAAAAATTAAATTTTATATAACAAAATACATATATGAATGAGCGGCAACTACTTAGACACACACATACATACACATGCACCCACATATGCGACACACACACATGCACAACCACATGATTTCAATTAAGCACATATCAAGTAATTTTTTTAAGGCAGCTATTATCAAATGAAGGTGACAAAGTACTCACACCGTAAGAATCAGTACTTAAAATTGTACAATAAAAACTCATTTTGACTAAAGTTTGACTTTTGGATACATTAAATGGGCTTGAAAGTTAATTTTTGCCATATGAGGAATCCTATTTTAACTCTCATACCATTGTATAAGGCTTGTTGATACAAGTTCGTAGACTGGCGGTATGCATGAATCGGAGTTATGGTGGAGAAGTTACGGCTCTGAGAAATCATGAACAAAATTATAATTTTGACAAAAATTTTTAAAATTTGACCAAATGGCCCCACCTCTTTTTTCTTTGCTTTTTCTTTCTTCCTCCCCCCCCCCCCCCGATTTTCCCTCTCATTTCTCTGCAGATCCTTTCTCTCCTCTCTTTCTTTTTTTTCTTTTTATTTCTTTTTGGAATCACTGGAAAAACCCCTCACCACGGCACCACCACCGATTGGCTGACCCCACATTCCCCATCACTTGCCTCCCCAGTTGCCGTGAACCTGATCTTGCCTACCACCAATTTTCAGTGAGTTTTCTAAGGAAACAAAAAAGGATGCGTCCCTACTCTTTTCGACTCCCTAAGTTCAAATTCAAACTTATTTTTAGCTGAAAATATTTTATTTTGTAGAAATCACCAAAACATCTTAAACTCACCACTTTTCGAAAAGATTCCAACCAAACCGACCACTTTTCAACCAAGCAAGAGGTAAATTCTTGATCTTTGTGCTGAGAGCTTCGATTTGATATATTATACATCAATTTTGGTTAAGGTTTGCAAAATTTTCAAATTTGAGGGTTATAACAATTTTGGGATTTGTATAATTTAGACCCCAATTAGTGTAATTAGATAAATTTAAGTGGTATTAAGAATTATGGAATTAATTAAGGGTGATGGAAGTAATTGGATTGAAGGAATTGGATATTTTGAGAAAGGATTCACAAGTGGGTGGTTAAGTCAGATAAAGTATGCACAATGTTTATTAATTTGGGCTGTTTAAGTGTAGAAAATCATTGTTTTAAATTAAGTGGAATTAAAAGAAAATTATTTTGATATTGTTTAGGATATGCAGCTCGTGCGGACACGGGAGTGGACGCCCTTGAGGATCAGTAGTGATCCCATTTATAAGTGGATTCTATCCAAACATATTTTAAATTACTTTTCCTATTAATTTAAATAATAAGCTTTATTTTGTGATGGCATTGGAAATAAAATTAATTGTGGAAAATAAATATTTTTCCTATATTTTTAATAATAATTATTTAAAAAATTATTATGATATCAAATTATTATGCTATACTACTAGTATAGTTAAATTGTTCTTCGTTGAAGCTATTGGTGAATTTTCATGGATTTTTTTATATATACACCATGTGTCACTTGGATACAGTTATTGATTAAGTGAGATATATGATGATTATATTTATGCGTGAAATGTGTACAGTTTGTGATCCATCTCTGCTGCGCCTTGGGACGCCAAGGGTAGTACGACAGCTCCCCTTCCCACTCATCTTTGTTATGCCTTAGAACACCAAGGGTAGTATAACGGATCTCCTTTTCTCCTATGACTTTATGTAGATGAATTGGCGTATATGAATTTTTGTTTATAGAGTAAACTGTGCAAATATGTTCACCTGATTTTCAATGTTACTAGTATGGTTATTATTATGGTTGTATTTACTATTACTATTATTATTATTATTACTATTATTATTATTATTATTATTATTATTATTTTGATATGAAGGTTTTAGAGAGAGAAGCTCTTGCTTCTTCAGCAGGTTGGACCACTACCGCAGGTTGGACTACTGGATGCAGAGGTGACCACACTAGTTGTGCAGATTAGACGCTACCGTTGCCGTGTTCAACAACTTCGGCAGCTTGGAATCTCCGCGATCATGATTGCTTTGCTGATCGGTAAGTGGGCGAGGTTTGAGCAGCTGGAGTCATCGATCTCATGCGCGTGTGCCTCTGGTTCGTAGTACTGGCTGGTTTGGAGCTTGGGCCATTACGATCTTGCAGCGTTTCTTCCATTAGTGGTACTGGCGTCGTAGGTGTTACGATCTCAAGATTGGGCCCTCGGTTACAAGCAGTCGCGGGTTGGGCTCAAGCATGGATTGTGTGGCATTGGTTGTCACATTCGTGGGTTGTGGGTCTGGAGCTGCTGGGGTTTGAGCTCGTTGTCGCCAAAACCGTGTTCACTGACTTGAGATGCTGAGCTTGTGGATTTGAATCTTGCTTTATCGTGGGTTGGACTTTGGAAGAGCAGCGATAGTGTTCTTCAGTTTCAGTTGGTGGGTTCATAATTTACACCAAGTATTGGTTCAGTGATATCTTGTAAATTGTGCAGTCTTCTGGTTCTGCTGTGGAGTGATTGCAAGAAATTGGACATTGGTAGTTGTAACAATTTTTTAAACTGGTTTGTGTGTTGAATAATCGAATTTCTGCTGAGTATTTGTGGAAATTTTTTTTTAGGATTCTGTATTTTGTTTGCTTCTGTGAGGACTCTACTGTAGTGAGATCATTATTTCTTATTCAATTTGGAAATATGACCTTTGACCCAATTTGGAAAACAAGGGGTATGCACCCCTCTGTAACTGTACATTAATTGGGATTAGATGTAGTTGCTAGCTTACATGCAGGTAGTACCAAACTGGCAAAATTTTTTGGCATTACTAGAGGTGAGGTTGAGGCTGAGGCAATTTACAATAAGGGTAGTATTTCATAGCAATCTTCTTTTGTAGAAGTAATTAATGGTACCATTAATCAAGCTGCATTGAAGACAGTGGTTGGTGGGATCAATTATGCAGGTTTATTATTGTCAGGGGAACAATTAGATTCGGTCCAAACTGTACTAACTCATAAAGGCAATTTTAGCTCTGTCCGTGTGAATGATTTTGCCTATGAAGAGCAAATTGCTCTTTGCTAATTCTCTTTGATTGTTCGCATTGTGTTGTCAAAAGGAGACAAGCCTTGGAAATTTGACGATTTATACTCTAAATTACAAGATATCTAGAAGTTGGATAAATGACAATTGATTTCATTAGGACTGTGATACTTTCAGATTCTTCTATTTTCTGCAGAAGATATGCAAAAGGCACGGTCATTTGGATCATTGAACTTGAAGCCAGGGATAGCTACACTTCAAAATTGGGTAAAAAATTTTAATTCAATAACATAGAAATCGACAAATGCTTAGATATGAATTAGGTTTTATAATTTGAGTTGGGAATACTGTCATCCTCGTATACTCACGAACATTGCAAGAGGCATTGGTATACCTTTAAAAATTGATTACTCTACTTTAGCAAGAAACCATGGCCACTATGCTCGGGTATTGGTTGATATGGATTTAGCTGGGTTTGTCCCTAAAAAACTGTTATTGGAAATGACAATCGACTGCATTGAAGTCGATTTATACTTTGAAATGTTTCCAGATTTCTGCACTTTCTGTCACAGTGTTGGTCATCCCGTAGTCAAGTACAAGTCGGTAATTGGAAAGGCTCCTTCAAAAGTTGGAGCTCAGGGCATCGAAAAAGAGAATAAATCTCCGAGTTTAACACAGGTGTACAAACCGAAGCAAACACCTCCCCTACATGTGGAGTTGAGTACACACTCTGTTCCTACTATCAATGCATTTAAGGTTTTGAATACTTTCGTGACACCCACTCATACTGAGGATATGGCCCACCAGCAGGATGCATTCCCTTCTAGCATGGCTGACATTAATCAAGAAATGAGCATTGCAGCTCGACTAACTTCTCCAAATGTAGGTGCTACTCTCAGCAGGACTAACTTCGATACCAAAGTGGGTAAGAGTGTTCGCATTACATCAGAGAGTGTTCAGACTACATCAAACCACACTACAATTCCTTGTTAGATCACATTGTGGGCGGATGCTTTTGGCGACTCATATGAGGAGCTTGGTGATGATACATATGATACTATCGAAGACGAATGGCCATCCTTGCAAGGTGAAGGTCCTTCAAAACCCTCAAATGAGTTCAATGGTACCCCCTATGTGGATCAACAATCAAATACTATGGCCATGGTTCAGTTCGATCCTTCTGGTGCTCTTACCGCATCGCAACAAAACTTGGATTCAGTTGCTTCTTAACCGTCAGTTTCGAAAACTACTGATCAAAATTTAAGGAATATGATTAAAAGAAATCCAGGTCGACCAAAGAAAGGCGAAACAATTAGAAGAGTGCAGCTATCGACACCGGCGTAGATTAACTTAAACTTGGTGACATCGCATTCGTCAGTCTCCAAAACCACTGACCATAATTTATGAAATATTATTAAAAGAAAACCGGGTCGACCAAAGAAATGAAAAACATTTAGAAGCTTGCAGCTTTCGATGGCAGAATTGGGATTGATTAAGCCTTTCACGCGGGCTTCTCAACACTCTACTTTCTGATTATTTACTATCTTTGTATTGTTTATGATAGCAGTTGCATTATTATCTATCTTTCCTTCGTGTACTTTTTATATTTCTTTAATAAAATTGGCTTAGATTTTTTTTTTTGGTTGTTTGAGGTTAACTATATGCCTTCCCTGACTACTCTAATAGCATAAATTACATCTTTTCGATTATTATTATTATTTTAATAATATATATATATATATATATATTGTTTTATGAATCCACTCACTGAACTAGTCTCATTAGTCTTTGTTTACTAGTCTCATTTTCATTTTTTGTAGTTGGATTTCATGCCCTGGCATCACCTACATTCTCACTTCATCTTTGAGTCTTCTCTTCCTCGTTACAAATATATTGTTACTTTCTTTTTGTTTCAAATTGAGTTATTGTATTTTAATTTATTTTAAAAACTTGTAGATTGCTCTGAGAATAACTTAAGTTAATACCATTTCGATATTGTGTTGAGTTTGATTGTTTTTGTTGAGATTATGTTTCATTTGAAAAATCTTTTGTTGTGGGAAGTCTAGTGGCATTTGCTGTGGCCACTGGACATGTGGTTGGATTTTAAATTTTATGCAAGTACAAATGAGTTAGTCTAAGTTTCAAGGGAGGTTTTGCCAAAATTTCTGTGAAAACTTTGATAGAATTTCTTTAAGATATGATCCATCTCGGGTACGATCCTGTTAGCTTGGTGCTAGAGCATTATGTTTTATTTCTTGTAGATCAGCATATAATTGTACAACATATTTTGGGTTATGCTAAAATATATATATATATTTCAATATTTTTTTATCCAAATTTTCATAATTCCTTAATTGGTTGATATTCTAAATTGTAATTTTTTTTTCATTCTTTCCTATTCATATAGTTTGGTGATGCCTGCCTCCTAGGCGTGGATTAGTAGGGCCACCAACCCTTTTAGGTTAACTGACAATGCTGGTGGGCCAGCATTAAGAGGTAATGTGCTTAAAAGTCTTGTGGAGACGTTGAATATGGGTGCCAAACCTAGACTCTCAGTGTAGACAGCTATGAGATTGAGTGCCACCAATTTTAATGGCACTGCTGATCCTGTTGAGGCGCTATTCTAGTTATCGGTGATTAAGAAGGCTTTGGAAGAAGTGATGGATTGCTCTGACAAAGAAAAGGTTAAGATAATAAGATTTCTCCTGGAGGGGATGTTCGACGATGGTTGGTTGTGAGAAAAAGTATGAGAGAACATACTTGAGAAAGCTCCAAGGTTGCTTTTGACTCCCAATTTTGCCTAGAGGCTTATAAAGAGGCAAAATGATTGGAGTTTTGAGAGGTTAGTATAGGCGAACATGTCATTGGCAGAGTATGAGAGGAAATTCTTAAAACTATCAGAGTTTTGCCACTATATGATTCTGGGTGAGGAAAGGAAGAAAATGAAATTTCTGGATAGGTTGAGTGATGCCATTGTTATAGGTATATTGGGGGCGGTGCATCCTACATGTCAGTCTCTGAGGGATGCAGTTTTGGAAGTTGAGTGCTAGATAATTATGAGGGGATCCAGGCATCGTTCATTCAAGGATACTACTTCAAGCACTCCCAATTAGGGATCCTCTAAAAGAGGAATCTACAGTTCAGGATCCTCATGTAGTGGCAAATTTAGATGGTCCAGGCCAAATTCAAGTGTGCAGTTAGGGCAAACAAGCAACCGAAGTATGAGATCTGGTTAGCAGTTTACTAGTTCAGGTAGCAGCTCCTATTAGAGGCCATAGTTAGAGGATAGGATTCGAGTGATGTGTAACATATGCAACCATTATCGTAGTAGATTTTGCCAAGGGACAAATGCATGGTTCTATTATGGACAGTCTAGAAAATTCATGAAGGAATGTCCTTTTCTCATTTATAGTAGCATGAATACCCTAAGTTTGGATCTTGAACCTCTGGATCCGGTATCTGCCCTCAACAGTTTAGTGGTAGTACAGGGCGAGGTGTTCATGTTGGACAAAACAGAGCATTTGATAGTGGAGCACAATCTACACTAGCTTGTATGAGTAGCAGTAAATGTGGATGATCCTCAAGTCAAAGAAGGGTGTTTGCTATAACAAGATGCATAGGCTACTCCAAATGTGGTGACAGGTACATTATCTCTTTTTTGGAGTGGATGCTTATATTCTTATGGATTATGGAGCTGCATATTCTTTTGTATCACGTAGATTTGTTACACAATCTGATTTACCATTTATACCTTAGATTTGGAGTTGAAGGTTCTTACACCTATAGAGGCTTCCTTATGACCAACACAGATGCTAAGGAAATGTCTTTTCTTTATTGGTAGACTGATGATAGAAGCAAATATAACCTTAGGGTTTTTTGATGTCATAGCCTGTGGTGAGGTTATTTAATTTTTTTAGCCAACTTTTATAAGAATTAAAATTTTAGCTATTTTTTATTTAATACTTAATGTTTTACCCAACTATCCATTTTTTGGCTCATTTTTCTACTTCTTTATTTGACGAAGCCAGCACCATTGCCTCCTCCTTTTTCTTCTTTGGTTGAGCAACAAGCATTTGAATGTATTCATTTTGAAATTTTTTTTGTTAGAAAATACTTGGGTATTTGAATATATGTATGGAATGTGTTAGAAGTAATAAAATGAGTTGAATGCTTAAAGGAAGTTATAATACTTGCTAAGTGTTTGAATATATGCTTTAGTGAAACTTGAACATTTAATTGTATATGTTTTTGAGTTACTTATGTTTAAATCCAACTAAATTTGAATAAATGTTAAATTGAAAAAAAAAATTATTATGGCTCGATCGGCGTCGCCACCAATGGGTGATGGCGGTGGAACCAACAGACCATGCCTGAGGGTAGGATGCAAGACACATGCACATGGGTCTGTTAGTGCCCTCAGTACTAAACCTCACCACCAAAGTATGGCTTGATCACCAAGCTCAACTAAGCCTCATCATCAAAACATGGCTTGGTGGTGCCCTCACCATCAAACTCTACCAAACCTCACAACTAATACATGGCTTGGTGGTGCCCTCACCAACAAAATATGGCTTGGTAGTGCCCCAACCACCACCACACTCCATCAAGACTCACCACCAAGGCATGGTTTGGTTGTGCCCCCACCACCAAGCCCCACCAAGCCCCATCAAGCTTCACCCTGACCACCACCTGATGGTGCCCCCACCATCACCACCAATTTACAATTTGGTGTATACATCATACATAGTTGATTTTTGTACATTAGTACGGGTGGTTGGCCAAAGAAGAAGAATAGAAGGGTTAGTGGTGGCGGCTCGACTATGGCATAAAAAATTTTAATTTAGGGGAATAAAGGTAATTTTAGGCTACATTTTAATTTCTTGTTAAATTGGCTTCTTTTAATAAAATGATGGTAGGCCAAACTATGACATCAAAAAACCCATAATCTTAATAGATCTTGAAGATTTGGATGTTATTTTTGGAATGAATTTTCTTACGACAAATCATACATTAATGGATTGTTTTCACAAGGAGGTCACTTTTAAAATACTGGGGTTATTGGAAGTAGTGTTTTATCGTGAATGTAAGCCTTCCACCACAAGTTTGATTTCAGTTTTTACAGCTCAACGTTTACTACGTAAAAGATGTATGAGTTATTTAGCTTATATTATGGACACTCAAGTTGATGGGATGAAACATGAGGATATTCTCGTAGTAAAGGATTTTTCAGATGTGTTTCCGGATGATGTCCCTAGGTTACTCCCTGAAAGGGAAATATATTTTACTATTGATTTGATTTTGGGCACAAATCCTATTTTATTACCGTCTATAGGATGTCTCCAGCAGAGTTAAAGGAATTTAAAGTTTAGTTGCAGTTGCAGGAGTTGATGGATAAATGATTGGTCTGACATAGTATATCACCTTGAAGTGCACCGGTGCTATTTGTTAAAAAGAATGATGGATCTTTAACATTGTGTATTAATTATTGGCAACTAAATAAAGTAACTATTCGTAATAAGTATCCTTTGTTTTGATCAATTTGACCAGCTTCAAGGTGTTAAGGTGTTTTCAAAGATTGACTTGAGATTGGGTTATCATCAGTTAAGAATTATAGATTCAAACATTTGAAAAACTGCAATCCGAACTTGGTATGACCATTATGAATTTTTGGTTATGTTGTTTGTACTTACTAATGCTCCTGCAACATTTATGAATCAAATGAACCGAGTTTTTTGCCCATTCTTAGACTAGTTTGTGATAGTTTTCATTAATGATATAATGATTTATTCAAAAAGTGAAGTTGAACATGAGATGCATTTGAGTTGGATGTTGCAAACTTTAAAGGAGCATTGACTTTATGCTAAGTTTAGCAAGTATGAGATTTGGTTAAACAAGGTGGTCTTTTTGGGTTATGTAATTTATGCTAAAGGTATTTTTGTGGATCCACATAAAGTGGAGGCTATATTGAATTGGTAAAGATCTACAAGTGTAACTGAGGTGAGAAGTTTTCTAGGCTTGGTTGGAAATTATCGTCACTTTGATAAGGGTTTTTCTAAGATAGTAGCTCCACTTCATCATTTGACCTTGAAGGGGATTAAGTTTAACTAGAATGATATGTGTGAACAAAATTTTCAGCAACTCAAGCAATAGTTGACTTCAACATCTGTTTTAACATCCCTGATTTTAATGAAGGATTTGTAGTATATTGTGACGCATCTTATTAAGGTTTGGATTATGTTCTTATGCAACATGAGAGAGGTTGCATATACCTCCTGACAACTTAAAAGACATGAAGTAAAATATCTTGCTCATGATTTGGAACTGACAGCTGCAGTTTTTACTTTAAAGATTTTGAGATATTATCTTTACAGTGCCACATATCAGATTTTTACAAATCATAAGAGTCTTATGTATATTTTCTTTCAAAAAGAGTTGAATACGAGACAAAGGAGGTTGGCGGAGTTGATAAAAAAAATATTATTGTGTCATTGATTATCACTTAGGGATGGTAAATGTGGATGCTAATGCTTTAAGTAGGAAGACTCTTTAGCTCATGTACAAACAGTCTGGTTGCCTTTGATTGTGAAATTAAAGAAAATGGGAGTTAGATTGGATTTGTGTGATTTTAGAGTTCTTTTGGCTAGCTTCCATATTTGACCGACACATATTGATCGAATCTGGGAAGCACAATTTTATGATTCTTAACTAATGAAAATTAGAAGTGAAATTGATATAAGGTAAATGACATATTTTAGTGTTAAAAGAGATGGAGCTTTGGTTATGGGTTCTAGACTTTATGTTTCTTGCTAACGAAAAAATAAAAAGGGAGATCCTTGATGATGCATATAGCTTTGCATATGCGATACATCCATAAGCACAAAAATATTCCGAACCTTACCAGATCATTATTGATGGTCAAGTGTGAAAAGAGAAATTATAGAATATGTGTCTAAGTGTTTGATTTGTTAGTAAGTAAAAGTAGATAGACAAAAGCTTTTAAGACTTTTGTAACCATTGCATGTTCCAGAGTTGAAGTGAGAATACATTACCATGAATTTTCTATTCAAGTTTCCATGTACCCATAGGCGACATAATGGAATTTGGGTGATAGTAGATCAACTTACTAAATTTTCACACTTTTTATCGGTTAGAGAAACGTATTCCCTACAAAAGCTTGTTGAATTATTTATGGAGGAAATTTTAAGGTAGCATGGTGTACTTGTGTGTATCATATCTGATCGAAACACATGATTTACCTCTAGGTTTTGGCGAAATTTACAAGAATCTTTGGGCACTGAGTTATGTTTTAGTATAACATTTCATCCTTAGACAGATGGACAATCAGAGAGGATTATTTTGACTTTAAAGGATATGTTGAGATCATGTGTTTTGTAATTTAAAGATATCTGAGACTCTCATATACCATTAATAGAGTTCACCTACAATAATAGTTATTATTCTAGCATTAGTATGACAATATTTCAGGTATTATATGAGAGATGGTATAGAACTCCTTTATGTTAGGATGTGGTTGGTGAAAGAAAACTTATAGGGCTTGAGTTTGTATAGATGACTATTGAAAAAGTTAAAGCAATCTTTAGTAAATTGAAGGCGGCTCAAGATAGACAAAAAGGTTATGTAGATAATTGGAGGAAAGATTTTGAGTTTGATGTAGATGATTAGGTATTTTTGAAGTTGTCACTTTGGAAAGGTGTAGTATGATTTGTGTCCTATGAGATTGTTGAGAGGATTGATCTAATAGCTTACGGACTTGCACTACCGATAAAACTTTCTCGAATACATGATAAATTCCATGTATGAATGTGGCACAAGTATATTCCTGATCCTTCCCATGTTTCAGAGGCTTCGACAATTGAAATAGAGGATAATTTGACTTATGAAGAGCAATCGATTCAAATATTTAACCGAAGAGATCAAGTGCTTCGTAATATGACTATTCCACTTGTGAAAGTCTTAAGGAGGAAGCATGGTATGGAGGAAGCCACATAGGAGCCCGAGCAGCAAATGCGAGCTCAGTATCCATATCTTTTTCAAAACTGAGATATGAATTTCGTGGACAAAATTTCTTTTAAATGGGGTAGATTGTAAAGATTGGTACTCATAATTGTACAATAAAAACACATTTTGACTAAAGTTTGGCATTTGGGTACAAAGGGGGTAGTCTAAGTTTTAAGGGAGGTTTTGCAAAATTTCTATGAAAATTTTGGTAGAATTTTCTCGAAATAGGACCCATTTCGGGTATGATCCTATCACACACCCTCCTATAGCTTGAATATTTATTAGTTCGCGCGCGTCAGTATGCACCAATTCTAGTGGTTTAGTAGCGTGATATCCTTTCGCCTTAAAAGGCTTTTAATCATTTTACATTCAATATTGGTATAAATTCAAAGACTAAGGAACTTAGAATCCTAATTTTTGGCAAACCATGTATCATGTTAGGATTAATACGACCTAATCGTAAATGTTAAATGTAAATTTCATTTGAAACTTTTCCTTTTCTTGGCGATTCGATTATGCTCATCATCCACAATTTTAATATTATTAATATTATAGGACATAAGTGTAACACATCTTAACTAAGTTCCTTAGATCAAATGAGAACAAGGTGGCTACGAAAGTAAAACATACGTAGTTTACGTAAGTTTCAAAACAAATTTTGAATTAATTTTGATAGACAATGAAATCCTATACTTTGACAATCTCAAGTATCACTTTAATAATTAAACTTAAACTTTAATCAATTGTCAAAAATAGATTCCATACTTAATTAAAATATAAATAATAAATTAAACATTATCATGCAGCCTTTAACTAAGTAAACTGAAATACATTATTACAACTTAAATACATTTAATCCAAATTAATTTGTATCCCAAAAGATTTCCACTTGAGCCATCTGGAGTTGTCCACCCTACAAGTTGTTGACTAAACAAAAACTTTTATTCATTGTTACTTGAAAAAAAAAATTAAAACTAAGACTTGAGTTTATAAATTCTAGTAGGTTTCTCAGTCACATCAGACACATCACAATAATGCCATCATAACTTCATAATTAATCAATGCATAATTACTTACTTAAAAAGTCCAAACTTATTTAAATTCATACCATATTATAATACAAACAACTTGTAACAATATACATATCATACTTACAATGTAATTATGATTCATGAACTTAATACATAATAGTTGAATTTTTTATAAAGCAGGCATTTCAATATGAACTCATAGCCTATTGTCATATTATAGGGTTGCATGCATAGTAATCTATCTTATAGCATAACACAATAAGCATTTCAATCGAATTTATAGCTTACATAGTTTGTCATTATTAAACTTAAATATTTATATAATGCACTTTTAAAATACTAACTATATGCAATATACAATTCGAAGTCCGTTGTACATTTATTATACTTATGCATGCATGTATGATAAGTCTACACATAAATTATTTAGTTTAATTCTTGATCAAAGGAACAAGCATGCCACATACTAATTCCAAATCACCAATCTAAAATAATGATTGAGTAATTACAATATTAATTTCGTACTCACAATTTATAGAAATTACGTAACTAATACATTAATAAAATCATAACTTATTATATGCTCAATCAATTGACACAATGCCAATGGAAATATGTCAATTCAAATGTCCACATAATCACAAATTATTATTATTTTTTAGAATTTTCTAAAAGCAATAAATAATTTGTTAAAATTATATATTTCAAACTATCCATGCAAGAAAACATAGACCCAAATAGGTTCCCTAATTAATATCTAATTCCACAAAATTTTGATCAACCTAAAACCAGTGCCAAATCAACCATAGAATGTTTTTCTATCATAAATTCCCCATAATTAGGTTTTAAATTTAAAACCTAAACTAATAATCCATTCCAAAAGCAATAATCTAAAATCTGAAAAATCTCAGAAAATTCATAAAACTTTCAAAAATAAAAATTCCAAGACACAAATATTTATAAGAGTATTGATTATGATTTGTAAAAAGTTCAAGGTTAAAGTAAGCCATTGAAAACCTATAGGAAAATCGGACTTAACATAATTTTTTTTATTAAACACAGTGGAATTCAAAAATTCATAATTAAATATAGAAAAATCATATTGGGGTGAAACAAAAATCAAAATACTCACAATTCACTATACAATCCAAGATAAACCACCCATGAAATTCAAACAACATTAATGGGTCACAAAAATTCAAACACTCCCAAAACAAAGACAGTTTTTTATAAGTTTTCTGGTAAAAGTTTAATAAAATGCATTAAATCAACCAACAACATAACTACAATGTGATAGGAATCCTACCTTGAGTTCATATATTCTTGAAAAATATATTAATAGCTTAAGTCCAGTTAATCTCCAACAACAGGCAAAGAAAACTCAGCGCTCCCTCTCTCAACACTCAGTTTCTACTCTTTCAAAATTTACAGCAAAGTAAAATAAAATAACATGAAGTAGTTTGTTTTATATAGACTTTTAGGAGATAGATCCAGAAATGCCACTGGCGAAACTCCTTATTCACTCTCTTTTGGAGAGGAGACTGTGCTTTTAGTGGATATTACCATCCTAGTTATCATGTTCAATACTTTCTTCTTGATCGGGATAAGATAGATCTCAGGGTAGAGCTCGACCTCATAGACAAGAGAAAGGACTAGGCCGAGATGAGTATTGAAACCTAGCAATAAATGTCAGAGTATTCTAAAGAGGTCGGGTAGAGGCAAGACTATAGCCAATGAGGTGAGGATTCCTTGCAACCAGAAAAAGATGGTCAATGGGGGCACCTGTGTGAACACCAGTGCACACTCTTTGACACCTAAGTCACCATCTCTTTCAATTAAAATTGGTAGAAACTGGAATAAAAGTGGTTAGGGCACTAGTTCAACTAAGCAAGGGTTATGGAGATCCCTTCGACTTCTGGTCTTAATTTTTGTTCCAAAAGTCCCAACTCAGATGCCTAGTCTTTACCTTTTACACAAGGGTGGCCGAGTTTTGGATGGATGACACTTGACATGTGCTCTTTTAAGATGTCACCACCTCACTTTACCACGGATCTAACAAGGTTTTTGTAATCAAGGTGAAAGTTGAGGAGCGTGCTAGAGGTCATACTTGCTGAAGTATGGTTAGTACAAGTAACACTCTCTAAACGATACATGAGCTTTTTAGTAGGTCCTAGGATTAGCTCAAGCTCACCAGGAAGAGTCAAGGTCTTCTCTAAGTCGGCGTAAGTCAACTTTCCTTTTCTATGCAAAAGGGAAGACCTGTCTGAGATGAGCTTTAATTATGGCAGTGACTACTTAAGGAAAAACATTATTTGCCGTTCTCACCTACCACCTCAACAACATTTAATACATGTTAGACACACTTAGTCACACGAGAATTACATAGGCTAGCATGCTTTCTGTTGTAGTGTATTCTTTTTCTTCCCTTTTAAGCTTTTGCTTAATTTCTTTGGGCACGTGGTTTTATGTCAAATTTGCTATGGTCATTAGTCCTGCCCACAGTGGAAGGGGTCTAGAGGAGGCCTAAGGGGGTAAGATTTTACCCGTAATAGTTGCCTCCAGTCCTTTCCTCATATTTCATAGATGAAGTAAAGGTTAAAATAATAGGTAGGATGATGCCTTGCTTTGGACCCAAGGTACAGCCGTGACCTTAGTTTTCAAATGAGGCTATGCTCCACCTTGCTTGGTGGGGATGGCCTATCCTACTGAGAGATTTTTTGAGGGATTTATTTCAGATAGATGGGTTTGTTATGAGCTCGTGGATTTTTGAATCACTTAATTCGGAGTTAGATTAAGAGAGTTATGATTTTTAACATATAATTGGTTTTTTAGGGGGAAAAAAAACTAGGTGACATGTTTCTCAATTTTTAATGTTTTTGATAAGGTTCCAATTTTTAATATTTTGTAACATATTTTTCCCTTTAAACTAATTGAGTCATGATCATTTTAGATTTAGAATGATGGATTTTCGATTTAAAACGAATGAGATATGATTTTTCAAATTTTGCTATTTTTTTTTTTTCAGAAAAATGGGATTTTTGAAAGTAGGAAGTAAAATAGTATGTTATATTGGTTTTAGAACATAAAGAATTGCACTACCTTGTGTTTAGGTTGAGAATTGGAGTGTGATTTGGGAACTTTGAAATTAAGAGATCAATGTAAGTACCACACCCTTGTTTGTTAGTTTTTCCATATAAGATAGGAGGTTCTATGAATTATTTGTTTGCTGGGATTTTAGGTGTATGACTATTATTATTTAATATGTATTAAAGTTTGCAAGAAATTTTAGGTGATTTATTATTGTTATTTGGTGTGTATTAATGCTTGCTGGAATTTTCTAAAATAAATGATATAGGTATGCTATATAGTTATGAAAGCCAATTTTTTACTTGGAATATATTATGTATTATATATGAATGTTTTCTTATGTAATTATATGTATATATGTATGCAAAATTGAGATTATGCTAAAAGTATAAATTACATGTATGATCTTAGCATATCCATACATGAGCATGAAAGCATAATAAAAAGGGTTTTGTTTTATGCTAAACAAAGTTTGATTTCCGAAAAGTTTTATAAAACTAAAGTGTTTTATAAAAGAAATAGTCATGGTCATGCATTGTAGGCAATATTTGTAAATATGAAAGAAGTCTTTGAATGTGTTTGTTCCATTTAAGGGAGGCTCAATGATCCGGTTTATTGAGAGATGAGTTTACATTAACACATGTAAATGTATAAGTATATGTGGAAGGACTCTTTAATGACCACAATGAGGCATGGCTATCACTCTTCGTGAGAGTTTGTGACAAAACTTAACTTATATGGCTAGGATGCAAGTGTGATTGTCTTCACTTATACTCATTATTAAAAAAATTTCCTACTGTGACAACGTAAAATTGTCAGTAAAGCCTATTTTTTGCCACTATACCTATATTTGTGACAAAAAACGAGAGTCACTGAGTGGACACAAAAAAGTAGACGCTAATTCTACTTCAGTGACAATCAAATGATAATATTATTGATGTCAATTTACTTGTGATAAGTTTTCATTTTGTCATTGACTCTTAAACATTTGTGTCAAGAATTTTTATCACAATAAGGTTAAAAATTTATTACTGAATCCAGACTATTTGTCACTGATTGCATCCAAAAATTTAGTCAAATTTCGACTTTCTGTGACAATATATGTTTCAGTGACAACTCATACTCTTGACACGGAATGATACCGTGTCAAAATGAATATGTCATAGACACTATCTGCGATATACTACACGTTTATCATATTAAATATTTGTGACATTAGTATTTTTCACATAATGTATTTGTGACATTCTATATAATTATCACAATACATTACAGTGACAATATTTGTTGATACTAAAAGTATCTGTAACATGGGTAATATTTGTGACAATAATTGTTAGTGACAATGTAAATTATCACAGAAACTATTAGTGTCGAGTTCGATTGACATAAATAATTTTCATTCATAATATAATATAATGACTCTATTTGTTTCGTCACTGTAAGATATTGTAATTGTTATTTATTTGTTAGTGACAAGTAATATTATCATAAAAAAATATTAGCATCGAATTTTGTATTGACAAATAATATTCATTCATAAGTTAATAATACAATGAACATGTATATCTCCACGGTTCTATCTATAACTCCATGATGCAATGAGTAGACAGCTAACCAATTGCTCAGTACTTCCCACCACCGCCACCAAGCTTTGGACCCTTTGGTACAACTCCCTTAGAAAAGTTGGTCTTCCCTTGTGTCTTCGAAATCTTTGTCATCACTTCTACTTTTTTTGTTTTCTTTTCATCCTTTGTTTTCTTGATCTTCTCCTTGATTTCACTACATATCAACAATTTCAAAAATCCTCAGGATGATGATCAAAAAATTAATTTTGATACCATTTCAAATAAAATTGAAAATGTTGTAACTACTTATAAAAACCACGTAAAATTAACAAGAAATGCAAAAGAAAACAGGAGATGGAAATAAGCTAAAGACAATTGAGAAAAATGAAGGTAGTAATTCTGCATACCGGAGCGCAACTTCCCTTGCAGCATCACGAACTTCTGTAGATCTCTTCTTCTGGATAACTTCCAAGGTGGCACCCATGATAGACCTAGAACAAGGTTTCTTAGTGGCATGCCTCCTCTTCTTTACAGCCTCTTGGGCTATATCCTAAAGATTATTGAGGCAAACATAATTTTCACAAACAAGCCATCCCCTAATTTCTCCTAAGTCCTGCCATAGGAGAGCCAGCTACTCCTACATGGGGAGATTGGAACCAACCTTGTTTTGATTTACCAATAATAGGGGTCTCAAGCAGCATGCTCTGCAGCTTTCCTTCTTAGATGATCTCTAAGGTCGAGTGGAAGGCGCCATCGCCCTCCTCTGGCGCAGACTACTCTTGGTATCCTATGTCTTCCGAGAGAAGGTTCATCCCTTTGTGAAGCTCATGAGGGACTCTTTCTTTGGCTCCTTCATTTTCCTGAGGAAATCATGGATTCATCGGGAGGTGTGCTCTTTACCCTTAGGAAGGTGTTCTTCTATAGTGGTCATGAGATCTCACAACAAATCTGTCATGTTAGGCTGGGGCTAACCTTTATTCTAGGGCTTGGTTCTTTAATCATCTTTTCGTCGCGTGTGAGCTGGATTGTCCACGTCCTATTTAAGTTGCATCTTAAGTGGTGACGTGGTTGGTGTGTGTTCCTTCGACTACACCTCCATGGGACTTACACGAGAAGGCCTAGGTCCCTCCTGTGTCTACCTCCTAAGGAGGTTGTTGGCATGGTAACTTGAGGCTCAAAGGTTGAGCTAATTGGCTGCTGAGTAGTGGACCTAGTTTCTTATCCACGAGACCTTCCTACCATCTCTTAGGAAGTAGGCGTGGCTTTTAACCACGTGGGAGTAAGCATGCTTATTCATCAAGTATATATACTGGTAGAGAATGTTTGTCAAATATTTCAGTAAACGGTATCAACTGTTATCGCCAAATTTTCATGCCTACTTTATAAGGTTAGGCTCAGGTATAGTGGGTCATGCTTATTGGCTATAATAGGCAACTATTAGGTGGAGTTGGTACTTTTGAAAAGGGAGAGTTTTTGAAGAGATCGGGTGGAGGCAAGACTATAGCCAATGCAGTGAGGATTCCTTGCAACCAGAAAGAAATGGTCAATCGGGGCACCGGTGTAGACACCGGTGCGCACCCTTTGATGCCCAAGTCACCATCTCTCTCAACTAAAATGGATAGAAAATATAATACAAATGGTTAGGTCATTAGCTTAACCAAGCGAGGGTTCTTAAAATACCTTAGACTTCCGATCTTAATTTTTGTTCTAAAAGTCCTCACTTAGATGCCTAATCTTACCTTTTATATAAGGGTGGCTGAGTTTTAAATTTGTGACACTTGGTGTGTGCTCCATTGATATGTCCCCACATCACCTTACCTCAGGTCTGGAGAGTGTTATGTGATCAAGATGAAAGCTAAAGAGCATGCTTGGGGCCAGGCCTGCTAATGTAAGATTAATCGTACTAACCCTCTCTGAAAGATACATGTCATTTGGTAGGTAAGCCTTCCAATGGGTCTTAGGCTAGACCCAAGCTCACCAAGAAGATTCGTGATCTTCCCCAAGTCAACGCAAGTCAACTTTCCTTTTCTATGCAAAAAAGCAGACCTAACTGAGTTGAGCTTTAATTATGACAATGACTACTTAAGGGAAGACCCATTCTGCTATTCCACCTACCACATAAGCATCATTCAATGCTTGTCAAGCACACTTGGACAGGAATCATGTGGGCTTGCATGCTCTCAAGGACAACATGGCCTTTTCCTTCCCTGGTCAAAGGGTTAATTGAACTCCTGCTTAATTTGTTTGGACTTGTTGCTTTATGTCAAATGGGTTATGGTTATTGATCCAGTCCACAATGAAAGGGGTCTAGAGGAGGTCCAATGGGGTGAGATTTTTCCCATAACAATAAATGTTGAAAGATGATGCATAACATAGTGTTTTAGGTATTTTGCTTGCATTCAAATCAAAATTTAAGCTTCCAAGTGCTGAAATTGGTAGATTTTAATTTAACACTTATGACATTCATATGCCAAATTGTTGGGAAAAAAAATATAGAAGATCAACATGACACATTATACTTTAGAAAGTGAGAAATGTTTAAAGTTTTATGAAGAAAAAATTAAGATAAATCTTACATAAATATTTTGTTCCAAACATTTTAAAATTATTCATCACAAGAAAAGTTAATCATCAATAGTGAATTATTCTCTTAATTGCCTATAAAAGAAGACAATAATTCTAAGGGCACCAATATGTTTATCAATTTCATTTATCAATGATATAATATGATAATCCATGCATGCTTATTTGATTCGTTTTAACTTTTTAAATTTAAAGGGTCATATTTCTATAGTATAATAATTATTAATCAATTAGTTTGTGATACTTCAACTATCATGGTAAGGATGTTGGTTAAATTTTTTGGTGGCTATATCACATTGTTGGAAAGAAGATTAGTATTATTATTGGCAATTATTATTTGTATTAATAAATGGAGTTATTGTAACATTACAGTGACTAATTAGTAGGTGACAAACCAAAATGTACATGTAATGCAAAATATACTTATGCCAATACTTCATTTTATATATATAAAAAAATGAAAATAGAAAGATAAAATTGTGCTTTTGAGCTTGTAAACAGAATAAGATGATAGTATTTTACTTATATTCTGAAAATTTGAATCGATTTTTATATTTTAATAAAAGGGGAGAGGTTGCAAAGAAAACAAAAATTTAATAAAAGTAATATAAAATATAAAATTAAATGGCAAGTGTCAAATGTACAAAACGTATTTTGTGAATAAAATAAATAAATTTTGTTTAATAAACCTACACCATGGATACCGACCGATCGATGCGGTACTGAATATTTCAATGACTGTCGGCTTATTGGGTGGTTAATGATAAAAAAGAAAGCTCCATTGGTTTTGGTGATGATTATGTAACTCCAACAGACAGTTATATATACATATATATATATATATGGGATATTACTATATTACTCCTCTAAATTTAATTAAAAAAAAACTTATACAGGTATGAAAAATAGCATTAAACCCCTTATTATTAATTTTTTACTGTCTAAATTAACATTTAAAGGGAAAATATATTATTTTAAATTAAAATAAATAAAAAATATTAAAACTTAAAAAATTAAATTAATAATCTTTTAAATAAAAAATATTCTCTCTTCCCTCTTCCCCCTTCCCCTCCTATCTTGTTAAGGGTTTATTTAATCTTTGAATTCCAAAAATAATATAATTATATTTTAAGAATAAATTAAATTTTAAAAATTGATAAACCAAAATCTTTATCTTTAGCTACTAATCCAACTTACAAAGGTTCTGGGCAAATTCATTGAAGATTTCTTTTCTTTTTCAAACAAATATAAGATTACGCATTTCTTAGAGTGGGAGAGATATAGTTTTTCAAATCAATTGCATGAGTGAGAGCAATTGTAGCATAAGCCAGATCTAGTTTTTCATAAATATGAGGTTCTCGTCTTAATCAACCATATCAATTATTGAAGGAGGATTCAACAATGGAGGAATCGGCTTCATCGTCTCCTTCTTGGTGCTTCAGCAACAAAGATTGAGATGCTCAACTCTAACTATAGATCTACGACTATTGGCGGCCAACCTATTATCGTCCTCCTCTAAAAAGTGGCGAAAGCAAAGGAGAGCAGAAAGAAAAGAAAGGGACCGTGAGGATGATGGACAAAAGAGAGGAAGAGAGAAGGAGAGTGAGAGGAACAAAAAAATATGAAAAAGAAAAAAAAAAGAGGCTATTATTATACTTACCCTCAAGTTTGGTTAAAAATTAGTCACCCTATATGGGTATGAAAAATAGGATCAAACCCCTTATCATTAATTGTTCACGGTTAACATTTGAAGGGTAAATATATCATTTTAAATTAAAATAATTAAAAAAATATTAAAAATTAAAAAAATTAAATTAATTATCTTAAAAAAGAAAAAGGATTTTATCTCCTCTCTTTCCCTTCCATCTTTCTCGTGGCTTATTTAATTTTTAAATTACAAAATTGTTGGTAACTATTTATGTACGCCCATGATGGGTCGTTATAAAAATTCAAATCAAACTGCCATTTGACAGTTATATATATTATAATATATGTAGAACACGTGGGTTATGAACTTAAGTCTGAGAAACAAAAGAGCATGCATGAATATACAAAGGTCTGCGAATGTATGTAAACCAACAACGTGAGAAAAAAAAAAATTTCCACCAAGATTTTACAACAAGGCATTTACATTGTAAATTAAGAAGAATTTCGAATTGCATGATTTTCATTCAAGACCATTTGAAAATCACATCACATTGAACAAGACTGAGCTGCAAGGTTAGACTAGGTTTTATTATTTACTGTAGTTTTATGTTATAATTTTCCATTATTGGTATCAGAGCTTGAAAATGTGATGCATTTCTGGATAGTTTACGGGTTAGAAATCATGCAATCTATAGGTATTGAAATGAAAAATAAAAACACGTATTTGTAGCCTTTATAGTGAAAGTTTGGTGTTTATATGTTTTTATACCTATATAAAAAAGTTTTTTTTTTTGTTGTTTTGATGTCTGAATATTGTTTATGGAGTTGAAAAGAGAAAAACGCCATCAATTTCGTTGAAAATTGTGGTCAGACGAAGATTTTAGAGCGGGGTCTAGGAATGACCCTGTTGCAGAAGGAAAACAACCCATCTAAAGGTTGAAGATAGGTGACGTTAGCAATTCTGTTAAAAAAATTTAATCAAACTGATGACGCCAGCATAGTCAAGATCATTTTGACTTTGGCCCGATTTGACCCGTTGACCCACTTTGACCCGTTGACTTTGACCTGAAAAAAATTATTATTATTTTTATTATTTTATTTGTGTAAATTTTTTTAATTTTAGTTGGATAGAATAATTATATTCTATGTCTTATATTAATTAAAATTTTCACAGATGTTGACTAATGAAGATTATATGAATTACAAAATGAACATAAATCATACAATAAATACTCACTTAGGCATAATGATTTCAAAGGGGTGTTCTGAATATTATTTTTGTCCATAAGATTTTCTAGATCTATATTGGAACAAATAGACTAAGTTCTATAATTATGAGATACAATGTATTGAAAGATAAATAGAAGCCTCGACGACTTTTCGATTTCATTTTTGTATTTAACTATTGTGGTTTTAGTATATTATATTCCAAAACTTATGAATGCTAGTTTTGTTATATTTTAAGATAATTCCTTTTATATCTCTATATAGGAATTGTTAAAATAAGGGCATTTGTATTTAAGAATATCGTGGCTGAACTGAATAAGGGTGAGAAACTCAATGGCTACAGTTACGACATGGAGTTGTAAAATTCAACTCATTTTGGAGGAGCAAGAAGCCACTAAACCATTGAACCATGTGATGGTAGAACCTAAGCATGGCAATACTGCTTAACACATGAGGGACTCTGAGACTTATGTGACTTGGAAGAGAACGAACACTATTGCTCACATCACGTTGCTGAACAGTATAGACGATGCTGTGATGTGTGAATTTAAACAATTTGAAACCGCTCATGCTATGTGGATGGCCCTAAAAGATAAGTTTGGTGGCACCTCAGTTACTAAGCTTAGGAAACTAACTAACAAGTTTAACACTTACAAGAAGCGCCCTAATCATACTATGGCTCAGCATCTCAAGGAAATGTCAAACATGATTAGAGAACTGAAGTCAGCTGGACATACTCTCACAAATGAACAATAGGGTTTAGGCTGTGATTAGATCCCTTCCCAATAGTTAGGAACATATGAAGATTCATATGACTCACAATGAAAATATCAACACTTTTGATAATATAGCCCGTCACTTGAAACTAGAGGTAGAGCGCCTTAAGGCTGCTGGAGTCTCTAATGAGCTTATACAATGGTTTCTGGCTATAACAAAGGTTCCATCTCGAAGCAAAAGTGGAAAAATTACAAAGTCAAGGGCAAAGGGAAAGCTGAATAATTTGGCCATTCTGACAAAAAAGAATAAGGCATGGGGGCGCAAGCGAGGCAAATGCTTTGGTAAGAAGGATAAGAGTAAGATGAAATGCTACAACTATGGCAAATTGGGTCATTTCCTTTGTGAATGAACTGAGCCGAAAAAAGTACAATCCAATTCAAACTCCATTGATTTTAATACAGTTTTTGTTTCAAGTTCTGTTTTATTAAATGAATCTCGTCCTACATGGACTATAGACTCAGGAGCTACCGGCCATGTAGAAAGAGAAAGAAAAGCTTTTGTAGAGTATCATTGGATTCCATCTCAAACTAGATGGATATATGTAGGGAACAATTCTAAAGTAGAAGTCAAAGGGATCGGCACCTACAAGTTAATCATGTGTGATGACCATATTTTACTTTTTCATGATGTTCTTTATGTACCGAAGATTCAACGAAATTTAATTTCCTTCTTAGCTTAGGTTATATTTTAATTTTTAAAGACAATGATTTGAATATTTTTCTTAATTCAGTATTAGTAGGTACTAGTTATATATTGGATGGTTTTATAGTGTTGGACACTAAGGTTGACTATTGTGTTAATGAAAGTTGCTTTTCTTATTTACATCTACTAGTAA
Source organism: Rhamnella rubrinervis (assembly GCA_007844105.2). Classification (NCBI taxonomy): domain Eukaryota; kingdom Viridiplantae; phylum Streptophyta; class Magnoliopsida; order Rosales; family Rhamnaceae; genus Rhamnella; species Rhamnella rubrinervis. The sequence continues at coordinate 11,548,395 of CM017577.2, forward strand.
TGCTAATGTTGATGTGAATATATGGCATTCTAGACTTGAATATATAGGGCAAGATAGAATGAAATTGTTACCTAAAATTGATTTGCATGTATGTAATAATTGTTTAGCTGAAAAAACAACTAGAAAACCATTTGGAAAAAGATTTAGAGCTAAATATCCATTACAATTAATTCATTTGACATTTGTGGCCCAATAAATGTGAAAGCAAGACATGATGCTTATTATTTTATCACATTTATTGATGATGTTACTTGATATGGCCATGTCAATTTAATCTCTTACAAATCTGAGGCATTAAGTTGCTTTATGAAATAGTTAAGTTGAGAATTAACTAGACAAAACTATTAAGGTTCTAAGAACAGACCGTGATCGATAATATGTTTATGAACATTTTAAAGAATTATGTGAAAGAAAAGGTATTGATAGACAATTGATTGTTCCATATACTCCATAACAGAATGGAGTAGCAGAAAGAAAAAATAAAACTTTATTGGAAATGGTTAGGTCTATGATGGTGCAAGCTAATCTCCCTATTTCGTATTAAGGTATCCATTGTTAACTGCGACCTATATACTTAATCATGTGCCCACAAAATTAGTCATCTCAACTCCATATGAACTATGGATAGGATGAAAACCTGAACTAGGTCATTTACAATCATGGAGTTTAGCTGCATATGTTCACAACCCACTAAATAAATATGAAAAATTAGGTCAAAGAGGTAAAAAGTGTATCTTTATAAGATACTAAAAAACACTCCAAAGGGCATGTGTTTATTAGTGAACATATAGATAGGGGTATGACTGAACTAGAGTTAAGAGATGTCACATTCATAGAACATGAATTTCCTAGCAAAGGTGACAGATAAAAGTGTTCAAATTGAAAAGTTGGAAGATCAAGGCATTACAGTAACTCCTAGTCAGGTATATAAGTATCAACTTGGACCGTCTATGACTAGTGGGAGTCATCCAAATGTAGAATTAGTTCCAAATGATCCACCAACTAAATGGAGTAATCGAACAATAATTCATCATCGTCGTTTTGATATTGAAGGAGAAGCTTTTATACTTGCAGTGCATGATAGTGATGAGCCTAAAAATGTTAATGAGGCTCTTACGTCATATGCAAGAGAACATTAGATTAAAGTAATAGAAGAAGAGATGGAGTCGATGAAAGTCAACCATGTTTGGGACTTGGTTAGTTTACCACCTAATCATAAGTTTATTAGGAATAAATGGGTATTACATATTAAACGTAAAGAAAATGACACAATAGAGACATATAAGACTCGTTTAGTAGCAAAAGGCTATATTCAGCATGAAGGTATTGATTATGAAGAGACATTCTCTCCGATTGTAAGGTTTGCGTTCATTCGATTGATTCTAGCAATCGTAGCTCACATGGACTTGGAGTTACATCAAATGGATGTAAATATTGTATTTCTAAATGAAGATTTAGAAGAAGAAATCTATATGGATCAACTAGTAGGTTTCGTGCCAGAAGGCTAAGAGAATAAAGTTTGCAAGATCAAGAGATCTATATATGATCTTAAACAGTCTTCTAGACAATGGTATTTAAGATTTCATTGAGCCTTAATTACTTATGGGTTTATGATGACCGATGAAGACCATTATGTCTATGTGAAATGGTCTGAGGATAATTTTATAATTTTATCCTTATATGTGGAAGTTATCTTACTAGCTGGAAACAACTTGGAGTATCTCATAATGATCAAGGAATAGTTGTCCAATTTAGAGATGAAGGATACGAGTGAAGTAACTTATATTTTGGGTGTTAAAATTCACAGGGATCATTCCAAGAAAATTTTATCTCTTTCACAAGAGTCGTATATTGAAAAGATTTTAAAACGATTCAATATGGCAAAATGTAAACCTATGGATACTCCAATTGCCAAAGGGCAATATTTAAGCCTTGAAATGTGTCCTAAAATTCTTAAAGAACGTAATAGAATGGCAAAAGTTCCTTATGTTAGTGTTGTTGGAAGTTTAATATACGCTATGATATGTACAAGGCCAGATATTTATTATGTTGTGGGATTGGTAAGCAGGTACCAATATAATCATGGATATAAGCATTAAAATGTTGTTAAAAGGGTTTTGGCATATTTGAGAGCTACAAAGGATTATGCCCTATGCTACTAAGGAGGTGATATGTGCTTAGTGGATTACACAAATGCCGATTGGGGGGGCGACATAGATGAGTGCAAATCAACATCAGGCTATGCATTCTTACTCAGTAGAGACGCCATTTCCTCGTCTAGTAAGAAGCAACTTGTACTACCTTATCTACAATGGAAGCTGAGTTTGTGGCATGCTCAGCTGTAGTACAAGAAGCAGTGTGGCTCGTAAGATTTTATGAGGATCTGAATGTTGTTACTGATACAACTCAACCAATAACACTATATTATGATAATCAGGCAGCCATAGCATATACAAAGGATTCTAGATACCACAACAAATATAAGAATATAGAGACCAAGTATAATTTTATTAGAGACATTGTGGCACAAAAGGAAGTAAAGATACAATATATTTCTACACAATAGATGGCAGCAGACCTACTAACTAAACCTGTGAGATGTATATGCATTACATTCTCGATCTTTAAGTTTGCATAGATTGTAAATATAATATAAAGTATTGTACTTATTAGACACTATTTATATATATGATATATTTTATCTTAAGTTTGGGTGCTTAAGAAAAACTAGCATGATATTTGTATTTTTTTTAGAGTATATTTTTTTTTAGAGTATGTCATCAGGTTGAGACCGGCTTTCTCACATAAGCGGTCGCCTCAAGCACTGTGGTAGCAAGCTGAGATTAGACAAAATAAAAAACAATGAAAGTTGTATTGGAGCTAATAATCTTATAATATTGTTGCCTTAACTTAGGTCAAGATGAGGTCTTTATAAATGATTTAATTAAAGATCAGTCATAATGTACTTCAACATTATGATAACCTGATTAAAGGCCAAATATGAAACTAGAAGTTTGAGGCTAAAAAATGTTGGCAACCACTTAAAAGTTTCATGTTGGGCGTAATGAAAAGTGATTGAACTAAAATCTATATAGTGATATAAATATTAATAAATAGTGACATATGCTCTTTCTTAGTAGAAAAGAAAGAAATAGTATCATAACACATGATCCATACCATATGTGCTAATTGACCATATAAGAAAGTGAGTGAATGAATCTCTGCTTCCTCACTGTATGAGTTTTTTGAGATTTAAATAGAATCTCATCAAGTGTCCTTAGTGACTATTGACTATGTTTTTGAAATAATACATTAATGTTTGTTGCTTTAGCATGTAATCTATGGCTTAAATTAATTAGCCTATGAGAACATGTCTAGGAAAGCGGTTAGTCTAGAATGGATATACACGAGGACGATAGGAAGATTTCTGCCTATTTTACATTATTTAATATGTATTCACTGGTCGACTAATTGTATTGTCTTGTGGAAGTGTATACATACAATTGTGAATATATAATTGTAAGTGTAGTCAGGCGAAGCCTTTCAATGAGGGATTAGGTACATCTAAACTGATGTAATAGAAGAAATCTAGGACATATTGAACAAAAGTTAAGTGCGAGTTAACCTGCTATTATAAGCTCCGAAATGTATTTGTTCAAGGAACGTATGGTGTATTTGCAAGTATGAATGTTGTGAATATTGTGTAGAATTTAAAATGTGCTTGTAACTCAGATATCTATAGTCATTTTCCCATCATGTGTGAGTGGGAGATGTTGATAACTATTGATGTACACCCATGATGGGCAGTTACAAAAATTCAAATCAAACTGCCATTTGGCAGTTATATATATTATAATATATGTAGAACACGTGGGTTATGAACTTAAGTCTGAGAAATAAAAGAGCATGCATGAATATATAGAGGTCTGTGAACGTATGTAAACCAACAACTTGAGAGAAAAAAAAAATTCCACCAAGATTTTACAACAAGGCATTTACATTGTAAATTGAGAAGGATTTCCAATTGCGTGATTTTCTTCCAAGACCATTCAAAAATCGCATCACATTGAACAAGAATGGGCAGCAAGGTTAGATCGGTTTTATTGTTTACTGTAGTTTTTCGTTATGATTTTCCATTAAAAATTAATAAAATAAACTAAATTTTAAAACTTGATAAACCAAAATATTTGTCAAAATGACATAGTCATCCCTGAAGCTGTAGAAACAATTACTCATAAAAGATACGAATCGCATTACAATTTGTTAATATGTTTTTTTGTCAGCACTTAACAATAATACGTAACAACAATTCACCCGAAATAAAATAAAGAGATATACATATATTATGGAGTGTTTTAAATTAAAATTTACAACATTTACATTTTGAAAAAATAGATAATAATAATTATTATTATAATTAAATAATAACATAATGTATTTGATCAATTTTCTAATTGGCATGCACTACTGGTGCATAAGCATTTTTTAATTATCGATAAAAAGCATGCAAATTTGATATTTTCCTTATTTCTTCTCGTGTATACTAGTGTCAAAGTTGAAAACGAATGGCATGTTAACTAATTAAGAGAAATGATTGAATTTAATCATATAAGTCTACAATATAGATGGCCTAAGATCATACCAAAATTGTAAAATGTATAGCTGAATATATAAAATATAAACAAAACTTGTCTATTTTGTTTTTCATTTATTTTAAGATTTTCAAGTGTTTGAGCTTAATTTTCTCAAATTATGAGAATAAATATTTTTTATCAGTAAATAGATTGGAATGTTGGAGTGACAGATGGGATTGGAATAAAATAGATTGGAATGTTAGAGTGATAGACTAGAATGAGATTAATTGAAGTGTTAGGTGATGGATTGGAATGGAATGACTAGTCAGGCCAAATAGGGGCAAATTAGTAATTGTGTAAAATATTTGTTTGGCTAGTGATTTATCAAGATGGAATAATTGGTCGGGTATGTTGTACAACAACGGCTGGCATGAACTAAAGGGTATGTTGGTAATTTTCTAGACCTAATGGATTTTAAGACGTTGTTTTGACAGTTGAGACTGTGAAGGATAATTTTAGAATAGAAATTGGATTCAACTAGCTTGAGTCTATCTTGGTATGATAAATGCTATTAGTCAGATCTTATCTTTATCTCTAACTATGCTGATTATGGTGTACGTCATGCTAAATCTACTAATCTTGAAGACTATAAAAGGTGATGATAGTACAACGTGAAGGGCCCCTCCCACTGGCACATCAAACCTCATAGAATTGGTTATCTCTCTAGCTTTCCTTGTAGCTTCTGTAGAGTTTAGTAGTTCTATAACTTGTAGTGTTTAGTAATTTTAGTAAGTTTAAAATCCTGTTTGGCAAACTAATTTTGTTTAAGATAGTTCATCGAGCCTATAAATTGTTCATTCTCTACAATCTAATACAGTTTTTTATTTAGAATCAGATCCTTTAGTAAAAGTTTCATAATTTTTTTTCTATATAAATTCTATTTATATTAGAGTAGCATGCTTACGTAATTGGGGAACACAATATATTTGTTTTTTCTTCAGCAAACATATTTTTTGGCATGCTCGGTAGGACCTTTTGCTGGTGTCATCATGGTGGAAACTAGATCAACAGTAGCAGGCAAAAATCGACTGGCCTTACAGCCATTGGTAGCACTTCTTGTGGGAATGAGAAGAAATCGACTGGCTCTACAATCGTTGGTAATGTGAATGAGAATAAGGAGATTGACAAACCTATCATGGCATCAGATGAGTCCTCAATCGATGATCTTAGATACTATATCGAATGTCTGGGGGATCAAATGGTTAGAATCGGAGAAAAGATTAGCGGAGTCGGTCAATCGATTGAATGCTCTTAGGGAAATATAATAGAAAACTTAGTGCGTTTTGAACGCTCTATGGAGAACTTGGCCAATCTCGTGGCCCAGCAGATATAGCAACAAGCCAAGCAGACAAAGCAACAAACTCAGTAGACAGCTGCTTTCATGGCCTATTTATAGCAAGCCGTTCCGGCCGTTAGTCAAGGACAACAGAAGCAGGCAATTCCGGCTGCCGGTAAGCAGGCCATTATAGTCGCTGCCCATAGATACTAGTAGGTTATTCCAGCTACTGGTCAATGACAGTAGCATACTTTTTAGGCCTCTATGGATAATGCTGGAAGATACGTTTCACCCCCAGCTCGACTGAATTACCACGATCAATATGGTCATGGAAGGAATAACCAAGGAGAAATTTATGTGGCCGGACTTAATGGCCAAAACGGGAGAAATGATGATGCCACAGATCAAAATGGTAGGCAAAACTAACTCATAAATTTGGAAGCAATTCATCATTTGATCGAAGAACGAGTCGGCCTGACATAGAGACGTATCAGCCGACTCATGTATAGGAGGCCTTATCTTAAGGCTATTGAATGCATGGAATTACCACAAAATGTCAGATCTTCTGACTTTACTTTGTTTTTTGGAGAAGAAAATCAAAGTACCATTAAGCACATCGGCCGCTTCATGATTCAATGTGGCGAAGCGGCTACTAATGATTTTTTGAAGCTCAAACTGTTTGCTAACTCCCTTACTAGTTCAGCTTTTATGTGGTTCATCAATCTACCGGTCAATTTCATTCACACATAGAAGGAAATGAAAAGAAAGTTTCATAAGCAATTCTATAGAATTGAATTAGAAGTGTTTATGGCAAATCTTTGCCGTCTATATCATAGAGAAAGTTAAACAGCTGAAAGGTTTTAGGCACGTTTCAAATGAGCCAGGAATTGGTGCCATCTGGATGTTCCAGAAAAAGAATTCATGAAATTGGCCATGAATGGCTTGAGTTACAAACTCAAGAAAAAGTTCGTTAGAATGGAGTGTGGAGACCTATTTGAGTTGGCCATGAGAGGCACTCGGTATGAAGATATTTTGAATGAAGAATATCAGCATAAAAATTCATTAAAAGGAACATATTACAAGGATCCAAATTTGGATATAAATTTGATGGAGTTAAAGGATCATGTAGAGGACCGTATGGTTAAGGTTGGATTAGCTGAAGTTGTGACCACACAGCCATACACGTGCAGAGCCTTAGTTAAGCCACTGGGAACCTAGAAGACATTCAAGTTGGCTAAAGAGACTAAGTCAAGAATGGACGGCCACGAAAGAATGTTTTCTTTCGATATTATAAAGGCCAACCAAATATTTGACTTGCTTCTAGCTGAGAGAGTGATCAAGTTACCTGACAGCCACAAGATTCCATCTACTAAGGAGATTAAGAAAAGACAATACTGCAAATAGCATCATTCATGGATCCACGATACAGTAAATTGCATTCAGTTCCGGAACACTCCTCAAGCGTTAATCGACAAAGGAACTTTGAAGTTTTCAGAGAAGGGAAGTGAGGTAAAGGATGTTGAAAATAACCCTTTTCATGTGGCTGGTGTGAACATGACCACGATTAATATTTCAAAAGTGGCTAACAGGGTGGATTTGAGTGCATCAATGAACATGAGCAATAAGTGATCTGAGAGACCAGAGAATGAAAAGGGAGAAATATTTTATATGGAGAAGCAGTTATGCACACGTTGTAAACATGAGATAGAGGCCAAGACACAGCTAGAAAAGGACGTCAAAGATAAAAGGAAGGCCACACTTAAACCACCACCCGAGAGTTATGGCCCTTATAGCTCTAAGAGAAATTCTAAATCTAAGTCTGTTTTCATTAGACTTGGTAGTATGATTGATCAAGTGCAGCCAAGACTCAGGTCAAGTAGAGAATAATGGCACAAGCAACGGTATGAAGATCGGACAAAATCTAGACCGCGGGATGATCAAGAGCACGTAAAAAGTCAACAAAATCCTACGGTGGTGCAAGCTAATCCTAGTTTACAAATTACCATTTCTAAGGATGATCAATATCGCATAGTATCCCATAAAGCTGACAAGAGTTCTTAGCAACTCTTACGAGAAAGGTACAAGAATGGAGATCCTGAAGTTGGTTTGATAGGTGCACTATCTGCAAAGTTTGATTATTATGTGTAATATTTAAAACCTAATAGCTATCAGTTGTATCCTATCAAACTATTGGATGGGATTTGGATAAATCAAGGCAACATGATGTTCGTCCAGCAATCAGATGTACAGAAAGATATTCTTGGACAACAAAGACTTTTAGGCCACCCGCTACAGAGGTTGTCCAATGGTATCAAGCGGGTCCAAGATATTGTCATCCTCTTACTTGTATACAAAAAATGAGGCTTCAAAGGGAGCATGCAGCGGCTTGAACAGAGGCCGAAGAAAAGGTATTATGGGTATGGAATAGGTTGGGAATGGGAATGATAGAACAGTTGATCCATTAGCCAAGACTTTTAGTGCCAAAAATGATGTGATAGCTGTGAAACAGGTTGCAAAAGATGGAATAGTTTATCCATTGGCTGAGATTGCCAATCTCAAGGATGATGTGACAGCTAATTCATCAGCTAAAATTTCTAAAGATAAGGATGGTGACTTCTTGGCCAAAATTTCAAAGGCCGAGGCTACTGATTTTACTATAGAAGAAATTTCTTCGGCCAGTGATGATAAGCTGCTCAAGGAATTGGAATTGTACCTATATGGATTGGAGGGTCATCCGGATCCCTTGAAAAAATTTAAACCAACCTATAAAGGAGAGAAGCGGTTTAAGTGTGTTCCGAAAAAGAAAAAGAATGAAGCTCAAAATGTTAAGGAGGTTGGAGATATTATGGATGAAGACGTAATAAAAGATCAACCTATAAAAGATGAAGATTTGATGGTGTCTGCATCTGATAAAGAATTAAAGGCTAAATTAAGGAGGGTGTCTTCAATTTGGATTTTAAAATACTTTGATAGACTTTTTTAATCAGAGACTTTTAGAGATTTTAATAGACTTTTGTAGAGTTTATAAAAGTATGAGTAACTTTAAGTGACTTTTTATTTTTGATTTTTATAGACTTTGAAAGACTTTGATAAATTTTTTTTATTGCACAAACTTGTTTCATTTTCCTTAAAACGACAATAGTTTTTTTTTTCTTTATAATGATATCATTAAATAAATAGTGATGAATGATTTTCATTTTCCTCATAAGAACGCTATTTTAGTTTTTTTTTCCTCAAAGAGGATGTTAATAAATAATAGTGGAGGATAACAAGATGATTGAATAATTTCACAGTGGAGAGGAAAAGTATAAAGAGGAAGCAAAATAGATAAAGGGAAGTAATATTACTGCGTAACTCTGACGTATTATTGAAATTAAAAAGTCGTTGAAAGTTTTTAGAAAAAAGAAAAGACAATTTATAAGGTTGAATACACACAAAAATAACCAAAAGTCATTAAAAGTATGCATAAATCCATTTTTTATAAAAGTAAAGTCTAAATTAAATACCTCTAGACTTTTATTAATTTTAAAAAGTTATAATTAAATACTTATAAACTTTTAATAACTTTTTAAAAGTCTATAAAAGTTAAAATTGAATACCTCATTACTTTTAAAAGTCTTAAAAAGTTTTAATTAAATACCTCTAGACTTTTTAAGTTTATAAAAGTCTTATAAAGTCATAATTGAATACACCCCTGTAAGTTTGGATTACTAGATGAAGCCGAATGTAATACATTCGTGTTACCGCTAATTTTTTAGGAAGAAGGTTCAAGTGTGGGCTTACAATGATTAAGGAAGATAGAGTTTGAAAAGTCGGCAAGGAGTGTTGTGTAACATCTTACGTCACTCTACATATGCGCTCACATTGACAGCAGACCTATCAACCAAGTACTGGTAGATAATGGCACTACCGTCAATATCTTACCAACTTTTATAATGAAATAGCTTGGCAAAGAAAATCAGGATTTAATCCCCACTGAGTTGACGATGACCAATTATGTTGGAGGAGTTACTAAGTGCAAAGGAGTTTTACTATTAGAATTCACTGTTGGAAGCACAACATTGATGACTACTTTCTTTGTGGTGGAGTCCAAATCACACTACAATGCTCTCTTAGGTTGAAATTGGATTCATGCCAGTGTATGTGTACCTTCTTCACTCCATCAAGTTCTGCTATTTTGGAATGACAAAGAGGTTGAATTTGTCAAAGCTGATAACAGACCATTCATGGTAACTACCAATGCTGTTGAGACCAAATATTATGATGATGATATAGGCTTTATTAAGTTTCTTGAAAATACTAGGTTCAGCCGTCCTGCAAGGGTTACGGCTTTAAAAGACCAGAGGATACTGTAAGTACTAGCGAAAAAAGCTTATAAGAAGCTGGATCGACCAGTCAGCGCTCAAGTATTGGAGTTGAAAACAAAAATAACTCAATGATTACAAACCCCATAGAGAATAAGTATGAGGCAGTTGAAACCTTGAATAAGAAATTGATTGTTTATTTAGTCAGAAAGAGATTGAGGTTTAGTTCGGCCACTAATAAGGCCGAATGTGTAAGGGAAGATATGTATGAAGAAGAGATAAAGATGGAAGAACTTTGGCCAACACCTTTAAAGATGGATGATTCTAGGGCCGAAGTTCAAAACCCCACTTTGAAGTAAATTTAGAAACATAAGAGGAACCTCGGCCAATGTATCTAAGTGGCTTGTTGTAACTGGATTTAAATGCCAAAATAATTGACATTCTTAAAGAGTTTAAAACTATTTCACATGAAATTATCACAAGATGTCGGGTTTAGATAGAAGGCTAGTTGAACACCACCTTCCTATTTTAGAGGGGTTTAAACCATATAAACAACCACCACGGAGGATGTCACTAGAAATACAATTATTGGTGAAAGATGAAATCGAGAAGTTATTGGAAGCCGGATTTATAAGGCTAGCCAAGTATCCAGAGTGGCTTTCCAATGTGGTTCCTGTAACTAAGAAGAATGACAAGATCCGAGTATGTGTAGATTTTAGAAATGTGAATTTAGCAACACCAAAAGATGAATACCCATTCTTGTGGACGGGGTGATCAAACATGAAACTTTTTCCTTCATAGATGGTCATTCCGAATATAACCTGATCTTCATCGTTGAAGAAGATATAAAAAATGACTTTTAGATGCCTAGGAGTAATTGGAACTTTCAAATGGGTTGTCATGCTTTTTTGATTAAAAAATATATGAGTAACTTCTCAAAGGGCTATGAATGTGATTTTTCATGACATGATAGGGTATTCTTTGGAGGTTTATATTGTTGATGTAGTGATCAAATCCGATCAAAGGCAGAACCATGTGGCCGACCTTAGAAAAGCATTTATAAGAATAAGGAAACACGGACTGAAGATGAATCCTCAGAAATGTACTTTCGGGGTATCAGCTGGCAATTTCTTAGGGTTTTTGGTACATCAATGTGGGATCGAGTTAGATAAGAATAAAGCTCGAGCTATTATAGAGGCTTAGCCACCCAAGAATAAAAAAGAATTGCAGAGCTTAATAGAAAAAATTATCTTTCTCAGAAGATTCATTTCTAATTCATCTAGGAAGATTCTAGTTTTCTCTCATCTTCTCATATTAAGAAACCAGGAAGAGTTTCAGTGAGAAGACCATCATCAGAAGGCTTTTAATAAGATAAAGATTACTTGACTAAATTTTCGATGTTAATGCCCCTCATAGAAATGAGTCGTTAATCTTGTACATCTCAGCCACAAAAAATTCTATAGGAAACTTGCTGGCATAAGAGAATAAGAGTGGGAGAGAGTAGGTCGTCTACTATTTAAGTAGAATTTTAATGGCCAACGAGCTTAAATTTTCATCCATTGAGAAGTTGTGTCAAGCGTTATACTTTTTTGCTACAAAGTTAAGGCATTATATGCTACTGTCAATAGTTTTCATAAATCAAAAACTGATCTTATTAAATATATACTCTCTAGACCAATCATACAAGGAAAGATCGAAAAATGGAGTATGGCCCTATTGGAGTTTAGCTTCAGATATGTGCCAACAAAAGTTGTAAAGGGTCAGGCCTTGGTTTTTGGCCAACCATCCTTGTTTGGAAATTGAAGTAGAAATGGATTCGATAGAAATTTCTACAATTTTGCTCAGTCCATGGAAATTGAGCTTTGATGGATCGCAGACATGAGATTCGGTAGGTTTGGGATCAGAATTGAATCTCCAATGGGATAGAAAATATAGTTTTCATTCCAGTTGGGTTTTGATTGTTCCAATAACCAAGTCGAGTACGAGGCATTGATTATTGGTCTTGAGATTTTGAGAGAAATGGGGGCTTCAACAATTGAAATAATGGGTGATTCTCTTCTTGTACTGAATTAATTGACAAGCAAGTACAATTGCAATAATATTAATTAAGCATCATACTGCATGGTAGCAACTCAACTCTTAGAAGGATTTGATGATGTGGCATTGTAGGATGTACCACAAGAGCTTAATTATGAGGCTAACGAGATCGTCCAATTAGTTTTGGGTGTTTAAATCTTAGAGAACTTGAAAGAGATGGTAATCAACATTAAGACATGAACCCTCACATCCCTGCAAGAAGGAGGTGTTCCAGCTGATATTTGTTTAAGAAGTTGATAATATTGATTGGAGATATCCATTGATCAAGCACTTGTAAAATCCAAATGCACCTAGTGTGCAAAAAACGAGGATGCAAGCAATACATTGCATGATATTTGAGAAAGAATTATATAAGAAGGGTCAGGATGACTTGTTGCTAAGATGTTTGGGAAAATATAAAGTCATACTTGTCATGGCTAAAGTCCATGAAAGTATTTGCAGTGCTTATCAGGCTGGAGTGAAGATGCAGTGGATGATTTGATGACACAACTTTTATTGGCCAACCATCTTGGCTGATTGCATTAAGTATGCAAAAGGATTTCAAGCATGTCAGAGACACAGTCCCGTCCAACATATTCCGATCGTACCTCTTAACCCCATTATAAACCATGGTCATTCCGTTGATGGGCCATCGATCTTATAGACAAATATATTAATCTTCCAGCAAGCTACATTTATTATTATTGCGACAAATTATTTAACAAAGTGGGTGAAAGCACGACCAATGAAAATGGTAATTCAGGCTGGTGTCATTACTTTTTTTAATGAATACATCATTCATAGATTCGGCCTTCCAAAAACTATAACGGCTAAATGGGGAAAGGTGTTTATGGGGAATACAGTATAGAGCTTTACAAAAGATCATGGCTTTAAGTTCACCCATTTGACCCCATATTTTGCTCAAGTCAATGGACAAGCCGAGGCTAGTAATAAGGTTCTAAAAGGAAGCATAGAAAAAATGATCACCGATAACCTTAGGGAATGACATGATGTGCTCTTAGAAATATTATGCGCTTATCAGATATCCAAAGATCTGGGACAGGCACGACACCTTTTGCATTGACATACGACCATGATGTCATTCTCCTTATGGAAGTTATAGTTAAGTCATTAAGGGTGGCCCATCAATATAATCTCTCACCAGCTGATTACACTCAAGCAATGATGCAAGAAGTCGAAGAGCTAGATGAGATAAGAGTGGCTACTTTAGATTACTTGCACATATAGAAAAAAGACTATGGGCAAGACATATAATAAACGAGTCAAACATAAGAATTTTGGAGAAAGAGATCTGGTATGGAAGGTTGTCTTGCCAATTGGCTCTAAGGATCCCAAATTTGGGAAGTAGTCACCTAATTGGGAAAGACCGTACGTGATTTCAAAGGTTGTAGGTAAAGGGGCATATCAATTACATGATAAAGATGATGGACTGAGACATTCCAACCCAATTAATGGTCGTTTCCTAAAAAAGTACTATCTATCAAGTTGGGAGACTCATAGGGTAGATAATTAGCCGTGTGGATGGTAGTCTGATCAAGGCTACTAAAGTAATTGTAGGCTTGATTAGCCACATTATTTCAAAGTTTATTAATAAAGTTAGTCTGATTATTTTATTTTGTGTTTTCATGGACCGATTATACAATGAAAAATTAAAATAAAATAAAATAAAAAATATATTAAATAGTTGGCTAAAAAGCCACTAAGGATGTTCAGTCAAGAATGAGGTCAAACGGCCATTATATAACTAGATGAAAGTTAGTAAATGACTACGATAACTAAATAGTAAAGTAAGAAATGATAAAGTTGTTCATAGTGCCCCAAGATGCATGACACGCAGTTATCACTGTTTTATCTTGGACTCTTGCCTCATCTTTATTCTTCGATGCATTGTGTAAATCAACGTATTAGTTTTTCTCTTTTGTTACCTTGTCAATGGAAAGCTGGATGGAACACCTCATATTTTCACAAATGTCCTTCGCTTCGGCTAGTTTAGCTTTCAGTTCTTTTACTAGATGTTCCTGGGCAGTCAATTTAGCAAAGTCATAGTATACTTTGATGCTTCGAATTGAATTGACGTTTGAAGTGAAATCATGGAAGAGCAGTGTGATGCTGCATCGAAGATGTTCTCATGGTATTTGTTGAAAGTCGGTAGTTCTTCATTTAAAGAGTGAAGGAATTTTGAAATAGACGGCTTCATACTATCAGGGAAAAATCTAGAGTTAAGAAGTACAACAAGGGACTTGCGATAATTATTTTGTGTCTCTTTTTCAGTAATGATATCGAATCCTATGCCTTTTTGCTGCATCAATTTCCTTCTAATCCATCTAAACTAGTTGAGTATTTATGACTTGAGGAGATGGGTATTGGTTGAAGAAGCTTTCATGATCGACAAATACATGCGGTTCGCCAACTTCTACAATATGAAGCTGAAAAAGTAAGTTGACGTTAGAATGAGGTAAATAATGATAAAGTGTGGCATAAAAATGAAATTTACGTCGGAATCATTAATCAAGGCAAGTTCACAATTAGAATTTCAAATAATAAAATTGTGGTCAATGAGAAAATCGTCAACATCAAAGTTACCCTCAACGCCAGTTATGTCTTCAATGATGAGATAAGAATTGAATCTTGAATTTGGATTGATAGGCATTTAAGTTTCGGTCCATGAAGGGTCGATTGTAACTATAGGACAGGAGTCAATCTCATGTGATCCATCCTACAATTGTAAGTCAACTAGTAAGATGAGTTGATAAATTTAAGGTTGAAAATAAGATTTAGGACGATAACATACCATACTCGTGTTAGCCAAGACTGAAAAAGTTGTGTCCAGATTGGTAAGACTAGATATGGTCAAATTTTCTTGAATATGGGAGATGGTGTGATAAAGAGTCTAGTCATCTACAATCATAGTTCCTGGTGCTAGATTACTGATCTTTGAAATCTACAAAACTCATGTGTTATTATTGCTGGTGAAGTTTTTGTCAATGTCAGTTAAAGAAAGGTGATTACTGTAGTTTCCTATTCTAATTAGTTTGACAGACGCTCAGCTAACGAGGATTGACTAGTGATGTTGGTATGGGTTGTAGGGGCATATTGCTCTTCTTTCCCCTTCTTTTTTAGAACAATATTCCTCAGTAGAAAGATTTGATCAGGGAATATTACGTGCTACAAACAAGTTATTATGTTAAGTATAAGAAAAAGATGGATGAAAGAAAATTCAAGGTGGGACTTACAGGATCGGGTCAACCAATATTAGAGGTTGTTGTCCTCCTCTTCTCAATGGCTTGAAAGATAGTTATAATATCATCGTCTAAGTCTATATATATATATATATATATATATATATATATATATATATAGAAAAAGAAAATGCTATTGTTCTAATATCTGAAATGATACCCATGGATGTCGTCAGAGTTTGCAATTTGCATACACATATGATCGGTTGAACATGCTATTGTTCTAATATCTAAAATGATTCCCATGGATGTCGTCTCATATGAAGGTTTCACATACTTAGTGATGATTACAGTGGATGAAAAAACATGAGACACCACATCTGATGCTGAGTTCATAAAGTGAGTGCACGTCTTCCTGTTCCACCATAAGTCAAAGTGAAAAGTGGTGTTTGCAGATTCTGTTGAAACTTCAAGCCTAATCAAGCTTTGAGACTCTTTATATAAATGAATATATCGTTGGAATTTAGATTCATTCTTGATGATGGGATGACAGATGAAGCCATTAAATGAAGATGCTGAGGGAAGAGGTATGGCTTGGTACATCCCAAATTATCGTGCTACAAAGGATGGTAAATAAACGTCTATACTGCACTAGCTCTTTTTGTTACTTATCTCATAGTATGGTAGGTTCCTATACGCCAGCACGCTATGGAATTTCTCAATGAGAAAATGTTTCAAAGCATCGCCATGGGGGACATCACTAGGAATGGTAAAGAAACTATTGCCATTATAATATTGATGAAGAAGTGATTGATGATAGACATGCTGAGGGCAGTCCTTGCAATTATAAAAGAATGTGAAACATTCTTGTACAGTGTTTATAATAAAATCTACATGTAATATTCTTCATCCAAATGGTATATTAGTCATTTCCACAATAGGTGGACTGATCTCATGAAAGTGCACATGGAGCCACATTTGCAGAACCATAAGGTAAGGGACATTAGGGTTCATTTCATAGGGGTCTGCAAATATGAGAGTAATAGCTCGGTATAGATGAGCTAGCACCAAAGGACCCAAAGATGTAGGTCTACCAGTTGCTAAAGACTTTGTAACATCAATAAACTGGAGTGTAATCTTCGAAGCCAGCACACAAAAAACATTATTGCAGAGCTATATTAGAAGGAAGGCAATGTGTTCATCTTCGGTGGGAAGACTACCTGTACCTTCATTCATCCTCAAGGATTGACCATAATTTTTGGCATCTTTATAAAACCCTAAAATATTTGAAGAAGATACTGGTGATGATGATGAGCCGATTAGGAGGGTGTTAAAGGAGGTCAATCCAGTATAAGCTTCAATGTCAATAAGGGTGGGTGTCATCATCCCGAATCTAAAATTAAAAGTATTTGTGATTGGAGACCAAAAGCATGTTGCAGCTGCAAGGATAGCTAGATCACAATGTATGGGCAACTGTGGTAATTGGATGGCTTCATCTATACCTGTTGTTTTTCAATTTGTTCTGAAGTGCGGTTCCAACCTATCGATCCATTATACTCAATCAGTGGAGAAGGAAGGCCAATTCTTAAATGGATGATAGGAAACAATGTCTTTTGTCTTTTTAGAAGATGTCCACTTTGACCAATTGATAGATTCCCACTCATAAGAAAAAGCCAAAGCATAAAGGTAAATTTCATCTTATTATCGTTTATCAAAATAAGTTGGGAGCGAACAATAAGAAAAAACTATGTTAAATCCACAATAATCTTATATCAAACTCAACCATATAAAATGAAATTAATACAAAAAAATTCAAAAATAACCCATACATAGGGGGCAAATTCCCACAACAAAAAATATAAATTAAAGAAATATAAAACCCAAATACCCCACAAATGAGGAAAATAAAGAACTAAATCCACCACAAGATAAATAAAAAAGAGCCACAATTAACCAAACCGGTAAGCTACGAACCCCATCAAATCCTCATGCAATGGTCTTATGCGTGATCTTCATTCTATGTTCTCTTGAATAGCCTCTTTAGAAAGAATAACTGCAACTGTATTCCCATATCAAAAAATATGAGAGATCTAAAACTCAATAGCATTAACATAATGCAAACAATTGAAAGACTGCATAAGAAAATGCCATGAAACTACATTGGTCGAAGAAGAAAACATACTAACTACGTAAGAAAAGTCACATTCCAACTAAAAAGAAAATGCATTGCTTGACGAAGAAAATAAACCAACTACATAAGAAAAGTCACATTCCAACCAAATTTTAGACCAATTAAATCACTATGCTAACTCAACCGCATGCATAACAGCCAATAACTCAGCTTCATAAGCTTAAGCCAAACCAAATGGGATTGAGAAACACCACTAAACATACTTATTTGAAAAACACCTCCACTACCAGCAAGACTTAGGGAACAATTTGCTGCTTCATCTGTATTAACTTTAATCCAACTATGATAAGGTAACCTTCAGTAAACTGGGATGATGTTTGGTGGTTTTGGTGGACGAGCCGAAACCCCTAAAGATTTAAGCATTAACAAATCAAGTATCGCATTATGCATCACACCCTTTTGTAATCCATTTGCTTGTATAGTTGATCGACAAACAAAAACAAAAGCATGTGAAATCAAACCAAAACATCCTCGTGTAAATATTTATTACAAACATACCAAGGAAAGGAAAAAACAGTATTCATAGCATCACAAAGCAAATTTGCAATCAGAGAGCTAAGCTGAATGGGGGTTACATTAAGAAACAAATCCAATGGAAAGGAATGAACACCAACAGTGACAACAAATTCCCAAATAGCAATAACATACGGACAATCTATAAACAGATGTGAAAAGGTCTCGGAATGCAGCTTGCAAACTAGACAGCATGAAACCAATAAAAAGCCTCTGTCAACCGATAATGAACAAGTCTCCAACATAATATAACACAAGATGGCAAAATAAAAAGGTTGCCATGAATATTTTGACCATGTAGGAGTTGGAACTAAATCCAGTGAATATGAATACATAGTCATATAACTAATATCACTATGCAAAGAATGAGTCCAAACAAGTCAATCTGGCTCATATAAACTCACCCGAATAGCTTTAATTCATGACAACTTTTGAGGTTAACTTAAATTCCTGAGGTATAACTTAACACCCATTTGAGTCCAAAATCGAAGAAACCTTCAAACTTGGATCCCATTCCATATTTCTTAAATCAACAAGCAAAGATAAAACATTGCCAACCCCATTATCATGCCAAAAAAGAATATGAGAATCTTTCCCAATAATCCAACAATATAGCAAATCATGTAAAGAGCGAAGAGCTGGTAAGATCGAAAAGGAAACAAAAAATTGACTATTTAAATGATTATGGTATCGAGCATAAAAAAATTGAAAACAAAAGAAAAGATGGCCATCATATTCCAAATTAGCTTGCTCAATAAAGTTTTATTGAGTAAAGCAAAATTCTTGACCCTCAGACCACCCAAGGAAACCAACCTACAACATCACTTCCAAGCCACTAAAATTAACGACCTATACTGAATAGAACCCATCCAAATAAAGTTACAAATGACCTTGTTTAACTATTTTAGTAAAGCTATCGGCCAATGATAAACTTAAAAAGAATGAAAAAATTTAGATGTGATAATAGAATTAACTAAGCAAACACGCCAACATAGGAAAGTAACCAACCCTTATAAGAATCAAAATGATATAAAATCTCATTTGCAACACCTTGAAGATGACGAGCTGTAGGGCAACCTTTAAACAATGGAACCCCAAGATAAGTAACAAGAAGTTGTCCTATTTTCATGTCAATATCCCAACTAAAACTCAACCTTCTGGAAGCAGAAACAGAAGAATCAAAATACATGAAAGATTGTTTCCAACTCACTAGCTAGCCAGAAAGATGACCATAAAAATTAAAATGCTCATTTATCTGCTTAATATTCAATGAGGTGCAATAACAAAATAACAACACATTATCAGCATAGAGGAGATGAGTAGGAGCATTCACCATACTGGTAGCTAGCATAGGAACCAAAGCATCATAACTAACCAAATGAACAACATAATGACTTAAAAACTCCTCTGACAAGCCAAAAAGAAGAGGAGATAGAAGATCTTCCTATCTAACACCACATGAGCAAGAAAAATAACCAACAGGAGACTCATTAAAGAGAAAAGAGACACGAGCCAAGCTTAAAATATTAGAAACCCACTTGCAAAATAGCGGAGAGAAACCAAATTGACTTAAAATTGCTAAAAGAAAAGGCCAATTGATAGTGTCAAAAGCCTCTTGAATATCTATTTTCATAGCAACATTCCCATCAAAGCTCTTTTTATCAAGAATATTAATATAAGCAAAAGCAAGAGCAATACAATCACTAATATTCTACACTTTAATAAAAGCAAATTGCTGAGGAGAAACCACACAAGCAACTATAGAAGCCAAATGATCTGTCAAAATTTTTGTTATAACCTTTAACTAAAAATTTCCTAAAACAATAGGACAAAATTTGTCCATAGCACAAGCATCAGGAAATTTGGGAAGTGGAATCAGAAAGTAGAAATTTAAACTAGCTGGCATAAAACTTGTAGTGTAAAAATACTGAATAGCAAACACAACATCATTATTTATAATTGTGTACATTACAAAGTAAGCTATTAAATCAACGTTTATTTATTCTAATCATTTTATTGGAGATACAAAACTAAGTTGATATATATATATATATATATTTAGATTACACTTTTGGTATTAATATAGCAACAAGCACATAACCAGATAATGTTTTTGTCCTCCATAGTTTATCAGATATTATAATGAAGTATCTTATTATAATATAGATATTAGAGAGGTTTTTTCTTTCCTTGAAAACTAAATGTCAAATTTAATATTTTTAATAGACTCTTTCAATATTATTTTATTATTTATTTTTATATCTTATTCAAGTTAAAAACTATCATATTTTGAGGCAACTTTGTCTCTGTTCTGGTTAACAACAATGCCTATCAAGAGAGACTCGCTCTTTGTCAGTTTTCTTTGATAGCGCGAATTATTCTAACTAAAGGGGATAAATCTTGAAAGTTTCAGGACTTACATTTAAAACTTCAAAGCATTTGGAAGCTAGACAATTGGCAGCTGATTTCTCTTAGGAGTGGTTACTATCAGGTTCTTTTACATTCTGCAGAGGATAGGTAAAGGGCATGGTCACATAGAGTCTTAAATTTGAAACCAGGAATCGTTTGACTGCAAGCTTGGGTAAAAAATTTTAATCCGGCACTTCAAAGATTGATAAATGCTTAGATTTGGATTAGATTTTATAATCTCAGTTGAAAGTTTTGGCATCCGCGCATACTCACAAACCTTGCAAGAGACATTGGTATACCTTTGAGGATTGATAACTCCACGCTTACAGGGAATTTTGGTCATTTTGCTCAAGTTTTAGTTGACATGGATTTAACTGGATTTGCCCCAGAAAAACTATTATTAGAAACGACGACCATATTGAAGTGGATTTATACTTTGAATCATTTTTGGATTTTTGCACTTCTTGTCACAGTGTGGGTCATTCAGTGGTTAAATGTAAGTCGGTGATTGGGAATGTTCCTTGAAAAGTTTGATCTCATGATAAAGAAAAAGAAAATAAGGCTCCGAGTTTGCATCAGGTGTACAGACCAAAGCAGGCATCTTCTATATGACTACATCCTGTGTGCCTACTACCAATGCCTTCTAGGTATTGAATACTGAAGTGACACCTACTCATATAGATGAAATGGTACATCAACACGATGTAGTTCCTCCTAACAAGGCAGACATTAATACAGAAATGGATATTGAGGTTCAACCTTCTGCTCCAAATCTAGGTGTTGCTCCCAGCAGGACTAACTTCGGCACAAAAGTGGATAAAAGTGTTCACAACTCAGAGAATGTTCGGAATCCATCAGACTATAGCATGGTTCCTCGTCATTTCACATCGTGGGCAGATGCTTTTGGAGACTTAGATGATGAGAATGATGATTATGAAGATGACAAAGTTGAAGACGAGTGGCTGCCTTTGTAAGATGATACTGTTGAAGATGAATGGCTACCTCTACAAGGTGAAGGTTCTTCAAAACCCTTAAAAGAGATCGATGGTACCCCCAATGTGGGTCAGCAATCAAATACTACGGCCATGGCTCCATTCAATTCTTTTGGTGTACTTACCACAGCGCAAAGAAACTTGGATTTGGCTGCTTCGCAACCGTCGATTTTGAAAACCACGGACCAAAATTTATTAAATATGATTAAAAGAAAACCAGATCGACCAAAGAAATGTGAAACAATTAGAAGAGTGATGCTATTGAGACCATCTCAATGGAACTTGGACTTAGTTGCTGCGCATCCGTCAGTCTCCAAAACCAATGACCAAAATTTATTAAATATGGTTAAAAGAAAATCGGGTAGACCAAAGAAATGAGAAACATTTAGAAGATTGCAGCTTGCGACAGTGAGATTGGGATTAGCTAAGCTTTTCACATGGGCTTCTCTACACAGTTCACATTAATTTTTTGCTATCTTTGTACTGCTTCTGATAGTAGCGGTGTTTTTTATCTATCTTTTCTACTTGTCCTTTTTTTTATTTTTCTTCTTCATAAAATTAGCTTAGGCTTTTTTGGTTGGTTTGGGGTTGGCAATATGGCTTCCCCGAATACTCTAATAGCCTAAATTACCTCTTTCCGATTATTATTATTATTATACATATATATATATATAGATTTTTAAGATTTTTTTATTGTTGTTGAAAATTTTTATAAATAAAATAAAATTTGTAACACATGAATTGTTTTAAATAATTTCATAATAAACCAAGATCATATTTTCTATTTACTATATGATAATATTGTATTTATATAAGTATATCATTAAAATATCTATATTTTATCCAACATGCAAATACTGTGTGGTAAAAAAAAGTATCCTATGTATATTTAATCAAATTATTATCTAATCTATTTTTTAAAATTCCACGTAAAAAGATTGAGAATAGATTTTTTATTTAACTTGACTCGTTGATGTAGTATAAATGAAATATATATATATATATATATATATATATATTGTTGTAATAAAACACTTAATTAATTTAACCATAAGACTTGAAATTATTTTCTATTTTTTTTAATATTAATTTTTTTTTTGGTTTAAAGGAGATAATGATATGAATATTTAATAGATTTTTTTATTACTAGGCTTTTGTTACACGTGTAAAAATTATTGATAGAGTTCTTTTCTATTTATTGTTGAAGTAATAAATGGAAAAATTATACATTAATGTAATTTTAAACTAATGAACATAGTTTTTTAGGGATGATTGTATCATTTTTGTGTCATATTTGATGTAAAAAATAAAAGTGTCATAATTTGGCATAAATTTAGAATTCACCTTAATTAATAACAAAGCATCGATGAAAAAAAAAAAGATTAAACTCACAATTTCTCATCTGCTCATCTTTCTCTTCGGTCTTTAGCTTCTCTCTCAAAAAATAAATAAATAAAATTATATGGTTTCAAGCTTTTCCTTCTCCCTAGTAGGCAATGATCATGAACCTTTTAAAATCTTTTAGGCTATATTTTGTAGGAGGAATGAAGAGGTGAAATGATGAAATAGTAAGGGAGAAGGGTTGGTGAAAGGATAGAGTGAATTACATTAATATCTCATATTGTTCGATATAATAGTAAGAAAGGATATCACAAATGACTAAAGTGTAAATAAAAATTTGTTAGTTAGTTAAAAACACTCACATTTCTCTGATCTATCTAATATTAGAGGGAGTATTTTTTAAAGATTAGAATGGATTTGTCATCTATTCCCTCTATCAATCTCTTCTATCAAATAGCACTCACACATCAAATCCCTCTACAACCCCCTCCCTCTCTAAATCCCTTTACAACTCCCTCTTACCAAACAAGAACTTAAAATTGTTAAATTTATCTTAAAAATTTAGAGAATCACCTGAAAAGTTTTTAAAATATAAATTTGCCTAATAAATGTTAAGGTTAATTACATCTAACCCCCTTGAATTATTAAAACTTTTACACACATTACACCATAAACTATTCAATTTGTGTTAGTTTGGTCTAATTGATAAAGTCTATTAGAATTCTTTCATAGAATGGATCACATGAATGTCACATGACCTCTTATGAAAGGCAATTTTTGGGATAAAAAAAATTAACAATGCAAATTATTCACTTTTTTTATCCTCCGTTCTTCACCTTCACTACCACCACCACCCTCACAAACCCAAAAGCCTTTTCTCGACCCACTACCCTTTTTCATTGTTCCATCTTTTAAGATTTCTCTCCCTCCCACCGACACCCCAAATCAAGGAACCAGTCCATAAAATTCGCAACCCAAGGCTACATATCCGATAAGTTGGTTGTAACTTTGAAAGAAATTTGTAAATTTTGTGCAATTCTTACTTGGGCAAACAAGAGAATTAAAGGCAAAACTGAAAAAACAAAATATGAGGAAAGAAAGGGAAAAAAATCTCATCCTTTTTAAAGATTTGAAGTAAAATAAATTCAAATTTTATGCTAACAAATTGATTTTTGGATTCAAAGTATAAAAGTTTAAATTTAAGTTAGTCTTAAGTTGATCTTGCTTGTGCATATTGATCTATTTGTATTTAGAGTGCGCATCCATAAAGCTGAGGAAGGCATGCCCGATGGTTGCGTCTACTAACAGGTCGAGACATGTCTTGTTTAGATCAGTAAAGTCTCCCTTTATTCATTGGTCTTTTTTACCAAGACTATATTTACGAGCTAGGCTTAGTATAACACATCCTCGATGAGGTGTGTTTTCTTATTTTTTCACTTCTTACTTGATAACTTCATATTTTTTTAGGCTAAAGACTCTCCTCTTTTGCTAGATAGGTTTGAAGTAAGGGTTAACATTGAGTTTGTATACCATCAGGTTGAGATCAATGCTTGACATATCCACATGGAACTAAGTAAAATAATTTTTTCAAATACGGCCTTTAGCTTGGGTGTTAGTGGGACTCTTATCTTTGTTTTTTTTAATAAGTTAGCCTGATCTAGTTGGATGGTCATGAGCTCCTTGACTGGTGCTCTTTTTTAGTAGTTTCATTTTAGGTAGACCTCGTCATACATTGCTCTAGGGAAGGGGGTCTCCATAGCTCTGGATAGAGGCCTTTTACCCTTGCCCTATACTGAAGCTCCACCTCAAGTATAGCTAGGTCGACTTGAGTCTTTGCTTGTTAGACTTTACGACGTCTTTGATTTATAGCTAGATCTGGGTCGACCTGTAAGGTAGACCCTGAGCATTCCCTGGCTAATGCTCCTAATGAGATATCTAAATGGGAAAGGATAGTATTTCTCCCAACTTGTCGTTGCTCAATGTGACCTGCTTTGGAATAGAAAGATCGTCCATAGGTTAGGTAGGTCCGTTCGAATGGAGAGTTCCTCTCGAAAGGGAAAAAACATTTGTTGTACTGGAGCTCCATTATTGAAGAGCAAGGGTGTAGCATCTCATTGCCTCGTACTAGTCGCCCTGGACTTCTCCTACATCATCACTTATTGGAAATTTCATTAATGGGTAATAAGTAATGACAATGGCTTTAAGAGCATTAAGGGTAGGCCGCTCTAAAATGATGTTGTAGATGTGGTATGTCTAAAACTAAAAACTTGACTATTAATGCTTTTTGATAGTCTTTACTCTATGTTGATGGAGGTAGATCCCCATTCCTATGAAGTACTATCCTGTCTCATGTGAAGCTGTACAAGAGACTTTAGGAGGGCTTGAACATAGTCTCAGTCAGGCCTATTTGGTTAAAGGTTGACCTATTTAGAATATTAATGGAGCTGCCTCCATCAATAAAGATTTGATAAATTTTACTGTTAGTGTTGGTACCATGGCATCATCTTGTGGCCGGTGGACTTGATAAGCTTCTTATTACGTGATGGTGATGGCCTAGGTACCACCTCCTAATGTGTTAGAATGATGGTCTAGATGCCACCTCTTCATATGTCAGCTCCACCTTCGATGATGCTTAGAATCTATCTTCCACTGTCGTTGTCATACCAAGGCTGACTTGCACAAGCCTTCCTAGAATGGTTTAACTTTCCTATATAATTAGAACTATCCATGATAACATCAATATCTTGTACATAAGGTAGGTTTGGTGTTAAGGTGCACGCTGAGGTTGCTCCTCGCGTCTAGGAGGAGGTTAAGTCCTTGGAAGTTTAGGTCTGACCACACACTCCCTGAGGTAGACCCTTCAGATAAGACCATTGAGACAACTAGATCTTGGAAGCCATCGTATAGTGATAAAATTACGGAGGCCCACTTCAAAACATGGACCCTTCAGATAAGCTCCCTGAAGACTTGGTCCATGATTTGCTCGTTGACCATATGTAAATAGCCTCTCGAGTGTCTATCAAGAGAGGTATGTCTAAAGCCCGGCTCTTTGTATGAGGTAGCTCCCTTACTTTTCATGTTGTATTTGTTGAATGCTTCTCCTCATTCACGCTCTCTGAGTTGTATGAGCCTTATGGAGTTTCAAAGATCATGAAACTCTTCTAGGTCACTTTTGATAGAGCTACTCTGGTGATGAGATGATGCTAAATTGGAGCTACATTTGATAGCAATACGCTTTGTAGCTCTCCTTCTTACGAAGTCTTGGAGATTTGACTGCCTTCATTTTCTATCTCAAGCTCGAATTCTTGTTGGTCCCCTGCACCCCTAAAGAGGGTTGTTCTCCCCAAAGGGATCACGTAGGAGGCTTTTTCAGCAGAATCTTCCTTTGCTAGAGGAGTGTACGAACTCGACCTTAACAATGTTTAGAAAACTTTGAGCCAAAAAAGATAACCTCCCTCAGTGGAGAACATCTCATTGAATAGAAAGAATACAAGCTAATTTCTAGCCTATTAAAAAGCAAAATTACCATAAACAAATCTGTATAACTATAAAATCCTACTCAAATATTTACAAAAAAATGTAAATATACAAGAAATTAATTCTAGCATAAAATATGGTCAAGCATAAAATCTGATGAAGTTTAAATATGACCTGTTAATTCCTTTGATAGCCCCTCAAATTGATGTTGGTAAATTTACAAGCATCAATTTGCTAACAAGAAAGTTATATCGCTGTCATGTCATGGATTTAGTGAATATATCCATAATCTGTAATGTAGTGGGGATGTATAGAAAGGTAATAACCTGGTGGTCATAGGTCTCCCGAATAGAGTGGCAATCAACTTTTATGTGCTTTGTTTGTTCATGGTAGACTGGGTTGGTAACTATTTGGATTGCACTAATGTTGTCAACATGTAGTGGTGTTGGTTGGACTTGAGTTTAAATAAGCTCTGTGAGTAGACCACGTAGCCAAATGATTTCTAAACATGTAGCAGACATTACACAGTATTTAGCCTCTGTGGATGACTTGGAGACAGAGTCTTGCTTCTTGCATTTCCAAGAGATTAGAGCATCACCAAGAAACACGCACCATCCAATTGTAGATTTTCGGGTGTCTAGCCTGCCAACCTAATCAGTATTGTTGTAGGCTTTCAGCTGAAGTGAGGAACCAATTGGAAAGGATAAGCCACAATTTGGTGTGCCAAGAATGTATCGAATGATTCGTCGAACTACTAAGAACTGGAGATGATGAGGAGCTTGCATGAACTTATTGACTATGTGGATAGCGTAAGAGATGTCTAGTCGTGTGATAGTTAGATATATTAAACTACCAATCAGCTTTCGATAAAGAGTAGGATCCTCTAGAAAATCCCCTTCATCACATCGATATTTCACATTAATTTCCATGAGGGTGTCAATTGAAGTACTATCCGTGAGACTTGCAAATTAAACCAAATCCTGAATGTACTAGTGTTGATTCAAGAAGATACCATGTGGCCTATAATGCACTTCTAGTCCCAAGAAATAGGTAAGATTATCTAAGTCTTTCATGTGAAATGTATAATGCAACAATTTTTTAATCTTTGAGATAGCCTCCTTATAGGAACCAGTGACAATAATATCGTCCATATAAATAAAAGAACTATGATGCCTTCAGATGTCCTTTGTAGAAAAAAGGAGGAGTTATACTGACTTTATATGAATGAAAAACCAGGGAATGTGGATCGAAAATTTTCAAACCATACTCTCGATGTCTGCTTCAAACCATACAAAGAGCGTTTTAGTTTGGAAACATCATTTAGTGAGGAAGTAGGCATACCATATGGAAGTTTCACGTAAACTTCCTCCTTGAGATCACCATGTAAAAATGCATTCTTGACATCCATTTGATACATGGGCCATGATTAAGATGCAGCAAGAGCTAGGATTGTTTGAACTGTCATTATCTTGGCTACTAGTGCAAAGGTCTCATCATAAGCAACAATCATGCTCCATTGCTTGTTTATATGATGTAGGAATAGGAAGAAAATACAAGGTGGCTGTCAGAGATGTAGGAGAAGTGAATTCATACCTATTTAGGGGGTCTATGAACCCGAGTACTTTGTCTCAAAGGAGTTGGTGCGGTTGCTGAAACAGAATCAACATTTGGGGAATGAGCTTGAAGGGGATGCACAGGTTCTAAAATTTGAATTGGTTTGGTTGTTGTGTATCTTTGATACACTAGAAGTGGCTTAGAAGAGTCAATAAACATGGGCAGATTAGAATATGAAGAAGGAGGTGGATCTTGGTAAGTAGAAAAAAATATTGGTTTTATAAGAAAATCACATTTTTAGAAACCCAAATTCGATACTGATTTGAGTCATAGCAAAAAAAACCTTTTTGGTGGATAGAATATCCTAGGAAAGCACACTTATTGACAGAGCTGTGAGTTTGGTGCGTTCTATGAAGGAAGATGAATATAGCAGACATAATCAAAGGTACAAAAACCATAATAATGTGGTGTACGATCAAATCATCGAGTACAAGGTGAGACTTAATTCAATAACAAAGAAGGTAACCTAATAATGAGATGGACAACAGTAGAAAGAGTTTCACACCAAAATCGAGATGGTATAGATAATTATAATAGGAGAGTATAGACAACATCAAGAAGATGACGATTCTTTCTTTCAGCCACTCCATTTTGTTGTGGAGTCTTATTCTCTTAGTTTTTCAACCATATATCATATGCTTCAAGCCGAGTTCAAGGTCTTCAAATATAATTTCTACTAAAAGTCTGCAATCCACCGAGACCGCTATAATGTTCAAGTTCAACTTTGATTTCTTTTTTATTAGATGCCCACAAACTTGTAAAAAAATAAAAAAAATTCATGAAGAATATTTTATTTATTAGCTTTCAATTCCAATTGGTCTCGTATAAAAATTCATCATGAAAGTCAATTTACAAAAAAAAAATAAAAAATAAAAAATATACAAGCTTTTTGTCGATATGTACCAAAGTGGCCTGTGGAGGGATGGTAGTGCTCACCACAAGGCTAAGGTGACCATTGGTGGGCCCACCAACGGTACTATCAATGGTTTCCTTGACGGCCACTTACGAATATTGAAATTGGACTGTTTATAAAACTATAATAAATTTTAAAATTGGACTGATCATAAAGGTAATTTTGGACTACATTTTTAATTATATAAATTTTTTATTATTTTTTATTAATTGAAATTGAGTCTGACCATGACATAAAAAATTCAAAAATTACCCAACAACACATAGTATTTTTTTTTCTTTTTAAAAACTGTGGTTAATTGGTTGTTCTTCTACATGAAATAAGGTTAATGATCATTTTCAAAACTCCAATTGAAAATTTGAAGTGGATTAACCAAAGGATGGTTCACTGCAACAAAATTAAAAATAAAGCGTGGTTGCTGTAATTTTTAAATATAAAAACACACTTTTGAAAAATTGTTAAAATATATGGGATATTCCTATAATTGTTGTTGTTTTTTTAAGTTATCCGAGAATTAGTTTTCAGATGTCAAATCCGATATATATATATATATATATATAT
This sequence comes from Rhamnella rubrinervis, assembly GCA_007844105.2. Classification (NCBI taxonomy): domain Eukaryota; kingdom Viridiplantae; phylum Streptophyta; class Magnoliopsida; order Rosales; family Rhamnaceae; genus Rhamnella; species Rhamnella rubrinervis. The sequence goes on from CM017577.2 coordinate 11,577,896, forward strand.
GTATATATCAAAATCCTTTTAAAATTTAAATTCAAAAGCAAAATTTAAATAAGAATATGATGCCAGTTTTGTGGCATGTGATGGGCGCAGTAAATGTGACGCATTGCACCTCATAAATATATATATACACACTCAGAGTTTCCATTATATATTCACCAAAAAAAAAAAAGAGTTTCCATTATATAATTAATATCATTAGATTTGAAAAAGACGAAAAGCTCCAATATTCTTAGAGTATGTATTTTTGTTCTATTAAAATAATACCATACCTGTCAAAAAAAAAGAAGAGTGACATCACCATATTAATGGAAAAGAAATACGGACTCCAGCCCTGAAAAAGACCCATCCAAATCTTAGACACCTGTACTAAATTGGGTAATCACAGAACTCTAAAGGCGGGGAATCATCTGCAATTTCAACACGGATACGTGTCCTCTCCGCGGACACGTGTCATCTCTGTGGACAGGTGTCAGAACCCACATGTGCACCCACCGTGCCAACTCTATTTATACGTTGATCAATCTTGTATCATTCCACACACCGAGTAGCTCGAAAATATCCTCTGTGTGATTGCCCTGTAAGTGATTGTGAAAATGTCGCAGTTATTCGACAAGGCGAAGAACTTCGTGGCGGAGAAGGTGGCGAACATAGAGAAGCCAGAGGCAAGTGTTACGGACTTTGATTTCAAGAGGGTGAGCCGTAAGGAGGCGGAGTACCTGGCCAAGGTCTCTGTGAGCAACCCCTACAGCCATTCCGTTCCCATCTGTGAGATCTCTTACACACTCAGAAGCGCTGGCAGGTTTGTTCATGATCTACTTCTCATTTTTCTCTATACTTTTTTTTTTGGCTTAATTTTGTATATCATACTCTGATTTTTCAATTACCATTTTTGGAGGTGTTTATATTTTACTTGATATGTATATACACACACAGAAAACAGGATGGCGCCCTCAAATCAAATGGGATTTTGTTTTGGTGCTTCGAGTTATCTTGTTGTTTAATTGCTTCGAGTTATCTTGTTGTTTAATTAAATTTACACTTTTCCCCATCAAAAGAAATAGAAAGAAAAAATATTGTTAATAAATCCTAACGAGAAAATTCCGTATCCTTTAGGAAAATAAGGAAATGTTAATGAAGATGGTTGTCTTAATTTATGTAACAAAGGGTGTTCTCAATTTTTTTACTTCGAAAATATATCCTTTAGTACTATTTTTCTTGTATTTTTTTATGGAAAACTATGTCCTTTTTTTCATTTTATTAATTTTTTTTTGGGATTATTTTTGCACCAATGCACCGTTAAGTTGTAAGCTATCCTCTTAAATTATAAAATTAGCATTAATATTCTTAAACTTAAGATATAATTATTTAGTATGTTTTAGAAGTTTTAATATTTTTTTTTTCTATGTTAAAGACTGAGGTATGTGTAGCTGTTTAGATTTTTTATTTATTTATTTATTTTTATGTTAAGGACTGAGTTAGCAGTATGTAAAAATTAAATTAGTTTAAATTATTTATTAAAAAAAATTTTGAACAGTTAAGAGCTATATTAACCGTTGTCTTCCTTGAGCAATTTCCCTCTTGTACCAAAAAAGTCAACTAAATTGGATTTTGTGGGGGTTAGTGGGTGTCTCAATTTTATCGATTGTTTATCATATTACAAAACCAAAATGCATAATAAATTGCCCAATTTATAAAGACACTTTTTTTTTTTTTGGTCTTATAACAATTTGCAAAGATTTAAAATTCATATGAATCCTTCTCTGGGTCTTTTGATATAAATATCTTCTTTTTGGTAACGGGATGAGAACAATACAAGTAGTCCCATCCTTAAATGATATTCTTTATGAATATTGTACTTTGTTAAATGAATAAATCTAAAAGGAGATAGCTCTGTGCGCCTTAAATATGAATGGGAATCACCTTCTCTCTTTTTTCACTTCAAGCTCCTGTTTCTAAAAATACAAGAAAGAACTAAATTATTTTTTTGTATATATGAATTTTTTATAGGGTGATTGCATCTGGGACTATACCAGATCCAGGTTCTCTGAAAGGAAATGACACCACCCATCTGGAGGTATTAGTGCAGGTACCACATAGTGTATTGGTGAGCTTGGCAAGGGACGTTGGTGCAGATTGGGATATTGACTATGAGTTGGGTTTGGGACTTACCATTGACCTTCCAATTGTTGGCAACTTTACCATCCCACTCTCTACCAAGGGCCAGATCAAGCTTCCTACACTCTCTGATATATTTTAAAACCTCTTTAATTATAATTTTTCTTGTATTTTCTGACATATAAAAATAAAAAGTGGGTGGAACATTATATTCCAAGTCCACCAGCACCTCTATGTACTTATCTTTGTTGCTTTCTGGCTCTTATTGGGTTGTGAAAATATGTGAAAAGAATAGAATTTTGTTCTTGCAATGTGCACTGCATTATGTGATTGCTTGTGATGGCATGGTCTAGGCCTTTTTTTCTTTTCCTTTCATTCCTGAGAATCTTTTAAGAAATCTTTTAATCCAAACAAACTGAGGGTATGAACTTACAGAAACCTCATAATGCTTACATTGCTGTTAAACATTGTCAAAAAATGGAGTTTGAGCAAAAAACTGAAGGGATAATGAGCTTTTGAAAATTTTTATGGAATTTTCGAAACTAGTAAAGAAATTATCGAAGAGGTTACGAAATTTTTGAATGAGGGCTTTTAGATTTTTCAAATTTACCTGTCACAGTCTTTCCTCCATTCTCTGAGTGATGAAACTTTTATCCATGTATAATTAAGCCCCGGCTTCAAATTATTCATCACTAACTTTCAATTTCAATTACAATGTTTAGACTATCTAAAACTTTTAATTGGCAATTTTGGATGTTTAGGTTTTTCCTTATTGCTGTCCAAATATCATTTTTATCGACAAGAATGGCATCTGAATAATTGACAATAACAATGTATTCAATCCAAAATTTTGTTCCCTAACATATTTAGACAAGTGTGTGGAAGTGAACAAAGAAACGAAAAAAAAGAAGAAAGGAAAACATGATGTCAAGAACCAAGGCCTAGAGCGGTTTTATAACCGTACAGTCAATTGAATATTCAAAATTAGTAAAATAACCATTTTCTTTTCAATTTATCTGACATAGCTAAAGTGTACTTTTATACCTTGTCCAATTACTTTCCTATCTTTCCCCTTATAATATTTAAATCTAACCATAAATATATCCGACTTTTTACTCCACACCACATTTAAGCTTGATAATTTTTTAATAAATATTTTTAAAATATTTTTTTAATATATATTTTAATATACATTTTTTTCATATTGGCTTTGTTTCTCCACAACCAGATCCGACGCCATTTTCTACTAGAAAAAGATCCGACACCATTTGTTCTCATTTTTTCTTTTCTTCACACAAAACTTGCTTGAGATCCGACTATCCTTTGCTGTGCTGAAGCTTGGGTTGCCATCAATTAGTTTGGTTAGTATTTGTGAATAAATTTTTAATTTTATTGTTGTTTTATTATTATTTTAAAGTTTGAATTTTTAAGAGTTTTAGTATATTTTTATTTATTATTGTGTTAAAACAATTATATTTTTGTGTGTTTAGTGTGATTTTAATGTATAATATGAAAAAAAAAATAGATAAAACATGCACTTACCAAACCGGCGCCGGAGAAGAGAAGGGCACGTAGGTCTGGGTTTCCAGTCGGATGGGTTGGATAAAGTCCAAGGCCCTTGTGCATCCAATCGGATATGGGTCGAATCCGACCCATCCGATTGGATTTCAGTCAAATCCGGCCCATATTAAATTATATTTTTAATCATATAATAAATGATATAAATTAAAATAAACTATATTTTTAATTATATAACAAATTATAAATATATTATTAATTATATAATAAATTATAAAATTATATTTTATATAATTATATTAAAATAATATATTATTATATATAGAATATATTGTATAATTGTATTGTAAATTATATATATTTTTACTTTATTTTTTTATTTAATTTAACATGCAAAAGTAATTATTCAATTCAAATAATGCATGTGTAATAACAACAATAATGATATAAATTAAACTAAATTATATTTTTAATTATATAATAAACTATAAATGTATTATTAATTATATAATAATTATATTTTATATAATTGTATTAAAATAATATATTATTATATATAGTAGAAATATTGTATAATTGTATTGTAAATTGCATATATTTTTTTACTTTATTTTTTTTATTTAATTTAACATGCAAAAGTAATTATTCAATTTGAGTAATGCATGTGTTTTAATGAAATAATTGTATAATATGATTTTATATTTTAATTTAATAATAATTGATTTAAGTAAATTTAAGTAATGCATGTGTAATAACAACAATAATGATATAAATTAAACTAAATTATATTTTTAATTATATAATAAACTATAAATATATTATTAATTATAAAATAAATTATATTTTATATAATTGTATTAAAATAATATATTATTATATATAGTAGAAATATTGTATAATTGTAATGTAAATTACATATATTTTTTTACTTTATTTTTTTATTAAATTTAACATGTGAAAGTAACTATTCAATTTAAGTAATGCATGCATTTTAATGAAATAATTGTATAATATGGTTTTATATTTTAATTTAATAATAATTGCATTTTTTAAAAATTACTTATATCATGTATTTTAATTTAATTGTTTACTTTAAGTGTTTGTAACATGTAGTTTAAATTAATTGTTTATGTTGTTCTCATTAATGTTATTATTATTATTATTCAATTTGTTATTGTTTTATTATTCCTTGTTATATTATAATTTTATTATTATTGTTACTTATATTTTTTTTTTGCAGCAAATATGGATTCGTCTGTGCGGATGCTCACCGATAATGAAATGTATTCAGCAAAGGTGACAATCAAGTCATTTTTGAATTCGGCGGCGAAGACAATCAAGGAGAAGCTTAGTACGATGCAGCTAGCCATGTTTGGTAAAACCTGTTTTGGGCATTTTCTCGAGACAAATGAGTTAGTCGTCAATCATATACTTTTGAGGCAATGTATTTGTGACGATCCAGATATTATAGTCTTCAATTTTGAAGGATCGGGCGCTAGATTTACCATATAGGAGTTTTGTTTGATCAGTGGATTCTTTTGCGGTCTCGCACCCAACACACGTCCTACACTTTTTGGGTATTTTCGTGATACATATTTCAGTGGTAGGAAATTTCCTCTTCACAATTATGATATTGTAGAGGTATTTACTACAACGACTTGTGAGGATGACGAAGACATGGTCAAGCTTGCCTCGCTCTACTTTTTGGAGACAGTTATATTAAGCAAGGAAAGGCCGACGCCGGTGCCCGTTGAGCATGTTGACATGCTAGATGACATAAACTATTTCTTGACATATTCTTAGGGGACTTTGTCATATCACGCTACTATCAAATTGATGCATATTGCCCCGCTAGAAAAGTAACGTATCCCACACAAATAGTATTACTGGCTTCCCTATAGTATTTATGGTATGTTTTATTTTTATGTTATTTTTCCTAACTTCAATATTATTTATTATTAAAGTAAAATTTATATTAACTAATATATATGTAAAATAATATTAATATATTATTATTATTATTAACAATTGATTTTTGGTTTACTTTTATTTAGGTGTGGGGATATGAGACGATTTCATCGCTAGCTACAGCCTTTGCGATCAAGTCGTCGACACCTGCGTATCCAAGAATGCGAAATTAGACTATTAATGGGATGCCGAACAAGAATAACTATAGGATATCTTTGCTAGACGGAGTGTAAGAATATTTTATATACATCAAATTTTATTTAATTTTAGAAAATATTATTAGTTAATATTATTATTATACTAACATGTAAATGTGATTTAAATGGCAGTTTGAGGTGGTTGGTGTTATGGTGCCAAACGTACAGGAGATGCCTTTGATCGCCACTGTTCATCATGATGGAGGCCGAAAGCCATCTGATATAGCCCCCGTTGTTGAAGATAAGCCATATGTCGATGTTGATACTGATAGGGTACACTCGGTGTTTGCCAAGCCAGGTGCAAAAGTGAGGGATGCAATAAAGCAAGAGGGACGACATTCATCACCATCTACATATACTCACACTGCATTAGCACATTAGTCATTGCCTATTACATCTCCGATAGGTGCGGATACGCCTGATACATACCGTCGACATTCTGCACCATCTCCACATATTGCTACTGAAGTATTATTGTATAAATTAATAATATATAGATATATAAGTTTCTTCTCTCTATATATTTTTTTAAAAAGAAATTGTATTATATTATATATAATATTTGTGTTAAACTTTGATTTACTTGTTAAATTTTATTGTAGAGCACGTCAGTAGAAGTTAGATTGTGTGCGATGGAGGAGAAATTATCCATCATGGATAGTATAATATCTTCCACGGATAGTAGACTATCTTCCATGGACAGTACACAATCTTCCATGGACAGTAGACTATCTTCTATGGAAAATAAACTTGATTGTTTGATCAAGTTATTCTCATCAGCATACAACACTACTGGGGTGCAGGTATTATTATTAACTTAAGTATTTTATTATGTTGTTGGGATAATTATTTTAATAATATTTATGTATTATTATGGGTTTTATGATAGTTGGATGAGGATGATGACCAGTGTTTCGATAAAGTCGGAGGCGAGGAGGTTGGTGCGGGTGATGCTCAGAGGATTGACCATGCAATTAACCATCTAGTACCTCCTGTTTCCATATCGTCTTCTCCTATTGTGGAGTCCGAGTACAGTGTGAAGATATTCACTCAGATGTCTTATAGGAAATTAACAGGCGGTCGAAGGAAAAAGAGAGCGGCAAAGACTATAGAGAGTCCGCATGACTGTTAGTCACTCCACCGGAAGATGATACACACTTTATCTGTGTCCTGTAGTGTTACATTTGATCCATACCGTCCAATACCCAATGAGGTCGCTCGACAGTACGTGCATTTCATGGACACGAATGCTGATGACCAGACTGTCTAGTTATTTTTTATCATTGTGGGGAAAGACTACTTTAGGGATATGGAGTGTAGTCCAAAATGGCTAATGAGTTATGTAAGTTACATTTTCTTTATCGTTATTAAAATTATTATTCTTATTAATATTTGTTTTGTTAATATAGAATATTGAGACTGTTGCTCAATTAATCCGACAACGTGCGGATAAGTATCCCGAAGTTTTTAATGAGTGCATACTTTTGTTGGATAATCGATTATCCGTAAGTGTTACTGGCTTTTGTAAAATTTTGGGTAATGTTATATGCATTTGTATTTATTTAATATTAACTCTACATATTTAATTTTGTCATTTTTTCTTTTACAACAATATATGGAAGTAAGGTTGGATTTCTTCAATTCGAATAAAGAAAACTATAATTTTGGTGAAGAAATGCTTGAGTTTCTAAATGGAAAGGAGCCGATGATGAATATCAAGTCATGTACGGCGTATGATCGAGTAAGTATCAATTGTAATTGTTGTACATTATTTTATAAAATGTGTTTTTGATAATTGTTGTGCATTATCAATGGTTGTGGGATCTTCAATAGCATTTGATGTGGCTATTGGACATTATATTGTATCATTTAAATGTGCAGGTAAATATTGGGATAGTTCAATTTATAGGGGAGGTGCTGCCAAAATTTTGATAGAAATTTACAAATACATTTACATGATATAATTTAATTTTTTTATATGTACTATTGCCACTAAATAGAGATAACAACCATTGGTTGTTGGGTGATATTGATTCACATGCTTTACGTATGACGCTTTACGATTATAGGAAGCATGGACAAACAGATCAGTTGTATAAAGTAAACCATTATTGGTGTCTAATGCCTATGCTTCCATATTTATTACGTGCTGCAGGTTTTTTTGCATCTCGTACTATTATTTCAGATGCAATGAATGAATTTGGGAGTTCTTTGGCTCTTGACTATTCACAATAGAAAATAAAGTAAGTACAAACAAAATAAATTACTATTTAGTATTGTTATTTAATTTTCAATTCTAAACCTAATCATAAATACTAACTTGTTTTTTTACAGTGGTGATTATGGCGTTTTTGTGCTAAAGTACATTGAGTTCTTAATGGCTGGAAGATAACTCAATTTCAATGCAAATGATATTGTACAATTTAGGAAGAAATATGCATAGGAGATATATGCAAAGGAGCTGAATGTATGATTATTTTTTTATGAATAGTAAATTACAAACTATTTGTATTTAGTGTTAATATTATTTATTTATATATATATATTTTATATCTTACTTTTATTATAAATATTTAAATTTGTTTTGTTTGTAAGCTTTGAATTTATTATATATATATATATGGTACGTACTTGTATATAAATTTATTCATGTGAGTGGTTATATATATATATATATATATATATATATATATATATATATTTATAAAGCAACATATTTCTTGACGTATTACAATTTGGTACGTACTTGTAATCACTTTATAAGCAAATCACATGAATCCAGCCAATGATTATCCCAAGATGAATAATAAATGAAAAAAAAAATCAATTAGTTAATATGCAATTGGTTTAAATTTCAAAATAAATTTGACACTCAAAATTAATAACTGGATGGACCATCCACACCTATCATCTACTATATACGTTATAACGTAGATGGACCACATTAAAGAAATTAAATTCGTACCAATTTATTAGTCGTTAATGGAACCAAAAATTTTATAGATTTCAATATTACATATAATTTTAATTATTTTAAATGCTATGAAATGCTACTTTTTCAATTTATTTTACTTTTAAATAAATTCAATGGTATTTAGTTAGAACAAAAGATGCCCACGTAATAGTTATTACAATTAAATTTGATTTATTTTAAATGATATTAAATGCTACTTTTTCAATTTCTTTTACTTTTAGTAGTTATTTCAGCTTTACTATGACTGTTTAAAAATTAAATAACAAAGAAAAATATACAACTCATAAAGTAAAAAGTAAAAGCAGGAATCAATACTTGTTTCACATTATGACAAAATTAAAACGACAAACGACACAGATAAGGCTACTTACTACTCTCACCTGGATCATATACATACTGATACTTACATCTTGCCCTATTATGCCTAATACCATGACACTTGCTACATCTACGTGCAACAATATCCTCCCCCTGTGACGGTATCCGTAACTTTCTCGACCTTCCAACTGATCTATGAGCAGTTGTTGGTGGAAGAACAATACGGGAAGACACCTCTTCTGAAGCATGCCATTGTTTTCGATTACAAACTGGGTAAATCAAATTCATGTAAGATGCATGATAACTATCCGCGATGTAATAATACGAACACATACTGTAAGGTGTAATATTACGTTCTCTACAAGCAGTCATAGCATGGTCACAAGGATATTGATCCATTTCGAATACAGTACACGAACACTTTTTTATATCAAGATTCACAATGTCTCTCAAAATTCTACCATCCACAACGTATTCTCTTGTGTTGATGGGCCTTACACGCAACTGCAAAGACTCCAAGTCACGAAGTTTAAGTTGGTCTTCCATCCACTTAGTGACAGGCTTGTCTAAACATTCCCCTGCTGTTCTTCTTTCAAAAGACCACCTTTGCATCTTTTTTAAAATGTAGTCAAGTAACGATATTAGTGGCATCTCTCTACCATCCCGCAATATTGCATTCATACATTCTGCAATGTTAGTTGTCATGATACTATACCGTCTACCTTGAAAATGAGAACGAGCCTATCTTGCAGGATCATAATCTTGGATATACTGTGCAGCACTCATATCAAGCTTCCCAAGCTGAAGAATATGGTCCTCAAATTCTTCAATCAGATATATCTTAGCTGCCATATAGAATTGCATCAGAACACCTTCTTGTTTTGCATAACCATTAGCCTTAAAGTTTCTGCTTATGTGATACATGCAAAGAACATGGTGTGCGTTGGGGGAACACTGTACGTATTGTTGACTCAATAGCTTTATGTCGGCCTGTCACAAATACCAAATCAAGTAGGTCTCCAATGGCATCTTTCAAATTTTGAAAGAACCATGTATATGCTGATTCGTTCTCCCCATCTCCTATGCTAAAAGCCAGCAGATATATCTGTTCATTGCCATCCATGGTTGAAGCAATGTACATCGTACCCTTTCAATACAGTGCCATCAACAGCCAAAACAAGTCGAATATGGGATACAAATCCTCTAATACTTGGTCCGAACACCACAAATAAGTATTCAAAGCAATTAAATTCATCTATTCGAATACGTGTCAGTGTACCAGGATTCATGGACTGTAATTGGTAACAGTACATAAGCAATAAATTAAATGACTCTTTATAAGTACTCTAACACTATTAAGTGCACATTCTCTACCCTTTTACACTTGAAGTAGCTAAGCTTGACTCCATATTTTGCATGCAAATCAGCCTTGATTTCGGCTGGCGTGTAAACACGTGCAATCCCATCAAATTTAAATTTGATCAATTCGCCAATAATCCGACTTATAGCTTGATTATGCTGTCGATGTACAATCTCTGAAATGCATTTATGCTCATGAAAAAAAGCTTTTACAATAAATATATCTCCACCTTTTGGCTTGGTTGCAAGACGATACCATGGACAATTATCATCCAAACACACAACTTCAAATCGATCTGTCGTTGACCTTTTAGTTTTATAGTCTTTATTTTGACCAATATACATCAAGCTGACTCTTGTTTTCAACTCTTCCTTACTGTTGAATATTTCTCCAGTATTGATGACAATAGAAGATGAATCATTAATATTAATGTTATGTGGTGGATGAGTAGCTGAAGATACTTGGACAGTTGTTGGATGATTGTGAAGAACTTCAGCAGACATACCTTCTTGTGTAGTATTGCCAAAGGTGACACCATCGTCATCGATCATCACAACCAGTATTACCAAAAACATCATTGTCATCTGCAAAATTGTAATCTGTATTTTTGTCATTTGCATAATTGTCCATGCTATGCAATTGTCCCTGTTGATCCTGATAATGAAACCCTGCAGATTGGTTGCCTCCAATATCAATAGCTTCGTCGACATTAAATTACGTCTGACTTTCTAAAACTTCATCATTATAAAAATCATTACTTGGTGGTATGGAAGAAGAAGCATAAGACTGTTGATTACCTTGACTTTTAAATCCACGTCTACTAGTACATGCTATATTCTTATGTTCACCCTTTGATAATTGAGGAGACGTCGGAATCAGCTCAACATATAGTAGAAGTCGAACCGGCGAATGCCTAACTTCTGAGATAAATGCTCTTACATCTTTTTCACGCCTTATTTCTACAAGTTCCACTGCTTACAAAGCTCGACCATATAAGAATTTCATTTTCATATTATAAGCATTCTGATTTACATTAAGACACTTGTAAACCTCATCTTTCAATTCCGATTTCGAACACCAAGGGCGAACACAAATTACTTTAGTTTTGTAGTTTGCATATTCTCATGTCCCATTCTCCAATCTCACCAATGATCCATCGTGAACAATTGCAATTGTAATATAATCAGCACCTTCCATTTTAACTGCAAAACACATAAAAAAAATCGGTGAGAATAGTTCGGATATGAAAGTTGTACGTTCGGATCACCAACAAAAGATAAGAACCGACCAGATCTGATCATCGGATAGTCATATCCGACTAGATCTGACCATATCGGACCATTGACTGATAGTCGGATCCGATTCGATCTACCATATCAGACCATCGGACGGTCGGATCCGACCATCCAACAGTCGAATCTGGTCAGATCCACCATATCCGTCCATTAGACGGTCGAATCCGACCATCCCACGACCGGATTTGGTCTGATCACCATTATCTGATCATTAGACGGATGGATTTTATTTCTCGATTGATCTGAAGGTAAAAAATTAACAAAATAACTATATAAATATTGAAATTTTGAATGTACATATCTTTTTCGATGGGTGCAGTTTGGGAGATGAATTTAAAAAGATAATTTGATCAAATATTTTTACAAAAGAATTTCAAGTAAGAGTTTGCCAGAAGAGAGTTTTACAGTTTAAAATTTTACAGGGTTCAAGATTACATCAAGTTATATAAGTAGTTGAAATAAAAATTAATTATTATAATAAATTACAGGAGAGGGTTTAGTAGTGAATAATTTTTCAAATTAAATAAACATAGGTATAGGTCATAAAAATGCACATTGACTAGAGAAATTGAAAATGAATAGTTATTTTACTAATTTTAAATGTCCCTGTGACCAAGTTTAGGGCTCTAACTTTTGAAAGAATTTTTAGGCCTCGGTGGCTGTGCTGAAAAAAAAAATTGGAGTTTTATGGCCAACAGCTAAACGTAGAAGTAAAATTAGTCAAATAACCATACGCTTTCAGTACCTGCATACTATTGCAAATACTCCCTTGTCCCTTTTTTCAAGAAAAAGAAGAAGAAATACGTCATCATATTCTTTTGGCTTGCCACTCACAAACCATCGCATTCTTTTAGATTGCCTAAAGCCAAGCCATCGCTATTTCTGGGTTAGCGTCGCCGTCGGTCTAGGTTCGTGTTGCCGATCGTCGTCCGATTCGTGTCACCTTATAGGTTAGTATTCCCTGTTTTTTTTTCTTTGCTTATTTTTAAAATGAGTTTGGATTGAAAATTTTGAGATGCAAACTGTAAGGATTGAATTTTAAAAGGAAAAAATCGAACGGAAATTGTGATAATCAATTGAACGTTCAGTAAAACATATTTTATAATTGCTATGTTTTGTGTGTGTTAAAATTTTTAATAATAATGTTTATTCTTATTATTTTTTTTTTACACAGAACTGATCCAAGTTTTTGAGTTATTATATTAAGGGTTAAATATATGTATGCATTTAAGTTAAAAAGTTAGGATATAAGGTGTGAAGTTCAAAATGTTTCAATTGAAACCCTCAATTTCCAAAATTGTTTAAATTTGGTTCCCAACCATTAAATTGGGCTAACAGCGCTTCACCTAGGCGGTCACCTTCTATTTCTACCATTCTATTGATTTAAAAAAAAAAAAAAGGAAGAAGAAGAAGAGAGCCTTTTGGTCATTTAGTAAAAGGGTTAACCCAAAACTCAATTATGTTTTAAAGTTTAAAAAAGAAAAATGTAACAACGAAAACTAAAAGTTGAATTTAATACATCCAGACTTCGAAAATGCATTTCGCATTATTTATTGGGCAATCCCATTTTGTTAGAAAAATAAAAGTATTTCGGAAGTATTAAACATTTTTAAAATAATTTAAAGAATAATAAATTGATGAAATAATTTAATTTAAAAACTTGTACTCCTATTTTACCCAAAGATTAAGGGAGATGCAAAAAATAAATAAATAAATAAAGTAAAAAAAGAAAAAAAGGTAAATGAAATTGTAGAAAATAAACTTGTTCTCCCATTTCTTGTATTCATCCCTGTTGACGAAATTGCTAAGATGTCAGAGCATAGAACAGACCCATACCCATCAAATCAGCTGATGATCATCTTCTTAAGAAATTCAGCTTGCTCGGGAAAGTACTCCAGTAATTCATCCTTGGTCACCCATACAAAATCCTCACACTTCCCAATGTTGAACTTGGTTGCGATCACTTGAGACTTGAAGAAGAATCGCTGTAAAGCAGAAAGAAAACGAAATATGAAAATGCTATAATTTGATAATAGTTAGTTCTTTGAATAGCAAGTGAAGATGTTAAAATTCATTAGTGATTATCAGCTAATACCAGCATTGCATGAGATTTAATTTGGAAAGAAATACCTTCAAAGCTGGAGAGTTTGACATATTCTCTGTTCCTTGTACAACTATATGGCCCATAGGAGCATTTCCAACAAAATACGTATGTTTCAGATCTCCTATGACAGATTTTAAAGCAGTCTCTGCACACTGATAACATATAGAGTTTGTATTCAAGAAGAGACGTATAGGATAAGGGACAGAATAAGATCATATGGCAATTATCACCTTCCGCAGTGTCTCCTCAGCCTCATAAACCTTTTCCGGAAAATGCCAGACAGGATTACCAGTAGGTGAACCATCTGTGTTGCCATACAAAAGAAGATAAAGTCTTCTGTCTAGTGCTCTTTGTAATGACCTAATGGAGGCAATAATAATTTGCAAACTCAGAACATGCTTCCTAAATTAAGGTCCTGCACACGACCATATTACAAAGATATATCGCGTCTATGAAAATTACATGTAATGCACCAGGCAAAAGGTTATAGGTAAGCATCAGCTACAAAATTGCAGGTACACATAATCTGACATAAACCCAAATGGAAAGAGCAGAATTAAGTATTAGCAGCCAAGAGATCATCATGTGATTTCCAATTTACAAGAAAAAAGGGAGAAGAATAATTATGCCAACTTTAAAAAGTACATGCAGATCACAAAAATTTGAAATAACACTATTTTCTGGTGCCCTTTTACTGAGAGGTAAATGATAAATTAAAATTGAAGAAAGCAGACAAACACTTACTTTTTGTCGTTCTTTTTGTCTGCTTCAGTGATTCGTGGAGCTGGTATATAATCAATTTGGTAGTCACCTTTTCCTCTGTTCACAGAAAGAACCGTACAATAGTCGTAAAAACAAAGCTTCCAAACACACTAGTCTTGTGAGCATTATTTTGTTTGTAAGCTGCGAACAATGAACCAAATAAATGCATCATCACAAAAATAAGGTTCCAAAACAGCCAATTCTTGATTTTAACTAATGTTACTGTTTTGTAACCAAATTACCTTGCTATCCTAAGCAAACAAAAAACTATGACTACCCACTAAAAGGTTTTTGTATGTTTACTCAATGCTAAACATTCTCATATTGTTCTAATCATAGATGTGAATAATATTATTGATTTTCATCCAATTTCTAGTGTGTGGTCACTAGTATAATATATATCAGTGATAACAATGGTATTTAATTAGAACAAAAGAAGTAGCAATGAAACATGAGCCAGTTTGCAATCACAGAATGCTAAAACAAACAGAGGTATATTGTATTATCAATTTTATAATTGTACATCAAGCCAGGCATAAAATAATAACACCACAGATTAAGAATTTTGACATAACCTCTGTGGAAAAGATTAATTGAAAATCCTATTTCAGAACAATTAAAGATGCTCTAACTAAAAGGGGTTTCACAACCAAATATAGGGCAGAGTGATTCCAGAAGCAACTTTATTTATCATCTTCAATTGATAATATTATTAAGGTAATGTAAAATGTCAATTCATTAACAGATCATAGTGAATGAAGTTGAAAGGTGCTCTAATCAAGTGTTGGAGTCGAACATAAATTATCGTGTTTTAGAATATTTTAATTAGCCCATACTGATTACAAACCTCGACTAAATTTGTTATCTACTAGGATGAGGACATTCTCTTTGTCATTTTATGACAAGTGACACGATGAACCAAGAACACATTTACCTCTAAAACATAAAACAAAAAACATTCAAAGAGAAACTTAATCTTGCTATAACATTTTTGTTATGTATAAGTAAACATGTAAGCTAAATAACTAATTACTAAAATAAAGCATACCTTAAACAGGTTAATTATACAATAGAATTGTTGCTTCTAACTCCATAACACAGAAACACAAAATGGTGCTAATAAACTTACCTAGTATTAGACTTATCTAAAAGCTCATCAGGATAACAGCGCCGATATTGCTGTCGCCACCGAAACCTAAAACAAGGAAAAAATCATAATGCCGCTACTACTAAATGAAATTTACATCATTACCAAATAAATAACTCAAAATGCAACACTCAGGCATATTAATAAGCCATATCCCCATAGTCCGTTTATTTCCCAAATTTTCTTGGTTGGAACAAGTTATATTCCCTTACCTTCGTATGTAAGCCAAGGAAGAATAAATGAAATGAAAAACTAAACTAAAATTTCAAGGGCCATATTTTGTTTCCTGTTGCTTCTATTATTGTTTATCATAAAGCTATTCTAGACTTTTTTAAAGCCCCAATTAACAAAATTTAGTAAACAGAATTTTCCGTTTCCACATGCTTTCGTTTTCCGAAGCTTTTTCTCTGCCATCATAAACATTCTTCTGTTTGATACCAATCAAACTGAAAGAAAACAAAATAAAAGAAACGGTTTCTGGAGTATATTAGAATCAATAGTCGAATCATTAGTCTTTATTCAGGAATTGTCCATCTTAAGAAGGAAACACAAAATAAGATTTCCATGTAAATATATTCTGCAGTTTCTGACCAATCAAACAGACAGTAAATGGAAAACGATAAGAGTGAGAGAGCTTACGAGAACTCCTGGAATGCATAGACAACAGGGTCAATTTTCGGAACAACAACCGGCAACCTCTCAAACAGTACAGACGCCACAATTTTCTCAGAGTTCGAACTGAAGCCTCTGATAATCTGTTTCAAGAGAGGTTGAGCTGAAAGTCTTAACGATATCTGCATTCTGAGTCCTAAATCCGCAATCACCAAAAGATTTTAGAGAGAGAAGTGGGAAAGAGAGTTTTACAGCGTTTAAGCACAAGCCCCAGTTCTACAACTCTCTAAACTGAGCTTTGATAATTGCTGTGCATGCAAACAAGATTAACCTCAAACGATTGTGCTACTGCCTACCGGTTACCAGTAATGACAATGTGATTTTGAGGGGTTTGCTTTCGTTTTCTATTCATTAGCCAAGGGCAACATCCAAGGCATGCAGATTGATGTTTAATAGAGTTGCAATAATTTTTTTATGTATAATAATATAAAGTTAGGTAATCGTGTTTTAAAATTTTTTATTCCTAGTATAAATATACATTGTTAGAACAAACAACCAAATAATAAAGATCTATTGTTAAAATTGTTATCTGATATGGCAGATATACACCAATATCTTAGATACACTAGCATAATAAATCCAGTCTGATATAAAATTCAAGGAAAAAAGAAACGTCCTTTTCAATTTTTTCTGTTTCAATTTCAAGAGATTAAGCAAAGAAAATGGATAGTTAGATATAAGAGAAGAAAAGAGGAAAATAATATACAATCAGAGATAAAGACATAATAGATCCCCTGGTTGGTTGCACAGAAAAGTTTAAAACTTTCCTTCATTTCCTGAGATTTCCGAGAATCAAAGCAGACCAACAAAGAGATCGAAACCAAGAGAATTAAACAAATAGAATTTGAAGAAATGAGAAATAACCTTGTCTTCAATCTGAATAAGCCCTAAAGATGTAAGCTTCCGCAGGCGCAGGAATGTTCAATGACAACACAACTCAATTAGTACAAACGGGGGCTTTCACTCCTTCGAGGTTCAACTTTTTTTTTTTTTGGTGAAGACTTCGATTTTTGGCTGTTATAACATCAAGCTGTCGTTTCGTCCATGAGGAATCGACATTATGTGGTCAAGTACACACTACGTTTTTGCGCCAGGAATGAGGGCTCCAGATGGGCCAACTCTAATTGGGCTTGGGCATCCAAAAGTCCAATGCCTCCGTTAAATTGAGTGGTGGATAAATTGTAAGAATTTATTATTTTTAATTTAGAATGAAAATAAAAATCAAATAGAAAGGATTTTAGTTTTCATTGGTTGTTTCAAAATAAAAATTAATACAGAAAGCAAAGAAAATTTATGTTATGAAATATGTGTTAAGATTTTATTTTCCTTCATTCTTATTTTATGTTATGAAATATATGCAGGATTATTAGCCTTTCAAATTAGCTTAGGGCAAGTGTAAAGAAAAAACCATTAAACTCACTTGTGTATTCACTATTTCACTGCAAGAACGTAAAGAAAATACAAGCAAATAGAGAAATTGCAACTGATTTAAGTGTTTGGGAGCTTGGCATCCTGCATTTGTCCTTTCTTAAGTACTTGGAATAAGGGCCAGTTGATTGGAATCAAAACCCCACTTTTGAGTATTTGTAGCCACATTGCCTCGTACACTTTTGCAAAACGCTCCTCTCCCATTATAACTTGTTTTACCATCCCAATAAAGGAGCGCAGGTTGATCAAAGCAAGTGTTGCTAAAATTGTGAACATTGGAGAGAAGGTTCGAAACTCCATAATCTCTTTCTCATATCGTTGTGAAACATCTTCGTTAGCCACTTTCGATGTGATTATAAATTCAGAATCAGAAAATCCAAGTGATTTAAGAATGTATCAATGAAGGCAGCTAGATCTCTTGTAGAGTCATATCCTTTTATCATTCCACCAACCATTGCGCCAACACATCACAGATACTCGATTAAGCTATATGTGTACTTGGAAACTCACATATACAAATGGTACCATCCACGGGCTTAATACCATTCTAAATCCAATAAATATGACCCAACAAATCCATTCATAAACTGATCTCAGTTCTCTTGAGAAACCTAATCACAAAGAACTTATTTCTAGATCAATAATAGAAACAAAAAAATTATCATCACAATATCACATATAATAATAATAATAATAATAATAATAATAATAATAATAATAATAATAATAATAATAATTGTTAATAGCAACAATCCCGTAATACACAAATCAGAAACTAACAAAAATTCAAACACCATCAAAGTCTCCAAGAAAACTTAAAGATGGAGAAAATATAGTCCAGCACTTCCCTTACAAAAATACAATAAGGGGCTTCGAAACTCCCCAACTGTCCTATTGTTCTCTAATATTTTTCCCACAATTATTAATAGCATGACATCTTTGACTGTCATTTGTCCATTCTCTGGTCAAATAGACAGATCTTATGCTTAATTAGATAAAGTTACAATAAATGCGATATAACAATCGTATCCATAAACAAATTTTAAAAAGATGAAGTCTTGTGATGGTAATATTAAAGAGCATTGCTACTTGAAGCTTGTTTATTTGGATTGCTAACTTGTTTTATAAATATTGATTCTAAGTCATGCTTTAAGCGACCATATCATTGTCTCATATACCAACTCTTAGTTGGAGTAAGAAATTAAGTGAACTTCATGGCCACATAAACCCAATTCCTTTCAGTAAAATCTAACACCTTCAAGCATGGCATATGAATAAATAAATCAAATTTTTAATCGTTAGCTGGAATAAGGCTTGAGCAAATTCCGTTGTCGTTGTCAACGTGGCTAGCTTCAGCTGACAGGGCAGGACGTTAGCGTATGAGTGGATGCCACATGGGCATTTCAGGCGGCTTTCCAAGCATGGTGGTTGGTATTTTTGCCCATGCAGACTGAGCAACCAAATGCACAGTATGTTTGGTGGAGTTTTTCCCTTCCCAAGTGCCTTTAGTGTGGGGAGCATCTCTACAACAAGCGTATCACCTTTATTTGGGGAAAGATTCCTCAAGCCTGGCTTACCAAAGTTGTCTTCTACAATAAATGTTATTGTAAAGTGGTAGGTGAAGGCATTAAATGCCTTGTCCAGATAGGAAATTGCCATGCACTTTCCTCTTATATTTGGGTCAACCAGATGGGCTGACAATGTGGTAGGCTTCTTAACTTTTACTCCTCTTGATGGGCTTTACTATGCAAGTCCTTTTGGAGGCCCCGAATTGTTACCCATAATAGATTTCCCATAATCGAATTGGGTCATGCATATACTTCCTTAACATAGATACACATCATACACACTTGATACGTTTGGTGGCAAAGTTAGACGTTACGCTAATTCACCATTCTTTTCCAAAATTTCAAATGGTTCAATGTATCATGGACTTAGCTTTCCTTTCTTTCCAAACCTCATAACACATTTCATCGGTGCTATTTTAAAAAAGTCCTTATCTCCCACATCAAAACTTAGATCCTTCCACCAATTATCAACATAAGTCTTTTGTCTATCTTGAGTAATCTTCATTTTATGTCGAATTCTACTTATTACTTCACTCATTTACTTTAGAATTTGGAGTCCAAGTATATTTCTTTTGCCTACTTCATCTCAATAAGTCATAGATTGACACTTTCTTCCGTACAAAACTTGGTAGGGTGCCATGCTAATAGTTGCATGATAGCTATTTTTGTATGCGAATTCCACAAGTGGTAGATGCTTTTTCTAGTTCCCTTGAAAATCCGACATACATGTACGTAACATAACTTCAAATGTTTGAATCGTTGTTTCTGAGGATAAAAAGCAGTACTAAAGTTTAACTTTATTCCCATGGTATTATGCAAACTTTTCTAGAACAACGATGTGAACCTTGGATCAATATCATCCTCAATCGAAACAGGCCCTCTATGAAGTCTCACAATCTTGTCCATATAAAGCTGCACCAACCTTTTCATAGGATGCATCATAAGCATAGGTAAGAAGTGAGCAGATTTGGTAAGTTGGTCCACTATTACCCATATTGCATCATTACCATGTTGAGATAATGGTAATTCTACAACAAAGTCCATGGCAATATTTTTCCACTTTCATTTAAGAATTATCAGAGGTTTAAGTATACCAGAGGGTCTGATGCTCTATCTTCACTTATTGACACATTATATATTGCTCCACAAACTGTGTTATGTCCCTCTTTTTTCCGTTGCACCAATAAACTTTGGCAATGTCCTTATACACCTTAGTAGCTCCAGGGTGTATCGTGTAAGGCGTACAATGAGCTTCCACTAAGATTTCCTTTTTAATCATTTTAACGTTAGGCACACAAAGACGATTTCTGGACTTTAGGGTTCCATCTCCGAGGAGGTAAAATTTAGGTCTCTTTCCCTGAATAACATCTTCTTTGATCTTCTTTAAATTTAAATCATTTTCTTGTCTTTCCTTAATCTTGTCAATTAACGATGGTTGTACCTTAAATGTAAATAACATGTGTGAATATTGATTACAAACTAACTTAACATCCATTATTCTCAAGTCTTCCAAAATATATAGTTGCGTAGTAATTAGATTATCACTAAAACAAGCATACTTTCTACTCAAAGTATTGGCTACTACATTCGCCTTTCCAAGATTATAATTGATAGAACAATCATAATCCTTAACCAATTCCAACCATCTTTGTTGTCTCATGTTCAGCTCCTTTTGAGTAAATAAAATACTTCAAACTTTTATGGTCAGTGAAAATGTCACACTTCACTCCATAAAGGTAATGTTTCCAAATCTTCAATGCAAAAACGATAACAGCTAACTCCAGATCGTGTGTTGGGTAGTTACATTTATACGGCTTTAACTGTCATGATGCGTACGCAATTACCTTCTCATTTTACATAAGCATGCAGCCCAATCCTTTGCCAGAAGCAACACTACAGATCACGAACCTATCTTTTCCGTTATGTATAGTGAGTATAGGGACCGTAACAAGCCTTTCTTTAAACTCCATAAAACTTTTCTCGCAAGCTTCAGTTCAGCCGAATTTCACAACATTTTTCATCAATTACGTCAACAAAACAACAATTTTTGGAAAAACCTACAACAAACCTTCAATAGTAACTAGCCAAACCTAAGAAACTTCAAATTTCTCCTATGCTTGTCGGCATTTTTCAATCTTGAACAACTGCAACTTTGCTCGGATCA
The DNA here is from genome assembly GCA_007844105.2 of Rhamnella rubrinervis. Classification (NCBI taxonomy): domain Eukaryota; kingdom Viridiplantae; phylum Streptophyta; class Magnoliopsida; order Rosales; family Rhamnaceae; genus Rhamnella; species Rhamnella rubrinervis. Next base: position 11,599,486 of record CM017577.2, read on the forward strand.
ATTTGTATCTCTTCTATAGTCATAATATGATCTAAGAAAGAAATCTTTTCAAGCCAAAATTTGCACTTCTTGAATTTGGCATAAAGTTACTTCTTATGTAATTATTATAACATAGTTTTTAGATGTTCTTCATGCTCATTAACACTCTTAGAATAAACCAGTATATCATCAATGATGACAACAATAAATTTATCCAATTAGTCATTAAACACTCGATTCATCATATCCATGAAGGCAGCAAGTGCATTAGTTAGTCCAAACAGCATAACCAAAAACTCATAGTGTTCATAGTTTGTTATAATAGCACTCTTCGGTATATCTGCCTCTTTTATCTTCATTTGGTCATAACCAGATCGAAGTTCAATTTTTTAGAACATATTAGCTTCTTGTAATTAATCGAATAAATCTTCAATCTTTGGTAATAAGTACTTGTTCTTGATTGTCACACGATTTAACTCTCTGTAACCAATGCATAGTTGCATCGATCTATCTTTCTTTTTTACAAACAAAAATGGTGCTCCTAAAAAAGAAATACTTAATTGAATAAAAGCTCTTTCTAGAAGTTCTTACATTTGTTCCTTCAATTTTTTCAATTCTGCAGGTGCCATCCGATATAGTGCCTTAGATATTGGTACAGTTCCCTACAAAACATTAATAGTAAACTCTACCTCCCGATTAGATGACAACTATGGTAGCTCGTTAAGAAACACATCCAAAAATTCATTCACAATTCTAACATGTTGAGGGTCTTGAGTATCCGCATTCATGTTGAATACGTGATCCATAAAACCTTGACAGTCATTTTTTAAACTTTTCCATGCTTGCATCACAGAGATCAATCGTGGCAAAAGTTTAATTTTTGCACCTTGAATTTGAAATAGTGTCCATCAAGTGGACTAAAGAGAATTCTCTTCTCTTGACATACAATTTGACCTCTATTTTTAGAAAAAAAAATTCATACCAAAGATAATATCAAAATCTTATATATCAAATAAATTATGGTTATTATGTTAGATGCAATTTGGCTTGATACAAATGAATGTGTAGATCCTGAATCAAATAAAGCGTAAGCCTTGAGATTACCCAAGCTACAACAATAAAGGGGTCTTTCTCTATTTCACCACAAGTCAGTGCATACACTCGTCGTTTAGTCAGTTTCTACTCCTTAGGAGCCTCCGAACATTCGCGAGCTATGTGTCCAATCATTTCGCACCTAAAGCACACACTATTCTTCTTGAAACACTCTCCAAGATAATACTTCTTGCATGTAACACATAATAGAAAATCCTTCTTTTTGCCATTATATTTGTGTTTCTTCTCTCCATCCTTGTGCCCATATTGCTTCCTCTTGTTATTATTCCAAGACTTCTTTTCAATGATTACAGATTTAGACTCAGTCGCGGGATCATTCTTGGCTATAATATGTGCCTTTTCTAACACCTCAGCCTAAGTACTAACTTGTAACACAGCTATAGCTTTATAGAGATCAAGTCATAATCCTGCTTCAAAGCGTCTCACCTTACATTCTTCGATGTCCACCATGTGCGGTGCATACCTTAACAATTCATCACATTTTTGTTCATATTCCACAAGCGATAGATTTCCTTGAGTCAAGCAAATGAACTCCACTTTCTTCTCATATCTCTTCACAAATGGAAAGTACTTTTCTAAAAAGAATTCCTTAAATCTAGCACAAACCATTGGGTTTTTAACTCTATATTTCTTCTTATAATCTTTTTCACTTGTAAACTAAGTCAAAAGAGATTCTCACTTCTCAAATGGTAATGCATCTCTAAACCTGCACATATACTCCCAAACTAAGAATTGTTGTTCTTTGTCAACCATTGTGTCAAATACGACGTCCCATTTATATTTGTTGTCTTCCAATACATCCTCTTAGTTAGCTTCCTTCAAATTGCTCACTATGATAGGGTCGGCTTTTGAATCATATTGTGACTCAGCACCACTTACCTAATCATGATCTAAAGAACGAACAATGTTTTCTACCATCCTTACAAAAACAAAACACATAATCTCAATGCATATTCATGTAAAAATAATCAAATAAAACAAACTTAAAGCACGTGCCTTAGGATCGTGAAGGGGTTCTCGGCTTACTGATCTAAAATACATTTTAAATAAGCCACAAGTGTTTTTTTAAAAAATAGGGCTATGATACCTAAACTTGTAATGCCCTTTAACCAAACCCTATGGGCCCGATCTAGAAGGTGCTTCCAACATTGTAAATGTCATAAAAATAAAAATAATTTCTTTTATTTTCTCTTTGCTTCAGATCCACACACTATTTATTAATAATAATAAATTTGTAAAAATAACAATATGAACTTTAAAAATTAATATAATAATAATAATATTTCAAAATTATAATCCATATGTAAAGAGAGCTTAAACAAATATCTCGATCTTACAAATTTATTAAATAGAATAAATAAATTTAAAAATAGCATAGTGGAAGCAAAACTTTTTATTAACTAAGAGTTCATCATAGCCGAACACCACCGCGCAAATACCCCAAGTCCACGTTCCACTTATTCGATTTCAGAGTCATTACTTACACATATAAGCTAACAAGAGTGAGTGATAAAATCACTTCGCAAATTCCACTATGCACACACAAATACAATATGAAATGCATATGCTCATGCGTGAATCAATTTATACTTGCTTACTTTCAAATAAATCTTACATAGTTCAAACCAAAATTTCTTTATTTAGTTTGAAAAACAAAATCAATCTTTATAGGACTTCCATACAATATATTTGAGAGCTATTACTCGTCGGTAATCCATACAAATACCCCTTTGAATAGGATAACAGCATATCCTAAGAGATTTCAAACCACAAAGAGGTATAGCAATGTAAGTGAAGATTAAAATGGGCAACTTGTATCCTAACCGTGCAAGCACAAACTGATGCCAATAACTCCGCCCAAAAAGCATTAGTCAAACCCTCATTGTGATCCTCAATAAGTCCTCCCACATACACAAGTCTGTCTATATGTGTCCATGTAAACCCTACAAACTTGGTAGAATCCATAAAATAAAGTCTTTTCTTTTGCGGTTCCATACATATAAAAGTTCCATATCAAACTTGTCTAATATTTACCTACAAGGTATTTCTTTTGAAAACATAGTTTACTTTTTAAATAATTTTGAAAGATGTGTGTTGTATGTAAAACCGAAACTAATCTTGATGCTTGAATGCACATGCTCATGTTTGTATACTTGTGATCATGCATACTTCGTTTCATAAAATAAGAAACTAAGTGCATGTGCATACATAAATCAATCATAACCAAAATATATAATTCATGACAAAATATCGTTATAAATGCTCACATAAGTTTCAGCTACCATAATCACAAGTAACAAGTTTCATATCATGCATACATCCCATATTTCTATGTAATACTACAGTTTCCAGCAACCTGATTTACAAGAAAAGTTTATATATATCATGCATATTAAAATTACAACAATATATTTTGCAGAAAAATTCATACATCTAAAATTACAACAATCTATTTTGCAGAAAAATTCATATACAACATGCATACTAAAATTTCAGCAATAATTTACATCATATATGGGTAAATTTGACAAACTTATAACACATATGATATGCATAGAAACACATGACTATTATTCCCTTAGGTCTTCGACAATAACAAACTTAATATTCAATTATCAATTCATGCCAAACTAAATCCTAAGTAGTTTTCCAGCAACTATTACACAATCTAGACATAATTGTAACATGATTTCGGAGTAACAACTTATATGTACATTTATCCAGAAAATTTCAGCAACATATTAAGAATTTAAGTTCACTTATAACATAACTATTTGATGATTTTTATGAATGAAAAAGCCCAGAAATTTTCCAGCAATTATAATCCTTTTTTTTAATGAAAATTGAATTAAATCAACTATAACTTTGGAAAATTGTTGTTTAATACCAACCAAATTGAAACTATACAGATATATTCAATAACATGTATATTCGGCCATGTGTTAATGATCAATTATAAAAAAAAAATATTCAATCTTGAAACACACATGAGGATCGACCATTAGGGTTCTTAGGGTTTAATATATAATTTTGTAAAAACTGAATTTTCTAGGAAAATCTTTGTAATTTTTGGCAATTCCATAAAACCCTTACATAAATCAAAATTTCCAGCACACTTAATCCATAATATCATATACAATTCATTAATCTAATCCTTAGAAATTGAAGAAGAAGAAGAAGAAAGATTCAAACAAACAATAATTTAAATGTGGAGCTGGCCTTGAATCTTCAATAACCCTTGAAATCAAAATTTTTCTCTCTCATTTCTTTTGTCTATAATTTTCAGCATTAAGAGGGGAAGAGATTGCAGAAAAATTTTCCTTTTTGTTGCCTCTTAATTTATAAAAAGAAAAAAACCTAGTCAAAACTAGTCTCATAGTCAAAATAGATTTCCTAGTTTTTAGCCCTTACTTTTCTATTTCAATTAAGAAAATATCTAGACAATTAATAATCAAATAATACCAATTAAAAATAAAAAATTCAAATAACCAAATGCATACATGAATGGGCGGCAACCACTAATCACACACATACATACACATGCGCCCACATGTGCGACACACACACATACACACACATGCACGACCACATCATCCCAATCCAAGCAGTTAGAGAGGCGATTATTACATTTTCTTTAGTACAATTTATAATTTAGTCACTTACAGCTATACACAATTAACCATTTATGTAAATCATTTTAATATTACTTTAAAATTCAATTTATCAATTTATATACTAAATAATACTATATTATTGCTATATGAAATGAGTAATGGCTAGTAGAGGAAGCAAACATGATCTTGCTTGAGAGCATGACATTCCAATTGATAGTAATAAAAATGGAACAAAACGTAAATGTTGTGGACATGTAATGAAGGGTGGTGGAGTAACATGACTTAAATACCATATTTAGTAGTATGGATCCTTTACACAATGTACAACATTATGAAAGTGTACCTTTTGAAGTAAAAATTTATATAGTGAGGTTACTAAAAGGACAAGAAAAGGTAAAGATGGCCATTCAAGTAGACGAGATTCGTGCATAATTACGAGGACAACTTAATATCAAGCAATTGATGTTAACAAAGAGTCTAATGATGATATAATGTTTCCACTTGGAATGGATCCTTATGAGAAAGAAGTCATCTCCACAAAATTTCATCTGGGGCTGAGGCTAGTAGTCATGTTAGACTAACATTGCAACAAACACAAACTCTTTGAGGATCACAACTAAGGCATGAACCAAGCTTCTATAAGTTATTCCAGGCAAGACAAAAGAATATAAAAAAATCCTTTTTTCATAGAAAAGATAAAGGAAGGTATGATAAAAATTATAAGTAAATTTTTTAGTTATGAAAATATCCCAACTAATAAAGCAGCATCCCATCATTTCAAGAATTTAGTGGTAAGACGTCAACAAGTAGGGACAGGTGTAAAACAAAGTACTTCGATTTAGAGTATGATGAGATAAAAGAATATGTGAACAGTATGAGAGAAAAATAGGAGACTTATGGTTGTATAATCATGCGTGATGGATAGATAGATCCCACAAAAATGTCTATCAATAATTTCATGGTGTACTCCAAAGGAAAAATATTTTTTAAAAAATCAATTGAACCTTTGAATATGATAACGGATCATGCATATATTTATGGCATGTTAACGAAAGTAATTACGAAAGTGGAGAAAATGATTATAGTACAAATGGTAATAGACAATGGCTTTGCCATTTTTAAGGCGGGGAAAAAATTGATGGAGCATTATGATTTGTGTTGGACTCCATATGTAACATATTGCATTAATTTTATGTTTGAAGACATTGAAAAAAATAAGTGGCCAGTATGATCAAATAAGCTAGAATGATCACAAATTATATCTACAATTATAGTCGATTGCTAGAAAAAATACATGAAATTTGCAAAGGAGATATTATTCATCCCAAAATTACAAGATTTGTCGCAAACTATCTTGCACTTGATAATTTGGTTAAAAAGAAAGCAGGACTAAACCAACTATTCAAAAAGTAGAAATGATAGTACTTGATCATACTTTTTGGGATCAAGCACAAAAAGTGTGTGAACTTTTTGATCCATTATACAAGCTTTCATATGTTGTTGACACTGAGGTCTATCCAACAATGGAAGCAGTGTATGAGTTGATGTGTATTGTTAGAGAGGAACTTAGAAGAAAACATGGTGCAAAATGGGTTTTAAAGATAAATTACAGGTGAGATAAAACTTTATCTTATCTATTACATGTGGCAAGTTATAACTAATACTCAATTTATATGAAACTCTTATAATTTTGCACATCATTCATTAAACTAAAGTATTTTTTTCTTTCTTTTATATAGTTTATTTTTAAAACTTGCAATACCAATATAAACTCAGAGACAGTAAAAACTTTAAACTTATAAAGGCAGTACATGATGTACACTCTACATTAGACCCTAAATCAACTGCAATCAGCCAATTTGGAAATAAAGTATTATTTTGATAGTTTTTTAACTTAATATATTTAAAGGGTTTATAACTTAATTCAATTTTATTGTCAGCTCACATATTTCAAAGATCCAAGAAAAGGATTTGGAAAACCAGCAGCAATTGCTGCTTGAAGAGAGATGTCTTATGATAAGTTCAACATAATTATATTTGAAAATTAATCAATATTACTATACCAATTTGTGTTCATACATCTATCACTTCATAATAGTTGGATGGTGCACCTATTGTTAGAAAATTGGCTATAAAAGTGTAATCACAAATAACCTCATCCTCTCCTTGTGAAAAAAATTGAAGTACTTCTACATTAATACATACAAAGTAAAGAAAGAGATTAGCATACAATAGCATTGAGAAGTTAGTATATTGTTACTACAACATGAAGTTGAAGTTGAGAGACATGGAAGTAGAAAAAGAAAAGCATAAATAATTTGATCCAACAATAATATTTGATGCTATAGTAGATGATAATGATGAAGGGGGTAATCAAATATATCAATGGATTAAACCAGTTCATTTAGATGATGAGGAAGGAAATCTTGATCCAAAAATTACTTTACAAGCAGAAGAAGAGGGTATAAATATTCTAAGAGTGATTGTTGAAGAAGTAGATTCTAATAGTGTTAATTCTTTTCAAAAGTTGATGAGAGAACTGACTATAACTTCTAGTGCTTCAGCACATTTCAGGAATACAGGTCAAGAATTTCAAACCATTAGTAGTGACTCTTACTCAAGTGATGATATCAATAGATATTGTAATAAAGTTAGAAATGGTTACGAATGAGAGTCACCAATTCAAGAGAAATTGAGTCTATTTACTGGTGAAGAATATTGCACACATGCAATGTAAGATGAAGACTATTAAAATAGAGATGTTGTACAAAAATGTGTTATAGGAAAATACTATACACATAGAAAAGGAGGTACAATGACAATTAGACAGTAAGAGAAGGAATCATTTTCTATAAATTTTAGATTAATGATGGGTTAGAGGTGAATATAACCCCCTATTCAATGAATGGTTATCGAATGTTAGCAAATAGTAATTTATGGATTTATTATCAAACCCAACCATCAGGGAGCAAAAGTTATGCATGAGCTAACCAATATCATATCTATATTATAATTATAACCAACAATCACATGTAATACTAGATACAAATGATTGACATATTAACAATTACATACAAAACTATCAAGAATATATATCTTTTTATCAATATTTCTCTCAATATACTACTGAAAATTAAAATACAGAAGAAAGTGAATATTTTCAACTACCAAGAAATTCTGTGATAATGAGTCATATTTAAGTAATTATATACTTGTATTACTATTTTAATTAATGAAAAATTCAATACAAAAAATGATAGTATTTTTATTACTATCAACGAGTGTTATGGGTCTTTTGATTATAAAAAATATAATTTACACTCAATATTTTTTTTTAATTTTTATTGTTAAATTGATAAATTAGTAAATAAGCATATCTTGAAATTTTATTAAAAATTTCCATATTTTTTTATCAATTTCCATCAGGTCTTTTGAAGTTTTATCGATATTGATATTTTCACCGATATTTTTGTATTTTTGCCCTTTGATATTTCCGTCAATACCAATATTTTAAATCTTGACTGTACTTTGTAGAGTCAGGTAACCCGATATCCAAAATTGGAATTTTACAAATTATCCAACAAATATTAAAATTGAACCTACAATCAGTCTAAAAACCTAAAATAATTAGAAGTAGTTACTGGAAACCAATCAAAGTGGTTAGTTTTGGTCAAGCCCAAAATGTCCTAAGCCCCAATTTAGCTTTTTTTTTTTACAGTTCTCCACCAAAATTGGAAAACTATTTATTAAATGAAAGCCCACGAGATAAAGAATAATAATACACCTTCAATTTGGTCAGGTAATACCCGTGGCAATCAAAATTTGGCTGGAAAGTGATGGTCCAAAGGGGTTTTTCAAATTTAGCCAATTCAAGATATTTTCAAGCCAAAAGGAGGTTTGATTTGGATTGAGGAGGTTGAGGAGAGGGGGAAAGGTGCAATAGTTGGATCAAAACTCACCAAAATTCAATAAAAATGAGGAAAGAGAGGGGACGAATTTTGAGTTTTGATTAGCAGTTACCAATGATGGCATGGTTCGTGGGCAAATGATGAAGGTGCAGTATGGGCCCACAATCACGATGGGTTGGTTAATGAGCTGTAGCAATGGTTGTGGCGGCACAACAGTAAAAGAGAAAGGTAAGAAGGAGGAAGGGTTAGGGGGTTACAAAGAAGAAAAAGTGACAAAATAAAAAACTACACATAGGAAAAAGTCAACTTTAAGCCGCCACTAGTAGTACTAAAAAGTCAAATTTCAAGCAAAATAAATTTTTAGGCATTTTCTATAAATGGGTTATAACATTGAGAATGATCAAAATACTTTTTTACAAGAATAATTTTAAAAATGCCAATGAAATGCTTGAAAATGATGTTAAAACGTATAAGAAATCTTTAGAAAAATCTCGAGGAAAAGTCCTAGAATAAGCTATAAGAAAAAGAAAACACACAAATTATGCCAATGAAATTCTCAATATTTTCTTTAGTTTACATATATGCATAAGCATAATAATGTATGATGAACTATGAATGGGACATTACATATAATTGGTATTTGAAGTGCGCCATATAAATATTTAAGTTGTCATGACAAATTATAGCTATAAGAAAAATTGAAATGCTTATTGTATTGTGCTATAAATAAGATTGAAATGTTGCATACTTACGCTATGTTATGAAAAAACCTAACTATTATGCATTAAGTTTGAGTATCATAAAAGCATTGCGTAGAATGTATGTAAAATGGCAGGCAAAAATGTATGTAAGATAGCAAACATGACTTAAGTTTTCTGAATATGCCCTAGTGACTATAATTTGATGATTAAAGGTGTAATTGTGTGAGACTTCTACTGAGTTATTTAACTTACGGTTAGGGTGGCAATCCCGGCCCCCGGCCAAGTTCCCCAACGGTGGGATTCCCGCCTAACCGTAGGGTGGCGGGCACATGATCCAACCCTAACTAATATATATTATATATTATATATTTTAATTTTTATATATTAAAATTTAATATTTTTTATACATTATAATTTATATCAGATTCCCTACTTTAGCCCTAATTCTTTCTTCTCCCAGTTTGCTACTTGAGCTGTCGCCCCCATGCCCAAGCTGCGCATCCTGTATAGGAAGGTATACATTTTGACACTTTAATGTGATATTGCTCTGAATATTATTATATAACTTGAGTATTACTGTTTCTGAATCTGATAGTTGTGTTGCGTCGTTGCTCTTCTTCCCACCCAACTTCTTTTCTTTTATAATTCTATTTAATTTCCAGAGAGCTACCAACTTTCCATATAATAAATAAAAGAAAAGTTTGAGCTTTTATGACTTATTTTTACCCAAACTCTACACCTTTTTTTCATTTTTCGTATTCTTAATTTTATAGGGTTTTAGTTGTTGAAGACGACCTAGAGTGGTGAAACTAAACGAGGTGTTCAAGGTAGTACCTTTTTTTTGGTTAATATTATTGTTGTTCATCATTTATATGTATGTTTTTTTAGATGAATTTTGTCTTTTTCAGTTTGGTTTAATTATAATTTCATGTGATTTGTTGACAGCAATTTTTTTTTTTGGTATAAGCAATCATGTATTCTATTTGTAGAATTGGGTCATTGAGAGAATTTTTTTTTTTTTTGGGTCTGTGGAAACCTGGATTTGGGTTAGCTAGATAATGAATTGGATGTGTTTATGCGTACGGTGTGTAAGTAGATGATGTGCACTCACTTTTGTCTCTGTATGTGTGAAGGTCAATACTCAGGAGAGATCTTTATATGTCTGTGAGTAAAGGATGTCAAAAACCTAAGAGTCGGTGTTGCTACTCAGGGAGTTTGGTGGATAGGATTGAGTCGTTATTGGCTAAGCTTTTTTTTTTTTTTTGATATTTCAGCCGACAAAAAAAAAAGTATATCTTTTTTACATAGTAGTTTGTGTTTAAACTTGGACTGTGTTGCTTATAGATGAGTTTGAAAGTTGACTTTGAGGTTTGGAGCCTCTGGGTGATGTTTTGTGCAAATTATACTTGTTCTATAGTTAATGATGCATTATTTACTAAAAGCAGCTGTTAAAAGAGTGATTTATTTCCAAGTTAATTTGAATTGTCATTTATTGTTCTTTCATATTGTTACATGGCATGTGAATGTTTATGCTGGTTTATTGAATCCTGATTTGTGTTTATATTTTTTAGATTTAAACTTAAAGATGTCTCAGTCATCAATTGGAAGTACTCCGGTATCTATAAATGTGACAAATGATAGTGATAATGGTTTAGAGAGTGCTATGAATTCTCAAAATCTACCATCACCAAGTCAAGAAAATTCATCCCAAATTCCTCATGTAGATGAAAGTGAACAATATGGTGGAAAAAGAAAATTGACTTCTATGGTGTGGAACCACTTCAAAAAGCAAAAGATTGATGGGGTAGATAAAGCTATTTGTAATTATTGTGGAAAAAAAGTAGGAGGAGAAAGTAAGAATGGGACAAGACATTTGCATGATCATTTCAATAGATGTCCTCTTAGAAAACAAAGAGATATTAAGCAAGCAATTTTAAATCCTAAAAAGGAAGCTATTGGGAAGTTGTCACACTCACTTGGTACATATTCTTTTGATCAAGATCATGCTAGGAAGGAGCTTGCAAACATGATTGTTTTACATGAGTATCCGCTTTCTATAGTTGACCGTGTTGGGTTTAGAAACTATTCTAATGCACTTCAACTATTGTTTAAAATGGTTTCTCGAAATACTATCAAGAGTGACATAATAAAAATTTATGATCATGAAAAATCAAGAACAATGGAATTGTTGAGTAATAATAAGAGTAGAATTGCGATTACGACCGATATGTGGACTTCCAATCAAAAGAAAGGCTTTATGGTGGTTACATCACACTTTAAAGATGATTTTTGGACACTTCAAAGCCGAGTGATAAGGTATATTTTAAATAAAAATAACTTGATTTACTTTCATATTTTGTTAAACTTTAATTTTAATTTTGTTATAATTATTTTATTTTATTTCAAATATAGGTTTGCATATGTGCCTTGCCCACATACATCCGAGTCACTCTCTAAAGCTTTGATGGATTGCTTATTTGATTGGAATATTGATCGTAAGTTGTTCACTTTAACTCTTGATAATTGTACAATAAATGATGCTATGATCAGTATTCTTCTAGGCAAGATTTCTAGTAGCACACTTGTCTTGCATGCCGAATTTTTTCATATGCGTTGTTGTACACACATATTAAATTTGATAGTAAAGGAAGGATTGGAAGTAATTAAAGATAGTACTGAAAAAATTCGAGAAAGTGTTGCTTTTTGGACTTCTACACCTAAGAGAGTGGAAAAGTTTATTGAATCCGCTCGTCACTTGCATATTTGTTGCAATAAAAAGTTAATGCTTGATTGCAAAACTAGGTGGAACTCAACCTTCTTAATGCTTAGTGTTGCTATAAGGTATAAAGATGTTTTTCCACGTCTAAGTCATAGAGAGCCACAATATAAATGTGTTCCTAATGACTTAGATTGGAATTTGGCCAAAGAAATTTGTGAAAGGTTGGAGTTGTTTTATGAAGTGACCGAACTTTTTTCCAGGACCAAGTATTCTACATCTAATTTATACTTTCCAAATATTTGTGAGATCAAGTTGTCAATATCTAAGTGGATTGAATCTCCTTATGTTGATATTAGATTGATTGCAACAAATATGAATGACAAGTTTAACAAATATTGGAGTGAGATTCACAATTTATTGGCGGTTGCAACGGTGTTGGATCCAAGGTTTAAAATGAAGTTGGTTGAATTTTATTTTCCTCAAATTTTTGGTGATGAATATGCAAAAAATGAAATTGAAAAGGTTCACTAAACTTGTAACAAGTTAGTGAATGAATATAAGAGCAAACATGAATTGGGTAGCCAATCTTCTTCCTCATCTTTTCAATTTGAGATATCTACTTGTGGTGGTGAGAAACAAGAAAGGGCCAAAGATCGTTTAGCTAAATTTGATGCATTTGTGTCTAATACCACTAAGTTTGATGGTGTGAGATCTGAGATTGATCTTTATTTGGAAGAGCCTGTATTGCCTAGATCGAATGATTTTGACTTATTGGCTTGGTGGAAAGCAAATTCAACAAAATATCCAATTTTACAATCAATGGCAAGAGATATTTTAGCCACTCCCATCTCTACAGTAACATCAAAGTCTGCATTCAGGACTAGTGGTAGATTCATCAGTCCACATAGAAATAGTTTTCATCCAAAGACTTTAGAGGCATTGATGTGTACTCAAGATTGGCTATGGGCTGACATGCATGGTATTGTGAGAATTTTATTTAAATATGTTTTATGTTTTTAATCTTTTATAATTTCTTTAAATGTGTTAGTTAAATATTTTTTATTTTTTTGTTAAACTCATCTTCTTCAGCTTCACTATGTAAGAGACATGTAGTTTTCACTGAGGATATGGATATTGATAAGGAGATAGAGGTAGATTGAATTTTTTTTTTTTGGTAAAAAAATTAATCATGAAAAGTATTTTAATTTTATTGTTTTAAGTCTTATAAAATTATAATTATATTTAATATAATATGCATTATTGTTTACATGCAGGTTTCATATGTTGCTCAATCTTGCACAAATACAAAAGATGATGATGAATAAAGAAGAAATTGTGTTTTTTATATTGCATATTTATTATGTTTTTTTATTTTGATTTGGAAAACGTATGTGATTATAATTTTTAATTTGTGTTTATGACTTTATTTGTTATATTTATTATCTTTTATGATTTTTAATTTGTATTTGTGATTTTGAGAATGTATGAGATGGTACAAACAAGACAAAAAAATATTATGTTTTATTGATTTATATACAATAATGTATTTTAGTTTTATAGTAAAAAAAAAAATGGAGAATCCCCGCCCCGCCCCGTAACGGGGAATCCCCGCCCCGCCTCCCCATAATCGGGGATTGGGGCGGGGACGGGCTTGAAAATCCCCAACGGGGTGGGGTACGGGGAAGGGCACCCCGGTCCCACCCCGCCCCGTTACCACCCCTACTTATGCTTTAGTTTAAATTGTATTTTCTACAGGTAATAATGAGTAGGATACTTTAGTCTTTTTGATCAAATTATGGAAGTAGTGAACCTTATAGCAGCTCAAGGGGGAAGATCTTCTGGACTACAATAAGAGGTACCAGTTTTATAATTAGAATTATTATAAATTTTATTTGGTTATAAAACTTTATTTTGAAAGGAACAAAATGGTTGTATGAGCTTTTAAATTTAGTTACCACTAATATTTTTTTTTTCAAATATAAATTCAAATTATATTTAAAACCATTCTAGACAGTGCTAAAAATAATATTAAAAACTTTTTTTTACTCTTTGAGATTGTTTCCTTTAAAACCAAACCAAATAAAAATATATTGAATAAAATATCACAAAAATACTCACACTCACACTGTAATAGAAAAGTATTTTAATATATAGAATACCATTATCCAAAAATTATAAAATATGGAAAACATGTATTGTGATGCGTCCTCTAGTCTCGCACCTCGACCAAGTCCTATTATTGGGTTTTCGATTTACCTACCACATATGAACAAACTACGATGAGCAATAAACACTCAATAGGTATTCAAAATGCACATGACAATGCAATGCAATATGGTTTCATATATGCAAAATCTCCATTTCCCCCTATTTTATTTTAAAAGCCGATTAACTCAGCTTTCTTATGTTTTATGGGACCACATGTCTGTTTATGGTCGGCGGGTCTATCCCACATCCTCACGGAATCCACATGTCAGTTTATGGTTGGCGGTTGAATCACATTTCAGAATAGACCCACCTACCTATGGTGGTCGGTGATCCAAGAGCTATTAAGTCAAAGTTTAAAACCAGCACTTTCCAGTGCACCCACTTTAAAATATTAAACCCTCAAGGAAAAATCCATCTTTTTTATATTGAAACATCAAAACCCATGACATGTTTCTATGTAAATGCATGCACATGCCTTAATGCATAAATATAACAAAAAAATAGCGTAACCATGCATTATTATCAAAATACCCCTCAATGTAAATGAAAAATTACCGAACTACCCTTGTTTAATAAATAACCAAACAACACTTTTCAAATCCTAAATATATACACACACAAATACATATACATATATAAATACATAAATATTAATATATAAATAACCTCACACATTTATATATGTATACACACATTCATCCATTCACACATAACCACATACAATTATATATATTTATGCATATAAATATACAAGCACCATATACATGTATATAAATACATACTCATACCTATATATATATATATATATACACACACACATTTATAAATATACCAATATATATATAAATATATAATGCATGCACCCTGTATATATAAATATAAATATAAATATATATATATATATATTAAAATAACTAGAAAATATAATATGACCAAAAGGCCCTACACAATTACAAAAATACCAAATATATCCCTTCTATGGGAAAAGACTAATATACTTTTAAGAATTCTCAAAATACTGAATATGTCCCTTACATGTGAAAAGACCAAAATGTCTTTCACAAAACTTACAAGTTCCAAATATATCTCAATCATGGCCGACCTCTCTATGCACTAAAACTCAACCAATTTCTTAGCAAATTAAGTAATTTCCTTAGGGTTTTTCAAAATCCTCAATTCAATTACACTGTACATGCTTTAATTCACATAAATCCAAGGTAAAATCAAAATTTTCACAAACTTAAAAACCCTAGAAATTAGGGTGTTTGCTACACAATCCAATAACATCAAATTAACCACAATTAATCTCAAATTCACTTAGAAATTATATGTATCAACTAACATATCAAACCAAAGAAATATAAAATTTCTCTAAGGTTGGAACACCTACCTCTCTTCCAAGCTTGCAAACCACTTGATCACCACTTGAAAACCACAAATCCCACTTGCTCTAGCCTCCACTAGATGGCCGATTTACTTTGCTTGAGTTTTCCTTAATTTTTTCTGACTTTCTCTCTCTATACAATTCAATATCCTGAAAAAAATATAAAATATTAAAGCATCTATAAATAATTTATTTTAAAGAAAAAATGAAATTAAAAAAAAAACAACTTACATCCAACAAATCAATTGCAATAGAAATTTCAAGAACAGCCAAAAAGAAAAGGGGGGGCCGGCCAAGTTTAAAAAAAAGAAAAAAAAAGGAATAAAGTAAAAAAGAAAGAAATAAAAATCTAAAAAGCAAAGTCAACAAGCCAAAGTCCAAGTCAAACTTTGACCAAAAGTAAAATGAAAAGAAAAATAATCCCTCGCGATCAAACTTTAACTGCGACAGGAAGTTCACAGTTTCAGAAGAAAAAAAAACATGGATGGTACAAAGATGACATACATGATTTTTATTATGATGATATTTATGGTTAATTTTAATTTAAATAAACATTTAAAATAGTCAAAGTATTGAATTTGACTAATAAGGTTTAAGTTGTCAAATGTCTTTAAATTTATGCATTATTATATATTATGTTTTTGGTAGCCACTTCAATCTTGTTTGAATTAAGAAACTTGGTTGGAGTGTGTTACATACCATTTCAAACCAATACACAATTAAGACCATAAAATATATCCTAAATCTATAAATGCAATTAAAAATCATATTTTTATGGATTAAATTTAAAATAAAATCCAAATTTAGGATAGCAAAACTTAATTTTTAGGGGGTTTGATGTACTAGGTACATCAACAAAGTTTGCTAGTACTTTAACTGAAAAGTTAACGAATGGAGTAACCTTTTTAGCACTCAAAGGTGGTGTTGCTATACGGCGTGAACCACAACGACTTCTTTCAAAGGGTTTGGACTTAACCACCCTCTTGTTGCAGTTCACAACAGCCTTCATTTTAAGAGCCATTGTTGATCTTCGCATACTAGATTAGATGAACTACAAAGAGGATTAATTGCACAGAGGAGAGGAGAGGGCACGAGGGAGAAGATAGAGAAATTAAATAATTCAAATGTGAAGGGTATTTTTGGATAAGATGGGCATTTTTACAAAAATCATTGGTGGATGGGCTTTTTAAAAATAATTATGGATGAGCTGCTATCAGGCCAAATTACGCTATTTTAAATCCATTGTTGTTACTAGCCTACTTGGTTTAAGCTTAAAAATAACGTGTTTGTCCAGCCCACTAAGCTTCAAAAGGAAAGTTTATTATTTTAAAATGCTTCCCTTTTATTTTTTTTTATAAAATCCAAAATATTTATATTATTAAAGTATTATTTTGAAAAGAAGCTCACCCTATAAACTAAAATTGCTAATTTCCAAGACAAATGTACCGTTTGTATTTGTCTATGAAAAATCGGTGTTAGTTATTTCCCCATTCACTAACTGACATTCAATGTTAATGTGGTAGAATTAGTTTTCCTTGTGTATTATAAAATTGTCTCTTGTAATTAAGTTAATTTTAAATCTCACAACTTATACAGCATGTTAGATTCATTATTGACTGAGTTGATCTCAAACAAAAGCTAATTTTTATCCATTTTGTCATGATGACACTTTAAATCTTTCTCTTCCTCTTCCTTCCCCCATTCTCTCTCCCTTTCCTTTACCTTTTGAACTCTTCACTATATCATTTCTTTCCCATTAAAGGTTGATTCAAGAAAGCTTTCTACATCATAAGGTCTACTCTTGGAAGTTCTCTTTAAGATTTCGTAAAAAACTTTTTTGAGGAGAAACATAAACAAATTCTAGAAAAACCTCGAGACTTTTTGGATTTCCTAGTGTTTTTTCTTAAAAATGAGGCTCCTTGAAAGGGGAATTTAGGCATTTTTGGTAGAGAATTCCTTTTATTTCTAAGCTTAAAACTTATATTAGGTAAAAAGGCTTGTGTTATCATCTTTTCTACTCTTGCACTTAATTCGATATAAACCTACTTATTTGAGATTTTTAAGGATGGTTTTTTAGGAGCATACATACTAAAAGATCTCTTTTGATTTTAACAAAAACAGTGATTTTTAGCATATTTTTCCTAAGAGCATTTGTGAGTGTGTTTTCTTTTGGAATCATATTGGGATTTTCTATACAATAAATAGCCTAATTATTCTACAAAGCACATGAACAATGCATACTATATTCCAAATTATGAAGTTGACCAACAAGGCTAATCAATTTCATAATATCATACTATTTTCAATTCAGAAATAGCACAATTGTCATGCAAACAAATTTACAACTTGTTCCATATACAACCAAGTAACTTAATTATAGTTACATTGACATATTTCAAATGTTCACGCCATCATAGTGAATTAGCAGATTTTTAAAGTTTAATAACTATTTATTTGGATTTAAATAGTCCAAACTGTTTCTGCATGAAAAGAGTGACCTAGACAACTTTCAAAATTCACAAAATTCAATTTGGCTTGAAGTTAATGTCAAATCAACCACACAATATTTCTCTAACTATCATAATTTTTCAAAAATCATCCAACTAATATAAATAATAATACAAAATTAAAAACAAATATTGTTAATTAAATCCATAACAGTACACAGAACTTTGAAAATTTAAAGATAAAAATTCCAAAGCACAAAGCTCAATAAATGTAAAATTCCCACACCATTTCGAAACCATGTGCCTTTTGAAATTATACAAAAAGTTCAGAAATTTCCTCAAAACACAGTAAAATTTTAAAATTCATAATTAAATGTAAAAGAATTGGATTGGGTTAAAACAAAAACCAAATTACTCAAGATTTATCGTCCTATCTAAGATAAATCACACAAAAATTTTATATCAAAATAAGGGGTTTTGAAAGTTCAATTTCTATCAAAATAGATGCAATGTTTCGAAGATTTTTTTTTTGTTTTAATATAAATTAATCAACTTTAATATATAAATAAATTAAATCACCATAATAAAAGGATCATATTAACAAGTTGTGATAGAAAACCTTGAAATTGCCTTTAAAAGGATTTGCAAAGAAAAAACCTAGCTCCCCAACTTAAACTTTCAAAATAAATCCAAAAAGAAAAGCAGAAAAAGAAGAAATTTAATACCTAACAATAGTAAGTAAGAAGAAAAAAAAAAAAACAAAACAAAAGACCAAAAAAAAAAGAAGACAAACTTGAAAGCCTTTTATTTTTCTTGCCTTCTGCAAAAGGAAAGGAAACATAACTTTTTCTTCTTCCCAAAACACACACTGAACCCAAAAGAAAAGTTAGGATTCCACATGGTATGTGTTGTGGTTGTTCTATTGTGTCAATTGTGTTATGGTTCTTTAATTGTGGTTAAATTGTAAATTATGGAGTTGAAACTGTCATGGTGAGCCTCGCCAGTTGAAGACAAGTCTTAAAATAATACAGAGATGAGTATATGATTTGTTCTCACCATTTGAATTATGGAGTTGAAACTGCTATGGCGAGCCTCGTTACTTGAAGACAAGTTTTAAATTAACACAGAGATTATATAAATGTTCTCGCCAATTGGCGAGAGCAAATCAGATACTCATCGTTGTATTATTTTTCTCGTCAATTCATGACGAGGCCCACTATTAGATAGCGAGCATGTTCAAATAAAATGAATAATATTCTCGCTAAGCAAGGCCTACCCTAATAATTTTTTTTCAGAAACTATAAACTCTTTAAAAAATTACTTGTTATCTTATGATGGATCTCACTATTAATTTACGAGAATAATATTTATTTCATGTCAACTGTTCTTGCCAATTTATGACGAAACTTGCTATTATACAGCGTGCATGTTCAATAACAATAATTTATTACATCAATACTTAACAAATCTAAATGAAAGTGTAATAATTATAAATAAATTATATTTCATTATAATAAATAGATATAACAGATTTTTTTTTTTTTTTATCAATAGTAATAAAAGAAGGAAGGATTAACAATCACATCTTTGGAAGGATTAACAATCACATATTTGGAA
Organism: Rhamnella rubrinervis; assembly: GCA_007844105.2. Lineage (NCBI taxonomy): Eukaryota > Viridiplantae > Streptophyta > Magnoliopsida > Rosales > Rhamnaceae > Rhamnella > Rhamnella rubrinervis. The sequence goes on from CM017577.2 coordinate 11,619,176, forward strand.
CTCTAAAACTGGGGTATATACTAGTGGTGAGCACACCCACTGAGCTAAGAACAAACAAACACTATCAGTTCCTTTAGTTATGTAATTTTTTGGGGCTAACAACTCCATATTTTAGTGGTGTATATGTCATGATCTCGAACTAGAATTGATTAAGTCAATATAATGTCACTTCAAGAACTTTCATGCATGCAATGATCTATGAACCAAAATTTATCCTACACATTTTGGAGATTGTACACTGTCTTTTTCATTGCTAAATTGCACTTTAATGTTGAAGTCTAAATGATGACACATCAAACTAGCTATAAAGATTAACCATATATAAGAGAAAATTAAAGTTTCTATGAATAAACCAACTAGATGTTTCAAACAAAGGCTTAGTATATATAGTTCCACCAAAGCAACCAATCAAATAACCAAACCAATAAATGGACATGCAGATCTACGTACGTACACCCACAAGAAAAGAAACTAAGGGAGCTATTTGTTTTTGCAAAGAAATTGCATTTTTCAATATCTCTCCCTATGAATCAAATGCATCTTAAATTTGTTTTGGTCTGTTAAGGCTTCCAGAGAATGGTGGTTTCAGCGATCATCGAAGTGACGACGTATGGATCCATGTTTGATGCTGGCCTTCTGTCTTCAAAGTAGCCTGCCATTGCAACCACCATTAAAAACAATAACATGTCCATGAAAATAATGAAAAGCCGAGTTTGATATTATTATTATTACTTACATAGTATACAAAGAGTTCAAAGCTGATAATGGAGACTTGAGAAACTATATTACCTTTCCCAGCCTTTTCGGTGTCGCGGCCAACACGAATGGAGGCTCCCCTATTAGCAACACCCTGTGAAACATATTTTAACGGAGACAAAGTAAATGCATATTACACAAAGAATCAAATTCAGAAATGAAAAATAAATAAAATAAAAATCATATAGGAAGAAATGTACCCAAGAGAAGGTGTTGATATCAGCAGTCTCATGGTGCCCAGTCAATCTCCTCTCATTGCCTTCTCCATAGGCAGCAATGTGTTCCTTGTGACGCAAACCCAATTTCTCAATTGCCTTCTTTATCACATCAATCCCACCATCATTTCTCATTGATTTGGTGCTGATGCCAATAATTAAACCAAACCAAACCAGCATAGTGAATATTTTATGAGTTTACAAAAATTAAGAAACACAAATTAAGAAATATTTGAGTTAAGTTCACAAGGAAATTGTGTGTAAACCTGTAGTTAGTGTGAGCACCAGCACCATTCCAGTCACCCTAAATTGAGAAATTTAAAATAAATAAAAAATGTGAAAAACTACATAGATAAATTTTAATAGAATAGTAAGTATATATAATATATAAGATTTATAAGACCTGGATTGGTTTTGGATCAAAGGAAAGAACAACTCCAGCAATTTCTGTAATCCTCTGCATAAACATAAAACAAATCAGCATAAATATAAAATAGAGAGCTAGAAAAATATAAAACACAGACAAAGCTTATATTATATATAAATATATATATACACACCTCAAGAATGTATCGAGCAACCCACAATTGGTCACCAGCTCCAATACCAACAGAAGGGCCAACTTGAAATTCCCACTGTTAATTTCAAACATGCAACAGGTTAGCCTAGGTTTTACAGACAATATATTTTTTTTTCAAAGAAATGATAAAAGAAGTAAAGTAAAATTATAATAGGAGCCATTACATTTTTTATTTCCTATTTTATCCATTTAAAGAAAATTTTCCTTTTCTTTCTCTTCTTAATTAAAAATAATAAGATATGTCATTAATATCTGGACTTTTTTATATGCAACTCCTTTTATGTGTTTGAAAAATAGTTTAGAAAATTCAATATTAAAAGTTTTACAACCATTGTACTAGCGAATATTTTATTTGAATTTAACCGACAATGAAAAAGTTTTTATTTGGACATAAAAGCCAAAAGATCCGAAACATAAGGTATATAAAATTTCACTTTTCTTTTTGTGTCTCCATTTTTTTATCTACCGAACATTGAGTTTCAAGTTTCTACATACTTGGCCAGGCATAACTTCACCATTAATTCCACTGATGTTAATTCCGGCGTAAAGGCAAGCCTTGTAATGTGAGTCTACTATATCACGGCCAAGAGCCTTGTCAGCTCCTACTCCGCAGTAGTATGGTCCCTACATTAATACAAAAACACAACATTCTCAATGGTTTTTGATTCAGTTTCAAGGAAAATTTATCAATGATTATTACCAGCAAGGAATAGCAATGCTCTTAATGTTAATTTTTCTGACAAAGAAAGTACCTGAGGACCAGGGAAGCCACCAACCGGCCACCCGAGAGGCCACCTCACATTTTTCTGAAGAAGGGTATACTCCTGTTCAATGCCATACCTGAACCACAAAACACATTAGACGAAGTCCTTGAATTAAAAAATTTTGAGAGAAAAACAACAGCAAAAATGAAGAAATTATTACTTCAATCCCTTTTTTCCTCATATAAATGAGATTCGCTTTCAATAAAAATTTTTATGATTAGCTTCGGCTCAGTAGTAGGGAATTTTTTTTTTTTGGTCATTTAGAAAATGAATAATTTTAGCATAGAGATTTTGTAATACTTATGTCAAATAGTATAGTATCTGACAATTATTACATTTTGGAACAAAAAAAAAAAACCCTTTGATCAGAAATGGAACAAACTAATTTTGTTTATTATTCTATGGAGATGAAGTACATTCATTCCTAAAGAGAAGAGAAACAAAAGAATAAATTAAGAATAAACAAATAAAGGTGTTTGAATTATAATATTGTTGTAAATATGGACAAGTCATATAATTGAGACATAGGAATCCTGTTATCAAAAGATTTCCTGTCAATTACTTATTGACATAACTAGGAAAACCTTGTTACAATGCTTCAATGCTAAACTAGCTAGCCGCAGAGAAGTTATTAAGAATGATGAAATCATAGATGTTCTCATTATAAAATTCAACAATTATTATTTTGTTGTTTAAAACCTTATTATATTCTTTATTACATGTGACAGACTTATATCATAAACTTACTTATAAAGAATAAAAAATAAAGAGAAGATTAAATAATAAGCAATGTACAACTGGAGGTAGGTGTTGGCGTGCAAGTTGATGGATTATGTCAGCTACTATTTGACCTTTTCCCAACCCCATAATTTTTTTTAATATTAATTTGCCACTTTCTTGGCCAAGTTCAAGCCTCGGATTTTGCAAGAAATTGGTTGGACTTCCATAAAAATTAAAAGGGTCAGCTAGTAATTAAAATAATACCCAAATTGTTGAATTATTGGTTATGAAAGAAAAGTTAAGAAGGAAAAAATAACAGAAAAGGTAAGAAAGAGAGAAAACAAAAAACTGAAACATTTGGGAACCAATAACTTTCACCAGATCATACACCACCTAACCCATCATCCCACTAACCCTAATATCTAATTGAAGATTTCAACAATTATTGTCAAATTAATAATTATTATAAAAGAAAAAATGAAGAGCATTTTCTCCAATCGAACCCCTTGGAAATGACAAACCCCCTTTAAAATAACCTAAACTTTGTAGTGACATATTTGACATTTAGAACATATGGACCCCCTTAAATGATAAATTTACACACATATACATTTATACGATTCCTATATATAAATACATATATATAAGTCACAATAAAACAAACATTATCTCTAATTCTTCAGCAAAATGTTCTCTCAACTTTTTTATTCTAAACAAAGCGGCAAAAACTAAGGGCTACTACTTTACAATTTAGATTTTAGATTCATTTGAAGAGATTTAAAAATAAATAAAGTTAGGATCCAATACCTTAACCAATTCTTTTTGGATTATCACTATGTTATCAAGAAAATGTTTTGTGTTCAAATCTCATTATTCCACCATTAATACGTGTGCTGGCACATAAAGAGCATGTGAAAGGGTATTGTGTAGAAGGAATGTGCTACCGTCGTGCTACTATAATTTCTATTAATAGGAATAATAATAATAAACATAAAAGATGAGTATGAAGGTTACCAAGGCTCCTCGGCAGCAACATCGGGGTGACTGAAGATCTTGGCAGCATTGTACCTCTTGTTAGTAGGAATTGGTTCACCCGCCGGTGTATATGCATCGCAGATGACCTGTTTCCAAATGACCATATTACCCCTTGACTTTTCTATACTCAGAAACAAATAATAAATAAGCTCACGGATAAAATGGACAAATCACGTGTGATATATATATATATATATATACAGAGAGAGAGAGAGAGACTATTTGACTTCAATTACCAGGATGTTGTTTCCTCTTCTGAATGGATCTTTAAACACAGCTTGAGGACTGAAAAAATAATATTAAAAAGAAAAATAATTTGGGTCAAATATGGGAATCATTGATGCTTTTGAATCAGGGCCGTTAATCCATGCCAATCAATATTTGTAATGATGAACAAGTGGTGTAAGAGGAGGTTGGTTGTGAGATTCATACTATAAGATGACTTCACTATCGTCTCCGGGGGCTTGGTCCGTACTTGAACCGTCATAGTTCCACTTGGGAAGCTTTGCTGGGTCTGTCACTGGTCCAGGCAAAGTCTGCAACATTGACAAACCGTAGACTTAGAAAATGACTTTAATAGCCAGATCAAAATATTAATACCCAAAAAGTCCTACCCGCGCTTTGCTTCGGAGGTCTAAACCAGATCCACCGATCCTTAAAAAAAAAAAAAAAGGGTATGGTAAGAAAAATATATAAAAAGTAGTCTATATAGAATGCTTTGTGTGTGTATTATAGTATATATAATATATGTATGGGAGGAGACAGAAGGAATAAGAAAGAGTACCAAATATACTCAGCGATGATCTTCTCGGTGGTTTCTGAGAGATTGAGGTTGATGAGATCAGAGAGGAGAGACATGGCTGCTTTTTCAATGTAGAGAAGGAGAGAGACAAAGGAGACAAGAAAATGTTAGGTGTTGTTGAAGGTCTAGGTGGAGTAAATAAATAAGAGAAACAAATCTAATTTTCCAATAACATTGGGAGGAAATATCAATGAAGGAAATTAAGAAAATTAATGGTGGGAAAGTTCCAAGTAAATAAAAAATTAATGGCTGGTCATTATCTCGTTGATCATTTTTTCTGTAATTGTAGATTCCGACAGCTATACAAAGTAAAACTGGCTACTTATCATCTGTATTTACTATTTCTAGAATTTACATTGGTATAATTTTTAAAAAATTTAGCTGATAAATTATGCTTTCTATCTATTTATTAATTTAAAGTTATTTTTTGGATTATATAGATTCAACCGCCTTATTATTTGATTTTATTTCAGATGGCTTATTACCCCTTAATTTTAAGAGGCGTGAGTTAAAAAATTTTCTCTCTTATATATATATAATATAAAATAATTTTTTTATCTTTAAATTTTATTAAATATTTACATGAAAATTAAAGCCATAAATTACAAAAATACTAGTTTAAAAATACAAAATTAATAAAATAAAATTATAATTTTGTTAATTTTTATCTCTTTGTCCCTTTTTCTCTTCTTTTTTTTTCTCACAATCCGTCTCTCATTATTAACCGTCTTTTCTCACCATTCTTTTCTCTTCTCTGATTGTTTGTTTCTCTCCTCCCATAAATAATCCGAATTGACAAAATTAATGCAAAGAAAGATTTAGCATCCAACCACTAAATTATAATAAAAAAAAATTACAGATAATTAAGCATACATCAAAATATAGATCACATCATATAATATTATAGTCGCAAAATTTTCTCTAGAATATCACACATTTCAATCTAATTCTACTAACTGATTAAATTATAAAAGAAATAAACACAAACCATATGAATTTTGACGGACCAATCCCAATGAGGCTATGGAGAAAGGGTCGTTGATGTTGCTTGACAAATAAAAATGTAAACATTGCAAATAATTCGGCACCGGCATGAATTTCTCCTTTAACCCTTTTATCCAACCACCACTAATCTTTCACCGCTCCATTTCTCAATATATCAAACCAAACCTTAATCTTAATTCCACCATATCACTGTCAAAATCTACATCCAAGCGCCGTCGCCGTCAACGGACCCCAAAGCTAGCGACCAACTCACAAACCCCAAACAAGAGAGAAAGAGAATCAGGGGGAAGGAGATGAGAGAAGGAAAGGATGGTGAGGGAGAAAGGAGTGATATTGAGGAAAAAAAGAGAGAAAAAATTATTAGATGATTTAAATAATTATTTTTCGTATAATGTTTTTATGTTCTATAATCTATAAAAATATACAATTACATATATATCCTTCTACAGTTAAATTAAACAATGAAAAACTAACATAAAGGGTTTTTATCTTATTTTCTAAACCTATATAAGTTGATTAAAAATTGAACAAATCTCATGGGCTTTTTGAAAATACCCCTTATTTTTTTAGTAGAATTTTCCATTTCTTATATAGTTCCTTATTTATTTTTTTAGTTATTATTATTTTATCTTAGGGGATTCAAAATTATTTTTTCAAGGAAGTAGTAGTTTTGCCATAAGGGTACAAGAAATTTTTTCTTAATTTTGTTTCTTTATCACTCCGTTAAGAAATTTTTTTCTCAACTTTGAAGTCTTGATTCAAGGAAGTTTACTGGGTTTAATGCATATGCGTTAGGAAATAAAGAATCTTCTTTGTTTATTGTTAATTCAATTTCAGTTTGATGTGTGTGTGTGTGCGCGCGTGCGTGCGTGCGTGTGTGTGGAACTCTGGCTAACTTTCTCTTTATTTTCTAGTGGTGCGTGCGTTCGTGCGTGTGTGTGTGTGTGTGTGGAACTCTGGCTAACTTTCTCTTTATTTTCTAGTGGTGCCATCCCTAGAGAAGATATTCTTTCAAAGTTGATGTTTCTCTCCTTTAATGGATCCAATTTAGTCAAAAGCAGTCAAATGCATCTTTCTCTTCAAGTTCTTTCACTCACTAACAGGGAAGAAAAAGCATCAAGAATTACTGAAAAAATAATAGTTGGAAAGCTTCTATCCACAAGAAGCTATAAGAGGTTCAAGATTGTGAATTGCATTCCCAAAATTTGGAATCTACGAGGAAAGGTACGAATTAAAACAATTTCAACTAATATTTTCAAAATTGTCTCTACTGAGGTTAGAGGCAAAGAAGATATTTTTGGAAGGAGATTATGGCCTTTTAACAATGTTCATATGATTTTAAAAGAGTGGCCATCAAACCTGCAAATAGAGGAGATTGATTTTAGCACAACCACATTTCAAGTTCAAATGCATGGTCTCCCCCCAAAGCTTTTCCATTTGGACAATGCAGAGAAGATTGGAAGGTTAATAGGGAAAGTTCACAAGAAAAACTTTGAATAGGAGATCTTTTGTAAGAGGTAGATTCATTATATTCAAAATAGACATCTTAATCTAAGAACCCATCCCAAAAGAATTTTTCTAGTCAAGGGATTTTGGAGAGGAGTTTTAGGTACAATTCAAATATGAATGGTTGTCAAACTTTTGTTATGTTTGCAGTTTGATCGATCACATTACTAGACGATGCACGTCTAGAAGTCCAGTGATTGTCACATTATTGAATGGTTTAATAGCACAGCTTTATGGAAGTTGGCTAAGAGCAGAAAATGGAGATACCTTGACTTTTCAAACATGCCAACGACAATTCAAAAGCCAATGAAGGAAAGCTTCCCAATTCGTAATGCAGAGGAAATCGAGGAAGACTACCATTCTAGTGTTTATATCAAGAGCGAGGAGAGATTATCACAAACATATCTTACTAAACTTAGAGGAGAACTCACTGCACAAGAAAGTATAGAGAATAAAGAAACTGACTAGGAAATCAAGGATTTATCAACAAGGAATCCCACTATTGATGCCTTGAGCCTCACACTGAGAAGACACTTGACGATAGCTTTTGCTTCAAATATGTTATTATACAACAAAATCTAATGGGGAATTTCAATTTAGAAAAATTAGAGAAATGGGCTTTAATTTGGATAGACCAAATAGCCAACTTGATGACCTATAATGTAATACTCCCTAACCGAACTTTACGGATGTAATCTAATGGATGTTACTATCATAGCACGTGTCATAAAGTAAGACTAATTTTTTTTTTCATTTCCTCTTTACTTCAGATCCATAAAATAATATCTTTAAAATTAATAAAATACCAGTAATAATGATGTTAATCATATCTCAAAATCAATACGCACATGTAAAAAGAAACTTAATAAATAGTTTGGTCTTATAAACTTATTAAACAGAGTATTAGAGATTAAAACATAGCATAGTGGAAGCATTTTATTAACTTTGGATCATGCAGATCAACATAGCTGAACACCACCTCGCAGATTCCCTAAGTCCACGTTCCATCAAATTAGTTTTCAGTGTCATTACCTACACACATAAGCAAACAAGAGTGAGTAACAAGTTACCCAGCAAGTTTCTCAATGCACACGCACACAACATGGAATGCTTATGCTTATTCATGATTCGATGCATACTTGCTTACTTTCAAATAGTTTTTGCATAGTTCAAACCAAAACTTCTTTATTTAATTTGAAAACAAAACCACCATTATAGGACTTTCATACACATATCCATGGGAGCTATTGTCCATCAGTAATCCATAGAAATATCCTTTGAATAGCTGAGCAACATATCTCAAAAGACTTCAAACCACAAAGAGGCATAAGTGCATAAGTGGGGTAAAAGGGACAACTTGCATCCTAGTCATGTAAGCATTAACCGATGCCAATAACTTCGGCCAAAGAGTATTAGCCAAAGCCTCATTGTGATCCTCAATAAGTCATCCCTCATACACAAATTCATCTATATGTGCCTATGTAAACCCTACAAACTTGGTCGGATTCAACAAAAACAAGCCTTCTCTTGTGCGGTTTCATACATACATACAAAAACTCCATATTAAACTTGTCCATATTTTCATACAAGGCGTTTTCTTTGAAAACATACTTTACTTTTCAATAAATCTTGAAGATGTTCATTTCTTGTAAAACCGAATTTCATATTCATATTTGAATGCACATGCTCATGCTTACATATTTGTTGTAATACACCTTAACCAAGTCCCTTAGGTCGAACAAAATTAGGATAGCTACCAAAATTTAACTTGCTAAAATTACAGAAAATTTAAATCTTATTCAATCATAAATATATAGACAGTCAAACCCATACTTAGACTGCTTTAATTTCTTAAATAATTATCACAAAATAACATAGTAACTATTTAAATACTTAACTTCTAACATAATTATAAAAATATTAAATAGTTAATTGAATGTATTATAAATAATCTTAAACACACGTCCAACCACATTAAAATACTCTAATTTAATAAGAAAAATAGTACTTAATTAAAAACGAAATAAAAAAAATAACACCAATATGTAGACAACATTATTGTTTTATTGATATCCTCAAAGAACTTCCTCTTAAGCTACCACATGTCTACCATCTCTACAAGTTCAATAAAATATAAAGATCTAAGTGTGCTTACCTGAAAAAAAGAAAATAGTAAAGATGTGAGTTTATAGAACTCAGTAGGCTTTTCCAAAACCAAACAAAACCACAATAGTAAACATATAACTTCACATGCTAATGAAAAAATTCGATAACAAATAATCACAAGCTTGCTTAATCATGAATGCTCTTTCTTGGTTAAAGATTTTAGATATTTCAAAGCTCATCACAAACCTATAACATAATCAAAGAGCTTACAATGCATGCATGATCTATGAGCTTATTATAAAATGGTTGAACTTCTATACAAAATATTAAAGGGGTGCATGCATCTCAATCGCACTTTAGCATAACACCATGCATGCATCTCAATTTCACTTTAGCATAGTACCGTAAGCATTTCAGTCTAATTTATAACTTATATAGTTTGTCATGATACAACTCAAACATTTATATAGTGCGCTTTCAAAGTACCAACCAGATGCAATATACCGTTCATAGTCCATCGTACATTGTTATGCTTATGCATGCATTAGCTAATTTTTGATAAAAAAAAAATATGCATAAATCACATACTTGTTATATTCATTAATTTTATATTATCATAGCAATAATCTCAAAAATTTCCAAAATGTCAACTAACATTCACATACGGAAATTGTACAATAGATACATTGTAAAATTCATAATAAATTCAATTTTCATCCAAATAATATGATTCCAAAACAATAGAACTGTATAGATGTCTCTGATAGATTAGAATTTTCTCATAATTTTCAAAAGCCATTAAATATTTAATAACTACTTTCCAATACAAACTATCACACAAAATCTACAATGAACTAGAGATGCTCAAGCAATTTTAATAAATTTCACAAAAAATATTTTAAGATAAAGCTAGTGGAATTATAACCATAACAAATATAGATTACTATATAAATTCGTTCATTTCAATCCAAGTAAGGAAAAAATACACGTTTCATAGAACAACAAATTTGTCTCACTGTTCCAGCAACAATGGCTTAATCTTCAAAAATTTATAACTTATTCATAAAAATTTTTAAAAAAAGAAATTCCAATTTGACCATGTTTATAAATTTCTTAAATCCAAACTGTACAAGTTTCAGAGAAAAAAAGTCCATTTCGCTCATAAAATTTCACAGAAAACACCCACTGGTCATAATTTTTCAGATTAATAGTATGAATTTTGAAAAATTTTATTTAAATTTACAAAAATTGGATTGAGGCGAAATAAAAAGGAAAATATTCTTAAATGGAAGATATATTAATTAAAAATATATTCAAAAATATTTAAGATATATATGGGTTTCAAAATCTATTACATATCACCAAAATAGTATATAAACCGTAAAAGTTTTTATTAAACTTTTCTTTAAAAATAAATAGAAATAAATATAATATTATAATATATTGTTAAATCATCATGAAAAGTATCAAATAAAAATTATTTAGGAAAAATCTATCTTAATTTTTGAGTTCTTCAAGAAATTTGAATATTCCTCCATCAGAAATCCAACATAAAACCAAAACTCTTTAGTTTTTACGGTAAATACAGTAGAAGAGATCACATAGAAAGAAAACGAAATAAACAAGAAACCTGTCTTGAGGAAAAAAGATATCTTTAAATAGACAGTCTTTTAGGGTTTTGAATTTAAATTAAATAATTAATTAAAATATATCAATTAATAACTTTTCAAAATTCTATAGTCAACTATCATAAACGCTCAAATTAAATACAATAAATACAGAAATCCTATTTAGTAATAAATCATAATCAGCTAGTAATTAATAGGAAATCAATTATTTAATAAATGTTTAAAATATCAATTAAATTAATGGCAAATTAATTGCCAATTAGGTTTTTGAAATCGAGGGGAAACTTGTAATCGTGCATACTTATTTCACAAACTAAGAAATTAAGTGTATTTGCATTCATCAATCCATCATATCCAAAACATATATTTCATAGCAAAATAATCCAATAAATACTTATATAAGTTTTGGTTATCTTTAATCACAAGTAATTCATTCCATAACATGCATACTATACAAATTTCATATAATTTCATAATTTCCAGCAACCTAAATTGTAGAATAATTTATATATAACATGCATTACTAGAAACTTCAACCACAATTAATCAAACTCGCCATATATAATCTCATGCTATGTAATACCAAAATTTCCAGCAAGCATTTTTTAATCCAAAAACATAATTGTGACATAATCTTGATATAATATCATGCATATAAATGTCCAAAAAATTCCAGCAATATAGTATAAATTCAAACTTATATGAAACATGAATATTCAATTGATTATATAGCTAAAATGCCCATAAATTTTCAGCAAACAATATCCCTTCATAATTTATTTTAGAACACATATGTAAAGAAATTTGTTGTTCTTTTTTTTTTCAAAATAATTTTCAACTATAAAAACCATTTATTACTAAACATGATCAACCTTGATTTAATGTCTAATATGAATAAAAATTCTATCTTGATATGCACAAAAGGATTGACCATAAAGGGAATTAGGATTCAATGTATATTTCTATAAAAATCAACACTTTCATGTAAATTCATTTGATTTTTGATAAAAACGATAAAACCCATTTTTATATCAAAATTTTCTATCATACACCAATCCATATTATCATCTATAAAATATTAAATCAATCCATAGAAATTGTTGGAGAAGAAGAGAGATTTGAACAATTAAAATAAACAACAAATAAGCGTGAAACTTGCCTTGAATCTTCAAAAATCTTCAAAAATTCTTATTTGAAATAAACGTGAAACTTGCCTTGAATCTTCAAAAATCTTAAAAAATCCTTACTTGATTTCACAAAATTTCTCTCAATTTTCTCTAGGGAATTTCAGCACTTAGAGGAGAAGAAAAATGCAGAAATTTTTTCCTTTTAGATGCCTCTTAATTTAAAGACAAAACCTTATCAAAACTTGCCTTATTTCATAACTCTTACTTTCCTTACTTCATATAAGGAAAGTATCAATCACATAATTAACAACTAATGCCAATTAAAAAAATAATAATAATTTAAATATCAAACACACACATAAACGTGAGTCAACCTTAGGGATACACACATACACATATATGCTGGCACCATATAATTTGCACACACATTCACGTGCACACACAGAAACTTAAAAATTACTGTTCAATTCGGCAACATGTCAGACGTCTGACACACACAGGTTGTAGAATTGCCAAGCTTCGAACAATATTAGGCACTTGTCATTGCGCCTGACACTTTCGAGTTTAGGAGGGAAAAATGGCGAACTTTGAACCATATTAGGTGCCTGTCATTGCGCCTGACATACTTTGACTTTGCGTCACGTAGTGCTTCACAGACTAAAAATTCACAAATGAATGTACTGTCACATAAATTTTGGAGGCTGTTATTACATATGAGGATGACAATTTGGCAAGGGTCTTGTTGGAAGTACAAAATGACAAGTCAAGAAACTTGGAAAAAGGAATTTTAGGTTGGGTTGGCATCAAACTTGGGTCAACAAGGCTAGCTTTGGGCATAAGAACTTAGCCATGTATAAAAACAAATATGTTACAAGGAAAAAGAACAGGTCCTTATTTATAAAGAGAAAAGGCTAGAGTAGGTATTTTTGGTGAAGACTCTTCCACTTTAAGGAAGCCTTAAACCAATCCTTTGAAAAGGAAGTTTATATTATTGATGAAGGAGATATGTCAGCTTTTACGATTGGGAGAAACTCTATCTCACCTATAAGAACTCAAGCAAGGAGAAGACTAGGGTAGGTAGGAAGGAAAAAGTTTGACCGCTTCATTATGACTAAAGAACAATTAAGTGAATTCAAGTCACAAACGGAATAGCAAACAATCAAATTTTCAAAGATGAGACTAGAAGAAAGATGCAAGAACATGCAATGGAAATAATGAAAGAGTAGTATAAGTTTCATCTAATAGGGATCAACAGGGTTTTCAAAAGACCAAAGAGATGGATCTGAGCATGCCTATCCCCTATCTCTAAAATTTATCTCTTGGAATTGTAAGCGGATTGGTCGCTCTTCGAAGATTGATAGTCTCAAAGCCTTCATTTGAAGTCGTAAACCTCAAAGTGTTTTTTTTATGGAAACAAAAGGCAACAAGGAGAGGATTGAAAAACTTTGTAATTTTTTAAATTACAATAATTACATTATTATTGAGTCTACGGGTAAAACTATAGGACTTGCTCTAATGTTGAATGATGAAATTTCAATGCATTCATATTCTCTAGAATTCTTTGAGTATATCAATATATCATTAATAAACAAAACCACAAACTTATCCAAATAATCATGGAATACTCGATTAATCAATTCCATGAACGATGCTGGTGTATTTTTAGTTCAAATGGTATTATCATGAACTTATAGTGGTCATATCTTATTCAAAATATTTTTTTCGGTCTATCCTTCTACCTAATCTTCAATTAGTGATAACTCGATCGAAAATCTATCTTTGAGAAGATACATGTTCCTTATAATTGGTCAAACAAATCATCAATCCTCGGTGATAAATACTTATTTTTAATCATCACCTTGTTCAACTCTCGATAATCAATATATAATTACACTGATTTGTCATTCTTTTTCATAAATAGTATCGAAGCTCCCCACGGAGACACACTTAGTTGAATAAAATATTTATCCAGTAAATCTTACAACTGCTTTTTAAGCTCTTTTAACTCTGCTTGTGCCATTCGATAAAGTGCTTTCGAGATTGGCGTTGTCCTCAGTATCAAATCAATTATAAACTTAATTTTTCGATCTGGTGGAAAATCAATTAATTCTAGGAGAAACTGACTCCATATTATAAACTCTAACCATAAAGCCTTGACAATTTTTACGTAAACACTTTCATACTTGGATAGTAGTTATCAACTTAGGTGACGTTTTAGTTTCAACTCCTTCAAACACAAAAATAATGACCATCTAGAGAACTAAAGAGAACTCGTTTCTTTTTACATTCTATATGTGTCATATTCCTAGATAGCCAATCCATCCCAAAGATCACATCAAAATCATACATATCAAGCCTTGCCACATAAGGAGACATTGGTCGGAAGCAAAAAAGGCGCAGCATCCTACTCATGACTGTGTATTAACACTAACTAGTAAGGAAGCGGAGAAGGATGACACCACGGTGATGACAGGTACCATTTCTCTTCATGGTTTCAACGCGTATGCCTTATTTGACTCAGGTTCCATACACTTATTTTTGTCTAACCGGTTTCCTTTTAAATTGGCTGGGAAACCTATTAGACTTGTAGATAATTTGTGTATTGCTATACCTTCCAATGTGAGCATGTGTGCTTCGTTTATTCTTGATACTTGTGAAGTGTGCCTTAAAAACAAGACGCTGAGTGCCAATTTAATCATATTGGAAATGTTAGATTTCGATGTAATCTCTGGTATGCACTGGTTATCTAAGAGTAGGTCTGCATTAATTCCAAGAGAAGAAAATTCGATTTAGCCTCATAGACAGTCAGGGTTTTGAATTTGCTGGATCGAAGTTAAAATTGTGGCTGAAATTGCTAATGGTAATGCAAACTCTAAAGTATTTATGCCAAGAGTGCTAAGGATTCCTTGCTAGTGTCTTTGATAAGGAAGCGAAAGTTCTGAAACCATAAGACGTCAAAGTAGTTCGAGACTTCCTAGATGTTTTTTAGGAAGAGCTACAGGTTACCTTCATACAGAGAGGTGGAGTTCACTATCAAACTGGTACCGGGAACTGCATCTATTTTTAGGGAACCTTACAGAATGGCACTAACAAAATTAAAGGATTTAAAAGAGTAGTTACATGATCTGTTGGATAGGGTTTTTATTAAACCTAGTGTTTTGCCTTAAGGAGTGCCAGTTTTGTTCATGAAGAAGAAAGACAGTTCAATACTATTGTGCATTGATTACTGGGAGCTCAACAAGGTGATGATCAAGAATAAGTACCCATTGCTAAGGTTTGATTATTTGTTCGATTAGTTACAAGGATCAAGTATCTTTCTAAGATTAACCTTCATTCCTGTTATCATCAGTTTAAGATTAAAGAGGAGGATAGGCTAAATAGTGCATTTCGAACAAGGTATGGCCATTATGAGTTCGTGGTAATGCCATTTGGACTGACGAATGTATCAACAACATTCATGGACCTGATGAATCATGTTTTTCATAATTATTTATATAAGTTTGTAATGGTGTTCATTGATGGCATTTTCATTTACTCCAAGTCAGTAGCCGAACATGAGGAGCATTTGCAGTTAGTGCTACAATAGTTGCGTGAGAAGCAATTGTACGCCAAGTTCAAGAAAAGAGAGTTTGGGCTGGGAAGCATTGCTTTTCTAAGACACTTAATATCTGTTGAAGGTATCTAGATGGATCCAAGTAAGGTTACAGTGGTCCAAGATTGGAGAAGGCCAACAAACATCAGAAAATTTTGAAATTTTCTTAGTTTGGTAGGGTACTACTATAGGTTCGTGCAAGGGTTTTTCAAAATTACGTTGCCATTAACATAGTTATTAAAGAAGGAAACTAAGTTCATTTAGTTAAAGAAGTGCGATGATAGTTTCCAAAAGCTAAAAAAGAAGCTGGTCTTTGCACTTATTCTTCAAGGAAAGGGCTGGATTATGTTCTCATGCAAAACGATAAAGTGATTGCATATGCATCGCGCCAATTAAAGCCTTATGAGTGAAACTACCCTACACACGATTTAGTGCTAGCAGTAGTGGTGTTCACATTAAAGATCCAACATTATTACTTATATCAAGTGTGATATTTATACTAATTATAAAAGTCTCAAGTATTTCTTCAGTCAAAAGAAGTTGAACATGAGGCAAATGAGATGGTTGGAGTTAGTAAATGACTATGATTGTACCATCAACTATCACCCAAGTAAGGCGAATGTAGTGGTTGATGCTCTGAGCAGAAAGTATGCAGATTTTAGCGGTATTCTGATAACTTCCCAACCCCATATCTTGGAGGATCTACGAAGCATGGATATTAAGTTAGTTCTTAACCAGTGTTCATCCATGTTGGCATCGCTCACGCTTCAACCTTTGATCGTGAACAAGTTAAAGGAAGGTTAAGCTAGCGATACGACTCTTTTAAAGATTAGAGATGAAGTAATTCAGGGAAAGAGACCAGGGTTCAATCTCACTGGAGATGGGACATTGATGTTTGGTACTCGTTTGTGTGTACCAAATGTAGAAGAGATTAATAAGGAGATTCTAATAGAGGCTCACTATAGACCATACACCGTTCATCCGGGATCTACTAAGATGTATAGGGATGTCTTCAAAAATTTATGGTGGCTTGGTTTGAAACGAGATATCACGAAGTTTGCAGAGAAATGCTTGACTTATTAGTAAGTAAAAATTGAGCATCAGATATCTTATAGTTTGTTGAAGTCGTTACTAATTCCAAAATGGAAATGAGAGCGCATAGTGATGGATTTCGTTGTGGGTTTACCACGGTCCCAATGAGGTGATGATGCGATTTAGGTAATAGTGGATCGACTTTCAAAATCGGCTTACTTTCTACCTATGCGTATGACTCATTTGATAGAGAGGTTAACTCAATTATATATGGATAATATTGTATAACTCCATGGTGTGCCAGTGTCGATTTTTTTCTGATCGAGACCCAAGTTCACATCATTATTCTGGAAGAGTTTATACAAAATAATGGGGATGAATTGACTTTTAGTACAGCTTTTCATCCCCAAACATATAGCCAGTCAGAGTGGACGATTCAAACATTAAAGGACATGTTGAGAGCATATATGCTAGATTTTAAGGGAAGCTGCGAAAAGCATATTCCACTAGTGGAGGTTGCTTATAATAATAGCTTTCATGCTTCCATTAGGTTGACTCTATATGAGCCTTTGTATTAAAGGAAATACAGATCCCTATCATATTGGGATGAAGTCGGTGAGCAAAAGTTACTTGGGCAAAAAATTTTATAATAGACTAGCAACATCATCAATAAATATGATAAAGGATGAAAGTTGCTCAGAACCGATAAAAACTATGCAGACACTCGATGAAAGGATCTGAAATTTGAGATTGGGGATAGGTATTTTTTAAAGTTCCACCACTAAAAGATGTACTATGGTTTGGAAAAAAGGACAAGTTGAGTTATTGTTTCATCGAACCTTTTGAAATACTAAAGAAATTTAGGGTTTTGGCGCATCGGTTAGCTCTATCTCTTAAGCTGTCCGCTGTGCATGATATGTTCTATGTATCAATGCTGAGGAAGTACGTGCATGATCCTTCATATGACATTGAGTATAAGCTGTTGGAGGTTTACGAGAACCTAACATATGAGAAAAAACCGGTATAAATCTTGGATCAGAAAGATTAAGTCCATTGGAATAGGGTGATTCCGCTGGTGAAAGTCATCTGGAGGAATCATGCAATAGAGGAAGCTATGTGACGTGGGAGGACGAGATAAAAGTTAAGTACCCGATTTTGTTTGAGTAAGTACTCTAACTTCTTAAATTTAATTTCAGGGATGAAATTTCCTTTTAGGATGAGAGAGTTGTAACACCTACATTTTTCGAAGTTGTTGGCTTTCGGTCACAATTAAAGTTTCATCGCCACATCACCACTTTCACAGTAACGAATTGTTCAAGAGTTTCCTAGACTTTTAGCAAGGGTCTAAAGTGTCCAGTTAGGGGTTAAGAGATTATTTTTCTTCAATTTTACCCTTAGTCAAAATTTGACTTTGACTTTGGTTTTTTGCTTTTTATTTCTTTTTCTTTACGTTTTAGTTTTTAGTTTTTATTATTTTTCCTTTCTTTTCAACTCCATGGTCGACCCCATTAGTGTGCTTAAACTTTCTTCTTATTTTTAGAGAGAGAAATGTGTGTATGTGCATATATGTATGTGTGTATGTGTGTGTGTATATATATATATTCATATAAATGTGTGTATGTATATTATATATATGTGTGATGGGAGGTATGTACGTGTGTGTAAGTTTACATATATATATATATATATATAGGTGGTTATGTATTTATATATATATAATTGTATAGATATGATTATATTTATATGTATATATATATATATATATATATATATATAATTATGTGGATATGTACTTGTGTGTTTATATATATATGTGAGTTTGGGAAAGTATATTTTAGTTATTTATTAGACAAGAATAGTTAGGTAATTTGCCATTTGTTGGTAATTATCATATACTTTAGGAGTATTTTGATAATTATCAAAAAAATCAAGGGCATTTCGATAATTTTTTTGGCTTGAAGGGTGTTTGATAATTATGGATTAAGAAAGGACATTTCAATAATTATCAATGCCGGAAGGGTAGTTTGGTAATTATACATAGTTATGCTATGCTTGGTTGTATTTATGCTTGGTTGGTTGCGGGGAATGGTAGTTTGGTAATTAAGGTATGTGCATATATTTGCATAGAAATATGTTTTGATATTTTTATGTTAAGAGGTGGATTTTTCCCTGAAAGTTTATACTTTAAAGTGAGTGCACCAGAGAATGTTGGTTTTAAATCCTGGTTTAATAGCACTGAGATCATTTACCACCACTGACAGGTGAGTCTTTTTTGAAATGTGATTCAACCGCCGATCACTAATGGGCATGTGGGTTCCGTAAGGGTGCGGAAAATAGACCTGCTGACCATAAACGGGTATGTGGGCCCCACAAAATGTAGGATAACTGAGCTAATTGGTTTATAAAATAAAATAGAAAAATATAGATTTTACATACATGACACCATATTGCATTGCATTGTCATATGCATCTTTAATGTCTTTTAAGTGTTTATCGCTCATCGAAGTTTATTCATGTATGGTAGATAAATCTAAAACCCGATAGTAGGACTTGATCGAGGTGCGGGACTGAAGCGCACAACAAAGTACATGTTTTCTGCACTTTATAATTTTGGGCAATGGTACTTTGTATTTTAAAATACTTTTCTATTACGGTGTGGGTGTGAGAGCTTTTAAAATACTTTAATCAATATAGATTTATTTGGTTTGGTTTTGTTTTTTGTTTTTTTTTTTTTAAAAATAGTCCCAAAGAATAAAGAAAAGTTTTTATTATTATTTTGACATTGTCCAGAATCGTTTTAAATATAATTTGAATTTATGTTCGAAAAATATTACACGGTAACCACTCCTTACTCGGGAACCTAGGGGTAAAGGGGTATTATAGCATGTTACTGATAGAGTATGGGAGGAAATTCTTAAAGCTGTCGAAATTTTATCATTACATGATTCCGGATGAAAAGAGGAAGAAAATGAGATTTTTGGATGGGTTGAGTGATGCCATTGCTATGGACATATTAGAGGCTATGAATTCTACTTATTAGTCTTTGAGGGATGCAACCTTGGTGGTTGAGCGATAGAGCATTATGAGAGGATCCAGGCATTGTCCTTTTGGGGGTACTTCCTTAGGCACTCCTAGCCAGAGATCCTTTAACAGAGAAAATTATAATTCGGGATCTTCGTGTAGTGGCGGATTCAGAGGATCTTGGCCAAACCCACGTGTGCAGTCGGGGTAAATAAGCAACTGTTGTATAAGGTCTAGTTAGTAGTTTACTAATTAGGGTAGCAACTCCTACCAGAGGCCATAGTTTGGGGACAGAATGCAGGTGTCATGCAGCTTATGTAACCGATATCAGAGTGGCCCTTGTCCTTTTCTCATTCATAGTAGTATGGGGATCCCGGAGTTTGGATCTTTAGCCTCTGGATTTGGTATTCGCCCTCAGCAGTTTAGTGGCAATAGAGGACAGAGTGTTTCTATTGGATAGAATGGAATATCTAAGAGTGGAGCATAGTCTACACCTGCCTATGGGAGTAGTAGTACATGAGGTTGCCATTCGAGCCAAGGAAGGATATTTGCTATGACCCAGCAGGATGCACAGGCTACTCAAGATGTAGCGACTAGTATATTACTTATTCTTATAATGGACGTTTATGTTCTTATGGATCCTAGAACTATATATTCTTTTGTATCATATAGATTTGTTGCACAATCTAATATACCACCTGTACCCTTAGGTGTGGATTTAGATGTTCTTACACCTACAAAGGAATTTCTTATAGCCATCACAGATGCTAAGGAAGTATCTTTTCTTTTATTGGTGGGCTAGTGGTAGAAGCAGATTTAATCTTAATAGATCTTGAAGGTTTAATTATTATTCTTGGAATATATTTTCTTATGGAAAATCATGCATCAATGGATTATTTTTGTAATGAGATCACTTTTAGAATACCGGGGTTACCGGAAGTGGTTTTTTATGGTGAACACAAACCTTCTACGACATATTTGATTTCAGTCTTTACAACCCAACATTTACTATGTAAGGGTTATGTGAGTTATTTGGCATATATTGTGGACACTCAAGTTGAGGGAATGAAGTTTGAGGATATTCCTATGGTAAGAGATTTTATAGATATGTTTTTGGTTGATCTCCCTAGGTTACCCCCTGAAAGGGAAATAGATTTTGCTATTGATTTGATTTTGAGAACAAATTCTATTTCATTGCCACCATATAGGATGGCTCCAGTGGAGTTGAAGGAATTAAAAGTTTAGGTGCAAGAGTTGGTAGATAATGAATTTGTCCGACCTAGTGTACCATCTTGGAGTGCATCAATGTTGTTTATTAATAAGAATGATGGATCTTTAAGTTGTGTATCAATTACTGGCAATTGAATAAAGTAACAGTTAGCAATAAGTATCCTTTGCTGCACATTGATGATCTATTTGACCAACTTCAGGATACTAAGGTGTTTTTCAAAATTAATTTGAAATCAAGATATCATTATTTAAGAATTAAAGACTCAGACAATTCTAAAACAGCATTTTGGACTTGATATGTCCATTATGAATTTTTGATTATGTCGTTTGGACTTAATGCTCTTATGGCTTTTATGATCTAATAAATCAAGTCTTTTACCTATTCTTGGACTGGTTTGTGATAATTTTCATTGATGATATCTTAATTTACTAAAAAAGTGAAGTTGAGTACAAGATGCATTTGAGCTGGATGTTGTAGACTTTGAGGGATCATCAACTTTATGCTAAGTTTAGCAAGTGGGAGTTTTGGTTGGACAGTGTGGTCTTTTTGGGGCATGTAATTTCAGCTGAAGGTATTTTTATAGACCCACACAAGGTGGAGGTTGTATTGAATTGGGAAAGACCTATAAGTATACTGAGGTGCGAAGTTTTCTAGACTTGGCTGGATACTACCATCGCTTTGTTGAGGGTTTCTCTATGATAGCAACTCCACTTTATTATTTGACTTAGAAGGGGGTTAAGTTTGACTCGAATAATGTGTGAAAATTTTTTAAAACTTAAGTAAAGGTTGACTTCAACACTTATTTCAACCTTCCTTGATGGTAATGAAGGATTTGTGGTGTATTGTGACGCATTTCATCAAGGTTTGGTTTGTGTCCTTATGCAACAAGGGAAAGTGGTTGTATATGTCTCCCGACAACTCAAAAGACATGAAGTAAATTATTCTACTCATAACTTGGAACTGACAGCTTTAGTTTTGTTTTAAACATTTAGAGGCATTACCTTTATGCTGCTACGTGTTAAATCTTTAAGGCTCATAAGAGTCTCAAGTATATTTTCTTTCACAATGAGTTAAATATGAAACAAGGGAGGAGGATGAAGTTGACAAAAGACTATGATTATGTTACTGATTACCACCCAAAGAAGGCAAATGTGGTTGCTAATGCTTTTAGTATGAAGACTACGAGCTCCTCAGTGCATATACAAGCGATCCATTTGCCTTTGATTGTGGAGTTAAGGAAAATGGGAGTTGTATTGGATTTAAGTGATTTTGGAGTTCTTTTAGCCAGGTTCCATGTTTGACCGGCACATATTGATATTTGGGAAGCGCAATTTTTTGATTCACAATTGGTAAAAGTTAGAAGTGAATTTTATATAAGGCAAAGGGTAGATTTTAGTGTTAGAGGAAATGGAGCCTTGGTTATGGGTACCAGACTTTGTGTTCGTGCTGATGAGGAAATAAAGAGGGATGTTTTTGAGGAGGCATATAGCTTGGCATATGCGGTACATCTAGGAAGCACAAAACTGTATTGAACCTTATAAGATGACTATTAGTGGCTGAGAATGAAAAGAGAAATTGCAGAGTGTTTAAGTGTTTGATTTGTCAGCAAGTAAAAGTGGAGAGGTAAAAGCCTTAGGGCTTTTGCAACCATTGTATATTCCAAAGTGGAAGTAGGAACACATTACCATGGATTTTCTATTCAAGCTTCCTCGTACCCAAAGGTGTTATAATGGAATTTATGTGATTGTGGATCGAGTTAATAAATTTGCACACTTTTTACCTATTAGAGAAACATATTCTCTATACAGGCTTGTTGAGCTATTTATGGAGGTGATTATAAGGCTGCATTGTGTACTTGTGTCTATCGTAATTTATCAGGACACATGATTCACCTCTAGGTTTTGGCAGAGTTTACAAAAAGTTTTAGGTACTAAGCTACATTTTAGTATGACATTGCATCATCTGATAGATAAGCAACCAGAGAGAACTATTCAGATGTTGGAGAACATGTTGAGATATTGCGTTTTGCAATTTAAAGGTAATTGAGATTCTCATGTACCATTAATAAAGTTCACTTATAACAATAGTTACCATTCTGGCATCGGTATGGCATCATTCAAGGCTTTGTATGGTAGACATGGTAAAACTCTTTTATATTGAGATGGTGTTGGTAAAAGGAAGCTTATACAAATAACTATGGAAAAGGTTAAGACAATTTGTAGTAAATTGAAAGTAGCTCAAAATAGACAAAAAAAAAGTTATGTAGACACCCTGGAAAGGTATGGTACGACTTAGAAAAAGAGAAAAGCTAAGTCTCAAATTTATTGGACCTTATGATATTGTTGAGAGAATTGTTCCAATACCTTACTGAGTTGCACTACCAATGGAACTTTCTTGACTACCTGATGTATTCCATGTATTTATGTTGCATAATTATATTCATGATCCTTTTCATGTACTAGAAGCTTCGAAAATTGAATTAAATGGTGACTTGTCATATGAAGAGCAACCGATTCAAATACTTGATCAAAGAGATCAAGTGCTTCATAATAAAACTATCCAACTTGGGAAAGTCTTATGGAGGAACTAAGCTATAGAGGAAGTTACGTGGGAGCTTAAGTAGCAAATGCCAGCTTAGCGTCCATATTTTTTTTCAGAACTGATGTATGAATTTCATGGACAAAATTTCTTTGAAGGAGGGTATATTGGTAACGACTGGTATGTAGAATTGTGTAGTAAAATACATTTTGACTGGTGTTTGACTTTAGGTATAGTAAGTGAGCCTAGAAGTTGACCCTTTTTACCATGAGGAATTTTATTTTTACTCTACTATCATTGTGTAAGGCTTGTCAATATGAGTTCGTAAACTTGCGGTACACATGAATAGGAGCTACGGTGAGGAAGTTATGGGTCTTTGAAGTAAGGGGCAAAATTATCATTTTCATAAAATATTTTTTTAAAAAGGGCATGAAAGCCCCTTTTTTTTTTTTTTTCCCTTTTTCCCTCTTTCCTTCAGTAGATTCCTTATCCTTACTTCTTTCTTCTTCTTGACCACAGGAAACACTCCAACACACTACCATTCCTGACCAGCCAACCAAATGTGCTCCACCAGCCTTCTCAGTTACTAGCGAACCCAACCCCCCAGACCACACGCCATTTGTTGCCACCGTCTTCGATAAACCCTACCACCACCATGACTTTCTCTCTCCTCGATTCACCATTTTTTGGAGAGTTTTCTGACAAAAATAGGGTGCTTTCCCACTCTTTTCGACATATTGAGCTCGAATCTAAACTTAGTTTTAGTTAAAATGCTTCATTTTGTAAGAACTACAAAACTCATTTGAACTCGCAACTTTCCAATGAGATTTCGGCCAAATCGATCATTTTCCATCCAAATAAGAGGTAAATTCTTATTCCTTGGGTTAAGAGCTTTGATTTATATATTATATGTCAATTTTTTTTAAGATTTGTAAAAATTTTCAAATTTGAGAGTTAGGTTAATTTTGAAATTTTATATAAATTGGACTCTAATTTGTGTAATTAGACTAATTTGGGTGATATTAGGGACTAAGAAAATATTTAAGGATGATAGATGTAATTAGATTGAAAGAATTAAATAATTTGAGGAAGGATTTATTAGTAGGTGCTAAAACCAGATAAGTTGTGCACAATAATTACTAATTTGGATTGTTTAAGTATAGAAAAGTATTAAGTTAAGTGGAATTAATGAGAATTATTTTGGTTTTTTTAGAATTTACAGCTCATACAGACATAGGAGTAGATGCACCTAAGGATCAGTAATGATCCTATCTATGAGTAGATTTTATTTAGCTAGTTTTTAAATTACTTTTTTTTTATAAATATTAATAATGAGTTTTATATTGTGATGATATTGGAAACAAGGTTATTTATGAAAAATTAAATATGTTTTTGATACTTTGAATCATAATGATTTTCATGGATTATTGTGGTATTAATGGATATTTTAGGATTATTGAGATTTTTTATGGATTTGATATGTATATCATGTGTCACTTAGACACAGTTTGTGATATGTTATAAAATTATATGATGATTGTAATCATGCGCAATATGTGTTTAATCCATCTTTGTTACGCCTTCAAAAACCAAAAGTGGTATGATGGATCCCCCTCTTTTTATGATTTTTGGTACATGAATTGACGTATATGGATTTTTGTTATGGAGTAAATTGTGTACTTATGTTCACTCACTTTTTAATTTTGCTAATATCATTATTAAAAATATAAATATTATTTTGATTATTATTATTATTTTATGTTGTGTTTTAAGAATCTACTTACTGAGCTAGTCTTATTAGTTTTGTTTCGTTTTTCTTTTACGATTACCAATAGGGTCTCAGCTATTTGCTGTTGGATTCCACACCTCGGCATCACCTACAATTCCTATTCATATATGAGTCCTCTTTGTCTTATTTTTAATGTATTATTATTTCCTTTTTGTTTCAAAATTGCACAAAATATGTTAGTATGGTAATACTTTGAGCACATATTATGGAACTCAATAGGTCTATACAAACATGCTACTATATCATGTACACAAAAATACTGAAACATATCAAACAACCTCGCATGCAAGACTTGGTACTCAAATTGACCATACCCTATATTGGACCACCAACAACTCTATACTCATTAGGATTTATGGGTTGAACAAATATCCAATGTAGTTGTCATATTACCGGCAATGATTCGATGATATAGAACCATTATTGTAACTTTAAGCGAATCGTTTCCAACAAAGGCACAAATGGCATTTATCTTGCGTCACTCAGTATTGCATTCATGTATTTGACAATGTTTGTAGTCACGTGTTGTATCTAGTAACCAAAAACTTATAATGAGTCCACCTTTTAACTTTTATTCCAAATAGGTATTCAACCGCCCATATGTTTATATTATGCAACTCATTCATATAGTAGTCAAACTTTGATAGCAAATACACCATCGCAACTAAGTAAAAAGTAGGGAGAATTTGATCTTCATGTCCAAACTTCTTAGCTTTAAGGTTTTGACTAATATGATATATACATAATCTATGGTAAAAGTTGGAAAAAATAACTTTCAATGTATTTTCAATACCTTTATGTATATCTAATACAAAAACTAAATTATCAGGTTCTCCATAGACTTCTTTATAACACTGAAAGAACTCTATGTATGCTGCTTTATTTTCAGCATCTCCTACATTAAAAGCTAGTGGAAAAATTTGATCATTTTCATTATAGCTGTAACAATATATAGATAACCACGATATCTATGTTTCAAAGTTGTCTTGTTAGTAACAACATGCTTTATGTTGAAATGAAAACCCCGTATGCTTTCTCCTAATGCCATCAAATAGAATTAAAAACATTCTCCATCATTAATTAGCAATGCATGTGACTATTCTTGGATTGTTACCTTCCAACATTGCAAAATATGGTGGTAGCCTTGAGAATGACTCTTTCGCATTGCCTTTAATACTGTTTAATGTGTGTTATCTTGCCAACTATGCTTTATCAAAAGAAATGTTTACACCATATTTTAACTTCTCATCAAATTTTATCTTACATAGTTTGTATACACGAGTAATCCGATTATATTTTTCTTTTATAGTATCTCCAATAATTTTGCAAGTAGCTTGCCTATGATTTTCATTGATGGCTTGTGAATATTGAAAACAAGCGTGTGTACCAAAATATGCCTTTACAATAAATAACTTCTTTGAATGTGAGATCTTGTTGGTATGAAGATTCCAATTGCAAGTATATATTATAGAAGCATTAAACCTTATATCGAGTAGTAGATGAGTACAAGACCTTGAATTGAAAGTTGTATTCACCACATATAAACACAACTTTTGCTTCAATTCTTTTTTATCATCATAGACTTCACCAATGTGAAACTCATCACTATCAAAATAACTTGATTCTATATCGATGAGCCACTTCACAATAATATTGTAGAAGTATGTGAAACTGAACTACCTTCACTTTGTACTTTTGGTATTGGAAAAGGTTTAGCACCAAATTAACTTTCTCTACCATCACTTGAAGATATTTTTTTTTCACAATAAAGTTACTGGAACTTGAGATGACAACAATGGAGTTTTTTATACATGTTGAGTTTGTGGCAATTGAGTTTCATAAGGTATTTGAGTTTTTGGTACTTGTGTTTCCCGAAGTATTTCGATTTCCAACACTTAAGTTTGCCAATATTCTTCACTTTCCCAATTTTTTGGTAATTGAGCTTCCCACAATTATTTTTCCGAATAGGACCTTCGCACGCATGGTGAGTTTCCCCTATAGGACTTTGAGGTATTTGACTTTCCCACAATTGAGCTTCCTCCATATTAGATACATTTATATATTTCTCTTTCTTAAGCTTTTTTCAATTTGAGTGGAAGGGCAAGAAGATGACAAATGACTGCTTTCTCTACCTGAATTTAAAGTAGGAAATCTATCATTATTGACTCGTTCCGTAGAAAATAATTAAGGAACCTTTGGCAAAATCTCCATATGAAATGGCCGACACAACTTTTTTCACAAATCAAAGAAATATTTTGACATCTCTATTCGTTTCATTTCTTGTAGTGCACATGGTTGGTAACTTACAACTTAATGATATTTCATCTTAAAATTGTATATATTCTGATCTACATTAATGATGTTGTAAACTTCACCCATTGTTGCTGGTAGTGGCCACTAAAACCACCTGACCGATGGCGTCAGACCACTAGGGCATTGGTGGGACACCGCTAGCCACTTGCACTGTTCATCAAATTTTTTTCTAGCACGGATGCGAAATTTTTTCAGTATATGGATTTTCATAAAAAAAATTTCTTTCATAAAAATCCCATATGAAATTCTAAAAAATCATCAACCCAATTAAAACTAAGAAATAAAAACCTAAAATGAAATGCATATATTAACTTATAAAAGCTAAAGTGATTGTTATAGCTCGATTTGTTAAAAAAGAAGATGTCTTAGATCAAATCGCAAATTCAATTTACAACTTTTTTGAATTGTGTTCCCTTTTTATATGTATAATGGATGTTTAGATGTTTCATTAATTCAAGATATGTTGTACATATTGCTTACATTTAATATGAGAATGGAGTAGTTAAGTAAAAGCATCAACTATAAATAAATAAAAAATAGCTAAAATTTTAATTGTTATAAAAAATAATTAAAAAAATTTAAAAGACCCCCCACCACTACCTATTACGTAAGGGGTGTTAGTGAAATAAGGTTCAAGTATGACCACCCATATTTTAAAAAGAATGCAGGTGCAAATCTGGACTATTAAGTCACTTCAACAGTTTAGATAGGTAAGTGAATAAATATTAATAAATAGACATTAATAAGGGAAAGTGAACCTTAAATATAAATTGTTATTTTTAATATGGACCGGTCATTTAGTCTAACGGCTCATATGGAAGTTCGCACTTTATTAAAATATGGTGTCCCGAATTAAAACCTTATCATATATATATTTCCAAAACACGATTGTCTAATTGTATTTGTTTGAGAATAAAGGGATTATGAGTGTAATTGTCCCCAATTGATAATTAGTAATTTATACTTATTTTGATACATAGGGGTGACATATATTTTAAAAAGTCATATTAAAATTTTATTTTATTAACTAGTGAGGTAAGTGATGATTTTTCAAATTAGGGAGGAAATTTATATTGTCGTCAAACAGGGGAAGACAGATGAAATTTTCCCTTTTACAGTTGCTTTGTTAAAACATTAATTTCATTATTATGCTTCACTAGTCACTAAAATGATGCTTGACCTATATGTTTTTCATTCTGTATCTCTATCAATAAGAAGACTACAAAAGGATAGTGTTTTGTCATTTCATTTGTACAAATGACTAACAGAGTGTTATTTGTAGAAAGGCAAAGATCATTAAGACACCATCTAATTTGGTCTTAATATATAAGATAATAAATTGATAAACAAACGTCTACAATTTTTCAGTCTCTGTCTACATGAAAATGAACAAAAATTAAAACATTTAGCTAAATTTCTTCCTCCATATCCTTAAATTAAAGGAAGAATTCATCTATATATATATATATATATATATAAATAAAATCATTGCGTCTAAAAGAAAAAATCAATCTTAATTGTCTCTTTAC
The DNA here is from genome assembly GCA_007844105.2 of Rhamnella rubrinervis. Taxonomy (NCBI): domain Eukaryota; kingdom Viridiplantae; phylum Streptophyta; class Magnoliopsida; order Rosales; family Rhamnaceae; genus Rhamnella; species Rhamnella rubrinervis. Next base: position 11,648,465 of record CM017577.2, read on the forward strand.
TCTTACCACCATACTTCCTCATAATATTATCCTCACTTCCATATTCACAAAAATGTATGGTAAGGACTCACTTATCTTCTGTGTCCAAATTCCACCCTTTATGCATCAAGTTCAGAGTGAAAAACAGGTGAAGCAAATGTGTTCAAGTCACCAAAAATAATATCATCTCTCTCAGCATGGCTACTAGGCTCATGGCAGTCAAAATAAGTTTGTATGTCATCGGGGAAGCTTCGTCGTGGCAAGTCAGCATCCGATGGCGTCGATGGGTAATCAGACGATGTTGAGGTCCTTTCAAGCATTTCTTTGAACTTTGTAGATTGTAGTAGTAGCCCTAATGCAGATGAAGCCGAGGCACCATCGGTCCATGGTTGGACCGCCGTCGGTTTGTTATCACTTAAAGTGTCGTGAACCGGCATCAAATCTAATCCTAATTGAGAATTTTGGTTTAAATTTGGACTGAGATCGCCATTAGGGTTTGATTGGAAGTTGTTAGGGTCACTTTGGTGGTTTGGACGTAGCCACTTGATGTAACGACTGAGGTCAAAGTTAGTAACGGCGTTAAGTCCACGGTACTCTATTGCTGCCATATCATAAGCTGTTGCTGCTTCTTCTTGAGTAGCTGCATAAAATAATAGGTAATAATGTATTTAGCAATAGTTTGGGGATCACAATGTAAAAATAACCAAATCAAGAATTCAATTGTCAGCAAATTTCGGTGGGAGGATTGGGAATTTATTTCAAAAGGTTTGAATGAAATCTTAAATGGCTTGACTAAGCAGTTGAGGTTTGGTGATCTACATCTCAACCAACTGGATTTGATTACCGTTTCTTTTGTTTTTATTGTTTCTTTATATGTTAATTATCTTTGAGTCTTGCATGCTTAATTTAAGTACAAAAGAGTGGTAAATTTCTGGACCTACTTTTTTTTTTTATTAAGAGAAAAGAAAATTATGGAGAAAAATTTATTTATTTGTTATTTTTGGTGGGTTCAGAATATAAAATTACTCGTGGGGTGTTAGTGATTGTAGTATATTAAATTTTCCACTTATATGTTGCCACGTGTCAACAAAAAGGTGGTTCCCAAAAGGGTTTGTGGGTATAAAGCCATGCACTAAAAGTGAATTGTTTAGAAACATGTATATGAGGTTCTAAAGAAAGGGCTATAGGATATGTCAAGTGCTCGTTTTCAATTTCTATGTGTGGGTTTACCTGTGATTAATAATAATAGTAATATTTAATATTTTTATAATAACAAAAATTAATTATGCATGGAAAAGGATTAAAAAATTACCGTATGTTCCCAGGTAGAGATATTTGTTTCCGAATACTCTGCCAATTCTTGCTTCCCATCTTCCATTATGGTGGTGTCTGTAAATTTTTATTAACATGGAAATGAAATATATAATAACATATATAAACCGAAAAGAAACATAAAGAAGAAAAGAACAAAAAAATGGAGTCTATAAAGTAGCTAGGTATATTGAAAACAAATAAAAGCTTTGAATGACATTGTTTTCTTGGTGAAAAGTAAATGCTTTGTATAAAATTAATTTACCTTGCCACGCCTCTATATTTTGACACCCCTCGTGAAAATCCGCTACTTTTCCTATTAAATAAATAAAAAATAACGATTTAAATCTATAACATGTATAATTTTTTTTTTTTTAAGAAAAGTCTTTTAACATTTTTTGTACCTGAAAGAAAAGAAAAAATTCTTTACAAAAATTACAGAGAAAGAAATCTTAGTTTATACACAAATATATTTTGATAGATTAGCACCTTCTCAAAGCTCCAATATATTCTTCTTTTGATTGACCCTCCATTTCTTTGAGCTCTTCTTGATAAGTTGATAGCTGGAAATTTTAAGTAAAAAATTTAGATGTATAACACACTAACCAAATAATAACCATTAGACGGAAAATTCATTAAAATGTTTTAAGAAAGAGTATTTAGTAGGAAAAAAAATTACTGGAAAATTAAGGATAGTATCTTGTCCCCAGTACTTCAATGCAGCTAAGTCATAAGCATGTGCTGCGGCTTCCTCATCATCATACGCTCCTAACAAGCCCAATATCTTCTTAAATTTACAATAATACATCCAATTATATATATACGTGTGTATGAATAAATAAATAATAAAAGTTTCAATTTTTTTTTTTCTTTTTTGGTTGTCAAAGTTTCATTTCCTTGAAAAGTTGTTCGGAAATTAATGAGAGAATTATACAAAGCAAAGAAATTGTACAGAGCTAGAAAATTACAAACCTAAATATACTGCATTCCCAGTTGATTCCACAGTAACCATCACAACCCAAAATGAAAATTAAGTAATCAGAATGAAAAATGAATAAATTTATCAGTAACTTATTAATTATCCATAAATAAACAAGTTTAAAAAATGAAAGAAACTAAGTAGACATACCTTGTCTTCCTTTCTTGCTCTGTGATTCATTCCAGCAATTCTTATCCCACAGATGAGCCTCATACCGACCAGTCCACCGGTGTCTTTAAGAAACATTAACCCAAGAGCTTGTTAATTTAATCATAAAACCCGAAACAGTTTTCAATTTTTAAAAAACATTGTTTTCAAAAAGCAATCTGTTGTATTTAGAATCAGAAAATGTAAATTCCAAACCTTGTGACACCTCTGTAGATGGAGCTACGCTGCTGCGGAGAGTCTCTAGGTACAGTTTTTCGAGTCCTCTTTACCTTCATCGCTGAGTTATTGCTCTTGTTGTTGTTGTTGGTCTTTGATGTTGCAGTGTTTTTCTGTTTTTTATGTGAGATTTTCGCCATTGATAAACTTGGAAATAAAGTAGGAAACTAATAAGCAGTACTAGTATAAAAGAGAAGAAAGATAGAGAGAAATATATGTGTATGTATACATAGATGTGACTAAGTCATCTAAATATAAGAAACAAAAAATGAGAGAAAATTAAAATTTAAGTTCATAATAATGGTGTGGTTTGGTTTTTAGGATGAGAAAATAGAGAGATTTGTGGAAAGCCGGCTGATGAAGAAGATAGTTTTTATGGCCGTCTTGGAGTTCTCTTCCTCTGTCTTTCACTTCTTGTTTGTGTCACTGTGGGAGGAAAAAAAAAAAAAAAGTGATTGCATTTCAATTTTGTTTACCTAATATCAAAGTATTTATGCCATATATATATATATGCAATAATTGAGGGTCTTGCTTATTCAACCCTAACTCTTAAAATTACCTAATCCACCTTTTTTCTTCCCTTTTGTTTTACTTCTATTTCTTTTCTGCTTATATCTATATTATCCTTTCATATAATTAAAGTTTAAATTTTATTATTTTTTTAATAATGCTAATTTCTTGCTAAGTCATAAATAATAAAATTACAAAACTTATACTAAATAGCAGTACTTTAATATTTTATGTTGGTTTTCCATGTGGAAATTTTTTAATATTGCGTTTGTCCAGTAAATGCCCTTTTTTAAGTATTTCAAACTATAGTATTATTTCATCAACTTCTTTGGGTCCACTGTAAATTGTTTAATTAATGATGACATATACATATTTTCATTCCCAAATTTTGTATGCTTATCTCTATAGTAGTAATATAAAATTTCACCAATTTGTATACACTTTTGGTTTCTACCAATAACACTAAAATGATTAATCATGCATATATTGACACTTCATACTTATGTACATATATGAGGTGGATTTTTCGAGAGAGAGAAGCATAGAGGGTATGAGAATCTAAATTAGTTTCTCTGTCGTTACAATCGATCGATTCAATGGAGTGTACTGACCCATGCTTGTCTCTTCGATACATATAACATATTCATACAATTTTATTTTATTTTTCTCTCTTAAAAAAATATAAGTACATAATTGGAGATAAAATTAACTAGCAAATTCACTAATATGGAATAAGATATGATTTTAAGATGGTAAATAAAATTCCTAATTACTTAGTCATGGTAGATTGGCAATATTGAAACTTTGTTCGTATATAATATATGGTAGTTCATCAGCGTCATACCCATAATTTATATGCGTTTATTAAGTTGGTCCATATATATTTCTTTGTGCATGTACCCGAATGTGTAATATTTATGAAGTCTTAGAATAAAAGCAAATTATGGGAGGAATGGGACTAGCATGGCAAAATAGCAAGAAGTCCATAACCTATTTCACATTAGTGATACTAAATTTCAGTAACCACAGAAATAGCAAGAAGTCCATACCTATAATTAATAAAGCATGCATGCACAAATTGGTGGGTAGGTTAGGGTTGGGTGGTTGTGAGGTTGGGATTCGTGTCTCTAGCTTTTGCCATGATAAACATAAAAAGATAAACAAATTTATGACCCATCAGGTTGTTAATTGGTTCCACTAGTTTCAGAAATCATAAAAGTAAAGAATGATACATGAAACAACCAACTAAAAGGCAGTAGCAAATTAATTACAGATTTAGAAAACCGAATACGTACCAAGTACTTGCATGACCAAAAAACAAAAGGGTACGTAGGTTTTAAAGAACTGAAGATTGGGTCATTCTACTTGCACTATCGAAAGAACTATACATATATCCACTTGCATTCGCACAATTTTTTTATAAAACTCCTAAAACATCTCAGGTCGTTCTATTTGCACTATCAAAAGAGCTATATTCACTTGCACTCTAACAATTTTTTTAAAATTTTTAAAATACCCTCTGTCATATTCAACTGTATTAGTATATAACAGGATATTCTAAAGGTGTTTAATTAAATATAGTGTTCTAAAAGATGCAAAAAGGCGTTGCCTAGGCACGAAATATTTGGAAGACATCTTGTATTAGGGTAAGGTTAAGCAAAATACAGTTAATGTTGTGTTGCCAGCCTAATATGTGGTATATATGATTTGGAACTAATTTTTTTAAAAAAAAACTTGAAAAGTATAAAGTTTTATTGAATATATATAATTATGTACTTACTAATTTATATTAATTGTATATATATATATATATATATATATATAAATATTGGTGATATAGACCTATATAGATTTTGACAATCAAAAAATAAAAATTATTTTATTTATTTAGTAGTCTTATAGTAAATAACATAATAATATAATAGTAAAATGGTTTTTGAAGTCTAAGGTTCATCTAAACTTGTAAGACTTAAAACTTGTCATCTTACAATGCCTTACAATGTCTTATACCTTTTAGAATATTGATTAAATATAAGTTAGTCTGTTGCATTTTATTAGACAATCTTAATTTGTTCGGCTCCTGTTAATCAACGTTCTTTTATGAATATTTTTATTCCAAGGAAAGTGTATCGAGCTTCTTTAGTCGTGTAACTAGAACCATAACTGAAAGTCCAATCCATAAATCAAAGGTCATTAGCTCCAAGTAAGGTCTAGAGATCAGAATCTTAAAGCCCATAAATGAAGAATATCTTCGGTGACCTTTCACTGTAAAGCAAGCCATAGATTGTGCCAAATGATTTTGACTACCTCTTTTGTTTGGGATTTTTAATGCCATGTTATGTTTAGGGGTGTCTTGAATTATTTTGACCGGTTTCAATTGGAATTAAAATTTTACCCAGTTTGACTGTGGCAAATATGAAATTAGCCCTGTACATTTATTTTGTCTAAAAAGACCAGATACAAACTCATCAGCTGATACCAAATTTAGCAACGACGAAGAAAAAAATTTAAACTAAAAAAGAAGAAACTGATTGATAATCAATCACAACGGCATATGAAGACCTTATCCAAAGTTGAACGAGCTGGAATTGAATATTGGGTTGTTCTATTTGCACTATCGAAAGAACTATATATATATCCACTTGCATTCGCACAATTTTTTATAAAACTCCTAAAACATCTTAGGTCGTTCTATTTGCACTATCAAAAGAACAATATCCACTTGCACTCATACAATTTTTTTAAAATTTCTAAAATACCCTCTGTCATATTCAATTGTATTAGTATATAATGGAACATTCTAAAGGTGTTTAATTGAATACAGTGTTCTAAAAGATGCAAAGGTGTGTTCTCTACGCGTGAAACATTTGGAAGACGTCTTGTATTAGGGAAAGGTTAAGCAAAAGGCAGTTAATATTGTGTTGTTCACCTAATACGTGGTATATATGATTTGGAACTAATTTTTTAAAAAAAAACTTGAAAAGTATAAAGTTTTCTTGAATATATATAATTATGTACTAGTCTTTCTAGATATGTAATAAACGTACATATTTTGCTTCAATTTTATATTTAAATGTTCATTTTCCTTTTTTTTTAATTTTATTTTTTTTATTTTATCAGCATTACTTATTCTTGCTTTCAGCCTAGATTTCACTGCCCATATGCATTTTTGGCACCATAAAAAATGTTTTCTTACATTCCCGGCACAATTGATTGCCAATGAAAGTGAAAAGTCAACTTTGGTCAAAGTCAAAGTTTGACGGCCAAATCATCATGCCACATCATCACTAGACTGGTGAGGGTTTATCTGTACACTTGGCAAGTATTTAAAGTGCTTAGTCTATATTTTGAGTATGGTTTGAAAAGCAGTCTAAAAACCAGTCCGACAAATAATGTAATTATACCGCCTTTTGAGATATTTTTAAAAGCAATTATTTTATTAATTTTTTAAGAACACCTAGCATTATTTAAGTGTATGGTTGGCCACCCTACCCCCATTTGAAGCTTCTTTCAAGTTTTAGAGGGAGAAAGTGACAAAAAAGAGAGAAAATCAAGAAAAATCAAGAAAAAACTAGGATAGAAAAGGTTTTTAATGCCGTAGATCATCGTAGGAAGCTTGGTTTGGGTGATTAAATTTTTTTTTGAAGTGTGTTCTAAGTAAGTTAGCAAGGAAAGAGGTAGGTTTTCCAAACTAAATTGATTTTTGATTTTATTTTTTGGTTTTTCGGTATGATTTCTTATGGATCTATGCATTTTGAACATTTTTCAAGCTTGATTTGTATTTGAATCTATTGTCTTGAGTATATTATAGATGAATATGAGAGTCGCCAAATGGTGAAATTAGTGTTTGATCTAGTTTACAATTTTGTTAACCATTTAGGGTTTTGTTGTTGTATATTGAAAATTGACATGTTGGATTTGCATGACCTTCTTGAAATTTTATAATTTAGTGTGGAATTGTGCTGGAAACCAAGTTTGGGATTTTCAGCCATTAGGGGACATCTTGGTCATTTTTGAATTGTGTAGGGGTATTTTGGTCTTTCCACATATAGAGGCATTTTGATAATTTTTGACAATGTGGCTTGGTTTTTAAGTAACTTTGTACAATGTGGCTGTGTGTGTATATGTGGTTATACATATATGTATATATATGTTTGTAGAAATCTAGAATCCTATGTGTGTGTGTGTGTGTGTGTGTGTGTGTATAGTTAAATAAAGTTTTAAGGGTAAATAAGTAATTTTACCTCTTTTAAAATATCATTAAATAAATTATCTCTTGTGCAAATTTTACAAGAAGTATTTTTACTTAATTGGAATTTCAAAATATTACCACGGGCATAATTGGAAATACTTATTTTTGTTAAGGGCAAAATTGGTATTTTATTTATCACTAAAGGCAAATTTGTAAATTCACACTGTATAGGTGATTTAGAGATTTTGTCTCTTATGTTTTTGTGTATATGTATAACCACTTTGATTATTTATTATGAATGAGTTATGTATGATAATTTATGGCACTAAACGCAGTTATCAAATATAGAATGGTAATTGTCTATTAAGTTGACAAACAATCACGTGCATACAGTTGCATATAAACAAGTCATGAGAACTACTATTTTTATGTAAAGAGATTGATTTTTTGAATAAAAAAAGTTTTTGAAAAGCATATAGTTAGTCAAGGTCATGCATATGTAGGCACTTATGTAATTGATGGAGCTTCTGTGGATATGTATGATAACCATTTAGTTGAGGTCCCACTAACTAGTGAGTGTGGAGATATGGATTCTCATATGAGCGCACATACGAGCATATTGGTGTATGTGGTGGTTGGTACCCCAGCATTTGCATGGCGTAGATGCAAGCGAATCTCTTTCCCACTTATACCGTTTCCTCTAAATAGTTAAATTGACTTAGTTTCCTTGAAAGTATGTCTAAGCGTTGCTTTCGGAAATAAAAGTTACCGACGGGTAATAAGTACCAGTACAATTGAAGAGATTTCAGACGAGGCCAAAATTGGCCATTTAAGCACTAAAATGTTTGTGTCAATGTGGTCAAGGATTCTTTGTTAGTGTTTTTGACAAGGAACAGGAAGTTTTGAAACCACAAGATATTAAGGTAGTTTGAGAGTTCTTAGATGTGTTCCTAGAAGAGCTACTAGGGTTACCACCAGATTGAGAAATGGAGTTCACTATCGATTTGGTACCAAGAACTGTACCTATCTCAAAGGCGCCATATCTTATGGTACCAGCTGAGTTAAAAGAGTTGAAGAAACAACTGTAGGAATTTTTGGATAAGGGCTTTTATTAATAAGATAACAATTAAAAACAAGTATCCATTACTGAGGATTGACGACCTATTCGATCAATTACATAGAGTGAGTATTTTTCTCAAAAATTGATCTTCATCCTAGATATCATCAGTTAAAGATCAAAGAAGAGGATAGGTTATGAGTGCATTTTGAACAAAATGTGACCACTACGAGTTTTTAGAAATGCCATTTGGGCTGACGAATCCACCAGCAATATTTATGGATTTGATGAACCGAGTCTTTCATGACTATTTGGATAAGTTCGTAGTGGTGTTCATGGATGACATACTTATTTACTCGAAGTCAGCTGCTGAACATGAAGAGCACTTGAAAGCGGTGTTATAGAGACTACGTGAGATGCAGTTGTATGTGAAATTTAAGAAATGTGAGTTTTGGTTGACAAGCATTACTTTTTTGGGCCATGTAATATCTGATAAAGGTATTCAAGTGAACCCTAACAAAGTTGCAGCAGTGCAAGAATGGAAGAGACTAACTAACATTGGAGAAATCCAAAGTTTTTTTGGATTGGCTGGTTATTAGCGAAGGTTTGTGCAAGGATTTTCTAAGATTGCACTGTCATTGACGCAGCTACTAAGGAAAGAAAACAAGTTCATTTGGTCCGAAAAGTGTGAAAAAGAGCTCAAGAAGAAGTCGACCACAACACTCATCCTTACCTTACCTAACAACAAGGACGACTTCGTGATATACTGTGATGGTTCAGGTAAGGGATTGGGCTTTGTACTCATGCAGAATGACAAGGTTGTTGCATATGCTTTGTGACAGTTGAAACTACCCTATGCATGACCTAGAGCTGATAGCAGTAGTGTTTACTTTGAAGATTTTGTATCATTACTTGTAGGGAGGAAAGTGTGAAATTTATACCGACCACAAGAGTCTTAAGTACTTTTTCATTAAAAAAGAATTAAACATGAGCCAAAGGAGACGATTGGAGTTGGTCAAGGATTACAACTGCACTATCAACTATCATCCAGGTTTTGAAACCGCTGATGATTCTAGAGTGGAAGTGGGATCACATCGCCATAGATTTATTGTGGGTTTACCAAAGTCACAACGAGGCTATGATGCTGTTTGGGTGATTGTGGACCAACTTACAAAATCAACTTATTTCTTGCCCATACAGATAACCTACTCGATGGAGAAGTTAGCTCAATTGTGTGTTGATGAGATTGTTTGGCTCCATGGTGTACCAGTGTCAATTGTTTCTAATCGAGACCCGAGGTTTACATCATCTTTTTAGAAGAGTCTATATAAGGTGATGGGGACAAAGTTGGACTTTAGTACTGGTTTCCATCCCCAAACTGATGGTCAATCAGAGCGGAGTATCCATACGTTGGAAGATATGCTAAGATCGTGCATATTCCATTAGTGGAATTAGCTTACAACAACAGTTATCACGTGAATATTAGGATGGCACCTTACGAGGCTCTCTACGGAAGAAAGTGTAGATCACTATTGCATTGAGATGAAGTTGGCAAGCAAAAGCTACTTGGATCGGAGATTCTCTAACAAACTTGTCACATCATCAATAAGATAAGACAAAGAATGAAGGTAGCACAAGATCGATAGAAAAGCTACACAGACAATTGGCGAAAAAACCTACAGTTCGAGGTTGTGGAAAAAGTATTTCTCAAGGTTGTACCCCTGAAAAGGGTAATGAGGTTTGGAAAGAAGGGGAAGCTAAGTCATCGTTTCATCGGACCTTTTGAGATACTTGAAAGAGTTGAAAACTTAGCTTATCAGTTAGCACTACCCCAAAGTTATCGGGCATTCATGATGTATTTCATGTGTCGATACTACGTAAGTATGTGTGTGACTCTTATCACGTCATTGAATATAAGCCACTGGAGGTCTACGACAATCTGACATATGAGGAGAAACTAGTGAAGATCTTGTATAAAAAAGACAAGTACCTTGGAATCAAGCGATTCCACTTGTAAAGGTTCTTTGACGGAACCATGTAGTCGAAAAAGCTACATGGGAGCGAGAAGACGAGATGAAAACAAAGTATCCAACTTTGTTTGAGTAGTTACTCTAACTTTCTAAATTAAATTTCGAGAACGAAATGTCTTTTTAGGAGGGGTGAGTTATAATAGCCGTACCTAATTTGTTTCAATTTTATATTTAAATATTCATTTTATTTATTTTATCGGTATTGCTTATTCTTGCTTTAGGCCTAGATTTCACTGCCCATATACATTTTTGGCATCTTCAAAAATATTTGTTTGCATTCACGACACAGTTGACTACTAATCAAAGTCAAAAGTAAACTTTGGTCAAAGTCAAAGTTTGACCACCACATCATCATACCATGTCGCCTGGACTGGTAAGGGTTTATTTATACACTTGGCAAGTATTTAAAGTGTTTAGTATGTATTTTGACTGTGGTTTGAAAAACAGTCCAAAAAATAGTCCGAAAAACAGTGTAATTATACCGTCTTTTTTTATTTTTTTTAAAAAGCCATTATTTTATTAATTTTTTTAAGAACACCTAGCATTATTTAATCATGGAAAAACTGGGAAAGAAAAGGTTTTCAACGTCGTAGATCATCGTAGGAAGCTTGGTTCAGGTGATTGAAGTGTTTTTAAGTATGTTCCAAGTAAGTTAGCAAGGAAAGGGGTAGGTTTTCCAAAATAAATTGATTTTCGATTTGATTTTATGATTTTTCAGATCTATGCATTTTGAATATTTTCCAAGCTTGATTTGTGTTTGAATCTATTGTTTTGAGTAGGGGTGTGCAGGTAAACCATGAAATAGTGGCAACCGATCAACCAATCGGTGAATAACCGACCTTTTTGATGACTGCCTATTAGTCGGTTGGTTAACCGTAATTGAAGGTGAATACTCTGTCAATTACGGTGATGTATTTTCAACATCGACAGTAACTAGCCTGATTGTTACCGTTTCCTCTAATTGGTTTAATACCTAGTCTGATTGTTACCGTTTCCTCTAATTGGTTGAATTGATTTAGTTTCCTTGAAAGTATGTCTGAGTGCTGCTTTGGAAAATAATAGTTGCCGACGGGTAACTAACTCCATCGTAATTGAAGAAATTTCTGACGTTACATTTAAAAGTCCTACGACTATTGTTTTGAAAATTCAGTGTACTACTTATGCTTTAAAGATTTTATACCGTAGTAGAATTGATTGAGAAAGAAAAATCAGCATTTCAGAAAAGATGAGAAATGTTTTGTAAAGCATATGGCATTGCATCAGCATGTGCATTTGGAAACCTACTAAGTGTTTATCACTCACCTTTGTTTGCTTGTGTGTGCTATGTAAATCATACTCTTGAACTATCAAGCTTGGTTGTAACGGATACACTGAAGGCCAGAGACAGTAATGTAAATTTTATTTCTTCACTTTACTATATTATCTTTAGACAATAGTAATCTGATTTTGGACCCTATTTTTTTTACGCTGTAGGTTTTGTAAATAACCAAGTTTACTATTTACTTTTAGAATTTTATTATTATTTGCTTCAGTTTTTAGTTATGAGGATTATATATATATGAAATTAAATGATCCTAACGAGTGAAAAAAATATTTTATATGTGTTATTAACATTATCTAAAGAACCCAAAATCTTTATATTTCGAAAATGATACGAAGTAACAACTCTTTGGTCTTTTCTTTAAGCTTGAGTAAGGTGGTATTATAGTGATATAATCAATCATATACACTTCTAAAGCTGATATCCTCCTCTCCTCTCCGTCTCACCCACTTAGTCACTTGCCCTTTCCACTGGCGGCCGTCGTCATCGCTTGATTGTCCTCACCTACCGATGCTTATCATCTATCGTTGAGTTTGCAATCGCCGTCGCCCATCTTCCGTCGTTGAGTTTGCACGCTTATTGTTAGTTTCGTTCTCTTTTTCCTTTTATTTCTCAAGAACTAAATGCAAATAGAGCCCATTTCTTCTTTTTTTTTTCATTTTGTTTTCCATTTCTACCCATTGTTTGCTTCATTCTCTTTTTTCTTTCATTTCTCAAAAACCAAATAGAGCCCATTTATTTTCTTTTTTCCTTTTCTATTTTATGATTTTGTTGGATGTTTTAGCAGGGAATTTCTCCTTGCTGTTATCGCAAAGCTTTTCTAAAGTTCATTGTTAGATCAGTTTGATCTCATTTCTCGGAAAATCAAGTTTAATTGCCCTCTCAGATTAATTGAAATTATGGAATAGTTTTAATTTTGAAAGTTCTTATATATTCATTTTTGTTAATTGAGAAAATTTATTCTATTAGAGATAAAACTATAACAATCAAAGCCTGTGTTTTTCATAATATCTAGGAAGTTAGCTGATGGGTTATTGTCATTCTTTTGTATTTACCACTTAGCCAAAACGGAATTTTAATTGGATCCAGGTTGAGTCACTTTTTCTTTCTTTTATTTAAGCCTTTAAACGCCAAAGTCCCATCTTTATTTTTGTGTTATTTGGTATCTAAGTGATGTGTTTATCATGCGCTTACTACTACTACTACGAGCAAATATGACCATGAATGAGTAATTTTGATCAACTATGTCAAAACTTCCAAGTTAGATAATTACTTTCAGAAATATCAAGCATTGCAAAATTCTTTCTCTGTTATGTCTACCATCACAACTATAAACATAAGAATATAAACAATATAATTAGAATGTTGTTTTATCGAATTAGCTTTTGGTAATTCGAACTAGGTATGTAGACATTTAACCGTGAAAGCAGGGGAAAAACTACCTAAGGGGAAGGGCAAGTTGAAGCCCATCCAGCCCAAATGTATTAAAAAAAAAATGGGATTTTTTATGGACTTTTTTATGCCATTATCAGGCTTAACCTCATTTAATGAGAAATAGTTGAACACTCATATAACTAAAAGTGTAATCCAAAATTACCCTTATACCATTATGAACAGTTCCATTTCAAAATTTATTATAAGCTTAAATTTCAACATTCGCAGGTGGCCATGGTTTCCATTAGTGGAACCACTGACAGTATTGTTGGTGGGCTCACCGACGGTCATCTTAGCCCACCACCCCACCACTAAGCCATTTAAGCACCCACCAATGGAACTCCGCACAACTTGTACTTTTTTTCGTAAATTGACTTTTATGATAAATTTTTGTGTCAAACCAATTGGAATTGAAAGCTAATACCTAAAATATTCTCCATAAATTTTTTCACATTTTTATGGGCATCCAATAAAAAGAAAATCGATGTCGAACTTGGACATTATGGCTGTCTCAGCAGATTTTCAGAGTTTTAGTAAAAATTATATTTGAAGACTTTCTCAAACTCATATTAAAACATATGATATATGGTTAGAAAGCTAAGAAGATAAATTTTATTTGAATATTTTTTTAAAAATTTTTAGGTGGCATTGGTGCCTCCATCACTGGCCCTTCAGTGGGCCTACCGACGTCTCAGTGTTATCTTGGTACATTTTTACAGTTTTGCTATAAATTAAATTTGAAAACCTTCCCAAACTCTTATTAAAACATACAATATATGATTGAAAAGGTAAGAGGATAAGTTCTAATAATATTAATATTTTTTTAAAATATTTGGGTGGCGTCAATGCCCCCATCGACATCCCAACTCTGTCATGGCATATTTAAACAGTTTTGGTAGGAATTAAATTTAAAAATCCTTCCAAACTCAGGCTTGACATTGATTACTCCATTCCCACGCTACCTTTTTCTTCAGTAATTCAGTTAGGGGTGTTGCTCTCCTTGAGAAGCCCTCAATGAAGCGCCTATAGTAATTCGCTAAGTCGAGGAATGATTTGATCTCCTTGACATTGGTTGGGGTCTTCCACTCTTAGATTGCCCTCACCTTTTCCAAATCCATTCGGATGCATCCCTGCTCAATGATATGGCCTAGGAACTTGATTTGGTGCTGTACAAAAGTGCATTTATCTTTCATCACAAAGAGTTTGTTCTCCCGTAGTCTTCGAAACACCATCTCTATGTGCCCCTTATGTTCTTCTAGTGTGCAGCTATAGATTACAGTATCATCCAACTAGACCACAACGAACTTGTCCAGATAATCATGGAACACCTGGTTCATTAATGTGCAAAATGTTGCGAGCGCATTGGTCAATCCAAATGGCATCACCAAAAACTCATAAGCCCGTATCGAGTCACGCATGCTGTCTTCGGCTCATCTCCTTCAGCAATTCGCACTTGGTAGTACCCTGATCTCAAATCTAGATTTGTGAAATACTTGGCACCACTAAGTTGGTCAAATAGGTCCGCTACCAAGGGGATAGGGTACTTGTTGCGTACCATGACCTTATTGAGAACTCGACAATCCACGCACAACCGTAAGCTCCCATCATACTTCTTCTAAAATAACATAGGCACTCTATAAGGGGCCTTGGATAGCCTTATAAAGCTCGCCTCCAAAAGTTTTTCTAGTTGTTTTTGTAACTCTGCCAGTTCTGGAAGAGCCATTCTGTAAGATGCTTTTGCTAGTGGCTTCGCCCCTGGTATAAGCTCAATCTCATGATCTATACTTCGTCTTGAAGGCAGGCCTTTAGGGAGCTTATCTGACATGACATCTTGGAAAGATTGTAGTACATTCTCAATCACCGTGGGCACGCTTTCTGTCTTTAGGTCCTTTTTCTCCAAGCAGAAAGTAACATATGTCAGTTCCTGTAGCTTCACCCCTTTCTTAAATTGGAGGGTTGATAGAAATTTTAAATCATTCGGCTTTTTCATTTTTACGGGAACAACACTTGGAGTTTCCCCATCATAATCAAACTATTCGTGGCTGGTATAGGAATTGCCTTTTATTCTATTAGAAACTCCATGCCCAAGTCCACGTCGAAGTCGTCCATTGGTACTGCAATCATGTTGGTATGCCCTTCCCATGGGCCTAGTTTTAGCGGTACTTGTTTCGCCATAACCATAATGGGCAAGGCCCTCGAGTTAACCGCTTTCATTAGACCTGCATCCTTCTCCAAGTTCAGGCCTAGTCTTCTTGCCTCTGCTTCAGAGATAAAATTATGCGTAGCACCTGTGTCCACCATCACGCTCTTCGCGGCTTTCTCGTTGGTGATAGCTTCCATGAACATTAGGTCCTTCTCAGCCACCCTCTTTGTCTCAACCATTTGTTTCTTCATGGCTCCGAGGAATCGAAGCGCTGTCATTCGGGTGGGCTTTTCCTCTTCTTCTTCGACATTCTCCTCACTTTCCTATTATTACGGATGTAAAGAATCTTATAAAGCACTTAAAGCAGTTCTAGAAGGACATTCGACCACTTTGTGTGGTCCGCTACATAAAAAATAAGACATGGGTCTAGGCTTTTGGCCATATGCATTTGAATTATAATTTGCATTAGAGCTAGATGCTCTTGATGTTGCATGCTCCCTGAAAGTGGGAGGTCTTCTATCACCTCCCCCACTTTTCGTCTAGTTCGGCTTGAAGGACTTCATGCCGCTCATGTTGGGAGTACTGATTTGGTTCCTCTTGCTAGCAATGTTCTCAAATGCATAAACAGTTAAGCGTTCTACTGCACCCTGTGCCGTTGCTAAGTCTTAGACCCTCTGTCTATGTAATTCAGCTCTTGCCCACAGCTTCAGGCCTTCTATAAAATAGAATAATTTTTCCTTTTAGGATATGTCATGTATGTCTAGCATGAGTGTCGAGAATGCCTTCACATAGTCTCGAATGGACCCTGTTTGTCTCAACTCCCATAAGTTGCGATGCGCAATGTAACCAACATTTTCAGGGAGGAATTGGGCCTTGAGTTCCTTTTTCAAATCTCCCCAAGTGTTGATAACACATCTATTTTCTTGTATATCAATGTACTTTGTCCTCCACCACAACTTCGCATCACCTGTAAGGTACATTGTACCCATTATCAATTTTGTTTCCTCTGAATTTGGCTTCACCACTAGGAAATATTGTTCCATGTCAAAGAGAAAATTTTCGAGCTCCTTTGCATCACGTGCCCCTCTGTATGCCCGGGGCTGGGGCACTTTGATATGCCCTTAGTCTATCCCCATTAAGGGGGGTGATGGGTTTCCAATAGCAACCATGGTGACGTTCACGTTGGTGCTTAGATCCGTAATCTCTCTTTTGAGAGTGTCCACGGTCACTGCGACGTCCTCTGACAACTCGTTGACAACTCTTGTCAACTCCGTAACCGCATTTTCTGTTGTACTTATGTGCTCCTCTCCATGAGCGATGCTTAATGTGTGTGTCCGGTTCTCCGCTGAGACTGGCGGGGGCTCTTGCCTCTCGAGCGCCCTTACTTGGCTAGTCAGGCTCTCTAATGCCTTGACTCTGTGCACGAGCTCATCCAACTCGAGGCTTTGAATGTATGCCTCCAAATTTTCCAATCGACTAGGCATGCTCACTGGCTCTCCTAATTGTTGGTTGTAGGAATCAAATCATTGTTGATTTGTGATCCTCGACATGCTTGCCTAATGGTCACATCGATCACTTTGGCTCTGATACCAACTATCACGGCCCGCGCATTTGGTACTCATGAATAGGTCGTGCGGTACTTACTAGCCCCTCGTGGGTAGTAAGCCAACTGACGATGTTCCTCGTAAGACAAATAACTCACACGATATTAGTGTTGTGCAAGCACAAAGCAAACAACAAAACAATTAAAATATGCACGCAACAAAATAAACGGGAAAAGCTCACAAAGGCAACGATCGATATGAAATAGACTCATTTTATTGATATCTTGATGGTAAGAGTACACAAAGGCCACAAGCACGTATGAAAAGCCCCTTAACTATGCTAGTGAGCTAGCCCAACAGTTCACGGGCTAGTCACTCCCCCGTAAAGAGCTTAATTAATTGTTAACTTTGTGACAGCGGGAAACATTAAAATGTTCAAGGAGACATAAAAAGAGGGAAAATTACAAACAAAACTAGAAATATCAAAGTGCTTGAGAAGACATAAGCTACCAAGCAAGCAGCCATGGGCTTGACTTATGACCTTGGACAAGCTATACTTGGGCACTTCATGAGCACACTCTCACACAATGTCATTACCATCGCATCATCATGTGGCTGGTGTATGCGATGGGTTTTCTCCTCTGTAAAGGTGACAGCATGTGCCAAGTTCGTTGTTGAACTCGCCTCCCCTTGAAAGGCATTAAAATGTGCACTGCTCCTTCACTATCATGCCAAGCACAGTGGACATAACTATTTCGGTACCTATTTGATTCTCTTGCAAAGTCTGATCCTCCCATGATTGTTTGTATGTCCTGCATAGGAGGGGGAGCCGAAGCTTGGGGTGCTTGCCGCTCCTCACGCTTGGGTTGAGGCTGGTCTCGTTGCCTTTCAGGCCTGGCCACGAACTACCGAAGCTGACCTCATTAAAATAATGTCTCGATCTCCTCCTTTAACTCAAAACATTCTTCCGTCTTATGGCCATAATCCCTGTGGTAGCGGCAGTACTTGTTCCGATTCTGTTTTGTATGTGGGCCCTTCATGGGCTCAGGTCTCTTGAGTATGTTTTGATTCTGTATCTGATTCAATATTTTTCATATGCCCATGGTAAGCGGGGAGTGCCTGTCAAACATACTTCTTTTAGCGTGAGGTTCTCTCTAGTCAACCCTCTTCATTTCTCCAGCAGGTGCAGCCGGACCTTTTCTGTCTCTTGACTTAGTATCTTTTGTTCGAGGTCTAGGGTGAGGCGGTGCTTCATTTAAGAACATCAATCTCTTAGCTATCCCATGCTTTTGGGCCTCCTCCATTACTCCAGACAGAGTTTTAGGGGTGTTCTTAGCTATATTCCACTTGAAGACTCCAGGTCGTAGGCCACTGAGGATGGCCTGGATAGCCACCTAGTCACTGAAGTCCTCGATTAGCATGGCCTCATTATTAAATCTCTATGTACTATTCCAGAGATTCGTCATGTCCTTGCCTTATAGACATAAGATGGGTTGCAGGCTTCTTCACTGGCTTAGCTCCATTAAAATGTGCCACAAACTAGGTAGCTAGCTGCTTAAAGGAAAGGATGGAACTAGGCTTGAGTCGACTATGTCAGGCCTGGGCTGGTCCTGACAATGTAAGTGGAAAGGCTCGGCATCTAGCGAGGTCCGAGACTAGCTCAAAATCTATCCACGACCTGAATACATCTAGATACTCGTTGGGGTCCCTCTTTCCATCATAGATTATTAAGTTCGGCATCTTGAAAGTCTTTGGGAGTGGGGCTTCCATGATTTCAGTACTATACGAGGGCTCCCAAGACCTATGCTCCTCCACAGTCTTCCCTTTCAATTCTCTGAGAACTTAGGCCACTATTTGGTCCTTGACGGTATAAATATACCCTTTTGAAGGCAGACCAGCCGAGGTTCTTCTAGCACTTGTCTTACCGAGAGGTGGAGTTTCCGTACTTAACTCAGGTTGCGCCTCTGGCTCTTCATCACACATATGCCTGAGGGAGTTCCGGAGATCATGGGTCTCCTCAGTGTCATCTCTAGTGGAGATGCTCCTGCGAGTAGGACTGATCGGGCCTAGACTGCACTTGCAAGCTGCTCGTTCTGCAGCCATCCTTCTAAGGTGATCTCTGAGATCGTGTACTGGTTGCCACCCGCCTCCCCGAGCATGGACTCACCTCGTTGATCTTCACCTGGGGGTATGCATGCCTTCCCCTTCTGAAACTCGAGGACGGCTTTTCCCTCTACTCTTTTGCCTCCCTAAAGAGAGCATAGACTCATCAGCTACAGGGTACGCCTGCATCTCGGGCTAGGTTCAACGGCCTCATGGGAGGCGTTCCTCAATAGTGGTGATGAGGTTTCGAAGTAGATCAGCAATGTCCGCTTGAGGTTGTCCTTCATTTTGAGGTATAGCCGCTCTTCATCTCTTCTTCTTATATGAGCAAGATTATCAACATCTTCCTGGGGCTATCTTTCTAAAGGCGACGGGGTTGGTGTATGCTTTTCAAACTGTACTTCCAATGGGCTTGTGTGAGAAGGCCCTAGGTCTCTCCTGTGTCGACCTCCTGGGGAGGTTGTTGGCATTGTGACCTGGGGCTCGAGATTCGAATCCACAGGCTGTTGGATGGTGGACCTAATTCTTTGTGCACGAGATCTGCCCACCATGCTTTCAAGTACTTACGTAGCTTTTAACCACGTTAGAGTGAGTAAACGTGCTTGAGCGACATGAAATATAGGTAGAGAACGGCTGTCAAGTGTTCTGGCAGATGACGCCAACTATTGTCGTTAGTTTTTAAGGCTTACTAGATAGGCTTGAGCTCAGCTAGAATGGGCCTCCATGCTGGGCTTTTTTATAAGGAGTCCTTGCTGAGGAGGGATCCAGTACAGGTCTGCGCTCGATGGGAACCAAAGACAAGCTGCTGCTAGTCTGGTCAAGGTAACTGCAACTACGGAAAACGGTCAGTAAGGGCATTGATGTGCACCCTCCGACGCCCAAGTCACCATATTTTTCCAGATAATAACACCAAAGATTCACAAAGAAGATATTTAAAGGGAAAAAGTTTGCTCTAGCTCGCTTTAGAGGGTTTTTCCAATGTTCTCTCACTCTCCAATGTCTCATCCCCCTCTCAGACGGGCAGAGATTACTTTTTATACCTCGGAGATGTGGCCTTGGATAGGAGACACATGGCGTTAGGTTCCCCCAAATCATGCCACCTAGCCCTCCTCCTAGCCTCCCTCTATACCCCAAACCCTTGGCCAACTGCGCAGGGAGGCGGGGTCAGGCCTGCTGACGTGAGGGCGAATGTACTTGTCTACTCTCCTTGTTACGTGTGGAATGGTAGTTGAGCTTTTCAGCGAGGTAAGGGCTACGAGTTGACTGATTAGAGGACATGGGATTGCCTCCTAGCTGGGCAGGTCAACTTTCCCCATTTGTGCAAAGGGTCAGTCATGGCTTCAGGCACCAATCGTTCGGCAGATGTCATTTTGGGCAAAACTCGCTTCCCTATTCCACCTAGCACAAGCAGGCCATTTAATGCGTGTTAGACATGCTTATCCGAACTGAAGTTGTTGGCTAGCAAGCTCTGATGGGCTTTTATATCTTTTCCAGTGTTTTGAAAGGTGTGGACCAAGTTTGACTGAGCCTCAACTAGGTATATTGCTACGCAAGGTCGCAGTTTCATGGGCCTATTTGATGGATTGGGTTTGGCGCTTATGGGTCCTGGGCTAGCCCAAAAGTGGGGAAATTTGGCCATAATAATTAAAAAGTGCCTTTTAATTGTGGTAAATTACCAAAAAGAATAAACTCTTAGCTAAATAAAATTGAAAATTTAAGTAATGCTTAAAAAAATATTATTAATTAATTTTATTTTAAGTTCCAGGAGTATGCAATTGTTTATAAAATTTTCATCTAATTGGTAGTAACATTATATGATATTGAAATTTTAGTAAAATATATATAAATTATGTAACTTTTACCGTATAAAAATGAATATAGTAATTATTTTAAAAAGGTCCATAAAAATAATTAACTAAAAGGGAGATTGATCTAAAATCATATAAATTTTAACAACAAAACAAATGTATGTTTGAATCATTCAAAATATAAGCATTTTCACACACACTTGTGGATAAAGAGTGGAATTTTAAAAATAAATAAGATTGTTTTTGGTACTTTAAATATTTATCTAATATATCAAAGTGTTTTTTTTTTTTTAGAAAAAATACGTTTTTAGAGAAATACCTATTAAGAAGCACTTAAAGTGTCTTTTTTTATTAAAAAAAGAAAAATATTTTATAATTTTTTTTATCAAATATATTTCAAACTGTTTTTTTATAATAAAAAAATAAAAATAAAAAGCACCGTATAGTTCCAAACAGACTCTAACGGTAGACTTACTATTTCTCCAAAATTAAATTTTCTTTTACCGCTGAAATTGACTAGAAAAAAATTTCTACAAACCCCCCCTAATATTTTGTCACGGTTACGTCCTTGCATAAAAGCACTAAAACAACACTCATCAATATGTCATTTAAGATGTAATCCCATAATTTTCAGAGTGGTATGCAAATATAATTTTTCAATATTTTTCAACTTATATACATGCTGTCAAATCAAAAAATATAGCATATCAATGCACATTAAGAATTTTATCTCAACAACACATAGTACCAAATTGGTCAAAACAAAATTTATACATAATATTCACAGGTAAACAAAACAGCAGAAAAATTTTGGTTTCATTTGGAACAAAATAATATTTAAAATAAAATTCATTATTCCATATAATCAAACTCAGGAAAAAAAATTCTGCAGTGGATAACAGTACATATTGAAAAAAAAAATATAATCAATTATGCACAAATTATAAATTTTTGAAAAACTTATGACATAACAAGAACATCATAAGGAAACATATTATCCAAAAATCATCCAAAACTAACACCAACACGTTCAGAATATCACAGATTTATTGAATTACAAAACAGATTGTGTAGTGTATATTATAAAATCCAAACAAAATCATGCATATATAATCTAACACTCAAATATTTATGTACAAAACTAGACAGATAATAGAACATATTCTGAAAAATTGGTATAAAAAAATAAAATATATCCAGCTTAGAAAAATCATAAGATTAGAACATGAATATAAAATTGGAATAATTTTCGGAGAGATTATATCATTATAACATATATATTCAAAAAATCATAACTTTAGTTTTACTATTCAGATTAAGTCATATCATATATCATTGGAAAGCATAGATGCCTAACATATAAGAAATTGATAAAATTGTATTACCATTTTGCCATTCAAAAACCATTCAGTTTCTAAGTGGTCGGGTAAAACGAATTTGACAGGATTATTTCCTCGAACAAGTGCCCCCCATCTTATAGTTAAATAATCTCCAACAAATGCTTGCCTTATAGCTTTAAATGGTTAGCAATTCATGTTGATAACGTATTATGAATTAAATAGTAAGCATTAAAGAAAGGAAAAGAGAGAAAAATAAAATAAAATAAAAAATAACAGAGGTAAAAAGAATGAAGAGGAAAAATAGATCTTATTAGTATGTAACGTCTTATAAGTAGATCGTCTTATCATCTCCAACAAGTTAAAATTTGATGTGGTACACATTCTATAAAAATGTAAAATAGAGGGTGTCTAAGTGTAATTTTTCCAACAAATTTCTATGAAATTAAACATTTTTAAAAATTAAGTTTACTTTTAACCAGACAATGACAAACAAAAATTTTTCTTTCTCCTTTTGTCATGTATATTTTTTCCAACAGTTTCTAATTACCAAATATAACCCAAGCACATAGAGGATGATGTACACTTTCAATAGTTTTTGGAAACTCTAAGTAGCGTTGCCAAAACCTTTAACATCCATTATTTGTTTTTTGGCTAGTCAATTATACACAGAACAGTGACTCTTTCCTTTGGCTTAAACTACATGGAGCCAAGAACCAAAGACAAGGAAAAACTGAATAACTTGTGTTCAGAGGTTGAACTACAAGACTATTACAAAGTGCAACAAAGTTTTGAATCAATAGAAGCCAGACATATGCAAAATGCTTGGTAGCCTGTCAATGGATACCTGCACAACAAAGATATGAGAGTGGCATTTTGTTGTTTGTTTTCTCATATAAACCCTTTATTCTACACAAAAATTATCATAACAAAGATTGGTGCATTAGAGCCCTTATTCTACACTTAAATTATCAAAATAATTATATTTACTTGCATAAATGCATGTAACTAAGAAAATGTTTATGGTAATATTACCTGTAATCCATCACATATTTTGATTTTCCTACTCTTCCAAGCTGCAGAATTGTCTGTTTTCCGGTCTCCTGGTTTAGTTTATACACAAGTAAGCATTTCAAAATATGATTGCAACATGACTCCAACGCCCCCAGTTTCATGACAAAGCACATTTCTAAAATCTAAACTAAGGACTTCAATCACAATTTTGCAGTACATATAAATTACTTGACTAAGATGCACTTTCTACAAATTTACTCAAAAAATTTGAGTCATGGTACTGATATACCTCTAGAGTTAGCTGAAAATTCTTCACTGAGCTTTGGATTCCAAGTCCAGCTCTTCCTCTGTCTCTGAAATCTAATTCATATTGCTTTGAAATCTGAGTATACAACAGAAAGCAAGAAATTAATGGGGGGAAAAAAAACCTAGAATTTACTAACTTCTTTATGACAAGGAATATACAGGGTCATGCTCTTACTTTATTGTAATGTGGAACCCTTGAGAATAGCTGATGGATTTTGTCCTTTTTCCCCTCCCAGTCGTCTGGCAGTTCCTTGCTGCGGTATGCCTACGAACAAAACAAATTAGTGCATTAAACGTTATCCACTTGATTTTTTAAGCTTAACATTACTTAAACCAAACTTGATTATCATATAAAAAAAATTAGCTTTAAATTAACCCACATCATAATTAAGCTTTGGAAAGAAGCTAAGATGTCACAGAAAGTTTAGGGAACCTGAGTATTATTATTCTTTATCTGCATGGATTGGTGCTTGGGTATATATGCCTTCAATCTCCTATAACTTCCTGTCCATGTGGTAATTGTGGGCATGAATCTGCAGAATAAAAAAAAAAAAAAACCATAACATT
Source organism: Rhamnella rubrinervis (assembly GCA_007844105.2). NCBI lineage: Eukaryota > Viridiplantae > Streptophyta > Magnoliopsida > Rosales > Rhamnaceae > Rhamnella > Rhamnella rubrinervis. The sequence continues at coordinate 11,672,484 of CM017577.2, forward strand.
TTATCCAAAAAAAAAAGAAATCATAACTACCAGAAGTAGAATATATAGAGACAGAGAGTGAGAGAGAAAGAGAAGGGAGACATGACTTACACTACAACAGCAATAAGTGATTTAGATTGTCCTTTTTGGGAGTTGAGACCACCCCCCTGTGTTCAAGTGAATTGTCAACCAAATAGAAATATGAGGAAATTTCCTACACCAATTGTCAATGTATAATCTTATATGAATTATCATGAAATTTGAGATGGAAGAAGTTTAAACCTGATCCCATATCTGATATTTTGAACCCATCAGGTTAGCAGTTACAGTCCCAAAAAAGCAATCATCCGAGCTAGATAATATTCCCCTCAAATTCTGAGCAATGGTGAACTCAGATTTCCCATTACGCCGCTTGTGGTTGGCAACAGCTAGTTTCCGGTCCTGCCTTCCCTGACCTTCCTGTGATATAAAGGTATCATACAAAAAAATTCTAGTCATTTAATGTATAACTTTAGTATGCCACACCATGAAAGTCAAGATATTGGTAACAGAAAGCATGGGGTTCAAACATAAAATCCAAACAAACAGGGAATGACAAATTGGGGAAAGGGTCAGGAACTAAATTGAATAAACAATATTCACTCAATTATTATAAGATTCAGGTGCCAAATCACATGGTACCAGATCATTTATTTCGAATAGAAAAGATCTATAATCTCTTAGCCAACTACAAGTTAATGACAATTCACATTCATCAAATTCAAAAAAAAAAAAAAATATATATATATATATATATATAAGTATATGTAAATTAAATTTTTGTAGGTGTTGGGTTTGTACATTCTGATTTAGCATTATAAGATATGAAATGGTAAAACCTGTATCCAAGTTTGTGCACAGGACAATGCATCCCAGACAGGGTAGGAAACCTCACTATTTGCACAATAATATGATTATATTTAACATTATTATTTTTAATGAACGATAGATTATCAAGTTTTCACAAAATTATGGTGAACATTCCTCATGTTCCTTTCAAGTAACAATCCAGTGAATCCTGAATTCCAAATAAAGACAACCAATACATTTAAGGTCTGAAACAACAATATATTGAAACCCCAAAGTTGATTCCATGATGATATCTGAAGCTTATCTAGTTTAAAACCTTCAGGTTATTCTTAGTTTGCTTAATAAGATTGAACTAAAGCCGAAAAATGTATCTTTTCTCATGTGAAAGATAAGAAACATGTATAGGTTTGAAATATAAATATAATTCAGGATCATAGAAACCTCCGGTTGTTTCTAACAATAGATGTGCTTCAAAATATTTTGTGAGATGGAAATGATGGGAGTAACTCAATGTATAAATGATAAAGATGCGTTTATGTGTGAAAATAATAAAGATGAGCATGGCATCAGAACACTATTTTACACCAAAAGCTTACAGACATTAACTACCAAATGGCACAATCCCACCCAGGCCTTTCTTCATTGAAGTTTATGCCAAAATCAGCTGTAAACTAAATGAGTTGCCCTCTCACCATAACTTAAGAGAACAATCATTTACCACAAGGGAAAACAAACATTTACCACAAGGGAAAACAAGCGTTTACCACAAGGGAAAGCAGTGATTTCACAAGACACAAAAAGAACAAGGATCAAACCCAAAAAAGGCTATACTAGTGCACATCTCCCCATTTACACAGGGCACTCAACTTGATGTTACCACCATGGAGCAAAACCCACAGGTACAGGAGGCCTCCTTTCTCACTCTCCATTCATGAGTGTTCAGCTTAGACCCTTGAAGGTGGAAATCTATAAAGCTCCAAATGAACTCCTCCAGTACTCAATGTTTTTGACATCCTCAACCAAAGAGAAGTTTGAATATTGCATATACTATGAAACACTTGGAGGTTAACGACTTTGTAAACTTGGAAAACTGATGTCATTCTGAGGGAATAGCCTCTTGTAGGATCATGCTCCTTGATGATATGTAAGACAGCATCACAGAGACACAATGAATACGTCATTTTACTATTCAGCATTAGTGCTGCATGATCAAAATGAGGCAAGTCCTAGGCATTAATATAGAGTAATGTCAACTTGATGATCTTATAATCATTAAAACCCTAGCATGCTAGTTGGCCAACAGAACTGCAATAGTATAGAGTCACTGCAGACTATGCTAGCATCCACAGAACTTACAAGCTTAGGCTTTTTACTTCAACATTTAAAAAATTGTTCCATGAAAGGAAAAATCACCAATCAATTTCCTGACTTTCTATTCTCTTTGGTACAATTTTATGTTTTCCCACAAACTTGCAAAACAAATTGTATTTGCAAAACACAACCATGTCGTATATACTTAAAGGTTGGTATGCCTTCTTTCACACAAGTAAATTACTAATGTAGAATTGATTTTTAAGTTCCTTAACTCTTGTACATATTGATGACCCAAAAAAAGATCCATTTAGGATAAGACAGAAATTAAGGACTCACTATCACACCATCTGTAGTTGATGATTATATAAGTCAAGATAGTCCTTGGCTAAAGCAAAAATCTGCCAGGCAGTGATCATGCTCCAGAAAGAAAGGACATGAGTGATAAGAAGCAACATTCCCAAATTCTACGAGTTCGAACTTCACATACAATTTGAAAATAATTAAAATAAAAATGGAAGATAGCCCCAAGTTTTTGAAGTAAAAATGAGAAATTAGAATAATTCACAAGTCGAGGAGATCTTACATTGGTATAAAGAGAATATACTGCACCCCCATCCAATCCTTCTGGGGATGCTTCCTTCACAATAACACAAGTGCACTTGCCTATGTCTAAAGGCAATGGTCTGCACAATAAAGACCTGAAAGCATACCCACCATACCAAATTCAAACATATAAATGCATAACCGTTAAATTTACATAATAATTTACATAAAAATAGCATTATACTTCTAAACAAAAGTAGCAAATTAACTCACTTGTTAGGCAGAGTAGTCCAAGAAGAAGCAGGAGCAGCTTCGGAATCCGAATGGTCCCAGATCTTGAGAGAGCTAGAGTTCTCTGACTTACTCGTGTCCCATATTTTGGACTCACCAAAAACCTTCTCCGGCTCGTTTAGTTGCATACAAAACTGAAGCGAGGATGGCTTCAAAGCCCTACAGCCTGTGGAAAAAGATTTCAAATTCCCAAACTGCTTGGATGCAACAAAAGAAGAAGACCCATTAGCAGGTACTGCTATGTTTTCTCTGTCACCCCCAAATTGAGCGACTTGTTGCTTATTTGGAACCTCATTCTCTTTATTGTCATTAAACGTCAACTGGTTTTTTTCAAATTGGTCGCCATTAGAGATTAAGCGGCCACCTTCGCTGTTGCTACGGTTGTGACTGAGCTCGTTGAGAGGATTCACATAAAGGGAATTGTATGAAGATTGGCGATGGATTGAGGGTTTCTTGCAACCAGCAATCATGGTTGTGAGAAAGTTATAGAAATGTTAAGTTTCTATGCCTTTGTACTGATTTCAGATTTCTGGGTTTTGGTTGATTTTACCAGAACGATCATCTTGAGAAACAAAAATATTTGGGTTTTTGACTTTTCTCTTTTTCTCTGTTTAGATGAATATAGCTGTAGGGGTTTTGGAAACTCTTTTAGCTAAATGGGACTATGGGACATTGATCTGAATTTTGATGCTTGTCTGGGCAAGTTTGGTTGTAATAAAGAAGAAGAAGAAGTGTGTTTGAATTTGAATAGGTATTGAAAAATGTGCTGCATTTTTCTAGACTTGAAAAGTGGGATTTTTCATGGTGTTTGGTGGGATTAAGGGTAACCAATTCAAACAGTTTTGGTCCCTTTCTGAGGGTGTCCGTCGTGTTGACAAGTACAAAGATTTGGGTCTTAGAAACATATGTGTATATATATTTCACAGATTTGGTAAATGAGCGGGAAACATGTTTGAATACTGGCAAAAAAAAGTTTGTTTGCTGTACTTTTGGAATTAGGAATGAATTGATTAATGTTCCTTTCGAGGAGTGTTGAAGGGATTTTGAAGATTTTTATGACAAACGTAGGATAATCCCATGAAAATACTATTTTCTCATTTAATTCTTGATCTCATAAATCATTTATTTATTTTTAGTAAAAAAAAAGAAAATTAATGTGAATTTCATCAATTTAAAATTGTATTAGTTAAATAAAATATTTTTAATTATTCTAACTTTGCAATCCAATAAAAGCATCTCCTACAATACTTTATATAATTAAGAGTATTTTTTTCAAAAATAAAAAGCATATTTAGTAATAAAGAAACAAATTTGTTAAACAATTCTAATAGACTCTATTTTATATTTTTTATTTTGTTATTTTCAATAGAAATTTATGATTTATTCATTTTATTTTTTTTTGATTTATAACTATATAAAATACAAATATTATATGGAATGTGCAAAATTAAATACAAATAGTAGTTGGAATTTGTGCAAAATTAATTAAAAGTATATTTTTACGAATAAGAGAGTGATTTGGCTCTCTTTATTTGGAGAGTTAAACTCTAATTTTTATTTTAGATATATAATGTAAAGAGTATGTTAAAGTTTCTTTTTACTCATTTGCTCTCTAAAATAAAAAATATGAATAATATAAATAGTCTTTTGGAGATGCTCTAAATATTTAAAGCAACTGGCTCACACTCCTAACAGATCTCTCTAAGATCATTGATTTTTTTAAGTAAACGAAAAAAGAGCTTTGATGTTGATAAGACCTTATTGTTGCTCCAACTTTACAACCCGGTAGAAGTTTGAAGCAGTAGGCCCACACCGCTAATAAATTTCTGTAAAACCTTGACTTGATAAGGTTGAGTACACATGAAGTAATAGCATAGCCTACTAAAACTCGAACCATAACTCTAGCAAGCTAATGTGATGGAATGACTGATTTCTTTCTACTATGCCACACCCCCAGGTGCATGTCATTCATTATATATATGAGACAATACCCACTTGCATTTTGGCATGCAAGACCTTTGTATCGATATCGTTTACTTGTGCATTTAATTATTGCTTTAATAAAAGTGGTTATATAGATACGGTCCTAGTGGTTTTGTCCAATTTCAATCAAGCTATACATGTTTATAAAACTATATTAGAATCCATTGTTATTGGTTAAAATAAAATATCATTCCGATTTTGAAATTAATATCCATGAGTTAAAAACTTTTATCTCTCCTATGTGGTATGTTAAAATGACATTTTTACCCTAAACTTTATTAAATATTTATATCAAAATTTTAAAACATAAAATTAAAATAAAATATTAATTTAAAACTATGAAATTTGTAAATTAAAAATATTGTATGAAAAATAAAATATTCTTTTTATAAAGAATAATTTGTTTTTTTCTCTCTCTCCCTCTTTATATCATCTCCTTCACCTCACAGCCCCTTTCTTATCTCTCTCTCCTCTCCCTCACCTACACATCTTGTCACAATAATGCACTATATATAAAGTCTTACATCGGTAGCAAACAATGCTCAAATAATCTTTTTAACTAAGTTAAAAACTCCAAAAGATTACATTCAGCAAGCACTTTTGGGCGAGACTTAATCCTGTGGTGGGGTGTGTTTCATTTGGTATTCGAGTCGTGACTTGGTCGAAATTGTTTATAGTAGTCGTTGGTAGGTAAGCTCATGAACTGACCGACCACTAAGGTGCATGTGGGCTAGCAACAATGCAGTTCAACAGAGTATGGTTGTAATATCTACTTACTTTTGTGCACAGTTGACTTTTGGTCAAAGTCAACACATGAAACGGTAACTGTTGGGTCATGGCCTAGTATTGGTTGACTAAGACTGAGTGGTTTGCTATCTTGTATGTTTTCATGTGTTTAGTTTCTTATTTGGCAAAGTCAAAGTCAATGGAAAAGTCAAAGTTAACGGTCCGCCCTGCCTCGTCATCACTTAGATTGGCAGTGTGATGACTGGACTATATTTGGGGCATGTGTGGCTAGGAGTGGTCTTGCTTTAGTGGGGGGGGACCACTTGTAAGACCAAGTTTGAATTTAGTCAAACTTGAGTCAAAAAGTAACTTGCTGACATTACCCTCTTGAAAACCCTATTTTTCTATTTAAAAGTCACTTTATGAGTGGAACCCAAGCCCATTCTTCCTCCTTGCAGCCGACCACCTTCACTAGATAAGAGAGAGAGAGTGCTTTTTGAAAGATAAGAGAGAGAGTGTGTATGTTAGTGTAAAGATTCAAACTTTTTCAAAAGGAAATCATGGAGACTTCAAGAACAAGAAGGGAGCTATTGGCCAGCCACTTTCTAGCAATTTTTGGAAGGGTTTTGCATTGCATTTTCAAGGTTTTAAGTGAAGTTTTAGCTAACATAAAGTAGGATCCCAGCCCTACATGTGTTGGTTAGTAATTTAGTGGTGTGATCTTGTTGATTGTGACCTAGATCGACTCTTCTTATGTGCTTTTCTTCTTGGATCCACTTTAGTTCACTTGAAAAATGTTGAATTGGGCTATCTTTAAATGGGTTTTTAAAAGCTAGCCAAAGCCCTAACTTTTGTATTGTGGTAGGGTCCCTTTTCTTCTAGTGTTTTGGTTGAAAGTGTGGGTTTGAGTGTGTGCTATAAAATCTGGGAAGTGCTGAACATTTCATAGAATTGGATTGGTTACTGACTTCAGTGTAGTTGTCTAAAAATTCTGAAATTTTTATTGCATAAACTTGGGTGTCTCTTGAACAATTTCGTTTTTGAATTTCTGAAATCAGAGTTTTGTTGAGAGAGAAATAAATGTCTCAAATATATTGGACAAATAGGATTTCTGGGAAGAACCATGCACCATATTTCAGGACTTCTAACTTTTCCTTATTTTTGGTTCATATTTTTCTCTTTAAATTCATTAAGTCGTGGTTCTGTTGGTTTTGGAATTTTCTAATTTAGAATTATAATGAGGGTTTTACAATTTTACTAGTTTTGCTGGAAAATTTTGGAACTTGTGAATTGGTTTGGAGTTGGAAATTTTGATAATTGTTGGACGGTTTATGACCAGCTTTGTACAGGGTTTTAAGCTAGAAAAGTGTTTGTAGTAGTTGGAAATTTTGGACTAAATAGGGCTGTTATGGACCAGCCAAGTGTAATGTTTTGAATAAACCAATTAAATGTAATAATGTGACTAGATTAGGACTTGCAAATCAAACCAAATTCCATGACTATTGTTGCCCAAAAACAGCCTTGATTTCTACCTAGCTTTTAAACAACTAAAGTAAGAATTCTATACTTCCTATGATGGTCAATCTAGCAACGTTATAATTTACTTACAAGGTATATTTGCTGGAACTTTATTTATGTAAGGTTATATAGACTGTTTTCTCTTATAAATAGAATGCTATCTTGTAGATGTTTTTTTTGGAAATAAATGGTGTTCCTACATGGATATACTTATATATATATATATATATGTAGTTGTTAGTTATTTAATTTATAAGAATTAAATTGTGTCAATAGATATGCTTGTTAAAATATAAATGTATGTATATATATATATTATTAGTTTATCTTGAGTTTGAATTTCCTCTATGGCTTAAGCGTAGAATATTCGGTAGTGTACACACTTTCACTTCACACATGGGGATTGAGTATGCTTTGTGGTTATGTGTACTATGAGCGTAAGAATGACATTGCTAGTTATGACATAATCATCTGCATGCATTGCAACCTATCATGAATGTTTTGTTATTCGCAAAAGGAATTAACATACTATCAATTCATGTTTTAAAGGTTTTGTATTGTATAGTCATGGTCATGCATATGTAGGCAGTTAAGATTTTAATGAATGGAACATATGTGATTGTGTATGTGAATCGTCTAGTAGAGGCCCCACTAACTAGTGAGTGGAGAGATTAGATTCTCGCATGTGCGCACATGCGAGCGTATTGGTGTACGTAGTGATTGTAACCCCAGCACTTGCATGACGAGGATGCAAGCGGGTCTCCTCCTCACTTACACCGTTTCCTCTGAACGATTAAATGTATAAGGATTTCCTTGAAAGTATGCATGTGTGCTGCTTTTGGAAATTAGAGTTGCCGATAGGTAGTTAGCTCCAGCGTAATTAAAACTTACACAAAGTGAAAAGTCTTGTACAAGGATTTTTAAAAGTTATTGCATAGATGATTGCTTTTAAAAGAGAAATGAATGAAAGGTTTTCATAACTGTTGACATTCCTTCAGCATATTGCACTACATCATCACATGCATGTTCGGAACCTACTGGTGTATTTCACTCACTCCTGTATATTTTTTGTGTTTAGGTAATCCTGAACCCTAGCTTGAGCAGTTTGACAATAACGTGGTGGATCGGCGAAGAGTGGCAATAGTACAAATTTGTTCCGCATTTTATTTCCTTTTGAATAAAATTAGAACTCTGATAAAGATACAGTTGATTTTCTTTACGTTGTGGGTCATGTGTAAAGAATTGAAATTACTCAGAGAATAAAAATATTTTGGTTTTGCTATTAATATTAACAGTTTAATTTTATCCTAACGAGTAAAAAAAAAATTATCTAGTTTTCCGATTTTATTTCAAAAGGAAATTTTCTTTTATATTATTCATTTGTACCTTCTTTTCGAAGTAGCATATCTTTGTTTGGGTCTTTGGACTCAGGTAAAGGGGTGTTATAATGGTGGATTTTAACACACTATATACGAAATCCCACATCGACCGCAAACAACATCCAAGCAATCTTAACAGCACCCAAGTAATCTTAATAGCACCTAAGTAATCTTTATAATTAAACTTAATACCCCAAAAGCTTACCTTTAATTAACACTTTTAGGCAAGGTTTAACCTTGTGGTGAGGTGTATTTCAACCACCCTCACGAAACTTACATGCACAAACAATCATCATTGAAGGCTTCCATCATCCAAGTTTACCAAGGTCAAAACGAGTTTGCCAAATTGCAGGCTTACATCATCCTTAACAATTCTGTAGGAAAGAAACATTACATGCACAAATACATTTTCGATCCTAATTACATTGTCGGCTTTTTGAATCAAATTGAGTCATATGAGTTGACTTAGACCTTTCATTTTCTTAGTCTCATTCACCATCACCATGGCTTTAGTTCTTACGAGCAATGTTTCATGTTTGGATTGCTTTTCTTTTTCTTTATTTTTTCTTTAATTTAATGGATAGCTAGGCTTTTTTGTTTTTTTTGTTTTTGCTTCATTACCAATGCTTGGAAGGAAGAAACCTACAAGGTTTATATTTGTGTGGTAGTTAGCTTCAAGATCACTTAACTAATTCCTCATTCTTGATGTTCAAATTTTAGAAGGGAGAGGCATCAAGTTAGATTGCTAACATCTTGCTTGAGTTTGGGATGTGGGGTTGATGGGTTTGGGAGAGAAGATGTAAGAGGGAAGGGAGAAAAGGGAGGAGAGAGAATTTTTTATAATATTAATTTAATTTTATAAGATTCAATATTTGTTTTTTATTTTAATTGAAAATAATCTATTTACTCTTCTACTATTAAATTAAATAATGGAAAACTAACAACGCAGGTTTGATCCTATTTTTTAAACATGTATAAGTTAATTAAAAATTGAACAAATCTCAAAAGGTAATATGATAATAGCCCTAAAAATTCTTAGCAAATATTATTAATAAAAATTTGTAGCAAAAAAAAAATATAATTTAGGTTTATCAAAACATCATGTTGTTAAATTTTTCTTTCGACTATTTGTCATTATATTAATTTTGTATAAGAAATAAGATGGGAATAAATTTTTTTCAAATTAATTTTGATTAAAATTACAATTTTGAATGAAAAGTTAAAGGATAGCAATATCTAGTCACTCTAAAAGGTTTTTAGATTGAACAATTATTTTATTAAACTTGATTGTAGAACATTATAAAAGACTCACCTATTTCGTATTAAGGTATTTAATATTTGGTTATTATTATTATTATTTGTGAGAATTTGCTAAAATCTAAGTTAGGTGAAAAGTTGACTACACCGAACCACTCACACATAAAGAGAAGTTGTTGAAGGGATTGATTTTTGGGCAAGATTTTAGAAAAAATAAATTGACTTACTTTATTTAATTTCATCATTGAATTATTTGATTAGGCTAATAAGTTTTTTTTCCTTAGCAAATCTAATTAGATAATTAGCCTTTATGTTGATTTATTTATTTATTTTTCAAAAAATAACGTTCTCCAAAATTCTTTTTATATGAGATTTCTAAGAGATGGAAATGACAGGTTTGTTGAGTGAAATTATCATGCAAACTATTTTCAAAAGATTTTTTTTTTTTTAAAAAAAGCTCATTTATGATGTTATAACATATAACATTTTCAAGTTGTAGACAAATTATGTTTGGCTATCAAAAGAATTTTGTTTGGCAACTTTGTGAAGAATCTGATTAAATTGAAAAATACTTTCAATCAAAAGATTTTTATTTAGATCTATCTATGAGTGTTCTTCAAAAGAAGAAAAAATAATTTTCTGGAAAAGAAATGTAACGCCCTACATTAGTACATTTAATATTAAATTTTTATTTAATATCGTGGTTAATTATTTATGCATGTTCAATGTTCTTAAATGTTATTCATATTATTAAGTTAGTTAGTCCTTTTGCACTAACTTCATATTTTTAATAACAAACATGTCCTTGTACTAATTCTATCACTAGTGCTGCATGTCATTCCTATGGGGCTTGAGAGAATGATTTATGATTGTTTCTCAAGACTTTCCATCCATTTTTAATTTTCCAGAGAAATTTTTCCGTGGTTGCTAGTTCTTCTCCAGCTGGTTATAGAGTCATTGCAAGGCAATACACAGGGTATCCAAGAGGCTCTTCGCTCATTATCTCTAAAAACCAACCCAAGGAACACTATAGTTAACACAGAGAAGGTTCTCCTGGGGAAAGTCCTTTCAACTAGGGTTTTTAGGAGATATGTCATTTCTTAAGTTATAAAGAGGGTCTAAAAGCTCCCCTATTAGGTTAGAATAGAAGGAATGTCAGACAATATCTTTAAATTTGTGTTCCAGGAAAAGGAGGATAAAGAGAGGATTTTTAAAAACTAACTTTGGTTACTTAATGGGGCACATGTGATCCTGAAGGATTTGGAAGATGGAGCTTGCGGTGAGCGAAATAAGCTTTTACTCAACTACATTTCTTATTTAGATTCATACTTTGCCTCCTGCATTTATGAACTCGAAGAATGCTCAACTGATTGATACTTTGATTGGAATAGTCCACGAAAAGTTAGTAAAATGAACAGTGGTTTCTTTGAAATATCTTAGAATTAGAGTTGATATTAAGGTGGATGATCCTCTGCCCCCAGGGTATTTTCATGTCAAAGAAAATAGAGATGAGTTTTGGGTCCAATTTAAATTTGAATGTTAGTCTGATTTCTATTACATTTGTGGATGTTTGAACTTATTAGATTCTTTTTTTTTATAAGATTACTATCCTCAGCAGAGAAAGAAAAAAGAAAAGGGATGCGCTTATCGATGGCTTTTTTTTGGCCTAGAAAAAGGGCTATGGTTGAAGAGAAAGAGGCACTCTAAAAGAATAGTACTTAGGAACTTGTTATAATGTTTGAAGGGAAAGACGCTACTTTACTTATGATGGGGGAGAGGATGACCTATAGGAGAGGGGTGTATACACTCAAATAGTTGTCTAATGGATCGATTCATATCTCAGAGAGGTGTTGTTTTTCAAGCCATGCTACAATCCAGACCGCCAATGGAGTGTATATTCATATTTATGGCCTATGGTTAAGGGCAGAGGTGGACAAAAACATGGCATTTTAAATCTATCGAAGGAAGTCTTCTGGCCAATGATCTTGAATTGTGAGAAAGGAAAAAATGAGACTTGTACAACAAGAAAAGAGGCCAGGACAATTGAGGACTACCTCAATTATGTCAATCTTGATAACCGAGAGCAAAAGTTTGAAAATTTCTCTCTTCATGACTAGTCTACAGACAATCTCAAAGATGATTGTAGATCTTGTTTCCTCAATGCAATAGAGATGGTTCCCAAGGTATTCTCTTTGGTTTTGACAATAAAGAAGAATGTCTGGAACAGTGAAATGCAGATACAGGAAGATAACAAAATGATAGTTTAGGGACTTGAAATACAATCTGGGTCAGTTAGCAAATTAGGCTACAAATTTCATTAGTGGTGATTTCATAGGAGAGCTTCTCATTTGGCTTGGTTTAGGCCCTAGTGCTTTGGTTGACGCTAGTGGGGAAAAAAAAGGCCTAGTGGACAAAGGTATTAAGTGTAGTCGACGTGCCCCTTAATTTGATCTTGGCTCAAGCAATCCCAAAATTAAAAGAGTGAAAAATAATTTAGGGCAATCGGAGTACGACGAACTTTAGAGAGGAGGGTGTGATAAACATTTTGGACAAACAACCCCAACAACAGAAAGAGTTATACCCTGAAGTAGGTGTAGCTGAATTGGTGGAAGGGAACCGAGTGGAGTTGGCGACAAAGGAAATTGCTGATCTAAACATTAGTGAAATTAGTAATTTGGATGCTTGTTTTAATGCTAGATCTTTTGTGGGACGACCCATAAGTGGCACTAATAGAAGAACTTGATCATGGAAAAGGTATGCTAGGAACAAATTGGCCAGTTGTTTAATGTCACCAATTCGGTTTCAATTTGGAGAAAGCTCAAGGTGAAGGCAATCTTCTAGGGTATTGAGGAATTTTCACTTAGCCGAGGAGGCGAGCAGTTGCATGCCTCCCTCCTCTAGTGAAAATTTTCCCATGGAACTGCAGGGGCCTGGGTTATTCGGAGGTGTACTGCTATCTGCTGGTTCAGGCGGGGAAGTACCACACGAGTTGTATGTTTTTATCTGAAACAAAAGATAACAAAGAAGGATGGAAAAGCTCAATCAAAGATTGAAATTTAATAACTGTGTTTCCAATGAAGCAAGAGGTTTTGCTGGAGGCATTGTTTTTATGTGGAAAGATAATATTTTGGTGGAGGTGATTTGGAAAAATGAAAGAGTTATCTGTTGCGAGATAAAAGGTTTTGTAAACAGGAAGGCATGAAGATGCTATGGTTACTTTGACCCTTTGGTAGTCAAAAAGAAGATTTCTGGAGTGAACTAAATGAAGTGATCAGGAATGAAACATAACCTTAAGTGCTCTTCGGTACCTTAAATGAAATCACAGATTCTTCAGAAAAATAAGGTGGTAGAAGCATTTGGTGTAATAAGCTATTTTTGAAAAAGTTAATGATTGAGATAGGGAGTATCGACCTCGGATTTATAGGACGTCAATTTACTTAGGAAAGAAGAGTCAATGGTAATATTATTTTAAAACAAAGATGGACCAGGCTTTAGCAAATCATGAATGGTTGGAGTATTGCCTAAAACTAGAGTGGAGCATCTTCCAATGGAAGTCTCAGATCATGCTCCACTGCTTATCCAACTTGAAGGAAAAGAAAAATAAACCTCGGTGTCCTTTCCATTTCTTGAAGGTGTGGATGAGTGATAAGTCAAGTTTTCAAGTGGTTCCAAAGGCTTAGGAATCTCAAGTTAAAGGTGGGATGGAAGGTCATAAAAAATCCCGTAGGTTATCAACTATGTCATGGGCTCTAAAACTGTGGAATAGAGAGCATTTCTAGCTAGCACATTAAAGAATAAAAGATCTAAAAGAAAGTTTGAAGGTAAATTAAATAGACTAAACGAAGGAGACACAATGTGTGGCAATTAAGGAGCTGCGTAAGCAACGATCTCTCTTGAAGTTAGTTTATCGGCACAAATCAAAGGAAATGTGGTTAGCTGAGGGGGATCAGAATACTAATTTTTTTCTCACTAGCGTATTAGCTAGGAGAAGAAGGAACAAAGTGTGGGCTACTAAAGATAACTCCAAGTGGATCCATGAGGAGAAAGGAATCACAAATTACTTCATGATGAATTTTGAAGAGCTTTACACTGACAGTTATCCCAGTTTTAGTCGCCACTTGAATAACTTGGTAGAAAAGTGTATTACGAAGAAGGAAATGAAGACTTGATGAGAATCTCGTAGATAGAAGAAATTAAGGTGACTATTTGGGCTATGGATCTGTTAGAAAGCTTGGGCCCTAATGGCATTCTAGGTAGTTTTTACAAAGCGTACTAGTTTATTGTCAAAGATCAAACTGTTAATTTCTTGCAAGAGTGCTTCAACACAAGAGCTATTTCAAGAAATGTCAATAGGATGTATATTGTTCTTGTCCCTAAAGTGAGTTAGGCAGTGAATTTTAACCACTTTAGACCAGTCAACCCTTACAATTTTACCTATAAAATTGTGGCAAAAATTATGGCTTCAAGGCTCAAGATTGTAATGGACAAGGTCATTTCCCTAAACGAATGGGCTTTTATTGAGAGGAGATAGATTGTAAAGAATATGGTTGTTGAGCATGAAATTATCCACAAAATCAGAAGGTAGAATAGAAAGAATGGTCTAATGTGTTTGAAAATTGATATTAAAAAAAGCTTTTGACAGAGTTAGTTGAAGTTTTTTGGGTAAAATGTTAGAGTGATGGGGCTTCTCTATGAAGTTCAACTCTTTTATTTTGAATTGTGCTAGATCAGTTCATTATAATCTACTAATCAATGGTAGCATTAGAGAATCCATTAATCCTCTAAGAAGGCTAACGCAGGGGGACCCCTATCTCCCTACCTTTTCATAATCACTACTAAAATTTTCTTCAGAATTCTAATTAGAAAAGAAGTGAAAAATTAGATATAGGGTATTGAAGTAAGTTAGCATGCAGTTGTTATCTCTCACTTGTTATATGCAGATGACCTCATGGTTAGGTGCCAAGCTAATGTAAGAAACACCAAGGCTGTGAAATGAAACTTGAGAAATATTTTAATGGGTCCGGGCAACTTGCAAATCAAAAGAAATTTTAGATCTTATTTTTTAAAAGGAATGTGCAAAAAGACAATGAAAGCAATAAAGGAGATGTTTAGTTATAAAGAGATGGGGGAAAGAATCTCTTTATCTGGGGAATTTTTTTATCAATGGTAGGATTTGTAAAAAAGTTTTGGGAAAGCTAAAAGATAGAGTGCAAAATAGGTTGGATAGGTGGAAAAACAAATATTTGTCCAGAGCTAGAAAGTCAACTTTGATTAAAATAATAGTCAATCAATCCTCACTTACACGATATCGACCTTCAAAGTGTCAAATATTGTCTGTGAGGAAATGGATGCTATCGTTAAAAAATTTTGGTAGGGTGTTCATCCAAAGAAGCAGAACTTCCTTACCTTTAAATCTTAAAAGGATATATGTAGACCTAAGGAAGATGGTTAGAAAATTCTAGTGCGGTGTTCATCCTGAGAAGCAAAACTTTCTTGCCCTTAAGTCTTGGAAGGATATTTGTAGACCTAAGAAAGAGGGAGGTTAGGATTTTGTCGTTTTAAAGAGGATAATTTATCCCTCCTTACTAAGTTGGGTTGGAAAGTGGCGAATGGTTATAATAACTTATGGGAAAATATGTTGAGAGCGAAATATCTGAGAGATGGTTCTTTCTTTCAAATGGATGCTAAGTAAGACTCCTCCCTTGTTTGGCTTGAAATTCTTTCCACAAAATCAATCCTAAAGAAAGGTTGCTGCTTTAGAATTGGAGATGGGAAGACTATTGACCTTTGGAATAACCCGCAAGTTCTTGGGATTCCAAATAATAGCCTTTAAGTGAAATAAGGTACAGAGTTAAATAGATAGGTAAAAGTTAGTGATTTCAAAGGAGAAGGGTAAGTAATTGGAACTTGCTTTTACTTCAAGAGTTTTTTGAGGAGGAAGATAGATCAACCATTTGTAATTTAATTTGGCCTTCATTTGGAGGGAGTGACAAACTTCTTTGGATAGCTAATATTAATAGTTTTACTGTTTAAAGCTGTTACGAGTTAAGTATAAAGGTCCCAAATCAACATTACCCGGTTTTGTAGGGGAAATTATAGAAATTGAAATCACATGAAAGACTTAAGGTCTTTTGTGGAGGCTGTATACCGGCATTTTTCCCACCTGTGAGATGATTTTTGAAGGATTGGAAAGAAGAGAAGGGTTGCACATTCTGCGATTTCTAGGAGGAGACTGCCCTGCATATTTTTAAAGAGTGTCATTTTTCTTGTCAAATAGCCTTTGCCAACAAGTAGGGCTTTAAATTGAAAAACCTTCAGATTGATTTAGTGGAGGACTTGATTAAACGGTGTGTTCAACCCCCCAATGGTTTATTAGCAACTTAGATGAATAAGAATTTGTGTAGTCTGGTTCTGGCAAGCCTTTTCTACTATGTCTGGATGGCTTGAAATGAGAGGCTTTACAAAGGGAAAAAAATAAGTTTTACTAGCGGTTCAAGAAATAAATATGGCGGTGGAAGAATTTCGAAAAGCTCTTCTACAGGAAGCTGAGGAAGAGGGAGTTGTGAGCCAGTGTGTGGATTCCAATGACTGAATGGCTCTTGAGGAGGGATGGATAAAAGTGAATATAGATGCATCTTTCATAGACGAAAAGACAGCGCTGGATTTGATTGCTCATGGTTTTTGGGGTGGTCTTCATTGGTTGGATCTTTTCTTATTGATTGCGATTCCTCTCGTATGGCTGAGGTATTGGCACTTAAGTAGGGTATGTCTATCGTTGATGTACTGAATTGGGATTGGATCATTTTGAGCTCTAATGCCTTGGAGGTGGTCAATGACGCTCTGTTGGAAGAAGATCTTTGGAACTGGATTCATTCTACCCTATGTCTGTCATTAAAGCCAGACTGAAAAAGCATTTGTGGAGGCTTTTTGGGAAAGGAGAATTAAAAATAGAGTAGCCGATGCATTGGCTAAATATATTTTAAACACAGGAGCTATTTTATTTTGGAATGAGTCTGGTAGAGGGGATTTTTCTCTTTTTATTTCTGATCTATTAGTTGAAAATTATGTGGGGCAGAGGGAAGGGAGACTGAGCCTCCTCTTTCCTACCTCCTATATGTTTGAGGTAATCCTTTTGTGCTAGTTTTAATGCATTTGCCTTTTATCAAAAAAAAAAAAAAATCTTATTATTAAGTTTATAATAATTTATGATTTTTATAGTAGACGTCCAAGAGCTGCTCTAGTGACAATAAGTGCCCAATCAATATTTCAATTTCATTAATTACATACGTGCATATGATTTTCATGTTACATGTGTTATTGTTGAATTTATTTATTTATTTATGTATTTGTTTTTTTATATGAAATTTTATTTAGTTGATAACTACTAGGATTTAGTTTTTTATATTTCATATTTTACATATCTAAAGATAATATGTTTAATTTATTTTTTTTAAAAAAATTGTGATCAAATTTTCCTAAAACATAGGATGTTGGCTAATATGATAAAACCATTCGTTTAGTTTAAATTATTTATATTTAAAAAAAAAAAAAAAGTCCTAGCCTTCTTAATTGTTACCTATACTCTATTTTTCTAGAACCCTCTCCTCACGTTCATTTTTTTTTCTTCTTCTCATCTCCAACTCTTTTCAATCAAACATTTTATTTTATTTTACCTTTGTTTCTCTATAATTGTTTTCGATTATTGCTTTAATTGGATTCTCGTCGCTATTATAGAAGTTATGTCTTAATATTTAAATTTACTTTTGTTGTTGTATTTTAATTAGTTTTTCTTGCTGCCCAGATTGGTTTTAATTTTAATTTTATTTATTATTATTATTTTTTAGTTGACACATGATTGGGTGTACTAGTTTACATATGCTGAGTTTTCCCTAATTTTTTCAGTGGTTTATTATTATTTTTTCAGTGTCTCTATGTTGTCTGATTATATTCTTCGGGAACAGTGTTTTATATGAACTTCAATAAATTTGGATTATTTATATATTACTTTTATAAGGTTAGGATATTATATAATTTTTCTACTATTAAATCATAAATTTTCAATTTTATGTAGATCTTACAATATGTGTTTATCTGTATTTGGAGAATGTTAGAATCTATTCTTTGGCTTGGAAATTTAATAAATAATACTTAAACATGGTTTGATGCTTAGATAAAAAAAACCTATCTTAATGTGTCTTTTACATGTATTAAAAGTTTCAGATTTTTCTTCATTATATAACTCACGTTAAAAATCAAAGTTTTCTCATTGGTCAGTTCTATTGAAACACTGATAGTTTTGGTTCTCTGCTTTATAAATTTAAAATAAATACTTTAATAATTTTGTTTGTGTCTAATAAAATTTATGCTGATTTTCTTATATGTTATTTTATTGTATTAAATCTTTAGCTTAAAATTATTTATATTTTATTAATTAAAAATCTGTTTATGTAGAAAGGTCAATGTTTTGACACAAAAGACAGATTTTGTATTTTACTTTTTAAATTTGTAAACTTGTTCTTTTGGACTCTAAATTTTTATGTCAAAATTTTAATAATGAATATACATGTTATGAATGTTTTATAATTTATTTATTTTATTATTTTGCTAGTTAATTAATAGCATAAAAATTATTGAATGCTTGTTGTTATGTTGTTGCATGCATGACTGTTTATTAGATAAAATTAAAATAATAAGAATAATTTTATAATTTTACATGGATTAAGTGAGTGAACTTAAGTCATGAGCAGCTAAGGGACCGATCAACTTATAAAAGTTAAAGGTTTATTTTGCTAAGAAAACGAGCTAAGTAGATCTTATGTATGTTGATTAATTATTATTTTGATGTTTGAATGTATTGTTTGCTAATTGATGTTTACATGCCAACTTAGTTACGTTGTTTTATTTATGACATGATAAAATGTGGGTTTTCAAAGCATGTATTATATGTTCATGATAAAATGACAGTTTCCAAAAGTTTATTCATTTATAAAAGAAAACGTTTTAAGGTATGTGTTTGTATTAAGAAAGTAGTGGGTGTATGATTGTAGACCAATAGTTATTATAATGTAAATGATGTTACTGTACCTAAGGGGGAGGTCCCCAATTTTTGGGGTGACAATTGTGTGTATTAATGACTTAGGTGGTTATACTCACTTCATACCATTCAGTACATGTATGTTTAAATGATGAAGATCCTATATAATATTTATTCGGTCAAATGAAAAGAGAATGAAAAATGAGAATGATGGCCCATTATAACTGATTAACTAAACATATCACTAAGTGTTAGTGAGCTCACAAAGAATGTTTTTATGATGATGTTTTAAATAAAGAAAATATTTTCAAGTAATTATTTATTATTTAATATTTCTTTGAGTATGATTAATTACATTAAGATAACATTTACTTGATTAATTACATTAAGATAACATTTACTTATTGGGCATTAGCTCACTACTTTAAACTCAGTTTTCCACCCTAGAGTACAGAAAAGAAAGAAGAAAACCAAACAAGCCATTTATTTATTTCTTTTTAGATGATGAGTAGGAGTCTCACTGGTAATGGGTTGTCGGTGTGGCGTTTCATGGCATATTTAGGATTGCTAAGACTTTAATTTTTTATGAAATAAATTTTTTTTAGAAAATATTTCCATAAACTATGTTGTTATTCTATTTTATTTTTATGTATAACTAATATTTTTACTTTTTATTTATTTACTTTTGTTCAAATAATGATTTTTTAATTCTACAATAAATATGCAGCATTTTCTACCACAAATGATAAATTCAAAATTTTTTCACACTAATTATTACATTTTATTTTATTGATGAAATTAAGGTTAACATTTTCTAATATAGGGTTTCTAGATTTTTGATGTTACAAGAGAATTTGTATTTTCATTGAGAGTTTGAGAATAGAAAATATGAAGATAATTGGAGCTTACTGAGCAGGTCTTCAAGTTGATTCAACATAGTGTGCAACACCTTTTAACCGAACCTCTAAGATTCAATCTAAGAAGAGACCTCTAGGATTCATTCTAAAAAAAGCTACTTCTTGTTCATAAATAAATGAAATAATAAAAAATATATATATAACAAAATTCCTTTAATCTTTAAAAATTTCAAATCAAATTTATATAAAATAAATTAAAATAAGTAATAAGTTAAAATATTTGTCTTTAATATCAACAACTTAAAAGAAAAACATAAAATAAACAATTATGTCATAAACAAAACAAAATAAAAGTAAAATATTTATTTTATCTTGCAAACGTTTATACAAATATGCACAAGTCTGTCTTGCCATTTGTTTCCCCACACTAATGCTCCAAACAATCTTAATTAATTTTTTTTACCTACACACATGCAAACAAAATAAAATAAGTGACAATTCACTCAGCAAATTCCATATGTATACGTTAATGTAATGTAAAAATGCATTTGATAAATTGTTAAATCAAATGTCATACTATAGATCTCATGTTTTCTTTCCAAACCAAAGCATAAACAATTTTAGTTCAAAAATACATATATTAATAAAAAGTAGGCTTTAAACTTTCACATAGGAGCAAATTGCTTGTCGACAATTTATTTTTTTCAAAGCAGCATACAAATTAATTTTCAAGGAAAATATATGACAATTAAGAGGAAACAGTATAATGGAGACAATCATACTTGAATCCTAGTCATGCAAGTTAACTTTTGTCACGCACTCTTACAAAGAGTGTTAGCCATACCTCATTGTGATTATCAGTGAGTCCTTCCACATATGTTAATACATTTATATTTGCTTATACAAACTTATCTCTTAATAAGGCAAACTATTGAGCCATCCTTTAATTGGTACAAACACATATATATTAGCTTCTTTTAAAACATACATACATCACCTACCATTCATGACCATGACTATTCTTTCAAAAAATGTTTAAAACCCTTTAAGCTTTTTGGTACTCAAATCTCTATAGTATGAAAATAAAAACTTTTTAATTGTGTCTTTTCATGGTCATGTATATATATGCCAAAATCGCACATATAACTTGCTCATATAACATAAATCCAAATTTGTACCCTTGCATACACATAATTATTTAGGAAAATATTTACATAGATATGCTTAATATTTTTTAAGTAAAATTCAGCCATCAAAACCATATTTTTATACATGTAATTAAATCCATAAATTTCAGCAAAGCATTAATATAAGTAAATATTAATTTTATCACGTAAAGCAATTGCTAACTTAAATAATTTTCATTGAAAATATTTTCCAGCAAATATATATGTATTTATTTCTTTTAGACACATAAATAATAATTTTAATATACCTACAATTTTCAGCTTTTATTCTAGCATTCTTATACCAAAAATTCAATATTTATAAGGGTAATTGACAAAAATGCACTCCCATATAACCTAATTTGGAAAAATACCCATTTCTTCCTAACCTTTGCAATACCCTACCCAAAGTACCTATTTTACCCTTATCCCTCTCTCCTCTCACTCCGTCGACATTTAGAATTCAAAAAAAAAAACACGATCTTCTTCTCCGTCAACGGCAACAAGAACAACAATGGCTCCTTTTAAGAGATTGACAAAGGCAAGTGAAAAGCAGGCTTCATCCAAGCAATCTGCATCAACCCCTAAACCAATAACCAGAAAAACAAAGGAGAAAGAGAACCCAAAAGGCACGAAGAGAGTGGCAAAAGCCCCAGTCCACCACCGGTAGAGAAGAGAAGACGTCGGACCGTTGAGGAGCAAGCCCCAACCAAGACAACCACCACCAGTGCATCTACGCAGGTTTGTATTATTGTTTGAAGCAAATTTTTTGTTAAAAAAAAATTAATTTTTTATTATTAATTGGCTATCAAAATTATAGAATTTTATGTGAGGTTAAACGGGTTTAGAAAAATTGGACTGAAATTCTCTGCAAGAGTGAAGCCACAGTGGGTTGGCTTTCAAAGTCCCTGCGAAATTGCAGGAATATGTTTGGAGGCCCTGTAATCTTGCAGGTCCGACCTGCAATCGTGCAGGGTCTCCATATTGAAGATCATAGTTAGGCATAAATTAGTGGCCCTGCAAGATGGCATAGGGGACCGGCCTTCTTGCAGGGCTTAGTATAAAAACCATGTTGATCATAGACCTGCGAGATGCCCGGTTTGCATTGCTGATTTGCAGGTCTTATAAAAGAAATGGGAATGGCCCTGCAAAACGGCAGGTCCGCCTGCCGTTTTGCAGGGCCATTCCCAAAAGGACTGTCTTATAATAGCCCTGCAAAATGGCAGGTCGGACCTGCTAAATGGCAGGGCCGGATTCCAGATAGCAAACAACAAGTTGTTAGACCGGCAGTATGGCAGGGCGGACCTGCCGTTTTGCAGGGCCATTCCCAAAAGGACTGTCTTATAATAGCCCTGCAAAATGGCAGGTCCGACCTGCTAAATGGCAGGGCTGGATTCCAGATAGCAAACAACCAGTTGTTAGAGGCGGATGGCGGGACTCTGCTTTTGCAGGGCCTTCTATATTCTAGTACTTGTAAAATGGTATGTTGCCCTGCACAATGGCGGGGCGGACCTGCAATGTGGCAGGTCCAGACATCTAAAATTCTTCATTTCCTTTTATTTTTGTCTGATATTTTTTTAACATAATTACCATTTTTCTAATTCAAATATTTTTAGGTTGTGAAACGGCTTATACCAGTTGATAAGAAGTATCATGCTCACCTCACAAGCAATTCCAATATCACATTCGCACTTGATGTGATAAAAAATAAGCTAAGCAAGGGTATGGACAAATTGAAGGATTCATTTGTTGGAAAATTTTTGGAACTGAAGACTGTTCAGTTCTGCGGTGGTTTCATTCACCTGCTACTATTGAATCAAGTCGAGTGCGATGATACGAACGTGATGGAGTTCGACTTCCACGGTATTGGGGCGAGGTTCGATAGGAAGTCATTTGCAATGATAATGGGGTTGAATTGCGGTAAATTTTCCAACGAAAAAGAATTAGAACATCTCCCCTATGACTTGTGGGTGAAATACTTTGGTGACACCGGACCAATGAGTCAAAGTGATTTCATTAAAGCCTTCGAGGATTTGGATTTTGATGAATCTGATGAAGAGGTTGAAAATAATGTCAAGTGTTGCATGTTCTACTTTCTTGAGGCTGATCGCCTGGGGACAAAAAGAATGGTGAGAAACCGAAACTTCAACATTATCCAAAATAATGAGCTGTGTGATAGATATCCGTGGGGTAATTTGTCATACGATGTCACCATTTCAAATTTGCGATCAAGGATTAAGGAGGGGCAACAGATCACAAATTACAGTGTCAGTGGATTTCCCCTTGCCTTTCAGGTAAATATTGTATTTATATTCTTTATGAATTAATTGTAATGCATTCCATTGATTTGTCTTATTAATTTGACTTGTTTAATTGTGTTTTAGATATGGGGTTTCGAAACTATACCTGCCATCGTCACACTTGCACCCCGTGGGAAATATCATGGAGTGATGTGTCCAAGGATGCTAGGGTGGTCATGTCCATCCACCCTCCAATACACCAAATTGGCCGCTGAGGTCTTCGACCGAAATGATGTAAGTTTTTCATTTATGTTTTACCTTAATCACCTAGTGTATTTGTAGTATTTTATTATATAGTTTATGGCTTTCATATATATACTAACTTTATTTTTTCAATTGTTTTAGTATATTGTGAAGAATGAACTGCATCCAACTGCCATGGAATTGCAGCAGACATATATGAAGGGATTCTGGCACAGGCCAAGTGACCGAAAATATTATGGTCCACCGGTGTTCAGAGCTGATACCTCTCAATCCCAACCTACTGTGCTTCCTTCATTGATTGAGACAATTACTAATGAGGGTACACAGACTGCATCTCATCCACCTAGTGACCAAATCTCGGATTTGAAGTTGCAGATTACGGAACTGCGTAGTGATTTGGTTGCCATGCGGACTGAATTGAGATCTGAGTTGCAACAACAACGCAATGAAATCCAAAATATATCATCTCTTGTCCGTCAACTCGTTGATCAGTTTGCGCCAAAGGTATTTTATATAACTTATAAAAATGTAGTAATTACATTATGTGTGTTGTTACTAATTGACTACATGTTAGGCATTAGTAGTAGCGGTTTGGGATCCATATACTTCAGTTGATGATGAGCAGAGAGCTGCATTGACTGCCTTCCTGGATGATCAGTCAACTCAATTTCATGTTGTGGAGTACGACATGATGGATAAAAGTTCATTCAACTTGATTTTGACAAGTGGAGGATGGTTGCGGGATCAAGTATGTATTCACTATATTTTTAATGATTATATCTTCGTTTTTTATGAGTATATTTATTTCAATGTGTTGTTTAATTATGTTTTTAGGAAATCGATGCCGCAATGTACTACATTAGGAAGAGGATAACTAATAATCCTCAATTGTTTGATCAGCGATATATTGTCACTGACTGCATGTTTTGGGTAAGGAAAATTTTCATAAGTTAGTTAAGATTAATTATGTTATGTTACTAACTTATACATGATCGATAGGCTTCAATGCATGGACGATATGTGAAATATCTGAAGAAGTCTCCAAACAAAGAGGAGGATGAGCTTACTAAAGATGCTGATTGGGAAAAGGAGATGAGAGATTCTCCATTTGATATGTATGCGTTAGGCATGTTACCTGTTGGATCAAAGTCTTGGTTGGAGATTGATTATGTCAGTAATTAATCCAATATCATTGACTTATTTAAAGAAAATATTATTGTAACTTTAATTCTAATGAGATCTTATTTTGAATGCAGGTATATGTGCGGTTAACAATGACAAAGAAACACCGTTAGCGCCAAGGTCGACATCCGAAGCCGACACATTACATTATACGACTCCGACATTGCCATGACTGGAGATAAGTTCCAATACAATAATGCCAAATGCTTGTCCATTTTATTTCCATACTTCTTGATGGTACATGGGTACTATGTCCATCATTCGAATCTAAAGAGTGAAGGGAATTATAACCTGCAGCCATTCTCCATCAAACGTGAGGACGACCCAAATCTACCCCAACAAACAGTTTCGTAAGTTTTTTTTACTTAACTTATTTTACCTAAATAATTTGACGTGACCTAATTGTGCTATGTATTTTTTATGTGCAGTGGTGATTGTGGAATTTACATAATCAAGTACATCGAGTTTATGGTCGGTAAACGACAATTTGATTTTAATGATACACATACCCTTCTTTTTAGAGAAAAATTAGCAGTGGATATTTTCCATGAACAATGATGTATTTTATTTTATTTTTTTATAACATGCAATGTAATTTAATATATAAATTAATATATTTTATTTTCTTTTTTAACAATTTAACATTTTGCATTTTGAAGTAATAATTAGGCATATGGACCTGCAGGATGGCATGGAGGACCGGCCATCATGCAGGTCCGTATTCACTAATCTTCACTTTTAAGATTGATAAGGAAGGACCTGCAGAATGGTCGGTCCTCCATGCCATACTGCAGGGCCTTCCTCATCCAATCTTCATATAGGGACCTGCAGGATGGCATGGAGGACCGGCCATCATGCAGGTCCGTATTTACTAATCCAAACTTTTAAGATTGGTGATGAAGGACTTGCAGGATGGCCGGTCTTCCATGCCATACTGCAGGGCCTTCCTCATCCAATCTTCATAGGACGCAGGATGGCATGGAGGACCGCCATCATGCAGTCCGTATTTACTAATCCAAACTTTTAAGATTGGTGATGAAGGACCTGCAGGATGGCCGGTCCTCCATGCCATACTGCAGGGCCTTCCTCATCCAATCTTCATATATGGACCTGCAGGATGGCATGGAGGACCGGCTATCATGCAGGTCCGTATTCACTAATCTTCACTTTTAAGATTGGTGAGGAAGGACCTGCAGGATGGCCGGTCCTCCATGCCATACTGCAGGGCCTTCCTCATCCAATCTTCATATATGGACCTGCAGGATGACATGGAGGACCGGCCATCATGCAGGTCCGTATTCACTAATCTTCACATTTAAGATTGGTGAGGAAGGACCTGCAGAATGGACGGTCCTCCCTGCCATACTGCAGGGCCTTCCTCATTCAATCTTTCCATGTTAAAAGTGACTAGTGAATAAAGACCTGCAGGATAGCCAGTTTTCCCGACCATTCTGCAGGTCCTTCCTTGCCAAAACTTCATTAGTCCTTACCACAACTTAATGATTGGTTAATAAGGACCTACAGAATGGCCGGTTCACCCTGCCATCCTGCAGGTCCTTTATGGTGAAGAACAAAAAACATCAACTGCATATTCTCTAAATCCTTACAAAAATAAATGTAAAAGTGACTGGTGATTCATAACCATAGTTTCAAATAGTTAGTAAATACATAAATCACAGTGGAACATTACCAGTGCATGTTTGCCGATTGTGGCCAAATACTCCGCATCGACTGCATTTACGTGACGTCCGATCTTCTCCTCTGGATAAAATTCTTCTAGTCCTAGGTCTTCCAGCCAATTTAACTTGGAGGATTTAGGCCTTGTCCAATTATGTCTGGTGGTGCCGTCCACATACACTTATCATCAAGCGGGTAAATGGTTGCTGCATAACATGCTCTCCATGATGAAATATTATAGTATTCTGAACAAAAAGGGTAAGGAGACAAATTACGAAATCGACACGCCGCAATTGCATGTATACATGGATATTGATCTAATTGAAACTGTCGACACGAACATGTTTTTTTTTCCAAATTGACAGTCGTCAATAACTCAAATGTACGAATATGAAATTCGTACAAGCTCAATGGTGTTACTGTGAATCTACGACACTCATTCAATGTCTTTTTTAAAAAATTTTCTAGCCATGGTGTGACTGGTGTCGTAACCGCTTCTGCTTCAATCCGTCGATCGTAAAACCATCCCTGAATCAACCTCCGTATGGCCTCAAGTAGTGGTATAAGCGGCAATGCCCTAGCATCTTTTAGTACAGCATTCATACACTCGGCTATATTGGTTGTCATAATATTATATCTATTGCCCGGGAAAAAAGCTCTAGCCCACTTTTCTGGGTTCGCTTCCATAACATATCTATGAGCTCTAATGTCAATGGCCTCTAATTGCCGCATATGTCTTTCGAAATCAACTTCTAAATAAGCTTTCGCTGCCTGATAAAAAGCCATATGCACATGCTTGTTTTTTCCAAAATGCAGTTTCACATTGCAGCTGAGATGATACATACAATTCCCATGATGAAAGCGTGGATAAACTGCTGTAATCGCTTCTCCAATCCTTTATGTCTATCCGTAATGAATACAAGATCATGAATTTCACCGTATGCCTCCTTAAATCTGAAGAAACCAAGTGTATGATACTTCACTTTCAGACCGCAATGCCAAAAGCCAGTGGATATATTTGCTCATTACCATCTAAACAGGATGCAATAATTAATGTACCAATATATTTTCCTTTTAAATGTGTCCCATCCACAGCTACGACTGGCCTAAGATTACTGAATCCGACAATACTTTGCCCTAAAGCCATGAAGAAATATAAGAAACGATTGTCTTCATCCGTTGCAATACGAGTAATAGTGCCTGGATTCTTTATCCCCAACATGTGACACCATCCTGGCAATATTTGATATGATTCCTCAGGGGTACCTCTGATATTGTGTAGTGCACTTTCTCTTGCCCTCCATGCCTTATCGTACGTTATTTGAATGCCTAACTCATTCTCAATATCAGACACTATATCTTTTGGTCTATATCGACACCAATTTCGTGGTACTTGATTTTATATAATTTCCAATATATTTGCTAGTTGCTTGATGATGTGGATGACATTGTTCAAGCATGAGCATGAGTGTTTTTGATAAATACTTTAATTGCCCAAAACTCTACATTTGGGATCCTAGATGCACGAATCGCCACTTACAATTATCAAATACACATTGCACTTCAAACCAAGCGTGAACAAGATTTCTTCACCTTGTACTCCCAATTTTCCTTCAATGCATACATAGACAACTTCACGCAACTCCTTCTTGTTTGAGTATATTTGTCCAACCAAAAGTTCATCATTTGAATATATCAATTGATTGATACTTGAACTTGGTTCACTTAATGAAGTTGAAGTACGATTCACAGATTGATAAAATTGAGCTTGAGTTGGTTGTGACTCACTTTCATTACTTAACCGGATGATACCTACACCTATTATCATTCCAAATAGGTGCAATAGGGGAACTAACCACTGGTACAAAAGGAATGTCAACATTCATCACATGAATAGGTGATGTAGCATTTAATTCATTATCATCTCCCTCCACCTCATTATACATTGTAGTTTCCTCATCCTCATATCCGCCATTCTCCATATGTATCATTGTTGTTTTCTACATCGAGTTCTGCAATATTACGATGCCTATCGTAATCATCTATTGTTGCTTCTACCCTATCACGTAAATTTATTGCGACCAATCCATCGCATTATTTTCCTCGCCTTCATTTTGAGGGATTTCATCTTCTTCACGTTCTAATTCCACTTCTATTAACAACCACTTTATGTTTTGAAGAAGAAAGTTTATTGCTCCCACTTCGAGAGGAAAATGGAATCACGAAGGCATTATCTTCTTCTCCAACTATCGGTATATCTTCTTTCGCCTCAATCTCAATAAATAATGGTGATGCATGATCAGATCAACACGACAATGCTCTTTGAAAAGCACTTCACATCTCCATCGCCTTCAATCTCAATTGATCCAACTTGTAACTAGATCGAACTATATATTTTATTATGATCTAAATTCGCTGAAGTTTATGTTTGTCGCATCATAGGCAATTTGTAGTAGTTCATCATATGTGCAATTTGTTTGGATTAACTTTGCTTTCCTCCCACCAACATACTCCCAATTTCCTTCACCATCAACCTCAAACCTTCCTTCAAACCGAATAACAACTACTGTATTTTCCTCCATTATAAACCTACATGTACACAAAATCACTAAATAAAATCACCAAACATTATAGTCAGTCATTTAGCAGGTCGAACCTGCAGAATGGCAGTTAGAACCTTCCGTTTTGCAGGTCAAACCTGCCATTATGTAGGTCGGACCTGCCATTTTGCAGGTCCAATGCTATTGTTACATGGACCGGCCAAATGGCTGAGGGCCCGGCCAAACAGCCGGTCCATGCCATATGGAATTGGACCTGCCAAATGGCAGGTCCATGTAACAATAGCATTGGACCTGCCGTTTGGCAGGGACCTCGGCCATTTGGCCGGTCCAAATCCATACGGCATGTACAACATCAAAAGAACCTGCCATAATGCAGGGCCTCCAGCCATACTGCAGGTCACTATATCCCTCGGTCTTTGCATATCCCTATACCAACCATCATCTAACATAACAATGGTTTTTCTACTTTTTCAGTTAAATTTAACACATATGGACTACTATAACTAATAGATCTTACCATTTAGATGAGCTTTCTCCTTCTTTAAAAAACAACAGCAAAACAGCACTAATGCCACATGAAACTCTTCTTCAATGCGATTCCTCCTTCTTTCAAATCAATAAAGAAAAAGAAACGGGAGAAAAATAATGAATCGAGAGAAAAAGAAAGAATAGATAAGAGGAAGGAATTATAAACAAGGAAAAATGAGTTTGGTTAGCTGTGGATATAAAAAAATAGGGGTATTTTTGGTATTTTGTCTATGTTTTACAAAAATTAAGGGGCAGTGGGTATTTTTCCAAATTAGGTTATATGGGAGTGCATTTTTGTCAATTTCCCTATTTATAAAGATTCTTGTCAATTACATACCAAGTACATCATATGAATTTATTTGACTATTTTCATCATATATATATATATATACAACAACTTATAACACATCTTTATATAAATATGTTAAAACCCATGATATATATATATATAGGGGAATTCTATGGCGGGCGACAAACCCATCAATTTCCCCTTTTTTTGCATATTTTATTTTATTTTATTTGTTTTTTCTATTTTTTATACTACTTATATTTTTTCTGCTTTTTTTCTATTTTTTTATTTATGTATTTTATAAAAATATGCCAAAAAAAAGTAAAAAAGAAAAGAAAAGGGAATTGGTGGGTTTGTCGCCCACCATAAAAATCCCCTATATATATATATATTTACTAAACAGTAAGTCATAAACCACATAAACATAAATTCAAGCTTTTAAAACTTAGAAAAGAAAGCAAGAACAGTAAAATCTAAATTCTCAAACTTTCAAAATCTATGAAATCAATTATATTATATACAAAACCTAACAAACATAGGTGTGAAGCTTACCTTAATTGATTGTCTTAGTAACTAGCCAAGATAAATCAGTTACAGAAACCCATGCTTTCTTTTTTCTCTTCTCTTACTCCTTTGTTGCCAACTTCTCCTTCCTTTTTTTTCTTCTTTCCTTTGCTACAACTCCTTCCTTCTCTTTTTTTTTTTTTTTTACTTCTCTCTTTCCTTTCCTTCAAGAATATAGTCTTTTCAAAACCAATCGCCTATATATATATATATATATATATATATATAACAAACTCCTCTAGGGTTTTAGGAAAACTAATCCTATAATCTATAGGTTTCCTAATTAAACACAACTTCTTAAATACTTATCTAATCTCCGAGACCAAAAATTCATAATTAAATTCTATTTAGCTCCCAATTAAGTAATTTAATTTAATTTAATAAGAACACAATTGATAAAATAATTAATTAAGAATTTGGGTGTTACGTAGTGCCGGCAATATAAAAGAAAGAGTGCACTTGAGTGTGTGGCCTTGTGGAAAGGAAGCCGACTGTTCTATCACACTCGCTTACGAGAGTTGTGGTTTGAGTCTTGACAAGCCTCATTATTGTCTCAGGTGTACTCAGTCTTTCTTAATGCGCTAGGTGGAATGGAATCTATTAGGAATGTGTGCTAGTTGCTCTAGACTCCTATCGGATTGCAAAGCTAGAGTAGCAAGAAAACCCTATTCCCTAATAGAATCATGTGCCGATGAAATCCACATCAATGTCCTTTTTTATTCACAAAAAAAAAAATATAAAAGAGAGAGTTTTTATTGTTTAAGTTCAATTAGTGATTATATTCATTTATAATTTAATGGATTATTCAATAGTAGGTTTAACCCCCCGTAAAGTAGAAATTTTGAACCACATAAAAATTCGCTTGTGTTCTTTAATTTAATTTGTGTTTTGTTACCATTTAAAGTTAAATAATTTCAATCAAACATGATAATTGGTTAAAGCAAATCTTTCATATGGTATCGAAGCTAGTCACCAATGTTTGTGTTGGCGAAAATTTTTGGATTTAAAAAAATAAAAATTTTAGTTTGTTTGGAATATAGTTTCTATTACAAAAGCAATTTTATTTTTGTGACAACATTATAGTTTTTTCTATTATTTCTTATTCATAAGTGAATGACGTTTATCAAAGCCATTGATGAAAAACCTTAGCGTTCTATTTTGACAGATTGGAATAATCCTACCACAACCGAAGGAAGTAAGCTGATTCTAAAACTAGAAAAGTCATGTCAACTGAAGATGATTAGCTAGTAAACAACAACTCAAAGGCTCTCAATGCCATTCTTAATAATGTTAATGCAAAAGAAGTTTGGAACATCCTTCAAGTTGCACATGAAGGAAAAAATGTTGTGAAGAAGTTTAAACTTCAAATACTTGCATTTAGATTTGAAAATTTGGAATGCACAAAGATTTGCTAATGAAACTTTTGGATTTGATGAAAAATACTCAGAGACAAAACTTGTAATGAAGATCTTGAGATCCTTATTAGATGAATTTCAAGCAAAAGTGATGGCAATAGAGGAACTCAAAGTGAAAGAGCTAATGAAATATCTTTAAACTTTTGAGATGGATATGAAAAGTCATAAAAAGAAAAAGTTAATTATATTTCAAGCTGAAACACAAAATCATGAGGTTGATGACAATTCGGATGGTAAGGAGGAACTATGTGAATTTCTTGCCTACTTAGCTAAGAATTTTAATGAAATTCTGAAAATGATGAATAAAAGAAAGAAGCCTTTTGGGGAATCAGCCAACATTCCTAAAGGCAATACTTCCTATAAACCTTTTGAAACTAATAGGAAAAACAAGTGTATTCAATGTAAGGAATGTGAAGGTTATGGGCATATTCAAGCTGAATGTACAAATACTCTCAATAAGAAGTCAAAGGATATGAATACAACCTAGAGTAATGTTGAATAAGAAGGGAGTTGAGAAGATGATGAAGAGCTTGTAAGTAAATTATGTTGCATTTAATATGACTTCTAAATCTATAATTTTTACTGTGCAATGGTTTGAAATTGATGTTGTAAATAAAATCTGCTGGATGTTACAATATAACTGCAGAAGAGGAGGATTCTAAAGGTCACAGTGATGATGATGATGAGGATTTTGAGACACTTGAAAGAATATATATGGTGTTGTGACAAAAATGTTTGGAAGTGTTTGAAGTTAATGAATTCTTGCATGAACAAGTTACTGACTTGTTAAAAAATAAAGAAGAATCAATGAAAGTAGTTCTTAACTTAAAATCTAAAGTTGCCAAGAAAGAACAAAAAATTGATTCAATTAAGATTGGAACTTGATAATACTAATAAGTATATGAAGATGATGAATGCAGGTACAACTTAGTTGGATAAAATTTTGATAATTGAGAAGCCAAGTGGTAATAATCATAGAATTGGCTTTATTGATGAAGAAGTTTCAAATTCAAAAATGGTCTTTATAAAGTCAGCAACTGCAAATGAATTTTCTGCAGCTATAGGTAAGTCTTTCATTTCTTTCTTTTTGGATATAATCTGTAAATCCAAATGATTCATTCTTGTATGTCATTTTTTGCAATATGAAAGCTCACATTCAACCAAGATGTTTTTAGTTCTTATAGTTATTGAATAAATGTTAATTCTTATTGGATCTTGTTGGTTTTAAAAAGTAGAGAAAAACTCCTAGAATTAAAGTTGATTTTTATGAAAAATGAGTTAGAAAAATTTGGGTGAAAAAATATGCTTTGAAATGCTTTGTTTCTTGCAAATCATTGAGGACATGTGTTACTAATTCTTGGTATTTTGATAGTAGATATTCTAGACCTATGACAGGTGACAAAGATGTTTTGAGTGACTACCATGGAAGGTCAGATAGTTATGTGATGTTTGGAGATGGTCTCAAAGGAAGAGTATTAGGAAAACAACACTCAATGTGAATGATTTTCCTAAACTGATAGATATACTCATGTGAAAGGACTTAAAGGTAATCTTATTAGCACAAGTCAAATCTGTGATCAAAATTTATTGGTAAATTTTACATAGGATAAATGTCAAGTGGTTGACAAAATTAAAAATTATGTTTTAAAAGGATTAAGATCCAATGATAATTATTATATTTTATCACATCCTCATATCTGTTATAAGACGAAACTTGATGACATAAAATTATGGCATCAAATATTTGATAACTTAAATCATATAAATTTGACAAAAAATGTGAATATAGGTCATGAGATTCCTAAGCTTAAAAAAGAATATATTGTAGTTTGTGGACCATGCAAATTTGGAAAGCAACTAGGCTCAAGTTATAAAATCATTTATCATATTAATACTACAAAGGTACTTCATTTACTTCATATGGACTTAATGGGTACCATGTAAGTGGAAAGTACTACATGTGAGAAATATATTTTTTTGTGTGTTGATGATTTTTCTAAACATTACTTAGGTTGAGGAAAGTCTTATTCTTTTAAGATTTTTAAGAGTCTGTATATGAAACTGAAAAATGAAAAAGATTACAAAATTGAAAGAACAATTAGAATTAGAAGTGATCATGGCAATGAACAATATTCTAATTTTCTGATTTTTGTAATAAATATAGTATTTCACATGAATTCTCTGCTTCAATAACACCTCAGCAAAATGGTGTTGTGAAAAGAAAAAATAGAACATTAAAGGAGATGACACTAGTTATGCTTAACAACAAGAGATTAACCAAAAGATTATGGGCAGAAGCTATCAACACATCTTGCTACATAATTAATCGTGTTTATTTGTGTCTGGATACCACCTATGAAATCTAGAAAGGTAAAAAACCCAACTTGAGTTATTTTTTATATTTTTCAAAGTGTATGCTATATTTTGAATGACCAAGAACGTCTTGGCAAGTTTGATTCAAAGAGTGATGGACTGTTTTTAAATTATTCTAATAATATATAGTAGAGTTTATCGTGGGTATAACATGGGAACTCAAACTATTATAGAATTTGCTAATGTGAAAGTTGATGATTTTAAGGATTTTGCATATTATTTAAAGAAAGAAGAAATCATTAAGTTGAATGATGATGCTGGACAAATAAGTGTAGTCAATGATGTTGTAATTGATTCAAATGATGTTATAATAGCAACTATTTTTGCAGAACGAATTGTAGTTGATGTGTTGAACCAATTGTCAATATTCGTGCTACAATCAAGAAAGAACCATCATGTAGGGTAAAGAAAAATCAACCTCACAACCTTATTATAGTTAACTTTGATGATAACATGGTCATAAGAAAAAGGTATGTAAACTTGGTAAACTTTACTTGTTATACTTCTCTATTCGAGCCAAAGAATGCTGAAAAGGCTTCCAATGATGAATTTTAGATTAAAACCATACAGAAAGAACTGGAATAGTTTGTAAGGAATGATGTGCAGCATTTAGTCTCTAGACTAGATAATACAAATATTATTGAGGCTAAGTGGATTTTCAAAAATTAAACTAATGAATTTCTAAATATTGTTAGAAAAAAAGCTAGACTTGTGGCTCAATGTTACACACATGTTGAGGAAAGATTTTGATGAAACATTTTCCCCTATTACTATACTAGAATCTATTCGTCTATTACTTATTATATCTTGTTTGATAGGTTTCAAATTATATCAAATAGATTTAAAGAGTGCATTTTTGTATGTATTTTTAAATGAGGAAGATTATCTTGAGCAACCCAAAGGATTTGAAGACCCCAAGTACCCTAACCATGTGTACAAACTTATAAAATGCTCTATATTATTTGAAACAAGCACCCAAAGCTTGGTTTGAGAGATTAATAATTTTTTTAGTTGATAAATGCTACAAGAGAGGGGGAGTATGAGTGATTTTGTTACTCACTCTTGTTTGCTTATGTGTGTAGGTAATGACTTTAAAATTAAATAAATGGGATGTGGACTTGGGGAATCTGCGAGGTGGTTTTTGACTATGATGAACGGTATGATCCTAGTTAAGAAGATGTTTTTCATCTACTATGCTATACTTTAAATTAAATTATTCTGTTTAATAAGTTTATAAGACTAATGTGACACCCATTTACTCGAGTCTGAAGACCCAAATAAGATGTCACTTCAAAAAGGCGATACGAAATAATAATATAAAAAAAATTTCCTTTTGACACATAACCGGAAAGCTGAATAAAAAATTTTCTTTGCTTTTTAGGATAAAATTAAACCGTTAATGCTAATAGCAAAACCAAAATATTTCTAAACCCTGAAAAATACGGTTCTTTACATAAGACCCACAACGTAAAAAAAATTAACTGTATCTCTATCAGAGTTTTAGTATTATTAAAAGGGAATAAAACTGCGAAACTAATTTGTACTGTTACCACCCTCTGCCGGTTTGCCATGTCATTGCCAAACTGTTCGGCTAGGGTTCAGGATTACTTAAACACAAGAAATAAGCAGGAGTGAGTGAAAAACACTTAGTAGGTTCCCAACATGCATGTGATAATGCAGTATAAAATGCTATTAGAAAGTCAACAATCATGAAAACCTCTTGTTCGTTTCTTTTTTAAAACAATCATCTATGCAATAACTTTTAAAAATCTTGTACGTAGGACTTTTCTCTTTGCGTAAATTTTAATTACGCTGAAGTTAGTTACCCGTCGGCAACTTTAATTTCCTAAAGTAGCACACATGCATACTTTTAAGGAAATCCTTACACATTTAATCGATTAGAGAAAACGGCATGAGTGGGGATGAAACCCGCTTGCATCCGCGTCATGCAAGTGTCGGGGATACAACCTCCATACGCACCAATACGCTCGCACGTGCGTCCATGCCAGAATCCAATCTCTCCAATTACTAGTTAGTGGGACCTCTACTAAACGATTCACAAATTTGAACATATATGCTCCATTCATTATAGGTTTAAGAGCCTAATAGATCATGACCATGTCTATACAATGCATAACTTTTAAAACGTGAGTTGACAAGAAAATAATTTCTTTTACATATAACAAAATTTCCATGATGGATTGCAATGCATGCTTATGATTATGCCATAGCTAGCAAACACCATTCCCATGTCATCAATATACATAGCTTCAAACACAATTAACTCTCATATGCGAGACAACACATGCATTGAAATACTATATATATATATATATATATATATATATATGTATATAAGTTTATCATGCAAAACCATAGGCAACAATTCATTCTAATAACTCAAGTTATTATTCACTATATGCAAATTTATCCATACACACACACACATATATATATATATATATATATTCATACAAATATATCCATGCGAATAGACCCATTTATTTTCAAAGAAACCATTTCCAAATAGCATTTTATTTGTAAAGGAAAGCAAATATAATCATACTTAACTGAAATTCCAGCAACCATACTTTATAAATAAATTGTAACCTCACTAAATCAACTAACATAAGAAACATAAAATTTTATACTTTATTAGTTTACAAAGCTAAACAAATATCAAAGTTGGTTTTAAAGAAAGTAGTCATGGAATTGATTTAAATCCAAGCCTTAAACTAGCCACATTAATGCCTTTACTTAGTTTATTAAAACCATACAAATAGCTGGTCATGTACAACTCACTTTAGTCCAAAATTTTCAGCAAGAAACAACATTTAACCTAGCTTAAAACCATATAAAAAAAAAATGGTCACAAGCAGTTACAGTTTCAGAATTTTTCATTAAAAACAGATAAACTTGTAAAAATTATAGAATCCTCAATTTAACTCCAAATGGGGAAATTCCAAAACCAAAATAACCATAACTTAATGAATTAGAAGAGAAAAATATGAATTAGAGATTAGTAAAAATTGAAGGCCCTGAAATATCACCAAACTCATGGGTTATGGTGCAGGGTTCTCCCAAAATATCTACCCGTCTAGTAATTTTTGAAACAATTTTTGCTCCCTCATTTAACTCCGATTGTAGAAATTTAAAAACGAGCATGATTAAAAGACACTCAAGTATATGAAGTAAAAATTTCAGAATTTTGGAACAAATACCCAAATGCCAGTTTTAATCCAAAATCCACAAAAATTTTAAGAATTTTCTGATTCACAGCACACATTTTCAAATCAAAACACTAGATGCAAAAGGGACCCTACCACCACACAAGATTAGGGCTTTGATTAATTTTAAAATAAAAAACCCATTTTAAATAGCCCATCTCATAAATTTTTAAGTGGTCCCAAGTAGAACCATGAAGAAAATACATAAAGAGGGCAGATCTAGGTCACAAATACACTAATATACTACAAAACACTAGCAAACACAAGTAGAATTTGGGTCCTACCTTAGATTAGTTAAAACCCTACTAAAACCCTTGAGAATGCAAGCCAGGAACGTCCCTTCAGCAGCTGGAAATATGGTCGACCTTTTCCTCCTTCCTCTTCCTTGGTGCTTTAAAGAAAACCTCTTGAATAAGCTTGAAAACTAGTCCTTTCTCCTTGCTTCATTCTCTTTCTTCTCTCCAAAACACTCTCCTCTCTCTTTCTCTTTATGGTTTATTTTCAGCCAATATGTTGGTTTTATAGTGGAAAGGTTAAGGGTTTCAAAGGGGTGGGACCAAACTAGCCCACTTTGATCCAAGTTTGACCAAATTCAAACTTGGTCTTGCATGTGGTCGCCCCCCTTTTACAAAGCAAGACCACATTAAATTCAAACTTGCCACATACATAGTCAAGGGTCAAGAAAAAAGAGTCCCAGTCATCACATTGACAGTCAAAGTGATGATGTGGCAGGGTGGACTGTTGACTTTGATCTTGACCAAAACTTTGACTTTACTATAAATGGAAACAAACACACATAATATACAGAAGATCACATATCATTCAGTCATAGTTAACCAACACCAGACCTTGACCCGACAGTCAGTGGTCCATGCGTTAACTTTGATCGAAGTTGACTTTGACCAAAAGTCAACTGTGCACAAAGTAAGCAGATATTACAACTCATCCCTCCTAAAAAGACATTTCGTCATCGAAATTAAAGGTAAGGAGTTAGAGCACTTACTCGAAAAGGGATGGATATTTGACTTTCATTTCGTCTTCCCATTCCCAAGTTGCCTCTTCGACTGCGTGGTTCGCTAGAACACCTTTACTTGTGGAATCTGTCGGTTCCGTAACATTTGCTTTTTCCGATCTAAGATCTCTATTGGTTTCTCCTCGTATGTTATGTTTTCATATACCTCCAGCGGCTCATACTTGATAATGTGCGAAGGACCATGCACATACTTCCGCAACATAAACACGTGAAAAACATTATGTACGCCAGATAACTTGGGAGGTAGAGCCAAATGATAAGCTAAAATCCCAACTCTCTCCAGTATCTCGAAAGGGCCGATGTAACGAGGACTTAACTTCCCCTTCTTACCGAAACTCATTACACCTTTCAATGGTGCAACTTTGAGAAATACTTTTTCTCCAACCTTGAACTCTAGATCTTTGCGTTAATTATTGGCATAACTATTCTACAGATCTTGTGAAATCTTCATACTTCGTCTTATCTTGTTGATGGTGTCACTGATTTTTTGTAGGATTTCAGGTCCAAGAATCTTCCTCTCACCAACCTCATCCCAATGCGATGGAGATCTGCATTTTCTTCCGTAGAAAGCTTCATACGGGACCATTCCAATAGTAGAATGATAACTGTTGTTGTAGGCGAACTCTACTAAGGGAATGTGCTTCTCCCAACTTCCTTGAAAATCCAGCATGTATGCTCTTAGCATATCTTCCAATGTCTAAATAGTCCGCTCCGATTGACCATTAGTCTGGGGATAAAAAGCGGTATTGAAATTCAACTTCGTCCCCAATGCTTTGTGTAAGCTTTTCCAGAACGATGATGTAAACCTTGGGTCTCGGTCTGATACAATGGACACTGGGATCCCATGCAGTCGTACAATCTTATCCACATACAGTTGAGCCAACTTCTCTATCGAGTAAGTCATACGTATGGGTAGAAAGTGAATTGATTTTGTAAGTCGATCCACAATCACCCAAATCGCATCGTTGCTCCGCTGAGATAAGGGTAATCCAACCACGAAATCCATGACGATATGCTCCCACTTCCACTCTGGAATCAACAACGGTCTTAGTAAACCTGATGGTCTTTAGTGCTCAATCTTAACCTGCTGACAAGTCAAGTACTGCTCCACGAACTTTGCTATGTCTCGTTTCAAACTAAACTACCATAACGTCTTAGAGACATCTCTGTACATCTTGGTAGCTCTTGGATGAACAGTGTAAGGCATACAATGGGCTTCCATTAAGATCTCCTTCTTGATTTCGTCAATATTTGGTACACACAGGTGAGTACCCAATCTTAACGTTCCATCACTAGCGAGATTAAACTCCGACTTTTTCCCTTGAATCACTTCGTCTTTGATCTTCATAAGAGTTACGTCCTTAGCTTGGCCTTCCTTTATCTTATCTATGATTGAAGGTTTAATAGAGAGTGTAGCTAGCATGAATGAATATTGACTTGGGAGTAATTTAATATCCATTCTTCTTAGATCCTCCAAGATGTGTGGTTGAGTCATGATCAAGGTTCCGCTGAAGCCTGCATACTTTCTACTCAATGCATCCGCCACTTTGTTCGCCTTACCTAGGTGATAGCTGATTGAACAATCGTAGTCCTTTACCAGCTCCAACCACCTTCTTTGTCTCATGTTCAGCTCCTTTTGGGTGAAAAAATACTTGAGACTCTTGTAGTCAGTGTAGATTTCACACTTTGCTTCGTATAGGTAATGACGTCAAATCTTCAGAGTAAACACCACTGCTGCCAGTTCTAAGTCATGTATAGGGTAGTTATGCTCATATGGCCTTAGTTAGCGCGAAGCATAAGCAACCACCTTGCCATTCTGCATGAGCACACAACCCAGACCCGTACTCGATGCGTAGTTGTAGATCACAAAATCGTCCTCGCCATTTGGTAGAGTAAGAACAGACGTTGAAATCAGCTTCTTTTTTTGTTTTATGAAACTCTCTTCACACTCCTTAGAACAAACAAATTTGCTCTCCTTCTTCAACAGCTGCATCATCGGCATAGCGATCTTTGAGAATCCTTATACAAATCTGCAGTAGTACCCAGCTAAACTCAGAAAACTTCTGACTTTTTCAAAGTTGGTTGGTCTTTTCCAGTCTTGAACCGCTGCAACTTTACTGGGATCTACTTGGATACCATTGCTCGATATCACATGGCCAAGGAAGGTGATGCTCTCTAGCCAAAACTCACACTTCTTGAACTTCGCGTACAGCTGGTTTTCATGCAACCTCTGCAGTACTAGCCT
Organism: Rhamnella rubrinervis; assembly: GCA_007844105.2. NCBI lineage: Eukaryota > Viridiplantae > Streptophyta > Magnoliopsida > Rosales > Rhamnaceae > Rhamnella > Rhamnella rubrinervis. Next base: position 11,712,978 of record CM017577.2, read on the forward strand.
CATATGCTCTTCATGCTCTTCCGCCATCTTCAAGTAAATAAGAATGTCATTGATAAACACCACAACAAACTTATCTAGGTAGTCATGAAACACTCGGTTCATCAAATCCATGAATATTGCTAGCGCGTTTGTCAATCCAAATGGCATTACTACGAACCCATAATGGCCATGTCTCGTTCGAAAAGCACTCTTCAGTCGGTCTTCTTCCTTGATCTTTAGTTGATGATAACTCGAACGTAGGTCGATCTTTGAGAAAATGTTCGCTCCTTGAAGTTGATCGAACAGGTCATTAATTCTCAGCAGTGAGTACTTATTCTTAATCGTTACTTTGTTGAGCTCACGGTAATCAATGCACAGTCGCATTGAATCATCCTTCTTTTTGATGAACAGAACTGGTGCTTCCCAGGGTGAAATATTGGATTTGATGAAACCCTTGTCTAAAACGTCTTGTAATTGCTCCTTCAGCTCCTTTAATTCAGCTGGTGCCATCCTATAGGGTGCATTTGAAATAGGCACCGATCTCAGTACCAAATCAATAGTAAACTCTATTTCTCGATCTGGTGGCAACTCCAGTAGCTCTTCAGGAAACACATCCACAAAGTTACGAACCACGTTGATGTCTTACGGATTCAGAGCTGATGGTTCCTTGTCGTAAACACTAACAAGAAATCCTTGGCAACCCTTATGTAAACACGTCAATGTTTGCAAAGCAGTTAACAACCTTGGTTGTGATCTCGGCTTCAACCCTTCAAACTCGAAACACTGGCCGCCTTCGGGGGTGAACCGTATCACCTTCTCCTTGCAATTGATGCAAGCTCTACTCTTGAACAACCAATCCATACCAAAAATCACACCGAAATCAAACATATCTAATATTATCAAATTGGTTTGCAACTTCTCGATTCCGAGATACATTTCACAGAATTTCCACATAAATGAGGCACACATACAGACTCCAGAAGGTGTAGCAACATACAAATCGTCCTTAAGACGAGTTGGTTCTAGTACTAGCTTAGACGCAAATCGTCTAGACACAAACGAATGCGTAGCACCTGAATCAAATAAAGCATAAGCATTCGAGCCATTCAAAGAGATCGTACCTACCACCATGGTAGCATTGTCTTTCTCAGCATCTTCCATTGTCAATGTAAACACCCGACCTTGAGTGGGTTGCTGCCTTTTCCCTCCCAGCTCAAGGCAATCTCATATCATGTGACCAGCGTTGCCGCACTTGAAACATGCTTCAGTCTTCTTCCAGCACTCTCTGGTATGATTCTTGCCACAGGATTGGCACTGAGGAATGCTAGGTCGACTGTCATTCCCTTTAGGCTTCTTGTTGTCAGTGTTATTGCATTTGTAGTTCCACTTCCTTCTATCAGCCTTTCTCTTATACTGGTTACTCCCACCCCAAGTCTTCCATTGAATAGAGGAGCTTTGCCCTGCAGCTTTGTTTATTTCTAGAATAGGATCCTTCACGATCAATTGAACTCACTGCAGCACCTCAGCATAGGTGGGTAGACGCAGCACTACTATGGCATTATACAGCTCTGGCCTCAGTCCTTTCTCGAACGTCTTACTTTATGTTCTTCGGTATCCACTAAATGTGGCGCGTAACGAGATAATTCGTCAAACTTTCGCTCATACTCCACTAGAGAAAGGTTGCCTTGAGTCAAACGTAAGAATTCAGCCTCCTTCTCATCTCGCTTCATGATGGAAAAGTACTTTTCTAGAAACAACTCCTTGAACTGGGCCCACAACATAGGGCTTTCTTCGAGATTATAGGACCGTTTGACCATATCCACCAATGGCTAGCACCCTTCTAGGACTCGGTGCACTCCATTAGAGTAAAGATTTTCTCCAGATCACGGATCCAATCTTCAACCACCAATGGGTTGGTAAAGCCCTCAAACACTGGAGGATGGAATCGCTTGAACTGCTCAACAACTCCACTAATCCCGCTAGATTGTTATGATCTTTGACCCACTAGGCCTGCCAAAGCCTCAACCAACTGACTAGCCATGTTTGCCGCGTTGTTCTCATTAGTGTCGTTGGCTCTTGGTCTTCCATAAGGCATCTTTGAAATAGTAGCATACCATACAATATAATTAATATAGACAAAGAGACAACCAAAAGAACACAAATATAAATATATATAGCACTTCAATTTAAAGAAGTTTATCACGAATTAGTTAAACATAGGTAACATTCAATATAGATAAGCACAATAATAGTTCAAGCACAGTCAAGTAGTCATAGATAGGCTACCACTACTACTACTAATTTAACAACTAATCTCTCTCCCTACTCGTCCTTAGAATACACCTCGGGGTCTTCCTCTTCCTCAGGATCCTCTTCTTCTTCACGATTTTCCTCAACTACAACTGTCTCCGGTGCATGTGGAATCTCGACCCCAATATGCTCCAGCTGAGTGTTTAGAGCTTCCTGCTAGCCAGGGTCATCCCGATGCTGATCCATGTACCAATGATACATAGTATAACCATGATTTATCTGGAACTGCTCCAGCTGCCATACATTTACATACTGTACTCGGTCATCCGATTGAGGCACGGCTACGGTATCCCTGCTCAAGTATCGAGCTACCTTTATCTTTTCCGATCAAGCTCCCGACGCTGCACGTCTTTGGACTCTCTGATTTCTTTACACTCATCCCCGAAGGTTGATGCTGGGGCATATGCGGATTGGTGACGAGACGGTTCTTAATGCGTCGCGACTTCTTTTTCCAGATGCTGGCGGGGTATGCGGGTTGGGCTCTCAACATCCACTTCTTCTTGGTGAAGTTTGGCCACGATGTCACTCTGGAAGGATGTCGGTTCTGGGCTCAATCTCGGCTTCTTGGAGATAGACGACTCCAACACATCATGACTTCGCTTGCGCGAAGCGCAAAAAGAAGTGCTAACTTGTTGACCCATCTCAATACAGTAAACCAAACAAACACAAGGTTAACAATAAGGCAAAACCAAATACAAGTAAAGTAATCTACCTTTGGTGTGCGAGTGGATGCTGGAGTAGGCAATTAGTACAAATTTTCAATAAACCTAGGCTCTGATACCAAAAACTGTAACACCTTTTTACCCAAGTCCGAAGACCCAAATAAAGAGATGTCACTTCAAAAAGGCGATACGAAATAATAATATAAAGAAAATTTCCTTTTGACACATAACCGGAAAACTGAATAAAAAATTTTCTTTACTCTTTAGGATAAAATTAAACCGTTAATGTTAATAGGAAAACCAAAATATTTCTAAACCCCAAAAAACACGATTCTTTACACAAGACCCACAACATAAAGAAATTTAACTATATCTCTATCAGAGTTTTAGTATTATTAATCAGAAATAAAATTGTGAAACTAATTTGTACTGTTGCCACCTTCCGCCGGTCCGCCACGTCATTGCCAAACTGTTCGGTTAGGGTTCAGGATTACCTAAACACAAGAAACAAGCAGGAGTGAGTGAAAAACACTCAGTAAGTTCCCAACATGCATGTTATAATGCAGTATAAACTGCTATTAGAAAGTCAACAATCATGAAAACCTCTTGTTCGTTTCTCTTTCAAAACAACCATCTATGCAATAACTTTTAAAAACTCTTGTACGTAGGACTTTTCTCTTTGAGTAAATTTTAATTACGCTAGAGCTAGTTACCCGTCGACAACTCTAATTTGTTAAAGCAGCACACATGCATACTTTCAAGGAAATCCTTACACATTTAATCGATTAGAAGAAACGGCATGAGTGGGGATGAAACCCGTTTGCATCCGCATCATGCAAGTGCTGGGGTTATAACATCCACACGCACCAATACGCTCGCATGTGCGCGCATGTGAGAATCCAATCTCTTCACTTACTAGTTAGTGGGACCTCTAGTAAACGATTCATAAACTTGAACACATATGCTCCATTCATTATACCTTTAAATCCTACGAGTGTATGACCATGTCTATACAATACATAACTTTTAAAACGTGAGTTGACAAGAAAATAATTTCTCTTGCGTATAATAAAATTTCCATGATAGATTGCAATGCATGATTATGCTTATGCTTATGCCATAGTTCGCAAACACCATTCCCATGTCATCAATATACATAGCTTCAAACACAATTAACTCTCATATGCGAGACAACACATGCATTTAAATATTTATATATATATATATAAATAAGTTTATCATGCAAAACCATAGGTATCAATTCATTCTAATAACTCAAGTTATTATTTACTATATACAAATCTATCCATGTACACACACACACACACACATATATATATATATATAGATTCATATAAATATATACATGTGAATAGACCCATTTATTTCCAAAGAAACCATTTCCAAATAGCATTCTCTTTGTAAAGGAAAGCAAATATAATCATACTTAACTCAAATTCCAGCAATCATACTTTATAAATAAATTGTAACCTCACTAAATTAATCAACATAAGAAGCATAAAATTTCATACTTTATTAATTTACAAAGTTAAACAAATATCAAAGTTGGTTTTAGACAAAGTAGTCATGGAATTGATTTAAATCCAAACCCTAAATTAGTCACATTAATGCCTTTACTTAGTTTATTAAAATCATACAAATAGCTGGTCATGTACAGCTCACTTTAGTCCAAAATTTTCAATAAGAAATAACATTTAACCTAGCTTAAAACCATATACAAAAAAAAAATGGTCACAAGCAGTTATAGTTTCATAGTTTTCTAGCAAACACAGATAAACTTGTAAAAATTATAGAATCCCCAATTTTACTCCAAATGGGGAAATTCCAAAACCAAAATAACCATAACTTAATGAATTAAAAGAGAAAAATGTGAATTGAAAATTAGTAAAAATCAAAGGCCCTAAAATATCACCAAACACATGGGTTATGGTGCAGGGTTTTCTTAAAATATCTACTCGTCCAGTAATTTTGAAACAATTCTTTCTCCCTCATCTGAACTCCGATTGCAAAAATTAAAAAACGAGCATGATCACAAGACACTCAAGTATATGCAATAAAAATTCAAAATTTTTGGACAAATACCCAAATGCCAGTTTTAATCCAAAGTTCATGAAAATTTTAAGAATTTCCTGATTCACAGCACACATTTTCAAATCAAAACACTAGATGCAAAAGGGACCCTACCACCACACAAGATTAGGGCTTTGATTAACTTTAAAAAAAAACCCATTTTAAATAGCCCATCTCATAAATTTTTAAGTGGTCCCAAGTAGATCCATGAAGAAAATACATAAAGAGGGTAGATCGGGGTCACAAACACACTAATATACTACCAAACACTAGCAAACACAAGTAGAGTTTGGGTCCTACCTTAGATTAGTTAAAACCCCACTAAAACCCTTGAGAATGCAAGCCAGGAACGTCCCTCCAGCAGCTGGAAATATGGTCGGCCTTTTCCTCCTTCCTCGTCCTTGGTGCTTTAAAGAAAACCTCTTGAATAAGCTTGAAAACTAGTCCTTTCTCCTTGCCTCATTCTCCTTCTTCTCTCCAAAACACTCTCCTCTCTCTTTCTCTCTATAGTGGACGGCAACACTAGGAAGATAGAGTTTATTTTCAGCCAACATGTTGCTTTTATAGTGGAAGGGTTAAGGGTTTCAAAGGGGTAGGGCCAAACTAGTCCACTTTGACCCAAGCTTGACCAAATTCAAACTTGGTCTTGCATGTGGTCCCCCTCTTTTACCAAGCAAGACCATAATAAACTCAAACCTGCCACATACAGTCAAGGGTCAAGAAAAAAGAGTCTCAGTCATCATACTGCCAGTCAAAGTGATGATGTGGCAAGGTGGACTGTTGACTGTTGACTTTGACTTTGATCAAAATTTTAACTTTACTATAAAAGAAAACAAACACACATAATACACAGAAGATCACACACCACTCAGCCCCAGTCAACTAACACCAGACCTTAACCCGACAGTCAGTGGTCCATGCATTGACGAAGTTGACTTTTAGCAAAGTTGTGCATAAAGTAAGCAGATATTACAACTAAGATATTTTGTTAAGCTCTCTTTACATATGAATTATAATTTTGAAATATTATTATTATTATGTTAATTTTAAAATTAGTACTATTATTTTTAATAATCTATTATTATTAACTAAATAGTGTGTGAATCCAAAATAAAGAGGAAAAAAAGATTAAAAAAATTGGTCTTATTTTTATGATATTCGTAATGTTAGTAGCATCTACTAGATCAAGCCTGTGAAATTCGGTTAGGGGGTGTTACATGTACATTTGTACATCCCTTGCCCAGCTATGAGCAGTGCTGTTAGCAAACTTGCTCATGATTTGGAACAATTATTCAATATAATTGTAAACAACTGGGCCGTTAGAAGATAAGGATGCTTCAATAGTTTTCTCATCCTTCTAGTGCTTGGTATGTAAAGTGGCCCAAACGCTCATCTGCTTGGTTTACTTGAAAATCAATAAATCTACATTGGTTGGTCTAGGTCTTGTGAATGTGAACTATAAATTTTGATGTGGAATTGAAATGGTATCGATGTTTCCTGTAAAATCTAAAGTTGCATACGAAGTTGACAAAGAAAGTTTATAAAAGTAATTCAAAATCTATGAAAGTCATTAAAAAAAATTTACAAATGTCACTCAAAGTCATTCATACTTTTATAAAATTTACAAATATTAATAAAAACTCTATAAAAGTTTGTCATTTAAAAAAATGTCTATAAAAGTCTTTTAAAGTTTTAATTGAATACATCCCCCTAAGAGACGTCACTTACAAATAAATATATGTATACTTTAGGCAATACATAAAATGCATTTTTTTTTTCTTTTCCTTGTTAGATAATTTACTATATATTACAATTTCCTTTATTTTGGATTTTTAACAAAATGATTACAATTCAAAGGTCACATGTACCACAAGTTTTGACCATGATTATGAGCATAACACATAAAAGTTAAATTTTACATGAAGTAGGAATTTTTATTTAACTTGTAGCCTCTTTGCATATTAAAAGTGTGCATGTGTTTCAATCTCACTTGTAGCATAACACATCAAGTATTTTAATCTAACATATGACTTACATAGTTTGTCATAATCAAACTCAAATATTTATTTAGCGTGTTTTTAAAATACCAACTATATACAACGTACCATTCATAGTCCATTGTACATTACTATCTTTATGTATGCACTGGTTAGTAGCAAATTACTTCAACTACACATTCTAGTTCTTAACAAAAAAAAAAAATGCATAACCACTTACTTTCTTTAATCATCAATTTCACACTACCATAATAGCAATGATAAAAATAACTATTTCCATCCAAAAGTAAAAGCCCAAATCAAAGTTGAGGTTGAGAAATTACTAGCGTCCAGATTCTTCAAGCCAATACAACATCCAACACTGTTGTCCAATATTGTTTACATAACATGGAAATGCTCATCAACTTAACTTTTGGACAAGAAATGCTATATTTCATAAATTTATTTAGCATACACAACTATATCAAAATGTCATAAGGAGACACAGAAAAGGCTATTTCTATGACTTCATTCAGCAATGTATACTATATCATTCTGACATTGAGTCTCAATAACACTGGAGCTACGCACCAATGAGCTATGACTACTGTATTACATGACATAAAGGGAAGAGAAACGAAAACTTATGTTGATGATTTTTTCCCAAGGCCTAGTATGTGTGAGGGGCATTAGGATGTCTAAAGGAGAGTATATAAAATGTATCATATGTACAAACTGAAGTTGAACCTTAAAAGTATGCTTTTAGGGTGTCATTCGTCAAGTTCCTAGGCTTCTATATGCACCAACTAAAATCAATGTGGATATGGACAAAATGCAAGCAATTATATCTTCCCCAACTCCAAAAAGTCAAAAGTAGTTAAAAGAGTTTACTAGGAAAATTTTCCTTTATATGATGTTTCACTTTTAAGCTATCGGTACTTATCACCGCTTTACTCCACTTTTGAAAAAAGGAGTTAAGTTTGAATAGACCAAATAGTATGAACAAGCCTGCAAGAAGGTGTAGCAAGTAATCCCTCAAATACCTACCATGTGTTGGACTGCCTTCAAGGATTTACCTTGATTACTTGCGTATGACAGTTGGAACTTTATTATCTTTAAAGGATATTGCTGGTCAAGAGTAGCCCATGTACTATGTGAGGAGCCAATTGAATGGAGTAGAAACACAATACCTTGAGGTTGAGTTTTCTTATATAGCATAGGTATATTAAAGGCTTTGCCATTACTTCCTAATGTGTAGATTACATCTTATGGTGAAGACTAATCTCATCCATGACTTACCTAGCAATCCTATCTTGTCTGGAAGGTTAGCAAGATGATCTTTGCAATTCTCAAAGTTTGACATCACTTTTGTAACACTGATAGTGATTAGAGGTCACGCTGTTATAAATTTGTTCACCTTATTTTTGAATGAAGAGGAATTTCCTATTACTGATGAAGTGTCTGGATAACTACTAGAAGCTATACATATTGCAACAACCTAAAATTGTTGAAAGCTCTACTTTGATGGTTCATCTACAATAATTTTTGGTGGAGTTATTGTAGTGTTAACTAATCCAGTATGATAAGCCACAACCATTTCATTTCAATTCACCTTTGCTTGTATAATAATTTTGCAAATTATGAAGTGCTCTTGTTTGGGCTGATAATAGTACAATTGCTGGGAGTAAAAGGAATCAAGATTATTGGAGCTTCAGAGTTCGTTAGCAATCAAGTTAATGGAAGCTTTGTAGTCAAAGAGCTCATACTAGCTTCGTATAGATCCTTGCCTACTAATTACTCCATATATTCAAAGAATTTAAGATGAGCCACATGTCCAAGTCTAGCAATCATTATGCCGATGCTCTTACCATGCTTGGCTTAAGTCTAGTGTTTGATGAAGATGCAACTACAATAGTTGTAGTCAAGAGAAGCATTCCTCTAACAGAGACATTATTAAAGGAAGGCAATCAAGAAGTGGACCCTAAAGATTGGAGACGATTCATATTTGAAGCATTGTCCACGTCTTATCAAACATTGAATTTTTAAAGTTCGTAAGGAATTTTTTTTTCCTGTAGAAAATCTTTATAAATGGTTGTAGAGAAGATTTTTTGGTTAAGTGCATCAGTGATAAAGTTAAAAAGTTATTGTTGAGGTCTATAACTCATCTTGTAGTATTGAAAGCATGGTGCACTTAAGTAGAAAAATACAGTGGAAGGGATATTATTAGTCGAACATGAAATGACAAACTAATTCCTACAAGCATTATGTTCAAAGTGTCCGGTTTTCATACAAAGAGAAGAGATATTCATGGTCTCCACTTGTGTCTATTGGTGCTTGTCGTATCTCGATTTCCTCCTTAATGGAACATTACCAAGGAGCATAAAGAGGCATTTAACCTCAAGACAATAGCAAAGAGATATCTTGTCAAAGAAGAAATGTTGTTTTGTAAGGGCTTCAACAAAGAACCTTGGAGAGGTATAGGGAAAGAAGAAAATGAGAAAATATTGCTAGAAGTTCATGCTGGAGAATGTGGAGAGCAACAAGGCAAAAAGAAGCTATACTCTAACTGTTAACCCTCAGATTTTACTAGTTTACCATGAAATAAAAGATACATCAACTTCTATGAAAAATAAAAAATGCAAAGTATGTCAATTGCATTCTATACTTGATCATAAACATGTTGTAGCTTTGCAGGACATGAAGACCCTATGGCCATTTCTTACTTGGTTGAATTTTATCAATCCCATTCATCCAACAATAGAAGGATACATTTCGATAATCACAGCAAAACTAAGTATTTTAGAGAGTAGGTTGAGGCTATACTAATATAAAAGGCCATAGGAGCTACTATATTATTTTATTCGTAAATACATCATGAGAAAATATGGAATTTCCTATAAGATAATTAGCGACGATGATACCCTTTTGTCAACAAGCAAGGGGTGGCAATTCTAGAAGGATATGGCATCAAGTACCAACGCTCAACATCTTACTATCCTTAAGGGAACAATCAAGCCATTGTGACATTCAAAACTCTCATATGTATTCTTAGCAAAATGATGCACAAATACGCTAGGGGCTAGACCTTTCACCCCATTGAATGCATTATGGGTATGCATAATTTCATTAAGGGCTAATCATAGGATTCTCACATATGTTAGTTTATGGTGCTTAAGCAATCTCTCTAGCCAAAATGATTATGTTGTCATCCAGGATCCTTCTGGTCAACAAGGTCGAATTAGACTCCAAGTTATGTGGATACATTCGTACGAGGGACTTGAAGGCTATTTATGAGAAAAGGCAGCAAGCTTATTATAATATTGCTGCTTACCAAAAGAAAGTGATGAAGGTTTACAATATAGTTATATGAACTCAGTGGATACAAAAAGGAGATCTTATGCTTAAACTAATAGACTTAATTCTCCTCCCTCCAATTCTTATCCTCATTAAAAATGACAGTTAGTAGTGAAAGAAGTTCATCTCAACAACTAATATTGGCTTAAATTATAGCAATAGTTACCTTATATGACCTTATCAATAGGAGATGGCTCAAGCTTTACTACTCTTGAGGCTATGTGCACAGTTGTATTCTCCAAAACCTTATTACGGAAACCTCGGCAAGTCAAAACTCTCGCCCTCTGCAACCCTCTTTTTGTCCCAGTTGCCCAATTGGGTTGCTGGGTTCGTGTGAATTGAGGTCATCACGGATCACAGGAGTGGTACTGGCGTTGTGGATCCAACACTGCAGATGCTGGGTTTCAGTGTGTGTTGCTCGTAGCTTCAGCGCAGGCCCGCAAATCTATTGTGCTCACGAGGTTAAAGCAGGTCCAATCGAAGTCTGTCGTCGCCAAGCTGTGTTCGTGGGCCACGAAAATTGGCACTTGGATTGCACTTTTTGTGGTTTTGGACTATGCTACTTCGTCGAACTGAACCTGACTCAGGGATTTGGTAAATCATGAATTTTGTGAGTTGGTTTTTCTTCCCGGGTCGGGCGGCTCATCTTTTGAGCTTCTACGTGGTGCAATAACTGATATCATTGAAACCGGATCGGATTGTATATTCGATGACATCGTGTTTGTTTTGGTGAAAACAATTATTGGATCTCTATGTTCTGTATTTGGGATTTTGGTATCATTTGATGATTCTGATATATTTTGGAGCTGTGACATTATTGTGTGGACTACTTACTGTTGTGGTGGTACTTTACTGAAATCCTGATATCCTTCAATTGTGCTGAACCTATTTTGTAAATTCAATTGTGCTGGAACTGGATTGTAAATCAATTGTGTTGGATTTGGATTCTTTTTTCTAATTATGTTGATTTTGTTTTGGGGCTTCTATTATGGCCCCTTTTACTCTAGATTGGAAATGTTTGATTGGGATGGAAGAGGAAAACGAAGACAATGCTACACAGAATGGTAAACATCCCGTTGATAGTATCCCAAATGAGGCAGTATATGCGTGGCTCTCTAAAGCGCGCCTCTTATAATCGCGGCCTTTCTTTGAGTGGTCGCTGGTAGTACTGTAGGAGGAAATGTAATAATGTCTATGGGCATTCAAAAACAAGCCAGTGGCGGTGCTTACACAATTCCATCCAACAATTAGAATGTACCCATTCAGAAGGAAATTTTATCTCAATTTGGGTTGATGATGTTGCTTATAAGGAACGTATCGCCTATTGCCAATATTCCTTGATTACTCAAGTCGTGTTCTCCAAAGGAGAAAAACCATGGAAGCAAGATGAATTATAGTTGAAACTCCAAAGTATATGGAAACTGAAAAAATGAAAACTAATTTACTTAGGGCGGGGGTACTACCAAGTTATTTTATTTACCATGGAGGATCGTAAAAAAGTATAGTCTTATGGATCACTGAATTTGAAACCGAGGATTGTCCGCCTACAAGCTTGGGTTAAAAATTTCAATCTGCCGATGCAGAAATCCACGTATACTCAGGTTTGAGTGAGATTTTACAATCTAAGTTGGGAATATTGGCATCCTCAGATTATATCAGATCTTGTGAGAGGCATTGAGGTTCCTTTGAAAATCGATAATGCAACTTTATCAAGCAATTTTTGCCACTTCGCTTGGGTTCTCGTGGATGTGGATTTGACAAGTTTCATTTCTGAAACTCTATTATTGGAAACCGAAGATTCATGCATTGAGGTTCAACTATTTCTTGAAAACTATCCAGAATTTTATAACAATTGCCAAAGTATCGGCCACTCAATAACCATATATAATATGGTGCAAAGACAGATTTCTCATGTGACGAAACCTTCAGAAAAGGGTCAGGATTAAATAAAACAAAGTACTCATATCTATAGACCCAAACCCCCTATTTCTAATCCTCCGACGGATTCAGTTCAGGTTCCTCAATCGATTGTGGTTGATACTAGGATAGCGGCTACAGATTCAGAGGTGGATCATGCAGCTTAGGACAACACTATGGGAAAGGGTGTTCAAACAGTTCCTTCAGAAATGGGTGTGGTTCATCGTTCGGATACTGTCATAGCTTTGAATGATACTTTTGATAATTTAGATGATGAGTTACCCTTAGAGGAAGACAGGGTTCTCAAGGATCTTTTAGGCGGGCAGGTCCTACATCTAGAGGGGTCCACCTCAGCGGGTCAGAACAATAAGGATAAATTCATGAATCTCTACAACCCAGTTGTGGCTTTTAACGCGGCACAACAAAATTTGGACTTGGTCGCCTCAGACCAGTCAGTTTCAAAAGAAAGCCGGGTCGACCAACAAAATTAGAACATGCTAAAAGGCGTCAGGAGCAACCAACAATAGGATCGATCAAGCCCGCAACTCAAACCACTAGGTATGGTACCCAATGAATATTTTATATTGGAACTGCAGGGGCTTCGGTAATTCAAATACCCAAAGGGTTTTGTATGAATTTTGTCATCGTCATAACCCCACTTTATTATACTTGGTGGAGCCTATGGTCGCATTCAATACGATTCCAAACTCCTTTTGGTCTTCATTACATATGGATTTCATTTCTGCTAATAGTTCAGCTGTTTTGCCCACCATATGGATTTTTGCTTCTCGTTCTTTGAAAGATGCTAGAATTTTAATCAGTGAAAAGTAAATTATCTCTGTGGATATTCCAAGGGTTGGAGGTCGACAGATGCTTTCTTTTATGTATGGGAGTGTCCTTCAGCGCGCTGAAAAAAACTTTGGGCAAACTTGAAAAATTTTACTGACTCTATTGATCACCCATGGGCAATTTTTGAAGACTTTAATGCCATTTTGGGCACGCACGAGAGGTCTAGTGGTGGTCCTCCAATCTACTCTTCCTGTTCTGACTTTCAGGCGACGATGAAGGCTACATGTTTGTTACCTATTAATACGCATTGAACCTTCTTCAATTGGGGTCGACGAGGGACCTATATGTATATTCAAAGCAAATTGGACAGGTCTTTCTGCACTAATTCTTGCTTGGAGGTTTGGAATTCCATTTCTTATTATACTTTAGCCAAGTAGCATTCCGATCATCATCCGTTGCTTTTTAGTCTTTCTAAGTTTAGTAACGTGAGCCCGCATCCGTTTCGATTTCAGTCTATGTGCCTGCTTAATAAGGACTTCAAATCCTTTGTTCAGAAAATTTAAGCTGAGGAGGTTCTGGATAGTCCATTCCATTGGGTTATTGTGAAATTGAAAAAAGTAAAGTATGCTCTTCAGGGTTGGAATAAGGATGCTTTATGTGATATTCATGCCAAAATCACTTTGGCTCAGGAGAAATTTTACGGCAAGCACCATTATAGAACGTAGGGTTCATCGAGGAGAGATAATGGTAGGGCTCGTGTTTTGCTTGATGAGGCTCTCCTCTTCAGTGAAACTATGCTTCGGGATCAGTGTCGTGTTAAATGGTTGAAAAAGGGCGATCGTAACTCCAAATTCTTTCATTCGCTTCTTGGGGTCCGCAAATCTCAACGTCCTTTATCTTTTTTATCGATACAAGGGGTTAATATTTCAGATGAGGTGACTATCAGGAGCCATATTGTGGATTATTATATATCTTTATTTTCAGACGATGAGACTTTCAATACTGATCTCTCTATCCTAGATGGGATCATCCCAAACTTAGTGACAGCAGATGATAACTTGCTCTTAACCGGTTTATCGACTTTTGAGGAGATTAAACAGGCTGTGTTCAACTTGGACCCGACTAACGCCCCTGACCTTGATGGTTTTTTAGTCAAACTTGCTGGGATTTTATTCATTCTGATACAAAGGATGCGAAACATTCCTTTTTCCTTTCGGGAGCTATTCATCCGGGTCTCAATTCTAATTTCATGGTGCTTCTACTGAAAGTACAAGGCGCGGACTCGGTGGACAAATTTCGTCCTATCATGTTGGAAAACTTCCTTTTCAAAGTGGTTTCAAAGATTTTAGCTGATCAGCTTGCGGAGATCACTTCCAAAATTATTTTTGATAATCAATTTGGTTTCATTCGAGGCAGAACGTGGAGGACGACATTGCGATTGCTTCAGATTGTGTCAACCATCTTGACAGTAAAGTATTTGGAGGTAATGTGGCTTTAAAGTTAGATATTCGTAAGGCTTTCGACTTGATTAGTTAGGATTTCCTATTGGCAGTCTTAGACATGTTTGACTTCTGTACTAAATTTTGCTTGTGGACAAAATCTATTCTTAGCTCAGCAAAGATTTCGGTTTTGATTAATGGGGTTCCAGAGGGTTATTTTGGTTGCTCGCAAGAGGTTTGGCAAGGTGAGCTCCGCTATCTCTTTTGTTATTTGGCATTGCCAAAGATTTTTTGAGTAAGTTCTTGTCTCGGATGGTCTCACAGGATTCTCTCCTGTCGATTTTCTCCCCAAGGAATTTCTCTTCTCCAACTCATCTTTTATATGCCGATGATGTGTTTATGTTTTGTAGAGGGACTTATCAGAATTTGAATGGTGTTTTTGATGCTCTGCACCTCTATGAATCTTTATCAGGTCAGATAGTCAATTTAGACAAATCTCATATCTACTTTGGTTCTGGTGTCTCTCACTTGCGTCGGACCAATATTTTAGAAGATTTTGGGACCAAGGCTGGGTCTCTCCCCTTTATTTATCTTGGGGTCCCTCTTTTTAAAGGAAATCCTACTCAGACCATTCTTCGCCCCATCGCAGATTGCATTTTGGAGCAATTAGCCACATGAAAAGGTCGCACTCTTTTGTTAGTAAGTCAATTGTGCTTGATAAATTCAATGATTACCTCCAAGTTTGTACACACTTTTATGGTCTACAAATGGCCTGTGGGTTTGCTTAAGTGTCTTAATAGGGCTATTCGGAACTTCTTATGGACCGGATCTCTATTGATTAGGAAATCTGTTTCAGTTGCTTGGTCTGTCTATTGCCGACCTACTAAATAGAGGGTTTAGGTCTCAAAAATCTAATCACTTTCAATAAACAAGGACTCCTTCATTTTTCAATTTCTTCGGGTGTGTTTTTTAGGGAAGCTAAACCCTTTGTATTATGTCGCTTCTTCGATCTGGCCTCCTCTGAGACAGCTCTATCTTACTCTTTCAAGGAAGGCGATTTGGATCGTCGGGGTTCATTTTAGAGTTTGTTTTTGGGTCGACAACTGGCTGGGGATAGGTATTATTAAGTTACTAAAGAACTCTGGAGACTTATATGACCTTAGCATTTTGGTTGGTGATTTGGTCGATCCTGATGGCGTTTGGAACCTTCCGACAAGTTTCCGTGTGACATTTCCATAGTTGACTGCGTGTATTGAGGAAGTGGCGATTGCGATAGACAGGACGGATGAGAGAGCTTGGGTTCATGCAGTCTCAGACACCATTTTTTGTCGAGATATTTATCTTTGATTATCTACGATGGCTTCACCTCCGATGTGGGTTAGATATTTATGGAAGACTTTTATTCCTCCCGCTCGCTCGGTTTTCGCTTGGCGTCTTCTTCTGGGTATCCCTACCGATGACATTTTGATTAGTAGGGGTTTTTTTATGGCTTCTAAATACAGAATTTGTAGTAAAGATATAGAAACTATTTCTTATCTTTTTTTGACTTGCCCTTAGCTGCTGCCATTTGAGATTGCCTGGGGGTTACTTTCGGGACTGGTTTAGATGCATCGGGTTTAATGGCTTTTATGTTTGAGAAGACTATGGCAGTCTTATTGAGCTCTCAGGTTTTTAATTTATGAACCACCGCTATTGTGAGTGTTTTCTCTGTTATCTAGTTTGTTTAGAATCAAGGGCAGTTTGGTAATGTTTTCACACCATTAGCTCGCACTCTGGCTTTCATTTGGGCTTCGATAAGGGAGGCGAATGCTATTAAAAAAGGGATGATGCATAATTCAATTGGCGATCTTTTGGTCTTCAGACGTGTAGGGTTACTGGTACGGTTCCTCGGGCTTCTCAGATTATTCCTGTAGTTTGATCTCCTTCGCCGATTAGGTGGTTGAAGGTTAATATTGATGGTGCAGTTGACGGTTGTCTGGGTCCGGGCGGATGGTGGTTATTTCGTCACTAGTAGGGGTTTCATTAAAGGTAGCTTTGTTATCCCTTTGAATTCTTGTTATGCCTTTGAGAGTGAGCTTTTGGGTGCTATTATTACCATTGAGTGTGCTAGAGACTTCAGATGAGACCATTTATGGTTGGAGTGCGACTCAACTTATGTCGCCAACTTACTTATCCGTCGTGACATCAAGGTTCCTTGGGCTTACAAAGTAAGATGGATGAACTGCCTTAGTCATATTTCCAGCATATAGTTTCGGGTTTCACATATCTTCAGAGAGGGAAATACAGTTGCGGATGCTCTTTCGAAGCTTATTGTCACTTCTTCAAGAGCGCTATGGTGGTGGAGCCTTCTAGACTCTTGTTGTCCAATGCATTATAGGAATCTTAATGGTTTTGAAAACTATAGGTTTAAAAAGTAGTTTGCTTGTACTTTTGTTGCCCCGGTACTCTTTTTCCTAGATTTAGATTTTCCCTATTTGGGGTTTTTTCTCGTTTTAGGTTTTAATGAGGCCGACAACGGTCATTGTTTCAGTTTTCTTCTATAACTTTGTAACTGTTCTTTCGTTTCAGATTGTTATATATGTTGTAACTCATGTAACTGATGTATACTCTTTTTATTTAATAAATTTATTTACTTGCTCGGTGTGGGTTTGGAGGGGTGTCAACCTAGTTAGGATATCTTTACTCGGGGATAGAGGGGTACCAACCTAATTGGGATATCTCTATCCGTCTATCCAACAAGTAACCTTTTCTAATCATTATTATTATTATTATTATTATTATTTCGTTTTCGATTTTTTCATATGCTGTAACTTATGTATACGTTGTTGGATTTCAGATTTTTATATTTGTTATAACTTTTGTAACTAATGTATGCTTTTTTAACTTAATAAAATTTATTGCTGGCTCGGTGTGGGATTGGAGGAGTGCTAATCTATTTGGGATGTCTCCCCCGGAGCAAGAGGGGTACCAACTTAATTGAGATGTTTCTTCCCGTCTATCCGATAAGTAGCCTCTTCTGATTATTATTATTATTTAATGTTAGTTTCCTTTATAGAAAGCATCAACATAAATGTGATTGAATCTAGTCTAAAAAAATTATGAACGCCCACAATAGCTCTTGTAATTGCTCCAGTGTTTATATTTTATGTTTATGCTAGCTCCAATATTTATAATATCAACCAATCAGACCCTAAAATAACAATGGAAATCTTTGAGTTTCTTGTTTCTGTTTCTTTCATCTTCAGTTTCTAAAATTTCTTCACTCTTAGAAAGCAAAGTAATATATAAGAATATCAAATTTCGTGATACATGTAAGTAATTTTTTACATTTACTGGAACTTAAAAACATGAAAGAAAATATAATGTACAGATATAGAAATATTTTCATACTTGGCTGCTTATAAATTGAGATTGAAAATTAAAATTCTTTTATAAACAACAGATTGTTACAAAGCAAAAATAATGAGTTGCCCCTCTATGCCTCCAAGTAAATTTTATTTTATAATGTGAAATGCGTATTTTGAACTAATTATTAGTTCACTTATTATTTTCTATGATTTGATCTACTTTTAGCAATTTTCAGAGGACTTTACAAGCATTTAAGTAGAGTCTTATTACAAAACATATCAATGAGCAACAATCGGTAATTACATTCTACCAAAAAAAAAAAAACAATCGGTAATTACAATGTTGAAATAGTGAGAAATCACATACTAGGTTATGTTTATGTTAATGGTTGCACCATTTTTGCACTGAGCATCACCAACATATAAACAAAATAATACCGAACTAAATAATTTCAAGATCTTTTATATTAATTTTTTTAAAAAAAAATTTATTTGTAACATTAAAGACATTTATGTTTGTACAAAAGTTAAAAATATCATCAACATACAAATAAAGAATTACATATGCATTTTTTTAACAATTTAATATAAACACATTTACCACCGTCATTATTTACAAAACCATTAAAAAATATCACACTATCAAATTTTCCATGCATTATTTTGGTGTTTTTTTAAATTATAAAGCTATTTAATTAATTCTCAAACTTTCTCTTTTGACCAGGAATAATAAAAATAAATCTAATTATTTATTTCACTGTTTATAAAAACGGTTTTAACATTCATCCGAATGAATTTCTAATTTATAAATAGGATATCAGCTCTGTTAGTACCTAAACTATACTCATATTCACAACATAATTTAGCTTTTTTAGCACTTGAAACATTTAAGACCCAATCCTATATTTTCTTTTAATTTTTCATATCTTCTTTTTGTTTTCTTAGAAAAGATTATAGTTGTTTGACATTGTTTAATGTATAACAAAATATAAATTTTTAATTTCATTTTTATGAATAAAAAACCAAATTAACGCGTATAACATTAAAAATATTTAATAATTTTATCCTATGCAATAAAATTGAAAATAGAGAAGATATATTGTAATTATTCAAAAAATACCAAGGCATTTCTTAAAAGATGTAGAAATTCAGGGGTGTTATTGTAAATTTACCCCCAAAAAATTAGTAATAAATAAATAAAAAATTAGAGAATTCCCAAACAATCTCACTGACTGAACCAAGATTTCCTGTATTTGGATAGACGAAGATATGCCAAAGCTAAAAACGAGTGGCTTCCAGTAACTTTCTCGCTCCCATTGAATTCCACAAATCCACCACCATGTCCCAATCAACAATCTCATCACACACTCTCACTCATGGCCAACGTAGTGTCTCTCTCTAGTTCCTCACTCTTCTTCCACTACCACTCCCACCTCACTTCAAGAAGTTTCACTGCCAGGGCCATGGCCTCCACCATCAAATCCAAAGTTGTTCCTGCGGTGATCGTCGGCGGTGGAAGGGTCGGAAGAGCGTTGCAGGACATGGGATCCGGTGATGATTTTCTGGTGAAGAGAGGGGAACCTGTGCCGCTTGATTACAAGGGTCCAGTCTTTGTGTGCACGAGGAACGACGATCTCGAGGCTGTTCTTGAGGCCACTCCTCGGTCCAGATGGGACGGTATGTTTCATTTTCTTAGACTTTAAATGGGTGAGAGAAGAGGAAGCCATTATTTACGTACTCCCATTTTGGTGCTTTCTATTTTGGAGTGCTTGGATTGAAAACACGTCTTTTATGGAGTTAGTATTGAGATTTTTTTTCTTTTTGGTAAAGTTACTATTGAGTTTTATTTGCATGTTAAGTGGTTGTGTTTTGTTTCTTTTATAAATGGCTGAAAAAAAAAAGAAAGAAAAAGAAAAGGAAGCATGGGTATGTTTTATTTTGCAATGCTATCATATATAATGAAAGAAAAAAGAATTTGATAATGCTTAGCTGTACTTGTGCTAAATTTTCATTGAATTTGGAAGTTTAATTTAGTTTGCCAAAGTTTTGATTGTAAGGGAGCAAGAAAGTTTAATATCAAGCAACTCTATTATTTTGGTTTTGTACCACGTTTTGTAATTACTAAATTAAAGGAAGGTTGATGAATGTGACTAACCTGCAAAATCTGATATTGCACATGGACCTGCTTAGCTATGTGTGACAAATCATCATAGATGAATTAGGTACATGACTTAAAATTTTCACCCTTGAGTCCTCTCTATGAAAAAACTGCAACTGAAGTCTAAATTATTTGTGTTAGTAAGATTCAGAAGAATTTAGAGATAATAGAGAAAAGTAAGGCCGTCTTTGTTACTATTCACCATTGAAATTGAACTTGCTATCTGCCTTGCCATCATCACAACTTTTTAAGATAGTGATTATTTTCTAACCCTTGAGCTTAGCTTAAAAAAGTTGCAACAATCTGCCCAAGCGTCTAACTTCGTCACAACTCATCAATAACAATGGAAAAACGGTTACAGGATATCTGCTGGCCTTTTCTTGACATTTTGATAGGAAATTGGGTATTGATCATGATTTAGTGTTTCCTTTCTTTATAATTGCATTTTCGGAGACAAATCCACACGAATAACAAGATGATTGAAGGAATCAGCCTTAAAATTGCAATAATATGATTTATTACTAGGTTTTTGCTAAGTCCTGGAGTTATACTCTTTATTGCAATTTATGACGGTTGTTGTTATTTTGCTAATGTTGTAAAGTTTGACTTGACATTACAAAGCTATGTTGAATGTGTGCAGCTGCTAATGCTTCCTAGAGTTATGTTATCATCTTTTGGAATTTGTTTATTTATGATGATTTTGATTCCATTACTTGACATTTAAGTTTAATTACTATAGATTTCACCACTTCTAATGAGATTTATTTTTTATTAAACCTTTTTTTAAATTCTTATTAATATATTTGATGTTGATTTTGTTGAAATTAGTATTAATATTATTTTTAATTAGGGGTGCTGTCTATGATCATGAGATAACCAATTATGGATTAAATATAAGTTTCCTATCATCTGCAGTAATTATCTTAATTACTTTATGTTTGAGATTTGTTGCATTTTGATTTTTCAATGGTAGGATCACCTACTGATTTCTAGTTCATATTGTTATCATAAGTGACTTGTCTGTTTCAAGTGAATTCTTTGAACCTCATTTGCATCTTCTTTTCCCTTTTTTTTTTTTTAATTTATATATATATATATATATATATATATATATATATATGTAAGAATTTCCTTGTGTTTTTTGTGCAGTTTCATTTGGTCACTTGGTACTGATTTATTTTGATAAACAAATCACTAGTTTTCTTAAAACACTTACCTTACTCTTTGTGGCATTGTACTTTCATTATTTTTCAGTATCAAACATACAACTTATCTGGGAATGTGATTAATCTAAAGTAGGAAATTCCTTCATTTTCAGTATTTAATATATTGGATTGGCTTATGGGTTTGATCTTGATCCTATGGATTTTGACAATCTAGCAGATTTGGTTTTTTTCCAGAATGGGATGCTTGAACCATGGCTTGAAAGTAAAAATCTTGGTGATGCGGATCAAGTGTTAGCATACTTCGCTGTGTCGAAGCTTGGGGAACCTCCTATTGATGGAAAGACTGATACCAATCCTGAAGGACTGACAGCGGCGTATGGTAAATGGGCATCTGCGGTAGCAGAAAGATTACATGCTGGATGCCTCTCTTGCAAGGTAAAAGCACTTGGGTATAATGTATTAGATGATAAGAAAGTTTGCATGATGCAGGATTTTTTGAATTAAGAAAATTGTTGATTATGAGTTGAACAAGTTCCTGATTTTGGAGCTATTCTTTGATGGTGGGGTAGTGTGCCTCATGGAAAACTCATTACTAGTGTTATTATTATTTATTCTTTCTTTATTTTAATTATATATATATATATATATATATATATATATATATATATATATGTGCATATACATTTTTTGGGGTGGGATGGGGTGTTGTAAACAGAGATTGTTGCTTGAATTTAGGGTGGACTTTCGCGTTTGGTAGAAATGGCCCTTGTTTTCAAAGCTTAAATACTATAAAAATTTAGGAAATTAATTTAGTTTGTATGTTTCTTATAAAACGATGTGCAATTTAATTGGAATATTTTCACATTGAATGAAATAGTTACAACTAGCTGTCATCAAATGATGTAGGTTCTCAACAAGGATGACTTTCAGAAGCAGATGCTAGAGAAACTGATATGGATTTCGGCATTCATGCTTGTGGGAGCTCGTCATCCAGGGGCAACTGTAGGAGTTGTGGAGAAAGAATACCGCTCTGAAGTAAGCTTCTTTTTATGAATAACAATTTCTTTTCAATTTAACTGTACATTCTTATTAGAGTTTAAGTGCATAAAGAGAAAGTAGAATAATAATTTGCTGTCACCATGGCAGTAGTAAAATAGGCTCCTTATCTATGCAGTGTCCACTTGTTGTCTTGCTTGCACTGCTAAAAAAATTAGTAAAGTCCAAGGTTTGAAGCTGCTTTTCTTCCTTCCATTAAAAGGATTAAAACGTTTAAATTTTTGTGTATGTTGATGAATCCTAGGTTGACTATACCTGTCATAATCTGATTTATCAAAGGGATATTTAATACTGGCAAGTTAATGTAAAGCCAAGTACCCTTTTTTTATTTATTTATTTTTAATCTTTGGGGTGATAGGAGAAAAGTTGGATCTAAACACCATTGATATTATATTTAGTTATATAGGTGTAATCGTAGCAATCTTAGCTTGGAAAGTTTGAGTTTGTATGATGTTTTTCTCATAAGATCCAATTCATTTAAAAAAAAAGAAGAAAAAGAAGAAAAGGAAAGCCATCATATTCTGCTGGTTTACTGGGTTTATGTTCTAGCAGGAAGTTTAGGTGTAGCCAAGTTTCTTGCATTGTTGCAACTAAATCCATTAGTGTTTTATTTCTTATTTTTTATTTATTTTTTCTTTTATTTAGGCAGCTTAGTTTTCCCTCTTTCAAATGACCTTGCCCATGTCATTCCCCTTGAAGCTATTGGATTACTATATACCTATTACTTTTGAGATGTGTCTCTGTCAGAAAGTCCAGGTATCTCTTTTGTTAATGTCATCAAAATATAAACGTGTGTGTACACGCGACGCTCGCATTTGAAGTGTGGTTTCTTTGATGCAAGCTTGGAATAGTGCCCCTAAGAAAGTTCGTGAAGTGACAGTTTAAGTCACATTTTGCATTGGTTAAAAAAGAGCAACTCAATGTGTTGATGTTTATGCTTTCTTTCAGGTGTCTAGCCTCATTACTGAACTTGCATCAGCAGCAGCAGCAGAAAAGAAGTTAGTATTTGAAGAAGCCTTGGTGGATAGATTATGTGCATACTCACGAGCTGTTGCACATTTTCCTACAGCTGTTAAAGAGGCAAGAGTCGCATCCAATTTTCAAATGTAATTCGTTTTAACCAAATGTGCATGACTTCATGAGCACAATGTTTACTCACTGTTGAATCTACTTTCTACTTCAGTTCAAATGGAGGAATGGTTGGTTCTATTCTCTTTCGGAGAAGGCAATCATTGAAGGAAAGCCAGACCCATGTCCCCTACATACAGCATGGCTCAAAGAATTGAAAATCGTCTAGAAAGTGAGTAATTAGGGTATGAACAGATCAGAATCTCTTGCATTTTATTTAGGGTAATCAACTGGATGTCCTAGTGATGGACTCTGTTTCTCATCGTTATTCAGTTGCATGAAAATGAACGAAGTCTTCTTTTGATCTCTATCAATTCCATTTATATAGGACATTGCTAGTCATGAAGTTAATTCTACCTCACATATTTAACATAACTTTTTAAGTTTAATAGGTTTGGTGGAAAGCTTATTAAACTCAGACAATATAAAAAGTTGGATAAAATTCTTATGTTAATTTTATTTTATTTTTTGACATCTGCGCAGAGTTTCATACATTCATAGGTGAAATCTTCAAAAAAAAATGTGAGGGAGTCCCTTTTCATTTATATATATATATTTTTTTCTGTCAAAAGATCTTATGCTAATTTGATCATTAAGATTGAAAGAAGCCTGAATATGACAATTAGGAAGTAGGACAAAATTGCTGGCCAAAATTGTAGGTAATTGGAAATGGATTAAAGCCCTCCTTTGTCAACATTTTTCTCCAAAGGCCAAAATAGTGGTTTTGTGAGGTTGTTTACGAGTCACAAATTCTTATCTTGTCCATTTCCAAACAAGTCTCTTCCTTTATCTTTCACGCCACACACTCAAACTCTTCCCCAAAATAGTTCATACATTTGGAAGTGGAAGTTTATGAAACCAAATGGTACCAACTTGTGATCCAAAACAAGTGGGTTTTGATGATTGAAATCCAACCAATTTATGCAAACTGAAACAATTGGCTGGAATTTAGATCTATGCGCTTGTGTTCAAAGTAACAAAATTCTTTTAAGAATTTTTTACTTTTAAAAATTAAAAATCAATAGATTATTTTCATACTAGAGTTTTAAATGTTCAGATTATTATGCTGAATTCTATGCAATTCTTACGTATAGTACGGAAAAAAAAAATGAAGATTGATTTATCAGCTAGAAGTCAATCGTAACAAAATATGCATTACGTTGTGATCAACTGCTGTATGGATGGATGCATTTCTAGGCTCCTCCGGCCTTGTATACGCACTTCTTTCTGGCTCAAGGCATCAGGGCACCTAGTTATGCCTATGAGATCTATACACTAATTCAAAGTAAAATTCTCTGTATGAACTTGTGGTATTCGCCACATTATGTCTTTTCAAATGTCCAAGCAAATGCACAGCAATAGTCATCTCTTTCTCAGGGGCAGAATACCGCTGCTTAGGTTTCCTCAAGTGTCGTTTGATGTGGATTGTTCTCAATGCATGGTTGCCCTATCTGTTTGAGCCATTAAATATTTTACTAAATATCAAGTAATTAATATTAAGTAATATGAAAAGAAGAGGTAAATTTGGATTGGGAGTTGGTCGTTGTTGTGCAGAAAGAAAATTGATTTATTTATAAAGAAAGTCTAAATATTCACGTGGGGTCAGTTTTGTGTTATTAAATAGGCATAGAGTTTCATGGTTGCCTATAAATTTGCGAGTAAAAAATAAAATTGTACATGCGGTATGATATTGGAGAGTCTTGTAAAAATAGATTTTGATTTAAATAAAAATTCTATTCAATGGTATTGCCGTACAGTATGATGTAGTTGTTGTGGGGGCTAATTCAGATTTGCATATGGGTAGATAATTCTTGGAATTAAAATAATATGTATTTTAAGATAATGAAGTGGATTACAAGAGTCGGTCTTTGTAATGGGAGAGCAACGTGGCCTTAGAGGAGTAATTTGAGGAGGAAGCTTGCATGGGGACCATTATTTGGAAGTTGGGACCACTATTTGTATTTGGAATATGGTTTTGGTGCTGCCGGTTTCAAGGGGTGTGGAGTTGTTTGCAAAATATATATGGACTCTTGGAGATAAAGCTTTAATTAAGAAGATTTTTTTGTAGCTTTTATCTCATTTAAATTGAAGAATTATCTCTTTGGGTGGGTGTGCAGCATCAAATAAAGGGACAACACATCCAACATGCCGAATTGCCGCCAAATTTCTTTTCATTTCATAGGTTCATGTGATTATGGGCTATTAATTGTTGTTAGTTTTTTTTCGTTAATTCATGTTTAATTATTCCTAGCATAAGTATCTTATTTTTTTTTTCCAATTGTTACTCTTATTTGGTCTTTCTTCGTTTTGGATTTTTATTTTCTCAAATACTCAAGTAATTTTTAATTTTTATTTTTTTATTGTTAGTTTCAATTGTTCATCTGTAATTTATTTATTTTCACAAATATTATCAATTTAGTTTTTATGTACTTTAAGTCCTTTTATTTTGAATCCTATATAGAATTCTTTTGTTCTCAATTTTTATTTACAATTGTCTGTTTTAATTTATTTCTTTTATTATTATATTTTATTTCAAATTAATTTCTGATTTGGAATTGGCACACCCTGCATATTCAAAGAGACTGCTAATATACGCATATATAATTTTGGTACACTTGCTGAGGCCTCTTTTTACTGAAATTTTTTCTAACAAAATGGTTGAAACAAAATTGGGGACAAACACAAACAAGTTCGGTATTACCAATGATGCGGCAGACAAGAAAATTGTTGAGACTGTAGATACTGAGGGGTTACTGTGAGATCTTATTATGGAATCGGCAGACAAACAAAAGGACGCGCTTTAAGATATTGCTGAATTCCAAAGAAAATCATTCCAAGAGCAGCGTGAGATGAATCAGTCCATTAGGCAATTGATGAGCATGATCAACATCCATTTTTAGACTAGCCAAACTATTGCAAGTGTATCCAATATGGCAACTACGGCTCTTATCCTCCCTATTGGAGCCACATACGTTCAAGGCGCCGAACTAGTTCATATGACCAGTACCGCAACCACTATCACTGCAAAAAAAGTGGGATTTAGCAACAAGCCAATTATGTAGCTGAATGTCTTTTTTCGTAACTATAACTTAATAAGTTACCAAAAATGCTCGTGACAAGCTCGTGACTGAAGGACCGTAGTAGAATGTTAAAAGTAATGAAAAAAAAAATTCATGACTAAACAGTCACGTTTTGTTACGAGAGACTTGTCGTAGTTAATATTATGACATTCAGTTACGAAGTAATATGTAGCAAATTATGTTTTTTTTCATGACAAATTTAACATGTTCGTAGCTGATTCGTATTAACTATTTTTCAGTTTAGTCACGAAACGTAATCATTCACAAATATATTTTATAGCTAAAATTTAGCTATGAATGTAAATTTCATAGCTAAACTTTTTAGTTATAAATTTTTATTGTAGCTAAAATTCAGTTACGAATTATATTTTATTGCTGTCGGTTATCAGCTACGAATTAATTATTTATCGTGCACTAGTGACAAAATAATTTTGTAGCTAAGACCTATATTGACAAAATTATTATTTTTCTATATAAATTTTCATACCTACAAAATCATACTATTAGTATTACACTACATATCTTCCAAACATCATAAAATATTGAAATTAAATGAAATTATATTATTAATAATGAAAACTTAAATTGTTATATACAATGGTAACCTTACATTATAAAAGCACTAAATAATATTCCTAAAATAATCTAACAACGTATTTGTACATCAGCTCTAATTCTCTCCAACATTGATTGCTCAATACAATCTTGTCGTGCCATTAACTCCTCATTCCTTTCCTCTGCAGCTTTAGCTCTATCTTCCACTTCTTCTTTTTTACTGCTCAAGTAGTCTCTGCCTTTTTCCAATTGGCATAGATCCAAGACCAAGACCTTGCACATAACTAGCAGCACAAAATAAAAATTGACAATGGTTAGCAGTATGTAGTCAGCCAACTAAAAATAAAAAGGTTATGTTATTCAAATATTATTCTCTTTGCTAAATGGGGATAAGAAAGTAAAGTAGCTGACTGGTGAAATTTTCTTAAGTAAGCTTTGTGGTAGAACCATGAAAGTTTTGCTCATCATGATGATACATAATGGCACACCAGTATAGCCCAACACATGTATACAAGGTGGGCCAACTCTACCATATTTCAAACTTTTATATTCCAATTGGGAATGGGCTTCAAGTTTCAACTCTACAAGCCCTTCATTTCTTATTGAGACAATATGATAAGACTGTTGATCATGTTAGGGTGTTCATGAGCATATTGAACTTCCAATTTCCCTTTTTCGTTTCCTTGAGAAGCTCTCAAGTACTTCACAAGTCTTCTTGAAAGTTCTTTACTAAAATCAACTTAATTATACAAACCATTTTCTATAAGAATTGGAGAAGATTAAAGCTTAAACAAAGCCTTATGATCTCAAGGAATGACCAAACTCAACATGTATTTATCACATATTATATACAAGGAAGTACAAATAACTTACCAACAAACACAGATCGTGTACATCTTGCATATGTATAACATAAATTGTTTGTCAATGATTGGATTCCATCAGCTATACAATTGTTCTCATCCAAAGAACATAGTAGTGACCTGGTCTACTTGTCCCCTGACGGTGAAGAAAGACATATTGTTAGTACTTTTGTATTCCTAAATTCCAAGACAATTTAGCAAAACTAGGAAAAAATATGTTGTACGAGCAATAACAACGGTAAAGTTTAACTATAAAGAGAAGTGATTCCACATCATATAATTGCAAAATTTCAACTTTGCAGATAAGGCTTAGTGCAACCTATGTAAGCAACAAGGTAATTCAAGTCGGATGTGGCAAGAAGAGATTACTTGATCAGAAAATCCATAAATTGCTTCACCATGCAAATGTGGAAAAAGCAGTAGAGGTATAGCCAACATTTTTTATTTCATGCCACATGTCTTTTGCTATGATGCCTTGGGAATTACCGGATATTAAGAAACAAGGACAGCAGCTTCTCACTGCAATGGCAAAAGTAATGGAGGGTGTCCTTTTACATTTCTGAAAAGATTATACAATTTTGATGTAAAAAAAATTCATCTACCTAGTCAGAACGCATATTAGGATCTCTTAATGGAATACATAAAAGTGATAGACCAATTTCTTGATTTATAAATATTTGCATAAACATATACAATAATTACCAATCCTTTTACCATTGAATATTGTTAATTTCATATGAGAAAGATGCTAAATTCACATAAACACCCTAAAGTAAGAAATTGTGTACCTCAAGAAAAAGAAAACCAAAACAAAATTAATAATATTTTCGCAAATGCAATCTACCCTCTTCTTATCCAGATTCAAATCATTTGTACCAATATTTCATTCTATAACAATTCAACAAAACAAACCAAACCTCCAAGTTGTCAATCTAAACCCTAACTAACCCAGAGAATAAAATATGAAATTTGAACATTAAAATCACATTCTAGACGGTTTGAACTTTGGGGGTTCGTTGGTACGTTTCACGATTTCACCGGTCAAGACCGAGCATGGAGTAGTCCTTCACCCTGTTTCGCAATTTTTTTCTTCATCGTTTGTATCTTGGATTCATCGAAATTTGTTTGATTTCAACGTTGTGTTTTCGCCGATAGCCGTCCGTGTCTGGTTCACTATCAGCTCACCGTCATTCGTCATGGGTCGCGGTCGCCGATCGTCGCTGGTAAGTATTCATTCTGTGGCTTGGTTTCGTCTTCTTCGTTGCTGGTTTTCGGGGAAGCATGGGTGTTTATCTGGTATGCATTTGTTTTCGTGGTAAGGAGGAACGATCGAGCAGCTGCACAGAGAGGAAGAAGGGGTAAACAGCTAGGGCATTAAACCTTTAAAACGACGTAGTTTTATTAAAAGAAAATTAATATTTTATTCATACAAATTACTGTTAAAAAGTGTTATGTAGCTTAATATTATTTAATAATTTTTTTTATTTTATAGTAATTAGTAATAAAATCATTTTATAGCTGTTTAAAATTAAAAATAATTTTTATTTTTATATCAATTAGTGATAAAATGGTTTTGTAACTGTTAGACAAATATGCCACATCATCTACAATATTTTTTGTGGGAAATTTAAATTCAAAATCATTTAATGATGAAATAGATTTGTAGCTGTTAAAAAAACTAGCTACGAAAGATGAGTCATGGCTAATTTGAGTAAATTCTTAGCTATCAGTTATGAAATTATACTTTGTAACAAAATACAACAACCTTTAAGGTACAAAATAAAAATTCAAGGCAAGGATTTCGTAGTTAAATATCATGGAAAGGGTTTATTTGGGGTTTTTGTTACGGAATTTGGCTACAACAGGTGACTTGTTACTAAATCTACTAAATTAGATACGAATTATAGGTTCGTCACAAAACATTAATATTATGCTATGAAAATATAATTTATAACAACAATTTTGTGGCTGAAGCCTCATTTTTTTGTAGTATATTAGTCACCAGTTTAGTTACCACAACTGCTATCCTACTTGTTGCACTCGACAATGAAAGCACGAGGACGACTACTAAGGTGACTGATATACATGCTGCATCAATTAGGAACAATCTGCCATATGTCCCTCTACATAGGAATCTGACGAACAATGCCGGAAACAATTCCAATGCTGACTATTGGAGAAATGACAACAATGATTTCCAGAAGCATCACCAGGTTGAATACTTTAGAGCAACTAGGAGAAATAATGTTGAATTGTTTCCCTAGACTTATGAATGGATGAGAAATCAATAAGTGAACAATAGCCTAGGCATTGACCGTGAGAATATAAAAAGGATGATCCAAGAGACTGTTGGTCTTGCATATAAACGCATTGGTCGACCTGTCTGCCGGAAATCGTATTCAGACTACACTTACAGAATGTAGTATTCAAGGAATTTAGGCCATCCGACCTATCCCTCTTCACTTCTGAAGATAACCAATCTACAGTCGAGCATATCAGCCGTTTCATGACGCAATGCGGAGAAGCCGAAGGAAACGACATGATGAAGCCAAAACTGATTGTCATTCTCTCATAGGCACGGCATTTACTTAGTACACCAATCTGCCACAAATCTCTATGCATCCCTGACAAGACATGCAACAGAAGTTTCATGAGCAGTTTTACTGAATTGTGGTAGAGGTATGGATGATCGGTCTCGACTGTATCGAAGAGATGGAGAATCAGCTAAGAATTTTATTGCGCGATTCAAGACAACAGGAAACAAATGTCACTTGTACATCCCATAACACGAGTTTGTTAAGCTGATTAGAATGGTCCTAACTACAATTTAAAGAATAAGTTTGAAGGCATGAAATTTAGAGACCTATTTGTTATTAATGCAATTAGGTTTGAAGAAATACTAAGATAAGAAGTGCATACAGAAATATATATACAGAGACAGCGGAAGCAATACTATGTAAATTATAAAATTGAATGTAAAGAGTTCAGAATTACCTTTTGAATGTGCAAATCTCTCAGTTGGTCCTCCAATTCAGTAATTAGCATCATAAATCAACAACTGCACCTTTTGATCTCCAATTTGAACCGTCTGGTTATACTATCCACCGTCTGATCTTCCAATGGTTTCCTCAGATACAATGGAGCAGTGAGGCACAAACTATTTATGGAAATATCAGAATACACAGGGGAAAAACAAAAAACAGAAGTGTTCTTTCTTTTTGTAAGTTCTTTACCAAATATGTATATATTTTTTTCTGAAAAATAAAGTTTGTTTTCTCTCTTTTACGTCAATTCTCTCTATCTTGAAGACTGAAAACCCTAGCAACCCATAAAAAGAAAACAATGATATATTTTATACATCAGTTATCTCTATCTTGAAGACTGAAAACCCTAACAACCCATAAAAAGAAAACAATGATATATTTTATAATAAAAATAGAGTTTAAATTATAAAACACATCTTATCTGATCACTTTAGTTAAGATAAATAATTTTAAAATAAATTTAATTTAAGTTAAATCTTAACTAATTAGATAATACACTATTTAGAAAAATCAATTTAAAAAGTTAAAATTTTAAATGTATTTTGTGTGGGACTAGGAGCATATCTAACAATTTCTCCCACTTACTCTTGAGCACAAACTTAACAATAACCCAAAATCATGTAACTCAAAACTTGTGTTTTATAATCTTATATCCAAAATGTGTCCTCCACCACATAACCTAATCTAGCATGGGGATCTAATGACTATCATTAGTTAAGGCTCCTTATAATTGCATAGCAATTATCTAATCCGGTGTCACTCCATTAAAGGTATAGAGTTGAACTCCAAAATTAATAATATCAATATTAATATTAATTTCTCCTTTGTAAAATATCAATAATTAATTGTTTATATATTTTGTTTATCAATTAATTATTCTCTTAATTTTACAGTTTCTCTAATGGATTAAATGTATTGGTCAATGACTTTATTACATCCAAGAGCTGAAACATATCAACAGGATATTTTGTACAAATTTTATTTCATTTAATTCATATAATTTTTGTGAGAGGAATTAAATCTCAAATAATATTTGATTATTTCATCAAGGTAATAGTCGTAAAATAGATCTCACTTTTTTACAATTCAAAGAAAAGTAATTATTCAAATATCTATCTATAATAAACTCAGGATTAGAAGAAAATATATAATCAAATATTATTTGAGATTTAATTCCTTTCACACAAATTTAATTTTAATTAAATCTCACTTTGATCCTACCAATGCAAACATAATTTGCACCAATATTTTATAATAATCAAGACAAGTTATTTTATAAAATATTAGTCTAAATAAAGTGCCCAATATTATTTAATAACTATGATCTTATTAATTAATTATGAGAACCTATGATCATGTCTTCTATGGATGTAACCATATGATCATATACTCCATAATTAATCTGGACCTTTATATGTAAAATACTAGTGTGCAAAAAAGTATGATAAATACTTCAAAAATTTTATTAATCTTAGAAAAATAATTTATTTGTCTTGTTTTAAAAACTCAAATAAATACTCTCACTTGCTCTAAAGTAAGTTTGGTCACCTTCTAACACATATAATCTACATGTTTCTCAAATACTTGTACAGGTAGAGCCTTTGTAAATGAGTCAGCAAAATTTTTCTTTGACAATATTTTGGTGACTATTATGTCTCCTATCTCGATGATGTCTCGAATTAAGTGGTACTTTCTCTATATGATTTTGTTTCTTATGATACCTTGCTTCTTTTAACTATGCGACCACCCTACTATTGTCATAGTAAAGGGTAATAGGTCATCCTGCACTTTTTTTTTTAGTTAAATAGGTCGTCCTGCACTTGGTATCACCTTAAGATACAAAATGAATTTCTTCAGCCACACAGCTTTTTTTACTGCTTCAAAAGTAGCCATATATTTAGCTTCAGTGGTGGAGTCAGTAACATATGTCTGTTTGATATTCTGTCAAAAAATGGCTCCATTATTTAGAGTGAATACATATCCAGAAGCTGATTTTCTAGAGTCATTGTCCCTTTGAAAGTCAGAGTCTGTAAAACCAATAGTTTTTAAACTCCTACTAGAATACAGAAGGATATAATCTCTCATTTTCCTTAGATACTTGAGTATATGCTTCACTGCAATCCACTATTCTTCACCAGGATCAGATTGATAATGGCTTACAACTCCCATTGTATTGCAGATATCTAGCCTTATACATAACATGACATACATGAGACTAATTACGGCCGAAGCATAAGCTAGCCTACTCATGCATTCTTTTTCTTCAAGAGTTTTAGGTTTAAAAAGATAAATTCTATGTTTGAAGTGTAAGGATCCTCTTTTGAAATTTTTTACGTTGAACTTGATAAGAATTTTATCAATATAAGAGGCTTGAGATAACGCCAATAACTTATTATTTTGGTCTCGTAAAACTTTAATTCCAAGAATATAATTGGCTTCTCTCAAGTCTTTCATATCAAACTGTTTATGCAACCAATTTCTTACTTCTGACGACACTTATTTGTCTTTTTTTATTAACAAAATGTCATCTACATAAAGGACTAGAAAAACTATCTTTCTTTCTTGGATCTTTTCATAAACATAAGGTTCATCAAGACTTTCCTCAAAACCAATAGAGATAATGGCCTGATCAAATATGATGTTCCATAATATGGATGCTTGCTTAAGTTCATAAATGGACCTTTGCAACTTCCATACCATTTGTTCTTGGCCTTTAGTTATAAACCTTTCTGGTTGCTGCATGTTGATGTCTTCTTCTAAAATGTCATTTAAGAAAATTATTTTGACATCTATCTGTCAAATCTCATAATCAAGACTTGCAGCTATAGGTAAAAGAATTCGGATGGACTTAAGTATGGCTACTGATGAAAAAGTTTTTTAATAGTCTATACCCTCTTTTTGAGTATAACCTTTTGCCACCAATTTAGCTTTGAAGGTTTATACCATCCCATCTGATCCTCTTTTCCTCTTGTAGATTCACTTACGAATTATGAGCTTTACCCCTTTGGGTACCTTTACAAGAAACCATACTGAGTTGGAAATACATAGATACCATTTATCGGTTCATAACTTTATGTCATTCTTGAACTTCAACATTTTCTAGTGCTTTATTGTAACTAATGGGATCTTTTTTGCTATCAGCGATGATTTGGTAAGATTCACCCAGTAAGACATATCTTGTTAGCTTACGTCTTATTCTTCCACTATAATGAAGCTGCATTGGCTATTGTGCTATCACAGGAAGATTCTATTCATTACTTTGTATTTGAGGTTGTACAAATGTAGGTTCCTCATGTACTAGCTCTTGTACAGGTCTAGGTTCTTTATGTACTAGTTCCACTTGTAATGGTTCTTGCTGTTCCACTGGTTCTACCTGTGCCTGTTTACCTTGGGGTATATTTTTCTCTCTTTGAATATGCATAGGAAACAACAGAACAACATGCCAATACACCTGTAGTTTAGTTCGTTCTTGAGCTAATGTTAACTCCTCAAGAATTATTTGATTTTTAGGTTTGAAATTTTTAATATAGTCTTCCTCTAAGAAAGTAGCGTAAGTACTCATAAAAATTTTATTATTTGAGGAACTATAAAATAGTCCACCTCTCGTTCTTGTTGGCTATCCTACAAACATACATGCCTCCATATGAGATTCTAACTTATCAGGTTACATTCTTAAGACATGTACCAGAGCACCCTATATTAATATTTGGTTTAAACTGGGCTTGTACCCTTTTCACAATTCTATTGGTGTCTTAGAAACTAATTTTGAAGGAACCAAGTTCAGAAGATACATAACAGTTTTTAAGGCATATCCCCAAAACGATATAGGTAGTTATGAATAACTGAGCATTGACCTCACCATATGTTAAAGAGTTCTACTTATCATCTCTTCAATTCCATTTTACTCGGGTATTCTAGGGGCTGACAGTTGTGAAACTGTCCCTTTTTGAGCTAAGTGAGACTTAAACTCTCCAGATAGGAATTCTCTACCTTAGTTAGATCGAAACTCTCCAAATATGTATTCTCTGCTAGTCATAATTGCTTTTCTGCCTCAGCCTTATACTTTTAAAATTTTGTGATAGTTTTAGATTTATGGCACATTAGGTAAATATATCTTGTGAATGTGACAAAATACTCATACCTTCATCTTGCTTAAACATTCATTGGTCCACACACATTAGTCTGCACCAATTATAGTGGTTTAGTTGCACGATATCCTTTGACCTTGAAGGGCCTCTTGGTCATTTTACCTTCTAAGCAGGATTCACAAACTGGTATTAATGCAAAAATTAGGGAGTTTAAAATCCCACTTTTGACCAAGCCATGAATCCTATTGAAATTAATATGACCTAATCACAAATGCCAAAGATAAGTTTCATTTGAAACCTTTCTTTTCTTAGTTATATGGTTATGCTCATCATCATCAATTTCAACATTATTAGCATTATAAGATAAAGGAATTAAATAATAAAGACCATTCAGCATATCTCAGGAACAAATGAGTAAAGTAGAACTTCTAATTGTAACTAAGGAATTAAATTCCACTGTCGAACCAAATTTAAATAAACAACTAATAGAAATTAAATTCCTACAAAAATCCGATACATATAAATAGTCTTACAAAAATAAAGTCTTATTGTTATTAAAAGACAAAATAACATCTCCTCCAACTTTAACAGGGACATATTCCCTGTTCCCGAATCACAAACTTCTCTATCCTCCTCACGTTAAGCTAGTTTGTTTCAACCACTACAAAGAGTAACAAACTGATTAGTGGCTCGTAAATCAATGATCCATTTATCATTATAATTCTCCACTAAACAAGCTTCAACAATATTTAAATCACTTATATCTTGCTTCTTTATAGCAATCTGAAGGCACTTTTGCTTCCAGTGGCCCTTCTGTCCGCACTTGAAACACTTGCCTTTATACTTCTTCATAGCGGTCATCTTGGTAACTGATACTTGTGTTTTGTTCTTTTTCTTATTGTTTTTACCGCCTTTAGGTTTCCCTTTAGGCTTTGAAGAAGAACCCTCAGCAATATGAACACTGCTTTGCTTCATGAAAGTCCTATCAGCACTTTCAAGATCATGCATTAACTCTGTAAGAGTCAAATCTAATTTGTTCATATTGTAATTTATTTTAAACTGATTAAAACGCTTAGGTAATGATTTCAGGATAATATCTATTTGGGACTTCCGCTCCAGTTTAGTACCTATCGCTTCTGCTTGACTACGGTATGACATCATTCTCAAGCAATGATCCTTCACAGTTGTTCCTCAGTCATAAGCGTGTACATCAATGCCCTCATTGCAGATTGTCTGAGAGAACTAGTACTTTGTGCAAACATCCCATCAAGAGTCTAAAGCATTTCTGCTCCACTCTCAATCTAAGATATTTGATTCTTTAAATAACTAGTAATGCTAGTAAGAAAATAATAGCAAACTGTTGTATTTGTCTTTTCCCAGTTCATAGGCATTAGTTGTTGGAGCAGCAGACTTTGGCCTGGTAAGGATAAACTTGATTTCCTCATAATCCATTATAATGAGCAGGTTGATTTTTCAGTCACTATAATTATTTCCATCCATAACTGACTCAATATTATCACTATAGGGTTAAAAGTTGTCATTTTCTGAAATAAAATTGCACATTAGTACTAACACGTATTTCCACAATAAACATAAAAAAATATAGTAAATCCCATAAACTATTTTTCTTGTTTATTGTAAACAATTATTTAGTTTCCATTACAAATACTCATGTTGGGCAAGATATTTATAATTAACTAAATTTGATCATGAAATAAAATAGTGTCCTACTAAGTTGGTTCCAAGGAAAGAATGGGTGGTCATAAGCAGACCACTTAAATCTCATCCTCCTTAGACAAAACATTCCTAAATAACATAAATTTATTTCAATATAATTGTTTTATAAACTTTGGGGCTCTTAATTTAAAAATCATAGTCTTGTTGGGAAGGTAATAAATAAATTAAGTTTGAATGTTATTAACCATTATTTTAATTTCAAAATTTTCTTTAATATTTAAAATTGTCAACGTTTGATTGAATAACCTAATTAAAATTTTAAAAATTAATTAAGGTTCAATTTAATAAAATCTAACTATGTTAATCCGTTGAGGCATCACATAGTTATTTTATTATTAAACGTACAATGGAGCCCTTAGATTTTAAAATTAAATAAATGATTAAAAACCTTCCCCGTTCAATATTTTAAAAAATGAATTTAGGATTTTCTAAATTATTTTTGAAAAAATAATTTCTCATAATAATTATTAAACTATAT
Source organism: Rhamnella rubrinervis (assembly GCA_007844105.2). Taxonomy (NCBI): domain Eukaryota; kingdom Viridiplantae; phylum Streptophyta; class Magnoliopsida; order Rosales; family Rhamnaceae; genus Rhamnella; species Rhamnella rubrinervis. The sequence continues at coordinate 11,750,195 of CM017577.2, forward strand.
TAAATCATAATAATTATTATGCACATGTAATTATTCAATGATGGAACTTACATAATAATGTTAATAACGAATATTATAATATTCATAAAAGTCATAAATAAAATATAATAACTAACCTTAATCCATGATTTTCTAGAAAAGAAAATTACAAACCCGAATTAAAATTACAAGGCCCATAATAGGTCAAATTAAAATGCTCGCGCAATCTTCCTTTTCTCCTTCTAATGAGCTTTGGAGTATTCGGTTCAATTTTTAACCAGGCTTTAAGGCCCTAAAATGTAAATAACCTAAATACATTGTCAAAAACCCTAGCCCACCATGAAACCCTAACCACCACAACCTCTAAACGTGCGCCGCTGCCAAAACCCTACCACTGGTAAAACCCCAATAGCCGGAGTCAATTATCAAAAGCAACTGCCCGAAAGACACCGCACACCCTTTTACGTGCAGCCGCTTTAAGTGGCATGTGTAGGCACGTCCGATAGCTTCTAGACCTAATCTTCCAACCATGACTTCCTTTCCTCCTTACGCTTCTAACCCTTGTAGCGATTCTTTAATCGGACACCTATAACTTTCTCTAGAAGCCAAAATACCCACGTGATGTAATTGTTACACTTGCATTTTTTTTATATTTTTACAAAAAATAAAATATAAAAACAAATGAGGGAGGAAACTTGATCTTATGATCAACCTTCCCGTTACATCCCAAGAATAATAATATAAGGAAAATCTACTATGGATTAGGGCTAAAACAACATCCATTATGAATTAATATATGTAACACAACAAATATCATTATGCAATTTAATCATAATAGAAACCTAGGTGCCATATTTCTATCATTACCTAATAAATTACATTTATTTGAACTCTAAAATTTACATGTTCACATAGCATAGCTCTGATACCACATGTAGGAATACATATACAAAGACAGCGGAAGCAATACTATGTGAATGCTATGTAAATCATGAAACTGAATGTAAAGAGTTTAGAATTATGTCTTGGATGTGTAAATTTTCTAGCTGATCCTCCAATTCGGTAAGCAACACCATAAATCAGCAACTGCACTTTCTGATCTCCAATCTGAATCTTTTGGTCATACTATCCACCATTCAATCTTCCAGTGTTATCTTTAGATGCAATGGAGTAGTGAATGAGCACAAACTATTTATAGAGATATCATAACACACAACAAAAAATCAAAGAATATAAATGTTCTTGCTTTTCCTAAGTTCTTTACAAAATATATATATATTTTTTGAAAAACAGAGTTTGTTTTATCTCTTTTACATCAGTTCTCTCTATCTTGAAGATTGAAAACTTTAGCAACCCATAAAAAGATAACAATGATATATTTTATAATAAAAAAAAAAGTTTAAATTATAAAAAAAATCTTATCATGACCACTTTAGTTAAGACAAATAATTTTAAAATAAATTTAATTTAAAATAAATCTTAACTGATTAGATAATACATTATCCAGAAAAATCAATTTTAAACAAACTAATTTTAAACGTATTTTATATGAGACCCAAGAGCATATTTAACAGTGCAAAAAAAGTATTCATCCAGGGGTAATTATTAGAAAGACTAACATTGAAATTCATTTGGTTAAGACCAATGATCAAATGAATGAAAAAAAGGTAGCTGAGATCGACTTGGCCAAAACGGTGGCCTATTTAGTATTCATCCAGGAGTAATTATTACATAAGTCTGCAAAGCATTAAATAGGCTCTTCAAAACCCAAAAGGTTCATCAACAGGCCTAGGATGCCAGAAATAAGCTTTATATACAAGACAAAGTGAAATTGTTTGACATTTTGAAAGTTGGCCAAATATTTGATCATTACTTGTTGATAAGGTGATTGAGTAGTTGGAAAGACATGTAATTCCCTCGGGAGAAGAGATGAAAAGGAAGTCCAACTGTAAATGGCATGGTACTTAGTCTTACTACATAATGAACTGTGAAATTTTAAAAAATGCTTTGCAAACACTAATTAAAAAGGGAAACCTGAGATTTCTGGATAAAAAGAAGGGATGGAAGGGGAAAATAACCCATTCTTGATAGCTGGAGTTAACATGGCCACAATTGACATTTCCAAGCTTTTTTAGTCAAGGACAAAAGTTGATTTAGGCTCAGATGAAGGGAGTTTACACAATTCCAAGCATGAATGAAATCCATTAGAAAAGAAAGTTAGTGAAGGGGTCAAATCACAACCAAGTGATAATTATTCAAAGCATGGAGAAGACATGATGTAATAACCACCTCTAAATTATTTGTTTGATATATTAAGTATGAAATTTATATGTTTTGGTGAAAGTTTCAATTTTAACGAAGTTTCTATTTTTGAAAAGTCAAAATTGATTAAGGTCAACTTTGGGTTTGGCTCATGCTAGTTGGACCGACATGTCTAAAAGGATTGGATCACACAAGGCCAAAGGTGGCGGAGCACATGCATGTTAGGGTGTGTGTGTGATGTCTGCACGTGTGTACATGTATGAGAGTGTGTATGGTCATGCACTCGCTTGGTGAGCAAGTTAGGGTTTTTTTCTCATGTATGTGTCGACCCTTTAATATTGTATGGTTTTAAACTTTTAATTAATTAGAAAATTGAACATTTAAGTTTATAAATAGGGAGGTAATTGATGAATACAAAATACCTAATTTCTCCTTAGTGTGATGAAAATTCAAGTGTGGGATAAGAGAGAATTTTCTTTAGGTTTGAAGCTACGGTTGTGCAAATTTGCTTGTGGGAAAGTTAAGGTAAATTCTACAACTTGTCAGCTAGGTTATACATGATAATTGAATGAATCTTCTTTTTCTTCTCCTTCTCTAAATTCTGTGTCCTAAGGGTATGGATTGGCTTGTATTGTTGTTGACTTTACATGTGTAACACCCCATTTTCCAAGCTTAAATTCCCTAGCAAGGAGCAGTTATCATGAAAAAATTTTGGATTTAAAATCAAACTAGAAATAAAATAATTATGGACAATGCCAAAAATAATATTGAATCTTTTCTTTACTCTTTGGGACCATATCACAAAACTAAGTCAAATAAAACTATATTACTCAAAATATTTCAAAAGTACTTATACCTACACTGTAATAGAAAATTATAAAATTATACAGAGTACCCTTACCTAAAAATTATAAAATGCGAAAAACATATACTTTGTTGCGCCTTCCAGTTCCGCACCTCGTCCAAGCTCTACTGTCAGGTTTTGGATTTACCTACAACAGATAAACAAACTACATTGAGCGATAAACACTCAATAAGCAACCCAAATGCACATGACAATACAATGCAATGTGGTGTAATGTCATATACATAAAATCTCTATTTTTTCCTTTTCATTTTATAAACCAACTAGCTCAATTATTCTGCATTTCATGGGGTCCAGCTCACCGGTTGGATCACAATTTAGAAAAAGAACCCCTACCCGTAGTGCTCGGCAATCCAAGAGCTATTTAAAACTAGGATTTAAAAACCAACACTCTCCGGTGCATCCACTTTAGAACATAAACTCTTAGGGAAAAATACATCCTTTTGTCTAAAATACCAAAGCTCATGAATTGTTCTACGTAAATATATATACATACCTTAATACATAAATACAACTAAGCAAAACATAAATATGTATAATTATTGAACTATCCTTCCTGGTAGTGATAATTATCAAAATGTCCTGGATTAATCTAATGATTAACAAACACTATTCAAACTTACATAATTATATAAATGCCCCTGATCATTTCAATAATTATCAAAACAACCTTCAAGCACATAATAATTATCAAAATATCCTAAAGGTAAATGATAAATTAGCAAACTAACATTGTCTAGTTAATAACTAAAATAATATTTCCCCATATATGGATAAACACCCAATTACAATGACAAAATAAATATACTAACATACACACTTATATTTATATGAACACATACACATATATAAATATATATACATACACACACACACATATATATAAATATATAATGCATACATATATATATGCACACATCTATACACTTTATACATACATATATATATTTATATATATACACACAAACTCACACACACACACACATATATATATATACACACAAATGTATTATAAATATACACACATACATACGTAAATATGTAATTAAATATATAAATATTAAAATAACTAGGAAATATGATATAACCAAAATGCCCTTCACAATTTCAAAAATACCAATTATATCCCTTCCATGGGAAAAGAGTAAAATACCCTCAATAAATTTGAAAATACCGATTATGTTCCTTGTATGTCAAAAGACAAAAATGCCCTTGACAAATTTAAAAAATATCAATTGTATCCCAATCACGGTCGGACCCATTATGCACCAAAATTCAACCAATTTCTCATCAACCTAAGCATTTAAGATGGCGTTTTACAATATCCCTAATCCAATTACAATAATCAAGCATTAATTTACATTAATCAAGCTTAAAATCACATTTTCACAATGTATAAACCCTAACTAACTTGGGGTTTTGTCATACAACCAATCTACATCAAATTAATACATATAAATATCAATCCACTTAGAAAACACATGAATCTACCATTCAATCAAGTAAAACATCAAGGTTAAGCAACATTTCACAAAGATAGGAAGCCTACCTCTCTTCCAAGCTTTGAAATCCACATAATCACCACTTGAAATCCACCACACTTGCTTTGGATTCCTCTTGATGGCCAGTTCAAATCCCACTAATTCCCTTTGAATTTTTTTTCCTTAGTTTCTCTCTTTCTCTCTTTAGAACAACAATGGAGGTAGAAGTAAGACAAGGGGGTCAGCTAAGGGGGCTTAAATTATCTAAATAAAATAACAAAAAGTAAAGGAATAATTGAAAATTCAAAAGCGTGGTCAAAGTCAACAAAAGTCAAAGGTTAAAAAGTCAACTGTAATAAAGGGTAAAATAGGAAGGAAATAATCTCTCGACCCCTAAATGGATACTTTAGGCTCTTGCTAAAAGTTTTTGGAATTCTTAAGTAGCTCGTTGTGGTATAAGTGGTAATGTGGCAATCGAACTGTAATTACGACCAAAAGTCGATAGTTTCAGAAAACTTAGGTTATTACAACTCTTTCTACTAAAAAGAAATTTTATCCCCATAATTAAATTAAGGAGTTAGAGTATTTACTCAAACAGAGTCGGGTACACTTGACTCTCATCTCGTCCTCCCGCTCCCAAGTTGCTTCCTCCACCACATGATTCCTCCAGAAAACTTTCACCAGTGGAATTGTCCTAATGATCCAAAATTTTTACTTGCTTCTCCTCGTGTGTCAGATTCTCATAGACTTCCAACAATTCATACTCGATGACGTAGGAAGGATCGTAGGCGTACTTTTGCAGCATCGATACATGGAACACATCATGCACACCAGACAATTTAGGTTCGATGAAACGTAAAAACCCCAACTCTATTCAGTATTTCAAAAGGTCTGATGAAATGAGGACTCAACTTACCCTTTTTCTCGAACCTCAGTACTCCCTTCAATGGTGCAACTTTAAGAAATACTTTCTTACTAACCTCAAACTTTAGATCCTTTTGTCAAGTATGTTCGCATCGTTCTTTTATCTATTCTGAGCAACTTTCATTCTCTGTTGTATTTTATTGGTGATGTCGCTGGTTTGTTGTAAAATTTCTAACCCAAACAGCTTTCGCTCACCTATTTCATCCAAATACAATGGGGATCTATACTTTCTTCCATACAAAGCCTCATATGGAGTCATCCTAATGGAAGCATGAAAGCTGTTGTTGTAAGAAAACTCCACAAACAGAATATACTTTTTTCAACTCCCTTTGAAATCTAGCATATATGCCCTCAGTATGTCCTCCTATATCTAGATCGTTCGCTCCGATTGGCCATTAGTTTGGGGATGAAAAGCTGTGCTAAAAGTCAAATTCGTCCCCCTTGCTTTATGTAGACTCTTCTAGATCGACGATGTGAACCTTGGATCTAGGCCAGAAATAATCGACACTGGCACACCATGAAGTTGTACGATCTCATCCATGTACAGTTGAACTAGTCTCTCCATCGAGTGAGTTTTCAACATGGGTAAAAAGTGAGCCAATTTTGTAAGTCGATCCACTATTACCCAAATCACATTGTTGCCTCACTAGATCCGTAGTAAATATACCACAAAATCCATTGTTATACGTTCCCACTTTCATTTTGGAATCATCAGTGGCTATAGCAAACCAAAAGGTCTTCACTTACTAGCAAGTTAAATACTGCTCCATGAACTTTACGATATCTTGGTTTAAGCCAGCCCACCAGAAAGTTTTGGAGACGTCCCTGAAAATCCTAGTAGACACAGGATGAATTGAGTAAGGTGTATAGTGAGCCTCTATCAAAATTTCCTTCTTGATCCCCATAACATTTGGTACATATAAATGAGTACCAAACCTGAACGCTCCATCTCCAGCAAGATTGAATCTTGGTCTCTTCCCTTTAATTATCTCATCTCTGATATTTCGAAGAGTCGTATCACTAGCTTGATCTATTCTTCTGAAGATTATTGTTTAAATTTTTAAAGTTTATTTAGTTATGGTTTGTTTTTTTAAAATAATAATAATAATAAACTAATTATACGGTTGTTGTTTGTTTTTTTTTGAAAATAAAAAGTTTGAATTTTAAAAGTTACTAAACTATAAAAAGGTTATTCATACAACCTATTTTTCTTTTGGTATGCTATATACTTTGAGGAACAAGATGTTGGTTTTCATTTTGTTTTGATTACAGAAGTTTGAGGGAATTTCCTTTGCAATTCTTTTCAAAGGAATTTTGACCATTCTAGGTAGTATTCCTATCATAACTTATTTATATGAATGTTTTATTATGATGTGGTAATTTATTTATGGGTTGAAGTTGAGTAGTTTATGTTTTAACCAAAAATCTTTAAAACTTTGCATATGTTTTGATGAAAACTAAATTTTTAGAACCCTTTACTGTGATCTAAAATTTTCTTATACTTTATTAGAGAGGAAGGTGAATGGTGAGTAATTTGGTTTTTGTTTCAACCTAATCCAATTTTTCTACATTTAATCATGAATTTTTAAAATTTAATATCCTGGAAATTTCTGAACAATCCGACTTTTTGTGTAATTTCAATGAGAAAATGATTGTTTTCAATTCTTTCATTAAGCTGTATGCTTTGGAATTTTTAATTTTTGACTTCATATGAATTTCGTGTGAATTTTTAAATTTCAGTGTATTGTTTTGGGATTTAATTAATAGTATTTTTTTTAATTTTGTATTTATATTTATATTAGTTGGATGATTCTGAAAAAAGTATAGTAGCCAGATAAATATTGTATGGCCGATTGGTTTCAAGCTAATTAGAATTTTGTGAAATTAATTGTGAATTTTAGAATCTGTTAGAGTCAGTATTTTCATGGTGGGACGGTTTGAATTATTTAATCTAAATAAATAGTTATTCAACTTTGAAAATTCTGAAATGTTACTATGATTGTTTAAACATATGAAATATTTCGATACAAATGGAATGGAATCATTTGATTATATATGTAACAAGTTGTTAATTTGTTTGCGTGATATTTATGGTGTTTCTAAAATTAGTATGATGGTATGAATTTGATTAGCCTAGTTGATTGATCTCATATTTTGGAATATAATATGCATTGTGCAAATACTTTAGGAAATATCTAGGTTACTTGTTGTGTAAACTTAGTATACATACATGCATAAGCATAATAATGTACGATGGAATATAAATGGTACATTACAATTAGTTGGTATTATGGAAGCGCACTATATAAATATTTAAGTTGGTCACGACAAACTATGTAAGTTATAAGAAAGATTACAACGCTTGCTGTGTTGTGCAATAAGTAAGATTGAAATGCATGCACACTTATGCTATGTTATGGAAAACCCAAACTATTTTATATTTAGTTTAACTATGATGAAAACATTGCATTGTAAGATTGTTATGTAAAATAGCAAGCAAGACCCAAGTTTTCTAAATATGCTCTAGTGACGTTAATTTGATGATTATGTTGTTTTAAATTGTTACTGTGTGGGAATTCTGCTGAATTATTTAACTCACGCCTTAGTTTAAATTTTTTTTAATAGGTAATAATGCGTAGAATACTTTAGTCTTTCTAGTCAAGCTATGGAAGTGGTGAACTTTATGGTGGCTCAAGGGGAGGATCTTTTGGAGTACAATATATGGTTTTACCATTTTTATAATTAGGATTGTGACATATCTTATATAGTTATGTTATTTTATTTTGAAACGAAAAAATAGTTGTATGAGTTTTCATTTTATTTAAGCATTTAATTGCTAATGGGATAATATTTATGATTTTTCTTAGGATGAAATTTATGGTTAATTTTAATTTAAGTAAACATTTAGAGCAATTAAAGTATGAAATTTGACTAACAAGAGTTTAAGTTTGTCAAAAGTCTTTTAATTTCCGTATTTTTGTACGTTACATTTTCTATAACCACTCCAATCTTATTTGAACTAAGGAACTTAGTTGGAGTATGTTACAGTTTCGATATCAGAGCCACATTGAACCTTGTGGCACACTTTGATGTTTATATATATATATATATATATATATATTATTTTGAATAAAATTATGTTTTAAAATATTACAAGTATTTGATTTTTGAAAATCAGCTGTGCTCCCGAAGATACTTCACGAGCTTCTTCAGATCACCATGACAATAAGGTATGATTCAAGTTTAAATTAATTATCTAATCTTTGATTACGGTGTTATATAATGATCTTTATTAAGAAGATGGTTGACACTAATAAGATTATGAATGAGTATGACAAAGTCATGGTAGAGAAACTCAGGACATTAGAAGCTCTTTCTAAGAAATATAGGAGGTTGGCTCTACTTACACCAGGCAGAAAAGAAAACCATTAGTAAGGAGAAGGATCTGACAGAGGACACCTCTTAGAGTTAGATACTTATTCTTATGAGAGATATCACAATGATGTGGTTCTTGTGAAGTCAGAAGAAAAGTTTAACAAGTTGTATGTAAAAGGAGATGAAATAATTGAGAGGGTGCAAAAAATAACTGAACTTGAAATGGCTGGAAAAGAGAAACCAATGGAGGGAAATGATTCTTTAAAAATGGATTCTTCTGAGTGCCAAGTATTTTTCTAAATGAAAAAGAATAGAGTAGGGAAGAAAGTACCCATAAGAACTCGAGCGTTTAGGTCAAGAAGGTCTAAGGTAGATCATACTTTTCTCTTTGCCCATATCGTAACTTCAAAACAAGCAAAGGAAGAAGATGATGATAATAAAGCAACTTTAGTTCCGAAGAAACTCCGAACGGAGCTGAAGTATAACGCTTAGGGTTTTATTTTATCATGTTACAGTTATCTTTTTTTAAAGTTAATAAGTAGCATTATGTAAAGTTTAAAACCTATGTTAAAGTTTATTATCTTATGATTTATGGTAAAGTTATTTATATTATGCAAAGTGTTCAAGTTCATATTTGTGATTTATGTTATACATATTGTGTTTATGTGTTAGAATTTTTGTTTCTTTGTGGTATGTTTTTAGAAATATGTTAGTCAAACTGTTTAAGAAATTTTAATTGAAATATTGACGGGTATTTGCTCTTAAAGTGTGTATTTTTTAATGGAACTTGCATGCTTATAATTTTGGAAAAGTCCTACATAATAATGTGTTTTTGAATTAAAATATATGTTTTTGATGTAAAATATATGTTTTTGTTTGGAAAAGGAAATCATTCATATAAAACACAAATATGCATTGATTTGATATGGATTTTCGGATTGGACATGGATTTTTGGATTTGACTACACACTTATATTATATGGTGCATTGGCATATTATATGTGGAACTTGTTGAGTGACTTGTGACTCACTCCTTTTTGTTTAAATGTATGTAGGTAATGAAGCTAATACTTGAGCATGATAATATCAAATTAGGAATGTAGGATGATGAGTCTTGGTGTGGCAATGTGCATGATTAAGATTTGTTTTGCTTCTGTATTGTTGTAAAATTTATACATTATTACTTTGATGATTTATTTTATTCATGGGTATTTAAGATGTTTAACTCAAAGTTTTGAAGTTTTTTAATTGTCTTGATTTAGGACTTTAATATTGCATGAAGTTAGTACTTTAGTTTGAATTGTAACTCTAAAATCATTTCTTGCACGAAACATAGGGTGTTTGTGCCATTGTTGTTTTAGTCATTTTTATTAGGATCCAAAGTAAAGGAAATATAAAGGCTATGAGTTAATTTGTAGTAACTTATCTAAATTGGAAAAAGAAATAAATTGAGTAAATTTTATAATTGTCAAAAACTTTTTTAATAATTTTCCTACATGTGATTTGAAGTTTAAAATCTTCTAGATTGAATTCTTGAAGTTTGGTTAAGGGGTATCATAGTTTGGTATAATAGGCTGGTTTTAAAAATTTTGTGACATGTTTTATATGGTTATAGGGCTATATGTATGTGTACTAATCATGCTTGCCCTGAAAACTTATATATGATCCCAAGGTACATGCTTTTTACTTAATGTTAACTTGAAATGAATATGTTATATAACTATGTGTGTAATTTGTTTTATTCTTAATGTGAAAAGCCAATCTAGCAATCGCATAGATTACATTGCCATTAGCAATTCCAAATCCAATCTTAAACTTTATCATGTACACCAGTGAGGTTCCATGGCCAACCGTATTATGGTGAGTGATTCCAAGGAAGTTAACCAAGGAGTTGATTTTGAGAACAATAATAAATGGGACAAAGCATTTGATGCATTGTTGGAGGAGGAATAAGGATTCATGACATAGGAGTATGTTTATGGGCTTTGCCATTTGAGAAAGGCAAACCCCTTTAGACTTAGTTCATGAGTGTGAAAGACCACAAGAGGGAATGCATGAAGATGCTAAGGAAAGATGAAGCAACAAGAAGGAAGTTTTTGAAAGAAATAGAGGAAGAAGAATTTGAACATTTTTCCAACTCTTCAAATAATGATGAAAAGAAAGATCCCAAAACTCCTTTACACTATCATAGTGATAAATGTCATAGTGGATGTTCTAGTGAAAATTAAGTTCTAGGATTTCCTATCTTTAGTTTAGGAATCTCTTTCCTAGTAATTAGTTTGCTTATGTTTTCTTTTCTAAGCTTCTTCATTAAACAAATAAAAGTTGTTAAACAATTATTTGAAAATTAATAAAGTATGTATTCTTTCTTTTATTTAATTGAGATTGAATGAAAGAGATTTTGTGTGTACTTAATCTATGCTTAGCTGAATGTTTGTTCTACATTAATGAAGTGTCAATTCATTTTCTTCTTTAGATGGTGCATCCTACTAGGCCCGTAAACCCAAATAAGGGAGTCAATGTCAAAGACATGATGCAAAATTTCATGCAAGTGGTAACTAATGCCACTGTCCAATCGTAAATGCATTAAGGTGGTTTGACAAGTGTAGTGGAGCATTTTCGAAGAATATATACACTATGCTTTGAAGGTTCCTCTAACCCCTTGCTTGCTGAAGATTCGATATAGAAAATAGAGAAGATTTTCACTTTGATGATGTGTACTGAGACACAAAAGGTCACTTGAGTTTCATTTATACTCAAGTAAGGTGCAAATCAGTGGTGGGATATGATAAAGAGAGCATATATCACCGATGACAATCCAATGGAATGGAGTAGGTTTAATAAATTATATTTAGAAAAGTATTTCCCTTTGATGAAGAAAAAAACGAAGAGAAAGAAAAGGAAAAGAAAAAAAAGTTATTTAATTAATAAATTATATGTATTTTTATTGTGCCATGTGTCATTTTCATATTTGTCCATTCATTTTGGATATTTTCTAAATTGCTCGAGGACATGTAAGTCATGTCATACTATTACAACTGCATTCAAGGGCAAAATAGATATTTTGTTAGTCAACCAAATCAAATTGTTAACTTTAACACAATCGGATGTAGTATATATATAATTTCAATATTGCTAGGTGTGGATTATATTTACCCCTGCCGTCAGAGGTAGTTTAAGAAATTACCCATATTATGTATATGGTGATTTTAGTTATATAGAGGAGATTAAACATGCTTGGATATGATCATATGGTTGTCGTACCTTACTTTGAATATTTAAGGTTGATGTTGCATAATTATGGAGTATGTTTGCATACACATGAACATGAGAGCATGACCATGAAATAAATAGTTTTATGCCTTATGCATTCTTTCAATTTTTGAAAGAGTTCTAAAAAATTATTCCAATTTTTATAAAGTAAATATAAGATGGCCATATGTAAGCAATAATTGGTAAATGTTTGAAGCTACCGATATGTGTTTTAGAAACTACTAGATCCTTCAAGAAACGATCACATTAGTGTATGTAGGAGGACTAATTGAAGTCCACAATGAGAGTTTGGATATTGCTATTCATGGGAGTATATGAGATCGGTTTACTTGCATCGCTCGAACGTAAGTTGTCACTTTTCCCCCACTTACCCTCCTATCTCTCTTGGTGGTGTATGTTTCTTGGAATATGTTGATTAAACTATTTAAGAAACTTTTATATGGATTACCAATATATAATTACTCCTACCTTGCTTTGTTACTATGGAATTTGCATGCTTATGATATGGAAAGTCCTACATAAATATATGTTTTAAAACTGAAATATATGTTTGGGTTTGAAAAGAGAATCATTTACATGAAGCACAATCATGCATGAATTTGTTATGGAGTTATGAATTGAACATGGATTTTCCAATTTTTTTACTATGCACTTACATTCCATGATGATTTATATATTGCATATGAAACTTGCTGAGTGACTTGCCACTCACTTTTTGTTGTTTGAATGTGTGTAGGTAATGAAGCTTAAGCGTAGTTGCATGGACTTGGGAGCTGCGAGATGACATAGCTTGGTTGGCAATAGAATGATTAGGACATGTTTTGTTTCTGCTTAGTTTTGAATTACTGAACAAAATTACTTTGTGGTTTTCTCCTTAATTGTGGACATTTTAGGTGTTTGATATATTTAATTTTAATTAATTTATTTTAAGGTTTAATAATGCATGAAGGTTTTGTTTTTATTTAAAGGCATGTTTTGGCCGAAACTTATAGTGCATGTGATCTTTGTGTTTGATCATTTGTTTTGGATACAAAGCAAAAGAAAAAAAAAATAGATAAAGGATATGAGGTAATGTATAGTAACTTGTCTAGGTGGAAAAAAAAATTAAATTAAATAGGTATAGTGATTGCTAAAAATTTTATGCATTTTTCCTAAATGTATGTTTTGTTTATAAGATACACATATTTATGATTATCGCTATCTATGTCTAACAAAGGAAAATTAAGTTGTACAGTTGAGAAATAAATCTGACATTAATTAACAAAATAATTCTGACATTAATTAGCAATATATTTTCTACAAACTGCCAATTTTATTGACATCCCCCCTCAAATTGATGTGGGTGATCAAGAAGCATCAATTTGCCAACTATAAATTGATGGCGTGAACAAGGCATAGCTTCGGTGAAGACATCATCAATTTGAAGTTTCATGGATATATGAGAAGAGTAAGCAGTGACAATCAACTTCAATATGCTTAGTATGTTCATGGAAGATTAGATTGACAACAACTCGAATACCATTGGTGTTCTCTGCATAAAGAGGAGCAGGTTGTAACTATAGGAAACCTAGCTCTCTTAACAACTTGCAAAGTAAAATAATCTTAGAGTAAGCAAATAACATAACACGATACTTAGATTCAATGGAAGACTTGAAGACCCATGCCTCTTACTTTTTCATGAAATAAGAGCATTGCCAAGAAATATACACCAACTAGTGACTAAATGATAATCAATTATGCAACCAGTCCAATCGACATCACTATGTGTGGCCAACTGAATAGGTGACTAGTAAGAAACTAAAGAGTAGGATGTGAATTTCCTCCGAGTACTGGATGATACGATAGGCAATAACTAAGTGTGGAAGACAAGGACTTTGCATAAATTAACTTGCTAAATTGCAAAAGAAATGACAGGCTTGGTGATGGTTAGATAATTCAAGTTGCTAACTAGTTGTCGATAGAGAAAAATGTTGGGCAAGAGCTCGCCCTCATCTTTATGATGCTTTACATTCACCTCCATAGGAATTTGCACAGAATTCCTTTCTTGAAGACCAATCAATTTAATCAACTCCTACGTATACTTATGTTTGATGTAAAAAAATACTTATAAAATTGTATTATATTTTAAGACCCCAAAAAATACTATAAAGGACATCAATACCACTAGTAGTTTTATCATAAATGATGAGCTATTATACTAACTCTAAATAAAGGAAAAACCAAATAAAGTGAACCGAAACTTATCAAACCAACCAAAGGTGCCTACTTCAGCCCATAAAGACTCTTTTAATCAACACACATGTGAAGAGGTAGCAAATAATCCTTGTGGTGGTATCATATAAATCTCCTCCTTAAGATCAGAATGCAAAAAATTGTTTCTTAACATCCATTTAAAGCAAAGGTCAATGCTTTAAGGTGCTAATGGCTAAAATGGTCCATACCGTCGTCGTTTTAGCCATAGGAGTAAAAGTCTTAGGGAAATCTACCACATATTCTTGCTAGTTACCAAGCGCTACCAACCATGCTTTACACCAGACTAAAGAAGCATCAGACTTTAGTTTGATATTGTGTACCTATTGACATCCAATGGGCTAACACCAGATGGACAAGTAATGAAATCCTAAATATGATTCCCTTGCAGGGCCTATAACTCTTCCTTCATATCCTTATCTTAATAATAAGAATTAAGCATAGCGATATAAGCTAAAGTCACATTGAGCGATGTACATTAAAAGCAATTATTTTCTAATGGATGAGAAGATTTGGTGGATTATCGAAATGTAAGAGCCTCAGGAATAGATGATGGATCAGGGTTGGGAAAGGACAATGATGAAGGTGACTGTCTCTAATAAATCATACCTTGTTTTAAACACTCGATAGGATAAGATACATCATCAAAAAGAAAGTATAGTAAGATAATGATTAGAAATAGCATGATGGTGAAAGAGATATTAATTATCAAAGAACATTACATTCTTAGAACACGAATGCAATTTTCCACAGTATCAAAACACATAAAACCCTTTTAAGACACTGAATCCTAAGAAGGCACACTAAACAATTTGAACAGCATGTTTATGACGTTCATGAGAAGGAAAATGGACAAAGCACACATGTCTAAATGTACGCAAGGATTGATAACTAGGATACGATCCAAACAGATGATAATATGGTGACTCAATGTCCAAAATCTGAGATGGCAGATGATTAATCAAATAGAAAACAGTGGATAAAACTTTCACCCAAAACTTAGAAGGAACAAAAGACTCTAAAATTAAAGTTTAGACAACATCTAATAGATGGAGATTCTTACATTCAACCAAACCATTTTGTTATAGTGTAAAAGCCTTTCTATTGCAAAAAGACTTGAAAATCATGAGACATATATACACCATTATTATAAGATTTCAACACCTTGAGACATATAAAAAACTAAAGTCCTAAGGTAGGCTACAAAGGTCTGAATAGCATTAAGCACCTCACCCTTAGAATGGAGAAAATACACCCAAGTAAAATGACTATAATCTTGAATGAATGTCATAAAATATTTAAAATTGGCATGCGAGGCAACTAGTGTAATACCCCATACATCACTATGGATAATATCAAACTATTTGGTAGTGTGACTACCATGCACAGGAAAAGGAAGAATTTTGCTTTTGTCAAGTTTGCATGAAGTACAAGCAATAGACAAGTCATGAGAAGAAATAGGAATAGCCTAGAAAACCACGCTTAAATAAATAATGTAAAATCAAAGAATTTGGATGGCCTAATCGCTTGTGCTAAACCTCACTTTGATTGTTTATAGTACTACATGCCAATAATAAAGCATTACAAATAGAAAATTAAATAGGAAACAATCACACACTCTAGGACCTTCAATCACTCTCTTCAACACCTGATCCTGTTGCAACCACCAGGAGAAAAGATGGCATTAGAATCGTTATATATCAATTGTCCAATTGAAGTCAAATTAGTAAATAACCCAAAAGACAAAAAACACATTCAGGAAAAAAGGACAAATTTCACCAATTATAGTAATAGGTAAATTACTTCCATTTACAATTAGGATGTTTTGGGAAATATTATAACTTTGAACATTAAATAAAGATTTAGACTTACCAGCTGTATGATTTGATGCACCTGAATCAACATACCAAGGAGTGAAGTTTATGTTACTTGTACCTTGAAATCCAAAGACAGAGATGATCATTTGCTGAACCAACTTAAGAGTGAGGACTGATTTATTAGTGCTTGCCATAGTGACAGTTGGAGCTATGATGGTGCTTAATGTGTATCCTAGACAACTGCCTGGAGAGTCTGTGCTTGTCAATTTTGATGATGGATTATTCACGATTTAATGATGTGTCTAATTTTCTTACAATAATTACAAAGTGGTTTTGTGTAATTTGTAGCGATGTGACCAAATTCCTTACAACTATAGGACTGGATTGGACTTTCCTTGGGTTGCATAGGCATCATTCACCATCTCTGAATTCAGCTTCCCTTGTCCCATACTTACTAAAGTAACTAATCTTTGTTCTTTCTTTAGCAACTCTCCAAGGCAAACATCTAATGTGGGAACCAGATTACGAGTTAATAATCCTACCCATGTAACTTTGAATTTTGATCTTAATTTCATCAAAATTTTATCACGCCTACTTTACCTCATAAACTGTCTAAAGTGCGGATTGAGCCTTCATGGGTACCTTAGCATATGTAATCTTTGAATATTTGCTCCATAAGTTACGAAGACTAGAATAATATTGCTCAATAGAAAGGTTACCTAAATAAAAATTTACTATCTCTAATTCCAATTGGAAACGGCGAGCATTGTTGTTGTGATTGTATATCCATCCTAGATACTCTCGCATTGATTTAGCTGTAGAAAAAGACCTTAAATTGGTCATCATATAAGGTTCAATGGAGCCCAACATCCAATGGATGATGCAGGCATCCTTAGCATCCCATTAAACGAATTCCTTGGCATATGTGGGTGTTGTAGATGTTCCATCTTAAACTAAATTCATAACTAAGACAATTCTTGCCATTAAAATGAACAATTGAAGTTTCTCCAGGCATTTTGAAAATAAAAAATAAATAGTCCTGAAAGAAAATTTCAAGAAAGCACCGTAAGTGTGCTATTGCAACAATCCAAAAACAAATGTCGAGAATCCAAAAGTAAATCAAGAATACTTAAGTCTAAATTCAAGAATCACCAAGAAGGAAACAACATACTAGAAGCCATGAATGTTAGGGTTCAAAACCTCAACTCTAGTATCATGATAAGTTTGACTAAATGTCTCTCACTCTTGTGAGAGTTTGATTACATAGCAAAATTGTTAGCTATGTACAATGGTTCCAGGTATCTATGTATTTATGGTTATAGGTTCTATGTATACAAAGGAAAATTAAGTTGTATAGTTGGAAAATGTCTAAAAAAGAAAATTAAGCTATACATTTCAAAATAAAATTCAACATTAATTAGCAATATATAGACTATCGATCTTACTAACAATTCCTACAAAAAAAAAATATGATTTTAAAATTTAAATTTGAAATTCAACTAATAAGATGGTGAACAATATTATATTAGAAAATTATGAACTACTAAAACATGATGAGCTTGTAATTAAAACTATGAGAGAGTTTTGACTAGGATAGTATTGATGTAGTGCAGTCCTGATTTTGTATGTTAAGCAGGACTTTTCAAAGTTGCATGTCGATCTCCTCATATAGTGTCTGAGATTCGGTGGGGTTGGTGAGTAGATATCCAATTATTGAGAGTTAGTAAGAACATACGTGGTTAGTTATAACATATCATATATGTGAGGATTGCAATTTGGGTTAGTGAAAAATTTGATTTAATCTGTACTAATCTCTTGAGTTATATTTCCATGTTAAAGCTCTTATATAATTATCCTTTGAAGTCTAGTGACACAAGTGATCCATATCTAATGATGACCTTTTGAAAATTTTGATGGCCTAAAAATTTAACAAAATGCCACTCGGTCGACCATCATAGTCGGCCTGAGTATTTCATCCAAGTTGATTGCATGAATTCTTGATCTACTTACCTGACGACCTATATAGGTATGGCCAACTACACCC
This sequence comes from Rhamnella rubrinervis, assembly GCA_007844105.2. NCBI lineage: Eukaryota > Viridiplantae > Streptophyta > Magnoliopsida > Rosales > Rhamnaceae > Rhamnella > Rhamnella rubrinervis. The sequence goes on from CM017577.2 coordinate 11,768,465, forward strand.
GATCGAGTACATTTTATTTGTCAAAAACTTATCATTTAATTATCCATCCTACTCGGACAATATAACCATAAGCCAAGAACATTCAGCTGAGACATTATTTATCATCCTTTTATCCTAAAATCTTCTGCCCTTGGCCTACTATCCTCTTGGCCTACAAAAGTTTATAGTCAAATGTAGTTGTGACTAACACAAAATACCTAGCCAAAAATAAAGTCTTGTCCACAGCTTTACATCTTTAGCCAAACATCTCAACTTAGTTGAACCTTCAGCCAAACACTTTCACCAACCTTCTCAACCAACCTTGGGTCTATAGGCACACTAATATTTTTAATATTTGGTAAAAAAATATGGGTATAAATACTATGTGTGTTACTTAATTTGTGCTTATAATTGACCAAAATATGATATATGTATAAATGTGTCCATTTGTATTTTGATAGGTACTTCAAGTTTGTGAAGAGCATGCATATGTCAATGTTTGTAGGAGCTTCTAGTATGGAATGGTTTTGACAAATATTGGTAGCTTTTTTGTGCAAGTGGAAATGCCTAGTATGCATGTATAATTGTTTATACCCATATTTTTCACCAAATATTACGAATTTCAATGTCCTAACTTTCGGCTATGGGAGTGGTTGGTTGAGAGGTTTTACCGAAGGGTTGGCCATGGTTTGGCTGAAGGAACACAAAGACGAGAACAACACTTATTTTTGGGTCATGTGTTTTGTGTTGATTATAATTTATTTAGGTTGTAAAGTCATGGGAATAGTTGGCTTAGAATGACTAATTATTGCATGGAAGGACAATGGGTTTTGGCCAAACTCATAGCCACAATCTTGGCCAATGACTATGTTAACCAAGTAGACGGAAAGTCATTGGACAGTCGATAATTGTTGGTCAAACAAAATATTCTTGGACCAAAATTATTTCGCAGCGTATTGTAACAGTCAAAGAATTGAGTCAGCCAAATAAATTGATTTGGATGTGTGGTTGACTATGCAAGGGTGAAACGATAAGTTTGCAGGATAAGATAAATTATTCTATGATGGTGAGTTTTAATAAAGATGAGAATATTTTTAGCCAAATATAGTTGGTCAGACCTATGTTGGTCGTGGATCAACACTTTGTAGATATTAATTTTGCATAGAGTATTCGGGCCAGTTATGATGGTTGACCGAGAGGCTTTTAGTAATTTTCCAGGCCATAAAGATTTTTAAAAGGTTATTATATCCAGATCACTTATGACAATTAAGTCAAAGGATATTTTTAGAAGTGCATATATGAAAGTTATTGGATGAGTACAGATTAAGTCAATTTATCATATATGGATACATTTGTATTTCATCACCATTTATATGTCTTCTCACCAACTCTCAACAACCGCATATCTGATTACCAAGCCCACCAATCTTAAAGCCTATAAAGGGAGAGAAAAGTGTAATGATAAAAGCCCTCACTCCACACACAAACTCAAATATATCTCTACAATTACTTTAGATAACTTCCACAATATTCTAGTTTATTTTCTCCTATTTTTACTGGGTTTTTGGGTGCCATGGCTAGGCCCAACATGAGATAAGGGAAAATAACCATTTTTTTTGTATAATTAAAATTATAGGCTGAATTTACAAAAATATCCTAATTGAATTAAAATTTTGGACAACAAGAACAACACATCTTTTCCCCTTATTTATGTTCTTCACTATTCTTTTCCATTGTTCTCCATACTGTGATTTAATCTTCTCCACACGCTGCCATCACCCACATTGGTCATTGATGTTAGCTCATTTTTGTTCACATTTTATGATTTTTGAATTTGAAAATTTAATGTGGATTGTTAAAAAATTTCAAAAGGTTTACTAAATAATAAGAAATCATAAATAATAATGACTGATTTATTAATTTTGGGTTATTTATTTTCAATGATTGGGAAGTGTAATTTGTATTTAGTGTTTGTAAGAGCATTGGTGTTTGAATGCATGCAGTGTGTATGAATGAATGATTGTTTATCTCATTGTATGCAAAGTGTTTGATTAAATGCTTGAAAGAAAAAATATATGCAATGTGTTTGAAATAATATTGTTGAATGCATGCAAATGGTTAGTGGATGAACCTCACAACCTACTCCTTATGTCACGGTGTGTGGATGAGTGGGGTGGTGTATGTGGTGGATAGTGGGGGTATGTGTGGAGTTGGTGGAGGGAGAAGGGGTCGGTGGGTTGGGAGAGTATGTGCTTGAGAGGGTAGTGTGTGCATGGATGATTATATAGAATGGTGGTGGAAGATTTCACGGATGTATGTGGTCGGTGGAAACCAACCCTACCACGCCCTAATACTTGGGAGTGTGGGGTGGGGGTGGTCAATGGCAACCCACCCTACTCATTAAATATAAGGAGTATGAGATGGGATGGGGTTGATGGGGGTTGGTCGGACCAACCCTCCTTACTCTTAGAAGGGGTGGGGTGAGGTGAGGGTTGATGCTTATTGACCCTACCACCAACCCTCATTATAAATGAGGAGTGTGGGGGTAAAGTAGGGAGTTCGTGCCCACCAACCCTCCTTATAATTGTGGAGTGTAGGGGTAGGATGGGGTAGATGGGTGGTTGGTGGACCACTAACCTTGCCACCGACCCTCCTTACTCTTGAAGGAGGTGGGGTGCACCGACCTCCATCGACCCCACCTCACTTTTTTTTAATATAATTTTTTTATTTAATTAAATATATTATTATAGTGTATCCTATAATAATATGTATTCACGCACTATACAAGCTGATCCTAAGGATAGGGAATTGATGGTAAAATATGCTAAACTGGTGTGGGAACTACATCATGATGGTGATAAGGGTTCGTCTTTCTTTAAGAAAGCAATCTAAGTTGCCCCTGGCAACAAGTACAGATTATTTCCCTATTCTCCTCAGCTTGAACAACCAAGTACTTTTACAATTTCCAAAGAAACTGGAGAAAAAAAGGGAAAGAGGATTTAATGTTGGCCGTATGATCCATTTTATAGGTAGATTAGTAACTCTGCCTTTGAACACCATTTAATGTTTGTAGAGATAAGAGCAGTGAAGTTAAACATTCCATGGATTGATTGTAACTTCTTTTATTGGACAATTTTCAATTCAGTAGTCCTTTCTTCGGACCCATCTCATAGCAAGAATTTCACAATCGCCATCATGAATGGCTTCTTTACATGAACAATGGAAGGTGACTAAGGAGAAAGAATGTTCAATTAAAAGGAGAATTTACTTGGTGGAATCATGGTTGGGAGATATTATATTTGTATATAAAGTTTTCTTAATAGAATCTGCAACCTTAATTATTGGATTTATAGTTTATAAGCTGAATTTAAGTGAGAGAAGATGGATGCCTTTGCAAGGTTTATCGGATCAAGCTATATTGGTTTGTGATGAAAACGCAGTATTGGTATCCACTCGAGATTTTCCTGAATTTCAAGAAAATTCAATATACTATGGAGATGATTATGATTTGAGAGTGTATAACTTGAAAGAGAAAAAGGTTATTAAATCATATCCTATTGAAAAATGGAAAACCACTGCAGACTCATCCTTTTGGTAGTTCCCACTCTCAGTCCTTAGTGATATCCATATTAATCTATTGATGCTACAACAATTTAATGAAAGAAAGAAACAAAAAAAAAATATTTGGATTTACGTATTACATATACATTTATTTTTCTTAATATGTATTTTTATGAATATGGGTAAACTAGAGAGTATTCTTAAACCCTAAAACTAATGAGTTTCATAATACATAACCTAATGGTGTTAACTCTTAAACCCAAAAACCAATGAATTTCATAATACATAACCTAATGGTGTTATTGAAAAAAAAAAAAAACCCAAATAGTGGAAGTTTCATTCACCACACATTTTGAAGATTTTTCTTTTTTTTTTCTTTTTAATTTTCTTTATTTGTTTTCCCATTGGTTGAAATATCCTAACACTATATAGAGTAAATTTTAACTTGATAATTAGCATTTAGAAGTCACCGGTACCACATCAATCACTTGTCTAAGAAACATTTTGACATCTTTATCTCTCCATATTTCTTGTGGTTTACATGGTTGATAGCTTAGGACATATTGATATTTCATCTTTACACTATATCTATCTTGATCCACATTGATGATGTTGTAAACCTCATCCTTTAATTGTTCAAAAATGCAGCTTCTAGGAACTTCTGTAACCTCCAATTCATAATTTTTATATTGCCAATGACCATCATCTTGTTTAGTCAATGGTTCTCCATAAAACAAGGCAAATGTAATAGTATTATCGGCTTCCATTATCCCTGCATTGTAATTAAATCAAAAGATAATAATTATAAACTTTAAATTTATTTTTTTAAAAAAAATTCAAATTGGCAAGTAGTGGTCAGCCACTGACCACCCACCGACCCTCAAGTGACCCCCACCTTCCAACTTCGAATTTTTGAAAAAAAATTAAGGGTCGGTGGGATGTCGATGAATATCATACTTGCATCGGCCATGTTACAAATTCACGAAATAGTCATTTTTATACAGCGTACATGTTTGTTGATCACAAAAATATCCAGTTTAAATGACAATATCATCTCTAAAAATGATTGATAAATATCACCCATTGAAAAACCAAATTCAAACATGCATCAAAATAATTAAAATGATTCAAACAAGTATCTATCAAAATAAATAAACTTACAAAAGGTAAAATAAACTGGTCTTAGTATTCTTTATTGAAGGGCACAAAGATTGTTGAATCTACGGTTGAGAACTGTATCGATGATTGGGTATTGAAGTTGAATATCACTACAACCAACTAGAACTAGAAAAACCCATGTGTAATACTAATAAAAATGCATTTAATATGAGAAGGGTAAGTAGGTAAAATCATCAAGTAAAATGACCATAATTTTAACTCGTACAAAAAATGACTAAACAGGTGGCCTCCTTACTTGGCCGTGGCACCAAAAAATCCATTTTTACTTTAGATCTAGTTCTTTACTGTTCACCAACTTATTTTATTTGTCATTGTCGATCAATCTTTATTTTTTAGCATTATTAAAACCTTTTGATTTTCTTCATTTAAGGTGCTCATAGAACCCATTAGTTTGCATGTTCACTGCTTTCTAATACAATCGTTTGTTAAAATTAAAATTTGCATAATTTTATTAATAATATTTCTAGAATTTAGATTAAATTTTATCTTTAATTTATAGTGGCGTGCCGGCAAAATAAAGAGATCAAATTAATATTTTTTTTTCTAACAAATAGTGACCTACTACATATATTTACATTTTGTTTGTCAATAATCTTGTGCTAACTTGATCATTAAGATTGAAAGAAAGACCTGAATAAATAAGGAACTAACCAGCATCCAAAAGTACCAATACAACACAAATAACCATATCATTGGAAAAAAAATAGGAGCAAGAAAGACATAATACGTAGTGATAGTAGTAGTACACCATTATTGCTGAAAAAAATTCTACAAAATTAAGGCCCTCCTTCACCATCTTCTCCAAAGGACCAAAAGAATGGTTTTGGGATTAATACCTATTTGGTTTAATTTCTATTTCTTTTTTTCTAAGGGGGTATTAGACGAGCCTTAAAAGACAATGTAAATGTTCAATATTTATTTAAGAAACAGTGTATATGTATCTCTTTTTTTTTTTTAATGAAAATGTTTCATTAATTAAAAATTTTACTCGTTTATACAAGAACCACTCTATGAAAAGATGTGTTATATGTGAAAGGCAAAAACCATGCATGCAATCACTTTAAAAGATCATAGGGACGGAGAGCCAACATTCAAACAGTAACCCATTTTATAAAAAAAAATAAAATAAAACAAAGAGCATTATAAAAATAAATGAATAAATTTTCATTTTACAAACTTTTATAGTTTTAAATTAATATTTTATTTTTATTTTATATTTTAAATTTTTTTTATAAATGTTTAATGAACTTTGAGGGTAAAATATTATTTCTGCACGCTACATAGGAGAGAAAAATTTTAACCGATGTTAATTTCCAAGATAAGATAATATTTTAACTAATAATAATGAATTTTTTTTTATAATTTTTTAAAATTAATTGATAATGACCAAAGGGTTATACGATAATAATCCATGAATAAATAAGAAGTGGTGTGAATTTTATGTACACAAGTTGATGCGATGGTTCAAGCGCATGGTCCGCTTCAAATGCCTCATGGACCTATCACGAGAGCTCGTGCAAAGAAGTTCAAGGAAGTCCTTGGGTTGGTCCAATCAACATGTTTGGAAGGCTTTGAAGAAGATTTTGTTGAAAGAGAGATGTGCAAGGGAACTAGTCAAACCATTTATGCATGCATGATCATCATTATCCATGAAGATTGAAGTTGGCATGGTCTTAGTTCTGTAGTCTATTGACAAGTGTCTTTATTTAATTTGTTTGGACACAAGACAAGTGTTTTAATTTTATTGGTTTTTAATTGATCATGTGACTAACATGTGACTTTTATTTAAGTTTCCTAATTGTTGTAGGTTTCCTTGTTGTTTTAGGTGTCTTAATTGTTTTAAACTTACTTTTATTTAAGTTTCTTAATTGCTGTAGGTTTCCTAGTTGTTTTAGGTGTCCTAATTGTTTTAAACTTGGGGTTTTAGGAAGCCTATAAATAGGCCCCTTTAGTATGGACGAATTTACATACATTATTATTCAATAAAATTAGTCTTGATTAGTCTTCCAGTTATCTCAGAGCATTCAAGAGTTAAGTACTTGTTGTGTTCTTCAATATTGTTGGTTCTTGCTTACTCAGCAAAGGGTCACAATCTTTCTTTGATATCTTTGATTCTTTTTTTCTTAAAAAAAAGGGTCAAGATTCTTAATCTCTGTTCTAACATTGTTAGTCTTGGGAGCTTTTGCATCATTTTTGCTAAGTTATTGGACAATCTCTTAGAGCCACATATCAATTGGTATCAGAGCATTGATTATAACAAGGTTTGCTATTCCTTTTCTTTATTTCTTGATTTGTTCTTGTTCTTGGAACATATTTGTTTTAAGCCTTTCAATTGCAAAAAAAAAAAAAACCCTTAAACTCAATTTGATTTTTTTTCTTGAAATTTCTGCAAACCAAAGCTTAATTCCTTGCACAAGTTTAGTCACATTGCTTACAAGTCATGTTTGACCAAAAAAAAAGAAGCTACGTAAGGTTGGAGTAAAAAAAAAAAGTTAAAAGCCCAAGCCCAAATCTAAAGTCCAAGCACAAAGCCCAAAGTCTAAAAAAAAAAAACCTTTAAGCCAATTTCTTTTGTTTCCATACAACAAGTTTTTAATTTATTGCTTATTCTTTGATATTTGGTAAAACCAAATAGGTATCTAGGATAGTTGGTGAGTTCATTATCGTGGAGAGTATATACACGAGTGCTTGAGTAAAACACATAAGGGAGTGCGTGAGGATTAGTGTATCTAACCATAACAATTCTCTTGCTAGTTTTTGTTTCAATATGATAAGCAGGGAAGAAACTTCAAGAGAGGAAGTTTTTAACATGCAAGCCTTTATACAACACCTAAAGTGAATAGAGATTTGATTTGGACAAGCGTTGGAACGCATGGAAAAACAAAAGGCTAAAATACAAAAGATCAAGAATGATGTGTCTCAATCTTTAATCCACTGAGGAGACATAATTGGTAACCTAGAAGAGTTGTAGAGGAAGAAGCTAAAGAAGGGAGTGAAGGAGGATCATCAACTAGAAATTGGTGCAACAATGATCATAGGGAGGATCGAAACTTAGGCAATATCAAAGTTTCTATGCCATCCTTTTATGGAAGAAATGATCCTGAAGCTTATCTTGATTAGGAGAAGAAGGTGGAGCTCTTAAAATAGCTATGATTGAGTTTACCGACTATGCTATCGTATGGTGGGATCAATTGGTGACAAATCGAAGGAGATATAGAGAGAGACCAATCAGCACATGGGTTGAGTTTAAGACCGCGATGAGGCGTCGTTTTGTGCCTACTCATTATTACCGTGAGTTATGTCAATGTTTACAAGGACTAACTCAAGGCAATAAAAGTGTGGAGGATTACTACAAGGAAATGGAAGTTGCTATGATCAGAGCAAATATTGAAGAAGACCGTAAAACAACCATGGCGACGTTTCTACAAGATTTAAACCGTGAGATTGCTAATGTTTTCGAATTATAATATTATGTGGAGATAGAAGACATGGTTCACATGGCTATTAAAATTGAGAAGCAACTCAAGAGGCAAGTGACCAATACTCGGTTTAATTCGGCTTCAAGTAGTAACGCACCATGGAAGGCTAATAATCCATCTTGGAAGAGTGGTGGTGCAAATTGGAAGACGGATGAGAAAACTTCCTATAAGCTGAATAAATTTGATGCCCAAGGGAGAGGTGGTGCAGAAAAAGAGAAAGGGAAGGAAGCCAATCTGACTCGGACTCGCGATATTAAGTGCTTCAAGTGTCTAGGAATAGGACATATTGCTTCACAATGTTCTAATAAGAGAGATATGATCTCAAAGGAGAATGGAGAGGTGGAATCCGATAATGAAGGCAGAATTGGTGATGAGATGCCGCCTTTGGAGGATGTGAGTGATGGAGAGTATTTTGAAGTTGGACAAGCTTTAGTTGTTAGAAGAGCTTTGAACATCCAAGTAAAGGAAGAAAATGATGAACAAAGAGAGAATATATTCCAAACTCGATGTCAAGTTAAAGGTCGCGTTTGTAATATGATTATTGATGGAGGAAGTTGTACGAATGTAGCTAGTACTGAGCTAGTGGAGAAGTTAGGATTTCATACCATGAAGCATCCAAAGTCATATAAGCTTTCAACAGTTGAATGATTTTGGAGAGATTAAGGTAACTAAGCAAGTCAAGGTTCCTTTTACCATTGGGAGGTACCAAGATGAAGTTTTATGTGATGTAGTACCCATGCATGCTGGCCACATATTGCTTGGTAGGCCATGGCAGTTTGATCGGAAAGTAACCCATGATGGGTTTAAAAATTAGTTTCTGTTCTTTAAAGATGAAAAAAAGATTACTCTCATTCCATTGACTCTAAACAGATTTATGAGATTCAAGTGAAAGAGCAAGAGTCTAAAAAGAAAGAAGAGTGTGTAAACAAGAGCGTGAGTGAAAACAATGAAAAGAAAACTGAGAGCGTAGAAAAAGAAAAGAGTATGCATAAAGAGAGAAAACAACAAAATTTTTATGCCAAGATAAGCGATATTAAGACTACGTTTCTCGGAAAGAAACCTATATTTTTTATGCTTTACAAAGATGCTACCTTGATCTTCATGATCTTTATCTAGTGCTGCTATTGCTCTTTTGCAGGATTTTACATATGTATTTTCCGAAAAGATGTTGCTAGTGTTGCCGCCTATTAGGGGGATTGAGCATCAAATAGACTTTGTGCCGGGAGCAACCATTCCTAATCGACTAGCCTATAGAAGTAATCCCGAAGAGACGAAAGAGCTCGAGAGGCAAGTAAAGGAGCTTTTAGAAAAAGGATATGTACGAGAGAGAGCATGAGTTCATGCGCTGTTCCAATCTTGTTAGTGCGAAAGAAAGATGGTTCTTGGCGTATGTGTGTTGATTGTTGTACTGTCAACAAAATCACTGTAAAGTATCGTCATCCTATACCTCGTTTAGATGATATGCTTGATGAATTGTAAGGTTCTATTATCATTTCTAAATTTGATTTGAAGAGTGGGTATCATCAAATTAGGATGAAAGAAGGTGATGAATGGAAGACTGCATTTAAAATGAAATATGGTTTATATGAGTTGTTAGTTATGCCATATGGATTAACTAATGCACCTAGTACTTTTATGAATTTAATGAATCATGTTTTGCGTGCTTGTCTTGGAAAGTTTGTGGTTGTAATACTTTGATGATATTTTAGTTTATAGTAAGAGTCTGGATGAGCATATAAGGCATTTAAGATGTGTTCTTGAAATACTTAGAAAAGAAAAATTATATGCTAATCTTAAAAAGTGTACATTTTGCATGGATAAAATTGTGTTTTTAGACTATGTTGTAAGTGGTAATGGTATTCAAGTAGATGAAGAGAAAGTACAAGCGATTAAGAGTTGGCGTACACCAAGAAATGCTAGCGAAGTTCGGAGTTTTCATGGCTTGGCTAGTTTCTATCGCAGGTTTGTTAGGAATTTTAACACCATACCTGCCCCTTTGAATGAAATGGTTAAAAAGAATGTAATCTTTAATTGGGGTAGTGAATAAGAAAAAGTGTTCAGTACTCTAAAAGAAAAGTTAACATCTACACATGTTCTTACTTTACCTGACTTTTCTAAAGTTTTTTAGATTCAATGTGATGCTTCTAGTCTTGGCATAGGCATTGTTTTGATGCAAGAAAATCATCCAATTGCCTACTTTAGTGAAAAGTGTAATGGTGATGCACTCAGCTATCCGGTTTATGATAAGGAGATGTATGCTTTGGTATGAGCGCTAGAAACTTGGCAACATTACTTACGACCTAAAGAGTTTGTGATTCGCACTGATCATGAATCTTTAAAGCACATCGAGGGCCAAGGTAAGTTACACAGACGTCATGCCAAATGGATTGAATTCATGGAAATATTTCCTTATGTTATCAAGTATAAACAAGGTAAGGAAAATGTTGTTGCCGATGCACTTTCTCGAAGGTATGCACTTGTTTCTACTTTAACTGCTAAGTTACTCGGTTTTGAGTACATTAAGGAATTATATGTTAATGACCATGACTTTGCTAATATATATAACGTGTGTGAGAGACTGACGTATAGTAAGTTCTATAGGCATGATGGTTACTTGTTTAGAGACCATCGCATTTGGTACCTAAGTGTTCTATGCGTGAGTTATTGGTTAAAGAGGCGCATAGTGGTGGTTTAATGGGACACTTTGGTGTAACTAAAACTTTAGATATCATAGTTAAACACTTCTTTTGGCCTAACATGAGGAAAGTGTCAAACTTGTCTTGCTTGTAAACAAGCTAAGTCTAAAGTTTTACCTCATGGTTTATATACACCTCTACCTATTCCTAGTGAACCATGGATTAATATATCTATGGATTTTGTGTTAGGTTTGCCTAGGTCTCAAAGAGGTAAAGATTCCGTATTTGTTGTGGTGGATAGATTTTCTAAAATGGCTCACTTTATACCATGTAGTAAAACAGATGATGTCGTGTATATTGCGGACTTGTTCTTTCGTGAGGTTGTTAGGTTGCATGGCATACCAAAAATGATTGTGTCAGATAGAGATGTTAAATTCCTTAGTCAATTTTGGAGAACGCTGTGGAATAAACCAGGAACTAAGTTGCTATTCTCGACTACATGTCATCCTCAAACGGATGGACAAACTGAAGTAGTGAATCGAACCTTAGGAACTTTATTACGTGCAATAATTAACAAGAATTTAAAGAATTGGGAGGAATGTATGCCGCATATTGAGTTTGCTTATAATCGAACATTGCATTCTTCTACTAATTGTTCACCTTTTGAAATTATTTATGGTTTTAACCCTTTAACTCCTATGGATTTAATTTCATTGCCTCTTGATAAACAATTGAGTTTGGAAGGAAAATAGAAAGCTGAGTTTGTCAAAGATTTGCACTCGAAGGTCCGTGCGCATATAGAAAAAAAAAACTAAGCTATACGCCTATAATACTAACAAAGGGTGCAAACAAGTTGTCTTGGAACCCGGTGTTTGGGTTTGGGTACACATGCGTAAGGAGAGGTTCCTTGACAAAAGAAAATCCAAGCTTCACCCACGTGGTGATGTACCATTCCAAGTGCTGGAGCGAATTAATGATAATGCTTACAAGATCAACCTTCCTGGTGAGTATAATGTCAGTGCTACATTTAATGTTTCTGATCTTTCTCTTTTTTATGTAGGAACTGATTTGAGGTTTAATCTTTATGAAGAGAGGGGGAATGATGCGATGGTTCAAGCGTATGATCCGCTTCAAATGCCTCAAGGACCTATCACGAGAGCTCGTGCAAAGAAGTTCAAGGAAGTCCTTCTTGGGTTGGTCCAATCAACATGTTTAGAAGGCTTTGAAGAAGATTTCGTTGAAAGAGAGATGTACAAGGGAACTAGTCAAACCATTTATGCATGCATGATCATCGTTATCCATGAAGATTGAAGTTGGCATGGTCTTAGTTCTGTAGTCTATTGATAAGTGTCTTTATTTAATTTGTTTGGACACAAGACAAGTGTTTTAATTTTATTGATTTTTAGTTGGTCATGTGACTAACATGTGACTTTTATTTAAGTTTTCTAATTGTTGTAGGTTTCCTAGTTGTTCTTAATTGTTTTAAACTTACTTTTATTTAAGTTTCCTAATTGTTGTTTTAGATGTCCTAATTGTTTTAAACTTGGGGTTTTGGGAAGCCTATAAATAGGCTCCTTGGTTATTATTCAATAAAATTAGTCTTTGTTAGTTTGCCAATTATCTCAGAGCATTCAAGAGTTAAATGCTTATTGTGTTCTTCAATATTGTTGGTTCTTGCTTGCTAAGTAAAGTGTCACAATCTTTCTTTGATATCTTTGATTCTTTCTTTCTTAAAAAAATGGTCAAGATTCTTAATCTCTGTTATAACCTTGTTAGTCTTGAGAGCTTTTGCATCGTCTTTGCTAGATTCTTGGGCAATCTCTTAGAGCCACACATCACTAGTGATCCTTGAAAAATAAAAAAATAAAAACAAGTTGGACAACATATTTATGGATATGGAAGAAAGTGAAAGAAGTGACCAAATTCAAGGCGGCCACCAGAGGAGACAAATTTGGAATAACCGATGTTCCGATGTTCCATAGCCACCCATCAGAACCATTTTCTCTGTGAGTAAGAACACCACCACCCCCACTCTAGGCGGCAAAGCCACCATCCCCTCTTCCATTTCCCTGTCATCTAACTCACCACCTTCAATCTCAGTCATTGCTTATTTATGCATTTATTTAGAAATCTTAAGACTTAATGATAGGCAGTCTATTTTAATGGTTTTGGCTCCCATGTTTCCTTTATGATAACTTGAGACGCAAGTACACTCTCATTTTCAACTTGAAAGGCAATAAATTATCAATGTCCACGTTGGTAGAAAACTTATATATATTCAAAGTTGTAAGCTCCCACGCTTCCCTTTATGATAACTTGAGTCGCAAGTACACCTCATTTTATATATCTTAAATTTTTAAACTCCCATGTTTTCCTTTATGATTACATGAGCCGCACGTACACCCACTTTCAACTTAAAAGGTAATAAATAAATTACCGAAATCTTTTATTATACTTCATGACAAGTATAGACCACAAACAGATTACAAAACAAAAGAGGGTACATGAAAATGGCTTCTAAGTCTTAGAAATATATATATATATATATATAGTTTTTCTCTGTTTAGAAAGCGTTCCACCAAAGAAAAATACAACTTTAGACAAATGTGAGACTTCCCACCCCACCAAAACCAACCAAAACAAAAACCCTTGTTTCAAATCGAGTATTATGAGTGTGTATATGTTCATTCAAGTGGAACACATCCACAAGAGTTCAAAGATGGAGCAATGAGGATGGAAGCACCATTCTATTAATCAACTCACAAAAAATAGTAGCAAGCAGAACTAAGTAATTATAAAAACTGTGCATCATTCATACAAATGCAATGTCATCATGATCATAGAGCTTTATTAATTCATGTCATACACGATTATCAAATGATTCAAGCAATACTTGTTTGAAATGGGGAATGTGGGAATTATATCCACAGGTACCTAAACAAGAGAAAGAGAGACATCAAGAACACCTCATAAACAAACAATGCAATGTACTGGATTGGATTGGAAGGCATTTAAGATCCGTCAAATTGGATTAGAGTGTTAATTGCTATGTTAGCTTGATAGAGTAAAGCTATTTGACATCACTGGTGATCAATACCAGACCAACCATTAGTTTATATGGCAATTGGTGATTAGTTATTAATTATTTTTTTATTCTAAAAACCTAATATGATAAAGCGAACCCTAAAAGGCTAAACTAAGCAAATTTGTCCACATCAACACAGAGCCCACTAGTGTTAAATACCAGTGGTGACAATTAATATTTTTCAGCTATGCATACTTGGGTATATTCCCTAACACCTCTTGCTTTTGTTTTAAATGTAAGTTAAAACAGTGACATAGCCTAATTACCTAACTAATCTTGAGCTCAACTGCTAACCCCCATTTCCCATTCTAGTGTTTGATTCCGGCCATACTATTTACTTATAGCTTGATAATGGTACTTTAACAGAGAAATGAAAGGTATAAAAGATAGTATTTTTCCAATTCTATATCAGGATTTATCCATAAATATGTCAATATCAATGCAGGCCCAGCAGAATGTGCGTGAAGGTGTTCTAAAAATTTCTCGACATTTGATTGGACATATAAAAGCATAAAAAACAAATGAAAAATCATAAGGGTATATGAGTAATTAAACTCTCTTAATTTCTTAAACTCAATGATCAACTTTTTTACTTCATTGACTGGAAGTAATTCCCACATTTTATGCTTAGAGAAGTTTTCCTCTATCCCATCTCCGTTACAAAATGAAGTTTTCCTTACTTTTTAAAAAGATTATATGTTTAGAGACCAACAAAGCATCAACATAATATAGTCACAAAATAGTTTCAATAAAAAACAAAGAAAAGTAGAAATCATAAAGCTGATTTTGGCTGATGCTACTAGAATATTGAAAATAGTATTTTTTTGATTCGTCATTTTACTTTTTCTCATAAAAAGTGAAATGAGACATTAGACACAAAATGTTTCACTTGGCAAGTTTTTGTATAAGGGTTGGCACCCTACATTGATGACATGCATGGAATCAAAACCAAAACCAAAACCGCTTCCAGAATCCAAACCCTCAAAAGGCATTTCAACACCTTGCTTTGACTACTATAGAAGCACATCGTAACAGACACTTGATTGTGAATAACATGCATTCAGATCGTAGCCCAATATCACAGTTGTCAGCACAGACACAAATTTTTCAGGCTAGACAGTACCACAGTTGAATAACCACATCAAGACTAAGCCATGGTGCCCCCAAGATATTTGAAACTTGTTAAGTTACTTTTTTTGTTTTTGTTTTCTAATCTACCATTTAGAATTTTCTTTTGCTTAATTTATTTAATAATTTGGTATTGCACTTTCATTTATCCAAACAAAATTATTTATGGTACGTTAAAAATGTCTATTTTGTGAGCATTTTTTTGGTAAATGTCTATTTTGTTAGCTTGATATACATAGTTGGATCCACTTCTTAGTAGCTTACGTTCTTTGAGAATAGTGGCAACTTTATACAGCATCTATCCAGTTGTTTTCGAATCTTAATAACCACCAATTCTATTCAATTATTTGCACATGTAAGACCCATTTAGTCCCATTACTGGAAGGGGTGTGACATATATAGTTGGGATGGGCACACTTCCTAATAGCTAAAACTAGGATAGTAACTTAACAAGATAGGTGTCTCTAAACTTTGCTACCTAAAACTAGTTAACAATTTAATGGAATCCATAATCTTTAGATAAATTTATAGGTGACTTTATGATCTACAGTGTAAATAAATATGTGATTCATGGCCTCAAGCTTTGAAAAGTTTGTGGTATCACTCTTATCCGCAGTCATCTTCTTACTTCACAGTTGAATAATTAGATTGCTTAATTTGATTATCATGAAACATCCTATAAAAATCCCTTCACATCCCACATTTTATAACATAAGCTAATAAAAATTATCAAAAGGGCCATAATTATTGATGCAAAATATAGATCTTTTTATATAAATATTTGTAGCAGAATGTTATGGATAATACCTGAATGTTCTCTAGTTTCTGCAAAGCAATTTTCAATGGTTTGGACATTTTACAGTGTCTCTGGAGCAGCAGACTTGCAGCCTCTTTGTCACCTTTTGCTTGTATTGTGAGTATCTCCCTACTTAGGCTTTCAACAGAACCTTCAACCTTTTGATTTTTTCATTTGATATGAATTTTTTTTTCCCAAAAAAAAAATAAATAAAAAATAAAATAAAATAAAAGGGGGCACTAAAAGGATTTAGTATTCAAGTGAAGAATGAAAAGAGTAACATTGAGGAAATTAAGGAACAAAAGACTCATACCTTCGCAAAATCAACAGAAAATGTTTCATCAGGATGTAGAATAAAGGCTCCTTCCTCATATAACCAATTAAACTGCAATGCTTGTCCTTTTCTGAAATGTATGGCAACTACGTATAAGATACTTGGAAGCATTACATACACATAAGACGCATGATTATAAAGAGTATAAAATTCAGGATGAAAAAATAGATAATTTAGGTTACCCATGAGCTTCCTCTAAACCAAAACGTACTGAGCGAAAGCATCCCGCAAGGAAGGAAACATACATGGACTTCAATAAACTCTTTGGAAGCAAATTCTGGACCACTCAGAAATACACAATGGCATCGGCATTAAACCATAAAAAGGTCTATCATCTAAAGAAAGTCTGAAATCTTCAAATAAAATGAAGGCTATGTATGAAATGATAATGTGTTAGCTAAACTTTGTTTTTGATTAAGTAATGCAAAGAATAAAATTCATAGGAAAACAATTAAAAAGTGGAACCAAACAAGAGATTGGGTTTACCAAATAGGTAATGGCCAAAGTTCATTAAGTTCCTTATATATGGGTAAAGATCTTGAGAATGGTGTCGTACAGCTAAGAAATACAAAATCCTACTAACCACAAAAAATTCACACAAGACACTGCAAAGGAACAAATCTTAGAAAAGAATGAACCTCCACGACACCATTACAAAGTGCACGAAAAGTTTAAAATGCCAAGGTGTAAATAGAAAAACAAAAGTGTTTTAACATCCATGACACAAGGCATGAGATTTTTGGAACTAATTTTTAATATTTAATAAATATAAAAATTAATTAAGGTTTAATATATTTGTAAATAAAATAATTATTATATGATTAAGTTTTATTGACTACAAAAATATGTTAAATTATGCAATTTATTATCATCCCATATATTTAAAAAATAAATAGTTTAAAACTAACAGTTTTAGTTAAATACTGGAAGGTCAAACTGAATTAATAAATTTTTCTTGATTTAAAACCTATTTTAACAATGATTTTTTTTATTAAAAAAAATATTATGTTACTTTTTTCATTAATTTATGTATTTGATATAATTTTATTCTATTTTACTGATCTTTCATTTAAATTTTAGAGAAAAATGAGAAAAAAAATATATAAATAAATAGAAGGCACACCTCCTACCTGGGGTACTACCACACCAAGGTTTGGTTCACATTAAAATCATTTGTGCACACACAACAGATACAATTAACATATGCAAGCATTATGTGTAAACATATTATTCGTAAGTGTTAGTTTGATATATGTAATTGGAATCACTTCCTAACAGTTAAAAGCTTTTGGGATTGGCCTAATTTAGTATCAAAGCTCGAGATCAAATCTTCGATGGTCACTGGTTTTGGCAATTTACTGTTATGCATATGTAAGCTAAAGCTTTGAGCAAAGTAACCTTCAAACTTAGGCGTTCCCAGATAAGGTCTACTAAATATATGTTCCCAGCTTGAGGGGTAGAGATGGAAGGATTATATTTTTGTAAATTTGTCATTAAACCTATATCTTTAAGTTTGTGACATGGCTCCTACAGTGTCTCTTTCCTTTAATTTTCTTCTCTCCTCTCCCATTCTAAAACATTAGTCAATATGTGATGAATATGTTTCTAATGATATTGAGTTGTTAGTGATTTGTATGCATGCCAAGCTGCAAGGTACATTTCCACCCATATAAAATAAAATAAAAAACTGCAAGGAACATGTGTGCTTCTTAGGCCATAAATATTCTCTTGAACTGTTATTTGGTACCAGGCTAGTGCCCAGGCTACCAATCAAAATAAGTTTTGAAAAAGAACCTATTGATTCATGTTGATGTTATTGATTATTTACAGTCAAATTATAAAAATAGTAAACCCTCTGGAATTGTATTACTAAATGAGAAGTTCAAACTGGTGAACAAGATTAAAGTTACAACTGCAAAAAAAAAAAAAAAAAAGGCCATACTATGCAATAACAAGTAACTTCTATGATAATAAAAATAATGGACTAAATATTTTTAATTTAGAAATACCCCACCAATGAGATTACCGAACACAAGGCAAAGTCAAAGTAAGAAACAGTTTCTGACCTGGTCAATTAGAAACCTTAAGGCCCAAAGGCCAACTATATCCGCTTTTGCTTCTTCCAAAGCAGAGTGAAGTTCTTGCAGCTCCTGTAAGAAGAGACGAAATGAAAGCATGTTAAATCAGAAATGTTTAAATGATTTTGCTAATAGTTCAGACCTAAGATGATGTAAAAGCAATTCATTAATAGATTCTTAGCATTACTTTTACAAATATAACTCCAATTCACCAGCCCTCAATTTCGATTCTACAAGTTGTCAACAGTCAACTTTTTCAATGAGAAGCATTCAAAGCAAAAAAAGAGACATTAACACTATGTTTTGATTGATGGAATATGAAGAAAAGGAAAGGAAATAATTTGCATGGATGGAAGGAAAAGGCTTTAATGAAACTTTCAACTTTTTACTATTTCAAAATTATTATTAATTTATTGTATGAGAGACATTTTGTATTGAGGGTAATAAAGAAATATAAACTGCATTAATTATTTTTTTACTTTAATTTCCTTTCCTTTCCATTAATAGTCATCCAAACAACAAGTAATATAATTACTATCATTTCCTTTCCTCATTAAACTTATTCTTTCTTTTCCTTTCTCTTGTACAATCCAAACATAGTGCAATAGATACTCCCAAACAAGAAGTCTTTCAGGAAGAAAAGCGATATTTTGAATCAAGGACCACAAAGATGTCTAAACATCAAGCTTCTTACTTTTAAGATGTCATCCCACTTTTTATCACTGAATACTGATACCTTCCATGGTTATTAAGAAAGTTTTAGAAGAAATTAGATAAACATTATGGTATGAATTAAGTACTTAGGTAGAGACAGTACAACCAACAGTGAATTTACATTTACAGTGCATACATAATAGTTATGAACACTTAAATGTTTGTAATTTAAAACTAATATAAATTATTCTAAGAAGAAAATTAAATGAATTATATTTCATGTCACTGACCAATCTTACTGTAGACTTTTGACCATTTGGAAGTACAATGGTATGAGGTCCAATCCCATGGCAGCACTCATGGCAAATTGTGTGAGTGAAGAAAGAATCAAAATCTACCAGATTTTGTTGTTCCTTTGTCATGCAAACATCAGCTATGGGCCGAAGAATATGCTTGAACCTGCTCAGAATAGGCAGGTACGACATTATAAATATATTCCCACAACAAATTACCAAAAATTGAAATGATAAGCAATAAAAATAAATTCATGAAAACCAAAACATTGCAATAACAAGAAATTATAATAAGAAACTAAGAAAAGAATTTCATACTTAGCATCTGAGACATTCTTAAGCATAACCATTGATGTTCCTCGATCTTTTACTATACGCTCGTCATTTGGCAGATTAAAAGCAACAGTTTGAGGACCCTTTACATCCTGAGTACAAAGAGAAACTTTCAAACATACAGTTTTCAACTGGATAAATTGGCCTACATTATCGCAAGTGCTCTCAAATGCAAGAAAATAGCAAGGAACCTATAAACAGAAATAGTGCTTAAGATGCAGCATGAGGCATCAGAAAACAGAATAATAATATGGCTTGTGGAGAATATTGGCAAAGATTGAATACTATAATTTACTAAGCTTTGCTTTACAATGAATGTAATGAAAACATAATTTAAAGTGGGAAAAAACTAGACCACTCGGACTCTTCACTTTATCTTACCATAACTATATCCGAACACATTGATAAGAGCAAGGACAATGGACACTCCAAATACTAGAATTTCGGAAACAAACAAACCGACACTTGTTCACTTTATCTTACCATACCTGCAACCGAACACCTTGATAATAGTAAGGACATTGGACACTCCAAATACTAGACTTTTGAAAACAAACAAACCGACACTTGACATGCACCCAACCTGACACTCGCACCCAAGCCCAAGCGACATAGGGAAAAACCAAACCATGAGAGAAAATATGATGTTTCATATTAATGAAAAACCAGACTTTTCTTTTTCTGTTTTTTTTTTTGGCTAAATAATTGAAAAACAGACTGGTAAAGAGGTACATGCATGTCAAATGAATAATATAATCGTCATGAAAGGTTTTTCCAGTCTCCTAAACTCACTCCTGCATTGAATAGAAGCTGGATGACTCTAATAGGAGCAGCAATCACATCTTTTGATTTGTACATATTGTCCAGTGGAAGATTTTGTTCCAACACCTACAATAACATGAGATACAATAATGTAGGACTAAAAGAGGAATATTTAGGTACTTTGCAGAATAAAAGGGGCTAAATTACTAAAACAATGATAGACAATCAATGCACAGGATACCTGCAAATTATCACCAAAAAGTTTTACTTGATCTGTAGCTATTTCATCCCGAACTCCAATAAATGCTTCAAATGTTGCCTAAAAAACGCAAATGAGATCAATGCAAAAATAATAAGGCAGAAGTATTAATGCAAATTTTTAACATAACACAAAGTGAAGATTAACGTATAACATGAATTTTAATACTACCTCACCTTTTTTTCAGTAAATAAAATGTAACCTATTAAAAGTATAAATTCTAAGTTCCTTTACAGTAAGTGTGCACACTGTCCATTTTAAAACTCAATCAGATGTACTCCAAACTTATTTGTGCTGCAGTCCAACCTATGCTGTGATTCTGGTATGCTGTGATTCTGGAATGGAAGATCCATGATATTTGTATTTGATACTCAATCAAAATACCCAAATTAACATTAAAATTTAGTTCTTCTTTTACCAAGATGGGGTATTGAGAAATATGATGCTATGTCCAGGGAGGAGGAATAGAGATGTCGCCAAGGGAACCAAACCCATTTCATTGACCAATAAGAGAGAGAAATTTGGGATATTAGAGGACAAGAATCAAGTGAAGGATATTATCGTGGTTCACCACCATGTTCTAGGTTGTTGTAAAGGCTAATGCTGCAGGTGGATATGGTGCCAAAATGGACATTTGATAACTAATTATTGTGTAAACTTTTACCTCATGTCTCCATGAATAAAGTGATGGTTCCTCCAACAAGACGGTAAATGGCTCATAAAACTCTAGATGAAGCCATGGTGTCAAAGAAGATAAAATCTTTCATTTTCTCTAAACAATAAAAAATATCTAAAAACAATACAAAACATTTCTGAGAATCAAAGTTTCTTCAGTTTCCAAGCTGACCAAAATGAAAGTGACAAAAAAATTTTATCCCTGGTGGTGTGAAGCTCTTCATCACTATTGGGTTATGGGGACCCTAAGTGAGCTTTATTTATAAACTACATCAAGCGTAAAAGTTGGCCATTTACTGGCCTTGTATTCTCTATAAATTGTGATGACTTATGCAGGAAATTACTTCCATGCTAATTTTGTTATTTATGATTCTCTGGAGCATACGGTCTATGTCCAATGTTAATATGCAAAAAATAAATGAATGATAAATATTTAAGAAAAGGAACTGTTAAAACTAGTACAATTGTTATTGCAACACAATACCACATATAGGTTTATTTACAACATTTACTCAAACGCTAAGTGATGACACTGAGAAAAGTCAATGTAAAATTTACCTTGTAACCAAATAGTGCATCTTCGTATGTCTCATATGGACCAATAGTCACGTCCAACTTGGAGTCCTAGACAAGAAAGAGAGAAATGATGGAGGGGAAAAAAAAAAAGAGGCAAAAATAGAGAGAGAGAGAGAGAGAGAGAGAGAGAGAAGAATGAAAAGAAGAAGAAGAAGAAACTGCACTAGGTTGATGGTCTTAAAAATTGCTCAAAAGTAATCACATTACTTATGAAAGAAATAAAGAAGCTTTAATATTTTACCACTTCCAATCTCAAACAAGTAATAGATAATTAAAACTGAAACCCAAGTTTAACTCTCATAAAAAGCATAGAAATTCTAGAATAAAGCTCCAGTTAAGTCATTTTATACTCTGTTATTTATTTTCTATAACAAACAAAAGGATATAATAAAAAGTCAACTACAACAGACGATCAGATGTTAATCCTAGCATGACTCGTCTCAGAAAACAATAGAAAAAATCAGAAGCTGAACAGATAAAACAGAAAAGTATCTGATGAAGTATCTACTGAAGGTGGCTTGGTCTGTTTATGTTTACCATAATTGCATAGAAAAAAATTATATAGTATCATATGAGGATGTAAATAAATATAAAAAAGCTGCTAAGAAATTTTTCCTCATTTGAAAAACAAAAATGAACTCTTCTTAAACAGTGAAAAACTCTATAGAAACAAGACACTTTGTTTTGAACTGAGAGGTTTCCAAGATAATTCCCGCCTTTTAAAATGGTTGAAATCCTAGATACTGTTGCTTCTTCTATAATTGCTTTACTCAGTCTTGTAGGTTGAGATTTATGCTTTAGAAATATGTGATTTATTAGATGCTATGTTTAGCAAGTATATCATTCTACAGGAACATCACTTACTCCTATATTCTGAAGTCGCTGCTAAATTATGGTATTGGTTGGTAGAGGAAGTAGGTATTTAAAAGGGATTTCCTGATCAGCGATTTTAACAGGTTTAATGATAGTAAAAGAGAGAATGTTCTGCGGATATGGCAATATTAGTTTTGTTCAACAATATGGATAGAAAGAAATAGTATGCTTTTTCAAAGACAAGGACTTATGGGATTAAATGAAACTTCACATTTTTCTGGGATTACATGAAGTTTTAGAATTTTGTGTATATCTACTTCAAATGAGTATATTCCTGTTTCCTAGATTCTTTTAAGTTTGATGGATATAATTTAGTTTCATTAGGTTAGTTCTTCTTGACTGTTTTAGAAGATTCCCATTCTCTCTAAAGTAATTTATTTTCTTATTCATGAAGTAAACATATATAGAAATTTATATATATAAAAGAGAGAGAGACAGAGAGAGAAGGAATCGAATGATACCCCAAGAAGAGTTGGCAAAGAAATATGGGGGTAACCCATGGGGATGGTGAACAAAGGTGGCAAATTCTGCTGCATGGGAATTAGGAAAAGGAATTAAGAGGGACTGGGATTTGAGAGTTTTTTGTTTATGAGATTTTGGAATTCTCTTTTTTGTAGTAATAGTATGCTTTTATAATTCTATTAGATTTGGCTAACTACAAAGAAGCTTTCTATTAGATTTGGAAAGGGTGGGGAGAATTGCAATAAAATATTTATTTTCATACAATGAGAACCACTCAAAGGTGCAATAGTAGAAAATTTCATTAAAATGAAATATTTTTTAAAAATAAGGGAAGACGGGAAAAATGTAGTGGACTAGAGGCTTTAAAGAGACAGCATGATGTTACTATTGGGTTAGAATGCTCATATTGTATCTCCCTCCCTTCTAATTTGGTGTTAGAAAGTCCCTCCTAATCCTCCTAATATTCTAATTCTCACATAGACAGCCATTCTTCAAAAGATATTAATAATTGACTACATTAGTAAGGAGAGCATAATGATTAATTGACATGTAAATGCAAACATGCAGCAAAAAACCAGTTGGTCGCATCCTGTAACATGTTCAATGAGTTGGAACTATGGAGTTTCATATTCTCTTTATTCAATAATATCATTCTACTTCTGAAGAAAGAATTTAAGCTGTTCACAGTGTGACAAAGATGATCTTTCAAGGGTCTCATTCTATTTAATAACCCAACCTTTACCTGAGCATTGTTACACATTTTACTTAAAATTTGTACTTGTGCACTTGGGCTGCTTCCTAGTCTATTCTAATCTGTACCAACATTACATATGAATGCATTAATGAATCTATACTAAATACTAACCAACTCCATCCAGGCAATGTCAGAATCATAATAGTCATTTGAAAGGAAAGCATCAGCCTTGCTATGAAGAAGTCTCTTCAAACTACATAGGGCAGGAAAAAGTGACATTAGTTATTAACAAAAGGTTCTAAATCATGTAGATAAACAAAGAACTATAAAAGAAACTCTGCAAACAAAATACCTAGGGGAGCTGGTCAAATCACCAGCTTCATGCAACAAGTCAGCTGCTTTTCTGAGGAAAGGATTATACTCTTTGGAGAAAGGAACAGAATAGAGATCATAAACAGAAGACACTGAATTGTTTATGCTACCAACTACATTACTATAGACAGAAGAATCAAGATTAAATTCACTGCGCCTTTTGATAACGCTGAAAAAGCCTGTCGCATCTTGTTGTAGGTCCTCAGGTAGACTAGCCTTCCACAACTCAAATTCCTACACAAGAAATTACGGGTTTACCTGACTAAAAGCACAAACCCCTTTGAAGTTCTAATCACATAAAATTAACTCAATTAATACCATTTTGTCCATGTCTGGTGGATAGAAGTTTGCACCAGGTGGTTTCAGCATGGGAAAGGCAGCTCTATATTCGAGGCCCTTCCACCCAGCAACTGGATTTGTGGTTTCAGTAAGCAATGTTATAGCCGAATCTGCAGTAGTCAAAAATGCCTCATTTTCATCAAGGCTAGACCTGTTGATAAAGAATGACAACAAAATAACCATAGATGCTTTGGAAATGTGAAACCAGTAAACTGTTGAAAGTTAAATTTCAGCATGTTTCAGACAAATAAATGGACTGGGATGTGCATACTGGCTTAAATAGCCTCATCAACGAATTTGTAGGCCTTTCAGTAACCTTGGGTAGATCCAAAAGATATGTGCTACTATTTGGCTTTGAATTCAAGGATTAGGATTCATTTCGGTCCATGTGTATTGATGAATGTGTGTGTTTGCATGAACATTGACACGTGAATCTATATACGTAATCCTACATACACTCAGATGAATTAAAAGAACAGTAGTTTCAAGAATATTTACCATGGGCTCTTATTAATCAAATAATACATCCATTTTAACTTGTCCAACTGGGATGCATCTGCATGCTCCTTCAACCAATCTCTTAGAACAGGATTACTGTACCAAACCTGAATATGAAAAATTAAAAATAATTAAAAAGAAACACTAAATTGTAGTAAGAAAATGAGTGAAGAAGGATCGTTGCAACATAAATTAAGTCCATCTAGGACACTACAGAAGGAACCAGTTACTAATGATGTCTAAAGAAAAAATATGAAAAACAAACTAGAAGGAAAATACACAGAAAATTTGGGAACTCATATGCAGCATTAAAGATGACGAGTTTGCAATGAGGACTCATGGTTAGTCTGCATCAATGTTCTAGAAGGCTAAAGGTGGCTTCAAGGCATTCTGCTCTGATGATGCAAGACAAAATGAGGCATAAGCCACAATTTAAGCCCAAAAAATTCTCAAAAAAATTATATAAAATTAGAGTAATAAGAAAAGCATAAATTCTTTACAAGAAAATACATAGTTTATAATTTTAAATGACGTCTCTTGTAATTCCTTTCCATCAATGTTGATATATACCCACTCTTCTTCATTAATCTTCAAAATAGTCTCACCACTTCCTGTATCAATATCAATAATAAAAGAGCAATTAATACAAAAAACTGATTAAAGGTTTCAAAATAATTCAGTAGTGTTCTGACCAAAACAGAAATTGCATAAAAATTTTAAAAACTAACAGCTTGTAGAATCAATCAACCTTCCCAAATGCATGTACTACTAATTCCTAATAACTTTAAATTTTCATTCATATATTAAAAGCATAATCCTTCTTCTATTTGTACTTATTAATCAATTTCTCTTTAGCATGTTTAATATACACCATCCACAATCTAACAGCTTTTACAGGTACCATCAGCAGCAATTTGGATGCATACAAGTAGATCTTACAGACACCAACACATGCATGTACACAACAAAATACCCAAAGAAGCAGGAGCAAACAATCAACAGGCAATATGGCAATGAGCTGCATAAGCATATAATAATCAGTGGCAGCAATAGCCAGCAGCCAAAACAAATTGCAAATCCAAAAATTGGTAGCCACATAAAGAAGCAAAAGATAGTTATACACATATATATAAAAGATTAGTTATGAAGGATATTAACAGTAAAAAAATAATTAAATGAAAAAGATGAAATACGAAGAATCTTTTTTTAAATAAAAACCAGAGAAAAAGAAAAAGAGAGAGAGATGAGTTGAAATAGCAATGAGAAAAAAAATATAAACAAGACGTACATAAGACATGATAAACAAAAAAAAAAGACAATTTTTTAAAAAAAGTATAAAAGAAAATTTAAACTTAAAAAAGAAATTAAAAACTAAAAATAATCAAAATAAAGATATTAACATATTTTTAAAAAGAAATGAAAATAAAATACTGAAAAAAAATTACTAAGAAATATAAAGAGAGACTAGGAGGAGAAGTCAACTCATGGATTTGCAACGGAAAGGAAAATAAATAAATAAATAAAAATAAAAGACTAACCTTTTCTTTGGATGGTTTCAGGTAAAAAAAGATACTGCAACAATCAGTTGAAAGCTTCTTAAGAACATATTGTTCTTCCTCTCTGTTCTTTGTATTTTTTTTTCAATTGTTGCAGCAGCACCAAGCCTTTCAACCTTTGCAGCACCTCTTTTCTTCTCCTCTTTCTCATCAGCTCTTTCTTTTTTCCTTTTTTTATTTTCCCTCCCCAAAAAAATGAAACCTAAGTCTTAAACAAATATTAACAAGAAAGAGGCTCGCAGCTTACTACCCATAGCCTCATGGCTTGAGCCTTAGAACCTTACACCTCAACATGCTTCTCATTCTTCCTGTGCTGACACTAAATCTCATTGCCTTGCTTGAGGTGCACACCTCAACAAATATTTAAATCACTGCCTGTATCGATGTTATTATTAATCCTTCAAAATGCAAACAATGACTATTTTGAAGACAAGAAAACCCATTAGGAAAATTTTCTTCTGTAACAATATAAGATAATTAATCTTCCCAAGGACCACCAATCAAGAAAATACTTTAATCTTGGAAGGCAGACGTGCTTTCCACATAAAGCAAGAAAGTCAACATACATAACCTAAGGATCATCTTATCTAGCTGAAAACCTAAGATTAAGCTCTATTATCATCCTACCAAACAATGTAATGCTCATAGTCCTTTTCTATCATTACTCCTTTCACCACCCTTGCCACATTAATATTCACCCTTCATACACCATCTTGGGCCACAAACACATTTTAAGTCCAGTAAACAAATTTTCCACTTTACTAGGACAATACACACCTGACAACTACTAATCCAAACCACTGTGACTATTCTCTACCAGGAAGTTGAGCTTATTGTATTTAGGTTTTCCATGTTGGTTGTATCGGTACAATCTGCTTCCGAGATGCATGCTAGCTAGCATAGACCATGGAGAGAGGTAAGACAAAGCTAGGTTCAAAAGCACTGAAGAAACTATCAAATTTCTCATGTGGTAGAAGTGTTTGTTTGGACTCATGAACATCAAGACGAAACTTTCCAACAACCCTGTTTGCATGGAAAGATGAATGATAATTTCATTCACCCCTTTCCTGAATTTCTAAAGTTTTTCTATTTCTGTCTCGCTTTTACCTAGGTGATAATTTCATTCACCCCTTCCTTTCCTGAATTTCTAAAGTTTTTCTATTTCTGTCTCGATCTTATCTAGGAGATCTATCTTGCAATCATTGGGTAGTTAGGTTACACCATCTTGGCATTTTTTAACAGAAATATTTAAACAAGTCAACAAAAGAAATTTTATATTCCAACTGATATTCCACTATGCAAATGCGACATCATGTGATTAAAACCTGCTGATAAAAGATTTCATCCATGACTTTTGCAGCCTTAACCAGTAAAACTAGAGCTTCCTTGTCAGCTTCCGTAAGCCCTGACAACTGCACCAAGAGAGCAAGAAACTTTTCAGAAGTTTAAGCAACTACATAATGAAATAAAAAAATTGAAAAGAGAAATTTTCAAATGCGAAAGATAGGAACAACGCTAAATTTAGCATAATTAGATAAATACAAAGTCATCAATCCAAGAATACACTTCAGTCATGTACATAAATGTACTCAAAATGTGAATTAAGAAAAGGAAATAAGGAAATCTGATCATGTATAGGTCCCCTGAATCACCAAATATACTTGTTAGTTGTTACTAAACAAAAAAATGTAGCTTTTCAAACACAAGCACCTAAAGACTTTGGGAATAACAGAATAACAAGTACAATGATACTACAGGCACAAATATTCTATAAATGATCTGGCAATTTGTTATTGGTTTCCACTTTCCATTCACTTATCTCTTTATAGGATTTATTAATGTCACCTACCAACGTTTTGCCACATCAGTTTGTAATCAAGTTTATACCTGTAGTATTAGTCTAACAGGTACATAAAAACCCAAGACTCCAAAAACTAACTCCTATGAGCCTCTAAACAAAATGTAAAT
Organism: Rhamnella rubrinervis; assembly: GCA_007844105.2. Taxonomy (NCBI): domain Eukaryota; kingdom Viridiplantae; phylum Streptophyta; class Magnoliopsida; order Rosales; family Rhamnaceae; genus Rhamnella; species Rhamnella rubrinervis. The sequence goes on from CM017577.2 coordinate 11,797,034, forward strand.
ATAAATCATAAACTCATGGAAAATAATGACCAACAGAAAATAAAATTCTTTGCAAGATTTCATAAATTCCAGACTGCACTTGCACCCTAAACAGTTAAACTCAAATTCTATAGGCATAACTATGGACTCAACTTAAAGCCATTAGCCCTAAAGTTTATCTACTTAACCTTAATAGCCATATAATACCCATATGTGTCATTTCACATGAGCCCACCCCATTGGAAACCATGACATATTTGAATTCTATAAAGAAATAGCAAGTATCTCCTTGTCTGCATCACAACCAGCCAGAGGCTTCCTTTTAACACTGTTCATTATCATATTCTGAAAGAAAAAAATAAAAAATAAAAAATAAAAAAAGGAAGAAAAAAAACATAAATAACAACTCTTTTTTCTTATGAGAGTACTTGATAACACTTTAGCTGCACATCTGCAACAATAAGCTATAAAAATCTTCTGAAACCTCGTCACGAGTATTGATAATTTATCAGCAAAACAAAAGTACTCATAGTACTGAAAATGTGATCCCTTTTTTGCACTATGGTGTATCTTATCACATTAACAGGGAAAAAAAATAGATATCAATATGCTAAACAGATATTTTGTACTATAACAACAATATAATGGCTGAAATAAACACTAAGAAGTTAAAAACCTCTGCATTAAGAGAGACAGGAGCATATCGATGGAGTTGCTTTTCTAGAGTTAAACCACGTAGTATGTCATTCTCTTTGTACCTTCAAAAAATTTGGACAAGGTAGAAGCATAGGCAATGAGGAAAACATATGGAAAATATGAAATCCATGGGGATAAGTTAACTGATGCAGATTTTAGTTGCATCTGGAAAAAAATAAAAACTAACATAGCAGTAAAAACAAAATGAACTATTTTGCACTAATAAAATGAAGGGAAAATACTTTTCATACAACATCGAAACAAGTATTAATATTCATGAAGAAGTTGAGGCACTAAAGAAGTTAATTGAAGTTAACAATTTCTATAGTCAAAACAAAGAGAGAGAGAGAGAGAGAAGCTGTTTCTGTGAAAAATATAATCTCATAAAGAGAAACATTAGAGAGACGACCAAATGCAGCCTGATTTAGTTTCTCCATGAACCATGACAACCTATATATACCAAACAAAAAAATCACTGCAATATCTTTTTATTGATAGTCATAGAAATTTTCTATTTTTGCGGAGGATTTATTAAACAATGATACTGCCCTTCAGTGACACATACCTTTGTTCAATTACGTCAAAAAGCTTATTATAATCTCCATCTACATCATAAGGGACATATTGCGGATCTTCTTTAGCAAGTAAACTCCGATACTCCTTATAACTTATATATTTAACGGCAGAGACTTCGGATTCCTACCACATTAAAAATAATAACAAAAAATTAAAACTTAAAGATAAAAACAGAAGCATACAACTACAAACTGTGTCAGAGTTTTTTTCCAGGAATAAATTATTATGCACATAAAGAGCTAGAATATTTCATATAGGTTACTGGAAATTACTCCGAAGTCTCAACAAGCCTACAAGCCATAGCACTAGAATTGGTCATCTAAACAAGTCTTTGTTACCCTTGCACAAGTCTCCACCCAAAGATGAGTTTGCAATTAACCATTTCAATGAGATAGTAAATAGTCATTTTAACTAATTTTTGTATCCCAACAAAGAATGTAACTGATAGATTTTCAAAAAATAGTCTACTAAACAAATATGACAATATTGCAGCATAGGTGATGAACGAATCATGAGCATGCATACATTAAAGACCACTTCCAGGAGAATTATCTAAACTGATAATAAATCTGGTACCCTCCTGACCTGAAGAGTAAATGCCTCAAGAGGGATTGGATCTAGTGTTGTTACCAGATACACATCATTAAATTCATTATTGATGAATGTACCATCATTTATGACACTGCATCCCAAACAGAAGTCTAACATCAGTTAATGGCAGATCTTGACATTTATAGATAATGTAATTTAGAAAATGAAAACTATACCTAACTAATGTTGAAATATTGGCAATCACCAAAGTATCTAATCATATACTAGACTTAACGCTTGATGGCTATATCCGCAGTAACTCAAAACAATAGTACACATACTAACATAACAAAAAGATATGCCATTGACACCTAATAACCTTTGTTCTTTCATCTTGATGATGTTTCCAATCTAACACAGAAATAAGTTCTTTTATTTTCAGATATATCCTCATTTGGAAAACTAAACTTTCATGGTAAGAAACTAAAGCTTTATTAATAGTAATACAATGGTTCAAAAAAATGAGAATCCTCTTTAGAAGATACTAAAATATTTAATTGAATATCCTTAAACTCAATTGAGAATGAAGCCACAAAGAAATCAATGCTTAATCCTATCCCTAGAAACACCCGAGTTGTGAAACATCCAAACCCTTTTAATTGGTTTAATAACTCTAGAGCACAAGTGTTCAATGATTTCAAAACTATCTTGGATTATTTTGGTTACTGAAAATTCCATGAATCAGGGACACCTTATTGCAAGATTCAATAACTTTTAGGTAGGTATATGAGATTCAGAAACATCACAGAAAGAAAATAAATAAATAATAAATAATAAAAAATAAAAAAAGTAAAAGCAACATGAATAACAATTAATAGAAATATTGACTTTTTACTAGTTAAATTTGGGAATTTTTTAAACTTTGGAAAAGTGACTAATTGTAATCTTCTTATTTGAAGATTTCTTATCGTCTTGAATATTCTGTAAATTCATTAGGATTTTAAAAATATATATTATGTTTAAAAAGAAAAGGCCATGAAATCTAAATTTTATACACCAAGTACTAACCACTCTTGAAGAAAAACAAATATCATTTCAAACGCATCCTTTGGTAGGGTTACACCAAGCTCTTCTTGCAACTCCCTTCTGCAAGCATACATAATCATTTCAGTAACAAGCATGCTATCTGCAAGCTGTAAAACTTAGCATCAGCACAATTAAAACCACCAAATGATCATTAGTTTCTCATGTCAATATAGAATGGGAGAAAAACTTTAGTGATAGGAGAGAAAGAATGAAGTACTTAGTAGGTGCAATACTAGCAGTCCTTTTTGGAAAAACTACAGTAATCTAACAAACTAAAAAGATAACAGTCCCAAAACAATTATAGATAAATTAACATCTGTCTATAGAAGTCTTTCAAAAGGAAGAATAACTATTATATTGAATTCCACAGTAATGTATAAAGGAAAGAGAGGAGCATTACTTTGATAATAGAAAACATTATCAGCATCAACTAAAGGTTTACAGATTTCACAGGAAATGGTCCTTATTAATACCTTTAAAGTTTAGATTAAAAAAAGTAAAAATTATTCTACATAAATCAGCCATCATTAGTACCAACAAGACACCCTTATAAAGTAAAAACGAAAACAAACAAAAGAAGTATAAGAGTGTAATTGCTGAGGTTTTGCAACCTCTTAGTTTGCTTGAGCTTTGTACATTTTGTTTATGATAAATAAACTTCTAGAAAGACTGGAAAGTTTAGAAATTAGAACCTATTATCTCATGCTATTTATTATAAGAAACTGATGCCTGTTTGAACTAGAAAAAAAAGTTAGAACTTTATGAATAACTCTCTTGTAACCTATATATAGGATTTATGACTTATGCCGATGCCAGTTATTTTTTTTAAGGTACTCAAACCATGTATTTAATAGGACCTACTCAAGAACATCCTTCATCCCCTTCCACTCCTGTTTCCTACCCTAGTTTAATAAACTTCCTCATGTCACTCAAAGCCTCAAAGAATAATAAGACCATACGGCATAGTGTTGATAATAAAACCACTGTCCTAAATAAAGCAAGTCACTAAATGAAAGGCACTTCACTCCTTAAGCATCAGCAAAGAAGTTAAACCGCACACACCAAAACATGTAAGGGACTGTAAACCTATGGTCTAAAGAGATGAATGTTACCTATATTATTAATCTTATATATTTCAACTGAAAATGCCATTATGCATTCTGCAACTACATATATTCATACACAAACTAATGTGGAGAGAGGGTGGGGGAAGGAACTAGAATCTAGAGACCATAATCTCTCAGAAGGGCCCCAACTCTCAACATATTCATAGATATGAATACTAACCAAATTGGTTGCTTTCTGATATGGGACATAGAATATTAACTAATAATAATAATAGGAATATGAGAGTTTTTCATCAGTTCAAATATGGCATACAGAAGAAGGCTTCGCATAACCCATCAAGAGGAATTGATCATGTTACCGAGCTGTTATAAGCGATGTGTCACCAGCAGATATGTGGCCAGCACTGGAGATATCCCACAATCCCGGCCATGAATCCTTACAGGCAGCACGTTGTTGAAGAAGCAGTTGTTGCGTATTCTCAGCAAAAATCCACACATGAACTGCTCGATGATAGTCCCCATCTCGATGAACATCTCCCCTGCATCAATGAATCAAACCCACCTGTAAATTCAGCAATCATTGGTAATACAGAAAAGAAAAACATTGCCCAACAAAGTGATTCAATCGGCATAACAAAGAAAAGAAAATGGAAAAGAAAATATAACAAAGAAAATGGAAAAGAAAGCAGTGGAATTTATATGATCCATGGTTTTTTTTTCTTCTTTTTTCCCCCACAGTTAATAGATGAAATGCGTCAAAGTTTGATTCCTTGCCTGGGTTTGGAAATGCCCGTCTTCTGACCGGCCTCCGTGAGGACGTCGAAGTGTTCTACTTGTACGTCTGCGTCGCCTTCAGCCATTGATTCTGAACGGAGACACACTCTCTACTTGTAAGGGTTTTTAATTCCCTTTGGTTTTTGTTTTTTTTTTTCTTAATAAAAAAGAAATGTTAAAAGGTAGAAATTATTCGCGTCCTGAACACGCTTTCTTTTTATATTCGATTCTATTAAAAGAAATAAAGTTAAAAACTCCTTCAACTACGACAGTGCGATACACACCGTCTTCCACAGCGTCCCAAGAAAAAAAAAAAATATATATATATATATATATATATGATTGAAAACCCCCATTTTATTTTTTTTCCATTTTCCTGAAAACTGTTAAAGACTCCCAAGTTCTTCTTTCCTTTTTTTTTTTTTTTCTTCGTTGCCGTCTTTGTTTTGCAGATCTGAGCTACTGGTATCATTTTTGTTTTTTTTTATTTCTTTGTGTGATTTGGGTTTTAGTGGAATGTCATACGTTGGGTTGTGATTTGTGTCGTATTGTATTTTAATAATGAATGTAAATTGCAGTGATTTGGGTGAGATTTAGTTTGATAATTGTATGTGTTTATAATTTATATTGGAAAATAGAAAGGAAAAAAAATATTTTTTTTGGTCATGCAATCCATGCACAAAAAGGCATTTCAAAAGGAGTTTTTTTGATGCCATAGTCAAGCCCTATATGTGTTAATAAAAATAATTATATTTTTATAAAATTAAAATTTTAATCCGAATTAATTTTTATGCCTTTTAAATTTTTTAAATTAATAATTAAATTCTATAGTCTAGTCAAACTACTTATACCGGCACAAATACCAATACAAATAACTCATCATCTCCTTTCTTTCTTCTTAACCGATCCACCTTTTTTTATCCATTGTCGTCATCATCACCATCTTATTATCCTTCTCTTCTTCCTATTCTTCTTCTTCTTTGTTGGGAAAGTCAATCAAAATGAATTTTGAAGACATATTGGAAAAGTGAAGAATACTGGCAAACTAAATCAAAATAAATTTTTTCCAACAGCGCACCCTTTTGAAATTTCAAATGTCTGTCAAATTTGCTGTATTTTTTAAAAACTTAAATCAATCCAAAAAATTATGAAAAAACATTTAAATTAAAACTCATGTTCTTAGTTTTCTAATGATATATCATACGTACGAATCGAAGTTCGGAAAGGTGTTTAAAATTGAATTTTTTCCAACAGCATGCCCTTTTGAACTTTCGTACACCTGTCAATTTTACTGAATTTTTTAGAGATATAACTCAACCCAAAAAATTCTCAAAAAATATTTAAAGTAAATCTTTTGATCTTACAACCATATATCATATATCTTAATCCGAGTTCGGAAATGTCTTCAAATATAATTTTTTCAACAACGCGCACAAGTACAAGGGGTAGCACCGTCGGTAGGCCACCGACGGGACAAATGAACTCTAAAAATTATGCAAAAATATTCAAATTAAAGCTTATTCTCTTAGTTTTCCAACCATATATCATATGCATCAATCGAAGTTTGGAAAAATCTTCAAATTTAATATTTTTCAACAACGCGCACAAGTGGAAGCTGGTGGGCAGCACCGTCAGTGGCCACCTATGGAAGGTCGGTGGGCCACTGATGGGGATAAATAAACTCTAAAAATTATGAAAAAATATTTAAATTAAAACTTATTCTCTTAGCTTTCCAACCATATATCATTGCCTCAATTGGAGTTCTGGAAGGTCTTCAAATTTAATATTTTACAACAGCGCGCACAAGTAGAAGCTAGTAAGCAGCATCGTCAATGGCCACCTACAGGGGGACAGTGGGCCACCGACGAGGGTAAATGAACTCTAAAAATTACAAAAAAGTATTCAAATTAAAGATCATTCTTTTACCTTTTCAATGATATTCATACGCACTAATCGGAGATTGAGAATGTGTTCAAAATAAATATTTTCCAACAGTGCGTAGAAGTGCACATCGACAGCATTCGCATGCCTGTCAACTTCATTGTATTTTTTTGATATATAAATCAACCAAGAAAATTATGGAAAATTATGTAAATCAAAGCTTATCTTCTTAACTTTCCAATGATATATTATACGCATAATTAAACCATAATGAAATTTTAAAAAAATTTATAAAACACTTTTATAGTCAGATCTATTATAGATGCATATAGATTTAATCTTTAATAGTTAAAAGAAAAATTACCAAGGAAGAGATTAAGACGAACATCACGATCTACCTCCCAAGCTTTCTAGTACCACAATCTTCCTTGTTCAAGCCTCCTACCAGATGAACAAACGAGTGGGCGTCTTTTGAAATGATATTAATTTTCTGAATATGCTCTGTTTTCTCAACACATGAGATAGAGTATATAAAATTTTATGTGTCAAAAAATCCCAGATTTCTGTCTCACAGAACGTCTTTTAAAAACTTAGATTTATTAGGTTTTCTAAACCAAATATAACTTTATTTTAATTCTAATTAATTATCTAATAATTAATTATATATATATATATATATATCTAAATATATATATAAATATCAATTGCTAACACGTTAACTATATATATATTATAACCATTTATAACATTAACATATATATATATATTATATCTATATATAATACACATATATTTTAAACATAATTAAATAATCATATTATTTAATTACTCAATTAATTCATAATTAATTAATTTACAATAATTGTAAAGACACAAATATGTAATTTAGAAAAAATATTTTTTATGTATTACAAAAATAATAATAATAAATTTAAAATTCAATAATTTTAAATTAATTACTCATATTCTATATGTTCAATACAAATATTTATAAAGATGACAAGGGGACCTATGAACCTATAATTTCAAGCTCTAATAAATTTGATAATTAATTAAACTCTTTAATTAATATATCTAATTTATTAATTCCAGTATTACTCACTAAAAATTGGAACTGCACTCTTGAAATTATAGATTAATTTACCCAAAATAAATATTGAATAATCCATTGATATAATCACTATATATAGATCAATCCTCCATAAACATTGAATAGTACATTGATATAATCACTATATAATCTCTATATATAGGATCAAAATCCGTTAATCTCTCTAATTACATCTTTATCAAGTACCAACAATTCTATAATAAATAATAAATTCATAACCATATCATGAATTGAACGCTCTATTGTTCAAGACCTGAATTATCACTTAAAAGAACTATTATCTAACTTCTATTCAGAAGGAATGAATTCCATATCTGTATATATCATTCCCAGCTATTCACTTCATCATATTTCCAAAATACAAGAGTATAGTTTATCATTAGTAATAAACCTTTTCGAGTAAATCAAAAAACATAACGTTATAAATAGGAGTTAGTTAAATACTCAGGATTAATATCGTTCTATATATGATCATCATAATGACAAACATAAATTCTCTATACTTAACGGATATTATAAGAGAATTAATATTTATCTGGTTCAGTCCTATATAATTTTATTATATAAAGTTCAGTCCTATATAATCTTATTATATAAAGTACCTCCATTAAATGTCACTACATTAACAATCCGGATCAAACCGTTTCATTCTCAATGGTAATGGACCGTACTAGTAACTTTGTAAAATTAAAGATTCCAAAACTTTAATTATTAATTACGGACTAATTTAAATTATTATCCTTAAACTTAATCATCACATATATAACTCTTATATATTAAGTTTAAGGTCACATTAATAATCAAGGAATTTTTATGATATTTATAAAGTATTACAAATAATACTAGTAAAAAGAATATGGAAAACTATTACTCTTTTATTTATTATTCAGTAACAAAAATACAATAAATATGCTTTTAGGGCACTATCCCCAACAATCTCTCACTTGCCCTAAAGCAAATGAGACATATCCCTCAATTCTAAACCTTCTAGATGACCCTCAAAACTCTGCAGGCAATGTCTTGGTTAACGGGTCGGTAAGGTTGTTTTAATACAATCTTTAAAATTGAAACATCGCCTCTATGCACGATCTCTCTAATCACATGATACTTGCGTTCTATATGCTTTCCTGTCTTGTGGTTTCTTGGTTCCTTTGAATTCGCCACAACTCCACTGTTGTCACAAAACAGCGTAAGTGATTTATCTATATTTAGAACTACTTCCAAATCCGTTAGGAACTTACGAAGCCAAACACCTTCTTTAGCAGCTTCACAAGCGGCTGCATATTCGGCTTCCATAGTAGAATCAACAATACATGCTTACTTTGTACTTCGCCAAACTATAGCTCCACCACCAAGAGTGAATACAGATCTAGAAGTGGACTTGCGTGTATCCTTATCTGATTAAAAATCAGAATCTGTGTACCCAATAGGCATCAAATCTTTACTTGAGTATACAAGCATATAGTTTTTCGTTCTCTAAAGATACTTGAGAATTTGTTTAACAGCAACCCAATAATCATATCCTGAGTTTGATTGAAAACGACTAACCATACCCACTGCATAGTAAATATCTGGCCTTCTACGACATTCAATGGACTCAATTGGTATATAATATCAAGCTACATGTTTTAAATAAAACAAATTTAAAACATGTTTTAAGTGCATATAATGCTAAATACTAGTGAACAACTATTTTCGACATAGTATATCATATAAATGTACCTCAACAGATTTGAAAATATCTTCTTCAATCATTTTGAAGGTATGTATATTTTCATCGGTCCAATTACAAATCCTAGGAAACAAATCATCTACCTTGGTAGCATACAACCGTCCCATTAAAGGAATTGTCTCGTATCCCCGTACCTATTTAAAAAAAAAAGTATCATTATTGATTATTGAAGTACAATAAATAATTATATATAATACTTTAGAATTTACTTGAAAAGTTAAAGGGAATCCACCTAAATTATAAGTGGATGAGGGATTTAAACAGCCTCTATGCAAATCAAAAACCTTGTGCAATTCTCTAATTGTAGCTTGATATGCAACCAATCCCCATGGATATTGGTTAAAGTACTTCAAGTCCTCGACCATAGAGAAATGAGTGAGGTCGGCATTCGTTTGGCTTTCCTTTCCAAGTATTCCATACTCAAGTATATATAGCAAACTCAGCTTAACCATATCATCTTTTTTTGCACAGTCTTTGAATATCAAACCCAATAATACTTGCTTAAAATCCTTAGGCTTTATACATTTGCTACCTCCAAAATATGTATTGATGATGCGACCAGATTTTGGGTGAGATGGAACATCTATATCTTTTATATTCAAACCAGTAATTATACCAAATTTCTTTATGGTAAATATTGTTCCATTGCCATTAAAATTAAACTTCATAACATTAAGGTTGTGGTTTACTGCTTGCCTTAGTATCATACGGTGTACTATGGTGCTACTAAATGTAATCTCTCTTAACCGTTTGATAAGTGACCCAAAACAACTATGTGACAATTTCTTATATAGATTTTTCTTCCATTTCAATGGCTTTTCAGGGTCTTGATCAAATTTAGCTTTCACCTCATTTATGCACCTTTGTAACGCCGCCTTAGATGATACCTTTTGGAGAATGCTCAACATTAGGGTACAACAAAGGCTTAGCATTTGCCATTTTTCTGTAAAAATGACAATATACAATAATATAACAATAATAAAATAAATTAGGATATACTATACTAACATACTATAATACATTAAAAAAAAAAAGTGAGGTGGGGGTCGGTGGCCCATCGACCCTCCACCGACCCCCACCTCACTCCAACCCTTCCAAGAATAAGAAGGGTCGGTGGTAGAGATCAGTGGACACCGACCCACACCTCACCCACCCCCTTCCAAAAGTAAGGAGGGTCAGTGGTGGGGTCGGTGGGCACCGACCCCCCACCTCACCTACCCCCTCCAAAAGTAAGGAGGGTCGATGATAAGGTCAGTGGGCATTGACCCCCTACCACACCCTACCCCTCCAAGAGTAAGAAGGGTCGTGGTAAGGTTGGTGGGCCACCAACCACCCACCTTACCCTTATACTTTTCAATCATAAGGAGGACCGACCCCTACCTCACCCCACCCCCTCCAAGAGTAAGGAGGGTCAGTGGTAAGGTTGGTGGCCCACCAACCACCCACTGACCCCCTACCACCTCACTCGTCTAACCCACACAATCACCTACCATGTCATCACCACCAAACTAAATCAACAAACATTTGCGCACATTCAAACACTCATTTGCATGCATTCAACAACATTATTTCAAACACATTGCATATATTTTTTCTTTCAAACATTTAGTCAAACACCTTACATGCAATGAGATGAATAATCATTCATACACATTACAAACATTCAAATATCAATGCTCTTACAAACACTAAATACAAATTACACTTCCCAATCATTGAAAATAAATAAACCAAAATCAATAAAGCACTCATTATTGTTTATGATTTCTTATTATTTAGTAAACCTCTCAAGAAAATTTTTACCAATCATAAAATGTACAAAAATCATAAAATGTAAATAAAGATGAGCTAACCTCGATGACCAATGTGGGCAACGATACGATGTGGATAAGATTGAACAACCACAGTCCGAATAATGAAGAAGAATAGTGAAGAAGAGAAATGAAGGGAAATGACGTATTGTTATTGTTGTTCAAAATTTTAATTCAATTAGGGGTATTTTTGTAAATTCATCCTAAACTTTTAATTATACAAAAAAGTGGTTATTTTTACTTATGTCATATTGGGTTTGGCCATAGCACCAAAAAACCCTTTCTGTGGGTAAGGACCCAGCATATAACTCATCAACATTAAAACAAACAATATTCAAAAGAGAATATTTAACAATTGAATCAGCCATCATGTTAGCATCCCTACTTATCCAATCTAAACTCTAATCACTTCAAGTAAAACCCCTTTTGATAGTTATGATACTATTAAAAGAATTTCATCCTAAAGGATCCTTCAAGCTTTAAACTTCCATAATCACCTCCTAAGTATCCACTTTCCATAAAATCTTCTCCTAATCACACACTTCAACATAAGATGAAGCCCTATCCAAAGCTGCTACTTGAGCATCAAAAGAAGTCTTGAAAGAAACCAGCTTAGATGTCAAAAACAATAACTTTCCTATTGCATCTCCAATCACAAAAGCCAAAGCAGAATGACCTTCCTTATGAGCCGTATCAATATTAATTTTTAGCCAACCCTTATAGGGAAGCTCCCAAACTGCTTTAGGTCACAAAAGTTTCAAGGGTGAAGACTCCCTAACAACAAGTTGAGAAGAAAAAATAAAGTCATCCACACTTATGTTCAAGTATTTCAACAGATGAGTGACCTCATGGGGCCCTCAAATAAAATAGAATTTCTAAAGCTCCACACGCAATAGAATAAAGTTGCACGGAAAATAATCAGCTCCCCCTTAGTCATATCTTCCCCTATAAAGTTAGATTGAGGTCTTAAGCACATCTTAATCAAATAAAAAATAGACTCACAATGCCACTCATCAAATTTCAACTCCCTACTTACTCCCAAAATCTAGAGCTCTCACGAAGTAGCAATGTTTAAACAAATGTAACATAGATTCCTCATCATGCCCACTACAAGCACAAGAAACATCTCCAATATTAAAATGATTAGAAAGCGTTTATTTTATAGGAATCATATTAGAAAGCATCCTCCACAAATGGATTTTTAGCCTTTCGAGAAGTTTGCATTTCCAGAGTAACTTCCACAAATTTGACCTATTTTGATTAACTCTATAACTAATAGCATTTAAGAAATAGCTTTTAACAGAGAACAACCCTTTCCTATTTCCAATCTAAAGAACCTTGTCATGCCCAGCTACCTGTAACCAATTCACTTTTAAAATAGCTTCAACCGATTATGGAGTGCATATATTATTTAGCAGGTCCACATTTCATCTTGAATTATCTAGTAGCCTCAAGTCCGCCACACAACTCCATTTTGTACTATCAACTCCATCCTTCAAAATTGCCATAAGATTCTGCTTCCAAGGAATCCATAGATCCCGCCAGGGATTTACTGATAAATCATTTTTGAGTTTGTAACATACCTCAGCTTTCAATACTTCCCTTGAGCTCATGATACCCCTCTAGACTAGAGAAGCATCATTCTTAATTATATGTCTGAAAAAAGAATCGTTTGATTGTAAATGAGTTTGCGATAAACATTTTAGCTGTAACACCACCATTGGGCTCCCCAGTCTAACGCCCCCTACTAGGCTCTATGTTCCCTTTTTAACCAATATTATACCCAATTTAACCTCTGCACGACCAACGGTATAGGTTTTGTCTAACTTCTTAAGGGGTTACCCATCCTGGGATTGCTCCGACTGGAGCATGCTTAACTTTGGAATTCCTATGAACCCTTTAGCCAAAGGCTTTGAAAAGGCCTCGGTTTTTATAAATGAACCTTCTTTTCTTTTAGATCTTTCCTTAAGGACCCAGGCGATGTGAGATTGGACACTCCCGGTTGTTATGAAGAAACCTTCTTTCCTTTTAGACCTTTCCTTAAGGACCCAGGCTGTAACACACCTTAACCAAGTCCCTTAGGTCGAACAAAATTAGGGTGACTACTAAAACTTAACTTGCGGAAATTGTGGAAAAATTAAAAACTTAATTAACCATAAAATATGTAGACAGTCAAAGCCCATACTTTGACTACTCTAATTACTTAAGATAAATAATCATTATAAAATAACATAATATAATCAATTTGTAACAACCTGTATTTTTTTTATTTTTATTTTTGACTATTTTATCCAAATTGGTAGGAATTAAAATTGACTTTTGCCACGCGTTATTTTTTTTTTATTTTGACTTTGATACCGTTGCGTAGAGCTATCGATATGAGTTCGTGAACTAGTGGCACAGTTGATTCGGAGTTATGGTTTGAAAGTTATGGACAAGAGAAGACAGTGGAAAAATCGTAAATATTTCAAAATTAAATAAATAAATTTTTTTCTTTTCCTCTTCTTCTTCCCCGAGCCTTCACCCTCCAATTTCTTTCTCTCTCATATTTTTTTCTCTTTAAGCACCGTTAGAAACAAATTGTTACTACACCTTCACCGTCCATCACCAGACCTCGCCACTATCACCGTTAGAATCGCCACGTCGAACTCTACCATAACCGACCCTCCTTCAGCCGGAAAATTGCCGATAGCCACCGGATCGGAGTAAATTTCGGTAAGTTTCTCTCTCCTCCATTCGCCGGATTTGAGTGAGTTTTTTATGAAAGGTAGGTGCTTTCCCACTGTTTTCGACCTCCTGAATGCGATTCTGAGCTCCGTTTTCCTTAAAAATGCCTGATTTTGCAAAAATTATAAAATTATTCTCGAACCCGAAACTTTCCGGCCACGTCGGTTATCACCCGGTCCAATTGAAGGTAAATTCTTGATCCTTGTCTCGTGGGCTTCGATTTGGTATATAATACATCAACTTTGGTTAAGATTTGAGAAAAATTCCAATTTTAGGGGTTTGATGTATTTTGGGAATTGTATCAATTGGACATGAGAGAACTTAAATTTGGTTGAATTAAGGTATTCAGTATCAAGTAGAAGCTAAATTGAAGTTCAGATTTGATATCACGTATATGGTACTATTCATATATACGGTGCTATTAACGTATACGGTACTATTTACGTATACAATACTAAAGGTGTGAAAAAAAATTAAAAATTTTCCAAATATGAGAAAGGGAGTGCTGGGGTGAGATTGTGTAAACAAAATATTATTGATTTAAATTGAGAATTAATAAATGGTATATTTGGTTATTACGTAGGAATTGTGACTAAAGCAGATACTGGAGCAGTTTCACCTGTGGATTAGCAGTGCTAATTTGTAAGTGGATTAAATCTTACTTTTAAAATTATATCTTTATATTAAATTGATTATGTTTGAGTATTGTTATAAATTAATGAATTTGACAATTTTTAGTATATTAAAATAATTATTTTAAATAGTACATATATGACTGTTGTTATGAGAAAATATATATTTAAATACATATTGATTATTAAATGTGATTTTGGAGAATTTATGTTAGTATGATTACATAAAAATATTGAGTTTGATCATTAAATATGTTTTATGCCTTGGACATAGTTGTGTTATATTTCCTTCTGTTAGTATACGCCTTATATTCACCTGGACATAGTGATTGCCTTGTGGATGATTTGTATTCCGTCCTCCTTACGCGTAGAATGGACGATGATTGTTATATATTCCGTTCCTCGTTTGTGCGACCGCGGTGGACCATGATCCATCTCTACTGGGATGCAAGGGTAGTATGGATTCCTCTCCCATCCATCTCTGCTACGTCTTGGGACGCCAAGGGTAGTATGACGGTTTTCCCCCCTCCCCCTATGATTTTGGATTGTATCTTGGCATATAATTCTTCACCAGTTTGAGAGATTTTCTTATATTGTTATTTACTGTCATTATTTATTACGGAATTTTTATTTTATTTTATAGGGTATTAATTATTGTTTTTATTCTCATTAGTGTTAAAACTGTTACCATGAGGTTATTAAACTATTTAATATAATTTATTCACATTGTTGCATAAATTATTTACACTGTTAGTAATGGGTCCACTCACTGAGCTTGCCTCATTAGTTATGTTTTATTTTTTTTAATTTTTTTTCAGTAGATTTTTAGCTGACTCTGGTTGGATCTCCACGCAAGGCATCACCGCCCCTATATTTCAACGCTCAAGAGTTTTCTGTTATTTTTGTAATAAACTTTTCAGCTTCTTTTGAATTCAACTTACGCAATTTATTTTTATTACTACTTTTGAAAAATCAATTAGATTGCTCCGATAATATCCCATATTGGTACCAAGGTGTGCTGTATATTAAATTTCTTCCTATTTTAAAATTTATTATGGTAACTGGTTAATCTATTGTGGGAAATCCAGTGGTATTTGTTGAGACCACTGGATGTATATTTTGAAAATGATTTTATTTGCAGGTACAAAACTGGGTTAGACCAAGTTTTAGGGAGGTTCTTCTGAAATTTATATAAAATTTTGATAGGATTTTCCCGAGACGGGACCCATAAACAATTATCAAGGACATAATAACTCAAAAGTAATTATCATTCAACATAATCGAAAAAAGAAAATAATTAACTTATAAATTTCATAGCTAATCTTAAACACTCCTTTCAATAAATTGAAGTATTCCAAATTTTTAGGAAATAGTACTCAAGTAAGACTCAATAACAACAAGGACATCAACGCATGAACAATAATATTACTTTATTCAAATTCTTCCAAGGACCCTCTTCTTGAGGTACCACGTGTCTACCATCCCCACAAGTTCGAATAAACACAATGATTTAAGCGTGCTTACATGAGAAACAGAAAATAATAAAAATGTGAATTTACAAAACTCAGTAGGCTTTTCCAGATCCAAATTAAACATTAATAGCAAAACATAAAACTTCACGTTCTAACTGAAAACTTCAATGTCAACAATCATAAACTTACTTAATCACAAATGTCCTTTCTTGTTTAAGGATTCACAACATTCCATAACTCAACACAAACTAATAACATAATCAAAGAGCTTACAATGCATGCATAATTCATGAGCTTATCACAAAATGGTCGGATTTCCATACGAAATATCAAAGGGGGTACATGCGTCTTAATCTCACTTTAGTAATACACCGTAAGCATTTCAGTCTACTTATAACTTACATGGTTTGTCATGATCAAACCCAAAAAAAAAACTTATATAGCGCGCTTTCAAAGTACCAATCAGATGTAATGTATTGTTCCTAGTCTGTCGTATATTATTATGCTTATGCATACAAGTACCAACCAGATGTAATGTATTGTTCCTAGTTCGTCGTACATTATTATGCTTATGCATGCAAGTACCAACCAGATGCAATGTACTGTTTCTAGTTCGTCATGCATTGTAATGCTTATGCATGCATTAACTAAGTTTTAATGAAAGAAACATACATACTTATCATATTCATCAATTTTATATCATCATAGCAATAATCTTAAATTTTTCCAAATATATTAACTGATATTCACACATGAAAATTGTATAATAGTTGTATTGTAAAAATCTTAGTAAATTCAATTCTCAACCAAATAACATGATTCCAAAAGCATTAGAACCGTTTAGATGTCTGGGATTAAGTAGAAGTTTTTCATAGTTTTCAAGAGCAAGTAAATATTTAATAACTATTTTCCAACACAAACTGTAACACAAATTCTACAATGAATTAGAAATGTTCAAACAATTTTAATAAATTCCATAAAAATCATTTTCACCAAAACTAGTGGCATTATAATCGTAACATATATAGATAATTATATAAATTCATTCATTTCAATCCAAGTAAGAAAACAATACATGTTTCATAGAAAACCAAATCAGTCTCACCTTTCCAACAACAATGTTTTAATTTTAAAAAATTCATAACTTACTCATCAAAATTTGAAAAATAGAAATTCCAAATTGCACATGTTTATAAATATCTTAAGATCAATTTGTATAAATTTCAGAGAAAAAAAGTTTATTTACCCCCACAAAATTTAACAAAGAACACCCACTGGCCATAATTTTTCAGATTAATAGTATAAACTTCGAAAAATTCTAATTAATTCTACAAAAATCGGATTGAGATGAAATGAAAAGGAAAACGTTTGTAGATGGAGATCTATTATAAAAATATTTAAAATATATTTGGATTTCGAAATCTATCACAATCTCTAAAATAGTATATAAACCGTTAAAGTTTCGATTAACTTTTCTTAAAAACAAAATATAAATAAACATAATATAATAATATATTGATAAACCATCAGGAAAATATCAAATAAAAATCGTTTACAAAAACCTACCTTAAATCTTGAGTTTATCAACAGATCCAAATATTTCCTCCGTCAGAATTCCAAAAGAAATCAAGATCCCTTTTGAACTTGTATAAGTAAATTCGTTTTTTAATAGATAGAAAGAGATAAAAATATAGATTAGACAAATCAACTGGAGAGTTCACAGATAAAAGAAGATAGAAAACTTGTCTTAAGATGAAGGGCTATTTTTAAATAGACAGTCCTTTAGGGTCTTGGAATAAATTAAATAATTAATTAAAATATATCAATTAATAACTTTCCAAAATTCTGATACTCAAATTAAATATCATAAATATAGAAATCCTATTTAAAATACAATTAAATTAATGAAAAATTAATTGCCAATTAGAAACCGAGGGTCCCACAATCATCTACCCTTTAAAAGAATTTTGTCCTTTAAATTTCAAAAAAAAATGACAAACAATAAAGACTTAAACATAACTTAATCCCAAACAAGCAAACACTCACATTAGTGGTCAAACAAATGAGGATATTTAACCATCATCTCTTCTTCGCATTCCCAAGTTGCTTCTCTTAATGAGTGATTCTTCCAGAGTACTTTTACAAATGCAATACTTTTCCTTCAAAGTATCCAACATATAACCAATACCTACTAAAACTGAATTAAAATATATATCCAAACCGTTGTCTTTGAAAATTAAAATATAACCTAAGCTAAGAAGGATATTAATAGAAATTGAATTTCTTTGGATCTCTGCTACATAAAGAACGCCATGAAGAAGTAAAATATGGCCACCACGCATGACTAACTTGCAGGTCTCGATCCCTTTGACTTCTACTTTAAAATTATTCCCTACATATGTCCATCTAGTTTGAGACGAAATCCGATGATACTCCACAAAAGCTTCTATTTCTCTTGCTACATGGTCGGTAGCTCCTGAGTCTACAATCCATATAGGACAAGATTCAACTAATAAAATAGAACTTGAAACAAAAACTGTATTAAAATCAGTGGAGCTTGAATTGGGTTGTACCTTTTTTGGCTTAGTGCATTCACGAGTGAAATGACCTAACTTGCCACAGTTGTAGCATTTCATCTTACTCTTGTCCTTCTTACCGGTGCGTTTGTCTCGCTTGCGCCCCCATGCCTTATTTTTTTTTGTTAGAATGACTAGATAATTTAGCTTTCTCTTTACCCTTACCTTTGTACTTTTCCCACTTCCACTTGGAGTTGAAACCTTTGCTATAGCCAAATGTCTTTGCATAAGCCTCACTAGAGACTCTAACAACCTTAAAGCGTTCTTCCTTCAATTTTAGATGATGAGCTATATCATCAAAAGTATTGATATTCTCATTGTAAGTCATATAAATTTTTATATATTCTCAACTATTGGAAAGGGATCTAATCATATCCTGAACTTACTATTCATTTATGAGAGTATGTCCAGCTGATTTTAGTTCTCTAACTATATTTGACATTTTTCTAAGATGCTGAGTCATAGTATAATTAGGGCGCTTCTTGTAAGTGTCAAACTTGATAGTCAGTTTCCTAAGCTTAGTAGATGAAGTGCCACCAAACTTATCTTTCAGGGCCATCCACATAGCATGAGCAGTTTCATACTGTTTAAATTCACACATCACAACATCATCCATACTGCTCAACAACGTGATACGGGCAATAATATTCTTCCTCTTCTAGGTCACATAGGCCTTAGAGTCTCTCCTGTGTTGAGTAGTAATCAATGGTCAAAGTCAAAGAT
The DNA here is from genome assembly GCA_007844105.2 of Rhamnella rubrinervis. Taxonomy (NCBI): domain Eukaryota; kingdom Viridiplantae; phylum Streptophyta; class Magnoliopsida; order Rosales; family Rhamnaceae; genus Rhamnella; species Rhamnella rubrinervis. The sequence continues at coordinate 11,816,408 of CM017577.2, forward strand.
AAATGGTCAACTGGTCAAACGAGTTAAATGGTTAATAAGGTCAACTGGTCAAACACGGGTCAACTAGTCAAAGTCAAACTGACATTCTTTACTCTGCTGATGTCATGATGACATTGCCCATTAGTTTAAATTTTTTTTTATAAAAACAAATTGCTAACGTTATCAATGACGTCACCCATTTTCTACCTCCTACCAAAACCTGTTTCCTCTGTAAACTAGGTCTTTTGACTCGGTTTCTTGACCCAACTGTAAAATGGTCGTCCAACCTCCGTTTTTAACGAAATTAATGGTGTTTTTCTCGTCTTGACACCGACATCAATATTTTGGCATCAAAATAACAAAAAAACACATTTTCTTTTATACAAGTATTAAAAACATATAAATACCAAACTTTCACTGTAAAGTCTAAAAATGCATAATTTCTTTTCTTCGTTTCAATACCTATAATTTGCATGATTTCTAACCTATAAACTATCCAGAAATGCATCACATATTCAAGCTCTAATACCAATGATGGAAAATTATAACGAACAACTACAATAAACAATAAACCCGATCTAACCTTGTTGTCTTGTTTAATGTGATGCGATTTTCGAACGATCTTGGAAGAAAATCACAATAAGAAATCCTTCTCTTTCTACAATGTAAATGCATTGTTGTAAAATCTTGGTGGAATTCTTACTCTCGGGTTGTTAGTTTTTTTCTTTCATTCACAGGTTTTCAGACAAAAAACATTAACTCACGCAAACTTTTTCATATATTATATTATATATAATATATAACTGCCAAATGGCAGTTTAAATGGTAATAGGTAACTGTCCATCATGGGCGGGCGTCAATTACCAACAACAAGCCCGAATCATCAACTCAGGAATTGGTTAGGGGATAGAGCTTAGTTCATATTCCAGTTTTGTAATCTAGTAAGAGACTAGAATAGTAGGCTCATTGATTAGAAGATAAAGCTTAGTTGATGTTCTAGTTTTGTAATCTAGTAGGAGACTGGAATAGCAGACTCATAGCCTTAATAGTTTCCCTTCATTAGATATTTAGTAAGGTTAAGTACACTTAAAACACAAGATATTTAATAAGGTTAAATACACTTTGAGACACAAATATGACTCATTAGAACTTCAACTCCAGCAAGTGAGTCTAAGAATTCGATCAGTTTTCTTTCCACCGTGCCACCTTGCAAGTCCAAGCTATAATATTTTTAAATTAGAAGTAATTTGTAAAAAAAAAACAAAATGCTTAAAAATAATTTGACTACGTGTCCTAACAAATAATACGTCGACTCTTTTTATTGCCTTTAAAGGTTAAATCGCTTGTACCTTTTTTTATTTTTTTTAAGCTCAATAGGTTTGGACGGGGTGTTTTTCAAACGGGCTTAATTAGTCTAATTGGACTTCTATTACATCCTTAATTTTTTTACCTATTCACATTTTCATTTTTCGTTCCTTGATATTATTATTTTTAATTAATTTTAAAAAATTAATTAATATTTTAACTTTTTCACAAATTGACTAAAATCTTGAATTCCCTTTGGAAATGACTATTTTGTTGAAAAAATCCAAAATAAAATGAGGTGTTAAAAAGTCCAATTTATTTGAATTCTATATAAAAAATAAAAAATTTATGGTTATTGATAATAATGCTCTTTTAATTATACACAAAGTTATAAATTACCTTATAAATTATATAATTAATACTAATACTCATGAACTTTAAAAACATTTATAAATTACTCATAACTCATAAATATAATATATTTTTATTTTAAATACAGTATATTTTTAACAGTTCAAAAATATTTTTTTATATAAATAATTTAAACTAATTTATTTTTCACATACCACTTATCTCAATCCTTAACATATAAAAAAAATTATATTTGAATAGCTAAAACTATATCATATTTATGAATCAGGATAATTTTTAACTGATTAAATTCAAAAAATATTTATATTAATTTTATAAATTAAAAGACAATTCATAACTTCAGGCTTTCTATCCTTTTATGTTCGATTAAAAAGAATAAAAGTTTACACTCTGCACACCTTCAACCGAGACGTAAGGAGGAGACGCATACACATCCTCTTCCAGAGCGTCCAAAGAAAAAATATATATATTATATATAAAACAAAAACGTAACAGCAATCTAGCTCCTTCCGATTGAAACCCCCGAATTTTTTTTTCCTTTTTTTTTTTTTTCTTAGTGGGGCTCTCGGTTTTCCCATTTGGCCTCAAAACTGTAAGTCTTCTAAGTTCCTCCTTTTTTTATTATTATATTCGTTGCCGTCTTTGTTTTGCAGATCTGAGCTACTGATTTCATTGTTGGGTTCATTTTTTTTCTTCGAATTTTTCTTTTTGTGATTTGAGTTTCAGTGGAATGACATACTTTGGGTTGTGATTTGCGTCACATGGTGTTTTAATAATGGATGTGCTTTGGGAGATTTGGTTTAATAATTGTGTGTGTTTATGATTTATATTGGAAAGTAGAATGGAAAAAAAGATCTGATTGTAAATGGGTTTGCAATAAACATTTTAGCTAGAAGACCTTGAATCTTTGATTTCGACGAAAGAAAAGGATTTCTAGCTGGCGTACTCATAATTCATCTAAATGCTGAATATAAAAAATTCTGATCGTTTCCCTGTTTGCGATTTGGCCATGGGTAGTGCTCTAGATGTTCATGCTGTTAGTTGAAAATTCTGATGGGTTCTCTGTTCGCAATTTGGCCATGGATTCTCATGCTGTTGGTTGAAAATTCTGATGGTTTCCCTGTTTGGAATTTGGGCAGGATAGTGCTACAGATTCTCATGCTGTTTGATGAAAATTCTGATGGTTTTCCTGTTTGTAATTTGGACATGGATAGCATTATAAATTTTAATGCTGTTAGTTGAAAGAGATACACGGTCTGTCAATTACTAGCGAATTCGCCAACATTTCTAAAATTTAAGTGGATGAGTGGATAGATGTAGATTCTAATAGTGGGTTTTGCGCATGCTTGGTTTTTTTGAAAGGATGAGGGTAAAGTTTATCTATATTGTTGTGAATAGTTGCTAATTTCAAGGTGGGTTAATATATCACGAATTTGCTAGGTTGATCAATGTGTAAACATTGATCTTTAATATATTTTTGTTCTCTCCAAGGTGCTAAGTTTCCTCACATTGTCGTACAAAACTAGTCGCATGGATAGCATGGTGTTTCTTTTGTGGCGAGCTTATTGTATATAAGGATTGCCATCCAAGTTGGTTCACCAATAGCTTCCTTACATGACTGCTTATTGTGTATAAGATGTATATGTGTGTAATGATTGCCATCCAAGTTGTTCACCAATAGCTTCCTTACATGACTTTCCTATATAATTTACAGCTTTTATCTTGTACAAAATGCATTACCACTTGTTAAGGTGGGTCTTGTTGTTTCAGTCTTCAATCTTTGATTGAATTGATATTAGTTTTTAAGTTGTCAAAGAGTTTGCCATTGGAGAAATTATTTCCAGTTTTAATGTAGTAGCATGAGTTTTGGTTCAAGTTAGATTTGTTTAATTTGATTTCTGGTTGATTTTAGATTTGTTTTATACCTTGAAGCATTTCTGATTGGGGAATTGTGGAAAAGTTTAGAGATTTGGGTATAGTGTTTAAAGAATTAAATCTTCAGTTCCTGTTAGTGTTTATTTACATACTGTTGAGTTAATAAATGAATACGATCTTCTAAATATGTGAATTGAAATTATACAAATTTTTAGCATTCAAATTGAAAATCTGGGTATCTTGCAAATATGTCTAAAATTGGATTACCTTTAAGGGCTTCTCGTTGTACATAATATTAATTGTTTCTCATCTATTCTTTGCATCTCAAGCTATGATCAGGCATTGAAATTTTCTTTACATGTAGTTGGTTGGTAGTTAGATTGGCTTGAGGCAATTGTAAATGATAATATGTTGTAGTCTTTTTGACTCTTGGTTAGTAACAAGTAACAACCAGGGTGTTATGAATTATTGAAGTCATTATGTATTCTGGTAAACTTTTATTGGATGTTCTAGAGACTTAAATATAGTCCCAAATTGAATATCAGGCCTACTTTCTTGATGAACACTATGTTTCTGTAGTTTAGAGCTTTCAGCATTGTGATTTCATTTTCTTTGTAATTATGTGGATGCAAATTTATTGCCTATTAATGCCCATGCGAAGTGTACAATTTTTTCCCAAATTCAGTACTTGTTTGAGTTTGGTAACTTGGTAGTTCAATGGAGGCCCATACCAATTTAAAAATTGAATTAAGTAAGAAAAGAAGAAGAGGAAGAAAACGTATGCCATGGTTGTGGCAATTTGATATTGATTAAACTGAGCTTTTTATTCTTTCGTTGGAACATGAGATTGTGCGTAATTGCAGGTTGGCAGAGCAAGGACAGTGCAGATACCATGGTTCTTGATAGCATTTTATCTTCTCCTGTTCGGAGGTCGACATCATTCAGGAAGCAATTCTCACAAAATGAGTTAAGCTGGTCTGTCCTCATTCAGAGGCACCGATTCCTCTTAACAGCCCTCGCAATTCTGACTTTCCTCTGCACTGTTTATCTCTACTTTGCTGTCACTCTAGGAGGCACTGCATCGTGTTCGGGGTTAACTGGAGCTCAAAAGGCGTTGTGTCGTTTGGAGCAGGCGAAGACTTCAGTGACCAAAGGGAAGCTGAAAATTCTTTAGCATTCAGATCAACTATTTTTGTTCTTGCCTGTTCCTTTTCAACATATGGGGGAAAAAATTGAAAAAAAAAAAAATGAAGAAGAAGAAGAAAGAACTCCTTAATTGTACTAGGTTTTTTGCTTCTTTTTTTTTTGGCTTTATTTTTTGCCATTTTGTAATTGTCTATGGGAGTTCTGTTGCTATTACTGAACTTATTTGATTGAAACACATATATCTTTTTTGTACCATGTAATATATGCAATTATCTTAAATATTTATGATGGAAAAAGCTAAGATTGTGTTTGATAATATAATTGTTTTTTGTTTTTATTTTTAGTTTCTTTTTTTTGAATTATGTATAATTTGATTAGTTTAGAGATTGATTGGAGTTTGTTGAATATTATATTTATGCATATGAAATTACTTTTAGAGAATGACTATGATTGTTAGTTGGAGTGGATAAGTATAGTAGTGTAACTTTGAGGGTAACTTCTTGTCTTATAAGTATAGTAGCGGATAAGTATGGTTTTGTATTTTTTTAAGTTAAAATTAAAATTATTAACTTTATGGTAAATAACTCTATGTTTCTCTAAATTATCACTTGTCTTGAGACTCCCAAAAACTGCTAATCAAGCAGCAAATTGGATTGTACAACAATCAAATTCCCCGCACAATATCCAAAAAAAAAAAAGGAGAGAGAAAAGAAGTTGGTTTATTGTCTTTTGCTAATATCATGAGATTTATGTTATATACATATCCTTTTGAACTATAAGAGAGAAGGATTAGACGTAAAAGCACATTGTCACCTGTTCATAGGAGAGTGTGTAGCTAGTTTGATATTTTCTCATCCCATCTAGTACGTGCTTCTATTCATTAATGAAAAGTTAAAAAATAAAAGAGAAAATTATTATTATTTAGGTCAACAGTATAAGGGGAGGGGATCAACAATCATATGTTTGAATTCGGGGTAAATATAAAAGGTCATTATCATGTGGATTGTCCTGTGGGGACGAAGATAATAATTTGATTATTAAAACATTTCTAATTTTTTTTATTCTCTCTGCCTAATATGTATCCAAATAAAACAGAAAAGTATAATTTTAATAATGTTTATTTCATATCTATTAATCATATACTATATTTATTTTCAACCCAATTTGAAATTTATTTTTTTAAAACGTACAAAATAGTATAAAAAAACAACCATGAAAGTATGTTTTTTATCCCACACTCCGAACATAGAATTTTTTACTTTTTAATAACATATTTTCATCATTTTCAGCTGTAGCGTGGTGTCGTTAAAATTGTTTTTAATATAAAAAATATTTTTATAGTTAATACCGCTCGCGCCGATAAAGTAAAAAAAAAAAAAGATTGAAAAGAAAAAAACAATAAATGAAAGCTCTGGAACTCGGTTGCGGGACTCACCGAGTCAGGAGTCGGTAAAGAAGGAAAGAGCCCTGAACGAAAAGCTAAAGTCTTGGAGACTGGCATTTGGAATCAACGCCTTTGCTCTCTCATCCTCTCCCCACCTTTCCTCTCCTCCGATTCTCCAACAGGAATCAAAATCTCCACCACTTCTAGGGTTTTAGAGATTTGTATTACTTTTTATGGAATTTTGATTTCCTTTTATTTTAATTTGTAACTCTGTAAATTGGATTTTGATTAGGGTTTCGGAGTAATGATTTTTGTGTAAAATTTATGTTTTTGCAGTATAGATTTTTTGACTTGATTTTGATTGCGGAAGAAGAAGAAGAAGATGTGGGCGGCTTCTTGCCTGGCATCGTGTTGCGCTGCTTGCGCCTGCGATGCATGCCGTACCGTGGTTTCAGGAATTAGCCGGCGATCTGCGAGGATTGCCTACTGTGGGCTGTTCGCGCTGTCCCTGATCGTCTCGTGGATTCTGCGTGAGGTTGCTGCTCCCCTTATGGAAAAGCTCCCTTGTAAGTTTTGAACCTGCTTTTCATTTTTATGCACAGATTTTGAGTTATTATATTAAGAAAAGAAATTTATAGTTTTTGTATGGACCGGTGAAGTTGTTTACGTGCTTCTTCTGGATTGTAATATGTTGTTTCTGATGGGTTTTCTAATTTCGGTGTCCCTGTAGTTTTCAATAAGTTCCTTGTTTCTATCAGGTGTTTTGTACAAGTAATCAGTTTTATGATTCAGTTGAATTGCTCCCTCTTATCCAAAGTTATACCAGAATATCTTTATAAATTTGGATATATTATGCCTTCAAATAGTATTTGGAAGTACAACTTCCAACAAGAGAATGTTCGGTATTATTATAATTATGATGCTTTAGATGAAACCCCGAGTTTGGAAGCTGAATTTCTGTGCAATGGTAACTTCTCGTAAGGATTTGTTACCTCTCTGGTATTTCAAGAATTTGAATGATTGATAAGCGGCTTTTATAATAGCCATTGTAATAGTATAAAAAAAACCATTTATCAAAATGAGCCTAGTTTCAATCTTGCTTTACCTTCTTTCATTTTTTTTTATTATTTAAAAAAAAAATGGAAGAAAAGGGGGAAATTTAAAGCCTTGTAGGCGAGAAGAAAAGACCAATTATATACCGCTGAAGTAAAAGCTTTTAAGTAACCAAAACTCAAAAACCAAAAAAACTTTACCAAACTGATCTCTAAAGTGTGTAATTTAGGAAAGTGGGTGGTCTCAAGCTTGTAATTTAGAGACTATTTGCATGTTTCGTAATATTCCTTCCTTTAGATGACAGTTCTTTTTCTTTTCATCTGGTTTCTACTTAAAACTTTGCTCTGTTGCTTGTGACTTTGTGATTAAGTCTGCTATCATGCTGTCTCTGCTGCTTGGAAATTGAAATTCTGTACAAGTTAGTTTATAAGATCACTTCTCTCTCTCTCTCTTTCTCACACTAGTATCTCCACCAAAGGTTGTTTGGCTACAGTTTTGCATGACCATCCGTAGATCAGTTCCCTTCTCCCTTTTTGAAAATAGTTTGGATAAAGTGTGGTGCTAGTCTGCAATATTGGTGACTTGTTAAAAGAGCATCAATGTTTCTTCCTTATGTTGTGTGCATCTATTGCTTATTGAAGGACCTCAAGCATAAGTTGACAGGACCACTTTGATATTTTAGTATTCTTTCGTTGAATGGGTTGCCCACCCTCCCTGACATTTTTTGGGTTGTTTAGATAGAGTGCATGTTTCTTTTAGAGAGTTTGTAATGTCCATCACCAAATGGTCACCAAGTATTGATTATTACACTTTTGTGTAACATCATATTCATGAACTTGTCTATCTTGTATGATTTTTCTTATGTAGAAGGTGAGGAGACATTGGATTTGTCTTTCATGCTCTATTCTTGGATAACTACATTTTTTTATTTATTTAAATATTTTGATAATTGTAAAGATATGAATAAACCTTGATTTCCTTCCCAACAATATTTGTAATGTATTTGCTTATTAAAAAATGTGTTGTCAAAAGGAATAATGGTAATGATACTGCTAAAGAAATCCTTGTAGGCTAGAATAACTCCATCTCAATGATACTTTTTAGAGATAGTAGGGAAGAAAAATCAAAGGTAGAAGTAAGGATTGCACAAAATGATAATGGAAGAAGAGAGGTTAGTGAATGAGGAATTAAGATCATTAAGGGGGAACATTGAAGAAAACATTTATCTTTAAAAAAGTGTTCATTCGAAAGCTAAGATCAAATGGGACAAGGAAGAAAAGTGTGAATTCTGCATTTTTCCATGAATTGGTGAATGGAAAAAGAGTTGAGAATTATATCAATAAATTGGAAAGGAAGATGGATTGATAATTGAGAAGGTGAGTGAAATAGAATGATAAATTGTGCACTTTTTGAAGAGTGAAGAAAGGATTGGACAGATTGATAAAGTTTGAAGAAGAGTTAGTGTCAGTGAATGAGGAATTAATAATGGTTAAGGGGATGTAGAGATAATTGTTCATTGAAAAATTAAAATCAAATGGGTCAGAGATGGTAATTTTAAGTTTCTCCATGAAATGATGAATGGGAAAAGAACTGAGAATTATGCAAATAAATTGGGAAAGGAAGGTGGTTCAATAATTGAGAGTGGGAGTTCAATAGAACCAGAACTTGTGCATTTTTTTTAAAAGAAGTTATATACTATAATAATCAGTGTTTGGAGAAATTAATGGACTGAGTTGACCAGTAAATGAGGACAGAGTAGACTGGTGGAAAGGCTGTTTGCAGAAGACGAAGTTCAAAAAGTAGTTTTTGATTGTATTGGTCTCAAGTATTCACATCATGTTCAGCCCAATGCCTCCATTACTTCCTCTGGTGTTCTTCTCTTTGGTACCTGTAAAAGTTTCAGCAGTGCAATCCAACATTTCTCTCATCAACCTGCTTTATCTCCTTTTTTGACAGCCATACTTCGATGGGTGTTGAGCTTTTGATTTCCAGACTGTAAAGTGTTGTGGGAACAAAAAAGTGCTGTATCCTTTTCTGACCAAACCAGATCCCACACTCTTATCTGTGTTGATATGGTTTCTAGACTATGAAACAGTGATATTGCAGAAATTCATTCATTTTACACTATCTCATGACTTATTAAAATTAAATGTTTAGTTTTTGGATATATCAAATTTGGTGTTTGATTTTGAACTGATTTTGTATTCGTTGTTGATGCAGGGATTAATCATTTTAGTCAGACACCTAATAGAGAGTGGTTCGAAACAGATGCAGTGCTGCGGGTTAGCTTGGGGAATTTTCTCTTCTTCACTATTTTTTCAATTTTTATGATTGGAGTGAAAAATCAGAGGGATCCTCGTGATAGCATACACCATGGTGGATGGATGATGAAAATTATTTGCTGGTGTCTTCTTGTTATCTTTATGTTTTTCTTACCTAATGAGATTATCAGCTTCTATGGTAATTGTTTATTACCTTTATTATTATTATCTTTTATTGTAATTAATTATTATCTTTATCCTTTTTTAGATAATTGTTTATTATTCCTAAAGCTTTGTATCCTAATAGGCTGTTAAATTTGTAGTTTATGAGGATGTAAAGTTGAAATTTTATGGGTTCAAACTTTATGGGTTTGGAAAATAGCATTGATGATTGGTGTAAATTGTCTTTTTTGCTGGCACGTGCATTGTTTAATACTGACGGTGAAGGATTATATGTGCAGAGACAATTTCAAAGTTCGGCTCAGGATTGTTTCTTCTTGTTCAAGTTGTTCTTTTGTTGGATTTTGTTCATGGATGGAACGACAAATGGGTCGGATATGATGAGCAGTTCTGGTTAGTTTAAACTTCTTTTCAACTGCCTCAAACAAAACTTGGTTTTATTATTTATTTATTTCTTATGATAATATATAATTTTGTTCTTTCACCAGATTTTAACCTATTCTTATTATTTATATAGGTACATTGCTTTATTTGTTGTTTCACTAGTTTGTTATGCGGCAACCCTTGTCTTCTCTGGACTTCTTTTCCATTGGTTCTCTCCATCTGGACATGACTGTGGGCTCAACACCTTTTTTATTGTCATGACTCTAATTTTGGTGTTCGTCTTTGCTATAGTTGCGCTCCACCCTGCTGTAAGTTTAAACAGATTCCTTTGCTTTTAAAGAAAAGGGAAGAAGCTGAACACAATCTTCTCATGTATAAACAGTTTCTTCTGTCAATCCAAACAAGCTAAAGGAAAGACAAATTAAATATGTTTATAACTTGAATTGGTTTTGGACTTTGTATCCAAATCTGTGGTGTCCACAGGGGTCATTCTTTCTTTTGGTTTTGACGAGGCTTAGTTCTGAGATTATTGTTTTACAGTTGGACTGGTACACATGACTAACGTTTTGGCATTACTTGGCTGCCTGCGTGGATTAATGTTTCAGTTTAGTGATGCTTATCATTCTTTCACAATTAAAGCTGATTGGTTGGGCAATGTTTTTGCCATTGCTTCTGATGATCACATAAATGTCCTCATTCTTGTGTCTTGTAGTTTTGGGCCCAATAATGTTGTCAATCTGATTCTCCTTGTAGCTTAGACTTGGCCATGATCACTTTTTTTAGGTTAAAACTGGAAATGACGCTCAGAATCTGTATTAAATTTCTGTCTCTGAATTCTTGTTGTGGTAACTACTTAGTCTTGTTACATCTTGTTATATCGGTGATTCTATTTTTTTATGAGTGTGCTTGAGTGATTCCTAATACAAGGATCATAATGAGTTTACTTGACTCGGTCATCTTTCTGATGCAAACAGGTAAATGGTAGCATTTTGCCTGCGTCAGTTATATCCTTGTACTGTACATACCTCTGTTACAGTGCACTTGCCAGCGAACCCAGGGATTACGAGTGCAATGGTCTCCATAAGCATTCCAAAGCTGTTTCCACTGCAACGCTTACGTTAGGTTTAGTAACCACTGTTCTATCTGTTGTATATTCTGCTGTCCGTGCTGGATCTTCTACAACTCTACTCTCCCCACCAAGTTCACCACGTGCAGGTTAGTTTTAGAGATGTTTGAGTCCTTAGCTTGTCGATTGATATTCTACATCAAGAATCGTCTTGTTTTCATTTTTGTTGTTTCTTTAAATACAAAGATTCATGAATTGTGCTCATAGATGGTTAATGTTAGCTTTTAACAATATTGCTATATCTAGTTCCTACTAAGAAAATCTGTAATCAGTTCTGCAATTCAACCAACTAATGTCTGTTGATATTTGTGATTCCGGTGTCCCTGGTGAAGGTGCTGGAAAGCCTCTGCTTCCATTGGACAGCAAGAGGGAAGAGCATGAAGAAAAAGAGAAGGCTAATAAGCCAGTGTCGTATTCATATTCGTTCTTCCACATTATCTTCTCGCTGGCGAGCATGTACTCAGCAATGCTTCTGACTGGTTGGACGACCTCAGTCGGAGAGAGTGGGAAGTTGGTTGACGTGGGATGGCCTTCGGTGTGGGTAAGGATATTGACTGTGTGGGCAACGGCAGGTCTGTACATCTGGTCTTTGGTTGCTCCCATTATGTTCCCAGAGAGGGAATTCTAAGTCCCAGGACCATTAAATAACGAAGAATCAAGGGCTTTGGTTAATAATGCGTGAGACTTTGTTTTTATACACGTATTCGTGTTTTATATGCCTACTGAAACTCCTTTGCAAATAGAATGGGATTTGCTGCCTCTTATAATGGCAAAATTGTATTGAGAAGAAAAAAATAGTGTATATGTAATATTTCAATGTGTCGTTTTCTATTAGATTCTTATATGATGTGCTATTTGTGAACGTACCACTACTTCCATAGGGATTTTTATTTTTTGGAATAGGAATCTTTGAACTTGAACTTTAAAATAGGTCTTGTATTTTACAGTTTTTCGCATATTGCCCACCCTAGTTTAGGAAATGACAGTTTGGCCCTTACATTTGATTGTTCTTTTGATTCAGCCCCCAGTAATGAATCAACAATTTAAGAATCTCAGACAAATCTACTCTTATAATATGGCTATTCTCATTTCAGTAAAATTTTAAATAATTGTAAATTTAACAAATTTAATGAAAATTTGTCATCTTGATAATTGGACAAAATTTACCTTTTTACGAGCCCTTCATTTTGTAAAAATTTAAATAAACATATGATTATGTCAAATTAATTATTTTATTACATAAAGCTAAAAGTGTCAGGTTTTGAGGGATTTAATATTGATTTAAAAAGAATTTTAGAAGGATTATGTGTTTGGTTAAAAAAGTTAGTTATTTTGTAGTTTTGACTGTTATGCAGCAGTTTTGAGTAAAAGACTAGTTTGGTATTGCTGTAATTTGCTGCTAAAGAAAACAATGGTTGAGAAGAAAATCAATTGATTTTTTGGTGAAGTATGTTTTATAATTACTGTGAATTGTTGTGGGTAAAAGATTAAAGATTATGTTTATTTTATTTTTGAAATAGTATTTACCTTGGTTTTAGAGTGATTATATTCCTAATAGCAAGGGTAAATTTGACTTTTTCAAACTATTCAGTAAGATGAGATGGGTGTTCCGAAAACGTTATACCATAATTAGGGAATGAGAATTCTATAGCAGCCTGTTTCTGCTTTTCAAAAGTCAAAACTCATTTTTAAACTTTTAAATATTAAAATAATGAAGACATTTTTAAACTTTTAAATATTAAAATAATAAAAACATTTTTTCACCAAAAATTCTCTTATAATTGATCTTAGTTGGGCCAAAATCCTTAAGAGGGTGATTTGAAATTCCCATTCTTTAAGAGGGTGAGCTTATTTTAATTAAGGATCAAAGAAGACCATATTCACATGTCCATTTCTGACATTTGCATATCGCAGAATGCTTTTTCGATTGTGTAATGCACCTGTTACATTTTGAAGATGCATGTTCAGCATTTTTTGTGATATGATTGAACTTTTTCTTGAAATTTTCATGAATGATTTTTTTATGTTTGGTGACTCATTTGATAATTGCTTATCTAACTTGAAAAATATTTTAATTAGGTGTGAAGAGAAGAATCTTATGCTTAATTAGGAAAAATGTCAATTCATAGTTAAAACTGGTATTGTCCTTGGACAAATCGTTTCATCAAAAGGAATTGAGGTAGACAAATCTAAAATTGAATTGATTTCCAACTTGCCAACACCAAAATTAGTTAAAGATGTTAGATCATTTTTGGGACATGCTGGTTTTTATAGAAGGTTTATTAAAGATTTTAGTACAATATCTAGACCTTTAGGTAATCTTCTATCAAAATATACTATTTTTGGATGGACAGAAAATTATGAAAAGGCTTTTGTTAAGCTTAAAAGTATGCTTACTTTTACTTCTATCATGAAACCTCCAAATTGGTCTTTACCTTTTGAAATAATATGTGATTCAAGTGATTATGTTGTTGGAGTGGTGCTAGGACAAAGAACATATAAGAAACCTTATGTAATTTGCTATGCAAATAAAACTTTAAATAGTATTCAATTAAATTATTCCACCACCAAAAAGGAATTGCTTGCTATAGTATTTACGTTGGATAAATTTAGATCTTATCTTGTTGGCTCACTAATTGTTGTCTTTAGTGATCATGCAGCTTTGAAATATCTTTTCTTCAAGAAAGATGCCAAATCTAGATTGTTTAGATGGATTCTTTTACTTCAAGAGTTTTCTATCACTATTCGAGATAAAAAGGGAGTTGAAAATATTGTGGCTGATCATATATCAAGACTTATTTGTGATGAGACCTTTGACTTTGCATTAATTAATGACATTTAGCAACCTTTTAATATTTCAAACGTACCATGGTTTGTTGACATTACTAATTTTCTTGTCACAGGTCAAACTCCAAAATTTTGGACTTCACAATATAAAAGAAAGTTTTTAACTGAGGTGAAAAACTTTTATAAAGATGACCCCTATCTGTTTAAGTATTGTTCTGATAAGACATTTCGTAGATGTGTAGCTGACCATGAGATAAGTATCATTATCAATTTTTGTCATTCAGAAGCATGCGAAGGTCATTTTTCTTCAAAGAAAACAGCTGCAAAAATCTCGTAGTGCGGATTTTATTGGCCCACTTTATTTAAAGACACGCATGCATTTTGTAAAACATGTGACAATTGTCAAAGATTAGGATCCATTTCAAAAAGAAACATGATGCCATTAAGTCTCATTCTTGTGATTGAAATTTTTGATTGTTGGGGTATAGATTTCATAGGACCATTTCCACCGTCATTTGATTTTGTGTATATATTGGTAGTAGTAGATTATGTTTCAAAATGGATAGAGGCAATTCCAACTCGAAATAATAATAATAACATAGTTATTAAATTTTTAAAAGAATATATTTTGAGTCGTTTTGGAATTCCTCGAGTCATTTTAAGTGATGGAGGAATATATTTTTGCAATAGGCCATTTGAATCTTTAATGAAAAAATATGGAATCACACACAAAGTTGCCACCCCTTATCATTCTTAGTCAAATGGACAAGTAGAACTTATAAATAGGGAGATAAAACTAATCTTAGAAAAAACAGTTAGTCCAAATCGTAAAATTTGGTTTTTGAGACTAAATAATGCACTTTTGGCATATCAAACAGCTTTTAAAACTTCATTTACCTGTGGAACTTGAACATAAAGCTTACTGGGCCGTTAAAGTCTTCAATTCAAACTTAATGATGCATGTAAATTGCGAAAGTTATAAATAAGTGAACTTGAAGAATTGAGAAATGATGCATATGAGAATTCGAAATTCAAAAAGCTAGAATCAAAGTTTTTCATGATAAAGTAATTTTGAGAAAAACATTTGATGTCGGTCAAAAGGTTTTACTTTATAATTCTCGACTTCCTGAAAAATTAAGATCAAGGTGGAATGGTTCATTCATTGTTAAACATGTGTATTCATATGGAGCTGTTGATATTGAGAATCCTAAAAATGATACTGTATTTAAGGTAAATGGACAAAGACTCAAACCATTTTTAAAAAATCATATTTTTGATAAAGAAATTGTTTCTCTTTCTGACCCTTGTTATGAAACATAATAATGGTCAATTGATGTAAATATTTATGTTTCTTTTTAATTTCTTTTATTATTTTAATTGCAGGATATTTATGGTTTGATCATTTTCTTCCCCGATTAAGTGGCAGATAACGGTACTCCGTGATTTTCAAATCGATTTATTTTCAGTTTCCCATAATAACTGATCCCTTTTCTCCTTACTTTGGATGTCACTCTTATAAATTTGAGAAGAAAATACTTTCCTTTCCTTCCTCACAATGCTATAACAAAAATTTATAAAGCTAGGTGTGCAAGATTGAGAATGTTATAGGACAAGGGTATACCTGAAGATATACGCTAGATAATTGAGGCTAAGGTCCGATTGGCTGGTGAATCTTCATATTTGTCTGCCTCATACATGCCTGGGATAGATAAGAGTTCATATTCTAAAAGGAAATGTGCAAAAAGAATGAAAGTTTGTCACAAATGTGCACGATGGACTTGCAACAAGCGATGTTGTTCTTTAGGAATGGTTTTCGTTAATCAAGAAAATAAAATAAACTTTATTAAGGATAGACTGAGTAAGGAGTTACTGGATGATATCTTATTGACTCTTGAGACGCATCCTTATAAAGTTGTACATCGGGAACTTCTTAATTTGTGGCATTTTTTCAAGGATGAACAACAATGTTGCAGTCTTGGAAATCCGACTCTAAAAGACCATGTTTGCCAATTCATAAGAAAATTAGATGAGAAGCGTATACTCAACTCATAGAAGGTGTTTAACCCATTACTGGATGTAAAACCAGAGAAAGATGTGAGCCTTAATCACAACTACATGCCTGTCATTATTTTGGTTTAAAAAAAAAAACTTTTTGTGTTTTAATTGTCAACTTTGTCTGCGCAGAGCTGGCCTACCCATGTAGGTATCATCATTGTATTTTCTATTATTGCATGGTCTCTTTACCTATTTAAACACCTCATTTTCTTCATCACAATCCAAGTTTTAGTCATTGAAAGGTTGAGATGGAGGGAGCTTCTGTTTATCGATTCACAAATATTTGTGTATTTTATGGATCAAGTCCTAGGAAAGATAGAGAGTTTCTAAAAGCTGTACACACCTTCGATCAAGTACTCGCTGAGAAAAAGATTCATTTAGTATTTGGGGGAGGTAGTCTTGGCTTAATGGGGGTTGTATCCTTAGTTGCACATGTAGGAGGAAGTAATGTTTTAGGTATCATTCCTAAAGCTTTAACTATACCAAATATCACTAGGATGACAGTTGGCAGGGAAATACAAGTCTCAACCATGTATGAACGAATATCTAAAATGCTTGAGAAATCTGATACATTCATTGCTTTACCTGATGGCTATGGTACTTTGAAAAAAAATTTTCAAATGGTCTCTTGGTCCCAATTGAACATCCATCGTAAACCTATAGGTTTGTTGAATGTAAATAATTTCTTTGATGGTTTGTTAACTTTTCTTCATCATGCTGTGGAATAGAATTTTATCTCTCATTCAGCACGACAAATCCTTGTTTCTGCCTTGACTACTGATGAATTAATTGATAAACTACAAAGTTTTGTACATGAACTTGATCCAGTAATGGCTCAACTAGATTGGTCGGAACGAGGTAGTAAAAAGTGAAGGTTTGATCTGACACTTAGTTTGTAACTTCCGTATTCTTTGGTTTTATTTACAACATTTTATTTTTGTTTAAGTTCATGTTAGGTTTTTCTTTTTAGTAAATGCTGCATTAGGTAACATCTTCTTGCCTTTTCTTTATCTATATTTAAATATTAAGGACAATGTTAAAATCTAGTTGGGGGTAGGAGTTTTTTAATTTTTTTTTTAAAAAAATTAGATAGTTAACTAACTAACTTGTTGAAACTAAAACCAATTAAGTATGGCCAAGTAAGGAGTAATTTTTCTCTTGAGATGCATATAAGGAGGGAGGTTACTATTTTATCTTGATTTGTAGAAGTAACAAAATTTTATCATTTGATTCTCTTTAAAAGATTCAAGTTTATAAACTCTCGTATCTTTATTTATCTATCTATTTTTAGTAAATATTTATAAGCTTTCTTTCATACACACACTGATACACATTATTGTGGGTTGCAAAAAAATGAAATGTTGTAATAATTTTGCTTCTTTACTTTGCTAAAAGAGAACAACCCAGGAAAGAGATAGTTTAATTATTAAATAAAAAAGAATAAAAAAAGAATTAAAAAAAGAAACGAAATAATTGTGGATAAAGTTTGATTTCGTAACCTCCTTAGCCTGAACAATTAAACCTATAAGGGTGTCTTATCACCTAATATCCTATAACCAACTGGTTTGGAAGTTGTTGGTCTAAAGCTCGATACAAAGGTTAAGGAGAAAATTTAAGGGAATTAAACATTGTACTTGTCTACAAAAATAAATAAGCATCCGCACCTGAGTATTAAGCTCATAGGGGTGTCTTAACACTTAATGCCCTAAGACCAACTGGTCTGAGAGTCATTAACCCAAAACTCATTACATGGGTTAAAAAAATAATTTAATTATTAAAAAAAAAAAGTTGATAAACAACTCTTGCCCAAGGAAGTAACCTTAACAAAGCATTGAAACTGATTTTTGCTCTTTTCATTAATAGCTCCATATATATGTGAAAATGGGCATTAAAAGAAAGTTTAACAATATCTTCACAATAAAAGTAGCTAAATAAGTGGGAGTTTGTTTAATTGACTTAATTAAAGAAAGAAAATGGTGATTAATTTTGTAAATTTTACTAATCACTGACGCTTGTATCACTAGGGACTAGTAATAAGCTAGTTGGAGTTTGTGATGAAAACTCGAAAGTGTATATTTATTAAAGTTTAAATCATCATTATACATTTAAAAGTATCATTAATTACTCTTATTTAAGCAATTTCTTTAAGTTTAAAAATAAAAATAAATTGAAATGCGTATTTTTGATATAGGTTTAAAAAAATACATGTATCTCTCACTCTAAAAGACCAATTAAGGTGATTCTTAATGCAATGGAAAGAGGACTTAATGCACCATAATATTATAGTAATCAACAAAGCCAGTTCAAAAGCTTAGTGGGTCATATTTAGGCCACAATGTAACTGTTCAACACCCAAAGACTAGCCCAATATGTTTCTATACTTGGGCCATATCTCACTCAATATTGACCCAAATATAATATTTCTTAATGTTCTGAAAAGTTAAGCACTGCGCCTACAATATTGATTTTTTGAGAAAATGTTAAATCCACCGAATTCAATGTGATATGGCCGGTGCAATTGTGGAGATAAATGTGATATATATTTTCAACTCAACCTAACCTTATCTCCACATTCATACAAGTCCTTTGGCATTTATCACCCTTAATATTCTATAAATACCTACATTGGCTACTTATTTGAAGCATTTTGGTGGAGAGATCAAGAACATACTCTTGTATCTTTTGTTTATCTCTTGTTGTAATTCTCTTTTGTTCTAAATGAAAGTTATGTTCATCTTCTTCTTCTTTTTTTCTTCTTTTTTGGCTATGAGTAACTAAACTTTGTTTTGTTGGGGCAAAAGGGTGAAACTCTTGGTAATAAAATAAGGTTAGATTAATCTCTTTCTTGAGCTTTAATGGTTATATTATAAAATTGTTATCATATGTTTTCAATTAATTTAGAAAACCTCCTTATAAAGTGGGGATCTTGATTCATTGTTGACAAGATATTGGCACAATGAATGCTTGAACCCATTTACATGTGTTGATGTTATTTGATAATTAAAAGTATATATAATACAAAATATATATAACTACAAATAAACTTTAAATGTTATATTTTCCGATTGGAATTTCTATTATGTGTGTATTTCAATTGAGTTATAAAACGAATTAATCTTGTACTTAGTTTATATGCCAAGAGTGGATCCTCTAACCCTAGTAAATCTTTTTACCATCTTAATTTGTATAATAATACATTTTTCATTAATTCCTTATGGATCGACCTCGGACTCCCAAGAAATTATTACTTGAGACAACCTGTACTTGGGATTGTAATCTTTTAATTGTAGCAGAGTACAACCCATTGTTCATCTCACTTCCCCTTAGTAAGCATTGAAGATGTGCATTCCCCTTTCACTATCATGCCAGGCACATTGAGCATAGCTCTTTTTAGACCTATTCGACTCTCCTGAGAAGTCAGAACATCCCATAATGGTCTGTATGTCATATATGGGGGGAGGTGCTGGTGTTGGGGGTGCTAGCTGCTCCTTACATCTAGGCTGAAGTTGGTCTCATTGGTGGTCTGGCTTACCAATTCGATTCTGAAACTGACCTTGTCATATCAATGCTTCGATTTCTTTTTTCAACTTGAAACACTCCTCTGTCTCGTGGCTGTAGTTCCTATGGTAACAATAATACTTGTTTCGATTTAATTTGATAGGTGGTCCTTTCATGTGCTCAGGTCTCTGGAGTATATTTTGGTTTTGGATTTGGTTTAGTATCTCCCTCCTACCTATAGTGAGTGGGGTGTATTTGTCAAACATACTTCTCTTAACATGAGGCTCCCTTTGATCGGTCCTCTTCATCTCTACTGCAGGAGCGGATGTGCCCTTCCCGTCCTTTTGCCTAGCATCTTCTACACGTGGCCTGACAGAGCCTCATTTGTAAATATTAATCCTTTAGCTATCATATGTTTCTAGGCTTCCTCCAATATAGCCAATAAGGTTTTAGGCCTGTTTTTGGCTATATCCTTCTTGAAGACCTCGGGCCTAATGCCGCTGATGATGGCCTGGATGGCTACCTCGTCATTGAAGCCTTTGATCAGCATAACTTCATTATTGAACCTCTTGGTATTGGATTTCAAAGACTTATCTTGCCCTTGTTTTATGGACATAAGGTGTGTTGCGGACCTCTTTACTAGCTTAGCCTCGTTGGAATGGGTCATAAACTGAGAAGCAAGTTGCCCGAAAGAATAGTTGGACCTTAGTTTAAGTTGGCTATGCCAGGCTTGGGCTGGTCCTACTAGAGTGAGGGAAAAGGCTTGATACTAAGCAAGGCCCGATACGATCTCAAAGTCCATCCACAATTTGAATATGTCGAGGTGTTCATTGGGATCCCTCTTCCCATCATAGATCACTAGGTTTGGCATTTTTAAAGTTTTTGGATGGGGAGCCTCCTTGATCTCGTTATTATACGGGGGCTCCCATGACTTGTGCTCTTCCACTATCTTTCCTTTTAACTCTCTAAGGACCTATTCCAATATTCATCCTTGATAGTGTAAATACACTCTTTCGATGGTGGACCAGGCAAGGTCTTTCTAGAGCTCGACTCAACCTGTGCCTCTTAATCCCTACTACGCCTATGCCAAGAGAGTTTCAAAGGTCATGAACCTCCTCAAAGTCATTCATGACTAAGGGGCTCCTATGAGAGGTGTTAGTGGGTTTGGATCATGTTAACGAGTGGCGCGCTTGGCAGCTCTTATTCTTAGGTGCTCCCTAAGATCAGATGGAAGATACCATCCTCTTCCTCTAGCACGGACCCCCTTGTCGGTCTCTATTTAGCAACATGGTCTTTTTCTTTCAAATCTCCTTCCGTGGCTTTTTTGGATTTTCAAAGAAAGCATGTATTCATCAACAACAGGTGGTGCTTGTACCTCAGGCTGGGTTCAACATCATTGTGGGATACGCTCCTCGATAGTGGCAATGAGATTTGAAAGTAGATTGCCAATGACTGCTTGAGGCTATTCTTCAATTTGGGGTACAACCTCTCTTTGTCCCTCCATTTGTAAGCTAGCTTGTCAACATCCTTCTGAGGTTGTGTCTCTAATGGTGACATGGTTGGCATGTGCACCTCAGACTGCAACTCCATTGGGTTCACTCGAGAGGGACCTGGGTCACTTTGGTGCTGACCTGCTGATGAGGTTGCTGGTAATGTAACTTGTGGCTCGAAGGTCGAGCCTATAGGTTGCTGGATAGCTGACCTTCGTACCATGCTTGCTTCTGTACACATGGCTTTTAACCACGTGAGAGTAGGTACACTTGTTCAAGAGAAGAAATATGCATAGGGAACGCTTTCGAGGGTTCCTACAGATGGCACCAACTGTTGTCGCTGATTTTTTGTACCTACTCTATGGGCTTAAAGGTAATGGGTTGTGATGTAAGATTTATGCATAGGCAGCCTCTGTTGGGAAAGGGTTGGACACTAACTAGGTCGGGTGAAGGACGAGCTAGAGCCGGGGAGAGCGGGATCACCTACAACCACCAAAAATTGGTTAGTGGGGGCACCGATGCGTATCCTTACATGCCTAAGTCACCATCCTTAGCATAGTGGAAAATAATGAAAGATGAAAAGGAGGGGTGCTAGTTCTAACTTGGTTGTCTTAGAGAATTCTTTCTGGTCTTGGCCTTCTTAGAGAGTTAGTTATTACCTTTTATACTTGGGGAGTGAAGCTTTGGATGGGTGACATTTGGTGTGAGCTTCCTTGGGATGTTACCATTTAGCCTCTTCCCAAGCCTTACAAGATTTGCCTAAACTTAGTACTGGCTGTGAAAGGAGGCTGGAGTCAGGCCTACTGACTTCGGGGCAATCATACTTGCCCTCTCTTAGAGTGACATGTGGAGGGGTGGTTGAGCTTTTCAACGAACAATAGGCTGGGACATGACTAACCAAAAGACTTATGGTCCTTTTCCATATTGGGCAGGTCGACTTTCCTTATTTATATAAGTAAACATGCCTAATTTAGGTGGGTTGAGGCTGCTACAGTTGCTATTTCAGGTAGTGCCTACTCTACTGTCTCAGCTACCACCAAAAGGGCGTTCAATGCACTCCAGGCACGTTTATCAGGGAATAATCAACAAGTTGGCAAGCTCAGAAGGGCATTTAGATCCTTTCTAGGTATTCCCAATGGGTGGATTGGGCTTCAACATAACATTCATTGGTCCAGAGCTACTCCTTGAGTGGGCCTTATCATTGGCTTCATCTCTCATAATAGGGGTCCAAACCAAGGCCTAGAGGGGTGAAATTTTCCTATAACACATATTGTCAGTAGTGTCTCTTATAAGATAGTGATGAGGTCTCAATATTTTAATTGAAGGACAGAGAATTAGACATACAAATTGGATAGAAAATCTCCATCCCTATTTTACTTGTGTGGTGTTTGTGAATGTAATTAATAAAACTTTGTGGATCTCTTTTTTATATACAGAAAAACTAGAAAACGCGATATCGCGTTCGTCATAGAACGCGTGTGTGATGGGGCTGTTATCCTTCTTAACTTCTCTTTTTTTTTTTTCTTTTCTTTTTTTATTTTATTTTCTTCCTCTTTTGTTTTCTTCCTTGTCGCTATATATATATATATATATATATATATATTTAAATATAAAACTAAAGCAAAAATCTTCACAAGCTCAAAGAGACTTTCTTCCTCCATGGCCGCACCAGCAAACCAGTGAAAAATTGAATTGTGACCATAGACCCACCTAGGCTTTGTGTTTGGGTGGCTGCTTTGCTCATTGGAATCAGTCCCATAATGAAAGAGCTGATGGATAAATACTGAGCGACTCTGGGTTTTATGGAAAAAAAACAATATTGGACGGTTTTACGGGTTCGACGGAAACAACTCAACGTCGTAATTATTTTAGGAGAACCCAGTGATTTCTCAATATTGGATCTGAAAAAAGATTCAAAGAAGCTGTAAAAGTGATCAATGTCCTCAAGTGTCAACTTATTGTTCCGAGATCAAGAACAGCGGAAGAAGTTCTTGAGGGGCATAGTAATTAGTTTTGTCCTTGTAGGTAGAGACAGCACCTCTACAACGCTGACTTGGTTCTTCTGATTGATTTCTGGGCATCCTTCTTGTGCCTACTTGATATACAAGGAGTTGTCAAAGGCAGTAACAACAACAGAACAGAATAAAAAACCCATAAATAAACCTCCATATAATTAACCAACTAAATCTACAAGGATCATATGCATGAGACTGAAAATCTCACTCTCCACCTTTAGTCAAATGCATAACAATCTCACACAGAATTTCATGCACATCCAAAACACCTTGAGAACAATCCCAAGCCAAGCCAGCACCCTCACCAAAATGTGGTTCCTCCAGTACGCAACCTTCCCCATCATCAACCTCGACCACAATGGCTTTGCCGGAGGCTTAGACAAGTATTTATCTTTCACCACCTCGAATCCTACTTTCCCTGTATTCTCTGCAACATCGTAAGCACCACCTTTCTCCACCCCTGTATAGTCTCCACATGTACCCTGTGCGACGGCGAACTGCATGGGCTGCCAACACCGCACCGAATCGGTCACGGGCTTGGAGCCGAGAAGGCCGGTGACCATTTCCTCGTGGATTTGAGTTGCATCGCGGTGAAATTTTTCAGAAATGGAGGGTGAGAAGTGGAAGGATTGGCCCCAACCCCATTTGTATATGTTGGTGACAAGGTTGTAGAAGGCGTCGACAAAGGCAGGGCCTTTGTCAGCTGCTTTGATCTCTTTTGGTCGGTAGAAGGAGGATACTAGTGGTAGTTGTCATAGAGTTTCTCGTTGGATATGAGAGTTAGAAGAGATACGGCTTTGCACAGATGGGAGAAGGGAAGAAAAGGAAAGAGGTAGAAAAAAAAAAAAAGAAGTTAACGGGGATAATGGCCCCGTTACATATACGCGTTCTATAATGAACGCGATATTGTGTTCTCTAGCTTTTCTATTTATATATATATATATATATATATATATATATATATATATATATATATATATATATATATATATATATATTATGCATATCATCATGGACCACGAAAGTGGCTTTGCAAACACCCAGAATTAATATTATTAACAGTATTGTTTTTAAAACAAGGAGTCATGAAATTTTAACACAGACTCATGGTTATATTCCTATATTTATTCAATCCACAGACTCATGTTTATATTCATAACGAAGGTTGGCCATTATGATGCCACTTTTCTTGTCGATTGTGGCATTCTCCTATATATACGAATAAGTTGCATTATAAAATAAAATAATTATGCATGATTGCGACTGAATATGTATATATATATATGTTGACATTTACCACCTAATTAATTAATATTTACTTGTGTGGAATTTTAATTTTTCCTAGAAAATATTGAGTTGCACCCAAACGACATTTGGCGAGGTTGAGGGAGACGATGACACGACAGGGAAAAGGAAGCAAAATTTTGGGAAACTGAAACCTAAATGATGACGCTTAATTTAAAAATTGTCGTCTAATTATTCAGCTAGTTTTTTCTAAGCGTCGTCTATTTGTAGTAGTGATAATAAACAAATCCAATCATGACAGGCAAAATGATATATAATTGATAATTTTCCTCTTCACCTGGGCCCAATCAATTGGAATTCTTGCAGCTAATATTTAAATAACAACCGCCATCAAATGCATATTTTCTGTCAAAAATATTCCACAAAAGTAGTCACAGTAGAGACAATCTCTT
Source organism: Rhamnella rubrinervis (assembly GCA_007844105.2). NCBI lineage: Eukaryota > Viridiplantae > Streptophyta > Magnoliopsida > Rosales > Rhamnaceae > Rhamnella > Rhamnella rubrinervis. The sequence continues at coordinate 11,841,015 of CM017577.2, forward strand.
TAGAAATATATTTACCGATCGAATATCACAGTCCTACAAACCCATGCACAAATATTTAATTTATAATACAATAATTTTGTTAATTTGGTTTCATCGCCATCACCATGGTGACATGGTCCATGCATATATAAGAATATAGCATTTTGATATCTTCTTATAATTGATAATTTTCCTCCTCACCTTGGCCCAATCAATTGGAATTCTTGCGGCTAATAATTAAATAACAACTGCCATCAAATGCATATTTTCTGTCACAAATATTCCACGAAAGTAGTCACAGTAGAGACAATCTCTTTAGAAATATATTTATCGGTCGAATATCATAGTCCTACTAACCCATGCACAAATATTTAACTTATAATACAGATTTTGTTAATTTGCTTTCATCGCTATCACCATGGTGACATGGTCCATGCATATATAAGAATATATCATTTTGTGTTCAATACATATTATATAGACTAATATTGCTGTCTAAGGAAAAGAAAAAAAGAAAAAAAAAATATTGATCATAGTTGATAGGTTCCGTAAATTAGACACATCCTGTCATTAGCACAACCACAAAGTCATTGGTATTTAGTAACAAAGATATGTACGGTTTGCACTTGAGGGTGTGGAAGCAAAAGAAAAGGAAGCTGATAGAATTTTCATACTCGTTTGTGAGACTTGAGTTCGAGTCCTGGCAAGCTCAATTTATACCTCAAGTATACTCAGCCTTACTAAAATGCCGACTTCTAAACTCCTATATTCTTACAAAGTTAGAATAGCAAATAGGCCCTATCAATTAACCTTCTATAGGCTTACAAATCTAGAATAGCAAATAAATCCTCTTGCTAAAATGCCAGATTCTAAACTCCTATCTTCTTACAAAGTTAGAATAGCAAATAGGCCCTATCAATTAACCTTCTACAGGCTTACAAATCTAGAATAGCAAATAAATCCTATCACTCTTATAAGCTTATAAAGTTGGAATAGCATATAGGCCATATCTACTCCTATAGACTTACAAAGCTAAAATAGTAAATAAGTTTTATTGACTCCTACAGACTTAAAAAGCATAATTAGCAAAAAAAAGGCCACATTAAGACCCTTTTTTATTTACAAAAAAAAAAAAATATATGGTTCATATCCTAGAAATTGTCTTTGGTAATAACCCTTAATTAAATTTATATAACTAGTTAATTAATTACTATTGCCTGCATATCTATATTTCATCATCATACTAAACTATATCTATATTGACCTTTTTTGGAAAAAAAAAAAGAACCAATTCAATTTGGTTTAAAACTAAAACAGACATTTTGACATCAAAAATGGATTTTTTAAGAATGAAAGTCGGCTTAAAAGATGAAAATCAACAGGGATATATAAAAGTTAAAATAGAGATCATCGGACAAGTACGTAGTATTTGTGGCAGATAATATGCTGCCTACGGTCTTTTTCTAATTTATACGACCGAAATTATGAAATTGACTTTTGTGAAATATTCGTGACTGAAACAATGCAACTGACAGCTATTTTTATTTTATCCAATGGCACGAAAATGCATGCCATGTAGATGATCACAGTATCCACCTACTTAATTTTGGGTATAAATAAGTATGGGTTGTAAGTAGAATGTACTCTCAACGCATAACAACTAAAATTGAGTTAATCTCTGTTTAGAAAATACGAAAAATGCCTGAGATGATGACTAAGAAGTGGGTTAGCAATTTAGTGGTGCTGGTTGTGGCCATGATTCTAATGGCTAACTACTTCGTTAGCTGTGGGAAAACAAATATTGGAGATGTTGGATCCGATGACTATCATCATGATTATCATAATGATGGTAATAATGTGAAGGAAAGTCATGATTTAATTCCTCACCATCATCATAATGATGGTCATGATGTGAAGGAAAGTCATGATTTAGCTTCTCATCGTCATGATAATGGTGTTAGAAAGATGGCCGAGGATGGATGTCCTGGGGGTTTTTGTTTCTTTATCACCCAGAGTTGCCATAGAAAATGTTTTTGCTTTCCCATTCCATATTCAATTGGTGGGTTTTGCGTCGGAAGCTGCGGATGTGATAATTATTAACTATGATGGTAATATAAAGATTGATGATGGCGATTGGTGTATATGTTTCGGTCGGTGAGCTGCTGGATGTGTTAGCGGTTTTCCATTTGTATTTGTCCTTCCCTTTGGGTATGTTATGGATCCTGTTGTTAATTAGTTCGTCGAATTAATTAACCTTGTTATTATGTATACGTGTTATATTAATTAATTAATAAAAGATCAACCATGTACTTGTCTACCGACTAATCACTCTTCGATTAATAATATGCTTAAGCCGTTGATTAACATCAATGGGGAATACATATATGTAGGTAATTATGTTTAGATATCCAGTTCATGAGTGTTTATCAGGATCTGAATTACTTTGAAAAAGGACAAAAATCAAACCCATTAAGTATTCATTTTCTTCATTATATATCTTTTGCCGTAGTAAATATTGCATTCGATCTCGCAAAGGTAATACATAAAAGAGATGACATGTATAGGACATAGCGATCAATGCATTAGAAGCAGTAAGGTTTTAAGAAAATATATATATATATATATATATGTTGACAGAAATTAAAACGTAAATTATACAGTAAATACAATGAACCCGGTCTAATCTTGTTGCCCAATTCAGTTCAATGTTATTCAATTTCAATTGGTCTTGAAAGAAAATCACACAATGAAAATCCTTCTCGAATTACAATGTATATGCATTTACTGTGAAAATCTTTGTGGAATTTTTCTCTCTAGTTTTTGGTTTTATGTAAGTTTGCAGACCACACTTGTTTCTTAGACAAAGTAAGTAACCCTCGTAAAATACTTCATAGACTATAATATATATAATATGTATATAACTGCAAAATGGCAGTTTAATTGGTAACTGTCTATCATGGGCGTTAGTTATCAACATCTCCCATTCGTACATGATGGGAAAATGATCATACAAATCTGAATTACATATATGTTTTTAATTCCACACAATATTCATACTTGCAAATACACCGTACGACTCTTGAATAACTATATTTTGAAGCTTATATAACTAGGTTGACTCCCACTTAACATTTGTTCAATGTGCCCTAGATTTCTTCTATTACATTAGTTTAGATGTACATAAACCCTCATTCAAAGGCTATGCCTAACTACACTTATAACTATGTATTCACAACTGTATACATACACTTTCACAAGAGAATACAATTGGTCAACCAGTGAATACATATTAAATGATGTAAAATAGATAGAAATCTTTGTATCTTCCTCATGTATATCCATTCTATGCTAACCACTTTTCTAGATATGTTCCCATAGGATAATTAATTTAAGCCATAGATTACATTCTAAAGCATTAAACCTTAACCTAAAATTTCAAAAACATAGTCAATAGTTACTAAGGACACATGATGAGATTCTATTTAGATCTCAAAGAACTCACATAGTGAGGAAGTAGGGATTCATTCACTCACTTTCTTATATGGTCGATTAGCACACACGGTATGAATCATGTGTTATGATGATCTTTCTTTCTTTTCTGTTAAAAAAGAGCGTATATCTCTATTTATTAATATTTATATCACGACACAGATTTTAATTCAGTCGCTTTATATTATGCCTAACCTGAAACTTTTAAGTGCTTGCCTACCCTTTTTAGCGCCAATCTTCTAGTTTCATATTTGGCCTTTAATCAGATTATTATAATGTTGAGGTACATTATGATTGGTCTTTAATTAAGTCATTTATAAAGACCTTATCTTGACTTAGTCAAGACAACAGTATTACAAAATCATTAGCTCCAATACAACTTCCATTGTGTCTTATTTTGTCTCATCTCAGCTCACTGCCACAACACCTGAGGCAACCGCTTGTGTGGGAAAGCTAATCTCAACATGATGACATACTCTAAAAAAAATACAATTATTATGCTAGTTTTCCTTAAGCACCCAAACTTGAGATAAAATATATCACATATATAAATAGTGCTTAACAAGTACAATACTTTAGATTTACAATCTGTACAAACCTAAAGACCTAGAATATAATGCATACACATATCTAGTCACAGGTTTAGTTAGTGGATCTACTCCCATATGTTGCGTAGAAATATATTGTATCTTTACTTCCTTTTGTGCCATAATGTCCCTTAAAAAATTATACTTGGTTTCTATGTGCTTAGATTTGCTGTGGTATCTAGAATCCTTTATATAGTCTATGGCTACCTGATTATCACAATATTGTGTCACTGGTTATGTTTCTTCAGTAACAACATTCATATCCTCATAAAATCTTCTAAGCCACACCGCTTCTTGAACTGCAGCTGAGCATGTCATAAACTTAGCTTCCATTGTAGATAAAGCAGTACAAATTTGCTTCTTACTAGACCACAAAATGGTGACTCTGCTATGTAAGAACGCATCATCTAATGTCGATTTGCGCATATATATATATATATATATGCATTATGCATATCATCATGGACCACGAAAATGTATTTGCAACACCAAGAATTAATATTATTAATAGTATTGTCTTTAAAATAGGGAGTGATGAAATTTATTTATTCAATCCACAAACTCATGTCTATATTCATAACGAAGGTTCGCCATTGTTTATATTCAATCACATGTGATGCCACTTTTCTTGTCGATTGTGGCATTCTCCTATATATAGGAATTAGTTGCATTATAAAATAAAATAATTATGCATGATTGCCACTGAATATGTAAATATATATATATTGACGTACGTATATATACATAATTGCCACCTAATTAATTAATATATACTTGTGTGGAATATTAATTTTTCGTAGAAAATATTGAGCTGCACCCAAACGACGTTTGGCGAGGTTGAGGGAGACGATGACACGATAGGGAAAAGGAAGCAAAATTTTGGGAAACTTAAACCTAAATGATGACGCTTAATTTAAAAATCGTCGTCTAATTATTCAGCTAGTTTTTTCGAAGCGTCATCTATTGCCAAATATCCAGTAGTGATTATAAACAAATCCAATCATGACAGGCAAAATGATATATAATTGACAATTTTCCTCACCTTGGCCCAATCAATTGGAATTCTTGCAACTAATAATTAAATAACAACTGCCATCAAATGCATATTTGCTGTCACAAGTATTCCACGAAAGTAGTCACAGTAGAGAGAATCTCTTTAGAAATATATTTACCGGTCGAATATCATAGTCCTACTAACCCATGCACAAATATTTGATTTATAATACAATAATTTTATTAATTTGCTTTCATAGGCATCACCATGGTGACATGGTCCATTCATATATAAGGATATAGCATTTTGATATATTCTTATAATTGATAATTTTCCTCCTCATCTTGGCCCAATCAAACCATTACAATTTGGTTTAAAACTAAAATAGGCATTTTGACATCAAAAATTGATTTCTTAAGAATGAAAGTCGGCTGATAAGATGAAAATCAACGAGGATATAAAAAAGTTAAAATAGAGATCATCGCTCCAAGAACGTAGTATATATTTGTGGCAGATAATATGCTGCCTACGGTATTTTTCTCATTTATACGACAGAAATTATGCATGCCAGCTTTCAACAAAAAACATGCATGCCATGTAGATGATAACAGTATCCACCTACTTAACTTTGGGTATAAATAAGTATGGGTTGTAAGTAGAATGTACTCTCAACGCATAACAACTAAAATTGAGTTAATCTCTGTTTAGAAAATACGAAAAATGCCTGAGATGATGACTAAGAAGTGGGTTAGCAATTTAGTGGTGCTGGTTGTGGCCATGATTCTAATGGCTAACTACTTTGTTAGCTGTGGGAAAACAAATATTGGAGATGTTGGATCCGATGACTATCATCATGATTATCATAATGATGGTAATAATGTGAAGGAAAGACATGATTTAATTCCTCACCATCATCATAATGATGGTCATGATGTGAAGGAAAGTCATGATTTAGCTTCTCATCGTCATGATAATGGTGTTAGAAAGATGGCCGAGGATGGATGTCCTGGGGGTTTTTGTTTCTTTATCACCCAGAGTTGCCATAGAAAATGTTTTTGCTTTCCCATTCCATATTCAATTGGTGGGTTTTGCGTCGGAAGCTGCGGATGTGATAATTATTAACTATGATGGTAATATAAAGATTGATGATGGCGATTGGTGTATATGTTTCGGTCGGTGAGCTGCTGGATGTGTTAGCGGTTTTCCATTTGTATTTGTCCTTCCCTTTGGGTATGTTATGGATCCTGTTGTTAATTAGTTCGTCGAATTAATTAACCTTGTTATTATGTATACGTGTTATATTAATTAATTAATAAAAGATCAACCATGTACTTGTCAACCGACTAATCACTCTTCGATTAATAATAGCATGCTTGAGCAATTAATATCAATTGGAAATATATATATATATATATATATATAACACCAAATTAAGACTACAGTAATTATGTTTAGCTATCCAGTTCATGAGTGTTTATCAGAATCTGAATTGCTTTGAAAAAGGACAAAAATCAAACCCATTAAGTATTCATTTTCTTCATTATATATCTTTTGCCTTCATAAATATTGTATTCGATCTGGCAAAGATAATGTAAAAAAGAGATGACATGTGTAGCACATAGCGATCAATGCATTAGAAGCATTAAGGTTTTAAGAAAAGACACACACACACACACACACATATATATATATATATATGCAATTTGAAATGTGGGATCTATTGGAATATTTACGAAGTGATTCGTTATGTTTTAAGCATTAATTAACAATGATCTTCTTTAGTGAGTAGTCCATCTTCTATATTCTTTGTACTTGAGTCATGTGGATAATATTGATGATGTTGATGAGCAAAACGATGATTATCTCAACAGAATATCAATTATTCATGTTCTTGCACAAGATCGGATCCAGGATTTTAAAAGAGAGTAGGCATCGACCGCGCGGCTTTAGAAACGACAAAGACGATGATTATCTCAACAGAATATCAATTATTCATGTTCTTGCACAAGATCGGATCCAGGATTTTAAAAGAGAGTAGGCATCGACCGCGCGGCTTTAGAAACGACAAAGAAATAAATTTAGTAAAGAACAGCAAACGAAAAGACGGGATAAAATGTAAAATATAGAGAAAACAAAAAATGAAATGGCAAAGTCGAATATATTTTCGTGGAATATTTGTGACAGAAAATATGTAGTTGACGGCTCCTTTTGTGATTTAACATCCAATACGCACATCATGATTGTCTATAATCAAGAAGGGTTGTAACGTAAGTAGGAGGTGGTCAACACATTTTAATCATGTCCATCAGTTTAGAAAGCAGTAAGATGAGTAAGAAGAAGCAGATTAGGAATTGTAATTATTGTTATTTTGTTACAATGGAGAGCATGAGCCCTACATAAAACAACAAGAACGAACTTCAAATTGAAGAACAAGAGGATGAGAAGCAAAAGAAGAGGAATTTAGACAATAAATAATAATAATTAAAAAGAAGGATTATATATATATATCATAAAGGTACTGGGAGAGAGTGATTTTCAGATCCGTACTTAAGATGCGAGATCGTTTGGAAAAGGAAAAACAATTGGCTTATTTGGACAAATATCTAGGCCCAATCTTATTTTATAAAAATTTAGTCAAATTTTTGAGTTATTTTCGGAATAGCTCTTGGCTTTGAAAATTTATTAAACACTTTGATTATATCTTACATTAAGATTGTGTCTAATTGTAAGTGTTTTCCAATAAGGTAATTGAAACAAAATATTTTTTTTTCGTCCAATGTAAGTGAGTTGCAGTACATTTTGGCTTCTTAAGTTGCCTCAATCCCTTGCCAAAAATTTGTTGTTCAAGTATATTCAATTGTGCCAACACTTCATATCTGGACAACCTATTTGGTTCAGGCCTCAAATCTTTTCCATCAAACCATTAAAATTTTCTCTCTTTGTGACCATAAGGAAGGAAATGACAATGATCCATAAAACATATCTTCTTCCCATGTTTTAATGACATGGAACTTGTGTTCTTGTTACATACTGGACACACTATTTTTTCTTTTGTAGATCAACAGAGAAATTTGCATGTGATGGAAAATCATTGATGGTCCATAACAAAGCTGCATGTTATCGAAAAGTTTCTCCAACGGAAGCATCATTTGCTTGGACAACAACATCCCATAAATCTTTCAACTCATTAATCAAAGGTTGCAAAAATATATCAATGTTATTTCCAAGTGCCTTGGGTCAAGGTATTAGGAGTGACAACATAAAGAATAGATCCTTCAACACCTCTATGGTGGTAGATTATAGGGGACAAGCATTACTGGTCACATACTGTAAGACGTGCTCATGTTATCAAAAGGATTAAATCCATCACGTGTTAGACAAAGTGTCTTACATTTCGTGTGTCACTAGAGAATGAGACATGCAATTCGTCAAATTTCTTCCATTCCTACGAGCCGGCTGAAAGCACTACAAAAAATTTCCTCTTATTAGCCATAAACTTATATTCGTATGTAAAGTCTAATGAGGTAATAAAAATTGTGTCAGAATATAACATAGCAATGAAAATTTTTTGTACGCTCGTTGCTAAAGGACTATGGTAAAAGAGTCTTAAGTTAAAAAAAAAAAAAATTTCGTGACTAAATGTAGTGTCATTTCTTATGACACATGTCTCATAGTTAAGCTACTACATTCAGGTATAAAAATTTCATAACTAATTTGTAATTTTTTTTTCATGTTTTCACAAGATTTGAAATTCCAACACATCTCCATCAATGGTCGGCTCATTGGACTAACCATATCCACTCATTTTCACACCAAAACATCAAATTATTAAAGGTTCAAGCCATAATCACCAATTAATTTCAATTAAACAAGCTTTAATCCAAAAAAATCAGCTTAAACCATCAATTTCATAAAATCTAAACCCTAACCAATTGAGGGGTTTGTCATATACTCAATACACATCAAATTAAGCATATTAAATCATCACATCATTAAAACAAAACATGAATCCATCAATTAATCTCATAAAACTACACATTTACATAAAAAATCGACAAGGTTAAGTTACATACCTCTCTTCCAAGCAAGCTAATCACCCAATCAAGCCTTGAAAATCACCTTAAGCAATCCCCTTAAGTTTCCCTTGATGGTAAACCCTTAACCATAAAATTTCCTTGAGAAATTCTTTGTATTTTCCACTTTTCTCACATTTTATCTCTCTAAGGAGTTTCTCTTACTAGAGCCTTTTTGGACATGAAATGAAGAAGGCCAGAACAAAATAAAGGGGAGGGTAGCTAGCCACTATAGGAAAATATCAAAGAATATATTAGAATAATCAACTTCCAAGATATTTGATTAAAAAATAATAAAATAATCAAATAGTAAAAGTCAACCAAAGTCAAACAAAGTAAACTTTTGACTAACAGTAAAATGGGAAGAAAAAGTCCCACGACCGGTCACTCCTCACAAAATTTCCAGGGAACTCAAAAGCTGCTAAATTCGGTAAAAGTGATAATTTGGCTATCGAACAAAAAACGTGACTGGAAATCAACAAATTCGAAAATAAAACTTAGTTATTACAACTCTCTCTCCCTAAAAGGAAGTTTCGTTCTTGAAATTAAATTAAAGGAGTTAGAGTAGTACTCAAACAAAGTCGGGTACTTGGTTTTCAACTGACATGATGCATACGTACTCACTTTGTTGTTCGGCAAAACAAGAATAGGTACAGAGATCATGTAATACCCTCTTACTCAAGCTTAGATTCCCAAGTAAGGTGTAATTACCATTAATTTTTTTTTCCTTTCAAATATAAACTCAATTTATATTTAAAAATTATTTTGGACAATACATAAACAGTATTAAAACCTTTCTTTACTCTTTAAGACCGTTTTACCAACCAAACAACTGATAATAAAATAAATAAAGTATTTTAAAAATACTCACTTCAACAGCGTAAAAAAAAAAGTATAGTTAATACACAAATTATCTTTACCCAAAATACTTAAAAAAGAAAAACGCGAAAGAACAATGTACCGTGCCTTGCCTTCCAGGTCTACACTGCCACCAAACCCTACTATTGAGTTTTGGATTTATTTGTCACACATGGCAAACAACTATGAGTGAAAAATATTTAGTAGACAACTCAAATGTATATGCCAATGCCATGTCATGTAGTGTACAACCATTCATCTCAAATAATCATTTTCTCCTCTTTATTTTTAACTGAATAGCTCACCCTCTTTTCGTGTTTGGTGCGGCCATACAAAACACCACACCTTTTGTGGTATGCAGATGAATCACCATTTCTGGAAATCCACTCTCACGTGTGGTTAATGACTCACAGAGCTATTAAAACAGGATTTAAAACTATACACCTTCATTTGTGCACCCATTTTTTTTTAAAACACAAACTCTCAGGGAAAAATTCATTATTTCACGTAATGTAAGATCCTAATTACCTTTAAAATACAAAACGTAAGATCTAAACATGTTCTCTAATGTCTGAATAGTTCTCTCTAATTGCCCATCTATTTGAGGATGGAATGCTATACTAAATCATAGCTTAGTACCTAAAACTTCTTGCAAACTTTGTCTAAATTTGGTGGTGAATCATGTTTCCCAATCATATATGATAGACATAGGTATACCATACAGTCTTACAATCTCCTCCACAAATAACTCAACAAGCTTTTGTAGAGAATATGTTTCTCTAACCGATAAAAAGTGTGCAGATTTTGTGAGTCGAACCACTACCACCCAAATTCTATTATGTTGCCTTTGGGTATAAGGAAGATTGAACAAACAATCTGTAGTAATGTGTTCCCACTTCCATTCTAGAATAGACAATGGTTGTAAAAACCTAGAAGAATTTTATCTTTTTGCTTTTACTTGTTGACATATCAAATACTTAGACAAGTACTCCGCAATTTCGCTATTCATTCTCAGTCACCAATAGTGATCTCCTATGGTTCGATACATTTTTATGCTTCTTGGATGTACCACATATGTTGAGCTATGTGCCTTCTCATGAATCTTCCACTTTATTTCTTTATCAGCAAGAACACAAAATTTGGTACCCATAACCAAGGCTCCTTCTCCTTTAACACTAAATTCTGCCCTTTGTCCCATATCAACTTCACTTCTAATTCATGAGTTGAGAATCAGAAAATTGCGTTTCCTGGATTTGATCAACATGTGTCTGTTGAGCATGGAAGCCTGCAAAAAGAACTCCAAAGTCATCCAAATCCAATCTAACTCCCATCTTCCTTAACTCCACAATCAAAGGCAACCTGATCTTTTGTACATGAGCTAAAAAGCCTGTAGCCTTCCTACTCAAAGCATCAACAACCACATTTTCCTTCCCTATGTGATAATCAATGACACAATCATAGGCTTTTATTAAGTTCGCCCACCTCCTTTGTCTTCTAAAGGAAAGAAAGTTGTTTTGGTTTCTACAACAAATGATACAGCCCAACAAATTGCACCCTCACTTGTAATCCTATTGAAGAAATAATTCGAAACACATATGGAAATTTAGAAAGAAGTGATTATGTTGCTAGGTTAAGGAAATTCAAAATCTATGAAAGACATCCCAATTCATGTTCAACCTTTGTTGCAATAGTTTGCTGACTTTTGTCCTGCTAAACTACCAGATAAATTACCACCTTTAAGAGACATCCAACATCAGATTGACCTAGTCCTAAAGGTGAGCTTACCACATCTTTCTCACTATCAGATGAGTCCAAAAGAGCATGAAGTGCTATAAGGTATGGTTGATGAACTATTATCTAAAACCCTTAATATACCAAGTATTAGTCCTTATGTTGTTCCGACATTGTTAATTCTTAAAAAGATGGAATATGGAGGATGTCTATTGACAATTGAGCTATCAATAAAATTACCATTAAATACAGATTTCCTATTCCAAGGTTAGATGATTTGTTGGATAAATTAGGAGAAGCTAAATTGTTTTTTAAGCTGGACCTTAGAAGTGGCTATCACCAAATTTGAATCAAAGAGTTGGATCAGTGGAAAACTACATTTAAAACTAGAGAAGGCCCCTATGAATGGCTTGCGATCCCATTTAGACTCCCTAATGTGCCTAGCACATTCATGCTTATTGTGAATCAAATCTTGAAACCTATTATTGGTAAATGTGTGGTGGTTTATTTTAATGACATATTGAACTATGGTCAGTCCTTAAAAGAATACAACTCATATTGAAGACATTTTATAGATTCTTCAAGATAACAAACTGTATTTGAATCTCAAGATGTATGAGTTTTAATCTTCTGAATTATTATTTCTAGAATTTATTATGGGAGAGTATGAAATTAAAGTTGATAATAAGCATCCAAGATTGCCAATCTCTTACTACAATAAGTAAGTTAAGAAGCTTCCATGGACTAACAACTTTCTATCAAAGATTCATAAAACATTTCAACACTACTATTGTTCCTCTCATAGACTGCTTGGAAAAAGGTCAATTCCATTGGGGAATAGCAACAAAACATTTTTGAAGAACTTAAAGAGAAGCTCACCACAACTCCTGTATTGGCACTTCACAACTTTGAAGAATTTTGAATTAAATATAGATGCATCAAAGTGTGGCAATGGTGCTGTTCTATTGCAAGAAGGTTGCCCTATTGCATACTTCAGTGGAAAGTTGATTGGATCTCACCAAAAATGGACTAGCTATGAGTAGGAATTGTATGCAATAGTTTGAGCCTTTCACCATTGGAAGCATTACCTTTTGAATTGAGAATTTAATGTTTATAGTGATCACCAATCACACAAATGGTTGAAATCTCAAAAGCACTTGGATTCTATGCATGCAAGGTGGGAAATATTGATTGACAAGTTCCATTATGTGTTCAATTACAAAACAGTGAGGAAAAATACAGTGGCTGATACTATCAGTAAACAAGTAATGCTTATAACTACCTTGACAACATAATTTGTTGGTTTTGATGTCTTAAATAACAATACATTGATGATGAAGATTTTAAAGAGTTGTGTTCCAAATGTACAACTCATGATAACACAGAAGATTACAATATCAAAGAGGGATTGTTTTGAGGGCTACAATTGTGTCTGCCTAGAGGGTACATGAGAGGGCACATAATGAAAAAATTTCATGCAGGAAGTCTTGCTGCTCACACAGGTCGTGATAAAACCATAGCACTTACTGAATCTAGATTTCTTTGGTCACATATTAAAGAAGACATTGGCATAATTATTCAAAGATGTGCAATCTGCAAATCTGCTAAGGGCATTACTCAATACACAGAATTTTTCATTCGTTTACCTATTTTTCAAAATATATGGGAGGATTTGAGCATCTATTTTGTGCTAGGCTTGCCTAAAACACAGAGATGTAAATTAATTATGTGTTTGTTGTGGATGATAGGTTCTCGAAAATGTCTCATTTCATGCCATGCAAGAAGACAGATGTTTGCTTATGAAAAACAAATATATTGTATTCTCTGATTGCGCGAACGTGCTACTCTAATATAAATAGAATTTATATAGAGAAAAATAAAATTTTATTATTGAAAGATCTCACAAACAACTGTACTAGATTGCAGAGAAATAACAATCTAGAGGCTCGATGAACTACCTTAAACAAAACTAGTTTGTCAAACAGGTTTTCAAATTTACTAAAATCACCGACCACTACAAGCTATAGAATTACTAAACTCTACAAAAGCTACAAGGAAAGCTAAAGAGAAAGTAATCTATAGGGTTTGATGTGCCAAGGAAGGAGGGGGTCTTTCACATTGGAATGTTGTCCTCTCTTATAGTCTTCAACACCAGTTGTACACCTCAACAACATAGTGTAGTTTGAGAGATAAAGAGATAGGAACTAACTGATAGCTCTTATCATACCAGGATAAATGCAGATTAGTTTAATCATTCTCTTCTGAAATTATCCTTTAGAACCCTAGCCAGAAAAACCAAAATGCCTAGGCCATTCCAGACAAATTACCAAAATATCTTGGCAATTCCAGTCAGTTCATGTAAGTCGTACATACTTGGCTAATTATTATGACTTGATAATCATAGGCCAAACAAATTTTTTACACAATTACTAATTTGTCCCTCTTATTTGGCCTGACTAGTCATTCCATTCCAATTCATCAATCCAACATTCCAATCTAATCCATTCCAACCTAATCACTCCAACACACTAATCAATCTCATTCCAACTCAAACACTCCAACATGCTTTTTGACTCCATTCAAATTCGAACACTTCAACATACTTATCTACCATTTCAACCCAATCACTCTAACATGTTTATTGACAAAAAATAATTATTCTCATAATTTGAGAAAATATTAAGCTCAAACATTACCCCCATCGCTTATTATTATAATTTATCATAAAATAATAATAATAAATGAGGAAACCCTTAACTTTAGAAATCACATCATTCCAAAGAGATTTGACATTAATCTGCCACACTCCAAACAAAATTAATTAAATATATTAACTCTTTATTTCTCCATGTCGAAAATCTACAACAAAAAACATGAATTGCGCTCCCCAAAGTCTTCTTGTTTTTCCTCGGCATAACTTGCATGGGGTCCACAAAATATAATAATATATATAATTTATAACATGTACCGAATTTCAATCATGGAGAGTCCTACAAAACTTTCATCTTGTGAATGATCACATAGGCCCACCATTAATAGTATCTCTCAATTGCTTGCTTCCCTTTTTCTGTAGCCAAACCTACACGAGCTCCTACTTTCACAACATTTATTAGCATTAAATGCATTCCGTGACAAACTTCTTCAAAAGCCGTGCCTCCATAAGTAATATTTACTCTATAAACTTCTTCCATACGTAAGTAACCATGTCTTTATTTATGTACCATCAGTGTAACATCCCTTCAGAACTTCAATCCAAAAACTAATAAACCACGCTGCCGCCGTACAGCCAAGCCAAAATCATATGAAGAAATTTTGTCTTCAAAAGCCGTGCATCATCTTCTTCAACCCACTCCAGTAATACGTGTTGTCGACTTTACGCAAGGTAATTTTATAAAAATTGTTCGTCTCAACCCAATAAGAAGAGAATTCCAATTATTAAACTGTTAAGCCAAATCATTCCATTCTTCATTACTCTCTGTTTTATTATTTTATAGCTTTGTAATGGACTCTCAAATTAAAGCTGAAGATCTAAATTCATCCCTTAGACCATAATTAAAATTAGGAGATTAACCACGATTCGGCCTTGCAGAATACTGAAGGAAATTATCAATTGCAATGAGCTATGCTACTATAGGGAATGCTATTAACGCAAGATACTGGATATCAGCTGGCCCTGTTCAATACTACATTCTTGGTCCGTGCTTCAAAAAAGGAATCACCTTTAAAGTTCAATGCGTATATGATGAACAAGGCCCTGAAACCTTTCCTTATGAATGGGAATCTACCAATTGGTCAAAGTGGAGCTCTTCTAAAAAAAAAAGAAAGAAACTATCTCCTATCATGCATTTAAGAATTGGTCTTCCTTCTCCACTGACTGGTAGAATGGATCGATAGGTTGTAACTGTACTTCATAACAAACTGGAAATCAACAGGTATAGATGAAGCCATCCAATTATCATAGTTGCCCATACATTGTGATCTAGCTATCCTTGCAGCTGCAGCATGTTTCTGGTCTCCAACCACAAATACCTTCAATTTTGGATTCGATATGTTAACGTCCACCCTAATGGACATCGAAGCAGTAGAACAATAGCATGTTCAAGTAACCATAATGTTGCGTCTCCTCCGCCTACTGATTTAGGTTCAGGCACACTTCATCTTGTTTTCTAAGGTACTTATTATCATGCCCTAATTAACTCTTTTTCCATGCAGACTCCGATGATGATACTGCAACCATCTCTTAAGCCATTAAGAAGAGGAAGACAACAACTTCTAATACTACTGGTCCTGTAAGTCGTAACTCCACTTTCTTCAATTCCTCTTTTAGTTATACTATATCAATATAATTATTTGTTTATAGCGTGTAATACTCACGAGTCAAACCTTTCCATCGAGGAATATAGAAAAAAAGAAGGAAAAAGTGATGTTGCCTCCTTCACAAAAGGTGACCGACATGCCCCTATAACCTATACCAATATCATCAGTTAATCATCATCATATGAGCGACTATCAGACCAATCAGAATCGGAAATGACGGTAATCACCTTTTTTAACTGACATTGGTAAAAACTTCACCGGCAATACTAACACGTGAGTTTTACAAATTAGTAATCTAGCACCAAGAACTATGACCGTAGACGACTCGACTTCTTCTCACACCATCACCCAAGTTCAAGAAGATCCGACCATTCCTAGTCTTACCAATCTGGACAAAACTCTCTCAGTCTCAGCTAACATGAGTGTTCTATGTTATCATTCTAAATTATTCTTTGAACCCCAAGTTTAACCACTCATCGTACTAATTGACTTAAAATTGCAGGATGTATCACATGAGATTGACCCCCATCCTATAGTTACAATCGGCCTTTCATTGACTGAAACCAGAATGCCATTTAATTGTCATATCATCATTGAAGACATAACTGAAGCTGAACGTAACTCTGATGTTGACGATTTTTTTAGTGACCACTATCCTACTCAAAATTTTGATTGTGAACTTGCCCTGACGAATAACAGCGAGGTAAATTACATTTTTATGCCGTACTTTATCATTATTTACCTCCATTTAACAATTAGTTTCTTCTTCAGCTTCTTACTGCAGAAGTTGTCGAACCGCATGTGTTTGCCAATCTTGAAAACTACTTCAACCAAACCCATCTCCTCAAGTCATAAACACTCAGCTGGTTCAGTCGGATAATAAGAAAATTGATGCAGCAAAAAAGGTTTTGTTAGAGATGGTCAACACAGGATTTAACATCGTTACTGAAGAAGATACACGAAATAACTATCGTAAATCCATTGCCGTAATTTGTGACGCTGGTTTCGTCCCTGATAGTTGAAGTCTGCTATTTCAAAATTCCTTCAATCCTTAGAAGAAGAGCTAGCAACATTCAACAAATTCCATAAGAACATCTTTGATGCAGCATCACACTGTTCTTCCATGATTTCACTTTAAACATCCATTCAATCCAAAGCATCAGAGTACACTACGGCTTCGGCTAAATTGGCAGCCCAGGAACATCTAGTAAAAGAACTAAAAGATAAATTAGCCGAAGCTGAAGATGTTTGTGAAAATCTACAGCATTCCATCCAGCATACCATTAACGAGGTAGAAAAAGAGAAAAAACAATATATTGATCTTCTTAATGCATCCAGGAATAGAGATTAGGCAAAAATTCAAGCTGAAGCGGCGACAATTGCCTATCACGCATCCTGGGGTGCTATGAAGAACTCCATCATTACTTACTTTACTGTTTAGTTGTCGTAGTCATTTAAATTTATCTAGTTTTGTAATGGCAGTTTGACCTCAATCTTTTTTTTTTTTTGACCGAACATCCTTAATGGCTTTTTATTACATTTTATTTATTTATTAATTTGGCTATGTACTCGGCCCATGTCCATGAAAACACAAAATGAAACAACCAATCTGGCTTTATTAATAAGCTTTGAATTAATGTGGCTAAATAAGCCTAGAATCACTACAACAGACTTGTCCAGGCTACCCTCTACATGACTAGTTATCCACCCTATGAGTCTCCTAACTAGATAGGTAGTACTTTTTCAAGAATGTTTCAGACCGTCATCTTTGTTATGTAATTGATATGCCCCTTTACCTACAACCTTCGAAATCATATACGGTCCTTCCCAATTGGGTGACCACTTTCCACATTTGGGATCCATAAAATTAATGTACAAGACAGCCTTCTATACCAAGTCTCCTTCTCCAAAACCTTTATGCTTGACTTGTTTATTAAACATCCTGGCCACGGTCTTTTTCTATACGTGCAAATGATCTAAAGCAGCCAATCTCACCCCGTCCAGCTCTTTGGCTTCCTGCATCATTGCTTGAGCTTGAGTGTAATCAGCTGGCGAGAGATTATGTTGATGGGCCACCCTTAATGACTTCATTGTAACTTAAATAGGGAGAATCGCATCATGGCCACAAGTCAACGTAAAAGGTGTCCTGCCAGTCCTAGATATTTTCGATGTCCGATAAACCCATAATGTTTCTAAGAGCATATCATGCCATTCCCTAGGGTTATTGATGATCATTTTTTTTTTTATGATTCCTTTCAGGGCCTGAGCAAAATATGGGGTTGAATGAGTGAACTAAAAGCCATAATCTTTTGCAAAGCTTTATATTGCATCCCCCATAAACACTGTTCCCCGATTGACCATTATAGTTTCTAGAAGGCCAAATCTATGAATGATGTCCTCTTTCAAAAATGTAATGACCTTGGCCTGACTTACCATTTTCATTGGATGTGCTTCCACCCACTTTGTAAAATAATATGTCGCAATAATAATAAATGTATGTTGCTTGTTGGAAGGTAAATATATCTTGCCTATCAGATCTATGGCCCATCCATAGAATGACCATGGTTTTATAATAGGGTTCAGAGGTACGGCTGGGACATGTCGGACGGGGTCGTGCCTTTGACATGCTTAACTTACTTAATGCAATCGGCCAAGATGGTCAGCCAATAAAAACCATGTCGTCGAATCATCCTTTGCATCTTCACTCCAGCCTGGTGAGCACGGCAAATACCATCATGAACTTCAGCCATGACGAGTATAGATTCATGTTTTCCCAAACACCTCAGCAATAAGTCATCCTGACCTTTTCTTATATAATTCTTTCTCAAATAATACATAATGTATCACTCACATCCTCGTCTTTCGCTCGCTAGGTGCACTTGGATTCTCTAAGGACTTGATCAACGGGTATCTCTAATCATTATGATCAACTTCCAAACAATAAATATCAGTTGGAACACCTCTTTCCTATAGGGATGTAAGGGTTCGTCTCTTAATGTTGATCATCATCTCTTTCAAGTTGTATGAGAATTACACACCCGAAGCTACCTGGGCCATCTTGTTGGCCTCATAATTAAGCTCTCGCGGTACCTGCTACAATGCCGCATCATCGAATCCCTCTAAGAGTTGAGTTGCTACCATGCAGTATGATGCTAGATTAATATTATTGCAATTATACTTGCCTGTCAACTGATTCAGTACAAGAAGAGAATCACCCATTATTTCAACCGTTGGAACCCTCATCTCTCTCAAATTCTCAATACCAATAATCAATGCCTCATACTCGACTTGGTTGTTGGAGCAATCAAAACCCAATTGGAATGAAAACAAGCTGCTTACATATGTTGGCCGAGGTTCCTCCTTTGTTCCTAAATTTACTTCAATGAGCGAGTCTTGAACTTCGGTCTTAAAATCATCCATCTTCAATGGTGCTAGCCGAAGTTCTTCTATCTTTATTTCTTCTTCGGCCATATCTTCCCTTACACATTCAGCCTTGTCAATGGCCAAACCAAACCCCAATCTCGTTTCAACTAAATAAACGATTAATTTCTCCTTCAAGGCCTCAACAACCTCATACTTCTTCTCTATGGGGTTTGTAATCATTGAGTCATTTTTATTTTCAACTATGATACTTGAGCGGTGACAGGACAATCCAGCTCCTCATAAGCTTCTTTAACTAGTACCTGTACTATCCCCTGGTCCTTTAAGGCCGTAACCCCTGCAAGGCGACCAAACTTAGTGTTTTCGAAAAACTTAATAAGGCCTATATCATCATCATAATATCTGGCCTCAACAACATTGGTAGTTACCATAAATGGTCTGTTATCAGCTTTGGCCAATTCAACCTCTTCGTCATTCCAAAACAGTAGAACTTGATGAAGTGAAAAAGGTACACATAGACTGGCATGAATCCAATCTCAGTCTAGGAGAGCATTATAGTGTGATTTGGACTCCACCACAAAGAAAGCTGTCATCAACGTTTTGCTTCCAATGGTAAGTTCCACTGGTAAAACTCCTTTGTACTTTGTAACTCCTCCAACAAAATTGGTCATCATCATCTCAGTGGGGATTAAATCCTAGTCTTCTTTACCAAGCTATCTCATCATAAAGGTTGGTAAGATACTGATGGCGGTGCCATTGTCCACCAGTACTTAGTTGACAAGTCGGTCATCAATGTGAGCGCATATATACAGTGGCTTGAGATGTTGCGCCACATTCCCTGTCAGCTTTTCAAACTCCATCTTCCTTAGCCGTTGGAGGCCCATACTTTATCCTTCCTTTACAATCTTAGGTTTACTGATTCCTACTTCTTCAACATCCCCATCTATTGAGCTCGGCTGATATAGCTGAGCCTCAAAAATCAAAAATAACACTAATGTATTACATTCGGTTTCATCCAGTGACCCAAATTTTAGTTTAGCCTTTAATTCTTTATCAGATGCAAACACTATCAAATCTTCATCTTTTATAGGTTGATCTTCAATTACATCTTCATCCATAATATCTCCAACATCCTCAACATTCTAAAGTTCATTATTCTTTTCTTTCGGAATCCACTAAAACCGTTTCTCTCCTTTATAGGTTAGCTTAAAATTTTTCAAGGGATCCGGTCGACCCTCCATCCTATATAGGTGTGATTTCAATTCATATAGCAGCTCATCATCATCACTAGCTAAAGAAATTTCATTTGCCAAACAACCAGTAGTCTTAGCCTTTGAAGTTTTGGCTAAGGAATCGTCATCCTTAGCACTAGAAGTCTCGGCCAATGGATCATCTGTTCCATCTTCAACCTGTTTCACAGCTATAATACCCTTTTATCTTTCTTCGGTTTCTCTTCGAGCTGCTGCATACTCTCTTTGAAGCCTCCTTTTCTGTGTACGAGTAAGAGGACGACAATTTCTTGGTCCTGCTTGATACCATCGGCCAACCTCTTTAACTGGTGTCCTAAAAGTCTTTGATGTCCAATTATGTATTTCCACGTGTCTGATTGCCGGACGGACATCATGTTGCCTTTGTTTATCCAAATTCCATCAAGTAGGTTTGATAAGATACTGATAATAGCTGTCAGGTTTTGAATACTGTACATAATACTCGAACTTTTTAGATGGTGCACCTAGCAAACCAACTTCACGATCTCCATCCTCGTACCTTTCTCGTAAGAGTTGCTGGGAACTCTTTTCAGCTTTTCGAGATACTATGCAATATTGATCATCCCGGGAAATGGTAACTTATATACTAGGATCAGCTTGCACCCCTGTATAATTACGTTGGCTCTTTGTATGATCTTGATCATCCCGCGGTTGAGATTTTGACCGATCTTTATGCCGTTGCTTTTGCCATTGTTCCCTACCTGACCTGTGTCTGGGCTGTACTTGGGCTGCACTTAGCGTTAGAATTTCTCTTAGGGTTATAAGGGCCATAATTCTTAGGTGGTGATTTGAGCGTGGCCTTCCCTTTATCCTTGATGTCTTTCTTGAGCCGTGTCTTGGCCTCTATCTCATGTTTACAGCATGTGCACAACTACTTTTCCTTATGAAATATTTCTTCTTTTTCATTTTCTAATCTCTTATATCGCTTATTGCTCCTGTCCGTTGATACACTTAAATGTTTTCTTAGAGCCAGTTTTGAAATATTGGTCATGGTCATGTTTACACCGACCGTGGGAAAAGGGTTATTGTCAACATCCTTTACCTCACTTCCCTTCTTCGAAAACTTCAAAGTTCCTTTTTCAATCACCGTTTGCAGAGCATTCGGGAAATGAATGCAATTTACTATGTTGTGGCTCCATGAATAATGCCATTTGCAGTATTGCCTTTTCTTAATCTCCTCAACGGACGGAATCTTATGGCCGTCAGGTAACTTGATCACTTTATTGGCCAGAAGCAAGTCAAATATTTAGTCGGCCTTTGTAATATCAAAAGAAAATATTCTTTTGGGGCCGTCTATTCTTGATTTAGTCTCTTTAGCCAACTAAAATATCTTCTGGGTTCCAGTGGCTTGACTAAGGCTCTGCATGTGTATGGCCGTGTGGCCACAACTTTAGCCAATCCAACCTCAACTGTACTGTCCTCTACATGATCCTTCGACTCCGCCAAATTTATATTCAAATTGGGATCCTTGTAATACGTTCCTTTTGATGAATTTTTGCACTAATATTCTTCATTCAGAATGTCTTCATATCGAGTGGCCCTCATAGCCAACTCAAGCAAGTCCTCAAACTCTATTTTGACAAACTTTTTCTTAAGTTTGTAACTCAAGCCACTCATGGCCAATTTCACGAACTCTCTTTCTGGAACATTCATATGGCACCAATTTCTGGCTTGTTTGAAATGTGCTAGAAAACTTTCAGTTGTCTCACTTTCTTTCTAATACAGACAAGAAAGATCTGT
This sequence comes from Rhamnella rubrinervis, assembly GCA_007844105.2. Classification (NCBI taxonomy): domain Eukaryota; kingdom Viridiplantae; phylum Streptophyta; class Magnoliopsida; order Rosales; family Rhamnaceae; genus Rhamnella; species Rhamnella rubrinervis. Next base: position 11,863,432 of record CM017577.2, read on the forward strand.
CATCGACACTTCTAGTTCAATTCCATAGAACTGCTCATGAAACTTCATTTTCATCTCCCGCCATGAGTTAATGGAATTGGTTGGTAGATTGATGAACCATGTAAAAGTTGAACCAGTAAAAGAGTTGGCAAAAAGTTTCAGCTTCAAAAAATCGTTGGTAGATGCTTTGCCACATTGAATTGTGAAACGGCCAATGTGCTCAATGGTACTTTGATTTTCTTCTCCAGAAAACAAAGTGAAGTTAGAAGATTTGACATTCCAAGGCAGGTCGGCTAATACGTCTGTACGTCGGGCTGACTCATTCTTCAATCAAACGATCAATTACTTCCAGATTCATGGGTAGGTTTTGCCTGCCATTATGACTAACGACATCATCATTCTTTCCATTTTGGCCATTCAATCCGGCCAAATAAATTTCTCCTTGGCCATACAGATCGTGGTGACCCAGTCGAGCTGGAGATGGAACGTATCTCTCAGTATTGTCTATAGCGATTTGAAAAACTTGCTGCTATCCTTAACCAGCAGCTGGAATAACCTGTTGCTATCTATGGGCAGCGGCCGAAATGGCTTCTTGCAAATATGCCATGAGAGCAATTGTCTGCTGAGTTTGTTGCTGCGTCTATTGTGCCACTAGATTGGGCAAGTTCTCCATAGAGCGTTCAATTGATTGATAGACTCTGCTAATCTTTTCTCCCTAGGCCTCTGATCTGGTACATAAGATCGTCGATTGAGGTCTCATCTATTGCCATGACAGGTTCGTCAGTCTCCTAATTCTCATTCACATCATCAACGGCTACAGAGCCAGTCAGCTTCTTCTCATTCACACCGGAAGTGATGCCAACGGTCGTAGGGCTAGTTGATTTCTTGCCTGCTGCAGTTGATCTAGTCTTCACCATGATGATTCTAGTAAGAAGTCCCACCAAGCATGCCAAAAAATATGTTTGCTGATGAAAAACAAATATAGTGTATTCTCTGATTGTGCGAGCGTGCCACTCTGATATAAATAGAATTTATATAGAGAAAAATAAAATTTTATTATTGAAAGATCTTATTCTAAACAGACAACTTTACTAGATTGTAGGGAAAGAACAATCTAGAGGCTCGATAAACTACTTTAAACAAAACTAGTTTGTCAAACATGTTTTCAAATTTACTAAAATCACTTAATACTACAAGCTATAGAATTACTAAACTCTATGAAAGTTACAAGGAAAGCTAGATAGAAAGTAATCTATAGGGTTTGATGCGCCAGCCAGGGGGGGTCTTTCACGTTGGAATATTGTCCTCTCTTATAGTCTTCAATACTAGTTGTACACCTCAATAGTGTAGTGTAGTTGGAGAGGTAAAGAGATAGGAATTGACTGATAGCTCTTATCGTACCAAGATAAATGTAGATTAGTTTAATCATTCTCTTCTTAAATTATCCTTCAGAACCCTAGCCGGAAAAACCAAAATACCTAGGACATTCCAAACAAATTACCAAAATATCCTGACTATTTCAGTTAGTTCATGTAAGCCATACATACTCAACCAATTATTATGACTTTTTAATCATGGGCCAAAACAAATATTTTGCACAATTACTAATTTGTCCTCCTTATTTGGCCTGGCCAGTCATTCCATTCCAATCCATCAATCCAACATTCCAATCTAATCCATTCCAACCTAATCACTCCAACACACTAATCAATCTCATTCCAACTCAAACACTCCAACAAGCTTTTTGACTCCATTCCAATCCGAACACTCCAACATACTTATCTACCATTCCAACCCAATCACTCTAACATGTTTATTGACAAAAAATAATTATTCTCATAATTCAAGAAAATATTAAGCTCAAACAAGCTAACCTATTCTTCAAAGAGATTGTGAATCTACATGGTGTTCCTCATTTTATAATCTTAGAGCGTGATGATAAATTCATGAGTTACTTTTGAAAAGTTTTATAGAAGAAGTTAACACCAAGCTGAACTTTAGTAGTGCACATCATTCATAATTTGATGGCCAAACCGGAATAGAACTTGTGGAGCAATGATCAGAAACTCAGTTGGAGACAAGCCAAAAAATGGGATATTGTCCTTCCTCAAGTTGAATTTACCTATAACAGCATGCGTAATAGGTCCACTGGCAAGACACCATTTGAGGTGGCTTATACTAAGCCTCCTAACTATACTACTAATCTTTTACATATTCCAAAATTATCTAACAAACCTACAAAAGCTTTAGCAAACAGGATCACCTCCACTCTGGAAAGTGTTAAACTTAAACTTCTAGAGTCAATGCTAAGTATAAAGCTGTAGCTGATCTACACAGGAGAGTCAAAACATTTGCTGAGGGAGATTTGGTGATAGTGCATTTGAGAAAGTGCAGATTTCCAGTGGGCGACTATCATAAACTCCGGAGTAAAAGGTTTGCTTTTTTCCTAGTGCAACACAAGATCAATGACAATGCCTATGTCATTGACCTCCCAGTTGACTGGAAGATTTCTACAACAATTCAATGTCACTAATCTCTATGGGTATCATCCACCCGATGAAATTTCTATTTGAAACAACAACTCAAGGGCGAGCTGTTTCCAAGGAAAGGGAATTGAGGCAGAGGCATCGTGAATACGAAGTCACATCAGCTTTGACAAGTCTACGTACTAGTTCTTTTACTTAATAATATTTTTAATTCGTTATTATTTGGATTTATTAATATGCAGCATTTGAAGAACCTGTCTTCTTTGTTGTATTGTAAAGCATTGTTGCTGTTATATATCACGGATGGCAATGATGGAAAAATCAGTTTTCTACCAAATTTGTAAATAGACTTGAATTCTTGTCTGTGAGAGATTTATCAATGAATTGAGGGCCTTGAAGCCCGTGAGCTCCAGTCATCTTTTCTCTTCAATTTCCTGGTGTACGCCACCAGATCCTCTTTCCATTAGCCTAAGCTTTTGGATAATTATTTATCAAGAAAGGTTTTGCCTTTGGATTTTGGAGGGGCCTGAAGCCCGAAGGCTAATCCAAAAGCTTGTTTGGATTAAGTAATTTTCTTCAATTCATGCTAATATTAAACTTTAATTTGAAGTTTCCTCTTTTTGTTTGACATCCATAAATAAAAGAATGGCATTTAAACTAATACTATGAGTAAAATTCGTTCTCAAGGTCTTAATGGATTAAATGTAGAAACAAACATAATGACCGTTGCAATCCTGGAGGAAGGGGCCGCGTAATGAACCGCTACACCCAACCCAGCTTTATCTTTGTGAAACCCTGGTGATATTGATGATGACCATAAAGATGATGACGACGCTGAACATACCTATTAATGTTCTTACAACTGACAAAGAACCAACACTAGTACTAATACCACACTAATATGGCAGACATTAATTGTCATTGGTAATAACGCATAATTAAATTCAAATTACTTGTTTATATTAATTAATATTGTCTTCTGCTTATCTATGTTCTATCATATTATTAATGATGAGTTCAAATATTATTAGTTTATTACCATGTTCATGCCCATGCTGCTGGGTGATGATCGATAAGAGATATTAGTTATTTTTTTAATACATTCTCAATACTTAATAGAATGAAAGTTTAAGAGAATTAATGCTTAAGATTAGTACAAATTAGATCCAATTTTAAGGTGAATAAAATAATTAGTTTTCATAAGAAACAAATTCAAACATGACAGACAAAATGATATATAATTGATAATTTTGCTCTTTATCTTGGCTCAGTCCGTCGGAATTCTTGCCGCTAATAATTAAATAAGTGCCGTCAACTGCATATTTTCTGTCGCAAATATTCCACATAAGTAGTCTAGAGACAATCTATCTATATAGAAATATATTTACCGATCGAATATCATAGTCCTACTAACCCATGCACAAATATTTAATTTATAATACAACAATTTTGTTAATTAGCTGTCATCCCATCACCATGGTGACATGGTCTATGCTTATATAGGAATATATCATTTGTGTTCAATACATATTATCAGTAATGTCTCTTATAGGGTAGTGATGAGATATCAATATTTTAATGGCAGGATAGAGCATGAGACATATAAATTGGATAGAAAATCTCCATCCCTATCTTACTTGTGTGGTGTTTGTAAATGTAATTAATAAAACCTTGTGGACCTCTTATATGTTTATATATATGCATTATACATATCATCATGGACCACGAAAGTGGCTTTGCAAACACCTAGAATTTATATTATTAACAGTATTGTCTTTAAAACTGGGAGTCCTGATATCTTAACAACAGCTATATTTATTCAATCCACAGACTCATTGTTATGTTCATAACGAAGGTTGGCCATTGTGATGCCACTTTTCTAGTCGATTATGGCATTCTCCTATATATACGAATAAGTTGCATTATAAAATAAAATAATTATGCATGATTGTTACTGAATATGTATATGGTATTTGCGGCAGAAAATATGCTGCCTATGGTCTTTTTGTGATTTATACGACAGAAATTATGCAGTTGACTTTTGTGGAATATTCGTGACAGAAAAAATGCAGTTGACAGCTATTCTTGTTATATCCAATAACACGAACATGCATGCCAGTTTTCAAAAGAAAAAAAAAAATTGCATGCTATCTAGATGATCACAGTATCCACCTATTTAATTTTGGGTATAAATAAAAATGGATTGTAAGTAGAATGTACTCTCAGCGCATTATAATTAAAATTGAGTTAATCTCTGTATAGAAAATACGAAAATGCCTGAGATGATGAGTAAGAAGGGGGTTAGCAATTTAGTGGTGCTGGTTGTGGCCATAATTCTTATGGCTAACTACTTTGTTAGCTGTGAGAAAACAAATATTGGAGATATTGGATCCGGTCATTATCATTATCATGATTATGATAATGATGGTAATAATGCGAAGGATAGTCATGATTTAACTCCTCCTCATCATCATAGTGATGGTAGTAATGTCAAGGAAAGTCATGATATTAGAAAGATGAAGGATGGATGTCCTGGAGGTGGATGTTTCTTTATCATCCAGGATTGCCATAGAAGCTGTTTTTGCTTTCCACTTCCGTTTTCAATTTTTGGGTTTTGCGTTGGACGCTGTGGATGTGATAATTATTAGCGATGATGGTAACATTAAGATTGATGGTGGCTATTGTGGTATATGTTTCGGTCCGTCAGCTGCTGGATGTAATTGCGGTTTGTCCTTCCCTTTGGGTATGTTATGGATCCTGTTGTTAATTAATTAATTCGTTTAATTAATTTACTTGGCTATTATGTATACGTGTTGTATTAATTAATTAATAAAAGATCAACCATGTACTAGTGTACCTACTAATCACTCTTCGAATAATATCATCTGAATTAGATGAATTGAACATGAACTGAACCCAGATCATACTATTATAATATAACAAACCCATCATATATTATTATGTTATCATTTAATTACAATTATTATTTTTACAAAATGTGTGATTTGTAATTTTTTTAATTAAGAGAGGTGTCTCATTCTAACAACACCAACATATATACACAATAAAAAAAGCAATAACATGTTTCCATTGAACACAAATTTTTCATTAAATATAAAAAGATGTAATGGTTAAGCATTCATTGCAGGACTCTCCATTAATCCTTCTAAATGGCATTGATCAGGATCTCCATCTACAGAAGGTACAAAATAACTTAGGAAAAGGAGGAATATATGGTAAAATAAAGGAATAAACAACGAGTCATAGACTCATGAAAAACAGAAACACCACTGATCACGATGTTGATGTATATATATTTTGTAAAGGTAAAAATGTTTTTCAAATCAATCATGCACCAACCAGCCATCAACTCATTATATATAATAATAAGGTATAGAGGTTTTCACGCATCCACCGGCTTGTAAACAAATCATGCAGATTTACAGAAGGCAAAAGGCTCGAATATAAATAAGGCTATGAAAAGTTGTAATTACACAAATAATGAAGTAGCAGGTTATGAAAAGTTGTGATTAGTTAAAGAAATAATTACGTAGTAGTCTAATTATAATATATTTTTGTTCAGAATTCTAATTACAAAGTCGGGTGTTAAGCTTATGTAAACAAGTATATATAGATAAGTATATATATATATATATATATATATATGTAGCTTAAGGATCCAATTGTTCTATGAAAGATTACTAAAAATTGTGTAGCTTAAGTCGTGCAGTACTCTAGCTTGTTGCATACCATATGCAAATAGAAAAGGTTTAAGAAAAAAGAAAGGTAAAGAAAATTAAAAAGAAAAGAAAAAAGTGCCAAAATTGTCAGGAAGACGATGCAGGATATTAATAATTTAAAGTTTACAAATTTTTAACTGTCATTGAGCAAACTAGAAACATGCATGGCGAATTATACCACAAAATTATGGTACCATCCTTATGTTAAATTGTATTACTTTTTACCATGAATTTTTTTTTTCTTTTTGTAATATACATCGCGTATATATAATAATACATATACGGATAACTAATTTCATCCACAGATAACATGTAAAAAGATAGTGTGAAAAATACCTTCTGCACCTTCAACATTTTGCCCTTCTAGCTGAGCACATGTCCTAGGGTTTGATATTGTATGTGTTGGTTTTCTACTCCCTTCACCTACTATTAACATGTGTGAAACATTTTATGTAGATGATATATAAATGAAAATGCTTAATACAATAAATAATTTAGAGTTTAATATACAGTATCCAATAATAAATTACTAAAATTTGTTGTATGTACCTTCCATATTCTTAGACATATTAGCCATGAGAAAACCATATTTTCTAGGGCTTGATCTTGTTGGTAAAACACCCTTACCGCCTCCTACTCTAGCTGGTTTAATTGCATCCATAACATTACCAAAAACATAAGAATTTGAGCAAGAAGTCATAATGGAATATAGTTGGGAACCTCTAAGATAGATAAAACTTTATAAATTTAGATAATGTAATTACTTTGTAAGATTGTCGGATGATATTTCAATTAAATTTTTTGAATTTTTCTTGGGCTTCTTCTTGTAGGAAGGGGCATGATTTTTTGTTGTCCTCCACCTCCACATACATTTAGAAGTCAAAGATCTTTGAACTTGATCACTAGTTTACCTACTTTGTCCATCTTTATCCATGAACCCCTGTGTAACTGAAAGGAGTAATAAATAATCAAGGTAGCTAGCAATATTAATTATATAGCAAGTGTGACATAAAGAACATTATATGGAATGTACATAATTATCAACCCAAGGGCAAACCAACCTTCACTTGTAGTGGGTGGCTGAAACACAGCAAAGTCATATTTGTTTTGTGGAGAAGGAAGTTGATTTTGACCTACATTTGAAGGATCATCCTTCTTTCCATCAATTTTTTATTCTCCCACAAGTTTTTTTGATTTGCTATACACAAACAGTGTTGTTGCAAAATGAAATAGAAAATAATATTATGAAAGAAAACAGATAAACCCTCAAAATTACGACAAACTATGAGAGAAGAATAATTATATCATAAAAAAGAGAAAACATGAGAGAATAGAAAAATTGTTGTATTGAAAAAACTCGCACAAGAAAAATTAAGTTGCAGACAAAACCTCACACTACACTAGCATTGAAAAGAAAACAAGAAAGAATATTTCGTAAAGAACAAAATTTAAGATGAAAAAATAAAATAAAATATGCAATCTTCACAGGTCTTATACTTACATAGTATTTATAGAGAAAAGACGTCCTAAACTGTAATGACCAGTACTCAAAACTGTACAATAAAAACTCATTTTGACTAAAATTTGACTTTTGGGTACATTAAGTGGGTCCAATAGTTGACTTTTTGATACTTGAGAAATTTTATTTTGACTTAGGTGTCATTGTGTAGGGCTCATCGATATGAGTTTGTATACAGATAGTATGCTTGTGTTGAGAGCTCCGATTTGGTATATAATATGTCAATGTTAGTTAGCATTTACAAAAATCCCAAATTTGAAGATTAGGACAATTTTCAGATTCTTCATAATTTGGACCCCAGATAGTGTAAAGTGGATAAATTTTCATGGTATTAAGGATTATGAATATAATTAAGGGGTTATGGATGTAATTTGATTGAGGGAATTGGATGATTTGAGAAAGGATTCACAAGTGAATGGCAAATTCAAATAAATTGTGCACACTATTTATTAATTAGGACTGTGTAAGTGTAAGAAGTTATTGTTTTAAGTCAAATGAAATTAAATGAACTTATTTTGGTATTATTTAGGATCTACAACCGATGCAGACATGGGATTAGATGCCCCTTAAGATCAGTAGTGATCCCATCTGTGAGTGGATTCTGTCTAAACTAAATTTAAATTACTTCTTCTATAAAATTTAAATAATGAGTTTTATTTTGTGATGACTTTTTGGAACTAAAATTATTTGTTGGAAGTAAATATATTTCTTATACTTTAATTATAATTATTTATGGGATTATTGAGATATCAAATGGGTGTTTCGGTATAATTGTACTACTAGAATGCTAAAATATATGTAACACCACCTTACCCAAGTTTAGGTTCTCGAGTAAGTTGTGATTACCATAAAAAAAATTTCTTTTTAAATTTGATTTGCTAAAATTATTTTTGGACAAAGTCACAACAAACCAAAATATTCATTTACTCTTTGAGATCATTTTACAAACCATATCACAAACAGTAATACTTTTAAAATAAATCCAAAGTATACACACTCATACCGTAAAGAAAAATAGTATTTAAAAATACATAATATCATTGCCCAAAATAACAAACTAAACGCAGAAGAACATGATGCCACACTACGAATTTCAATCCGAACCCCGCCAAATCTCACTATAGAGTTTTGGACTTATCTGCCACACAAGACAGACAATTGTGAGTGAAAACACTCAGTAGACAACTATACGCATATGTCAATGCCATGTCATGTAGTGTAACTGTACACCTAAAATCATCATTTTTCCCCATTTTATTTTAAACCGAATAGCCCATTCTCTTTCCATGTTTTCCACTCCTTTGGTGGTATGCAGGTGGACAATCATTCCGGGTGACCCACTGCTACATGTGGTCAGTGATTCACAGAGCTATTACACAGGGTTTAAATCATGCACCATCATTGTTCAACCATTTTCAAAATACAAAACCCAGAGAAAAATCCTTCATTTCACATAAAACAATAAACCTAATGAATTGCTCTATGCAAATGAATGTCCATGCCACAATACACAAGTACAACCAGGTAATACAATAAAATACATAATTACAAACTGTCCTATTCCAACAACCGTAATTACCGAAATGTCCCTGCTCAATCGACGATTATAAATCGCTCAATCACACTGATGTAATTACAGAAATTCCATTGGCCATCTCGGAAATTACAAAGATGCCCCTCGAATACATAAAAATTACCAAAATGCCCCTTAATGGATAAATGACTAATTACCATTCTACCCTTAGTAAAATTATAGAATTAATAATTTCCAACCATATACGCATTTATTGACACAATTATAAACACACACACACACACACACACACACACACACATATATATATATATATAAATACACATACACATATATACACACATTTGTATGTACACACCCATATATGTATGCATGTATTTTATACACATATACATGCATACAAATACAATTTATACATATACATAATTATATATACATATCCCCATGTATAAAAATACCTATTAGTATATAATAAATTAATTGCCATTTTAATACATAACTAATTATTTTTATACATAAACCCTTACAAAATACACTTATGCAAATTTAATATATATATATATATATATATAGAATAAAAATAATTTGGAATTTGATAAAGACCACAATACCCCTCCAATTCAAAATATTTTCAACTTTACCTCTCATATGGAAAATGACAAAAATATTCTAAACAATTTAAAAAATTACAGTTATGTTCTCACATATCAAATGACTAAAATCTCTTGACCTTTTTAGAAATTTCACTTATATCCCTTACATTCAAAAGACCAAAATGCCCTTAAATATTTTTAAAAAATCCCATTTGTGTCCCTTACATGCAAATTTACCATTTTACCCTTAAAATTTTAAAAAATACCTAAAATACCCTTTACATGTGAAAAGACCAAAATGCCCCTCACATGTAAAATTTTCACATAATTGTCCTAGAATGACCGGCCCCTCTACAAGTCAAATTCAACCAATTTTCTCACCAATACTTGAAATTAACAAGGATTTATGCCATTACCACCAATCAATTTCAACTAATTATGCATTAATCCATCAAAATAAAACTTTAAACATCAATTCCATCCAACCCTAAACCCAACAATTTGGGGTTTGATCAAGAAACTCAACACACATGAAATTAAGCTCAACTCACCATCAATTCATTGATTCTAAGCATGAATTAATCAAATAATCAAGCAAAAACACATAAATTTTCAAGAAAATCAAAAGGAATAGTTACCTACCTTTTTTCCAAGCAAGTAAACTCCCAAACCAAGCCTTGAAAAACCACCAAAATAATGCCAAAGAGCTTCCCCATGTGGTCGGCCCCTACCCTCAACGGTTCACTTGAAAATTCTTTGAATTTTGTAAAATTCTTCACTTTATCTCTCTAGATTGCAATTGGAAACAAGTGAAATGGGGAAAATGAAGAGAAGAGTTGGCCAACACAAGTAAATTGGCAATTGACAACTTAATTTAATAATAATAAAATTTAGTAAAAGTAAAAAGATATTTAACTTTATTATTAAAATAATGAATAGTAAAAGTCAAATTTGGTCAAATTTAACCAAGGGCAAAATGGGTAGAAAAGTTTCTCGACTCCTCACAGGATACTCTCGACCCTCACAAAATGCCGGGAATTTAAAAGCTGCTTGTTTCGGTGAAAAAAGTGAAACCGCGATAAAACTGAAAATATGTCCAGAAATCGACAGTTTGGAGATAATAACTTCGTTATTACAATTGATTTTGATTTGGAACTAATGATAGATTTTACTGATTTATGATGTGTACACTATGTGTCACTCAGACACAATTGTTGATTTATATATGAGATATATAAACAGATTGTATTCACACGTGAAATGTGCACAGTATGTGATCCATCTCTGCTACTTTTTGGGATGTCAAATATAATATGACGATTCCTCCTTACCCACCCATCTCTGCTACGCCAAGGGTAGTACGACGATTTCCCCCTCTCCCTGTGATTTTGGGGAGATGAATTGGCATACATGGTTTTCTTGCATTTATTTCCATCACTATTGTTATTATTACTATTATGGTTATTATAATAATAATTATTATTTTTAATAATTTATTTATATCATTTTATAAATCCACTCACTAAACTTGTCTCATTAATTTTTATTTTTTTTAAGATTACCTATAAGATCTCAGCAAACTGTGGCTGGACTTTCACACCTCAACATCACTAATATCTCCACCTCATCTTTTGAGTTCCCTCTTTCTCGTTGTAAATGTACTGTCGCTTTCCACTTATTTTTAATAAAGTTAATTTATTTTATTTATTTTGAAAACTTATAGATTGTTCTGAGAATAACCCAAGTAGGTACCATTTCAATGTTGTGTTGAGTTTGATTGTTTTTATTGAGAATATATTTCATTTAAAAAATTATTATTATGTTGTGGAAAATCGAGTGGCATTTATTGTGGCCATTGGATATATGGATGGGAATAAAATTTTATATGCAGGTACAAATGGGTTAATCCGTATTTTAGGGGAGGTTTTACTGAAATTTCTGTAGAAATTTTTATGGAATTTCCTCGAGATGGGACCCATCCCGTATATGATCCTGTTAGCTTGGTATCAGAGCATTAAGTTTTATTTCCTATAGACTGCCCATGGCAGTGCAACATTTTATGATTTGTGCTAAAAATCTTTTTCAATGTCTTCTATCCAAATTTTCATATTTCCTTAATTAGTTAATATTTTAAATCATAATCTTTATTTTTCTTTCTTCTCTTCCATACAATTTGGTGATGGCTCCTAGGCGTGGACATAGAAGGGCCACCATAGCTGATTGTGCTGGTGGGCCAGCATTAGTGGGTGATGTGCTTAAGCGTCTTGTAGAGATGCTAAATATGGGTACCCAACCTCGACCATCATTTCAAACAACCATGAGATTGGGTGTCACAAACTTTAATGGCACCACTGATTTTGTTGAGATACTATTTTAATTATCTGAGATAGAGAATGTTTTAGATGAAGGGATGGACTATTTTGATGAAGAAAAGGTCAAGATAGCAGGAATTCGCCTTAGTGGGACACTCGACATTAGTGGGTTATGGAAAGGAGTATGAGACAACATACTTGGGAAACCTTTAAGGCTACATTTGACTCTCAATTTTTCTCAGCGGCCTACAAAGAGGCGAAAAGGATGGAGTTTGAGAGATTAGTATAGAGGAATATGACCACGATAGAGTTTGAGAGGAAATTCTTGGAGCTATTAGAGTTTTGCCTATACATGATTCCAGAAGAGGAAAAAAAGAAAAGAAGGTTTTTAGATTGTTTGAGTGATACTATTGCTATGGGTATATCGAGGGCAGTGCATCCTACATATCAATCTTTAAGGGATCCAGCCTTGAAAGTTGAACGACAAAGAAATATGAGGGGATTAAGGTGTTGTTCATTCTAGTGTACTTCCTTAGGCACTCCCAATTAGGGATTTTCTATGACAGAATGTTATAGCTCAGGATCCTCTGTTAGTGGTAGATGTAGAGGGTCTAGACCAAATCCAAGTGTGTAGTCATGGTAGATAGGCAACCGCAGTATAAGATCTAGTCAATAGTTTATCAGTTCGGGTAGCAGTTCGTATCGAAGGGCATAGTTTAGGGATAGGATTTGGGTGTTGTGTAATATATGCAACCGATATCACAGTAGGCCTTGTCAAGGCACGGATGTATGTTCCCATTGTGACTAGATTGGACATTTCAAAAAAGAATGTCCTTTTGTTATTCATAGTAGCATGGTGACCCAGAGTTCAGATCTCAAGAATCTGGATCAAGTATTCGCCCTCAGCAGTTCAATGGTAATAGAGTGTGGGGTACTTATACTGGTTAGAGCGGAGCATCTGGGAGTATAGCACAGTCCACACAAGCCCGTGGGAGTTGTAGTTGATGTGGACGACCTTTGAGTCAAGGAAGGCTATTTGCTATAACACAACAACATGCACAGGTCACTCTAAATGTGGTAACAAATACATTATCTATTTTTGGAATAGATGCTTATGTTCTTATGGATCCTAGAGCTACACATTCATTTGTATCACGTAGTTTTGTTGCAAAATCTGATATACCACCTATATCCTAAGATGTGGAGTTGAAAATTTAAACACCTATAAGGGATTCCTTATGGCTAACACAGATGCTCAGGAAATGTCTTTTTTTTTATTTGTGGGTCGGTGGTAGAAGTGAATCTAATCTTAATAGATCTAGAAGGACTGGATGTTATCTTTATAATGGATTTCCTTGCAGCAAATCATGCATTATTGAATTTTTTGAGCAAGGAGGTCACTTTTAGAATACCGTGGTTGCCAAAAGTAGTATTTTATGGTGAACATAAAACTTCTACTACAGGCTTGATTTCAATCTTTACAGCTCAATGTTTACTATGTAAGGGTTGTGTGGGTTATTTGGCATATATTGTGGACATTTAAGTTAAGGGGATGAAACTTGAGGATATTCCTGTAGTACGAGATTTTTCAGATGTGTTCCCGATGATCTTTTTGAGTTACCCCCGTAATAAAAATAAATTTTTCTATCGATTTTATTTTGGGCACAAATTCTATTTCATTACTGCCGTATAGGATGGCTATAGTGAAATTGAAGGAATTAAAAGTTCAGTTATAGAAGTTGGTAAATAAAGGATATGTCTGACCTACTGTATCACCTAAGGGTGCACCGATGTTATTTATTCAGAAGAATGATGGATCTTTAAAATTATGTATTGATTACCGACAAGTCAATAAAGTAACAATTCACAATAAGTATCCATTGTCGCGTATTGATTATCTATTTGACCAACTTCAGGATGCTAAGGTGTTTTTAAAGATTGATTTGAGATCAAGCTATCATCGGTTAAGAATTAGAGATTCAACTATTTCTAAAACTATATTTCGAACTTCATATGGTCATTATGAATTTTTAGTTATGCTGTTTGGACTTACTAATACTCTTGTGGTGTTTATGGATCTAATGAACTAAGTCTTTCACCCCTTCTTAGATTGAGTTCTGATTTTTTTTATTGATGATATCTTGATTTGTTCAAAAAGTGAAGCTGAGCATAAAACGCATTTGAGTTAGGTGTTGCAAACCTTGACGAAGCATCAACTTGATGTTAAGTTTAAGTGCTTGTTTTGGTTGGATAAGGTGGTTTCATTAGGGCATGTAATTTGTACTGAATGTATTTTTGTGAACCCACACAAAGTGGAGGCTGTGTTGAATTTGGAAAGACGTACTAGTGTAACTAAGGTGCGAAGTTTTCTATGCTTGGCTGGATATTGTCATTGCTGCCAAGACACCATTTGAGGTGGTTTATACTAAGCCTCCTACCTATACTACTAATCTTTTATAGCTTCCAAAATTACCTAACAAACCTACAAAAGCTTTAGCAAACAGGATCACCTCTACTTTGGAAAGTGTTAAACTTCTGAAGCCAATACTAAGTATAAAGCTGCAGCTGATCTACATAAGAGAGTCAAGACATTTGCTGAGGGAGATTTTTTGATGGTGCATTTGAGAAAGTGCAGATTTCCAGTGGGTGACTATCATAAACTTCAGAGTAAAAACTTTGGTCCTTTCCTAGTGTAATACAAGATTAATGACAATGACTATGTCATTGGCCTCCCTGTTGACCAGAAGATTTCTACTGTAATACCCCTTTAGTTGTGCCTGTAGATTCAACTAAAGAGATGATACATCGTATTCTTTTCGAAATAGATTCTTCGGACAATGCTAAGATATCAAATATTTTCTTTACTCTTTGGGATCGTTTTTCATACTCATAAAGAAAAACTATAATAATTAAAGTAATCATAAAAGTTTATACAATCGACAACATAAAGAAAATAATATTTAAAAATTAGAGTTTATTGTCCAAAAAAAAGAAAACAAATGTGGAAAATAAAATTTGTATATCTACCTTGCCCTTCATGTCCTCACTGCGACCAAACCACAAAGTCCTAACGCATGAGAATACCTAACAGACAAACACAAACAGGTGTAAGTGATAAACATTCAATAGGTTCCCAATACGCGTATGCAAATGCAATGTCTTATGCTTGCCAAATTCCATTTTCATTCTTTCTTGAGAGACTAATTTTCTCTTCCATGAAAACTCACATTTCATAAACAAACTACTTTTAAAACAATATTAGTAGGACTTTTCATATCATGTGACATTTGAGTCCAACTCTTCTTAGTCACACTGGAGCTAGTTGCCCATTGACAACTGTTGTTTCCCAAAGTAGCACACGACATACTTTCAAGAAAACCCAATCACTATAATTATTTAGAGTAAATGGTATAAGTGGGTAAGAAACCCACTTGCATCCGTGTCAAGCAAGTGTCAGGGTGACAACTACCACATACACCAATATTCTCCCATATGGCAACATGTGGAATCCACTCTCCCACCCACTAGTTGAGGGGACCTCTACTAAACGGTTCATTTATCACAATCACTTAAGCTACATCACATTCACAAAGGTGCCTAAGTATGCATGACCATGATTTTTCTTTGTATAACTTTTAAAATGTAGCTTGTTTGGAAAATTAGTTTCTTTGAACGTAACAAAAGCTTTCATGGTATGCATATCAATATATGTATATGAACATGGGTCACTTGAAAATAGTGTGAACAAACACAACAAGACTATCACATCCCAATAATCCCAATTACACAGTTAAGGTTAAAGGTCAAAACTTTACAGCATACATAGCCCCAAAAATGTATATCGCTAATGTAACGATTTGAACTTTAAGCATGGCTACACAATTAAAGTGTTCCAAATCATAAAGCTTACATTAAATATACGAGATTGATCTAATACTAGAACTAGTTTCAGCATGCACAACTAATTTGTAAAAACCATAACTCAGTCATTTTAAATTTGATTTCTATGATTCAAAAACCAAAATGTCCATGACTTAATATAGTATAAGCTAAAAATATGGCATGAAAATAACAAAAATTACAGCCCTATAAAAAATAATGAATCCCGTGGGTGCAAGTGCAGTATTTTGTTCCAGGATTTTCCAAAAACTGAACAAATTTGTAAAATGCATAACACACCCATTTCAACTTTGATTTAAGAAATTCCAAAGCCAAAATGACTGTGACTCACTTTATTATAGGGAAAATATGAATTGAAAATAAAATAAAAATTAAAAGCCCATCAAACCTAACAAACTTCGTTGTAAAAATGCAAAATTGTTTCAAAATTATCCAAATAATCGGAGGTTTTGTAAAATTCGGATTCACTCATTAAAATTCAAAATCTAGTGATTCAAAAGGCAAAGTGTTTATAACAAACCCAAATTCTTATAATAAAATTTTTAAAAGTTTCGAACTACTATAAACAAGGTTTGTACCCAGCCAAAGTATACAGATTTTTAGAAATTTCAAGATTAACACTACTCATGCATTCATAGCTATCTACAAGTCTAGATCAAGCCAGTTTTCCACCAATCCATACTCTCATCATCACAAATACATCAAACAGCAACCTAATGACATTATTCCATAAGAACTAACCACAGAAAAACAAGGAAAGGTAGAAGAATAGCTAGATCTAGGTTCAATCATACATAAAACTCCAAAATAAAGCAATGTGTACAAAAACCTACCTATGAAATTGCTCAAAACTCTTCAAGTCTACCTCCAAAACTACTAGATCTGAAGCACCAAATGGTCAGGGCACCTTTCTTCTTGTTTGCTAGCCTTTTCTCTTGAAGAATGCTTGATTTTCTATCATTTCCCCCCACATTTTTCTCTCTTTCTTTCACTTTCTCCTTTTAGGTAGCACACATTCTCTCTCTAAAATAAGAATGGTTGGCTATCTCAGTTCAAAATAGGGGTCGATGTCTTCAAAAGGGGCTTTAAATAAAGTTGTCTTAGGGTTTTAATGAGGTGACACTAGTAAGACTACCTTTTTTCCTAAAGTTTGACCAAGTCAAACTTGATCTCCAATTAACCTTATTGCTCACAACTAACCTTACCAAAACACTCTCCTACACATGCCACTTGTATAGTAAAAAAAAAACCCAGTAAACCTCCTTCCAATCAAGGCGATGATGTGGTAGTGTTGACTTTGACTTTGAATTTGAACAACAAACACAAGCACACTTAAAAGATAAAATAAATAACCAAGACATTCATACTCAAATTGGTACCAGTTACTGCCACGATGTGGCAGCCACCGGTCTAACAGTTGACTTTGATAAAAAATTATCTGCATAGAAAAGAAAGCAGGTATTACAACTCACCATTCTAAAAAAATTTCATCCTAGAAATTAAATTTAAGGAGTTTGAGTACTAACTGTGATAACCAAGCTATTTTTCCGAAATTGTTAATTTTCGGACACGTTTTCGGTTTTATCACAATTTCTTATTTTTCACCAAAATGAGCAGCTTCTATTTTCCCCAAGCATTTAGTAAGGGCCGAGAGTACCCCGTGAGGAGTCAAGGAACTTTTCCTACCCATTGTGCCCTTGGTGAAAGTTTGACGAAGTTGACTTTTACTATTTACTATTTTATTAATAAAAGTAAATATCCTTTTACTTTAACTTTATAATATTATTATTAAATTATGTTGGCAATTGGTATTTTTCATGTGATGGCCAACTACCCTCTTCCATTTTCACCATTGTCTTGCTTTCAAATTACGTTTTAGAGAGAGAGAGTGCAAAAATCTAAAGACAGAAAGTATGGGAAAATTTGCAAGATTCAAAGAAATTTCAAGAGAAAAATTAGGGTTAGTGGCCGGTTACTTGGGCAATCTCATTGGCAAGGTTTATTTGGGTTTTGAAGGCTTGAATTGCTTGCTTATTTGCTTGGATAAAAGGTAGGCAACTATACCCTTTTGATTTTCTTGTAAATTATGTGTTTTTACTTGATTATGTGATGGATTCATGCTTGGAATCATTAAATTGACAATGGGTTGAGCTTAATTTCATGTGTATTGAGTTTAATAATTAAATCCCTAGTTTTAAGGCTTAGGGTTTGATGGAATTGGTGTTTAAAGCTTGAATTTATTGAATTAAAGCATGAATTTATGAAATTGGTTGGTGGATTTGATGTTTGGCATGCTTAATTTGATGATTTGGTGAAGAAATCAATGAGATTATGCATGTATATGGGGCCAGCCATTGTAGGGCATTTATGTGCAAATTTTTACATGTGAGGGCAATTTGGTATTTTCATATGTAAAGGGGTATTTTGGGTTTTTTTTGAAAATTCAAAGGGTAAAATGATAAATTTGCATGTAAGGGACACAAATAAAATTTTTTAAAATATTAAGGGCATTTTGGTCTTTTGCATGTAAGAGATATAGGTAGAATTTCTAAAAAGATCAAGAGCATTTTAGTCATTTGATGTGTCGGGACATATATGTAATTTTTGAAATTGTTGATGGTATTTTCGTCATTATTCATATGTGGGGTAAAGTTGAAAATAATTGGGATTGAAGGGGTATTGTGATCTTTTCTAAATTTTGAATTATTTTATCATATATATATATATATAATTAACTATTTGGTTATTAATTTATGTTTTCAAAATACATGTATTTTATGTATATATTTATTAAATATACATAAGGATATTTTGGAACAATTTATGTATTAAAATAATTAATTGCGTATTACAATGGAAATTAATTGATTAATTATACTTAAAGGTATTTTTATGCATAGAGGTATAAGTATATAATTATGTATATATATAAGTTGTGTTTGTGTACATATATATGTGTATAAAGTACATGTATACATATATGAGTATGTATGTATATATTTGTATATGTATATATGTATGTGAATGTGTATTTGTATGTGTGTATAATTATATATGTATTTATTTATTTATGTTTGTTTGTTATGATTATAAATGTGTATACGCGTAGATGCGTACGTGTGTTCAGGATTGATTGTACATATGTGTTTGGTGGAATTTGCTGTAGGTATTTATTTTTACTGAGGGTAGAGTGGTAATTAATCATGTACCTATTGAGGGGTATTGTGGTAATTTTTTATTTACTTGAAGGGTTTCAGTAATTACATCAGAGAGATTGGCGATGTGAAATCGTTGGTTTGAGCAAGTTAATAAAACTGTTGTTGGACTAGGACGATTTGGTGATTACGCTTATTGCTGTCTGACTTGTTATTACTTATACATATATAAACATTTATTTGCATAGAGTAATTTTGGTGATTTATTATTTTATGTGGAATAAAAGATTTTTCTCTGAGGGTTTGTATTTTTAAAGTGATTTGCATAACGAGATGTGTGGTTTCAAACCTTGGTTTATAGTCGCTCTGTGAATCACTAACCACACATAACTGTGGGTTGCTTGAAACAATGGTTCATCCGCATACCTTATAGGTGTGGTGTTTTGTGCACAAAATGTGAAAAAATAGTGGGTTGTTCGGTTTAAAATAAATAGGGGAAAAATGTTAGTTTCAGGTGCACGGTATTACACTTTATGACATGACATTGACATATACATATGGTTGTCTACTGAGTGTTTTTCACTCACTATTATTTGCTCTGTGTGGTAGGTAAATTCAAAATTCCTCAATAGGGTTTAGTGGCAACATAAGACTGGAGAGGCGCGGCAATGTATAGTGTTCTTCTGCTTTTTTTTTTTTTATCACAATTGGGCTAGATACTCTGTATTTCATTAAATACTCTTTGATACGTTATGAGTTTTGTACTCCTGCTAAACTTATTTATTTTACCAATAGTAGTTGTGGATTGTTAAAATGGTCGTAAAGAGTAACAAGGGATTTTATTATCGGGTTTGGCCTTGCCCGAACTTGCGTTAATTTTCAAATGGTTTTGAATACTTATTTAAAAAGAAAAAAAAGTTATATGGTTAACACATCTTACTTGGGAACCTAGATTTGGGTAAGGGAGTGTTACACTAATTTTCAAATAATCAGTCTGAACAAATTAACACAGTGGAAATAGCTCTTTAATAACAAAAAGAAATTGTCATACACCAGTTAAGCACAAAATACTAGTTCACAAAACTCAAACAAATAACTACAACATCAAAGACTCATTACAACGACTAAAAGTAATCCTCCTTTGTTAGCATAAACACCCGACCTTAAGTGGGCTGCTGTGAACTCTGGTCCACGGTTCTTGTTAAGGCCTCCAGGAAACGATTGGCCATGTCATCTGAGCTATTCTCAGGTACGAAATGATTGTTTCGTGCTAGATGCAGCATCTTTGCCAAAACAAAAGAACTCCAACCAAAACTCAAAATCATACAACAGCACAAAACAATATACAAACAAAATAATTTACCTTGACATGTAGATGAACATAGGAGGAAGCAGCTAGTACAAATTTAATGGAAAACCCGATAGCTCTGATACCTAAACTGTAACACCCTTTTAATCGTGCCTATAGATCTGACTAAAGAGATGATACATTGTATTCTTTTCGAAATAGATTCTTCGGACAACGCCAAAATTCATATCAAATACTTTCTTTACTCTTTGGGATTGTTTTCCATACTCATAAAAAAAACTATATTAATTAAAGTAATCATAAAAGTTTATACAACTCACAATGTAAAGAAAATGATATATAAAAATCAAAGTTTATTATCCAAAGAAAAGAAAACAAATGCAGAAAATAAAATTTTTACATTTACCTTGCCCTTCATATCCTCACTGCGACCAAACCACAAGTCCTAGCTCACGAGAATACCTAACACACAAACACAAATAGGAGTGAGCAATAAACACTCAGTAGCTTCCCAATATGCACATGCAAATAGAATGTCGTATGCGTGCCAAATTATATTTCCATTCTTTCTCATGATATTAATTTTCTCTTCCATGAAAACTCATATTTCATAAACAAACTGTTTTTAAAACAATATTCGTAAGACTTTTCATATCACTTGATGTCTGAGTCCAACTCTTTGTAGTCACACTAGAGCAAGCTGCCCGTTGACAAATGTTGTTTACCAAAGCAGCACACAACATACTTTCAAGGAAACCCAATTATTATAACCATTTAGAGGAAATAGTATAAGTGGGGAAGAAACCCACTTCCATCCGCGTCATACAAGTGCCAGAGTGACAACCGCCACATACACCAATACGCTCACTTGTGGCCACATGCGAGAATCCACTATCCCATCCACTAGTTGATGAGACCTCTACTAAATGGTTTATTTGTCCTGTAGCCTTGTTCATTTCTGGAGTAGGATCCTTCACGATCAATTGAACTCGCTGCAGTACCTCAGTATAGGTGAGTAGACGCAGCACTGCTACAGCGTTGTATAGATTTGGCCTCAGTCCTTTCTCGAAACGTCTTACTTTGCGCTCTTGAGTATCCACCAGATGTGGTGCGTAATGAGAAAGTTCATCAAACTTTTGCTCATACTCCACTAGAGAAAGGTTTCCTTTTGTCAACCTCAAGAATTCAGCTTCCTTCTCATCCCACTTCACGATGAGAAAATACTTTTCCAAAAACAGCTCCTTAAACTAGGTTCACATCATAGGGCTTTCTTCGAGATTATAGGCTTGCTTGACCATATCCCACCAATGGCTAGCACCCTTCTTGAGCATAAATGAAGCGCATACCACCATCTGGGACTCAGTGCACTCCATTAGAGTGAAGATTTTCTCCAAATCACAGATCCAATCTTCAGCCACCAATGGGTTGGTTGATCCTTCAAATATTGGGGGATGGAATCGTTTGAACTGTTCAACGACTCCACTAATCCCGCTATGTTGTTATGGCCCTTGACCCGCAAGGCTTGCCAAGGCCTCAAGAAACTGACTGGCCATGTTTGCCGTGTTGTCCTCATTGGTGTCATTAGTCCTTGGTCTTCCACGAGGCATCTTTGAAATAGTAACATACCATACAAGATAATCAATATAGACAAAGAGACAACCAGAATAACACAAAATATATATATAGCATTTCAATTTAAAGAAGTTTGTCGCAACTTAGAGAAACATAGGTAACAATCAATATAGATAAGCACAATAATAATTCAAGCACAGTCAAATAGTCATAGATAATCTACCAATACTACTACTAATATAACAACTAATCTTTCTCCGTACTCGTCGTCAGAATACTCCTCGGGGTCTTCTTCTTCTTCCGGGTCCTCCTTTTCCTCAGGATCCTCTTCTTCTTGGGGATTTCTCTTCAACCGCAATTGCCTTTGGTGCACGTGGAATCTCAACCCCAAGATACTCCAAATGATCATTAAGAGCTGCCTGCTCACCCGGGTCATCCTAGTACCGATCCATATACCAATGATACATCTTGTATCCATGGTCTCTCTGGAACTGATCAAACTTCATTGAATCCACATGCATTGCCCGCTTCTTAGGTAGGGGTACTGCTGTAGTATACCCGCTCAGGAATCTAGCTACATTAATTGCCTTCTGCTCCAGCTCCTGTTGTAGTGACTCCTCGGATGCTCCGATCTCTTTACACTTCACTCTGGAGGATGATGTCCGGATACGTACTTTCCTATGTTGTAATGGTGCCTCACTCACCATGACTCCTTTGCCCAGACGTTGTCGTGGCGTACAGGATGAACCCTCCGTAGTCACCTCTGCCCGGTGAAGCTCACCACAATATCGCTGTGGGAGGACATTGGCTCGGGGCTCATCCTCGGCCTTTTGGAGATAGACGCCTCCAACATATCAGGACTTTGCTTGCGCGAAGCATAAGATGAAGTACTAACCCGTTGACCCATCTTAGTATAGTAAACCAAACAAACACAAGGTCAACAATAAAGCAAAACCAAATACCAGTAAAGTAATCTACCTTTGGCATGCGAGTGGACACTGGAGTAAGCAATCAGTACAAATTTCAGTAAACCTAGGTTCTGATACCAAAAACTATAACACCCCTTTACCCGTGCCCAGAGACTTGAATAAAGAGATGTCACGATGAAAAGACAATACAAAAATAATATTATAAAAGAAACTTTTCTTTTGAAATACAACCGGAAAACTGAATAAAAAATTTCTTTACTCTTTAGGATAAGTTAAACCGTTAGTAATAATGACAAAAACCAAAATATTTCTAAACCCCGAAAAATACAGTTCTTTACACAAAACCCACAACGTAAAGAAAATTAGTTTATCTCTATTAGAGTTATAGTTTTAACCCAAAAGGAAACAAAATACGGAACAAATTTGTACTATTGCCAGTCTCCGCTAGTTCGCCATGATGGTGCCAAACTGCACAGGCTAGGTTTCTGGATTATCTAAACACACAAAACAAATAGGAGTGAATGAAAAATGCTTAGTAGGATCCCAACATGCATGATGATGCAGTGCAATATACCATGACAAAAGTTAACAGTCATGAAAACCTCCTATTCATTTTTCTTTTGAAAGCAACCATAAATGCAATGACTTTTAAATTCTTATACGTAGGACTTTTCACTTTGCGCAAATATTAAATTACGCTGGAGCTAGTTACCCGTCGACAACTCTAATTTCCTAAAGCAGCACACATGCATACTTTCAAGGAAATCCTTACATATTTAACCAATTAGAGGGAACGGCAAGAGTGGGGGTGAAACCCGCTTGCATCCGCGTCATGCAAGTGCTGGGGTTACAACCTCCACATGCACCAGTACGCTCAAATGTGCGGGCATGCGAGAATCCTTTCTCTCCACCTACTAGTTAGTGGGACCTCTACTAACCGATTCACAAACTTGAACACATATGCTCCATCCATCATAACATTAAAACCTACGAGTGCATAACCATGACTATACGATGCATATCTTTTAAAAACGTGAATTGCGATAATCAAAACTTTCACGTTGGATTGCGATGCATGTGTATGCTTGTGTCATTACTAGCTAACACCAATCTCATGTCATTAATGTATATGACTTCAAACACAATTAACTCTCATATGCAAGATAACACATGCATTTAAATACTTGTATATATATATGTATAAATTCATACTAATAAATCCATAAGAATAAACCCATGTAATTCCAAAGAAACTATTTCTAAATAGCCTACTAATTACATAAGAAAGCAAATATAGCCATGCTCAAACCAATTTCCAGCAAGAAACAATATTTACCCTAGCTTAAAACCACAGACAGAAGCTGTTGGCAATAGTTGCAGATTTTTCTGGATTTCTAGCAAAACAGGTAGGATTGTAAAAATTATAGAACACTCATCTTAACTTCAATTAGGGTAATTCTAAAACTAAAGTAGCCACAACTTAATTAGTTTAAAGATAAAAATGTGAATAAAAAATTATCAAAAATAAGAGGCCCTGAAATAACACCAAACCCGTGTGAACAACAATCCATCCTGTAATTTTGAAATAATTCTTTCTCCCTCGTCCAAACTCCGATTGTAGAAATTCAAAAACAAAAATGTTCTCAAGCCACTCAAATTTTCAAATTAAAAATTACAGAATTTTTAGACAACTACCCGAAGACCAATTTTAATCCAAAGTCCACGAAAATTTTAGGAATGTGCAGGGTTCTCCCAAAACATCTATCCGTCCAGAAATTATGAAATAATTCTTTCTCCCTCATCCGAAATCCGATTGTAGAAATTCAAAAATGAGCATGTTCACAAGATACCAACGTTTATGTAGTAAAAATTTCAGAATTTTTGGACAAATACACAGATGATAGCAAACAATCAAAAGCCACAAAAATTTCAATAACTTTCCAGAATTTACATGTTACTCCAAACCACACCAAATGTAACCCTAACATGCCATGACTTTGGGCTTTTGCTAAACCACTTGGGAACACACTTAGATCTAGTTAGATCTAGCATTTAAACACAATTTTCAAAAGATTCCAAGTGGCCCCAAATAGAAAATGAAAAGAGGAGGAGAGAAAATTATGTCAAGCCCTATTAAATCACCAACAAACACATAGATGGGTTAGGGACCCTTCCTTAGATTAGCTAAAACCTTGCTAAAAGCTTTGAAAATCAAGATTAAACACCTCCTTCCAGCTGCTGGAAATGACCGGCTTCCCACTCCTCCTTCCTCTTCTTGAGGCTTTGAAGAAAATTCCGTGAACACGCTTGCAACTTTATCCTAAAACACACACTCTCTCTTGTCTTCCAAGAAAATCCTCTCTTTCTCTCTCTGTGGTGAATGGCCGGCGGCAAGGAGGGAATTTTTGAGTTTGAGTTTTAGTTAAAAGGTTGCTTTTATAGTAGGGTCTAGGGTTTCAAGAGGGTTTCTAGGGTTTTGATGAGGTGTCAAAAGTTAGACCACTTTTAACCCAAGTTTGACCCAATTCAATTTTTGATCTTGAATGTGGTCCCCACACCCAACAAGCAAGACCACTTCAAATTTACACTTGCCACATAAACAGTCAAGAGTCAAGAAAAGAGTTCCAGTCAACACACTGCCAGTCAAAGTGATGATGTGGTGGCCGGATGCCGACCGCCGACTTTGACCTCACTCACAACTTTGACTTTACCATAAAAGGAAACAAACACATATAATACATAGAAGGTCATATACCACTCAGTCCCAGTCAACCAACACCAGACCTTGACCTGACAGTCAATGATCCATGCGTTGACTTTGATCGAAGTTGAATTTGACTAAAGTTGACTTTGACTAAAAGTCAACTGTGCACAAAAGTAAGCAGATATTACAACTCATCCCTCCTAAAAAGAAATTTCATCCTTGAAATTAGATGTTAGGAGTTAGAGTACTTACTCGAATAGAAATGGATACTTGGCTTTCATTTCATCTTCCTATTCCCAAGTCGCCTCTTCGACTGCATGGTTCCGCCAAAGCACCTTTACCAGTGGAATTTTTGGTTCCGCAACACTTGTTCTTTTCGATCCAAGATCTTCACTGGTTTCTCCTCGTATGTTAGGTTTTCATAAACCTCCAACGGCTCATACTCGATAACATGCGAAGGGTCATGCATATACTTCCGCAGTATAGACACGTGAAAAACATCATGAATGCCAGATAAATTAGGAGGTAGTACCAAACGATAAGCCAAAATCTCAACTCTCTCGAGTATCTCGAAAGGCCCGATGTAACGAGGACTTAACTTCCCCTTCTTACCGAACATCATCACACCTTTCAATGGTGCAACCTTAAGGAATACTGTTTCTTCAACTTCGAACTCTAGGTCTTTGCACCGATTATCTACGTAACTCTTCTGCCGATCCTGTGCAATCTTCATACTTCGTCTTATCTTGTTGATGGTGTCACTGGTTTGTTGTAGGATTTCAAGTCTAAGTATCTTTCTCTCACCAATCTCATCCCAATGCAATGGAGATTGCATTCTCTTCCGTAGAGAGCTTCATACGGGGCCATTCCAATAATAGAATAGTAACTGTTGTAGGCGAACTCTACTAATGGGATGTGTTTCTCCCAACTTCCTTGAAAATCCAGCATGCATGCTCTCAACATGTCTTCGAATGTCTGAATAGTCCGATCCGATTGACCATCAATCTGAGGATGAAAAGCGGTATTGAAATTCAGCTTTGTCCCTAATGCTTTGTGCAAGCTTTTCCAAAATGACGACGTAAACTTTGGGTCTCGATCGGATACAATCGACATCGGTACTCTATGTAGTTGTACGATCTCATCCACATAGAGTTGAGCCAACTTCTCCATCGAGTAAGTCATATGCATGGGTAGAAAGTGAGCCGATTTTGTAAGTCGATCCATAATCACCCAAATTGCATCGTTGCTCCGCTAAGATAAGGGTAATCTGACAATGAAATCTATGGCGATATGCTTCCAATTCCACTCTGGAATCATCAATGGTCTTAGCAAACTAGAGGGTCTTTGGTGCTCAATCTTGACCTGCTGACAAGTCAAATACTGCTCCACGAACTTTGCTACGTCTCATTTTAAGCCAAACCACCAAAATGTTGTAGAGATATCTCTGTACATCTTGGTAGCTCCTGGATGAACGGTGTAAGGTGTACAATGAGCTTCCACAAAGATCTCCTTCTTGATTTTGTCAATATTTGGTACACACAAGCGAGTACCAAATCTCAACGTTCCATCTCCAGTGAGATTAAACTCAGGCTTTTTCCCCTAAATTACTTCGTCTTTGATTTTCATAAGGATCGTGTCCTTAGCTTAGCCTTCCTTTATCTTTTCCATGATCAAGGGTTGAATAGAGAGTGTAGCCAACATGGATGAATATTGGTTAGGAACCAGTTCAATATCCATTCTTCTCAGATCCTCCATTATGTATGATTGAGTCCTGATCAAGCTTCCATCAAGCCCGTGATACTTCCTAACAATCGCCTGCCACTTTATTCGCCTTTACGGGTGATAGTCGATCAACAAATGTAGTCCTTACTAACTCTAGCCACCTTCTTTGTCTCATATTCAGCTCCTTCTGGGTGAAGAAATACTTGAGACTCTTTGGCTCTGATCTCGCACTTGCTCCATACAGGTAATGACGCCAGATCTTCAGAGCAAACACCACCACCGCAAGTTCCAAGTCATGCGTAGGGTAATTGTGTTCATATGGCTTCAGCTGGCATGAAGCATAAGTAACCACCTTATCACTCTACATGAGGACACAACCCAAACCGGTACCCGATGCGTCGCTGTAGATCACAAAATCATCTTTGTCGTTTGGTAGAGTAAGAACAGGTGCTGAAATTAACTTCTTTTTGAGTTCCAAAAAACTCTCTTCACACTTTTCAGACCAAACAAACTTGCTCTCCTTCTTCAACAGCTGCGTCATTGGCATTGTGATCTTCGAGAATCCTTGCACAAACCTATGGTAGTACCCAGCTAAACCCAGAAAACTTCTGACTTCTTCAACGTTGGTTGGTCTTTTTCAGTCCTGCACTACTACAACTTTGCTGGGGTCCACTTGCCCTTGCTCGTGATCACGTGGCCAAGGAAGGTGATGCTCAGAGCCGCGACTCACACTTTAAACTTCACGCATAACCGCTTCCCGCAACCTCGCAGATAGCCTCAACTGCTCTTCATGCTCTTCAACCGTCCTTGAGTAGATAAGAATGTCATCGATGAACACCACAACAAACTTATCCAAGTAGTTATGAAACACTCGGTTCATCAAGTCCATAAATGCTGTCGGCGCGTTTGTTAGTCCAAATGGCATTGCTATAAACTCGTAATGGCCATATCTCGTTCGAAAAGCACTCTTTGGTCGGTCCTCATCCTTGATCTTTAGCTGATGATAACCCAAATGCAGGTCGATCTTTGAGAAAATGCTTGCTCCTCAGTTGATCGATGTGTCAATTCTCAGTAGTGGGTACTTATTCTTGATCGTTACTTTGTTGAGCTTACGGTAATCAATGCACAGTCGCATTGACTCGTCCTTCTTTTTGAAGAACAGAATTGGTGCTTCCCAAGGTGAAACACTGGGTTTGATGAAACCCTTGCCTAAAAGGTCTTGTAACTACTCCTTAAGCTCTTTTAACTCTGCTGGTGCCATTCTATGGGCGTTGATCCCTGTACCAAGTCAATGGTAAACTCTACCTCTCAATTCGGTGGCAACTCCGGTAACTCTTTGGGAAACACATCCACAAAATCACGAACCATGTTGATGTCTTACGGTCCCAAAGCTGACGGTTCCTTGTCGTAGACACTAACAAGGAATCCTTGGCAACCCTTACGCAAACACCTCAATGCTTGTAAAGCAGTTAACAACCTTGGTTGCGATCTCGGTTTTAACGCTTCAAACTCGAAACACTGGCCGCCTTCGAGGGTGAATCGAATCACCTTCTCCTTGCAGTTGATACAAGCTCTACTCTTGGATAATCAGTCCATACCAAAGATCACATCGAAATCGCACATATCCAATATGATCAAATCAGCATGCAACTTCTCGTTTCCGAGAAGTACTTCACAGGAATTCAGCACAAACGAGGCATACATACAAACTCCAGATGGTGTAGCAACACACAAGTCATTAGTGAGGCAAACAAGTTCTAACGCTAAATTAGGAGCAAACCATCTAGATACAAACGAGTGCATGGCACCCGAATCAAACAGAGCATAAGCATCCAATCAATGTAAAGAAATCGTACCTGCCACCGCGGTAGCATCATCTTGCTCATCTTCTTCCCTCGACAATGCAAACATCCGACCTTGAGTGGGTTGTTGCCTTTTTCCTCCCAGCTCAAGGCAATCTCGTATCATGTGACCAGCTTTGCCACACTTGAAACATGCTACCGTCTTCTTCCAGCACTCTCCAGTATGATTCTTGCCGTAGGTTTGACACTGGGGAATGTTAGGCCGATTTCCATTTCCTTTGGGCTTCTTGTTGCGATTGTAGTTCCACTTCTTTCCTTCAGCCTTCCTCTTATGCTAGTTACTTCCACCTCAAGACTTCCATTGAGTAGAGGAGCTTTGTCCTGCAGACTTGTTCATTTCTAGAGTAGGATCCTTTGCGATCAATTGAACTCACTACAAGACCTCAAAGATGGGGGCGTGACGCAACATCGCTATAACGCTGTATAGCTCCGCCTTTCTCAAACGCCTTGCTTTGACTCTTCAAGATCCACCGATGTGGTGCGTAACGAGAAAGTTCATCAAACTTTCGCTCATACTCCACTGGAGAAAGGTTTCCTTGTGTCAACCTCAAGAACTCAACTTCCTTCTCATCCCGCTTCACGATGGGAAAGTACTTTTCCATAAACAGCTCCTTGAACTAGGTCCACATCATAAGGCTTTCTTCGAGATTATAGTCTCGCTTGACCATATCCCGCCAATGGCTAGCACCCTTCTTGAGCATGAATGAAGTGCATACTACCTTCTGGGACTCAGTGCACTCCATTAGAGTGAAGATTTTCTCCAGATCACAGATCCAATCTTTAGCCACCAATGGGTTGGTTGATCTCTCAAATATTAGGGGATGGAATCGTTTGAACTGTTCGACGACTCTACTAATCCCGCTAGGTTGTTGTGGTCCTTGACCAAGGCAAGCAAGGCCCCCGCTATTCGGATCCATGTTTGTCGTGTTGTCCTCATTGGTATCATTAGTCCTTGGTCTTCCACGAGGCATCTTTGAAATAGTAACATACCATACAACATAATCAATATAGACAAAGAGACAACCAGAATAACACAATATATATATAGTATTTCAATTTAAAGAAGTTTGTCACAACTTAGAGAAACATAGGTAACAGTCAATATAGATAAGCACAATAATAGTTCAAGCACAGTCAAATAGTCATAGATAATCTACCATTACTACTACTAATATAACAACTAATCTCCAGCTGCTGGAAATGGCCGGCTTCCCACTCCTCCTTCCTCTTCTTGAGGCTTTGAAGAAAACTTCTTGAACAAGCTTGAAACTTTATCCTAAAATACACTCTCTCTCTTGTCTTCCAAGAAAATCCTCTCTTTCTCTCTCTACGGTGAATGACCGGCTGCAAGGAGGGAATTTTTGAGTTTGGGTTTTGGTTAAAAGGTTGCTTTTATAGTGGGGTTTAGGGTTTCAAAAGCTAGACCACTTTTAACCTAAGTTTGACCCAATTCAATTTTTTATCTTGAATGTGGTCCCCACACCCAACAGGCAAAACCATTTCAAATTTAAACTTACTACATAAATAGTCAAGAAAAGAGTTCCAGTCAACACACTGCTAGTCAAAGTGATGATGTGGTAGGGTGGACTGTCGACTGTTGATTTTGACCTTGACCATAACTTTGACTTTACCATGAAAGGAAACAAACACATATAATACACAGAAGGTCACATACCACTCAGTCCCAGTCAATCAACACCAGACCTTGACCCAAAAGTCAATGGTTCATGCGTTGACTTTGACCGAAGTTGAATTTGACCAAAGTTGACTTTGATCAAAAGTCAACTATGCACAAAAGTAAGAAGATATTACAGTTTGGATGAGTGACATGTGTAGTGGCTCAATGGGTGAGATGCAGTCAGCTCTGCTCTAGCTGAATTGAGGGTCAAAGTGGCTTTCCCGTCAATGCCAATCTAGACGAGGCCAGCTGGCCACTCGACTGACAATACAAAGATTAAGAGTGTGAGAGGGAGCCGCATAAGCATCCTATATAGCCTTTTCAGGTGTGGTGGGCAACGACTTCTGATGCATGAGCCAGATAGCTAGATGGCGGAGGCTTTACTGAAGACTTTCCTTTATTGGGTTGCTTCATCCCTAAGTGTTTTCTGCTCAGGTGGCGTGCTGGCTCATTTTGGGAAATATTCCCTTCAGCTAGGCGACCACGTCTGCTTGCACAATAAATACTTCAGACAAAGAGTGGTTGTGAACATTAAATGCTCAACTTAGATGGGAAATTTCTAAGAGGTTTCCTTTTCAACATGAGCCAGATGCTGAGCTGGTTGTATGTGGGCTTCCCCAATTGAATGGGCTTCTTTGGGGTTGGGTCGGTGGAGGTCCAAAAGAATTACCCATAACAAATGCCCCCTAGCCTCTTAACTTCAAGGTACTTGGAGGTTGGGAGGCTAGTTACTCTTGGATCGAAGTTGTTTCGGGTTGGCACGGCTCCGGTGGTCATGGCGATATGAGAGGCTCACCGTCAAGGCTGGTTGGACACGTCATTGATTTTTGATGCATCAGGTAAACGTTCACGTGGGCTGCTCTAGTGAGCTTCTCGTCAGATCCTCAACACTCTATACGTGACAGCTAGTCATCTGACATAGGCTATGAACGACCTAGGCTTGGAATGGCAGGAGCCAGCTGGGTTGCGACACGCGTTCTGGACACATTTAATGTGCCTACACTCGTGCGTCATCTTGACAGGCTTTTTGCAGATTCTTTTCCAGCCGTCCGATCGTGATTTTTGAAATTGAATGGCTCGGATTTTACAGGAATTTGACAGTTGGCAATATTTCTCAACCGTTCGATGATCCCATTCTGATCACTTCCCTTTCTGAAAATTCAAAATTTTTGGTGGGAGGGAACAGTTTTATTCCTCCCACAACCACTTGTAACCCACTCTTCTTCCCTTTATCACTTCGTGTTCGTACCCTACAATTTTTCCCACTCCTTTGCCTTCCTTTTCCCAAATCTCTTAGTGCTCGGAAACCCGTTGTCTTTCAGCGCCATCTCTTCGTCAAACAAGCAAGTAAGCATGCTAACTTCTCACTTTTTCTCTCCCTTTTTTTTTTTGTTGATGGGTTGTTCTGCTTGGTTGCCATACTGGTTGTGTTTATTTTTGCCTCCTTTTTTTTTTTTATTGGTATGGAATCATGGGAGGTTAGGAAGGATTTCGTGGGAAGAGATGGATGTAGTTTAGGTTTTTAGGGTATTAGGGAAGTCATAGAATAGAAAAGAGGGTAAGAGTTTTGTGGATATGTACCTTAGAGTCATGCTCAGGTGGGCATGTAGCCTCCGGGCATTCTCAGTTTCTCGCATCCCTGACCATCTCCCTTTTCTATTTTAGAAATGGAGGTTAAACAACACAGGTGCTAGGTGGATCCCAAGTACCCAATAGGAACCACAGCGTGGTTTTTCTTGACTCTACGCCGCTAAGCCACGCAAGCGGTGGGAGTGACTCTCCCCTGGTTCTCATACCCTTGGCTAGACGCTCCCCTTCCCTCGAGTTGGACGATTTGTCATGGCTCCAAACCGGTGCCCCCGGGTATAGGGGATAGATCGTACTCTCGATTAGGTAGAGGTAGAGGGGCGTAAGTATGGAGGCGGTGCGGATGTACTTTGGAAGGGAGGTAGTGGCGTCGTGATGGTCCATGTACACACCTCGAAACTCCACGATCTGAGGACTATAAGCTGAAAGATCTCCTCTCCACCATCTCCAAGGCGGAGGTGGAAACACTTATGCAATTTTACGAGATTGCCTCTGGCATAACTTTTAGGAAGCCTGAGAAGAGGGAAGGACCCTTACAAGGATGAGAAGGGGAAATTGCGGTGCATTCAGCCTCGCTGGAGGCAGGTTTGTGCTTCCTTATGCCAGCCGTCATCCGCAGGTTCCTCGACAGTGCCCCTATTTACCCTTTACAGCTAACTGGCAAAGGGGTGGCAATCCTTGATTGGCCACATCATAATGTGGTACCAGGCCTACGGCAAGGTGCCTTCTATGGATGCACTGATGGGGTTATTTGGTCTACGACGCATCGGATGCAGTGGCCAATACTACACTTACATGGGCAACCTTGTCCATTACGATATTCCCTATAGGGGCTTCGTACACAAATGGTACCGTGAGCGGCGGAGCGCCTCCTTGATGAGGCTCCAAATCACGAGAATGCTGCGAGGGCTTAGTTAAAGTTGAGTGGCCCGCTATCCCCACTGTCGGGAAGAGTGTAGCACGTAAGGTGGCTTCCTTGAAGGCTAAAACAACAGTGAATGCCACTAAGCTGGCCACGTGAGCCAATTTGAGTGACGCTCGCCTCTGGAAATTGGAACAGGTGTCCATGGAGCCCCAACAAATAGCAGAGGGAGGCTCATCTGAGCCTACGGGTGACCAGACTGTTTACTCCTTCTCCTCATTTCCTTTTGCTTTCTAATTTGCCTGACTTTGCTTCATTGTTTCTTGCAGTGCCTTTAGTTGTAGATGCCATAAAAAACATCAAGGCAGGGAAGCGTCCTGCTTCGGATCCCCCTTCTGGAGGAGCCACCAACAAATCAAGGAAGATGGTTGGCGGCCGGCAAGTCCTGATACCATCAAGTCCATGGCTCAGGTAGGGTAGGCCTGCCGCTACTAGCGGGGTGACCTGAGCCGATCACGAGCGAGTACATGCGAGCGCTACGGCGGGAGAAATAACAAACTCCCCCACCTCGTCATAATAATGAAGGCCTAACTGCCTTGATTTCTCGCCAACCACCTCCACTCGGTTTAGGGCTCGAGTCGAAGCGTGGAAGGATGTCCGCGGTATGCGTTAACTCATCTCTTCAGGTTGGTAACCATGAATGTTTTTCCCTTTTGTGAGTTGAACCTCTACCTCCTCTGTTATCTTAAAGTTGTATCTTTTGCAAGCAGCTTACCAAGCCATGGTCATTGTCCAGCAGCTGAAGGACATAAAAGAGGAGCTTTCATCTTCCAGGAAATGTATCCAAGTTCTTGAGGGAAAATGCAAAATGCTGGAAAAATCCTTCAATATAAAGGAGAATGAGAAGGTAGCGACGGTGACTAGGGTTGAGGTTGCAGAGAAAGGTCATTCACAGATTGACAAGAAGTACCACGACACCAAGATCTCGCTGAGGAACAAGGACAAGGAGCTGGAGGGGCTGAAGAACACCAACCAGGAGCTGTCCGCTGCGATCGACGAGCCTAGGAAGGATAGGAATGAGAATGTCATGCTGGGCTATAGCATAATGAGGAGGGTTGTAGCTCGTAAGTTCCTTAAATGAAATATGATCGAGCTGGATTAGCTGGCCATCGAGGAAGCTCGAAAAGGAGACCAACCTACCTCTACTCCTACTGATGAGCCATTGCAAGTTGAGGCAGGCGACCAGGATCCTCCACATACGAATGAGCCAGCCATCCGCCCTTCTGAAGCGGGACCTTCATCATGTGACCAGGGAGTGATCGAGGTCAGTGGGAAGGCTGCAGAAATTGCTGTGGCAGAGAAAGCATCCGAGGAAGAGAAAAACTAGACTTGGTCGCCTTTATTTTTATCTACTACTACGTTTTCTCTTTATTTGACATGTAATAGCTTTAAGACAATGTTTATTTTCCTGTCTTTATCTTTTTTAATTTTTAAACAATGGTGGGCATTTAAACTTTGAACATGCTTAATTTGAGCACATCTTGTTTTGCTTTGTGCATGCTTTATTTGTGATTGAATGACCACGTAGGTAGGTAGCCTTCCCCCTACTCCCTTTGGGCCCGAAGGCGCATAAGTGAGTAAGTAAATCTGACCTGCACTTCCTAATGAACGTAAGCTTTCAAGCTATCGTCTAGCTGAGACCTCTTCAGAGACCTCCTTGTTGAACGTTATACTATCTTTCTGACCGCCAACCGTCCTCATGGATACGGTTGGGAGTCCTTCCTTGATAGAATCCCTCAGGTTAAGGTGCTCGTAAGCAACACCTATCTAGGTTAAGGATTCGTAAGGGCCTTCGGGTGCTCTTAGCCTATCTGTCACCATGGTAACAGTAGGGGGACCCTTCCCAGTCGATGCTGGGGTCCACCTTGACGACCCACTGAAGAAGTGAGACTTCGTCGGCTGCCCTTCGGTTACGGTCGAGGAACACGGGTGCTTGCTAGGAAGCGGTAGCTTGCTAGCAAGCCGAGGGATGCCAACCTGATGTGGAATGCCACACCTGGCTGCTTCCATTGCAAGTAAGAGAATTTACTCAGATGGAGGATGATTAAAACGGTCTTCTTCATTAATTCATCAGATAAGCGTTGGGCTTTACAGCTTTAGCGTAAAATAGTCAAAATAAAAGAGTACAATGTCGAGGTTTGCATTATTTGATGAAAATTTCTCTAAGGATAATAAACTTTGAGGTGCTTGGCATTCCAAGGATGCGGTAGAGGATTTTCGAGCAGGTCCACCAGTTCATAAGTTCTTAGCCTAAGGACACTCTTCACCCTGTAAGGACCCTCCCAGGTGGGAGCCAGGGTACCAGCACTCTGCTCCTTCATGTTGAGCATCACTCTCTTGAGAACTAACTCACCG
The DNA here is from genome assembly GCA_007844105.2 of Rhamnella rubrinervis. Classification (NCBI taxonomy): domain Eukaryota; kingdom Viridiplantae; phylum Streptophyta; class Magnoliopsida; order Rosales; family Rhamnaceae; genus Rhamnella; species Rhamnella rubrinervis. The sequence continues at coordinate 11,899,290 of CM017577.2, forward strand.
GGTTTGAATTCACAGATCCTCACTTTGGAATTGTAGTACCTCGCTACATGTTGCTGGTAAGCTGCATTGTGGAGCTGAGCTTGGTTGCCATTTTCCTCAATCAAACCAAGTTCCTCTCGCAGGTGTGCGTCATTCTCTTCTGGTTGGAAGTCCTGCACCCTATGTGTGGGCGGTTTGGACTCGACACGGATGGCGACCTCGAGCAAATGAGAGTGATAATGGTGTCTCTCCAGTTGAATTTCTTGTTGTCGTGCGATATGCCCACAGCACACGTGCTAACTCATCCACCTATGCCCCTTTGAGGCGATCCAACTTTTTCTTGATATTGACCTTGATAATTTTATTCACTGCCTCCATCTGGCCATTGGCTTGAGGGTGATGTGGAGCTGAAAAATAACACTTAATTCATACTCTGCGCACATCTGCTTGTAATTCGCATTATTAAATTGCCTCCCATTGTCTGTTACTATGGCGTATAGGACTCCAAATCTGCAGATGATAGACTTGAAGATGAAGTTTGTGGTCTTTCCCTCGATGATCTTAATTAGCGGTTTGGCTTCTGCCCATTTTGTGAAGTAGTCGACAGTGACAACTGCATACCTCATCTGCGACCTGCTTGGGGGAAATGGTCCAATGATATCCATTCCCCATTGGGCAAAAGGCCATGGGCTTTGCACAGATGTGAGGTTCTGAGGTGGCTGGTGAAGTTGATTTGCAAACCGTTGGCATTTATCACACCTCTTTGTATATTCATGAGCGTCTCTTGTCAGGCTGGGCCAATAGTAACCCTACCTGATGACCTTATGAGACAGCGACCTGCCTGCCGCGTGATTCCCACAAATTCCTTCATGTATTTCTTGTAAAACTTGCTTCGATTCTTCTCTATCTAGATAACATAGGTAAGGTAGTGAGTAACCCCGCTTGTACAAGATGTCACTGATCAAAACGTAGTTAGCTGCTTGGTATCTCAGCTTTCTGGCCTTATCTTTATCCTCAGGTAGGTGGCCATCTTGTAGGTAACAGACAGTTAGATCCATCCAAGTTCCCTTCTCCCTCTAGGTAAGAGAGAGGACCTTGGTCTGCTGGGAGATGATGCTTGGGTCCTTTAGATACTAGATAGGGATGGACCGAGGATAAGGAGCTAGCTTTGCTAAGGAGCCGGCATTCGCATTCTCAGATCGAGGAACCTGGGAAATTGTCCATTCATCGAAACCTTCCAGGAGGGTGTGGACAACCTACAGGTAGGACATCATCCTTTCCCCCCTGGTTAGGTTCTCATTGGTAACCTGATTCACGACTAGCTGAGAATCGCTAAAAATCTTCAACTTTTTAATTCCCATTGCCTTGGCAAGCTTCAATCCCGCAATCAGTACTTCATATTCAGCCTCATTGTTTGAGGCTTTAAATCTCATTCTTAGAGAATACTCGATTTTAATAAAATCCGGGGCTAGAGAGGTGAGAACCAAGCCAGCTCCACATCCTTGGCTATTTGAAGCTCTGTCAATGTTTAAGTTCCAAAGTGGCCAGGCTGGATAGGTTGGCTCCTGGCTCTTGTGCTCTTCGCTTGGCAGGCAGCCTGGTGATGTGGTGAATTCAGCTATGAAGTCTGCCATAGCTTGCGCTTTGATTGCGGTTCGAGGTTGGTATCTTATGTCGTAGCACCCAAGTTCCATAGCCAATTGCATCAGCCTACCTGAGACCTCGGGCTTATAGAGCACTTGCCTAAGAGGGTAGTTGGTAGGTGCTATGATGACATGCGCTTCGAAATAAGGCTTCAATTTTCTGGAAGAGACAATTGATGCCAATGCTAATTTCTCCATATCAGGATACCTCGTCTCGGCGGGAACCATGGAGTAACTTGTGTAATATACAGGGAACTGGCTGCCTTCCTCCTCCTTGACTAAAATTGAGTTGACCGATGAACTCGATACAGCCAAATAGAGGTAAAGCTACTCTTCGTAAACTGGCTTTGAAAGCAAAGGTGGAGTTGTTAGATACTCCTTCAATTTTACGAAGGCTTCCTCACATATCTTGGTCCACTCGAACTTCTTGTTCCCTTTTAGGATCTTGAAAAATGGTAGGTGGCGATCTGTAGCTCTTGATATAAAGCGGCTTAGAGCTGCCAGCCTACCGGCTAGCTTCTGGACTTCTTTCACATTCTTTGGAGGTTCTATTTCTAGTATGGCTCGAATCTTGTCAGGATTGGCCTCGATTCCTCGCTGGTTTACCATGTAACCAAGGAATTTTCCGAACGTCACACTGAATGCACATTTGTTCGGGTTTAGCTTCATTTAATATTTACTTAGGACGCTGAACATCTCAACCAGGCGTGCAAGGTGATCCTCAGCTTTCAGGCTCTTGACCAACATGTCGTCTACGTAAGCCTCCATGGTCTTGCCTATTTGTACCGCGAACATCTTGTTAACCAGCCTTTGATAGGTTGCCCCCGCATTTTTGAGCCCGAATGGCATCACTTTGTAACAATACATCCCTCGATCAGTGATGAAGGCGATCTTCTCTTGATCTGGCTCAAACATACGAATCTGGTTGTAACCTGAGTAGGCATCCATGAAGCTCAATAAATGGTGCCCGGCGGTCGCATCCACCAACTGATCTATACGAAGTAGAGGGAAACTATCCTTGGGGCATACTTTATTTAAATCCGTGAAATCCACGCAAAGTCTCCACTGTCTATTAGTTTTCTTCACAAGTACTACATTTGCTAGCCAAGCAGGATAGTCCACATTTCTGATGGAGCCTACCTGAAGTAGCTTGTTGACTTCCTGCCCAATGGCTTCGTACTTTTCGGGAGTAAACACTCGCCTCTTTTACTGCACTATCTTGTGGTTGGGATCCACATTCAACTTGTGAACTATGAATTTAGGATCGATGCCCGGCATCTCTTCGTGTGACCAAGCGAATACGTCCATATTATCCTTCAGAAATTTCTAAAAAAGTTCTTTCTGTTGAGGAGGCAGCATAGCTCCATTATGGGTTGCTTTTGCTGCATCGATGGGGTGTATTTGAACTCGTGTCAGCTCTTCAACAGGCTCACCCCTTTATTCGCTGCCTTTTGTGAACTCTCTTTCATCACATATTTTTCTGGGAAAGTGTGGACCTGTATCATCTCTCTTCCCCTCAAACTTGGTGGGGCCACGGATGTAGTCAACATGGTGGCATCGAGTATGTGCATGTTCGAACTCCGATATGGCTTTCTTCATAGCTAGGGAGGGAGCTATATCTTCTAAGCTTTCTTCCTCGACCTTCTGCTTCTTGCGTGATATCAGCGGCTGCTCAACTTCACAAATTCTTTTGCCAATGGATTCTTGATTCGGTAAGATTTGTTGCAACAAAATTTATTTCCTCCCCCTAGAGGGAAGCGACATCCTAGGTCGCGTCAAACTGGCTATTGGGATCAGACAGGGTGACCATTCTCGTCAACCTGGCTGGTGGGATCAGGCAGGTTGACCTGGATGAGGGTGTCGACCACCTGGATGCCAGGTCCACGTAGGTCCGCGGTAGGCTCCTCACCGCCGTTAACCATATTAATGCTTCTCACGGGGCTCTTTGATGTATTAGATTGTAGGACGATTGCATAGCACCTTCTTGACTCGTACTAGTTGCCCACAACTTCTCCCACACCATGTGGTGTTGGGAACTTCATGGAAAGGTGGTATGTGGACGTTACGGCCTTCAAGGCGTTCAACGTTGGTCTTCCAATAATAGCGTTGTACGCTGATGGGGTGTTGATGATCAGGAAGTTGGTCATGACTGTGAACTAGTTCGGAGAGCTACCAGCAGTGACTGGGAGCTCGATGCTTCCCTTAGGTTACACCTTGTCTCCAACAAATCCATAGAGAGGGGTGGTCACCTCCTTCACTCTTCCTTCAGCAATCCCCATTTGTTCATAAGCGGACTTGAAGATTACGTCAACCGAACTTCCATTGTCTATGAGGACGCGATGGATGGTATGGTTGGCCACCTTGAAGGTGACCACTAACGCGTCATCATGTGGATGTATGACGTGTGAGGCTTCCGCTTCGCTGAATGTGATAGGCTGGACCTTTTAGCTGGTTGTGCTACCTAGGTGAGAGGTAGTATGCATGATCTCTGCATATGGGGAGCTCATTCTCGCTCTCCTGGCATAATTCTTCCTTGCCTTGTTAGACTCTCCCACATGGCTGGGTCCTCCGATTATAGTTCTTATCTCACGAGGAGGTGGCTACTCGGCTGGCTGTGCTGATGGAGTTGGGTTTGCAAGCTGATTATCTGATCGACGTTGTTGCCGTTGAGTCTACCTGTTAGGTCTAACTACGTACTCCCTCAGCTACCCTCGTCAGATTAGTCCTTCAATCTCCTCCTTCAGCTCGAAGCACTCCTCTGTGTCATGCCCATGGTTACGATGGTATCTACAATACTTTGAGCAATTCCTCTTTCCTTGTGGGTCGGACATGGGATTTGGTCTTCTTAGGAGGTTATGGTCCTGGATTTGATGTAATATATCTCTTCTAGTGGTGTTCAATTGTGTATATCTCTCGTAAGCGCTCCTTCTAGCTTGGCGGCGATCATCACGCCTCTCTCTTTGCATTTGTAGCATGTTGCTTACGAAGTGCAGGTTCAGGTTCAAGTACCTTGTCCTCCTGAGGAGCAGGCGTTGTGAATGCCAAACTCTCAACAATAACATGCTTTTGTGCTTCTTCTATCAAAGTGGATAACTACTTGGGTTGGTGTTTGGTCATGTCCCATTTGAATACACCAGGTTGCAGGTCGGACATCATCGCTTGCACAGCTGCCTGATCCTGGAAATCCTCCACTTGCATGGCTGCGTCATTGAACCATCTGGCATACTCATCCTATGGCTCGTCCTCCCGCTGCTTTACGGACATCATGTGACCGGCTGGCTTCTGCATTGGCTTGGCTCCCAAGAATTGCATTTCAAAAAGTCGGGCAAGCTGGGAGAATAAAGTGATCGAGCGAGGTTCCAACCTGTGATGTTAGGCTTGCGCTGATCCGGATAAGGTCAATGAGAATGCTCGACACCTGGCTAGCTCGGTCACCCCCATGAAATCCATCCAAGTCTTAAATGAATCAACGTGATTGACTGGATCTCCGTGTCCATTGTAGCTGGGGATGTTGGGCATTTTAAATTCTGGTTGGAATGGTGCTGCCATGATTTCCTCATTGAACAGGCAGGTTGTACGGCTCTTGGTTTCCCTGCCTTCACCCTGAACCTTATTCAGCAGATCGCTTAAAATCTTCTGCCTCAGCTCTTCCTTCATCAGCCCTACGTTAGGTTGGCTGATTCTCAAAGCCGGTGTAGGTTGTCTCCTTTCACCTCTTCGTGTCTGCAGCACGTCTCTCAGGTCCTCCTGCTCTTCTGGTAGGCTGTGGTATGAGCTTGAAGCTTCCTGGTGCAGGTTTCGGCTAGCTGCTTTCCTATTGAGATGATCCCGGAGGTCTTCTTGGGGTTTCGTGCTTACTGCCTTCCTTCTCTTCTCAGAATGCCTTCTATTTATCTGTTGAGGCTCTTTCCTATCAGAGGGTTCTTCTTCTGGTGCCTTTCCACGAGCTCGGCAGCTATGGCGAATGGATTCTTAGGCTCTTCAGGTGCTGATGCAATGCAGGAGCGATCTCGTGGGAAATCTTCTTGAAACCATTTTGGCGAACTCTACAAGAGCTTCGGCGGTACATCATCTACGCCAATCTCGTGAGGCTCCTCTTTCGCATGCTGGCCGTCATCCTTCCTTGTCCTCCTCGTAAAGTGTCTTAGGGATCCCGTTTGCTTGGTGCGCTCTTCAGCTGCCTCTGTTTCCGCATTTCCTTCAGAGCCAACGATCGACGGGATTTGCAGAGAATGTTGGGGGTTGGATAGTCCAGGTTTGTAAATCGCCAAGGGTGGTTGCCTAGAGGTAATCGCCTTCTTGGAGGTGGACGCATGGGTCGTCCTTCCTCTGGTTCCACGTCCTCGGCCTCTTGGATTCTTGGCATGCGGCTGAACTTCAGGCTCTGCTCGTACAGATTCTTCCATATGGGACTCCGTAGGTTCTGCCATCATTACACTTCAACATGTCTTACTTTTTTTTTATGCAAAGGATGCAAAGATCTGAGCTTCTAAGGCTCAAATACTTCCAGTAAGCTTGCTGATAGGCTCCCTATATGGCTTTTAACCACGTGGTCGTGGGTTCGATTCCCACAGACGGCACCATTATTTTGGATATGGATTTTACTGAACCAAATCTCCCTCTCCTGGAAGTGATGGAAATGCTAAAACAAAAAGAAAGTTGTTGTGTGGATGCCAGTACGCAGGTTAGCAGCGCAGCTCACTGGAAACCCCTTTCAGGTCTCTTGCACCCTCGAGTTTCGAATGATAGTCTTCAAAACAGAAAATGGCGTTAGTGGGGGTGCGGGCATTGATGCCGGTGAGCACCCTCCAATGCCCAAGTCAGGGATTGATCCATGGAAGATGATAAACAACACAAAAATAGAGTTAAAGGAGGTGGAAGGAAGAAGGTGATGCTTAAGGCTTGAGGAAGGTGAGTGAGGAGGCAACTCACACTTCTTCTTCTCTTTGTGAAGTTCCATAGGACGTTGCTCATGCTTGGAGACCAAGGGAGAAAGTCTCTCTGGTTTGGAGTAGAGAAGACAAGCCAAAAGATCCATCTCTTCTCTTACCTAAAGTTTAAATAGTTCCATATGGGCATTTGGATGAGTGACACGTGTAATGGCTCAATGGGTGAGATGCAACCAGCTTTGCCCTAGTTGAATTGAGGGTCAAAGTGGCTTTCCCACCAATGCCAATTTGGACGAGGCTAGCTGGCCACTCGGCTGACAATGTAGAGATTCAGCGTGTGAGAGGGCGCCACATAAGCATCTCAGACAGCCTTTTCAGGCGTAGTGGGCAACAACTTCTGATGCATGAGCTAGACAGCTAGATGGCAGAGGCTTTGTTGGAGACTTTCGCTTCTTGGGTTGCTTCATCCCTAAGTGTTTTCGGCTCAGGTGGCGTGCTGGCTCATTTTGAAAAATATTCCTTCCAGCTAGGCGACCACATCTGTTTGCACAATAAATGCTTCAGACAAAGAGTGGTTGGGAGCATTAAATGTTCAACTCAAATGGGAAATTTCTAGGAGGTTTCCTTTCCAACATGGGCCAGGCGCTAGGCTGGTTGTATGTGGGCTTCCCCAATTGAATGGGCTTCCTTGGGCTTGGGTTGATGGAGGTCCAAAAGAATTACCCATAACAAAAGCCATGGCTATGTTGATGACTTCCACAAGGTTTTTGGTATGCTTCAATATTATTTATTATTTATTCTGTCAAAACCATGATTAACAGTGCACTATTCTCACTCTCGCATTATATCTTTCCTCACAAATTCTAGATGCAGAAGTTCTTACGTAACAACTAATATTTACTAAAAACAATTAAATGTGTGATTGATTGGCTTTCTAACCAAGTTAGTAGATTGAGACATGAATTTTCTCATAGTTTTCATGTTTTCTACGATTTTTAACAAGTTCTGAATCTGGAAGTTTCGTTTTCCTTGCAAGAACTCCTCATCCAAATCTTAAAAGTTAGCTTTGAATAAGCACTGTTTAGAGGAGTATAATGGGCCGTGGCCTAACGAGCAAAATTATATGTTTGTGTAATGCGTAAGAACAAATTTTTTAGTTTACTTTGGATTTCGTAATAGCTTGATGGAGAACAACTTTCATCATGGAAAATACATCTTTATTTGACTTGTTAAATGGACCATAGAGCCTAGTCATATATTACCATGCTGATATATTTTTTTTTAATTGTTATTTGTATCAGAACTTCAATGTGCTTTTGTTCATATATTAGTTTCTCTCTATGTTTTAAGCTTGTAACAAATTCATGCTTAATTTATTCTTAAATTGTAAAAGAAAGCTAATATGAAAAATTTGAGCCATATTATAATAAATTTATCACTTCTTGTTCTCAACGATGCTGGATAGTTGTTAGTGTTCCTCAACCAAGACATGTTTCAGTAATGAGGTTCAAGAGCAATTTTCTCCTACCTCCCCATCTTTATCTGTTTGATTGTGTAAAAAATCTCATTCCTTATTTTTATTTTGTGTATGGCCTGTTTGTGAAAATTATGTTTGCCTCGATAATCTTTAGGATATTGCCCAAGAGGCTGTAAAGAAGAGGAGACATGCCACTAAGAAGCCTTACTCTAGGTCTATTATGGGTGCCACCTTGGAAGTTATCTAGAAGAGATCTCCGAAGTTAAGTGATCTACACTCGGTATCTTGAATTACCACCTTCACTTTTCTCAAATGTCTTTAGCTTATTTCTTATCATTTCTTGTTAATTGTATGTGGTTTTAGAAGCGGTTATAATTTTCAATTTTATGAAATGGTATCAAAATTAAATCATCATAGAATGAATAATTATTTGTGTCAAATACAAATTTGAGCTAATGTTTGGTGTGGAGATATAATTTTGCATTTAGATAACCATGAATATACATTTTCAAACAAAATAAATATTACTTGTCACTACAAATATAATTACAATATCTTACAATGACGAAACAAACAGGATCACTATATTATATTATGAATGAAAATTATTTGTGTCAATCGAACTCAATACTAATAGTTTCTATGACAATTTACATTGTCACTAAAAGTTATTGTCACAAATATTACCCATGTTACATATACTTTCAGTATCAACAAATATTGTTACTGTTATGTATTGCGATAATTGTATAGAATGTTACAAATACATTCTGTGACAAGAACTAATGTCACAAATATTTAAAGTGACAAACGTGTAGTATGTCACAGATAGTATCTGTGATATTTTGAAACGGTATCATTCTGTGTCAAGAGTACGAGTTGTCACTTAAACATATATTGTCATAAAAAGTCAAAGTTTGACTGGATTTTTGGATGCAATCAGTGACAAATAGTGTGAATTCAGTGATAAATTTAAACCTTATTGTGATAAAAAGTCTTGACACAAATGCCTAAGAGTTAGTGACAAATGAAACTTGTCACAAGTAAATGGACATCTGTGATATTACCGTTTGATTGTCATTGAAGTAGAATTAGCGTCTGCTTTTTTGTGTCCACACAATGATGCTCGTTTTTTGTCATAGATATAGATATAGTGACCAAAAATGGGCTTTACTGACAATGCAAAATTGTCACAGTAGAAAATTTTTTTATAGTGAAGACACATCAGCTTTGAGAAGTCTACATACTAGTTATTTTACTTATTAATATTTTTAATTCCTTATTATTTGGATTTATTAATATGCTGCATTTGAAGAACCTGCCTTTTTTGTCGTATTGTAAAGCATTGTTGCTGTTAAATATCACAGATGGCAACCGTGAGCTTCAGTCATCTTTTCTCTTCAATTTCCTGGTGTGCGCCATCAGTTCCTCTTTCCATTAGCCTAAGCTTCAGGATAATTATTTATCAAGAAAGGTTTTGCCTTTGGATTTTGGAGGGGCCTGAAGCCTGAAGGGCTATTCGAAAAGCTTGTTTCAATTCATGCTAATATTAAACTTTAATTTGAAGTTTCTTCTTTTCGTTTGACATCCATAAATAAAGGAATGGCATTTAAACTAATATTATGAGTAAAATTCGTTCTCAACGTCTTAATGGATTAAATGTAGAAACAAACATAATGACCGTTACAATCCTGGAGGAAGGGGTCGCATAATGAACCGCCACACCCAACCCAGCTTTATCTTTGTGAAACACTGGTGATATTGATGATGACCATAAAGATGATGACGACGCTGAACATACCCATTAATATTCTTACAATTGACAAAAAACGAACCCTAGTACTAATACCACACTAATGTGGTAGACATTAATTGTCATTGGTAATAACCCATAATTAAATTCAAATTACTTGTTTATATTAATTAACATTGTCTTCGGCTTATCTATTTTCTATCATATTATTAATGATGACTTCAAATATTATTTGTTTATTACCATGTTCATGCCCATGCTGCAGAGTGATGATCGATAAGAAATATTACTTATTTTTTTAATACATTCTCGATACTTAATAGAATGAAAGTTTAAGGAGAATTAATGCTTAAGATTAGTACAAATTAAATTCAATTTTAAGGTGAATAAAATAATTAGTTTTCCTAAGAAACAAATTCAAACATGACAGACTAAATGATATATAACTGATAATTTTACTCTTTATCTAGGCTCAGTCCGTCGGAATTCTTGCAGCTAATAATTAAATAAGTGCCGTCATACTGCATATTTTCTGTCACAAATATTCCACATAAGTAGTCTCGAGACAATCTCTCTAGATAGAAATATATTTACCGATCGAATATCAAAGTCCTACTAACCCATGCACAAATATTTAATTTATAATACAACAATTTGCTTTCATCCCCATACCATGGTGACATGGTCCATGCATATATAGGAATATATCGTTTGTGTTCAATACATATTATCAGTAGTGTCTCTTATAGGGTAGTGATGAGATATCAATATTTTAATGGCAGGATAGAGAATGAGACATATAAATTGTATAGAAAATCTCCATCCCTATTTTACTTGTGTGGTGTTTGTAAATGTAATTAATAAAACTTTGTGGACCTCTTATATATATATATATATATATATTTATATTAATATATGCATTATGCATATCATCATGGACAACGAAAGTAGCTTTGCAAACACCCATAATTAATATTATTAACAGTATTGTCTTTAAAACTGGGAGTCATGATATTTTAACACAGACTCATGGTTATATTCCTATATTCATTCAATCCACAGACTCAGGGTTATACTCATAACTAAGGTTGGCCATTGTGATGCCACTTTTCTAGTCGATTATGGCGTTCTCCTATATATATACGATTAAGTTGCATTATAAAATAAAATAATTATGCATGATCGTTACTGAATATGTATATATATATATATATATATATTGACATTCACCACCAAATTAATTAATATATACTGGTGTGGAATATTAATTTTTCCTAGAAAATATACAGTTATGCTGCACCCAAACGACGTTTGGCGAGGTTGAGGGAGACGATGACACGATAGGGAAACGGAAGCAAAATTTTGGGAAACTATCCAGAGGGAATGTGAAAGTATCTTAGCAAAATTTATGGATTCTCCAAAAATTTAATTGTAAAACAATGACGTTTTAACTAAAACCATTGTCTATTAAAAGCAACGACGACATTTTTTAAGTAATCAGTCATCGTTTATAATAATATTTTACTCTATAATATAATATGCATGTTTTATCCAAACTCAAAGGCTCATTTATGCCTTAAGTATACTCAGCCTAGTTGAAATGCCAGATTCCAAAGTCAGGCTTACAAAGTTAGAATAGCTAATAGACCCTATCGACTCCTATACGCTTACAATGTTGGAATCATAAATAGTCCCTATTGTCTACTATAGGCTTACAAAGATGGAATAACAAATAGACCCTATTGACTCAACTTATAATGCTGGAATCATAAATAGTCCCTACCGACTAGTACAGGTTTACAATGATGAAATAACTAATAGACCCTAAACTCTTATAGGTTTACAAAGCTGAAATAGAAAATAGGCTTCCATAGATGGAATAACAAATAGACTCTAGGGTCCTACAAGCTTACAAAATTAGAATAGAAAATAGGGTCAGACTTACAAAGTTGGAATAGCAAATAGACTCTATCGACTCCTATAGGCTTACAATGTTGGAATAGTAAATAGTCTCTATCGACTACTACAAGCTTACAAAGATGGAATATCAAATAGGCCTTATCAACTTTTACAGGATTACAAATTAAAATAGCAAATAATCCCTATCGACTCACACAAAACAAGGATATATAAAAGTCAAGATAGAGATCATCGCTATTACTACGTAGTAAATTTTTGAAGTATTTACGACAGAAAATATGCTGCCTACTGTCTTTTTGTGATTTATACGACAGAAATTTATGCAGTTGATGACTTTTGTGGAATATTCATGACAAAAAAAATGCAGTTGACAGCTATTTTTATTATATCCAATAACACGAACATGCATACCAGATTTTATTTATTTATTTTTTTTTTCAAAAAAATGAACTTGCTTGTCATTTAGATGATCACAGTATCCACATACTTAATTTTGGGTATAAATAAGAATGGGTTGTAAGTAGCTAGGTAGAATGTACTCTCAGAGCATTATAATTGAAATTGAGTTAATCTCTGTTTAAAAAATACGAAAATGCCTGAGATGATGAGTAAGAAGGGGGTTAGCAATTTAGTGGTGCTGGTTGTGGCCATGATTCTTATGGCTAACTACTTTGTTAGCTGTGAGAAAACAAATATTGGAGATGTTGCATCCGATCATTATCATCATCATGATTATCATAATGATGGTAATAATGTGAAGGATAGTCATGATTTAGCTTCTCATCATCATGATAATGGTATTAGAAAGATGCAGAATGGATGTCCTGGGGGTGGATGTTTTTTTTTCGATCAGGATTGCCATAGATACTGTTTATGCTTTCCAATTCCGTTTTCAATTATTGGGATTTGCGTTGGAAGCTGTGGATGTGATAATTATTAACTATGATGGTAATATCAAGATTGATGATGGCTATTGTAGTATATGTTTCGGTCCGTGAGCTGCTGGATGTGATTGCTGTTTTCCATTTCTATTTGTCCGTCCCTTTGGGTATGTTATGGATCCTGTTGTTAATTAATTCGTTGAATTAATTAACTTGGTTATTATGTGTACGTGTTATATTAATTAATTAATAAAAGATCAACCATGCACTAGTCTACCTACTAATCACTCTTCGATTAATAGCAAAATGATGATTATCTCAATATACTATCAATTATCCATGTTCTTGCATAAGAGCGGATCCAGGATTTTAAAAGAGTAGGCCATATTTACCTTATGAGAAGGGTCACCATTTCCAGCCAAAACTCGTTGGATACCACCGACCTAAGAAAATGTCGACGCGACTTTTTTAGTCGACTCTGGCATTCTCCAGCGCCTGCGGGGCGCGTGATGCATTGGGTCTCAGGGTATTGTCGTGAGATTTAGATGACGAAGAAGAAAGAAAGGAAGAGAAAAAGAAAAATAAAATGAAACAAAGGAAGAATACAATGGGTTGAGCCTGCTGTAAAGGAATGGCATATAAAGTAAAGTAATATTATGAGTAAACTTCGTTGTCAATGCATGTCTTTTACAACTTGTTGCGAAGTAGTAAGGTAAAGTATCATTGCCGACCTTAATACAAGCATCGACCACGTGGCTTTAGAAACGGCAAAGAAATAAATTTAGTAAAGAACAGCGAACGAAAAACAAAAATAAAATTTAAAATACAGAGAAAATAAAAAATGAAATGACAAAGTTGAATATATTTTCGTGGAATATTTGTGACAGAAAATATGAAGTTGCCGTTTCCTTTTGTGATTTAATATCCAATACGCACATTATAATCTATTAAACGCTTTGATTATATATTATGTAAATAGCAATGGTCCAAGAATGAGAAACGTTATTGAAAAGAGTACTTTTTGGCCAATTTCTGTTACTTTTCGAAATAATTTTTGTCATTTTTTACTTTTGGCTTGGAGCATCTCCAACTGATTATTTATTATACTTATACTTTATTTTAGAGAGCAAAACATAAAAATATGAGTCTAAAAATATGAGTCTAATGGACTCTTTTTTTTATAAAATTAAAATAGTGAGTGAGTTTTGACTCTCTTCATTTACATAGACAAATTCACTCTTTATTTACAGTTGCAATTATTATTGTAGAAGTTATCATGCACCGCTATCTCTTTGATATAATAAATAGAAAATAAGTTAGGTTGAAAACAAAATAAAAGTATATAAAATCATAAATCCAAGTCAGTAAATAAAATAGTAACCTGTTTTCCATAACATACCCATTAGTGTTATTGCAACTGACAAGGAACCAACACTAGTACTAATACCACACTAATTACGCTGAACACAACCAGCGCTAGTACTAATGCCACACTAATTACCTTCTTACGCCCGATCTCCATCTACTTAAAATTGTTCTTATTTCTATCTAACTTCTCTCTCTCTTTTCTGACTTTTGTAGATCTCCTAGCTAGCATTGATACAAATGTTGATTGTGATGAATAATGGGAATTATTTATTTAATTAACATTGTAACATCTTGTCATCAGCGCAAAATATGGCAGACATTAATTGTAGTTAGTATTCAAATATTATTACCATATTCATGCCCATGCTGCTGAGTGATGATCGAGAAGAGATAATAGTTATTTTTTTAATACATACTCAATGCTTAATGGAATGAAAGTTTAAGAGAATTGCTTACACTACAAAAGAAATTCTATAGAATTCCCAGAAAGTATTCACAGTAGAGACAATCTATAGAAATATATTTACCGATCGAATATCATAGTCCTACTAACCCATGCATAAATATTTCATTTATAATACAGCAATTTTGTTAATTTGCTTTCATCCCCGTCACTATGGTGACATAGTCCATGCATATGTAGGAATATATCATTTGTGTTCAATGCATATTATAGAGAATAATATTGCTATTTAAGGAAAAGAAAAAAATTATTGATCGTAGTTGATAGTTTCTATAAATTAGAAACATCATGTCATCAGGACAACCACATAGTCATTGGTATTTAGTAATAAAGAACTATACAGTTAGCACTTGAGGGTGTGATGCAGCGGAAAAGGAAGCTAATCAAATATTATATTTTTTTACGAGAGTTAAGGTTTGAATTTTGGCATGTCTCATTCGTACCTTAATTGTACTCAGCCTTACTGAAATGCAAGATGGAGAAGGAAATGTTAGGGAGATTTGAGTCCTAGTAAACTCTGTTTGTGCGTCAAGTGTACTCAGTCTTGCAGAAATGCCAGATTGAGAAGGAAATATTAGAGAGTGTGGGCCCGCTATTCTAAACTTCTTCAAACATACAAGCTCAAATAACAAATAGACTTAGGCTCTATCTCCTAACCGAGTTTTGGAAACCGAGTTTTGGATTAGGGTGTGGGCCTGCTATTTCAAACTACTACAAGCTTATAAGCTTAAATAATAAATAGACTTAAGCTCTATCTTTTAATAGATTTTTAGACTAATAATTCCCACAGGCCCTTTATATATATATATATATATATATATATATAAAGATCTACAATAAATATGTACAAATGTCAAGCTACCATATTTTATGTTGCATACATAAATTTACCAGTTTGGACAGTCATTAGACGTCCAGCTTGCATTACTTTCACACTCATGTTCTCCATTCTCAATCGGTATTCTAGGCCCCTCTCCTGTGGCTGAAATTGAGACCCAAAAATCAAATACTATTTACCATGTGGTTTTAAAAAAATTGATGGAATTGGTTCAACTAATATTGTATAGTAAAATTGATCTAATTGGTTCAACTAATATTGTATAGTAACTCCGAATTACCATCCAATCAATATTACGTAAATTTTAATTTTAATTTTAGTATTATTATTATTATTATTATTATTATTATTGGAAAGAAAAGATGCTCTGGTGATCGAAGGCGACTTCGTGCTCGAGCTTCAATGTCGTCGCGATCTAGTGGTTCTTCAAAGCTACTTGAATGCGTGTTTGCAGATCCGTAACCTGCAAACTTTGATCTATCATTCCACATTCATTTTAAGCCCGTTCAAGTTGGGTGCCAAGAGATATGCACATCTGAAATCACCACCTCACTGTAGCAACATTCACGAGCTCAGCATGCAGCATCCTCTTCGCATCTGGTAATTCCTCAGCATCTGGATCTCACGGCATCAAGTGGTTTGGAGGTTTGCTTGTGGGCTTGTGCTCAGGTGCTGCAATCGGGTTTGAGGGGTCTAGCAGCTTACTGTCGCACGTTGGTGAAGTTTGCATGTGAACCTTGCTGTGGATAGTCCTACTTGTCACAGCATCACGGCCATCGGCTTAGCTCTTTCGCCGTGTTCTGCTAGTAGGATCGTCGTCATGGTCTTTCTGTGATCTAGGCAGCAGCTGAGTGCTACGTGGTCGTGTTCTGCTGCTGTTGGGAATCCACTTCGCTGGTTGCTTGCTTCGCAGCAGAGAACGAGGTCACAGGCTGCTTGGCTTTATGAACGTGATTCTAGTGCAAGCGCGTGGCCTTCGCTTGGGTTTTTGCTGAGCGCGGCAAGGGGGCTATTTTGACGATTGCGGACTGGAGCCGAGATCCCATTCAGGCTGAGCTGCGATTGTAGTGTTGGGTTCTAGTTCGAGGTGGGTTCGTGGCTGATTCTGCATTGTTAGAGCAGAAAAATAAATACCAGAAATAGCTGAAGGATTTTTCTATATATTTTTTATTAATTACAATAGACTAGGTACACGATATTTATAGCACTTTCAGCAACTAAGAGATATACATGTGTTAACTATGAGATATACAAGTGTCACTTTCAGTAACTATGAGATATACAAGTGTTATCTTTTATCTTTTCTACATGCAGCAGATTACATGAATAACTCAGCAACAACCAATGATTATCACACCAGCCTTTTATCTTTATCTGTATCTTTGACGCTAACATCCCCCCTCAAGCGAGACGGGGTGGCAACAACGTTGAGCTTGGTCCGAAGATCGTGAAAACGTGGCGTAGGAAGGACTTTGGTCAACATATCAGCAACTTGATCGGAACTAGGAACAAACCGAACTTCTAATGACTTTTGCAGGACCTTGTCTCTTACAAAATGGACGTCGATCTCGATGTGCTTCGTCCTGGCATGAAATACGGGATTAGCGGCTAAATGACCAGCACCTAAATTATCACACCACAGAATAGGTACAGAGGACGGTTTGAAATTGAGTTCACTTAATAAAGCATGTGTCCAAGATAAGTCAGCAGCACCATGAACTAAGGCACGATATTCTGATTCTGTAGATGACCGAGCAACGACATTTTGTTTGCGAGAAGACCAAGAGATTAAGTTTTCACCGAGGTAAAGACAGTACCCTCCTGTAGATCGACGGTCATCGACGTTGGAGGCCCAATCGGCATCAGTGTATCCATTGAGAGCATTTGAAGATGAAGGCCGAAAGAACAACCCGAGATGCATGGTACCTTTAAGATACCGTAACACCCGTTTACAAGCGGTCCAGTGAACTGTGGTTGGGGCTTGCAGAAATTGACTTAATCTGTTCACAATGAATGATATCTCAGGACGAGTTAAGGTCACATACTGCAGTGCACCTACTGTGCTCCTATAAAGAAAAGGATCTGGAAAGAGATCACCAACTGATTTGCTTAAGGTGATCATGCTGCTGGCAGGTGAGGGGCTGGTTTTGCATGTGTGCATGTTGGTTCGGTGGAGGAGCTCAGTAATATATTGGGTTTGTGACAGGTGGAGACCAGTTGGTGACCGAACGGCTTCAATGCCTAAGAAGAAGGAAACTGAACCTAGATCCTTGAGAGAGAATGTGGCATTGAGACTTTGAATGAATTGGGCAACCATGGTGGGGTTGTTGCCGGTCACAAGAATGTCATCGACGTAAACCAAGACCCATACATGTCCACATGGTCTGTTGAGTATGAATAAGGATGAATCAGACTTTGAGTTTATAAAACCCCAATTGAGTAATGTAGTTCGTAACTGGCGATCATACCACGCACGTGGTGCCTGTCGAAGACCATAAAGGGATTTGTGCAAACGGCAGACATAATCTGGATGATTTGGATCCTCAAACCCAGGGGGTTGAGACATGTAGACCTCCTCCTGAAGAACCCCATTGAGAAAAGCATTGTTGACATCCACCTGACGGATATCCCAATTATTAGAAACAGCCAAAGACAACACGATACGAATGGTGGATGGTTTGATTACAGGACTGAATGTTTCAGTGAAGTCAATACCAGCAGTTTGATGGAACCCCTTAGCAACGAGTCGGGCTTTATGGCGTTGGATGGACCCATCAGAATTTTTCTTTAACCGAAAGACCCATTTGTTCCCCACAAGTTTTTGCTTTGAATTTGATGGAACGAGAGACCAGGCCTTATTCTTAATGAGCGCTGCATATTCTTCTGCCATTGCTTGAGTCCAAAGAGGTGAAGCAAGAGCCTGGGACACAGTGGATGGCTCACAAGAATCTGCTGAGGACAACTTACTGTCAAAGAGTTTGGGTTTATAGATGCCGGATTTGGAACGAGTCTGCATAGGGTGCATGGAAGTGGAAGGACGAAGGGGCAACTGAACTTGAAGATCGATCGCAGGAGGAGGTGAAGATCCGAACGCGAATGGTGCCGAAGTACATTCTGGTAGTGTGGTCCCATGCGTTGGAGCAGAGGTGGGGCTTGGGAGCATTGTGCCAGTGGAGGCTGATGTAGATGGATCAGTTGTTTGTGAGGGTGGATAAGTGGGATGAATGGGCTGATGTGGACTTTCCATGTGAGTGGGCTGGCTTTGATTATTTATGTGAGTGTTTGCGTTCTACTTTTCCATTTTGATGGTGAGAATGAGGACATGGATGCCGAAAGACAATTCCTAAATTGGCGGAGGAGCGATACGATCAGATTGAAATATTTTTATATTTGTATTTAATAAATTTTCAACCATGGCTTTGAACTGAAGAAATATTTGTAATGCATCAGACTTTCTTTTCATTGGATAAGCCCAACAAAATTTGGAAAAATCATCCTCAAATAATATGTAATATTTAAAACCTTCTGGAGACTCAACTGGGGCCGGTCCCCACACATCTGAATAGACAAGATTTAAGGGTTTGCTGCTTTTACTGACAGAAGATGGAGCAAATAGACGTTTACTTTTTCCTTGTTGGCAAGAAGAACAAAAAGACATGCAATCTTTAGTAACAGATAAGGAAGTTTGGGTTTGCTGAAACACTTTATTTAATATGAGAGATGAAGGGTGACCTAATCTAAAATGCCACAAATCAATAGAAGACAAACGTGAACTAGGAGAAGAAATAAGACTTTGAACATTATTTATTATTGCAGCAAATGACATTGGATTGGGACTCTTAAGACCAGCAGTATGGATGCCTGGCAGAGAAACTCTGTATAATCCATCTCTAAGTTGACCTTGGAGCAGTAGTTTCCCCGTGACTTTGTCCTTAACAAACACAGAACGTGAGTTAAACTCAACAACTGCATTATTATCAGAAGTTAATTAAGAAATACTTAGTAGGTTTTTAGTGACAGAGGGAACATGCAAAATTTTATTCAAAGCAAACGGACCATAACGAGAGACACCAATGTTTTTTATGCTCAAACCTTGACCATTGCCTATGCGCAGCAGTTCAGGACCATAGTACTCAGACCTCTGCAGTAGGTTGGATTGATCTGGAGTTACATGATTTGTGGCCCCACTATCCATGAGTCATTCGGTTCCTGCAGAATTTGAGTTAGGAGATGAATAAAAAACTGATGTATTATTGGACGGAGGCGTGGCATTGGTAGATGGTGGACCCTGAAAGGAGGTGTCAAAACGGTTGTAGCACTTGAAAGCTACGTGGCCTGGTCGTCCACAAATCTGACAAAAAGTTCTACTATTGTTCCAGTTGTTTCTTCCTCGTCCACGTCCTCGTCCTCTACCATAGCTCCCTCCCCTAGAGTTATTCAAAGAATTTGTGCGACCACTGTTGACATTATTTTGTTGTGGTTCTTTATCGGCAAGGTTGGCAACTGGAGGAACTTCAGCGAGAGATTGATTGATGCGGGTTTCCTGGTTCATGAGAATTGACTGCACTTCTTCAATGTCAATGGAAGGGCGAGAATTTATGCTGGCTATCACATCAAACTCGAAGGAAGACCGTTTAAAAGCTGCATAATAAAGTCCTCATCCAAACTAGTGAACCTGCCATGGCAAGACTATCAGCAATGTCTTTTAACTTACAAAAATATGAGGTGATAGGTAGAGAGTCCTTTTTGGTTGATTGAAATTGCGACTTGAGCTGCATCAATTTGGCTTTGGATTGGCTTCCAAATAGTTTCTCCAGAGAGATCCACAACTGAAATGTTGTAGGAGCAATGGAGATTTTGTTCACTTGTGTAAGTATTTCCCTTGAAATTGAAGAGAGAATCCATCCCAGCAATGCTTGGTCAGCTCTACGCCAAGTATGGTATGCTGGATTGGGTACCAGTTTTTCAACATTTTGGTTGTTGACTTGAGAGGTTAACTTCACAAATTTTTCAGGAGCGGACAGATCACCATTAACGAAGCCTTCCATGTTGCTGCCTATGATGACTGGCAGTATTTGGGACTTCCACAAGACATAGTTGTCTTGATCTAACTTGAAGGGTAGGCTGTAACTCGGGAGAGAGTATTGCAGATCAAACGAGGTTGAAGCTGAGTTGGTCATGACGTTTATCTCTTGCTCTGATACCATGTTAGAGCAGAAAAATAAATACCAGAAATAGCTGAAGGATTTTTCTATATATTTTTTATTAATTACAATAGACTAGGTACACGATATTTATAGCACTTTCAGCAACTAAGAGATATACATGTGTTAACTATGAGATATACAAGTGTCACTTTCAGTAACTATGAGATATACAAGTGTTATCTTTTATCTTTTCTACATGCAGCAGATTACATGAATAACTCAGCAACAACCAATGATTATCACACCAGCCTTTTATCTTTATCTGTATCTTTGACGCTAACATGCATCAAGACAACGACATCTACCATTGTTGTGGTTGCTGGCTTCCTGCATGGTGGATTACTTGCATGGTTTTGAGTTGGTGAAGGTTGTTTGATCCGGCATGGGAGATGAGAGTTACGGATCCATTGGGGAAGAAGCCTTCACTTAACTCTTTTGCAAGTAAATTGCAAGCGGGGAAAACTTATGATGAGACAGCTAAAATTTCATCTATTATAAAGCCTTTGGACGTTCAATTACCCGCAAGCTTGGGGAAGACTTATGCTGCGGTGACCTCTTCCTCTTCAATGCCACCAGCTTCTTCTTCTGTTGTCTGAAAGGGTAATCATATCTCTATTTTAGTGAACCAACGTGCTTATCAAGACAAACTCAATTTTTGCTGCCATTCCCTTATAGCTCGGGTCTTCCTCTCTCGTGGTGACTCTCCTTGGCAGATTGGAGATTTGAAACTACGTTTGTCTTCTCTTTGGGGTATTTCCAACTTCCGACTAATTTCCATTGGAAAGGGTTTTTTTCCATGTCTTGCTATATTCCGCTGAGGATAAAAATAATGTTTGGGGAAAAGGGCTACTCTCTTTGAAACCGGGCATTCTTCGGCTACAGGAATGGTATCCAGAATTCCACCCATTGCACCAGAAATCAACAAACTCTCAGGTATGGATTCGTTTGGTTGGTCTTAACTGGCACCCTCAGATTCTCTTGAATTTAGCTCGAGGTTTTGGAGTTCCTTTAAGGTTTGATAATTCTACTTTGCATGGGGACTTTGGCCATTATGCACGAGTTTTAGTTGATGTTGATCTTGCTTCTTCCTTACCTGATTATGTTACACTAGAAGTGGATGGATATTGCCATGAAATTTCAGTCATTTATGAAAAACTACTAGATTTTTGTTTAGCTTGCAAGAATGTTGGTCACCAGCTATCTACTGGCCGTATGTTAAAGAAGAAAGTTGACCTTAAAGAAAAAACTGAGGCGGGAAGTAAGGAGTTCTCAACTAGATTGGCTTATGTTCCAAAGACTACAGCTCCTACTAAGTTACCAACTGATACTCCTGTATCTCAGGAGGTTCCTTTGGGAAAAGAGAATAATTATGTTTAAGTTTTGAAAAAAGATGACAAGGACAAGGACAAAATCATATGGGCTGATTGTGAGGAGCATAAGATTGATGCTTCTGACATAGAGGTTGCTAAAGGAATGGAGACCAATATGGTCTATGAAAGTGCTTTGGATTCGAATAAGCAAGAAGTTGTGTTTGCTAATATGAAGTCTAATACTTGTAGGGAAGTGGTCCCGAGTATAGTTTTGGATAATTGTCAGCCTCCGGCTTTGCAAGTGGACTTTCATTCTTGCCCTGAAAGCACTAATTTGATTTCAGCAAGCTCAGCAGAAAAGGATGCACTTTAACTAGTGCCTTATGAAGAGAATTCTTGGGAGGAGGTCTCAGCTAAGAAAAAGAGAGGAAGAAAATCCAAAGCGGAAAAGGAACGTCTTATACTAGCTTTTAAAGGCTGCAGGGGGAACACGACCTAATACTCGGGCCTCATCTAACATTTCTGATGCTTGACATCTTATTTTGGAATTGTTGAGGGATTGGGAATGTCACTACGCAACGTGTTCTACAACACTACATCAGCTCTTTTAAACCTTCTTTTGTTTGTTTGGCGAAACCTATGGTAGATTGGGACTCACTACCCCCTCATTTCTAGACTTCTTTAAATTTTCGGTGGCTTGCCTTTAATGTGAAATCTACTATTCCAATGTTGTGGCTTCTAGTTTCCAATTCTATGATGGAAGTGGACGTGATTTCCTCAGATGATCAGCAGGTAACTATAAAGTTTTTCTTACTTAATAGTTATCACCACTTGACTTTTGTATATGGTCATGTGGCTCACACGGGCAGGCGGGCTCTTTGGCATTCTCTGGTTACTTTGAGTTCCTCAATTCAGACTCCTTGGTCTATGTTGGGAGATTTCAATGCAATCTTCAGTTCTCATGAAAAAACGGAATACCTCCTTCCGGCATTTCTTGTTTAGAGTTTCATTTGGCTATGGAGACTACTGAATTATGCATGATAGATACTGTTAGTTCTTATTACATTTGGGCTAGACATGGGGGTAGGAGCTATGTTGAGAGTAGATTGGATCGGGTGTTTTGTTCACAAAGTTGTTTGGATTTCTAGGATTCTCTTCATTATGTGGCTTTGCCAAGGCAGCAATCCCACTTCTGCTCCGCTTCAGGAAAACTTCTTTATTTGGTCCTCGGCCTTTTCGTTTTCACTCTATGTGGCTGTTGGATGATAGTTTTCATAATATTGTTCAAAGAGCTTGGAGTACAGTTATTCAAGGTAACCATATGCAATAGTTGATGAGAAAGCTTAAGGAGGTTAAGTCTGCCTTAAAACACTGGAATGAATTTATTTTTGGCGACATCTGTTTAAAAATTTCTGAAGCTCTTTCTAAGGTTCAAGATGCCCAAAATGACATTGCTACTTCGGGTTTTAATAAGGAAAAATTAACAATAGAGGTGCAGCCTTAGACTTATTTGGATTCTCTTTTGCAGAAACAGGAGCAGTTACTTCGAGATAAATGTCTGGTGAAATGGTTACAAAGTGGTGATCAGAACACTTCCTTCTTTCTTGCAATGCTACGAAATAGGAAATCTAAGCTCCTTATGTCCTCTTTGATGATTGACGATGATTTGATTACAGGTTAAGATTATATTCGGGATCACGTTGTGGATTTTTATTAGAGGCTTTTTAATTTGGATTCTCAAGATTGCTCGGATTTCTCTGCTATTCCTCATGTTATTCCATCGATAGTAAATGATTCAGAAAATGATTTTCTAGTCTCGATTTCAGATTTTGAAGCTATGAAGAAGGTTGTTTTTGGTATGGACCCTGATAGCACCCCAGGACCTAATGGTTTTACAGGGAAATTTTTCCAAACTTGTTGGGATTACATTCATTATGAGGTAGTGGCTGCTATTCAGTTCTTTTTTACTTTTTGTTTTCTTCATCCTGGTCTAAATTCTAATTTTTTGATTCCTCTGCCGAAAACCCCTGATGCTTGTTCTATGGATAAGTTCTAACCTATCGTGCTTGGTAATTTCTTATTCAAAGTGATTACTAAGATTTTGGCTAAGAGATTGGGAATCATTACCTCTCGAGTGGTTTCCCCACAACAGTTTGGCTTTATCAAAGGATGTAATATTAGTGATTGTATTTCTTTGGCCTCAGAAGGTGTTAATCTATTAGAGAAAAAGGTCTTCGGGGGAAATGTTGCTTTGAAGATTGATATCATAAAAGCTTTTGACACTCTTAGTTGACCTTTCCTTCTACAGCTTCAGCATTTTCCCCTTCTAGTTGAGCACATGTCCTTGAGTTTGATATTGTATATGTTGGTCTTCTACTCCCTTCACCTACTATTAACTTGTGTGAACCATTTTATATGAGAAAACCATATTTTCTAGGGCTTGATCTTGTTGGTAAAACATCCTTACCTCCTCCTACTCCAGCTGGTTTAATTGCATCCATTACATTACCAAAAACATAAGAATTTGAGCAAGAAGTCATATTGGAGTATAATTGGGAACCTCTGAGATTGACAAAACTTTATAAATTTAGATAATGTAATTACCTTGTAAGATTGTCAGATGATATTTTTTTGAATTTGTCTAGGGCTTCTTCTTGTAGGAAAGGGCATGACTTTTTGTTGTCCTCCACCTCCACATACATTTAGAAGTAACAGATCTTTGTTCTTAATCACTTGTTTACCTACTTTGTCCATCTTTATCCATGAACCCTGTGTAACTAAATGGAGTAATAAATAATCAATGTAGCTAGCAATATTAATTATATAGCAAGTGTGATATAAGGAACATTATATGGAATGTACACAATTATCAATCCAAGGGCAAACCAACCTTCACTTGTAGTAGGTGGCTAAAATGCAGCAAAGCCATATTTGTTTTTAGAGAAGGAAGTTGATTTTGACCTACATTTGAAAGACAATCCTTCTTCTTTCCATCAATTTTTTATTCTCCCACTAGTTTTTTTGATTTGTTGTACACAAGCAGTGCTGTTGAAAAAAGAAAATAGAAAATAATATTGTGGAAGTAAAAAGATAAACCCTCAAAATTATAAAAAACTATGAAAGAAGAAAAATTATATGATAGAAAAGAAAAAAATATGAGAGAATAGGAAAAAATTATTTTATTGAAAAAACTCACATAAGAAAAATTAAGCAAGATAGAATATTCCATAAAGAACAAAACTTACAATGAAAAATAAAATAAAATATGCAGCTCTTCACAAGTCTTGTACTTACATAGTATTTATAGAGGAAAGACCTCTTAAACTGTAACGATAAGTACTCAGAATTGTATAATAAAAACTTATTTTGGCTAAAGTTTGACTTTTGGGTAAATTATGTGGGTTCAAAAGTTGACTTTTTCATACTTGAGGAATTTTATTTTGACTTAGGTATCATTGTGTAGGGCTCACCTATATGAGTTCATAGACAGGCGGTATGCACGAATCGGATATACAGTGACAAAGTTACGGTTCTGAGAAGTCAGGGGCAAAATCACAATTTTGACAAACATTTAAAACAAATTTTTTTTACCAGTTGACCCCTTCCTTTTTCTTTCTTTTTTTCCTTTTTTCCTCTCATTTTCGACGGAAACCCCTCTCTCTCTTCCTCTCACTTTCTTTCTCTTCTTTTTCTTCTCTTTGGAGCATCAGAAAACAACCTCACCACGCCTCCACTGTCGGCCGCCCAACGCCATGAGCCCCACCACCTGTCTCCCTAGCCATCGGCGCATCTCTGCCAGCCAACCACACCCTTATTTTTAGCTAAAAATGTCTTATTTTGTAAGAGTTACGAAATTCTCTTGAGCCTGTCAGTTTTCGACGAGATTCTGGCCAAACTGAACACTTTACGATCGAGAAGAGGTAGATTGTTGATGCTTGTATTGAGAGCTCTTATTTGGTATATAATATATTAATTTTGGTTAACATTTGCAAAAATCCCCAATTTGAAGTTTAGGACAATTTCAAGATTTTTTATAATTTGGATCCAGTTAGTGTAAATTGGATAAATTTGTGTGGTATTAAGGATTATGGATATAATTAAGGGTTATGGATGTAATTTGATTGAGGGAATTGGATAATTTGAGAAAGGATTCGCAAGTGGATGGTAAATTCAGATAAATTATGCACAATATTTATTAATTGGGACTATGTAAGTGGAATAAGTTATTGTTTTAAGCCAAATAAAATTAAATGAACTACAGCTCGATTGGATGCACCTTAGGATAACCAGTAATCCCATTTGTGAGTGGATTCTGTCTAAACTGAATTTAAATTACTTTTTCTATAAAATTTAAATACTGAGTTTTATTTTGTGATGACTTTTGGAACTAAAGTTATTTGTTGGAAGTAAATATATTTCTTATATTTTAATTATAATTATTTATGGGATTATTAAGATATCAAATGGGTACTAGAATGGTGAAATTGATTTTCATTTGGAACTGATGATATGATGTGTAAGCTATGTATCACCCAGATACAGTTGTTGATTTATATATGAGATATATAAATAGATTGTATTCACACGTGAAATGTGTACAGTATGTGATCCATCCCTACTATGCCTTAGGACACCAAAGATAGTATGATGGTTCCCCCTCCCGGCCCATCTCTGCTACGCCTCAAGACGCTAAAGGTAGTATGACGGTTTCCCCCTCTCACTGTGATTTTGGGGAGATGAATTGGCATACATGGTTTTCTTGTATGGTGTAAGCTTGTGTAAAGATATTTACTTTATTTTCATAACTATTCTTATTATTACTATTATGGTTATTATAATAATTAATTAGTTTTAATAATTTATTTATATTATTTTATGAACCCGTTCACTGAGCTAGTCTCATTAGTTTTTGTTTTATATTTTTTTTCAGATTACCCATAGGATCTCAGCAAACTGTGGTTGGACTTTCACGCCCTAACATCACCTATATCTTCACCTCATCTTTCGAGTTCTTTCTTTCTTGTTATAAATGTACTGTCACTTTCCACTTGTTTTTAATTAAGTTATTGTATTTTATTTATTTTGAAACTACCATGGTGTTGTAAAGTACCAGTCGCAGTCCTTTCTTGAAACGCCTTACTTACGTTCCTCGATATCCACTAGGTGTGGCGCATAGTGAGAAAGTTCATCGAACTTTTGCTTACACTGGACTAAGGAAAGGTTTCTTTGAGTTAGTTTCAGAAATTTCACTTCTTTTCATCCCATTTCATAAGTGTGAAATACTTCTCCAAGAACAAATCCTTGAATTGAGTCCACACCATTGGATTTGCTTCACTATGGTAGGTAGTTTTGACCATATCCTACCAATGACTTGCCCCTTTTTCAGTATAAAGGATGCATAAGTGACCTTTTGAGCTTCTGTACAATCCATTGACGTAAAATCTTCTCCAGTTCTCGAATCCAATCCTTAGCCACTAATAGATTGGTCGAGCCTTCGAACACCAGGGGCTGAAATCACTTAACTGCACTACCACTCTGCTATTCCACCAGACTACTATGAACTCTAGTCCGCGATTCTTGTTAGGGCCTCCAGTAAACAACTAGCCATGTCATCCGAGCTATTCTCATGTATGGAATGATTGTTTCGTGCTGGATGCTACATCTTCTCCAAAACAAAAGAATTCCAACCAACAGCACAAAATAATATACAAGCAAAACAATTTACCTTGGCGCGCAGATGAACATAGGAGCAAGTAGCTAGTACAAATTTAATGGAAAACCTGATAGCTCTGATACCAAAACTGTAACACCCCTTTAGTCATGCCCTTAGACCTGACTAAAAAGATGATATATCGTATTCTTTTCAAAATAGATTCTTCGAACAATGCCAAAATTCGTGTCAAATATTTTCTTTACTTTTTGGGATCTTTTTTCTTACTCATAAAAAAACCATATTAATTAAAGTAATTATAAAAGTTTAACCACAACGTAAAGATGGCGCTATTTAATTAATGTTTAATTACTTTTTACTTTTTAAATTTTGCTTCATTTAACAAAGAAGGCCGACCACTTTTCCATTAATTTGGTTTGGAAAAGTTTCTAGAGAGAGAAAGGGAGAGAATGTGAGAAAATTTGAGTAAAAATTCAAGGAAAAACCAAGAGAATGTAACCTGACACCTAAGGGCCTCCAAGGCAAGTGAGAAGGTGTGATTTTAAGTGGTGATTGGTGGTTTTAGGCTTGGAAGAGAGGTAGGTGTTCTTACCCTTTTGTGATTTTTGTGAAATTTTGGTATTTTGGTTGAATAATTGGTAGAAGCATGTGAATTCTAGGTTGAATAGTGCTAATTTGTGGTTAATTTGAAATGAATTGAATTGATGGGATTCTATGACAAAAGCCCCAATTTTTGGGGTTTTTGAATTTGTGAAAATTCATGTGCTTTATATAATTTATTGTTGGAATACGTAATTGTGTTGGGGATCTTACAAAACCTCATGTTTTGCTTGTTTGGCGTGAAATGGAATGGTTTTTGAAGATTGGAAGGGCCGGGGACATGGTTGCTATTTTTGAATTTATGAAGGGCATTTATGTCTTTCCACATAGAGAGGACATGATTGGTATTTTTGGATTTGTGAAGGGCTATTATTAAGTATATATGTATGGAAATTAGGGTTTTGGTAAATCCATATGTGTGTGGGCATTGTATGTATATATATGTGTGTGATTTCGAATATATATAAGCAGAACTGATGTACTGAGCGACGTTGCTCAATACATCCTATGCGAGAGACGGAAAAAACTAATGCACCCTAAGCATCCCTCGGCCAAACTGCTGAGGGCCTCAGCAGTTTGGCCGAGGGGTGGTTAAACAAGGTACCCCAACATTTTAGCCAAGGAGTGGTTCAGTAAGGCATCCCTTTGCCAATTTACCGAAAGTTTTGGTAGTTTGGCCGATGGGTGGTTCAGCAAGGCATCCCTCAGCCAAATTGTCGAGGGCCTCGGCAGTTTGGCCGAGAGGTGGTTCAGCAAGGCATCCTTCTTCCAAACTACCAAAGGCCTTAGCAGTTTGGTCGAGTGGTGGTTGTAGGCCCCATAATTTATAAAAAGATGAGGCACGTTAGTTTTTTCCATCTCTCGTGTAGGATGTACTTAGCGACGTCGCTCAGTACATGAGTTATGTATATATAAGTGTGAATATATTTATACATGTGAATTTGTATGTGTGTGTGTACATATATATATATATATATATTTATATAGGTGTGAATGAATATATATGTGTATAAATATATATAGGTACGTGAGCATGTATATTTCTAGGTATATTTGTATATATATATATATATATATATATATGTGTGTGGTTGTATATATATATGTGTGTGTACTTGTGTATTTGTGTGTTTATAAATATATTTATATTTGATGAAAAAATATATGTATATATTTATAGTTTTGGGTATTAAAATATTATTTTTATAAAATAAATATACTTTGGGATAAAAGATTGGCGTTTTGGTAATTATATTAAATCAAGGGGTATTTTGATAATTATCAAAATAGTTAAGGGTCATTTTGGTAATTATTGGGGTATAAAGGGTATTTTGGTAATTAATGGGGTAAGGAAGGGCATTTCAATAATTTATCACTACCGAAGAGGGGTAGTTTGCGTGATCGTTGTATGCTTAGTTGTGGTTATGCGTTAAAATGCTATATGAGCATGTGCATAGCTGATTTTAAAACCCAG
The DNA here is from genome assembly GCA_007844105.2 of Rhamnella rubrinervis. Classification (NCBI taxonomy): domain Eukaryota; kingdom Viridiplantae; phylum Streptophyta; class Magnoliopsida; order Rosales; family Rhamnaceae; genus Rhamnella; species Rhamnella rubrinervis. Next base: position 11,928,763 of record CM017577.2, read on the forward strand.
TTTGAATAAGCTCCTAGATCATCTACCACAATCAAGCATGTGGGTGTCTTCAGAGGTGTGATTCAGTCGCCAACCACAAGAGGGCATGTGGATTTTGTGAGGGCGTGGGTTCACAAAACTGCCAACTACAAAATGGTCATGTGGGTTCTATGTGAATGTAGGTTAACCAAGCAAAATAATTTATGGAATAAAAAAAGAAAAAATGGAGATTTTGTACTTATTGCACTACATTACATTGCATTGGCATATACATATTAAATATCTACTGAGTGTTTATCACTCACCTATGCTTGCTTATGTATGCTTGGTAAATCCGAAAAGCGACAGTAAAACTTGGCCAGGGTGCAAACCTGGAGGACATAACAAAATACAATTTGTTCTGCAAGGCAAGAATACTCTGTTTTAGGCATACTTTTCTTTACATTGTGAGTGTAAATATTTTTGAATATTTTAAATAGTATTGTTTTATTTATATTGATTTAAAAAGAAGAATGTCCTAAAGTGTAAAGAAAAATTTTATCGATATTTTGGCATAGTCCAAAGCATTTTAATAATTTTAAAAATTATATTATGAAAATTTTACATAGTAGCATCTTTTTACTCAGGATCCCGAGCTCGAGTAAGGGAGTGTTATATAACAGATGACAAAAAAAATTACAAAAATTAAAACTTTAAAAATCTTTTAAAAAAAATGAATATCAACTACGGTCAAAGATACATTATTCTATTTCTCCATAGGATCATAAGATCAAAGAAAAAAATATATGATTTCTTTGAAGTAAGACAGCAAAAAAAAAAAAACAACATAAAACTCTGAAAGGCTTTTTAATATCATAGTCACCTAACGCGATCAAAGATTGAGCTAGTCACCATTACGATTTCAGACTATATGACAAGGATCAGGAAGTTGTAAAAAAGAAAAATGATAAGACCAATCAAGCTTAACATTTAACGTAGTTGTTACCAAATCAAATTGAAAGATCATCAACATAGTTTTTTTAAGGTCATTATTGTATCTAATCTCTTAAATAAACTAAATATAGATTTAGGTACCACTATTATACACGAAGAAAAAAAATACAATATACATGAGAGAGAGGAATTACCAAGAAATTATGCATTTATCTTGAAAAAAAACCGTTCCTTATGCCAAACATATCCTCTTTTTTTCTCTCTAGCTAACATGTTTGTGAAAGTAGACAAAAAAAAATTAGGGCGAATGGGAGACCAAAAAATGAATCTAATCTCTTAAATAAACTAAATATAGATTTGGGTATCACTATTATACAAGAAGAAAAAAAATACAATATACATGAGAGAGAGGAATTACCAAGAAATTTTGCATTTATCTTGAAAAAAAACCCTTTCCTTTTGCCAAACATATCCTCTTTTTTTCTATCTTACTCCTTTGTGAAAGTAGACAAAAAAAAATTAGGGTGGATGGGAGACCAAAAAATGATATTTTGGTATTATATATTTCTCATCCAAAAGTCTAGCATGTGGTAAAGTCTATAAAAGTCATTGAGTTTTGAATACCATCAAATTTTCATAGACTTTTAAAAAGTTTTAATTAAATACACCATAATATTTATATAATTTATAAAAGTGTATGTTAAATACTAATAGATTTTTGTAGAATCGTATAAAATATCAGTAGATTTTTTAATTCCATAGAAGTCCACTCATGACAATTAAAATCCAAATTAAATACACCCTCTTAGTACACATCAGGTTGAAATTCCACCTAACAAAGGCAAAAACTCATACTCAAACAGCCAAAAAAAATACTTTTTAATTTCTCAAATTAAATTAGATCCACCTTCTGATAAAAAAACCACCATATCAATTTTTATTTATCATAACAGAGCTAGAGAGAGGTTGAAGAGGGAGAGAGAGAGGACTAGATAGAGGCTAAAGAAAGAGGGAGAGTGAGAACATGGAGAGGAAAAGATCAGATAGAGCTGAATAATAACCCATATTTAGGAAATGCCTTAATAAATTAGCTTTTACTGACGTTTCACTTTTAGTACAATTACTGGGGTTCAAAATTGACTTTTTTTTCATTTTTAGTTTTTTATTTTTACTTTGATAGTATTGCATAGAGGTTTTCGATATGAGTTCATAGACATACAATATGTTCAAATTAGGATTTCGATGTGAGAAATAAGGTTAAGGGAACACAATGGCAAAATTATAAATTTGCCACTTAACCTTTTAAAAATTCCAAACTTTTTTTTCTCTCTTTCCCCCATCATTTTCTTTCTTCCACGACCAGTCTTTCTCTCTCTCTATATTATTGTAGCCATTAGAAAAAAGTCTCTACTGCGCCATCACCACCAATCGCCGAACTCCATCAACCACACCACACAACCATCGACATACCTCTACCGACCATTCACATGCTTGGTCACCGCCAAAACCCACTATATCAAGCCAATTTGTTCTTTCTTTGCCATTTTTCCAGATTTTGGTGAGTTTCAAGGCTAAGATTGGTGCTTTCCCCATCCTTTTAACCTCCTAAGCATGTTTCCAACCTCCATTTCATAAGAAAATCCTGTCAGATTTATGGAAACCATTTAAAGTTACCATCTTCTACTCAGATGCTAGCCACCATGGTGGTTACCCAATTAAATTGAAAGTAAATTCCCGTTCCTTATCTCGTGGGCTTCAATTTTGCATATAGTATGCTAATTTTAGTTGAAGATTGCAAAAGCTTCGATTTGTGGTTAGGGTAATTTCAGATTTGTGCAATTTGAATCCCATTAATTGTTCGTTTGGCTAATATTCAATTATTTGGGATTCCTAGTGATACTTAAGGACTAATTGAGGATATAAATTGAATGTGTGTTTGGTAATTTGGAAAAACCCCAAAATTCATAGTGAGTTTTGGACAAATTTGTGCACAATAGAGTTTTTTAGACTTGCATAGTGGATTATAACTATTTGGAAATTTATTAACTTATTTTGATATTGTTTGGGCTCGGAAGTTCGAGCAAATCTTGGAGTATATTAGTATGATTATATAAAATGTTAAGTTTGGATAGTGGAAATGATTTCACATTACTCTTAACATTACACTTTTTATGTTGTGTATGCCATGTATCACCCTAGAACAATATATTTATATATTGATAATATGTGTTTCGTCCCCTTCACGCATGACTTGGGGCTGGACAATTATCACCCTTAGCTACACCTTAGGACGTCAAGAGTAATATGATAGGTCCCCTCACCTCTATCTATCTTTTCTACACCTTGGAACTCAAAGAATAGTATGACAAATCCCCCTTTCCCTTCCTCCTGTGATTATGGGTGGATGATTTTGCATACATTATTTTTCTATTATGGGATTTTTATATCATTATTTTTGTATATACATATTTAAAATTTTATTGTGGAAGTTCAATTCATATTTTTGGGTTATATTTATAAAATATTTTTCAATTTATATATATTACATTGGTAATTGTTAATTATTTGGAAAAATAATTAAAATGTTTTTATTTTTCACTATAATATTAATCCATTCACTGAGTTTTATCTCACTTTATTTTATTTCTTTTTATTTCAAAGACTTTTCCCTATTCCAACTAATGCTGGTCGTTTCCCCATGCTCGGCATTACCCTCACCTACGATATTCAAGTTTCTTCCATTGTTGTCATATGTATTTTTTTTTTATCATGTCACTTATGTATTATGAATTTGTCATTTTTGTCTATTTAGATTTCTCTAAGAATAACCAAGTCGGCACATCATTGTAGTTTTATTTACAGTATACATTCCTTAGTATTTATTTGAAATATGATTATATTTGTTGTGGGACCTTTAATAGTATTTCTTATGGTTACTGGATATTTTAGATATGTGTTTTCCTTGCTGGTATAAATTGAGCTAGTCCATGTTTTAGAAGAGATTCTGCTAGAATTTCAATAGATTTTTCCAAGGCGGAACCCATTATGGGTATGGTTTTATCACTTAAGAGATAGGCTAGAGAGAGTTTGAAGAGGGAGAGTGGAGGGATGGATAGATAATGAAGAGAGAGACAGAAGAGACAAGGGGCTAAAGAAGCAATATGATATGGATTAAATTTTTCACATGGCAGTTAATGTGAAATATGATGTGAAGTATGATGGAGCAATATGATGTGTAGTTCTGAGTTGCACTAGAGTTTTTTCCAAAAGGCGTGCTAGTGGATGCCATGAGTGACGCTCAAATTCCAACAAATTAATTTGTACAAATTGTTTATCCATACATATGGAGAGAGAGAGAGTTGGAGAAGTGAGCAAGGCCATTTTGATTATGCCAGTGATGAAGCCATTTCTACTTGTACAATGTCCACTTTTAGAGTCTCAAAGGGAGTTTTTCAAGATATGAATACAATGGTTAGAAGGTTTTGGTGGGGGACAAAACCTGTAAAACAAAATTTGGGAGGTTTGGGTTTCTAGCATTTCAAGGATTTCAATACAACTCTTTTGGTTAAGCTGGGCAGGAAGGTGGAAACTCAAGCATGTGGGCAACCATTCTAAAGACTAAATACTTACGGGACCAAATGTTTTTTGAGCATGTGTTGAGATAGGATTCCTCTTTAGCTTGGTGTGGTATTTTTAGTGTCACGGAGGTTCTTTTAAAAGTGGTTTGTTACAGCTTGGACAATGGAGATACTATTAGCCCATGGCGAGATCTATGGATTCCTCGACTTCCCAATTGTATTCCCTGTGCCTGAAAGAGGGTGCAGAAGAGGATAGATGACTTAAGTATTCAGATTTTAAGCTTGGTACATGAAACGACTAACATATTTTCTAACACATACGAGACAGAAGAGAAGGTTTTTATCAAATTTTCCCAGCAGTCGCGTTTAAAAAAAAATCACAAAACTCCTTATCACAGCCCTATAAACGCCTCCACACAAATCAACAGCTAACCAGGCCAACGGAGTCTAATTTTTAAAGAAACTGTCAGAAAAATCACACCCTTACTAGGTTCTTTACTGTTTTAAAAAAAATTCTTCTCAACATTCCCTTATGCTAGCAATTTCCCAAAGGATCCCCTTTTTAGAAATTATTTTAAATATATGCTATATATTCATTAGCAAGGAATGACTTCAAACAAATTTAAAACACAAACATATTAAATAATCTGTCTACTTTGTTTGTCTATATTTAAGTTAACTTTCTGAGTCTGTCCAATTATGACAGCATATAATAAAAATAACAATAATTAAAATTAAGACAATATAAAATAAATAAATGGTCTGTCTAATTTTAAATTAATTGTCTACTGCATAATAAAATAAACTATCTTTCAACAATTAAATTAACTTTCTACAACATAAAATAAATATTTGTCTAATATTAAGTTAACTTGCTATAGAAATAATTTGATCAGTAAAGTGAGATACTTATTGTATAGATGATAAGGGTCTGTCTAAGTTAAGTTATAATACTAAATTGGAAACTGAGAAATATACAAAAGGGAAGAAAAGTTTTGTGAGAGATTTTTCTGAAAGGCTTCTGTATTTCTCTTATTGTTCTTCCTCTTATTTACAAAATGAATGCTCCACATATTTATAGTGGAATAGTGCAAGTTACAAGACTTTACAATTTGCTTTCTACGTGTCCTATATTTTCAATGCAAATTTATCAATGCATGTACAATATAATAAACAAGTGGGCCATGACTAGTTATGACTACTTTTACAAGACTACAAACTATGGTCACGTATATGTAAATAACAAACGCATGTTTTTGACTTAGTCTTTAATTGTCTTGAAATGTAAAGCTGCCCTTGCTTTTTATTTCTTATGTAGTTGCTTCCATGAATATTATAACTGTCACTTGTATTTTTATCTTTATCTGCTATTGTACCTTTTTTACTGTAGGAAATGCTGATCTTTCTAGGGTTCCATCTGATTTTCTATGGCTGCTTCAAGTTCACTATCTAAACTCTAATAACTTTGAGGAGACTGTTGATTATAATGTTCATTTAATAGCTGTGATCCAATATCTTCTATTATGGTATTTAAATATTTTTCTATTTCTCCTTTGTCTTCTACAAATAATGAGAGGGATGATAATAAATCTTTAATGTCTAGTATGGAGTTGGTGATGAACACATTGCAATTTATGCCTTGAGCTGCTAGATTCAAATTTGGAAGGGAGTTCCATTCAATGAGAACCTTGACTTCATGAATTCTTTTGTACAAATCAATCTGTCTTAGTTCAAGGAAACTATTGTTTAGATTTTTACAAAAGTGTAGCTCACTGTAAATTTCTATTTGGATAACATTGTAGCCTGGTAAAATTACTCTAAATTTTCTCTTGGAGGTAATGAAATGAATTTAGGAAGAAGTGGAGGATTTCTATAAATTTCATTCATATCTAGGGCTATGTTTAAGGTTTCCAAAAAGAAAGGAAATTGAATGGTATGGTTGTCTAAATAAATATGTCCAATCATTCCAAAGCTTAAGGCTTCAAAAAGGAGATCATTTAGTTATGGAGGATAAAAGGTTTTATTTACAAGGTTAGTAGAAAAAGAAATTCTAGGGAAATTATGGTTATAAGATGGAGTATTAATATAAATGTTTAGTCCAGTATTTATGTATATAGGAAAAGGGTTATTTATTACTTTATTGGCTATGGACAGAAAAGATTTATAATGGGTATTGGATATAGAATCTCATATTTTGTGTACAAGGTCTGTACCAAGTTGTGCTTCTAATTGAAGAAATTTTACTTCTTGACCTACTGCTGTATGATTAAATAATTCTTGTAATACATTGAGTCTGTCTACATTTACATTACTTTCTACATGCAATCTATCCACATTATCATTAGCTCTTTCTACATGCAATCTGTCTACATTTACATTACTTGCTACATGCATGTCTTTATTTTCTACTGCATGCTTTAACAGACTTTCTAAATGCTTTATGTTGTTTAAATTGTTTTACATCTATCTACATGCATCTTCTAACTGTTTTTCTAAATCATATCTTTTTCATTTAACTTTTTGATTGTTCTTGCTAATGTTTCACAACGATCACACAGTTGTATGGATGATGATGGTGATGATGTTGATGTTAATGTTGATGTTGATGCAGATGACATGGAATGTGGTGCTAAATATTTAATTCTATCTTCTGAACTAATAGTTTCACTAATATAATAGTTAGGTCCTAAGTACTTTATAGCTTCTTCTATTACTTCGTAAAATGCATAATAACCCTTATACACTGGATTTGGAAAATCTCTAATTTGTTCTACTACATGAGACCAATGATTGTATATATCAGTCTGTCTACTATGAATTACTAAGTGAAATGTAAAATTTTTACTTTCTACATGATTGTTAATATGGCTAAAATAGAATGCTAATGCATCTAATGTTTTGATCTTTTCTTGAATATTTCTACTATTCCATAGGTTATTTAGTAAACACTACTGACTGTCTACTAATCTAAAACTCTGTCTAAAGGATAAATTGGAACATGGGGGAAACTATTTAAGGGTAATTGAACCGAAGTTCATATAGCGATCCATTACCTGTAAAAAGAATTAAGTGTTAGTAAATAATTAAGTATCAATAATTAACATATATAAAATATCTGCTAATTTATTATCTTTACCATGTATATGTTCAAATTTTACCTTATAACCTTTACCTGTAATTGTTTCTAAAAATAATATCCATCTTTTATTTCCAAATGAATTTTTCCTTTCAAAATTTTTCTTTTGAGATTTCTTATAAAATTCTATTATATTTTTACAATATGTTCTAATAGTAAAAGTATCATTTTGTATATACAAATAAAAAGAATTTAAAGTATTTATAATTTTTAAAATTTTTAATTCTGTACTTGACTTTCTACTTTCTGACTTAGTAAATTTTCCACATGTATACATTGCTATTTCTTCATCTGTTTTTGGACTGTTCTCGTTGGGTTTTTGTAATAATATTCCGGCCCATTCTAAACTACTTGCTTCTGTTTGTATAATTTTATAATAACTATCTATTGGCAATGCTAAAGATTTAATATTTTTAACTATTTTTTAAATTTTTTGAACTAATTTTATATCTTCACAATTAAAATATTTTTGTACATGTTTACTTAATTTATTATATAATGGTCTAACTAAAATACTTAACTTAGGAATAAATAATCTACTATAATTTAATAATCTTAAAAAATTTTGCAATTCTTTTATTTCTTCTATTTTATCTGAAAAATCTAATATTTTTGTTACTATATGAGGCAGTAAAATTATTTTCCCTTTATCTATTGTTAATCCTAAAAATTCTATTTTCTTTTTAAATAATTCTACTTTCTTTTTAGAAATTACAATATTATTATACTTTAAACAATCTAATATTTTATGTAAATGAGTTATATGTGTGATTTTATTATTACCATATACTAGAATATCATCTATGTATACTATACAGAAATTTGAATATGGTTTTAATATTTTATCTATCCTAGTTTGAAATACATGTGGTGCATTTTTTAATCCAAATGGCATTAGTAACCACTCAAACTGTCCTTCAGAGCAACTAAAAGTTGTTCAAAAGACTGACTTCTCGTGTAACCTTATTTGCTAAAATCCACTTTTACAATCAAATTTTAAAAAATAACTAGTTTTTTGTATGCAATTTACTAATTCATCTTTATTTAGTATTTTATAACTATTATCTAAAATATTATCATTCTACTTTTTCCTCTTTTTTGTTCACTATAATTATTTACTATGAATGTAGGACTTCTATGTCTATATGTACTCTTCCTAATAACTTTTAATTTTAATAGTTCCTCTATATGCATTTTAAATTCATTCTTATCCTCTACTGTAACACCCCTTTACCGAAGTCTGAAGACCCAACTAAAGGAATATCACAACAATACATAATTGAACTGAGATATAAAAGAACGGTCCATTTTGGACAAAACTGAAATCCAAATAAAATTTTTCTTTACTCTTTAGGACACAATCAAACCTTTATTATTAAAAGAAAACCAAAGTGTTCTTAAAATTTAAAAACAATAAGGTTCTTTACAAAAGACCCACAATGTAAAGAAAAATATTGTCTAGTTAATCAAAGCTTATATTGTCCAAAAGGAAAATAAAATACGGACTTTATTCGTACTAATGCCTTCCTTCACTAGTCCGACATGTCTAGGCTTTAGGAGTTACCTATACACATGAAAATAAACAGGAGTGAGTAGAAATCACTCAATAAGTTCCCAACATGCACATGCGGATGCAATGCAATATGCTAACAAAATGTCATTCTTTTCCAAAAACTATTTTTTCTCTTTAACAAAAACCATATGCAAAATATCATTCTTTCACAACTCTTATTCAGTGATTTAGAAAACAAACGTCGTAGGACTTTTCATAAATCGTGACGTCTGAGTCCAAATCTTCTTAGTCACGTTGGAGCTAGTTACCCGTCAGCAACTGTTATTTCCTAAAGTAGCACACGGACATATTTTCAAGGAAACTTTTTACGCTTAATCGTTTAGAAGAAACGGTGTGAGTGGGGAAGAGACCCGCTTGCATCTGCGTCATGCAAGTGTTGGGGTTACAACCACCACATACACCAATACGCTCGCATGTGCACGCATACGAGAATTCAAACTCTCCACTCACTAGTTAGTGGGACCTCAACTAAATGATTCACATAACACATTCATATGAGCTCCATTCACTATATACAGATGCCTACATATGTATGGCCATGACTCTTCAATTCAAAATTTTTGAAACATGATTCTCGTGGGAAAATCGATTGAGCTATACAGAGGCTAAAAACTTTTATGGCATACTTCGATGCATATGAATGCTCATGATTTTTTTAACAATGGTAAGCATTATCTCTGTCTATAAAGCACATGCAAAATCCAAAGCATTCAATAACTAAATCACAGCTCATTAGTAAACAGTATCCGATCCAGTAAGACTTATTTGAAATCAAGTATCGTATCTTATCATATATAATCCAAAAAGGGTAAAAACATATATTAAAATGAATTTAGGCTTTCAATAAGGAACCAAAGTGTAAAAGAAGAAAATTAATTATTAAGAAATAACTTTCCATATAAAGCGTTCTAAGTGAAATTAACATGTTCATTATATAGTAAAATAACTTAATAAAAACTTAGCTAAACAAAATATAACTTAATTAAACTTCAAGATGTTACTTTGCTATTTATTGGCATAAAGGAATTAACTAAGCATAAGGTACTACTTCCAAAACTAGTAGTATTGTATTTACTATAATATATCAATTTAATCAAACAGATTTTAGCATGTTCGACTAATTTTGTAAAAATCATAACTAACTCATTCTAACTTAGATTTATATGATTCCAAAACTAATATATTCATGATTTAATATAGTACATTGGAACAATATGCCACAAAATTAACAAAAATTATAACCTTAGTAAAATAGTGAAATTCCATCGTGGAAAAGAATTGTTCTGTTCCATGATTTTTTAGAAAATGAGTAAAATTGTAAAAATCATAAAACTCTCATCTTAACTCCAAATTAAGAAATTCTAAAGCCAAACTAACCACGACTCATTTAATTAAAAGGAAAAAATATGACTCAAAAATAAGAAAAATTAAAACCCTTCAAATTCAGCAAAAGCCATGGGTTAGTGTGCTGCAATTTTTCCATAAATTCCCAATCAACCAACGATTTTGTAAAAATCAATTCTCACTCAATACGAATCCAAATCCAGTAATTCAAAAGCCACATAATTTAAATCAAACCCAAATTGTTACAAAAAAATTTCAAAAAATTTTGGACACACATAATTAGAGTTACAAGCAGTCAACTTTCAAAACAAATTCCATAAAATTTTCAGAAATTCACAGCTCATGAATTTTCACCTCTTTACAATACTAGATCAAGCCTTACTCCACTCAAATCACATTTCCAACATCACAAATACCACAATACAACAACCCAAGATAGTATTTCAACGGAAACATTCACAGCACACAAAGATAAGAGAAAGAACTAGCAAGATCCAAAGTCAAACATGCATAGAAACTCCAAACTCAACCAAATCAAGTATGGGTATAGGTTCCTACCTTTAATTTGCTTTCAAACCCCACAAAACCAGTTGAATCTACCCTTAAAATCCACCAAGTCTTGAGCAAAAGATGGCCAGCCTCCCCTTTACCCCTTGCCTTCTAGCTTTCCTCTTAAGAAATCTTGAAAATGCTTGATCTCCCTCTCTTTCTTCTGCTTTCTCTGCTTTTCTCTCTCTAAAAACACACTTCTCTCTCTTTCTCTAAGTTATTGGCTAGCTGCTCTAGGGTGTAGATGAGCTTGGGTTTCTTCAAAGATGCTTTAAATAGTGAGAGCTAGGGTTTTAATGAGGTAGTAAAAGTTAGATCACTTTTTGACCAAGTCAAACTTAGTCTTCAAGAAATCCTACTACACCTAACTAAACTTAACTAAAACCCCTTATTACACATACCATGTGTACATGAAAGAAAAGTCTCAGTCAATCCTCTACCAATTTAGGTGATGATGTGGCAGGGTTGACTTTAACTTTGACTAGCAAATTCAAGTACAATTAAATACAATTACAAGATAATCAAGCAAGCTAATCTTAGTCAACTTAAAACCAAAGCAAAATTATGATCAGGCAGTTATCGGTTTATACGTTGACTTTGATCAGAGTTAACTTTGATCAAAGTTGATTTTGACTAAAAGTCAACTACATACAAAAGTAAACAAATATTACATTTAAGCTATATGCTAAGTCTTGTGTTTTAATTGTTATATCTGAATTAATAATTTCTATTTTATATAACTCTTTATTATTACTTCTAATAGGATTATTTCCAATTATTTCTAATTCTTCTACTTTTAATCTTATATCTTCAGGACATTTTTCACATTCTATGTAGTTAATATTTTTACTTATATCAATTAAATATAAATTTATTTCTTCTTGTCCTAATATTTTTATTTTTCATCTATCACTACATCTTCTTCTAATAAAGAAGCAAAAAAAATCTATATCTAATGGTTTTTCTATATTTACTAATTTTTTCTCATATGGACTAATATTAGTTTCAAACTTAGGTTGTACAAATGTTGATTTTTTAAAAAAATTTACTCCATTAGGTGTTATCATTATACTACCATTATTTCCTAAAATAAAATTTAATACTAAAATATATTTATATCCACTAGTCTTAGTTGAAATAAAAGTCTGTAGTAAACTATTACTTCTTCATTTATTCTAATTGGTACATAATTTAAACATTCTATTATTTGTATTAAGTTTCCATTAAATTGTCTAATATTTACTGGTATTTTTAACTTACTCCTATATTCCTTTGCTACTAAGCTTTCATGTATTATACACTTATTTGCTCATGTATCTATCATTGCTTTAGTATTTACAATTTCTGATTTAAATAATAATTATATGTCTATATTAATTAATTCACTTACTACCCTCTTTACTTCGATTGATTTATTTTTTATTATTTCTTCTCTATTTTTGTAATGTTTGTTTTCTTTTCTGTGCAGTTGACTCTTCATCAAAGTCAACATTTAAATCGATATCTGCCACATTATATATTTTTATTTAGTTTTATGTTGACTAAGACTAACTTATTTGTATACTTTTAATTAATTAATTGTACTTTTATTTATTTGATCGGTCAAAGTCAAAGGCCAACCCTATCACATCATCACTTGGACTGGCAAGGGGAATGACTGGGATATTGTTATTATTTTATTCTTTTAATTGTATTTGAGTTTGTGACTTGTAAAGATAAGGTTTTGTCTTGGTTAGATGAGTAGGGTAAGGTCACTTGGAAGACCAAGTTTGAATTTAGTCAAAAGTAAGTCAAAAAGGTGTTTGCTTACATCATCCCTTTAGAAAACCCTAGTCTCCCCTATTTAAACTTTTTGTTGAAACCAAACCCCATTCTTCCCTATGATTGCCGATCACCCCACTAAAGAGAGAGAGGAGAGTGTTTATTGGAAGAAAGAGTGAGAAAGTAAATATTAGTAAGAGTTTTTCAAGCTTTTTCAGGAGGAAATCAACTAAATTTCAAGAAAAGAGAAGGATCTAGAGGGCCGGCCATTTCCAGCACCTTTATTGGGTTTTTATCTTGCTTTTCAAAGGGTTTAAGAGAGGTTTAAGCTAACTAAAGGTAGGATCCCAAACCTCTATGTGTATTAGTGTTTTTTTTATTTTTATTGTATTTTGGCTTGGATCCTCTCCTTCTATTTAATTTCTTCTTGAAACCTCTTTTGATTTACTTGGAAAGTGCATAAAAATGCTACCTTTGACTTGATCTAAGTGTGTTTTAAGGAGATTAGCAAAAGCCCCAAATTTGTGCATATTAGGGTTTTGATGTATTGGAAAAATTTCTACACTTTTTGGTATTTTTATAAATTTTTAGTTTGATATCTTTATACATGGTTGTATTATTGTTTATTTGTCATTGTTTTGCTGGAAAATTTCAATGAGTTTGCATCTATAAATTTCGGCTATGAGGGGTTAAGAGTACCTACCTTTGGCAATTTTTTCAAAATCTTGATTATTTCTCTTGTTATACATGTTGTATATTGGTGGTTTTTGTTGGAAATTTTGAGATTTGTGGGCTGTTTATATAACTGGCCATGTGTGATGAGTTTTATGCAAAAAATGGATGGATATTGCTGGACAATTTTGAGGTTTGATGGGCTGTTCATGACCAGCCAAGTGTGACACTAATATGATTGAATAACGTGTGATTTTTTTGTCTAGTTTAATATTTTGTAACCAAATTAATTTCCGTATTCACTTTATCATGGCCAATCTTGCTTTATTGAGCATCTAAATTATTAAAGTTTGAATCTTTATACTTAATATGGCAATAGATTTAGTAAAGATAATATTTTTATCACGGTTTATAATCCTAAAAATTATTTAAAAACGAATGTAATTTTTTGGCAATTAGATGCATATTTACAAATGGTTTCGAAATAAATTGTTCTAATTATGGAATATATATATATATATATATATATATATATATATATATAAATTATTTGAAGTATAAAAATTAGTACTTATACTCATACCTATATACATATATATACATATGTATGAGAAATGTCATGAGCTTGGGAATTTTATTATGGCCTGTGTACAGTTTAATTGTTATGATTAGATTCACTTCTTTATAAGATTGGATTGAACATTGTGGTTATTCATACCCTAGGTATGAGAACAGAATTTGCTAGTTAAAGCATGAGCATCCAGCTACATTAAAATATATCATGAAAGTTTTGGCGCATGCGGAGAAACTATTTTTCTCAATCAAATTATGTTTTAGAAGTTATGCATTGAAAAGTCATGGTCATGCATACATAGGCATTTGTAATTAATGAATGGAACTTATATGAATCGTTTAGTTAAGATCCCACTAACTAGTGAGTGGAGAGATTGGATTCCCGTATGCGCACACATACAAGCATATTAGTGTATGTGGTGGTTACAACCCCAGCACTTGCATGATGCAGATGCAAGCGGGCTAGCTTCTTCACTTACACTGTTTCCTTTAAATGATTAAGTGTACGAAGCTTTCCTTGAAAATATGCATGCGTGCTGCTTTAGGAAATTAAAGTTGTCAACGGGTAACTAGCTCCAGTGTAATTAAAACTTACGCTAATCAGAAAGTCCTACGAAGATGAATTTTTAAAAGGGTCATTGTATAAATGATTTTGGAAAAGACTGTTTTTTGCATATGTGTTATGACTGTACTAGAATGTTTCTTTTAAAAGGAGTCAAAGTATTATAGATATTGACATCCCATCTACACATTGCATTACACTAATGCATGCATGTTGGGAACCTACTGAGTGATTTTTCACTTACTCCTATTTGTTTTCATGTGTTTAGGTAACTCTGAAAGTTTAGCTTGAGTAGTTTGGCACTGACTTTGCGGACCAGCGGAGGAAAGTATTAGTACAAATTAGCTCTGCATTTTCTTTTCCTTTTGAATAATATTAAATCTGATTAGAGATACAATTTTTTTTTCTTTACGCTGTGGGCCTTTTGTAAAGAATCGTATTTTTTTTTTAGTTTGAAAGTACTACTGTTTATCCTTTTATGTTAATGGTTTAATTGTATCCTAAAGAGTAAAAAAAAGTTTTTACGGATTTCAGTTTTGTTCAAAAGGAACCGTTCTTTTAAGAATCATTTCGATTATTTTTCGAAGTGACATCCTTTTAGTTGGATCTGCCTGTAACCAACCGAAAGTGTGCCGACGAGGACATCGGGCACATGATGGGGGTGGATTGTGACAACCTAAGTGGGCTGTTGTGGAGGCACCGGCAGATACCTGGTGTCGAATCCCACATTGCCTAGATCTTTAAGGAAAGGTCTAAAAGGAAAGAGGGTTCCTTCATAACAACTGACCCCTTTTCAGAGCGTTTGGCTAAGGTGTTTGTAAGAACTCCAAAGTTAAGCGTGCTCCAGTGTAAGTAATCCCAGGATGGATGACCCCTTGGGAAGTTTAATAAAACCCCATACCGTTAACTGTGCGGTGGTTAAATTGGGGATAACATCCCTTATAAAGGGGCCAGGGAGCCCAGTGGGGGGGTGTTACAATTTTTACAAAAATATTTATTATCTATTTTATCTTTATATCCTAACTCAGATTTATTTTTACAATTTGAACAATTTTTACCAAAGAATGATGTATATATTTCTAACATATTTACTTCTATATCTCTGTCAGAACTACTATCGTTACTATTTTCAATATAGTCACTATCATTATATTCACTAATTACATATACACTATCATTATCAAATATTTCTTCTATATTTTTAATTTCTTCTAAATTATCTAATTGTCTTCTAATATACATGCTTCTAGACTATTTACTTTTTTATTTTCTGGACAATTTGGTTTAATATGACCTATTTTTCCACATAAGTAACATTTAAAGTATTTATTATTTCTTTTAACTATTTTCTTTTCTTTATTAAAAACTTTTCTAATTTTTTATTTATTGCTAGAGTATTTAATAAATTTATAATTATTCTTTCTTGATTTATTTTTAAATGCCTTTCTAAATTTATTTCTAAATTTTCTTTGTTTTTTATTACTACTACATCCAAAAGTTTGTACTTCATGTAGATTTATACACATATGCTTAAATTGATTTTTTACTTGTTGTCTATGTTTTTCCTCTTCACAATATTCCTTTATTTTTCCCCTAATAAATTATATTACTAGTAACAATGTTAAATGATAATTAAATACTTCTACAGCTTTATTTTGAAACCAATTAAATATTTCGCTATCCAATTTTTCTCATATTTTTCTTGGTAATTTAGTAACAAATTTCATTAATAATTTTTTATCAAATGGTCTTCCTATCTGACTCCAATATTTATAAAAATAATTAGCGTATTGATCAAAATGTCTAAGGTCACATATTTTAAATTGTTCTAAGTTACTAATAGCTTTTATTTGTTCAATTACATCTTTTTCGACTATTCCTATTCCTAAAATTAATTTATTAATTGTATCTACAAAACTAACTACAGTAATGTTAGCATCAAATTCATTTAATTAATCTTCATTATTTTGTTTCATTCAATCTCTTCATCCTAAATAAATTTGTTTTTCATTGTATCCAAATGTACTTTCTAAATATATTAATTTATTCATGGGGTCTGTTATTACAATTAAAGCTTCCATTAAGTGTTTAAGTAAATTTTCTTCCCATTCATGAAATATTTGTATCCAATCATTAGGTTTATGTCCTTGAAATTTAATATTAATATATCTTTAGATTTTGGTATATTTTTCTAATCTTCTAATTTAGTCTTAGCTTTGTATATCCTTTCTGCTTCTCTATATTATTCTTTACTATCTGGCATTCCTCTTTTTTCTAAGTATTTTTCTACATTTATTGGTTTTGTAAATAATTGTTAATTACCACTTTGACCTAAATCTATATTTTCTTTATTGTCTTCTTCATTTACACAAATTTCATTTTCTAAATAAAAAATTTCATTTAATTCTAACTGTTCAAAATTCAATTTTTATACTAATATTTTGTCTACATCTTTATCTGTTAACTCTATTATTACAAAGGTTTTCAAATATTTCTTCTTCTAAGTATTGATAAGGATTATTAAAAATTATATATATTAGTTTATCCCTATTTACATCTAATGTCTTTTTTCTATCTATTAATGGAATCTCTACATATACCATATTAATATTAATTTCTTCTTCTTCTTCTTCTAGTTCAGGATTTTTTTATCTTTTTATAATTACTGATTATTTCTATTAGTATAAATATAACTAGTTTATGGAATTTCTATTCTTTTATCTTTTTCTAAATTTGGCAATTTCGATTCTAATTCATTTAATTCACTAGTATTTAATCTTGTTGGAACTATCATTTCTACATATTTACTTTTAAAACATTCTACTATATTTTGTGTTTCAAATTTAAATTTTTTATGATATTTATTATACAATTTACCTAATACAAATATTTTAAACCTACAATTTTTATATTATGTATTCACTTTAAAACCTTTAGATTGTACACTTAATTTAATATGCTTACTAAATTCATTTATATCTATATCTAAATTTGGAATACATTCTACTACTGCTAATTTATTTCTAAGGTCTATTTTTGCACTAGCTATTTGAGTCTGTTCATGGTCATAAAATCTACTATCGTATAAATATAAATGTGTCTTTGAATCTAATCCTTCTCTTGCTTGATTAATTACACCTATAATTATTATATGGTTTTTTTGTGCCATAGCCGGGTCCAACATGCATTAAGGAAAATAAGCCATATTTTTACAGAATTAAAATTTTAGCCCGAATTTACTTTTATACCCTTTAAATGAATTGAATTGATAATTAAATTCTATAGCCATCTTGTTTCCCATCACCATTCTTTTCCCCATCGCCATCACCGTCACCATCTTTTTCTTCTCCTCTTCTTCCTCTTCCTCTTCTTCTTTATTGACGTCGTCATCACCATCGAATTGATACCTTCCTTTTCTCTATTATCGTCGCCGTCACCACCTTATTCTCCTCTTCTTCTTCTTCTTCTTCTTTTTTGTTAACGTCGCAGTCGAAATGTAATTTAATTGTAAGCAAAATGATATATTTTTTTGAATAACTAAATTCACCTTAAAAACATAACAAAACCATTTAAATTAAAGGTTATTCTTTTAGTTTTCCAAGCATATATCATATGTCTCAATCCGAGTTTGGAAAGGTCTTCAAATTTAATTTTTTCCAACAACGCACACAAGTACATGGGGACGGGCAGCACCTTCGGTGGCCACCATAGGGAAGTTGGTGGGCAACCAACGGATACAAATGAATCCAGAAAATTACAAAAAAGTATGAAAATTAAACCTAATTTTCTTAGCTTTTCAACGATATATCATACGCACCAATCGGAGATCGGAAAGGTGTTCAAAATAAATATTTTCCAATAGCGCGCAGAAGTGCACACCGACGGCATTTGAATGTCTGTCAACTTCACTATATGTTTTGGATATATAAATCAATCCAGAAAATTATGAAAAAAATATGTAAATTAAATCTCATCCTCTTAGCTTTCCAACGATATATTATATACATGAATCGGAGTTTCGAAAGGTGTTCAAAATCAAATTTTTTCAACAGCGTGCAGAAGTGCAAGAACGGGCACCTACCCCCTAACACTGATCCCCCAACAGTGGCCACCGATCCCCCTTCCGTGGCCACCATAGGGGGGTAGGTGGCCACCTACCCCTTAGGTGGCCACCGTTGGGGGTGGGTACCCTATGGTGGCCACGGAAGAGGGATGGGTGGCCACCATCGGGTAAGTGGTGGGGTAGGTACCTACCTACCCCCTATGATGGCCACAGAAGGGGGGTCGGTGGCCACCGTTAGGGGGTAGGTGGGCACCTATCCCTCAAGGGTGGCCATAGAAGGGGGGTCGGTGGCCACCGTTGGGGGGTAGGTGGGCACTTAAAGGGGGGTAGGTGGCCACCTACCCCTATAGTGGCCACCGACGTATGCTCGTTCTCGTACTTCTGCGCGCTATTGGAAAATTTAATTTTGACACCCTTTCCAAACTCCGATTCATGTATATAATATATCGTTGGAAAGCTAATAGGATGAGATTTAATTTACATATTTTTCCATAATTTTCTAGGTTGATTTATATATTCAAAAAATACAGTGAATTTGACAGACATGCAAATGCAGTCGATGTGCACTTCTGTGCGCTGTTGGAAAATATTTATTTTTAACACTTTCTAATCTCCGATTGGTACGTATGATATATCATTGAAAAGCTAAGAGAATGAGATTTAATTTATATATTTTTTTATAATTTTCTGGGTTGATTTATGTCTCGAAATAATGCAATGAATTTGATAGGCGTTTGTAAGTTTAAAAGGGCGCACTGTTGAAAACAATTCAGTTTTGAACACCTTTCCGAACTTCGATTCGTGCTTATGATATATCGATGGAAAGCTAAGAGGATGAGATTTAATTAAATATTTTTTATAATTTTCTAGGTTGATTTAGATCTTCAAAAATACAGTGAATTTGACAGACGTTCGAAAGTTCAAAAGGGCATGCTATTAGAAAAAATTTTATTTTGATTGAGTTTGCTAATATTCTTCATTTTCCTAATATGTCTCCAAAATTCATTTTGATTGACTTTCCCAACAAAGAAGAAGAAGAATGGGAAGAAGAGGATGAGAACAAGATAATGACGACGACGGCAATGGAGAAAATATATGTACGTGCAATGTATTGCATTTAATATAGAAAGGGGGTAATTTGGTAAAGATATAAAGTTTAAATGGTAAAAATGGCTAAAATTTTAATTTATACAAAAAAAGGCTAAAATCCATTAAGCCACCTCGTCCTCGGCTATGACACAAAAAAACCCTTATTATACCTACATAAATATCTGTAAAATTTTGCTTTTTTAAAGATTCTCTACCTATTTTACTAATTAGACTTACTTCTTTCTTGGTATTTACAACTGCTATTTTTAATTCATCTGTGTAAATATATAAACTATTTTTTATTTTATCTAACACTCCTTCTCTATACAAAATTCTCTTTTTCATTTTTTCAAAACTTTTTTCTAATAATATATTTGCATCCTCTTCATCTATTATTTCTTCTGTTCTTTCTATTATTTCTTTACCTTTACTAGAAAAATTTAAAGAGTTTCTAATTCTTTGCATTAAATTAATATCTACTTCAGTTTTTCTTCCTAATTCCATTTTTAAATATTATTTTTTGTCCTAGTATATCTTTTATAGGTTGTCTAATTATATTATTAATTTTACAAAAAAAAAAAAAAGTTTGAAAATCTAAATTTTGTACTCTATTACTATCTCTTTCCTTATCTATATTATTTATCATTGTTTCAATATTTAAGTTTTCAGTATTAGTTTTTATATTATAGTTTGAGAAGGCTATGAAGGCTTCCTTAAGCACTCAGGTCTTCAATTTATGGACTACGGCCATTGTGAGTGCACTCTCTGCTATCTGGTTTGTTCGAAATCAGGGGTATTTTGGCAATGTCTTCATACCTTTAGCGCGCTCTTTGACTTTTATTTGGGCTTCGACTAGGGAAGCAAATGCTATTCAGAAGGGTACGATGCACAACTCGGTTAGTGACCTTCTGGTCTTCAGAAGTTTAGGGGTTGCAGGCGCTCCTCGAGCTCCTTAGATTATTCCCGTGGTTTGGTCACCCCCACCAATGGGCTGGTTGAAGGTTAATACTGATGGTGCAGTTGACGGTTGCCCGGGTCCGGGCGGATGCGGTGGGTACTTCGTCACAAGTAGGGGATTCATCAAAGGTAGCTTTGTTGTCCCTTTGGATTCTGTTATGCCTTTGAGTGAGCTTTTGGGGCTATTCCGCTATAGAGTGTCTAGAGATTTGGTGGGATCATCTATGGTCGGAGTGTGACTCCACTTACGCCGCCAACTTGCTCATACGCCGAGAGGAGGTAGTCCGTGGGCCTACAAATCAAGATGGGTGAACTGCCTTCTTTATGTTTCCAGCATTCAGTTTCGGGTTTCTCACATTTTCAGGGAGGGAAATACGGTTGCGGATGCTCTATCGAAGATTGCGGTTTCATCTACTGGAGTCCAGTGGTGGTGGGGCCTCCCAGATTCTTGTATCCCTATGCATTACAGGAATGTCAATGGGTTTGCAAACTATAGGTTTAGAAAGTAGTTTGACTGTACCTTTGTTTTTCCAGTACTCTTTTTCCTAGATTGAGCTTTTCCCCATTTGGGGTTTTCTCTCCTTTCAGGTTTTAATGAGGCTGGTGACGGTCTTTGTTTATCTTTCGATTCTTACTTCAGATGTATTTTATTTTGGTGCTTGTTGATTTCAGGTTTTTATACCTGCTATAATTTTGGTAACGGATGTAAACTTTTTTATTTTAATAAAATTTATTACTTGTTCAGTGTGGGTTTGGAGGGATGCCAACTTAGTTGGGATGTCTCCATCCTGGGTAAGAGATGTGCCAATCTAGTTGGGATGTCTCTGCCTGTCTATCCGACAAGTAACCTCTTCTGATTAGTTTTTATATTATTATTATTTTCTATTTGTTCTAGTCATTTTTCTATATTATCTAATTTATTTAAAAAATTTATTAATAATTTAATTAATCTATTAGATTGAGCTTGTTGTATACAATTAATTTCTTTATTAAAATGTTTAGCACTAAATCCTACAGGTATAACTGTTAATTCTTATTTTAATTCTTCTAGTGTTTCTACTAATATATATTTACTCATTAACTATTTTACTAATATTATTTAATTGACCTTGTAAATTATTTTGTATCTATTTAATATGTTCTACCTCTTTACTAAGTGTTTCTATTAATTGTCTAATTTCTAATTCTACTAGTTTAGGAGTTTTAGTATCTATAACAATAATTAGTTCTAATATTTTTTTTTATTTGGAAATCTTTTAATTTGATTAGTAAAATATGTTAAGCTTTCTTTGATATAATCTAAATTTTTTCTTAAAGTATTAAGATTACTAATTTCAAAATGATCTACTATAGCTGACTCTTTATTTTATCTAAATTTTTTCCTAAATTTAATAATAAGTCTACTATAAAATTTTGTTATAGAAAATTTTACGCTGACCAGAATTAATTTGGATTACTTTATGATTTTGAATTTCTAAATCTAAATATTCTAATTCATTAAAGTTCATAAAACTAAAATACTTGATTTTTAGAAAATTGAAAATTAACCACGGAAAATTATATAGAATATAGACAGTTGTATGGAATAAAGATGATAATATGAAAATGAAGCCACCCTTAGCTTACTACTCATATAACAATATTTAAAATAACTTCGAAAAGGAAATGCTCTGATACCATTTTTAAACACGCAGGAGATAGTAAAGAAGGTTTTTATCAAAACTGGCCTTTCGAGGATGGAAACCAATTTTCCCAACAGTTACGTTTAAAAAAAATCACAAAACTCCTTATCACCGCCCTATAAACGCCTCTCACACAAATCAACGACACCAACCGGGCCAATGAAGTCCATTTTTTAAAGAAACTGTTAGAAAAATCACACCCTTACTAGGTTCTTTCCTATTTTTAAAAAAATTCTTCTCAACATTCCTTTGTGCTAGCAATTTCCCAAAGGATCCCCTTTTTAAAAATTATTTTAAATATATGCTATATTTTCATTAGTAAGGTATGACCCGACACGAGGTATATTAAACAGACACAAAACTCTTGAAATGGTCCAAACACAAGGTATATTAAACAGACACAAAACTCTTGAAATGGTCCAACACGAGGTATACTAAAATCAAATTTCTTGTACTAATAATATGTGTTTTTATTTGATGTTGTAGGTTACAAGTCTTCGGTAATGGTTATCCAATAATTATGGATAATGATTTTTCTGTTTTCGAGAAGACAAGATAACATTGCAATTCTTGTAGTTCCAACTATTAATACTTTTTGTTTTTTTCTTCTTTTTTTTTTCCTTTTTACTTATTTGGTTGAAAATATTTAGACCCGTTATACTTGCAAAGAGTAATGCTTTTTAATATAATTTAAGTTGTAACACAATCCATTTGGCTTCTATTAGTTATATATATAGGAGTATATGCCATGTGAATTGTAAAATCATATAAGTTGTCATGAAAAGTTTTATTCTTAGTTCTTTAGGTCTTAATTCCACACTAGAGGGTCTTTCATATATATATATATATATATATATATATGTGTGTGTGTATAAATGATGCTACCCTTCGTGGGGCTATAATAGGGGCTAGAGGTCTATTCACTCCGTCCCAATGTTGGAACTGGTTATACTAAAACCCTATTTTTCTATTGGAAGATGGTGAACTCTAAATGGCTAATACCAATTAAATTCTTCTATATTGACATTAGGTTGTGATAAGAATAGAATTGCCATGTAGATTAGAGTTGGTTTATTGTAACTAATTACTTTACTGAATTGTTAGAATTAGTTAATGGGTTTAGTTACATAACCAGTATATAAACAGTTTTGGCTTTGTAAACTTTACTCTTTTCCACTTTTGTTGAAATTGAAAAGGCTTCTAGATTTCTCTCCACCTACCTTCTCTGTATATTCAAGCTTTCACATGGTATCAGAGCCACTGTGACTAACGTCAATGGCTTCTCCTATTACCGATCAGTGAAATCTCACTAGAGTAGTTGTCGTCGACGTATTCATCTCTCTTCTTTCTCTCTAATCGCTATCAACTTTATTTTTTTTCTTAATCTTCAAGATTTGTTGTGGCATACATAATGGCTTCTTTGATCAGTGAAATCTCACAAGATTCTAGCTTCTCATTGCTATCGACAAGCAGTATCAATATCAACCTTCCGCTCAATCTCAATGAAGAAAATTATCTGGTATGGAGGTCATTAGTTGAGCCAACAATCACTGCTTTCGGCATGGACAAATATGTGTTTGGTCTAAAAAAATGTCCTCAATTAAAGCACAATGGTAGTGATGATGATTCTTTAATCAAAGATTTTCTAAATTGGAAGAAGGTAGATTTGTCAATCGTTCTTTGGCTTCTCTCCACTATGACCAAAGAATTAATATCTGAATTGGTAGGTATCAAAACCTCTTATGGTGTTTGGCTTGCTGTAGGACAACGATTTGGTACACAGTCACATGCAAAAAATTATGTAATTACAGTCTGAATTACAAAATACAAAGAAAGAAACCATTAGTGTTATAAGTTTTGGCAGAAGATGAAGAAACTTAGTGGATAGCCTCACTCTTACTGGTAGACCACTCTTTGACAATGATTTTGTTTCATATGTGCTTAATGGTTGGAGACCTGAGTATGATTCAGTAGCTTTTCTTATTCAAAATCAAAAAGTGTCTTGGACTATTCAAGAAGTTAAAATAGCTCTGCTCAGCCACGAAAGTCGTTTGCATAATAGTACCTTCTCTACACCAGTTGTTTATCTCACTTCACATTCTAATAGTTGATCATCTGTGTCTCTGGATTCTGCCAAAGTAGATTCAACTCAAGTATTAGCAGCAGTCTTGAATGCTCTTAATCTCAGTAACAATGGAATTGTTGGTCATACTTCAACTGCTGTTTCTACAAGTGCATTCAACTCTGTGATTGTTCCTAATACCTCAAATGTTGGGAAGACAACTCAAGGTTCTGGAGCTTTTAGTTGGCAACCCTCTTAGTTTAAAATTCTATACAGTTTAATCATGGAGGCTTTAGAGGCCTTGGTGGAAGATTTAGGGGAGGATGCAACTCCAAACCTACATGTCAGATTTGTGGACGCTTTGCTCATGTAGCCTTAACCTGTTACTTTCTTCAATCCTCTCAGTTTATGCAAGGCACTGACAATCCTCAATTTTCACCATCATTACAACCTCCACAACCATGTTTTTATTCCAATAACCTTCAATCTCGTCCACCTTCCTTTGCTTCTCTATAGCCAGCCTATGGGTTAAAGAACCATGTTCCACAAAATCAAGGCCTTCTTACTTAGTACTCTCCTTCTCCATGTGTTTTAAGTGATTTTCACTTTTCTACAACTTCCAGCCAAAATAGTACCTTGCCCTCATGTTACCAATCACCAAACCCACCATCCTTGACCACTACACTAATTGCTTCACTAACTACTGTTGTAGACCCTTCTTGGTATCTTGATATAGGTGCTACCAATCATGTGTGTCAAAATACAAGTAGTCTTTCAACTTTCTCTCCCTACACTGGTGCTGATCAACTAAGCGTTGGAAATGGTCAAAATGTTGCCATTACTCATACTGGTAATGTTACTCTTTTTACCTCTTCTTCTCCCTTACATCTTCAACATATTTTGGTTGTCCCTGAAATTACCAAGAATTTAGTCAACATTACCTCACTCACTAAAGACAACTACGTCTTTACTGAATTCCATTCTACTTATTGTCTGATTAAGGATTCCAAAACAAGTCAAATGCTTCTGGTGGGCGTGCTTAGAAATGGGTTGTATCAACTCCAGCCTATATTCCTTCTTAGCATACTACATTTACCAGTCAGCTTGTCTCTTCTCCTATTCATACATCTTCTTTTTCCTGTATTTTGCCTTCTATGTTTTCAGCAAATAAAATTGATATATCTTTTCTTCATAATCGATTGGGCAATCCTTGTCATAGTGTATTGACTCAAGTCATAAACTCTTGTAAAAATGTTTCCTTGTTAAATAAAATTGTTCCCTTTTGTGAGTCCTGTCAGTTTGGTAAAAGTCATCATTTTCATTGTTCTCATTCTAAAAATAAAACCTATGAACCTTTTGAAGTGGTGCACACTAATCTATGAGGGTCAGCTCCCACATTGTCAAAAGGAAGCTATCATTACTATAATCATTTTTTGGATGATTATACAAGATTTTTCTGGGTATATCCATTGAAAACAAAAGGTGAAGCACTTTCAGCCTTTATTACCTTTAAAGCATTAGTTGAAAAACAACTCAACAAACATATCAAGATAGTCCAATCAGATCGTGGTGGTGAGTTTAGGGCTTTCATTCCATTCCTTCGCCAACATGGTAATCAATTCCAGCAATCATGTCCTCATGTTCAAAATGGACGTCCAGAACGTAAGCATCGACATTTGGTTGAAATGGGACTTTGTTTACTTGCTCATGCACATATGCCAGTTACTTATTAGCTTGAAGCATTTCAAACAGCTGCTTTTCTTATTAATAGATTGCCAACTATCCTTTCCAATATTTCTCCATTTCAGAAGCTATATGGGACTCTTATCAAAATATGCGGCTTTTTGGATGTGCATGTTATCCTCATTTGAGGCCCTATAATCACAGCAAGCTTCAGTTTTGTTCTGCCAAATGTGTATTTCTTGGATACCCTCAACATTATAAATGCTTCTTATGTTTAGCAGATTCTAGTAGAGTGTTTGTGGCTGCTAGTGTATCTTTCAACAAAAATGATTTTCCTTTCTCTACTAGATTTTTAGCTAAGAACAGTGGTGATCTTTTGCTTCCTTTTTCAAATCACACAGTTCTGCCATTGCCTAAGCTCTATCCCATCTCAGAAAAGTCATGTGCAGCTCCACAAGACACAGTCAATACACACTCTGATCTATCACCAGCTGAACAGTTACCTGAACAATCACTAAGTACTATTCCTACAACTTCACATGTAACTGATATAGTCACAGCTGCACCATTTGTTTCATCTACTTCCACTCAAGTATCTAAAGTTGTTTCTTCTCAAATTTCCACTTCTCATCCTATGTTAACTCGATCCAAGACTGGTAATCTTAAACCAAGAATCTTCACCACTATGTCTTCTAAACATCCTCTTCCATTGTTAACCACTCTTGATGTTCCCACATCAGTCCAACAAGCCTTAACTGATTCCCGATGGTTATTTGCTATGCAATAAGAGGTTGATGCTCTCCAAAATAATAGTACTTAGTCTTTGGTTCCTTGGCCACCTAAGATGAATGTCATTGGAAATAAATGGGTTTATTGTGTCAAAACCAATCCTGATGGTTCAGTCTCTCGGTATAAAGCTTGTCTAGTTGCAAAGGGGTTTCATCAAACTCCTAGCTTGGATTTTTCTAAGACACTTAGTTCAGTAGTACGCTCTACAACTATCAAAATTGTTTTACTCTTGCTGTTACACATGACTGGCCCATTCAACAACTAGATATCAATAATGCATTTTTTAATGGTGATCTTACTGAAATTGTTTACATGCAGCAGCCAGATGGTTTTGTTGATTCTCAAAAACCTGCCTATGTTTGTAAACTTCACAAATCTCTATATGGTTTGCGTCAAGCACCTAGAGCTTGGTTCACTAAGCTTAGATCAGCTTTACTTGCATGGAGTTTTATTGGCTCAAAGGCATATGATTCTCTCTTCATCTATCACAAGGATATTGAGTTTGTTGTCATAATTGTTTATGTTGATGATATACTTATCACAAGCAATCATTTACAGACTATTAGCAACTTCATCTTAGATTTGAATAAAACCTTTTCTTTGAAAGATCTTGGACCTTTGAACTATTTTCTTAGCATAGAATCCACTCGAACCTCTTCTGGTACTCATTTGTCTCAAGCCAAGCATATTTTTTATTTGTTGAAATGAACTCACATGGATGGTGCTAAGGGTAGTTCCACCCCTATTGCTGCTGGAAAACCACTGTCTATTGATGATGGAGATCCTTTTCCTAATGCCTCACTCTATAGAAGCACTGTTGGAGCTTTACAATATGTCACATTGACATGTCTTAAAATTTCCTTTGCTGTTAATTATCTTAGTCAGTTTCTTCATTGTCCCAAAACAACACATTGGCAGGCTTGTAAACGTTTACTTTGATATCTCAAGCAAACTCTTCACTTTGGTCTTCTTTTTCAACCTGTCAAGCATTTCACACTGACTGGCTTTGTAGACTCTAATTAGGCTGGCAACCCTGATGATAGATGCTCCACCAATGGTTTTTACGTTTATTTTGGTTCCAACTTGGTTTCCTGGAGTTCACATAAGCAGCAAGTAGTTGCTCGTTCCGGTACAGAAGCTGAGTATTGTGCCATTGCTCATCTAAGTGCAGAGATGACTTGGCTTCAGCAACTTCTTAGAGAGCTTAAACTTGTTTCCACCTCTTGTCCAATTATTTGGACTGATAGTCTTGGGGCTGCATCATTAGCTTCTAATCCAGTGATACATGCACGTACCAAACATACAGAGATTAACACCCACTTTGTTCGAGACAAGGTTCTCCAACAGCAACTTCAAATTCACTATATACTTACTGATCATTAGTTTGCAGATCTATTTACTAAGGCTCTCAATCGAGATAGGTTTAAGTGGCTTCAAACCAAGCTTCACGTGGTTTCACCAATTTCGCTGGAGAGGGGCTCTGATAGAATAGAATTGCCATGTAGATTAGAGTTGGTTAATTGCAACTAATTACTTTTAATTGTAATTAATTACTTTACTGAATTGTTCAGAATTAGCTAATGGGTTTAGTTACAGAACTAGTACATAAACAATTTTGGCTTTGTAAACTTTACTCTTTTCCAGTGTATAAACAATTTTGGCTTTGTAAACTTTACTCTTTTCCACTTTCGTTGAAATTGAAAAAGCTTCTAGATTTCTCCTCACCTACCTTCTCTAGATACTCAAGCTTTTCACATAGGTTCATTGGTATTTATATAATCACCTGATACTTATATGCAAGCTTAAAAATACTCTAACATACAATAGCTTGGCCTGATGGTAAAGCCAAATGTGTATTCCACCACCATATGATTCAATTAGATGTGTGGTATTTTGAATAGAATAAAGCCCCTCATCATAAAAAAACCTTAAAAATGCTCTACACAAGTAATCTTTTATTAAATGAGGAAAAAAAACTCTAGTATTCCCGGACTAAAGAGTAGCTCAGAACTACTGCATATTATTCAACGCCACATGGAAAATGCATCCACGCCAGCAACTGGTCTAGCTTACGAAAACCACCTTCAATTTGACATTTTAGTGTTCTCCTTCTACATCTTCTACTATATTAAACCCAAAACAATTTTAACCAAAGTTTATTTAAAGAATAATAGCTTTCTGAGTTTTAATTTTAAAATGTTTTTTTAAAAAAAAGTAAAGCTTTTTCTGTGTTTGATTTGTAGTCTACCCATGCACAACTGAGACTCAGACGAAAACCGTAGGTAATATGCAGTAATACTGAGTTAATACTCCACTTGTACTAGAGGTTTTTCTCTCACTGATCTCTCACTGGAGAGTATATAAATACACATTTATATATAATGGTTCAAGAACGAAATACATAGAGCATTTTTACCAACTTAAGCTTGAAATTCGTGGTCACTAAAACTTTGTAGACAAAGAATTCATATACGAATATATTTATATGTCATGGTTCAAAAATATAGAGAATATTTTACCAATTATGGCCGGTAAAACTTTGTAAACAATGAGAATTCATGGACGCCTAGCAGGTAAGTATTTCCGCCTGCAATCTTCCCGACAAGGAAAAATACACTCGTAGTATCCACCAGGGTGTGAATTGGCCTTCATGCATTTACTTGTACATATTATTTTACAATTTCTCAAGAAATACGTTTTAATTTGACGACGAAATGTGTTTAAAACTGGTCATATGGTCTTAAAATGCTTCGCTAGCATGTTTCATTGATGAATGTCCTATATAAATTGTATAAACCCAAGGAAAACAAATTTTAAACAATACTTACAAAATTGCAAGTGTCAAATATTAGATATCCCTAAGCGACTTGAATGCTAAGTAGTAAAACAGAAATTTATATATCAGTATCTGAGCCAACCAATAGTAGAGTTCGAAGAACCTTTTCCTAGAGCAACTTCAAATATCCACAAAACAAACTCAAGTTTGGCATAATAATAAATAAATAAATAAATAAAATTCTCAAAACAGACTCAGTTTAATTCATCTCGGCAAAATTAATTTTCATAATATATTAGAATATATAATTTACTCCAAACACTATCCTAATAAAGAAATGGAAAAGAGCTAGGATCCAAAAATAAAAAACTATGAATCCAATCCAACTGGGGTAAGGAATCCTCACTCAATCCTCAAAATCTCCAGCATTCTCCAATAGATAGTTTGCTGCCAATTCCTCGTTGCGATCACATGCCAAAAAGGCTTCAATCACCAAGGCTCTATCAAACCCCATTGCCTCAAGCTAATATAGAGGATTAAATATAAAAGTAATCAGAACATGAATGAGGGGCAGAGAGAGAGAGAGAGAGAGAGAGAGAGAGAGAGGGAGAAAGAGAGCAGTTTATTTGTAACATACTCGTTCAATAGCCTCCTGCTCAGCTGGGGTGACGTTGATGGCATGAGGCATGTCTTGCTCAGGCTGATCAAATATGTCACTGGAAGAAAATACATGATTCAACAATTATATATGGAAAGAATTTGATGTTTGTGAAGTCAGGAACACAGCATTCAAATATAAATGATAAGCATTAAATATCTTCCTTCAACGAGATAAGCAAACACCAAATGAACACTGAAGCAGTTCTGCAGGTAATTGATAATAAACTACGCACGTGAACTTCATACTATTTCTACCAAAAAGAAAAAAGTGAACTTCATGCAACACATTCCAGTCCCATAGTTATATGCTAGCGAAAATTTGAAGTCGACAAAAACTATCATAGAAAATAGTCAAGCGTACAACAAAGCAACGATAAAATATGACAATGACCGCTAGGATCTCCTATGACTTAATAAGTATGCCTTATTTACAAAAATAAATAAATAAATAATTTTAAATAAGTAAAAAAAATAAAAACTAACCCTTCAGAACCCTCGACAGGTTCATTTATCAACTGAAGGAACTCCGCATGGTGCTCCTGAATTAGTCTTAGAAGGTGAGGGTTTTGCTTGCCGAGCTCTTGAAGCATGGGCTGTAAAAAGCAGAGCAGCTGAAACTTAGAAACTACAGAAACCATATACTTATGATTTAGATGTAATAAAACACAAGAACTGCAGACCTGTAAAATTTGAGGATTAGCTTGCACCATTGTTCGTAGCGCTTGAAACTAAAAATGCAAAAAAATTAGATTGAAACTTTAAGTGTTCATTCATTGTCAAGCACATGAATTATTGTCGACTTAAACAAACAAACAAATGTTAGAACAGGAAGCCAACCTGTGGATTGTTCCTGAGGAAATCAAGAGATCCAAGTGCACCAGCACCAGCACCAGCGCCACCAAGTGCTTCCTAAACCATTCCCACTTTAGATATCCATACCATCAAGTACATGGAAGGTCAATCCAAAATCAAGTCTTACCTGAGGAAACATATTCAAAGGAGCTGAGTT
The DNA here is from genome assembly GCA_007844105.2 of Rhamnella rubrinervis. Lineage (NCBI taxonomy): Eukaryota > Viridiplantae > Streptophyta > Magnoliopsida > Rosales > Rhamnaceae > Rhamnella > Rhamnella rubrinervis. Next base: position 11,960,193 of record CM017577.2, read on the forward strand.
AGGTGCTCCAGAGGCAGGAACAGCTGCAGTGTTTGCACCTGTTTCAGTTGCCTGACTTGCAGGGAAGTGAGCCACCGGCACTGCAACTTCTGCTGCTTCAGGAATACCCTGGAGATAAAACATCAGAAGCTAAGCCAGACAAACATAGCAGTAGGAGACTCATTTAATTTAGACATACAGAGTACAAGTAATCCACTGCTCGTTCTGGGTTATTATACGCTGCTCGGAGTGCTCGCGTAACTGTATCTCTGTCCCAATTTCCACCACCCATATCCATTATTTGCTGTATAGTCTGCTCAAGATTATTACCAGCAACTAAATGGGAAGCAGCTTGACCATAGGTATCTGTATGTGCACTGCAACAAAAATGTAACACCATAACAATCATTACCAACAACTAAACATGAAGATGAATCAACAATAAGAATTTTCTTAATGAAAAGAAATAAGTGGGAGAGAAGAATTTTCAGACATTCACATCACTACAAAATTTCATATTCTTGCCGCACAAAACTGTGACAAGTAAAGATGCAAAAACCTGGATCACAAAAATTCAGATAGAGCACTGACATATCACACATCAAGTCTTTTGTTCCTGGTTCATCATGTTCAATTCACCAGAGGAAGGTCAGGTTGACCAACAAAAGAATTCTTAGGCTATGCCAATAATTTACAGGAAGGGAATTGATAGTAATGTAAAATAAAATGTCATGAGCATGACAAGTTGAGATTGTCCACAGAATTAAGGAAGACTTTACAGACAAACTAGTGGATAAGTTAAGCCATCTAAAGCAACTGAAGAGTCTGCTTAGCAAAGTGGCTGCTTTCCAATATACAAATTAAACCAAACAAATACTGCAAAGCGGTAATGAAGCCAATTTATTACATCCCAACAACCACCATATTACAAATTGAATCCCCAAGGATTGAATATAATCAATCTGCAGATTCTTCAGCACTCATACATCAACGGAAGCTCACACTAAATGTTACTCCACTGAGCATGATCTGGAATGCCATAAAATGTAAAATCACTGATGGATGAAAATAGCTTCCAAGACGTGTTTCGTACCACGCGTAAGGCTCACAAACAAAGTTCTTTATGGATGCTACATTTTACATGAATATCTACAGCAACATCAATATTTTTTAATTTTACCAAGAATTAAAATAAACCTGAAATTAACACATTCAGGAGATTATGGTAATGTTACAGATTCAGATTGCTTAAATTTCATGGTTAGGATCAACTAGCATAGGATTCTAATTTTTTGTCCTTTTCCAGTTTAATCAGTTTTCTAGTAAAAGCTTCTCCAAATAAGAGTTCCAGCGTTAAGAGTTAGCTTCAGTATAAGCAACTACAATAGCAAGAACAAGTGAACTCTTCGACACGTCGTTTTCACCTAGTAGTGGCATACATTAACCTTCTTCAGTTCTTCTAGAAGGTTTGAGTTACACTGTTCTCTGATTGCTTTTGATAGCCCAAAACAGTAACCCCACTTTTCAAATTTCCTAGTTTAAGTTTGATTCTAAACTTTCTCCATACCCTTACCACTTCAAACGCCCATTTCAAATCCATTACTTCCCTACTGACTTAGCATCCTAGAATTCTCAATCATAGTTTTCTAAACATCCCATTTTTCCTTTTCCACCCTAGTACCAGTCTATTAACAAGGCATGGACAATTAATTCAACTTTCCAGCCCCTCCATTGAGTAATTTCCAACTTTTAAATTCTAGAATTATGGATTATTGTAGCATTCAAAACTCATAAAGTTGTTGCTAATCTCCATAGTGTCCATAAATTATTCACTAACATTTATTTTTTTTATAGAAACTTTACTAGGAAAACAATACATAGAGAAAGGAGGACGAGTAATCCTTAAACAAAATAGAGAAAGGCTAAACAAAATAAATTAGATAACGAAACAAAATAAATTAGATAACCAATCTTTCAAACTCAAACAATATAAAATAAGAGATATTGGAACATCCTTAAACTCTTTTGAAGTAGACGCCCACAAAGAAGCTCGAACCCTGGTATAATCATACAAGTCCTTACATCTCTTGTCTTCAACTATCTTCCATTTCTTTCCCACCTTGTCCAAAATAAAGCCAATTTTGCACAACTCCAAAAATTTATCCTCTTATACTCCCCCACCGCAAAACCTTTAAAATTACTTACCTAGAGATGAACATGATTGAAGAAATACTCAGATACACTCAGCTTCTTCCACCAATCCATTTATTTTATCATAGTTATATTCTTTATAAAGTTTTAAATTTCAAGCCCAGTAGCCCACTGACATTGATGTTAAACAACATAAACTACAGTTGATCCTCCACCATTGGTAATCCTTAAGGATTTTAAGAGTGAACTATGGCCATTCAAATATGTAAACAACCTTGAGGCATGAAACACCAATCAGTATTGTTAAACAAAAGAAACCACAATTTTTAACCTTTTTCGAAGTTCCAGTCAAACAAGTTCGCAAGGCTACTGAAAACTTCAAATTAAAATTGAGCCTGTTGCTTCGTATAAATAGGAAAGGAGATTTAGGTTCAAGCAGAAGGAAGCGACACCTAGGACTAGTTAAGGCAATTTCTCAAAAGTGACTTCACTGGAAATAAAAAAAAATAAAAAAAGAAGAATGAAATGATTCATAAATTCCCATCAGATAAGCATATTACGATTTAACTATTAACTAAACAATTCGAAAGAAAGAGGTAAGAAAACGAAATCAAGAGTGAGTGAAGGGGAGGATTAAGCAAGAACTAATAGAGAGATAAAAAGAGAAAGCAGAAAAGGGAAAGGAAGAACAAGGGCAGAGGTGGTCCAATTAAAGGTAGTTCAACTCTTAATTATCATGACATGGCAAGTTCCAAGGCGCTGTTGGTTTTACTGAAGAAGAAGGTGCAGGCCAGGTGCTTGTGGGCCCCCTCTGCAGAAAGTGCTTGTTGGACTCTCTACCATTATCATTTGTAACACATTGAGACAATTTAAAGTCATAGTAGAGACAGAAACATACTCAGTTGTGTCTAAAACAGATGTGGTGCTTTGGGGTGGTCTGCATGCATAACAAAATGGATATGTTAGCTAAAATTTATCTAATCTAAAGACAAAAGTAAATTGGAAAAGATAATAATAAAATTTTAAAAAAAATGCTCATCCAGTAAACTCACGGTGCGGCAACAGGAGCTTCAGGCACAACAGCAGAATTTGAAGTCAGTGCAGTTGTAGGTGGATTTGTATGAGCAGGCTGTAACATATAGATACAAGATATAGTTAATTCAAAATAGAATACAATAAGTTAAAGTGATGCCTGTGAATACGTGAGAAAAGTACCTGAGTGGATGAGGTCCCTGCTGAGCCCAGTGTTTTACTCTGAAGAAAGAGAAAATGGGAAGGAAAAATAAAATAAAATAAAAACTTTGAAAATGCAGTTGTCAACCATAAAAGTGAATATTTACAAAAACCTTAAGAAATTTTTGTTAAAATGTTCAGTATTAAGATGTTATATTGGAGCTTTAATTACAAAACTATAAATAACTAATCTCATCATGGAAAGAAACTGTTATTATTCCTAATCCTAAATACTGCTAGAGTTGGCCAAAATATTCAATAAAAATATGGTAGGTCCTAAAAGTAAAAAATTGATTTACATACATTGATGCTTGAAATGTATACTTCCAATCTTAATACACTAATTCCCACACATAAGATAATATTAGGGATATGATGAGATAAATATACAACAGCGCCAAAAAGAATCAACACAAAAAATATTATAAGATTCGCCAAGTTAGGGAGTTTTCCCCTTCTTTTGATAAGCAAAGTGTTTTTTCCTCCTTTTCATTCCAATAAGCAAAGAATTTTATTGTTAAAAGGAAAACTCTCAGAATAACAAACCCAAGGTACCATAGTTGAGGTATAAAATCTATAAATAGAAAATAGGGCACTATTTTTTCCTACTGCGACTAAGGGAATTAGAGCTTCTACTTCTTGCAACCATTGCAAACAAAAGCCAAAATTGGAAAGGATCTCAAGTTCTTCCAACAATATAATAATTGAGATAATTTGAAACAATTTGCTCAACCTTAGTCCTTTCTTTATGCTGAGGCCTTTGTATTTTATTTTTTAACATACCATATAAACTTAGAAACTGAAAGCTTACTAGAATATATTTCAATCCATATGTAATTGATTTTTACTTTTTCCCTTTTGTATTCTGCCTTGAAGGGGACATGCTCATGTGTTTTACATGGTAGTTTGCAATCCAATAAAGATTGTTCATCAAGGTTGTTATATTGAGAACCAAACTTTAGTGATTCGAACGCATGCCAGGTGCCAATAGGACATAAGATAGCCCAAGGGTGTCCCATGTTTACAGTGTCTTATGCTAAACAAAATAAAAATCTCTCTCCCCCTCTCAACCACACAGATCCATAAGTGCATAATATTTGTCAATTTCTTTATTTTTCTATCTGATAATGTCAAAAATTTTATTCGGGTTAATTATAGAAACACCCTTGGAAAACATGATTTCGTACATGTGAGTGGAGCATGTGTTAGATTAGCTTTTTACAGAAGGGTTATTTGTATTTTTGGCACAGTATGACGGTGACATTGCCACACGTAAAAGTTTAGGAGCACCTTGAATCTCAGGGAAAAGTTTAGGAGATATTTATAACCAACCGTTTTAATTTATAGTTACACATAGCCTTGTCCCTTCAAAATTCTCTTTGGTCTTTGTATAGTATTTTTTAAGGTCTATTCAAGTTTTTGTAATCAACATTTAACTAACATGCCCATGCTTTGGCTAGAATGTGCCCCATAAAAATTATTCTGTAATACAATTTATACAAATATGGAATATATAACCCACAAATCTATAAAAAGTTCTCATGCATATTAATGTGTGCAACTATTTGACATAGCAATGTCCTAATCATATATAATGTTAAGGACTAGATTTAAAGAAACTTTTTGAATAAAATAAATTTATATATAAAAAGTTTCAATAAATTCACTCCATAAAATCAAATAATTTAGACTAAAATTTTAATCTCCTGTAATGCAGTCAAGATCAACTAGTATCCCTTTGACATGGTCACATGAGTTAACTTTCATTAACGTAATTCTGGACAACCTTTATGGTACGGTAGGATTGTTTCCATACATGGTTTGTTAATCATTCTTATCCTTGATTTTAAAGACATTTTTCAGTCTTATCTTTTAATACAAATAGCTGCAGTTGAGTAAAAATTTAGTACCATACATATTATTTTACTGCAGTACTTTTACATAATAGTATATTAATTGGGTTTCTTGAACTAGGAAAACACTATCCACTGATAATGTATTCTGTTCATTGAACAATCAAATATCCACTGAACACAACTAGTAATGGTAATCTGGCTAAAATGTCACCATCTTGTTAGAATATTAAAAGCACCACAAAGTACAAATACAATACAACCTCACACTAGAAGTATAGCTCAAGGAAAAGAAGCAGGAGCAAATGATCCAGCAAATATATATGTTATATGCTCAAACAGTTAAGTGATAAACAAGGATAGAAACATATTAATATCAAATAACAACAAAACAAAAACAAAACAAAAAAAACAAAACAAAAAAACAAAAAACAAAGACTGATTAGAACACCACATATGCAGCTGCTAGAAAAAATAAAATAAATGAAATTTAAACTTCATGCAACTGAGAAAAAATCAATTTTTTGGGCTGTAAGCTGGTAACTATACAAAACATTATCCACCCGTCATTGCGAGCAATATTTCAGTTACAAAACCATCACCATTTTTCTACCAACTTTATTAATATTAAATATATTTAGTTCATTGATTAAAAGTAAAATCTAATAAATCATCTAATGTTCCAGAAAGAGATGGATGGCAGAACTACCTTATAAGTAGTAAATGGTTATCAAAGTCCAAGTACATTTAAGGGAAGTGATAAAAGGGTGCTCAGTAATATAATAACAATAATACAGGTAAAGCTGTAGCAATAATTGCCAAAATAAATGCCGTATCATAATTCTTGCTATAATTAACTCCATGTTCATTTTATCAAATTATATTTAGCTATCACATTTCCTTATAGAGTAAATAAATAACAAAAACACTTTCAACAACGTTCTCTGGAAATAAATAAATAATTTTCAGATTGGATAAGACATTTCTTAACGAAGATAAATTTTAGCTAGAAGCACCCATCAAACAATTATTTTATCGCTTAGCTCTTTAGGTACATTTTTTCCCCACAACTTAATATATGGTTAATTATAAAAGTACTCTTTCAAGTTTGCCCCACCTTTCAATTTTTCCCATAAAGCTTTAAAAGTAGTTATGTCAACGAATTATGGCAAAAATGTCAAATTCCTATTATAAAGTTTGATAAAATTGTCCACCTAATATTAAAATATATAGCTTATATAGACAATTACTAATCATATTTGAAACAAAACAATTTATTAACCATGTTTTCTTTCATTTTTTATCAATTTGATTTTAGAAAAAGTTTTAATTTAAACATACAACATCTATATAGGCAACATATTGGAATTCTATGTGGTCGATTCCATCAAAATTTAATAAAACATTTTACATAAGGGCCCATGTTACAATTTTTCCTTGGTTCAGGGATGACATTGCAACAATTAACACTTTAGGGGGGAAACTGGAACTCAAGACAATTTGAAGGGGTACAAAGTACTTTTGTAATTATATTTATACAAAGTCTCATGAGAATTAAGAAATACAGTTCACCAAAAACTTAAAAATCATGCAACCATCACGAACCACAAACCTAAACATGGTATAATTTAATTAATAAAAATAGGAAGAAAAAAAATAATGAAAAAAAAAAAAAAAACAGAACATGTTGAAATTATAATGAAAGTTATACAATTTAGCGTGTGTAAAAGTAAGAATACCTTGCTAAGCATGACGACAAGAAAACCATCTTCAGTAACCTTGTTATCAGCCAGCGTAGTTTCATCCTTCAAGACCTTCCCATTGTGAATCAATAACTGCTGTCCACATGGGTAATTGTCTTTTCCTTGTACATCTTCAATGTTCTTCTTAACAGCCATAACCTTGAATACAAACACACATTTCAATCAATCCAATTACATCAAACTTCTGCGCAACCACTTCCACTAAAGCAATCCAATATTCCATCAACCCTTTATTCAAACATGTATAAGACAGCTTTAAATTAAGACCTTCACGCTAAAGCAACAGTTCTACCTAAGAAACTTTTATGCTGAGCAATACCCACGCTCATTACTTTTATGGCGGAAACAATCACAAAAGAATCATTCAAAAAAATAAAAAATTAATTCCATGTTCCTTTATTCACGTTAGGTAAAGCAATTATTCATTAATGCAACCAAATAATAATAACAGTGGAAATTGCTAATTATGACAGAGAAGCTATGACCGAATAAAAAGGTCATTACTTTGGGCCCCAAAACCAAGGAAAAAAATGAAGAATAAATCGACTCAGCCATTGCCAGTGCTGTTGTTAGTTTTGAATGATAAGAAAAGATAAAATGCTAACCTCCCATTTTCAAATGGAAATGAACAAAACTGGATGACCTCCCACATTCTAAGCAGAAACAAAATCTCGGATGGGAAAGAAAATTGTATAAGGTTTTTATTTTTCTTTTTCTTTTTCTTTTCCTTTCCCTAGGTTTTCTAACTACCAAACAGTGGAAAGAAAATCAAATTGAAATACAAAAGAAAAACAATTTAAAAAGAAAAAAAAAATGAAAGGAAGAATGAGAGAAAAAGAGGAAGCTACAGACGGTGTCGTTTGGCTGAACCCTAATTTCGAAGTGGCTGCCTTTCAAAGTCTTCACAGTAAGCTTCATCTCGGAGAACTAGCGGAATGAGGGCAGCACGACGGTGTTCGAAACGACAGCGTTTGGGTTTGGAATTCCCTGAAGAAACAGAGAGAACCCTAGCAAAAAGCGTGAGAGAAACAGAGTGCGAAGTGCAGGCAAACAGTTCAAATGTCAATGTTTTGGATTTCCTTACATGTTAATATTATTGCTATGCACGTGCACTGCGTGTGAAACTCTAACTTTGTTTTTTTCTTTTTCTTTTTACTTTTTCTTTTTTGAAAGGGATTAAAATTCTACTGATTTTTAGATCTTGCGAACAGAATTAGAAAAAAACCACTTCATACTATTGTAAAATAACTGTAAATTTAATAGAAATAGAGAATGAGAAACGGAGAGATTAGAGAGGAAAATTTGAATTGTATTATTCTCATTTAATTGTATCCTAACATCTTAGATAGAGGTTATAGTTTATTAATATATATAATATAGAAATACTTTGGGTTTCAAATCTAGTCTAACAAAATCTCTCATATATGTTCAATAGGGAAAAACCAGTTAAAGGAAAAAGAATACACATCCATATGCAATTTTGTAATACACAAATTACTGTATTAAAATCTTTGATTATGAAAATTCTATGAGATAAAACTTGATTAAGGAAAAATAGTGTAGCCATAAACCTTTTAGGATTGACCTATTAGGTCGGTGAATTATTCACTCCCCTTGATGAAAATAACTTTCTAAGTCTATACATGTCTATATCATATACATTCTTTTAAAATAACAGTAGACAATAACTTAGTAGATAATTTGCAAGATTACTACTTGAGTGAATTTGGTAAATATCAATTTCATCACTCTTCGAGAGTTTATATCTTGATTTCAATCAACATTGTATCTTGATTTTATAGGTAATATAAGCCAAGATTTATAATTTCGTGAAAACAAAGAAGAGCGTACTTAATGTCAAACTCGATACTTTTTGTGGGTGTAACACTGTACCTATCTAGTTAACTCATTTTAGATGTATATCAATCCTAATGTAATTTGCAAAAAACATAAGTGCTTATATTACATTAAGAAAATGAACTCTAACACCCTTTCATCAACCTTTTTAAATTTAAATGATCTCAACTCACTTCTAGTGATTGAAAATTTATTTAACACATTTCCATATAATTAGACTGGTGTAATAAGACTCCAGTAGATAAATGGTTCATCTACAAGCCGAGACAATACTTAATTTGACTCAAATCTTTAATATCAAATTTCCTTCTTCAGAAAGAAACGAACTTCCTCAAGCTCTTTTAGAGTCCTAATAATATTCATATCATCTACATATATTGCAACAAATAATGATGTCAATTTGTGTCTTTTTAATGAATAAGCAATGACATTGCCTATTATTTACATAACCTTACTTTAAGAGGTATTCTTTCAAACGATTGTGGCATATATATCTGGTATGCTTTAGATCATATAAGGACTTGATACTTTACATGATGCAAGTATCATTTATATTGTTATTGAGAATTTCAAGTTCATCTGGGACTTACAATATATTTATATATTCATATCTATAAATATGAAGTCACTACATCCCTTAGGTGCATATCAAACTATTGTTTAATTGCTAAACTGATTTCTACATTCTATAATAAGAGAATAAGTCACATCAAAATAGGCATTAGGTCTCTACGAAAACCTTTTAGGCAACCACTCGCTCTATATCTAACCACCTTATCACACTATCTCATAAAAATCCATATGTACTTGCTAAAGATCACATCACTAGATATACAGACTACCAGTCCAAAATATTGTGCTTATTTTGCGAGTTTCGTTCAACCTATATTTCCTCATTCACTTAATCCAATTAGAACACTTCTTGCATTCAACAATGGATTTCAATTATGAATCTAGATTATCTCTTGAGATGGTAAGACTATTGAGAGACAAATGTATTGTCAACAACAAATACTTACATATTAATCAATCTCATGTGTTGACATAATTAAACGCAACTTAATGTCAATATTAACCATCTCCTCATTTCCCAAGATAATAAGACTTGGTCATTCCATGTTTCCGGGATTGTTACGTGGTACATCTACTTTAAATCAACTAGGATTGCTCTTTTCAGAAGTAACCTCTTCATGAGGTGCAGATAGTGACATTATCATTCACAACTTTTCTTTTCCCGTGGATTCATATCTTTAGCCTTAACTGGTCCTAAACGCTTCTAGCGTTACATGGGCTCAATGTACATAATTGGTTCTGAGGGGATCTCCACTTGCAGTGATGCATAATCTAGAGGAATATATGATTTTGTCACTCATTTTTTTATCAACAAATTCATTTAGTAGTTCACTTACTAACCCTTATAAGTATATAATTTCCAAAACTTCAAGTTCAATCTTGACTTGTACATGAAACTAAACAATTCAATAGGTCTTCCTTTCAAGAAATTTCACAACATTCATTTTTAAGCTTCAACCTTTCTCCTTCTAATGTTGGAAAATGTAACATCCACGTTTTTCCAAAATTGTTAACTTTTTATCGTAGTTAAGGTTCGACCGCCATACCATCACTTACACCGCAACGAGTTACTTGAGAGTTCTCCTGACTTTTGGTAAAGGCCTAAAGTGTTCAGTTAGGGGTTGATGAATTATTTTTCTTCCTATTATACCCTTGATTAAAGTTTGACTTTTGACCACATTTTTTATTTTTATTTCTTTTTCTTTAGTTTTTACTTTTCTTTTTTTTTCCCTTCTTTTTAACCCATTGACCGATCCCCCGTCTTCATCAAGCTTCTACCATTTTCTAGAGAGAGAAAGGGAGAGAAAAGAGAGAGAAAGTGAGGAAAAAGTGAGAAAAAATAAAGGAAAAATAGTGAGTTTTAAACCGTCCACCTAGGGGACTCCAAAGTAAGGGTGTTTTAGTATTTTCAAGTGGTGGTCAAGTGGTTTGCAAGCTTGGAAGAGAGGTAGGTGTTTGTACCCTTGTGTATTTTGATGTTTTGGTTGGTTTTATGCTTTATAGTTGTGAATTCTAGGTTGAATCTTGCTAGGTTATGGTTAATTTGTAGTGAATTGAATTGGTTTGATGTTATGGCTAAACTCCCAATTGTTAGGGTTTTAAGTTTGGTGAAAATCATGGATTTATATGTGTTTTAATTGAATTAATGCTTATAGGGTGTAATTGGATTGGGGATTTAACAAAACCCTATGAAAATTACTTGATTTGATGAGAAATTGGTTGTGTTTTGATGTGTAAAGGACCGACCATTGATGAGGACATGATTGGTGTTTTCGAGTTTGTTAAGGGCATTTTGGTCTTTTTACATAGAAGGAACGTGTTCGATATTTTTTAAATAGTTAGGGGTATTTTAGTCTTTTTACATGATTGGGGATGTAGCTAGTATTTTATAGGTTTGTAAAGGGCATTTTGGTCTTTTTACATTCCTTATTTATTATTTTTATATTTTCAAGTGTGTGTATGTTAGTGTGTGTGTATATATATATATATATATATGTATGTGTGTATATATGTGTGTGTGTATCAATCTTTCTTGGTTGAATTTCAGTGGGCAGTTACTTAGGACTCAAATTTATGGATGATTATAGGGGATCTTAATGAGATTCTGAGCCTTCAAAGAAAATTTAGGGGGGGTGGGGAAGTCTTGAAGGGAGACAATTATTTTTGAAGTAATTTATGTTGGAGACAGGGGGAGTTGATCTCGATTTTACCGGTAGAAGCTTCACGTGGAAAAAAATGTCTAATGGTTCGACTCTCATGATGGAAAGGCTTTATAGGGCGATTGCTAATTCTAATTGGTGTGACTTGTTCTTAAAAGCCTTGGTTAAGCATTTTTCTATTAAGCTTTTTAACCATGCTCCCTTGTTGGTGAAATTGGAAGGGAAGAAGTTATCGACCAAGAGGCCTTATCGTTATTTGAAAATTTAGGCAGATGATAAGACAAGCTTTCAAGTGGTCAGAGATGCTTAAGTCTCAAGTAGTAGAGGTGGGATGGAATCCTATAAACTTTCTAGGAAATTATTGGCAACCTCGAAGGCCCTGAAGGTCTGGAACACGCATCACTTTGGAATTGTCTAAACGAAAATTATAAAGATGGAAGTAAAGCTTGATTCTATCCAGATTAAAGTTTTTCAAACCCAAAAGGAAATTAAAATACAAGAGGAGCTTTGCACGCTTTGGGGTCAACTAGAATTTGTTAAACGTCAAAAAACTCGTGAGATTTGGTTAAAAAAGGGTAATCGACATTCAAAGTTTTTCTTTGCTAGTGTGATCAATCGGAGAAGGAGCAATAGAATTTGGGTGATAAAGGCATGAAATGAGTGGATATCGGAGAAAGGGTATTGAGGCTCATTTCATTAAAGAATACCAACAGTTTTTTACGTCGAGCTTGCCTCAATTTCCCCAAGATTTGAATAATTTCATTAAAGAGACTATCTCTAAAATGCAGAACCTTTCTTTTATGAAAATTTCAAACCCGGAAGAGATAAAATTGCTGCCTGGGGAATACATTCCTTGAAAAGCCTTGGACCTAACAGCTTCCCCAAATGTTTTTACAAATCTTACTGGAGTATAGTTGAGAAGCAACTTATTAGATTCATTCAAGAATGCTTTTCTTTTGATGCTATTTCAGAAAGTATGAATAGAAATTTCATCGTGCTTATTTTGAAAGTAAAGAATCTGACCATAGTTCATCATTACTGACCTATCAGCTTAGGCACTATGACCTTCAAAGTGGTTTCAAGGATTCTCATTTCAAGACTTAAGAAGGTGATTGATGAGCACTTGAAATTGTATATTTATTAAAGTTTAAATCATCATTGTATAATTAAAAGTATCATTAATTCCTCTTGTTTAAACAATTTTTTTAAGTTAAAGTTTAAAAGTAAAAATAAATTAAAATGTGTATTCTTGACACAGGTTTAATAAAATAGGTATATCTCTTAATTTATAAGGTCAATTAAGGTGATTCTTAATGCAATGAAAAGAGTACTTAGTGCACCATAACATTATAGTTATTAACAAAGCCCAGTTTAGAAGTTTAGTAGGTCATATTTGGGTCACAATGCAACTATTCGGCATCCAAAGACCAGCCCAATATATTTTTGTATTTGGGTTGTATCTCACAAACTATAAAGCCAAATATAGTATTTTTTAATGTTCTGGAAAGTTAAGGGTTGTGGCTACAATATTGATACTAGGATAAAATGCTAAATCCACCGAATTCAATGTGATATGGCCGATGCAAGTGGGGAGACAAGTATGGTATGTATTTTCAACTCAACTTAACCTTATCTCCACCTTCATACAAGTCCTTTGGCATTTACCATCTTTAATATTCTATAAATACTTACATTGGCTATTCATTTAAAGCATCTTGGGGGTAGAGATCAAGACTATACTCTTGTATCTTTTGTTTCTCTCTTGCTGTGATTCTCTTTTGTTCTAAATTAAAGTTATGTTAATCTTCTTCTTTCTTTCTTCTTTCTTTTGTATGAGTAACTAAATTTTATTTTACTGGGATAAAAGGGTGAAGCTTTTAGTAATGGAATAAGGTTAGATTAATCTCCTTCTTGAGCTTTAATGTTTATATTATAAAATTGTTGTTATATGTTTTGTATTTGTTTTCAATCAATTTAAAAAATCTCCTTGTAAAGTGAGGATCTTGATTCATCATTGATAAGATATTAGCACAATAAATACTTGAACCTATTTACATGTATTGGTATTATTTGGTAATTATAAGTAAACATAATACAAAATATATATAACTACAAATGAAATTTAAATGTTATATTTTCTGATTGAAACTTGTATTATATGTGTATTCGAATTGAATTATAAAAAGAATTAACCCTGTACTTAATTTATATGCCAAGAGTGAATCCCCTAACTCTAGCAAATTCTTTTATCATCTTAATTTGTGTAACAATATATTCTTCATCAATTCCTTATAGATCGACCTCGGACTCTCGATAAATTATTATTTGAGACAACCTGCACATGGAATTGTAATCTTTTAGTTGTAGCAAGTTTTTTACACTGTTGCCGAGGAATTAGTTTGAAGAACAAATTTGTGAGATTTTCTTTATCTAATTAAACTTCACAAATATAGTATATTTCTTCCTTTTTCTGTAGTTTTTTATTATTTTATTTGCATAATATATTGAATGGCTGGTTTTCTTATACCACATACTTATTTATTATCTCTAAATGTCATGGAAAGTTAAGTTTCGTAACTATTATTAGTTCCTTTTCATATTTTAGTTTTCATTTTCATGCTCAATTGGCATCATGATTCAAATTTTGGTCGCTTGATTAAAACTAATCCTGGTATTTTGCATATTGATTTGTTTGGACCACCTCTACATTCACACATAATTGATACAATAGCTAAAAATCAACCGTCGCAAACCATGCATGAATATTTGCAACCTCCTAGAAACTCTAGTCTATCATATTTTATCTTTCCACTTAATGTCAACAATTTCAAATTTAAATCGGGTATGATTACATTATTTCCTAATTTTCATAGTTTAGAATCCGACAGTCCATATTTGCATCTTAAAGAATTTGAAGAAATGTCTACCACATTTAATGATCAAAATTACACTGAAAAGATTGTTAAGCTTAAATTACTTCATTTTTCTTTGAAAGATAAAGTAAAAACTTGACTTAACTCTTTGAAATCAAGGTTAATTGGTATATGGCAAGAAATACAAGGTGAGTTTCTAAAGAAATTATTTCCTACACACAAAACCAATGCTTTGGAAAGATGAATCCAATTTTTTCAAAATTCAAATGAAGCATATTTTCAATGTTGGGAACGTTTTAAAGATTTGTTAAATTCTTGTCTACATCATGGTTTTGAGAAATGACATACCATAAGTTTTTTTTATGAAAGGTTAACATCTGAAACTAAATAATTTTTTAAAACAATATGCAATGGTGAATTCTTTGATAAAGAACCCGAAGAAACCTTAGAATATTTGGATCTTGGCATGGTACTAATTCATCTGAAAATTTAATTAGATCAAATCTTACAAGTGCTAATAAAGAAAAATATCATCTTAGCCAAGAACATGATCTAAATGCTAGGTTCACTAGTTTAGCCAGAAAGATTAAAGTCATAGAATTAGCGAAAGTAAAAGAAATTAAATCTATGCAAAATTAAGAAATTTGTGGTATTGTGATGATTTTAGACACTTAACAAACAAGTGTCAAAAATTCATATTTTTAAAGAAGTTATACATGAACAAGTAAATATTATGAATAATTTTAAAAACTCATTTACATCTTTTTTTTTTCAAATTCATACAATCCGGAATGGAGGAACCACCTAAATTTCTATTGAAGGAATGACAATAATGCTCACACAATGCCCTTTCAAGGTACGTTAAATATTCCTTCATATGCATCATCACGATAGATAAAACTTAAGGAAACTACCTCTACCTGGCTATGTTCAGCTCGGCTGTCAGTTCAATCTTAGTCAGGGAGGAGGTAGGCAACCAACTGCTTATATACCACGCAAGCCACTCCATGGTTCCAGCTGAAACTAGATACCTCGATATGGAAAAATTAGCACTGACATTAATTGTCTCTTCTAGAAAGTTGAAGCCGTATTTTGAAGCACATGTCATCATAGTACCCACCAATTACCCTCTTAGACAAGTACTCCACAAGCCCGAGGTCTCGGGTAGACTGATGCGGTGGGCTATGGAGCTTGGGTGTTATGACATAAGTATCAACCTCGAACCGTAATCAAGGCACAGGTTGTGGTAGATTTCATAGCTGAATTCACCTCTCCAGCAGGCTCCTTTCTGAGTGAAGAACCTAAGAGTCAGGAGCCCACCTACCCAGTCTCTCCACTTTGGAGCCTACATGTTGATGGAGCTTCAAACAACCAAGGATGTAGAGCAGGGTTGGTTCTTACCTCTCCAGCCCCAGATTTTATCAAGATCGAGTACGCTTTAAGGATGGGTTTAAAGTCTCAAACAATGAGGTTGAATACGAGGCGCTAATTGTGGGATTGAAGCTGGCCAAGTCGTTAGGAATTAAGAGGTTGAAGATTTTTAGCGGTTCTCAGCTAATTGTGAATTAGGTTACTATCGAGTACCTAGCCAGGGGGGAGAGGATGACGCCATACCTACAGATTGTCCGCACCCTCCTAAAAAGATTCAACGAATGGACCATTTCCTAGGTTCCCCGATTTGAGAATGTCGATACAGACTCCTTAGCAAAGCTAGCTGCTTATCCAAACACGGAGTTAACTAGGTCCATCCCTGTTGAATATCTAAAGGACCCAAGCATTAGCTCCCAGCAGATCGAAGTCCTCTCCCTCACCTCGAGGGAGAAAGGAACCTGGATGGAACCAATTGTCAGCTACCTGCAAGATGGCCACCTACCTGAAGATAAAGTGAAGGCCAGAAAGCTGAAATATCAAGCAGCCAACTACGTTCTGATCGATGACATCTTGTATAAGAGAGGATACTCATTGCCTTATCTCCGTTGTTTAGATGAAGAAGAATCGAAGTAAATTCTACAAGAAATACATGAAGGGGTTTGTGGGAATCACGCAGCAGGCAGGTCGCTGTTTCACATGGTCATGAGGCAGGGTTACTACTGGCCCAGCCTGACAAGAGACGCACACGAATACACAAGAAGTATGACAAATGCCAATGGTTTGCCCATCAGCTCCACCAACTACCTCAAAACCTCACCTCTGTCCAAAGCCTATGGCCTTTTGCCCAGTGGGGAGTAGACATTATTGGACCATTTCCCCCAAGCAGGTCACAGGTGAGGTATGCGGTCATCGTTGTTGACTACTTCACGAAATGGGCAGAGGCTAAACCGCTAGCTAAGATCACTGAGGTGAAGACCTCTAACTTCATTTTCAAGTCGATCATCTATAGATTTGGAGTCCCTTATGTGATAGTAACGGATAATGAGAGGCAATTTGACAATGCAAATTACAAGCGTATGTGCGCAGAGTTTAGGATTAAGTGTTATTTTTCCTCTCCACATCACTCTTAGGCCAACAGCCAGGTGGAGGCAGTGAACAAAATTATCAAGCTCAACATAAAGAAAAAGTTAGATCACCTCAAGGGTGCATGGGTGGATGAGCTACCACGTGTTCACTGTCATTTGGCTGTGAGGCAGTTATCCCGGTTGAGTCCAACTTGCCCACACATAGGGTACAATACTTCCAACTTAAAGAGAAAGCACATGCGAGAGGAACTTGATTTGATTGAGAAAAAGTGCGACCAAGCTCAGCTCCACAATACAGCTTACCAACAGCATATGGCGGGATTCTACAATTCCAAAGTAAGGATCCATGCATTCAGACCAGGTAACTTGATTCTTAGAATGGTGATGCTCAACACAAAGGACCAGGGTGCTGGCACTCTGGCTCCCACCTGGGAAGGTCCTTACAAGGTGAAGAGCGTCCTTAGGCCATGAACTTACAAACTGGTGGACTTGCTTGAAAATCCTTTACCACATTCTTGGAATGCAGAGCACCTTAAGCTTTATTATCCTTAGACAATCTTTCAACAAAGAATGCAAATTTCGACATTGTACTCTTTATTTTGGTTATTTTAGGCCAAAGCTGTAAAGCCAATACTTAACTTATGAATTAATGAAGAAGATCATTTTGATCATCCTCCATCCAAGTAGATTCTCTTACTTGCAACGGAAGCAGCCAAGTGTGGCATCCCTCTGCTTGCTGGCAAAAAACCTGCCTCCTAGCAAGACCCAAGTTTTCCTTGGGATTAGAACTGGAAGGGGCAGACTGACGAGCCTCACTTCTTCAATGGGTTGCCAAAGTGGACCCCAGCATTGACTAGGAAGGGTCCTCTTACTGTTGCATGGTGATAGGTAGGTAGGCTAAGACCACTCAGAAACCCTTACGAATCCTTGACCCAGGTAGGCGCTGCTGACGAGTACCCTAACCTGAGGGATTCCACTAAGGAAGGACTACCAATTATAGCCGGGAGAATAGTTATCGGTCAAGCAGATAGTATAGCGTTCCTACACTTCAAGTCAACAAGGAGGCCTCCATAGAGATCCCAGGTAAACGGTAACCTAAGGCTGGAGCTAACCAGGAAGCATAGGTTGTGTCTACTCACTCTCTTTTGCGCCTCTAAGGCCCAAAGGGAGTGGAGGGGGGGCATGGGGTTGGGAAGGAGAGGCTATCTACCTACAAGTAAGGCATGCATGAAGACAAACAAGAGGTGCCTAAATTAAACAAATTTAAAGTTTAAAGCATCCACCATTGTCTGAAAATTAAATAGACAAAGGCAAGAAAATAAATGTTGTTTTAGAGTTATTACATGCCAAATAAAAAGAAACATAGCAGCAAATAAAAATAAAGAGGACGAGATTAGCTCTCCTCTTCTTCGGTTGTTTTCTCTACCATAATAGTCTCTGGGGCCTTCTCAGTAATTTCATCTGCACTCTGGTTTTCCACTGGAGGTTTTCCTTTAGAAGGGCAGATGGCTGGCTCGTTCACCTGTGGAGGATCTTGGCTGCCCTCCTCATGATGCTGCAGCCTAGCATGACGTTCTCGCTCTCTTCCTTCTTAAGTGCATCGAGCTCAGCGGTCAGCTCCTAGATTGTCTTCTTCAGTCCCTCCACCTCCTTCTCCTTATTCTTCAGCGAGGTCTTAGCGCTCTAGTACTTCTTATTAATCTGCGAAAGGCCTTTCTCCCCAACCTCAGCCCTAGTCACTACTGCTAACCTCTCATTTTCCTTTACAGTGAAGGACTTTTCTAATGTTTTGCATTTTCCTTCAAGAGCTTGAAAAGATTTCTTGGAAGATGACTGCTCTTCCTTCATGTTCTTCAGCTGATGAGCAGTGACCATGGCTTGGTAGGCCGCCTGCAAGTGACACAACTTTAAAATAAATAGAGGAGGTAGAGGTTAAGCTCACAAAGAGAAATAATCAAGGCTACCAACCTGGAGAGATGAGTTAATGACACCTAAGGACATTCTCTCAATGTTGTCCTTGTCAACCTGAGCCCTGAATTGAGAGTGGAGGGCTAAGTTGGCAGCATAAATCAAGGTAGTTAGACCTTCATTGTTGGGGCGAGGTAGGGGAGTTTGTCGTTTCTCTGCTTGGTAGCATTTTGTTAGCTCACGATCAGCTTGGCATCAAGTCACCCTGCTGGTAGGTGTTTGGTCGGCTCCCACTCCTATTGAGCTTGTGGACTTGGATGATGTTGCTGATTTGCTGAAGTTGCCGGCCATCCTCCTCAATTTAGAAGTGTTCCCTCCAGAAGCGGGTTCCGAGGTAGGACGCTTCCCTGCCTTGATGTTTTTTATGGCATCCACCACCGATGGGTCCACTACAAGAAACAATAAAACAAAGTCAGACATATCAGAAAGCGAAAAGAAATTATGGGAGGGATTAAATAGGTAGGTCACCCGCGGGCCCAAATGAGCCTTCTTTTGCTGCTGATAGAGGCTCCGCAGACACCTTCTCCAATTTCCAGAGGCCAGCGTTACTCAGATGGACCTTTGTGGCCAGCTTAGTTGCCTTTTCTACTGTCTTAGCCTTCAAAGAAATCACTTTGTGGGCCGCCTTCTTACCAACAGTGGGGACAGTAGGCCACCCAACCTTAACTAAGCCTCTCGGCACCCTATAGGTGGAGCCTGCCGCAGGGAGACCTTCCCAGTTACCACTCACAAAAAACTATTTGCATGTAAATCCCCTACAGGGGATGTCATAATGGACAAGGCTGTCCATGTAGGTGTAGTACTGGCCAATAGATCCGGTACATTGCAAGCCAAATAACCTTTTTAGGGCATTCATAGAGGGCACCTTTTTGTAAGCCTCAAACCACATTATGATGTGGCCGATAAGGGACTGCCATCCTTTACCAATCACTTGTAATGGATGGATGGGGGCATTACTAAGGAACCAACAGATAACGGTCGACATCGGGAGGATGAATGCACCACAATCTCTCATTCTCGCCCCTGCAAGGGTCCTTCCCTATTCTCAGGCATCCTAAAGGTTATGCTATAGGAAATCTCAAATAAATGTCTGAGCCTTTCCATCTCCGCCTCAAAGATAGTGGGAAGGAGATCTTTCAACTCGTAATCCTCAGGGTCAGGAGAGTTTGAGGCAGGTACATTAACCATCACAACGTCATCAGTCTCCCCTCTAGCAGGTACACTGCTACCTACCTCTATTCCTTCACCCTCATCCACACACCCATATGGAACTACATAAACTTTAGGTAAGAGGAAGGAAGGATCTTTCGGCTTGTCTTCTTCATTCTAAACCAGAAAGAGAGCTTCTTCACTTGGTCTCCAAGTTTGAGGAATGTTTTCTGGAACTCTTCAAGGAGAGGAAGAAATGTGAGCTGATACCTTACTCACTTTCCCAGGCCTTAAGCTTCGCCTTCCTCCTTCCACATCCTTTAACACTATTTCATATATTGTCCATTAATCTTCATGTGTTAAACCTTGACTTAAGCGTCGGAGGGTGCGCACCGGCATCAATGTCGGTGCCCCCACTAACCCCCTTTTCTGTTTTGGAGGCTATCACTTGAAGCACGAGGATGAAGGCGACCTGGCAGATTCTCCATTAAGCTGTGCTGCGATCAAGCATACCGGCATCCACACAGTAAAGTTCTTAACAGCTTTTCACATCTTCACCATATTAAGGAGAATGAGGTTTCAGTCTAGAAAAATCCACATCCAAACAGGTGTCATTGCTTCCTTCATTCCATCCAAGTGATTTCACTTTAAGAGGTTCCGTATGTACTTCTATTGTGATAAAAAGGGACCTTGAGAGTTATAAACTACTTCAACATCGAGAAAGTAATGGAGAGTATCAAGGTTTTTAACAAAAACTTAGTAGAGAAAGTAATCTATGAACTTTTTATTGAAGAAGAAGGAGGATTCTATAACTAGCAAATCATCAACAAATACAAAAAGATAAGTAGTAATGTCATTAGTCTGATAAATAAATAATGAACTATCGGATCTAGAGTTGGTGAAGACATACGATATAACAAATTGTTTAAGCTCCAAATACCAAGCACAGGGTGCTTATTTGAATCCATATAGTACATTGTGAAGTATACAAACATGAGATAGGTTAGTTTTATCAACAAAAATAGGAGGTTGGGACATATAGACCTTTTCATTTATGAAACCATGAAGGAATACATTATTGAAATCTAATTGGCAAATGGGCTACCCACGAGTTAGAGCAATAGAACAAATAAGGCGAATGGTTGTGGGGGGGGGGGGGGGATTTATGACCGTACGGTCAAAATTAGCAAAATAACCAATTGCTTTTTTAATTTTCTGTCATAGCAAAAGTACACCTTTTTTACTTGTACATTTAGTTTCCTACCCTTCCCCCTTTCACCATTCAAATCCAACTTGTGCATTTATTTTCTTCAAACTAGACATATCTAACCGACATGTGCACTTTTTTTTATCATTTTTCTTTGTACACCTTGCCTTGCTTGAAATCGTCAATTCGACCTTGGGTGCCAAAGAAGCTTGGGTTAGTGAATATTTTGATTTTTTTGAAAAGTTTGAGATTTTGATGTAAAGTTTAAATTTTTATGAAATTTTTGTGTTTTGGCTTGTGTTTGAGTTAAAAGAATGAATTTTTATTGTGTTTTGTGTATTTTTTTTAAATTTTTGTAGTGTATATTGTAAAAAATACACGAAAACTATAAAAAAAAACTGTCAATTTGATGCCAGCGCCGGGGAAGAAGGTCGGATCCGACCCGCCTTTGTGTTAGATGGGTTTGACGGGTCAAATATGTGGATCCTACCCATGTATTCGAATTGATTTTTAATTTTTTTTATTTAATAAATCTGAATAAGTTAGGTCGGATATGTGGATCCAACTTGTGTATCCAACCAGATTTTTAATTTGTTTTATATATTTTTTATTTAATAAATATGAATATTAATAAATCTAAATATGAATTTTAAATAAAAAATAATAATCTTAAAATCTGAATATTTAAAAATAAAAAAATTCATGTTGAAAAATAATTATTAAATATTAATATATATGAATATAAATCGAATAATAATTTGTAAGTTTAAATCATTTTAATTTTAATAATTAAAATAATTATAAACTGAATAGTAATTTGTAATTATAATTATAATAATAATTTGTAAATTTTAAAGTATTTTATGATCAATAACATATTGGAAAAAAATAATAGATTAATTATTAATTGAATTGAAAAAGTAATTATTAATATATATTAATATAAATTGGGTATTATATTTGGAAAATTATCATTAATATATATATACATATGAATATAAATAATTATTTGGAAAAATAATTATTAATATATATATGAATTTTTTTTATTTAATAAATATGCCCAATAATAATATATTTAAATAAATAAATAAATCATCTTAAAATCTGAATATTAATAATTAAAAAAGTTCATGTGAAAAAATAATTATTAATTATTCATATATATGAATACAAATTGAATAATAATTTGTAAGTTTAAATCATTTTATTATTAATTATTAAAATAATTATAAACTGAATAGTAATTTTATGTATAATTAATAATTATATTTATAATAATAATTTGTAAGTTTTAAAGTATTTTGTAATTAATAATTAATTGTAAAACAATAATAGATTAATTATTAATTGAATTGAAAAAGTAATTATTAATAGATATGTATATATTAATATAAATTGAAAGTTATCCGGTAAGTAATCTCTTCTGATTAATATAAATTGAAAGTTATATTTGGAAAACTATTATTGACCAATCACTATATATATATATATATATATATTTTCATTATTTGAAAGATTATATTTGAAAAATTATTATTAATATATATATATATATATGAATATAAATAATTTGTTTTATATGTTTTATTTAATAAATATGAATAAATGTACCTAATATATTTTTATACGGATACTCTATCAAAGATTGCTGTTTCTTCTTATTGAGTGCAGTGGTGGTGAGGTCTTCTAGATTCTTGTACTTCTATGCATTATAGGAATGTTAATGGGTTTGAAAACTATAGGTTTAGAAAGTAGCTTGTTTGTTCCTTTGTTATCCCAACACTTTTTTTCCTCGATTGAGATTTTCCACATTCGGGGTTTTTTCTCTTCTCAGGTTTTAATGAGGCTGGCGACGGTCGTTGTTCATTTTTTGATTCTTACTTCTATTGTAATCTATGTTTGTGTCGATTTATTTCAGATTTTCATACAAGTTGTAGTTGTTGTAACTGATGTATATTTTTTTAATTTAATAAAATTTATTGCTTGTTCGGTGTGGGTTTAGAGGGGTACCAACCTAGTTGGGATGCCTCCGCCCGGGGTAAAAGAGATACCAACCTAGTTGGGATGTCTTTACCTTTCTATCCGACAAGTAACCTCTTCGGATTATTATTATTGAATTTGTTATTATAATCTTGTTATTATTGTTACTAATATTATAATTTTTTACTTTATTTTGTAGTAAATATGGATTTGTATGTGCATATGTTCTTCGATCGTGAAATGTATTTGGCAAATGTGACAATCAAGTCATTTTTTAATGTGGTGGTGAATATAATCAAGGAGAAGCTTAATACAGTGCAGCTGACTATGCTTGAGAAAACATATTTTAGGTATTTTTTCAATGCAAATGAATTACAGTTTAGTGGCCAAGTTATTAATAATATTTTTTGGAGGCAATATATTTGCGACGACATAGATATTGTGGTGTTCAACTTTGGAGGATCGGACACCAGATTTAGCATATAGGAGTTTTGTTTGATTAGTGGGTTATTTTGCAGTCCCATACCCAACACACATCTTACAACTTTTCAGCATTTTCATGATACATATTTCGGCAACAGGAAGTTTCATGTTCACAACCATGATATTGTAGATGTGTTTACTATAGTGACGTATGAGAAAGACGAAGACAGGGTCAAGCTTGTCTTGCTATACTTTTTGGAGACAATTATATTAAGCAAGGAAAAATCAACATCGATGCCTGTTGAGCGTGTAGATATGGTAGATGACATAGAGTATTTCACGACGTATTCTTGAGGAATAGTTTCATACCACACTACTGTAAAGCTGATGTGTGGTTGCCCCGTCAAGAGAAGTAACGCATCCCACACGTACAGTATAACTGGCTTCCCTTTACCATTTATGGTAAGCTATTATTTAAGTTATTTTTCTTTACTTTAATGTTATTTATTATTAATTAAAATTCATATTAATATATATATGTGCATTAATATATATTAATTAAAATATATTTATATATATATACATATATGTATTAATTAAAATTACTAGTTAATTTCATATAGATATATGTTGTATAATTAACAATTGATTTTTTATTGACATTTTGTTAGGTGGGGATATGAGACGATTCCATTGTTAGTTAAGGAATTTAGGATCAAGTCCTCCATAGCTATTTGTCTCTAGTTACTGAATTGGGCTATTAGTGAAACGTTGAATGAGAGTAAGCTGGAGGATATTTTTGGCGGCTGGGGTGTAAGTATATTTATATACATAACATTTTTTTTATTTTAAAAAATATTATTGGTTAATATTATTGTAATTAACATATAAATTTTATTTAAATGACAGTTTAAGGTGGTTGGTGTTATAGTGCCAACAACACATGAGGTGTCGTTATGTCACTATTTACTATGCTTGTAATACCTATATTATTTTCAACTTTATCGATACTATTTGTTTTTGTTTCAGCATAGTTGTTATTGTCTGTTTTCATTTCTGGAGCCGTCGGAATATTTGTTTGCATTTCCGACACAGTTGACTACTGGTCAAAGTCAACTTAGTCAAAAGTCAAAGTCAATTGGTCAAGGTCAAAGTTAACCGTGCCACGTCATCACCACATCATTACTTGAATTGTGAAAATTTTATGTGGATTCTCTATATAGTTGGCAAGTGTTTAAAGTGCCTAGACAGAATTTTAAATGTGATTAGAAGAGCAAACCAAAAGCAGTACATTTTTTACTACCTTTTAAACTTTTTTAACTTGGATTATTTTATTATTATTTTTAAGTGTTTAGAACCTTTTTTACTACCTAAAGGGCTAGCCACCTTCATTAAAACCTCAAGAGAATTATTTTAGGGAGAGAAAGTGAGAAAAAATTCAAAAATTCAAAGAAAAATAAAGGAAAAAGGGGGAAGGGTTTTGAAGCTTGTGTTGTGGTGTTCTTCAAGTGGTTTTTATAAAAAGAAAGCTTGGAAGAAAGGTAGGTTTCCATACCTTTTTCTATTTTTGGTTAAATTTTTGTATTTTCGGTTAAAATCAAAGTATATCCATGTGAATCGAGGTGAATACTTGCTAAATTTGTGATTTATTCATTAGATTTGAGTTTAATTTTGTGTATGATAGAAATCCCCAAATTCTAGGGTTATGGTTTGAATTTCATTGATTTTTATTTTTAATTTTTCATGAAAATTAGTGTAATTGGTTAATTGGTGTTTGGATCTTGCAAAGCCCTATGATTATTGCTTGATTTGGATGCAAATTTGTGAAGAATTTTGGATTGGAAAATTTGAATATGGAAGAGCATTTTTGATATTTTAAAATTTATTGAGAGTATTTTGATATATTCACATTTACATGTAAGTGTATGGTAAATTTTATGGTTTAAGAGCAATGTGTGTATGATTTTATAGGTTATTTTAGGTTCATAATTTGTATAAAAATATATGTATGTATGTATATGTGCATATAAGTGTGTGTATATATATATATATATATATATTTATGAATATTTATATATATGTATTTAATTAAATGTGTGTGAGAATATATGCATATACTTTGTGTGAATTTATATATTATATTATATTATGAGCGTATAAAAGCAATTTCACCCCCTTAAAAATATATTTTTGGGAAATAATTTTTAGTATAGGATATATATATATATATATATATATATTTACATATACAAATGTTATAAGAAATTATTGTTATTTTGAATAGTATGTATATGAATATATATTTGTTTAAAAATAATATTCTTCTATTTAATTATATTAATTTTTTTGTGCCTTAAGGGCAAAATTGAAATTATGCATTGTTCGAAGGGCAAAATGGAAATTTTATTTTATTACAAGGACAAAATGAGAATTATATTACTACTAAGGGTAAAGTTGGAATTTTGAAAAACCTTCAAGGGTAAAATTGGTATTTTGTATATTTAATAAGGGTGAATTTGTAATTTCATATTATTTGAATAATTTTGGGGTACAGTCCCATATTTTCCTATGTTTGTGTGTAACCGAATCGGTTTATGAATGTGATTTAGTTATGTATGGTTAATGACTGCACTGGATGCAGTGTATACATGTGGTATTGTAGTTGTGCATAAGATTGCCGAGTGAAACATGTGTATATATTTGTATAAAGATATGTCATGAAAATTGTTGTTTTTATGCAAAGAAATTGATTTTCCGAGCAAAATGTGTTTTCAAAAAGTGTGTAATCAGTCATGGCCATGAATAAGTAGGCCCTGATGTGAATGTGATGGAGTTTAGGTCGTGGACCGACTGACCACTAAAGTGTATGTGGGTTTTGTAAGGGCGTAGTTCAACTGACTGACTAACTACCAAAGTGCATGTGGGTTTTATGAGAATGCAATTCAGTTGACCTACAGACCACTAAAGTGTATGTGGGCCCAGCGAGAATGCAGTTTAGCAGAGTATGATGGATTAATAAGTGAACTGTTTAGTAGATGGCCCATCAACTAGTAGGCAAGAGTTTGGATTCTCACATGTGCGCACATGTAAGTGTATTGGTGTATGTGGTGGTTGTGTACCCTGACACTTGCATGACGTAAATGAAATGGGTTTACCCTACTTAGACCGTTTTCACTAAATAGTTCAAGTGATTTGGTTTCCTTGAAAGTATATCGTGTACTGCTTTGGGAAATAACAATTGCCGAAAGGTAATTAGCACCTCTTAACTAAGGATAGATCTGTTATGCTTTGTGAAAAGTCCTACAAATGTGTTATTTTAAAAATGATTACACAAGTGATTTAAAAGAACTATGTCTGAATATGATTTTTGAACGAAAGAGAAAAATTAGTATTTCAAGAAAGAATGGAGATGGAATTTGGCACGCATATGACATGTGCATTTTGGGAGCCTAATGACTGATTTTCACTCACCATTGTGTGTGTTTGTGTGCTTAGGTAAATCCTGTGATTCTAAATTGTAGAGCTTGGGGTAGTAAAAGCATGGATGACATAGTAGTTGTACAAATTTACTTCCGTACTTTGTTTTTTATTTCTTTTGACAATGAAACTCTGATTTTTAAATACTATTTTATTTATGCTGTGCGTTTTGTAAACTTTTATGTTTATTTTAAATATTATGGTTTTTTAATAGATGTGAAAAACGATCTCAAAGAGTAAAAAAAAATATTTGTATGTATTTTGGGTATTAGCAGAAGAAGCATATTTTGAAGTTTATACGGAGTAAAATCTCCTTTTTTGGGTCTCCGGGCTCTAGTAAAGAGGTGTTACAATGCTGGAAGATGGAGGCCAATTGATATAGAGCCCATTGAAGCAAATAAACCAGATATCCTTACACCAATATCATATAAGATAGGTCTACCTACTCGAAGTGCAAATAAGAGGGATGCAATGAAGAGAGGGAGACGTCATTTATCATACACTACACACACTCCTGCTACTTCAACACATTAATCATCACCTACTACACATACTTCTGCTGCTTTAGCACGTCATTCATCACCTATAGCTACTAAGGTATGTATTAGAGCTATACCAATAAAGTAAATTAATAATATATATATATATCTATATATATACACATTATTTCTTTATATGCTTTTTTATAAAATATGTATTATATTATTATTTTGTTATAATTTATGTTCCATGTTAATTATTACTGTAGGGCACATTGAAAAAAGCTAGATTATGTTCGATGGAGGATAAATTATCTTCCATGGATAGTAGAATATCTTCCATAGACGATAAACTATCTTCCATAGAAAGTGAACTTGATTGCTTAATCAAGTTATTCTCGTCAACTTACAATACTATTAGGGTGCATGTATTATTATTAACTTATGTGTTTTATTCCATAGTTATTTTTTTTGGTAAATAATATATATATATATATATATATATTTTATGATAGTAGGAGGAGGATGATGATCATTGTTTCAATGAAGTAGAAGGTGAGGGAGTTGGTGTAGCTGGTGTGCATAAGATAGATGATTAGAGGATTGATTATGCATCTAACCCTCCAATACCTCCTGTGTCCATATCATCCTCTCCTATTATGGAGTTTGAGCATAGAGTGAAGGTATTCACTAAGATGTTCAACAAAAAATTAGAGGGCAGCTAAAGGAAAAGGAGAGCAAGACGAAAGATAAAGAGTCCATATGACTATCATTCCCTGTGCTGCAAGTTGATATGCACTTTGGCTATGTCCGGTAGTGTTACATTTGATCCATATCGTCCAGTGTCTGATGAAGTCACTCAACAATATACGCATTTCATAGATACTAGTACCGATGACCAAACGATGGAGTTATTTTAGATCACTGTTGGGAAAGAGTAGTTTAGGAACATGGAGTGCAGTCCAAATTGGCTAATGAGGGATGTAAGTTATATTTTCTTTATTATTATTATTATTATTGTTTTTTTTTTTTGGATTTACGAATTGGGATTACTGTAGCACTGCTCTGGCAATCGAAGGCGACTTCATGTGCGAGCTTCACTGGCATGGCAATCTTGCAGCATCAACTTGCTATTTTTCCTTAGGGATTGCAGATCCATGATACCTAGCTTCTGATCTATCCTTTCATACCACTCTCTTGCTCGATGGGGTTGGATCGTATGAGATGTATACGTATGATTTTTTAACATTACTGTAGCTTGTTGGGTGCGACTTCATGAACGCTGAAGTAATTTTGAGCTCGATTGGAGGTTGTCTTGTTGGGGTCGTGCGCTGATAAACTACATCGTGCTGCATTGTCAGCTAGTTTTTAACACTCGAGACACTGTAGGTTCATAGTTTTGCTACGAGGTTAGGGTCGCTGCCTGCGTTTGTGGTTTTAGGGTCCGTTGAAGATTGGTTCAGCTTTTTCACAGCCGTGGTTTGCTTGAGTAACGTCACCATTGCCAGAACATAGCTGCTAGTTGAAGCTCATCATCTTTCGAGCTGGTATCATCCCGAGCTAATCAAACCGTTGTCCTCAGAAGCTGGAATCATGTGCATCTGAAGTTTAGCATCCTACAACTTCCCCAAGCATCATGTGCATTTGTGCCATCATGACTTTGTCATGGTTTTGGCATCGCGGTTCGTGATTGATTTTGCTGCTCATAGATGTGGTTGCGGATTGAAGATTTGCTAATAAGCTAGTCGCTCGATCAGTTTGCATATCATTAAGGTAGTTTTCGACGTAGGCTCTTTACAAGCTGGTTATAAGTACGTTGCCGAGCTAACATATGGTTCGTCATCTACTTAACTTGCTTGTGTTGCCATTGTGATCGTGGTTTGGTATCTGTTGCCGTCGTCTACAATTTGTTTGTTGCGAGTTTACAGTAGCTTCCACTCATGAAATCACAAAGGTGGCAGTCTTCGGCTTCAATAGTGGACTACCTTATTCATGTAGGTTCATTGTGGGATGCTATTGCACATGCTTTGCCGTCAAGTGATCGTTGTTCTGTCATCATCTTGTGCTTCCTTCTGCTGACTTTCGTGAGCTAGTGCATGTGCGGGAAGTTATTGAGTTATAGGATTGAGACTTATAGTTTGCTATTGTTGTGGTTCAGTTTTTGGCAGGAGGCATCGTCGTCATCAACAAGGGACTGTTAGTACGCTTTCGTGTGAGTGACCGATCCTGAAGTGAGGGTGATTGGTGCATGCGTACGACTTGAATTGGCTGCATGTTTGTTGGTTCATCAACATTTGTGGCCCGGGTTCTCATTTTTGGTAAGTATGTTTGATCCAACTTGGGAAACTGAAGGTATTTTGCATGTGGACTCATTGGGTTTCTCAAAGCTAGGGATCATGGCTACTGAAAAAATCATTACTTCTGGTAAATTAGTTTCAAGTGGACCTTCACACTCTAGTTTATTGGCAAGAGCTTCAAGTGAGTTGGGTTCTCTTGGTCATGAGAAGACTATGATATGTGGTTTTGAGGCCTCTTTGGTCCCTAAAGATACGCTTAATTCAGGGAATATTCATAAGATTCCCCGTAAATCAAATGCGGCTGCAACATCTTCTTCTGTTCTTCCAACTGCTTCAGTAATCAGGAAGAAAGGGCCTTCCTTTGTAGCTGTTTTAAATGGTAATTGTATTCCTGCACCTGTGACTAATGATAATCAGAATGTGCCTACTAGGAAAGAAAATTTTATTTCAGTAAGAGTTAATGATGCTGTTTATAAAGAACGTATTGCTTTTTGTCAATTCTCTCTAATAGCTAGAGTTGTTCTCTTAAAACTCCAAAGCACTTGGAAATTGGATAAATGAAGATTAATCTCTTTGGGCAGAGGATATTTTCGTTTTCTGTTACACTCTAAGGAGGATAGAAAAAAGATGTGGTCTCAGGGTTCATTAAATTTGAAACCCAGTATTGTTCGCCTACAAGCTTGAGTAAAGAATTTTAATCCAATTGCACAAAAATCTACAAATACGCAGGTTTGGGTAAAATTTCACAACCTAAATTGGGAATACTAGTACCATCAAATTCTATTCGATCTTGTGAGAGGTATTGGAGTTCCTTTGAGAATTGATAATGCAACATTATTTAGCAACTTTGGTTATTTTACTCGGGTTCTTGTGGACGTAGACTTAGCAAGTTTCATCCAGATAAAATATTATTGGAAACCGAAGACACATGTACTGAGGTACAATAAGAGTTCGAAAATTATCCAGAATTTTGCTCTTCCTATGGACTGGTATCATATGGTGTACAGATGGATTACTCTTATGGTAAAGCCTTCAGATAAGGATAAGGATGAATTTAAACTAAGTACTCAGATTTATAGCCCAAGCCTCCTTGTTCCTCACATCAGTTAGATTCAAGTCAGAGACAATCTTCGGGTCTGCAGGTTGAAAATCCTTTGGAGGCTCAATAGAAAAAAGCAATTACTACTGTGATAGATATTTTGGGTTCCAAGATTACTACTTTAGCAGTGGTTGCTACTGAGGCAATTGCTATGGATTCAGATGCGGATCATTCAGTGCAAGAAATCACTGTGGGAAACAGTATTCAGAATGTGTTTTCAGATTTGGCTGATACTTTTGAAGATTTAGATGATGAGTTACAGCCAGTGGAAGGCAAGACAATATAGGATATTTCAAATAGGCATTTTCAAGTTCACGAGGGGTCCACCTCTGGGATGATAAAGCTATGATTCTCTTCGACCCAACTAACACTTTCAGCGCAACGTAACTAAACCTGGATTTAGTCGCCTTGAACTCATCATTTTCGGAAACCACAGATAAAAATGCATGGTCTACAGTCAAAAGAAAGTGAAGTCGCCCAATGAAATTAGAGCAGGTTAGAAGGCGTCAGGAGCAACCAATTACAGGACATGCTAAGCCTGCAACTCGGGCCACTAAGTATGACCACCAATGAATATTTTTATTAGAATTGCAGGGGTTTTGGTAACTCAAATACCCAAAGGGTACTACATGATTTTTATCATTATCATAACCCCAATTTGTTATGTTTAGTGGAGCCTATGATTGCCTTTAATATGGTTTCCGATTCTTTTTGGTCTTCTTTAAATATAAATTTCATTGCAGCTAATAACTCAAATGTTTTACCCACTATATGGACTTTTGCTTCCTGTTACTGATTCTGTTGATCATCCATGGGTAGTTATGAGAGAATTTAATATTATTTTGGGTGTGCATGAGAAGCTTGGTTGTGGTCTTCCTATCTCCTCTGCTTCCGTTGATTTTTAGCAGGCAGTGGAGGCTGCATGTTTATAACCTATTGATACGCACAGAGCCTTTTTTCAGTTGGGGTCGGCATGGGACCCGAGAGTATGTTCAATGCGAACTAGATAAATCTTTCTGTTTGGAGGTTTTGGATTCCATGAGTTATTATACTTTAGCAAAACAGCATTTTAATAATCATCTGTTGCTGTTGAGTCTTTCTAATCTTGGTAATGTAGGCTGCATCCTTTTCATTTTCAGTCTATGTGGCTACTCAATAAGGATTTCAAATCATTAGTTCAGAGTATTTGGGCTAAGGAAGTTCTAAGTAGTCATTTCCACTGGGTTATTACTAACTTGAAAAAGGTGAAGCATGCTCTTCGTGATTGGAACAAGAATGTTTTAGGTGATATTCATGCCGCAATAATATTGGCTCAGGAAAAACTTCTTGTAGTATAGATCATTATAGGAACTGAGGGGTTCACTAAAGAGACTAGTTGAGGAGGCCGCTGCTCAGGTTTTGCTTGATGAGGCCCTTCTCTTCAAAGAAACTATGCTTCGAGATTAGTGATGTGTCAAATGGTTAAAGGAGGGTGATCGTAATACCAAATTCTTCCATTTGCTTCTTCAAGTTCGTAAATCACAACGTCCTTTGTCCTCTTTGTCGATACAAGGAGGTTAATGTTTCAAATGAGGCGACTATCAGGAATCATCTCGTGGACTACTACAGATCTTTATTATTGGTCGATGATACTCTGTGTATTGACTTCTCAAACTTAGATAAGATCATCTCGAACTTAGTGACTGCAGATGACAACTTGCTCTTAACCATTCTTCCCACTTATTAGGAGGTAAAACAGACTGTGTTCAACTTGGACCTGACTAGTGCCCCTAATCCTGATGGTTTTCCAAGTTCCTTCTTCCAAGCTTGTTGAAATTTTATTCATTCTGATGTAATGGATACAGTGCGTTCCTTTTTTTTTTCGGGAGCTATAAATTTGAGCCTCAACTTTAATTTCATGGTACTCCTTCCGAAAGTGAAAGGTATGGACTCGGTGGACAAATTTCATCCTATCATATTGGGAAACTTCTTTTTCAAGGTGATTTCAAAGATTCTAGTTGATAGTCTTGCGAAGATCGCTTCTAAAATTATTTATGGGAATCAGTTTGGTTTCATCCGAGGCAAAAACATGGAGGATTGCATCGCTATTGCTTTTGACTATGTTAACCATTTCAACAGTAAAATTTTTAGAGGGAATGTGGGTTTAAAAATTGATATCTGTAAAGCTTTTGATTCGATGAGTAGAGATTTTTTACTCGTAGTCTTAGACAGGTTTGGTT
The DNA here is from genome assembly GCA_007844105.2 of Rhamnella rubrinervis. NCBI lineage: Eukaryota > Viridiplantae > Streptophyta > Magnoliopsida > Rosales > Rhamnaceae > Rhamnella > Rhamnella rubrinervis. The sequence continues at coordinate 11,993,391 of CM017577.2, forward strand.
TCTGCACTAAATTTTGCTCCTGGAAAATTTCTGTTTTGACTAATGAGGTTCTGAAGGGTTACTTTGGTTGCTCGCGAGGAGTTTGACAAGGTGATCCGTTTTCTCCTTTATTATTTGGCATTACTGAGGATTTTTTTAGCAGGTTCTTGTCTCGAATGGTCTTTCAGGGTTCTTTCTTGCCGAATTTGTCCCCGAGGAATTACTCATTTCCTTCTCACTTTCTCTATGTTGATGATGTACTTATGTTTTGTAGAGAGACTTATCAGGTCACCTTTATAGTTCTTTATCTGGTCAGATTGTTAACTTAGACAAATCTCATGTTTATTTTGGATTCGGGGTTTCTCATTCTTGTAGGGTCAAGATTTTGGCGAATTTTAGGATAAAGGCTATATCTCTACCCTTTACTTATCTTGGTGTTCCGTTTTTTAAGGGAATTCCTACTTAGGCTACTTTCGCCCCATTGCCATTGCATTTTGGAACAATTAGCTGCCTGGAAAGGTCGCACTCTTTCGCTGGCAGGTCGGTTATGCTTAATAAATTCAGTGATTACCTCTAAGTTTATGCACGCATTTATGATCTATAAATGACCTTTGGGGTTGGTTAAGTCCCTTAACAAGACTATTTGATATTTCTTATGGACCAGATCCTTATTGGTTAGGAAATATTTCTCGGTTGCTTGGTATACCTATTGCTGGTCTACTAAATAAAGGGGTTTAGGTCTAAAAAACCTAATCACTTTCAATAAAGCTTCGTTAAGTAAGCTCGCTTGGAGGTTGATAAATAAAGATTCTTTTATTTTTCGGTTTCTTAAGACGTGTCTTTTAGGGAAGCTAAACCCTTTATATCATGCCGCTTCTTCGATCTGGCCTTGTCTTAAATAGCTTTATCTAACTTTATCGATGGAGGTGATTTGGATTATCGGGGTTCATTCCAGGGTTCGTTTCTGGGTTGACAATTGGTTGGGGATACCTGTTATTGAGTTGTTATAGAACTCTAATGATTTATGTGATCTGAGCCTTCTAGTTGGTGATCTGGTTGATTCTGATGGCGTTTGGAGCCTTCCTATGAGTTTTCATGTGACTTTTCCTTAGTTGACTACGTGCGTTAAGGATATGGCGATAGTAATAGATAGGTTGGATGAGAGAGTTTGGGTTTATTCCCTCTCGGGCTCCATTATTTGTCGAGATGTTTATCTTCGTTTATCTACGATAGCTTCACCTTAGGTGTGGGTTAAGTACTTATGGAAGAATTTCATTCCTCCAGCCTATTTGATTTTCACTTGGCGACTTCTCCTGGGACGTATTCCTACCAATGATGTCTTGATTAGGCAGGGGTTTTTCATGGCTTCTAAATGCAGAATTTATGGTAAGGATTCTGAAACTATTTTTCACCTATTTTTAACTTACCTTTACGCCGCTGCCATCTAGAATTGTCTAGGAGTTTCTTTTGGGCTCAGTTTAGATGCATCAGATTCGGTGGGCTCCTTTTTTCAAAAAGTTATGGCGGTTTCCTTAAGCTCTCAGGTCTTCAATTTATGGACTACTGCTATTGTGAGTGCTTTCTCTACTATTTGGTTTGTTCGAAATCAAGTGCATTTTGGTAATGTTTTCATCCCCTTAACTTGCCTTTAGCTTTTTAATAAAATTTATTGCTTGCTCGGTGTGGGATTGAAAGGGTGCCAACCTAGTTAGGATGTCTTTGCCTGGGGTAAGAGGAGTGCCAACTTAGTTGGGATGTCTCTTCCCGTCTATTTGATAAATAACCTCTTCTGATTATTATTGTTATTATTATTATTGGCATTGTGGTCATCATGCAAACTCATCGTCGTCATCGTTTTGATTTTCATTGTGCTTCGTTGTCATTTGAGTGCAGTTTTGCTGGTGGGCTCGTTGTGCGCCAGTTCTTGTTGCTGCTGACGTTGTCGAGGTGAGATCGTTGGCCGAAGGGTTTGCTCTTGTTGCTATTGTTGGAACAAGCTCAGAAATTTAATTGCCATCAGCTTTGGTTGGAACGTGATTCTTCTTACATGGTTTGTCTTTTTTCTTCACGTACTGTGGATGTTCCATGGAGGTATAGGGTAAGGTTTTCAAACTATCTTTGTTTTATTAATTTCATTGGGTTCATAGTTACACATATTTTCTAAGAGGGTAATAGGGTGGTTGATGTTCTTTCTAAACTAGTAATTTCGAAAAATAAAGATTGGAGTTATATTCTTTTAGTTTTGTGTTTGAGATCTTATCATGCTGATTTGGCAGGTTTGACGGCTTACTGCTTTGCTTGATTTTTTCCAACAGATTTTGGTTATGGTTATTCTTTTTCTGTTCCTTTATTTCATGTTGTATTGTGATGTTGTTGTATCTTGTTTTTTGGTTATTGGACATGACATTGTATCATTTGATGTGGGGTCTCCAATAGCATTTTAGTGTGGCTATTGGACATGACATTGTATCATTTGTATGTGCAGGTAAAATTTAGGTTAGTTTAATTTATAAGGGAGATTTTGTTAAAATTTCAACAGAAATTTACCCATATATATTGTATATGTAATTATATGCAATTCATATTTATTGTATTATTTCTTAGTAGCTAATACAACTATTTATTTTATTATTGTATTATTTACATTTTTTTTTGTAGGTACAAATGCCCCTTAATAGAGATAACAACCATTGGTTGTTGGGGGATGTTGATTTGTGTACCCGACATATGACGCTCTAAGATTGTAGAAAGCATAGATAAACAAATCAGTCGTATCAAGTAAACCATTACCGTCATCTAATGTCTTTGCTTCCATATATATTACGTGCCTCAGTTTTTTTTTACATCTCATCTTGAAATTTTAGATTCGATGGATGAGTTCACCATTTCTTTGGCTCATAACTGTCCATAATAGAAAAGGGAGTATGTAGAAAAAAATATTAATATTTTTATTATTTAATTTTCATTATTATTACAATTATAAATACTAACCATAATTACTTTTATTCATAATATAATGGTGATTGTGGAGAAATATGTGTAGGAGATATGTGTAAAATAACTAAGTTGATGAGTATTTTATATTGAAAGTTATAATTTATTATAAGTAGTTCAATACTAAAAACAACCACTTTTTGTAGAATATGTAATTAATTTACAAACTATTTGTATTTATTGTATTTTTATTATTTTTATAACAATTCATAAAAACAAGTTTTAGACACATAAAAAAAATTTAAATTTAATTTTGTTTGACTTTAGGTTAATATCATTGTTATTTGTTTATCATATAAGTAAAAAATATACAATGTAGAGTGTTTCATTTGCTATTAGTATTAGGGCTTCAATTTCATTCCATGTAATATAAATCCACATAAATTTTCAATATAAACCCTAAACTACATAAATTCAATTTCATTCCATGTAATCAATATAAATTTTATAATTGATATAATACATAATGGTAAAAAATTCTCTATTAAAACGACATAAATATAATTCAACAATTTTAATGATATGGGTATAAAAAAAAAATTACATTTAAACACTTTCACTTTGAACCAAAGTAGGAAAGTACATATACAAAAATACAGGACACAAATATTTTCTTTTTAAAAATAAAAACCACTTATAGGCTACATACTGGCCTAGTAAAGCCTAAATTTAAAATCATGAACATGCACATCATAGGCTACTCAATGCTCTCACTTGGATCATATATATATATATATATATATATTGATATTTACACTTTGTCCTATTATGCCCAATACCATAACACTTGCAACATCTACGTACAATAATATCCTCCCCCTGTGACGGTATTCCTAACTTTCTCGGTCTCTCAACTGATCTATAAGCATTTGTCGGTGGAAGAATAATACATGAACACATCTCTTCTACAGCATTCCATTATTTACGATCACGAATAGGGTAAATTAAATCCATGTAACCTGCAAGGTAAGTGTCTGTGATACAATAATGCAAACACATACTATAAGTAGTAATATTGCGTTCTCTACAAGCAGTCATAGCATTGTCACTAAAATACTGATCCATTTCAAACACAAAACACAAACACTTTTTTACATCAAGATTCACAATATCCCTCAAAACTCCACCATCCACAACATATTCCTTTATATTAATGAGCCTTACATGCAACCACGAAGAGTCCAAGTCACATATTATGAGTTGTTCTTCCATCCACTTAGTCACATGCTTGTCCAAAAGTTCCCCTATTGTTCTTCCTTCAAAAAACCACTTTTGCATCTTATTTAATATGTAATCAAGTAACATTATTAGTGTCATCTTCCTACCATCCCATAATATTGCATTCATACATTCCAAAATGTTAGTGGTCATGATGCTATACTGTCTACCCTAAAAGTGAGAACAAGTCAATCTTGCAGGATCACAATCTCGAATATACTATAAAACATCATATCAAGCTTTTCAAGATGAAGCATATGATCCTCAAATTCTTAAATCAAATATGACTTAGTTGCCATATAGAATTGCATCAGACCACCTTCATGTTTTGTATAGCCATTGCCCTTAAGATTTTGACTTATATGGTACATGCAAAGAACATGGTATGCGTTGGGGAACACTATGCATATTGTTGACTCAATAGCTTTATGTCAGTAATTCACAAACACCAAATCAAGGAGTTCTCTAATGGCATCTTTCAAATTTTGAAAAAACCATATATATGTTGATTCGTTTTCCCCTTCTTCTATACCAAAAGCCAAAAGATATATCTGTTCATTGTCATCCATGACCCAATGTACATCGTACCTTTGTATTTCTTTTTCAATACAATGCCATTTAAAGCCAAAATAAGTTAAATATGGGATACAAATCCTTTTATACTTGGTCTAAACACCATAAATAAGTATTCAAAGTAATTAAATTCATCTTTTTGAATACGTGTCAGCGTACCAGGATTCATGAACTCTAATTGGTAACAGTATATAACCAATAAATGAAATGAATCCTCAAAATTACCCTAACACTGTCAAGTACACATTCTCTACCCTTTCATACTTTGAAATAGCTAAGCTTTACCTTATATTTTGCATGCAAATTTGCCTAAACTTCTGCTAGTGTATAAACATGTGCAATCCCTTCAAATTTAGATTTAACCAATTTGCCTATAATCCGACTGGTAGCTTGATTGTGTTGCCCATTTAAAATCTTTATGTGTATTTATGCTATTTAAAAAAAGCTCTTATGATAAATATGTTCTCACTTTTTGTCTTAGCCTTTTGTCTCAATTGTATGAAGATACCATGGACAATTATCATCTAAACACAAAACTTTATATCAATTTTTTGTTGACCTTTTAGCCTTAAACTCTTTATTTTGACCAATGCAAAGCAAGCTTACCCTTGTTTTCAACTCTTCGTTATTGTTGAATATATCTTCAATATCAATGATAATTTTGGATAAATTAATTAATCAAGGAGACCATATCCATGGTACATCATGGATGGGTAGATGAAGAGACTTGGTTGATTGTAGAATGATGCCAAAGAATTTCAGCAAAAGTACCATCATGTAAAGTACTACCAAAGTTAACGCCATCATCATCAGCAATATTGTCACGACCAACATCACAAAAAACATCATTGTCATCTACAATATTATAATCTGCAATATTGTCATTTGCATAATTATCCATGTTATGCAATTGTTCATGCTTCTCCTGATTATGAAACATTGTAGATTGGTTGCCTCTTATATCAACTACTTCATGGATATTAAAAGCCATTTGACTTTATGAAACTTAAGTATCGTAAATATCATTACTTGGTGGTATGGAAGGAGAAGTATAAGACTGCTAATTACCTTCACTTTTAAATTCATTTTTATCTCTATACGCTACATTCTCAAGTTCATCCTTTGATAATTGAGGAGATGTCAAAATTAGCTCAACATATAGTAGAAGTCGGTGTATGCCTAACTTCCAAGATAAATGTTCTTACATCCTTTTCATACCTTATTTCTATAGGTTCCACCACTTGAGAAGCCTAACTATACAAGAATTTCATTTTGATGTTATATGCATTCCAATCTACATCAAAACACTCGTAAGCCTCATCTTCCAAATTCGATTTGAGCACTAAGGGCAAACACAAGTCACTTTAGTTTTATAGTTTGTATATTCTCATGTCCCATTCTCCATTTTCACCAATTATCTATCATGAACAATTACGATTCCAATAAAATCAGCACCTTCCATTTTAACTGCAAAACACATAAAATAATATAAAAAAATCAATGAGAAATGGTTGGATCTGACCGTCAGATGATCGGATCACCATCAGAAAAGTAATTGGTAATTTTACTAATTTTGACTATACAAATGGTTGTACAGCCATAAAACATATAGTTGTGGATTTAATCATAGGATTAAACATGTTGTTGTAGTCCACATTGGGTTGTTGGTGAAATCTCTTGGCCACGAGATGTGCCTTATACCATTTAATAGAATCATAGCCTTCCTTTTTATCTGAAACATCCATTTACATCCAATAACATTATGGTTAGAATTTAGAGAAACTAGATCTCAAGTACTATTTCTTGAAAGAGTAGAAAGCTTATCAACCATGGCTTGACGCTGAAGAGGGTCCTTAAGAGCTTGTGAAGCAGTTAAGGGTTCTATAACTGTAGGAAGAGGATGTTTGGTAAGATAGAAAAGTTTCTTCGGCTTGAAAATTTCATGTTTGGCACGCATAAGCATAAGAAGAGTGTTGATAGGAGGCAGTTGAGGTTGAGGTGCGAAATGACTATTTGATGATGGTGAGGAAGAACTAGATTGGTGTAAAGGAGGTGGTAAGAAAGGTGTGAGAGATACTGACTTGTCAGGTACACCACTTTCACTGGAGTTGAGAAGATCACGCTGATAGCTTTCATGCATGGGGTTGTTTGAAGGAGCAACAATAGTAGTTTGTGAGGGTGTGCCACAATGAGAGGCAAGTGTGGAAGATGGAAGAGATGATGATGTAGAGTTGTCATTAGGAGTTGAATAAGGAAAAGAAATTGGGCTTTGGGGTTGTGTTATTGGATGTAAATGTGGGTTGTGAGCTTGGGAATGTGGGTTGGGTCTGATAGGAATTATAAAATGTGATGGATCTGACCACTGAGTGAGTTTACTATTGTTAGGAGACGTATGTGGTGAAGAAGTGGAGTATGAAAAAACATTTTCAACAAATTGGACATATATGGATATGTATATTTTGTTGGTTGTATGATCAAGGCATTTATAATCATGATGAATATTAGAGTACCCAAGAAAGAAACATGAATTTGATTAAGCTACTAACTTGTCATTAGCACAGAGATGCAGCCATAGGTAGCATAAGCATCCAAAACTTCGTATATTTGAATAATTTGGAATGGATTGAAAAAGAGATTGATATGGAGATTTAAGATTGAGAATTTGCATGGGAAGATGACTAATCAGGTAGGTAGCATCTTGGAATGCATGAGACCAAAAAGATAAGGTCATGGAGGCTTGAGAAAACAGACAAAGATCAAATTTTACAGCATAGCGTGTCATCTTTCTATGGGGGAAATATGTTATGAAGTGTATGGTGGAGTGATTAGATGTTAGATGCCCTGGGATTCTAAAAAAGATTTTAACCCTCAATATTCACCCCCACCATCTTTGTAAAGAGTGACAATAGGAGTAAAAAATATTTTTCAATTAATTCTTTAAATTTTGTAAAAATAAGAAAGGTGCTAAATTCAAGTTTCATGGGATAAAACCAAATATACTTAGTAAAATGATTTACAAAAATTATATAATATGAAAAACATCTATTGATTAATAGGAGAAAGTCCCCAAACATCATAATAGACTATATCAAGTGTTTTTTTACTTTTGATAGATGACTGACAAAATGGAAGACAATGACTTTTAGAACATAAGTAGGGGTCATGAAAAATAGGGGTCATGAAAAGATGGAATACTAGATGAATAGAGTGCTACAAGGAGTAATACTAGATGAATAGAGTGCTACAAGGAGTAATACTAGATGAATAGAGTGCTACAAAGAGTCTTTTATTGGACAATAAAGAATGAAGAATCTTGGAGGAGGGACGACTAAGTCTATTGTGCCAATTCTCAATGGTTGTCTTGACGGCAACACATGCCATCCTTATGCATGGCCACTTTTTGATATTATTCATGTTCGCCTCTCAAACTAGTGGTGCCCCTTTTATGAGATCCTTCATGACAAAATGACGAAGACCAATGATTATAAGATTTGATTTGCAAAAGTTGCTTGGTTAATTTGAGCAGTGGATATGGAGCTTCACTTTGTCATGGCTGAAGGTGAAAGGTGTTTCTGGGCAAATGAATAAAGAAGGCAAATAAAAAAAATTTAGGATCATGTATTTGTTGGAGTATATAGCTCTGATACCATATTGAATTTTGATATGGATGAATAAAACTTAAGTATTTCTATAGAGAAACGATTACAATATATATTATCTATACAAGCTATAGATGGTAAGAAAGTAAATGGAATATCAAAGAAAATAAATTAATAGTAAAAGAATTAAAAAATGAAAAACCATAGCACATAAGCCTCTGCATAAAAAGCTAAGATTGTGGAGAATTATCCTTAACTAAAGGTTTGATGGTTTGAGTTTTAGGTACTTTAAAGACATAAATACAGCTTTCTTACCCAGTTTGATTGGAAACTAGCTTTCGATATTTGTGGATGGATTTATAGAACAAATCTTTTTTTTTTTTTTTCTGATAGTACTGTAAGAGAAATATTTCAGTGTGGAAAGGAGTTATCAATTCAAGACTAAACTTTAGTATTAAATTACTAACAAATGCTTAAACGTAAAATAATATATATATATTTTTTATAAATTCCTTTAGAATATTAAGTTTGATAATAAATTACTATAAAATAGTAAATAAATTATAATCATATATACATTATAAATTACTACATATAATGGAATCTATAAAAATGAAAAATGAAAAAATATAAATCATTAGAATTTTATAATAATTAATTACTGACGTAAATTATTTAGATTAACTCTATAATTAGTTAGAAGAATTACACTAACTGTAGCTATGACAAAAAATTTAGTTTTTGAAATAGATATAAATTTTGTAAAACAATATTATGGTGCGATCTTCTTTGCAAGAGCAGCTGTCTCTTGCCGTGGTTCGTGGTTTGTGGCCGTGGAATGTGTAGCTTACGCTAGCACCAGCTGGGTTCGGCTCCGGTTTGTGGGCTGTATAATTGGCTGCTGTGTTGTTTTTGTGGGGTGGTCATTCTGTTACAATATAATGTGGCTTTTGTGTGTGTATAAATTGGTGAAATCTGTTCTGGAATTCTGCTTTTGTGGTTGGTCTGGTTCTCTGTTACAGTATTCTTGTTGGTTGGCTTCGGTTCTATTTAATTCAGTAATGGTCACACAGCAGCTTCTCTTTGCTGGTTTGTGGCCGAGGTGGAAGTCTTGATGGCTTCCTTTGATCCAGCTTGGGAATGGGCAAGCCCCCCTCCAACATCTCAGAGGAAGGCACCCATAGGACCCCCCTACTAGGAATGACTTTGCTAGCTTGGGAGAAGATGGGGCTAGTCCCTCCTCTAATGGTGAGGCAGCACTGAAGAGAGGCGGAGAAAATTTGACAGAAAAGAAAACAACCTACGCAGCTGTACTAGGTGGTTTAAATAGTAGGAAGGGTACCTCATTTGCATCTGTTTTAAATGGTACCTTTGCACCTGAGATCAATGACAATCAGGATGTGCTTACTAGGAAAGGAAATTTCATTTCGGTAAAAGTTAATGATGCTGCTTATAAAAAACGTCTTGCCCTTTGCCAATTCTTTCTGATTGCTCGAGCTGTTCATTCGAAAGGAGACAAGCCCTGGAATTATGATGATTTATATTTAAAACTTCAAAGTATTTGAAAACTGGATAAATGAAAATTAATCTCTTTGGGCGGAGGATATTTTCATATACTGTTATACTCTGCGGATGATAGGAAAAAGTTGTGGTCTCAAGGGTTCATTAAATTTGAAATTCGGTACTATTCGTCTACAAGCTTGGATGAAGAATTTTAATCCAGCGGCTCAAAAATCTACAAATGCACAAGTTTGGATAAAATTTCATAATCTGAGTTGGGAATATTGGCATCATCAGATTCTATTCGACCTTGCGAGAGGTACGAGATTCCATTGAGAATCGACAATGCAACATTGTCGGGTAACTTTGGCCGCTTTGCTCAGGTTCTTGTGGATGTAGACTTGGCAGGTTTCATTCTAGATAATTTGTTATTAGAAACCGAAGACACGTGTATCGAGGTTCAGTTAGAATTAGAAAACTGTTCTAAATTTTGTTCTTCTTGTCGAAGCACAGATAAAGGTAAAGGGCTCCTACAGTTGCAAAGCCTTCAGATAAAGGTAAGGCTGAATCTAAACCAATCACTCAGATTTATAGGCCCAAGCCTCCTAGTAGTCAGGGATAGTCTTCGGGTCTACATGTTGAAAATCCTTCTGAGGCTCAACAGAAAAAAGCAGTTACTACTGAGATAGATGTTTTGGGATCTAAGGTTAATACTTCAGCAGCGGTTACTACTAAGCCAAATCCTATAGATTCAGATGATAAGTTAGACAACACATTTGATAATTTAGATGATGAGTTACTCTAGTGGAAGGTGGGGATCTACAGGCTTCAATTAGTCGGGTTCAAGCACAAGAGTGGTCCACCTCTAGGGATCAAACCAATATGAATAAATCTATGATTCTCTACGACCCAGCTGTAGCACTTAGTGCGGCGCACAAAAATCTGGAATTAGTTGCTTCGGACCAGTCAGTTTCAGAAACTAAGGATCCAAATGCATGGACCATAGTTAAGAGAAAACTGGGATGCCCAACGAAATTAGAACAGGCTAAAAATCGTCAGGAGCAACCAACAGTAGGACCGATCAAGCCCAGAATTCGGGCTTCTAAGTATGGTAACCAATGAGTTTTCTATATTGAAACTGCAGGGGTTTCGGTAACCAAAATACTTAGAAGATTCTTTACGATTTTTGTTGTCGTCATAACCCCTCTTATTATGCTTGGTGGAGCCTATGGTCGCTTTTGATACGATTCTAAATTCTTTTTGGTCCTCGATAAATTTGGATTTCATTTTAGCTAATAGCTCAGCTATTTTGCCCACCATGTGGGTCTTTGTTTCTCGTTCTTTAAAAGATGCTAGGATTTTGTTCAATGAGGAGCAAATCATTTCTGTGGATATTCCGAGGGTCGGAGGTCGGCAGGTGCTCTCCTTTGTTTATGAGAGTGTTTTTCCTGGGCATCAGAAAAATCTTTGGACAGTCTTGCGTAATTCAGCTGGTTCTATTGATCACCTATGAATGACATTGGAGACTTTAATGCCATTTTGAGTGCGCATGAGAGGTTTGGTGGTGGTCCTCCTATCCACTCTTCTTGTATTAACTTTCAGGTCGTGGTGGAGGCTGCAGGTTTGTTGCCTATTGACATTCATGGAGCTTTCTTCACTTGGGGTTGGCGTGGGACCCGCGGGTATGTTTAAAGCAAATTGGACAGGTCTTTTTGCTCTGATTCTTGTTTAGAGGTCTGAGATTCCATTGTTTGTTGTACTTTAGCCAAGAAGCACTCTGATCATCATCCGTTGCTGTTAAGTCTTTCTAAGCTTGGTAATGTGGGTTCATGTCTGTTTCGGTTTCAGTCTATGTGGCTTCTCAATAAGCATTTTAAATCCTTCGTTCAGAGTATTTGGGATGAGGAGGTTACGAGTGGTCTTTTCCATTGGGTTATTGCGAAATTGAAAAAGGTGAATCATGCTCTTCGAGGTTGGAACAGGGATGCCTTCGGTGATATTCATAAGAAAATTACTTTAGCTCAGGAAAAACTTCTTTTAGTGTAGAACATTATTGGAACAAAGGGTTTCTCTGAGGAGAGATTAGCCAAGGAGGCTGCTACTCAGGTCTTGCTTGATGATGCTTTGCTTTTCAAAGAAACTATGCTTCGGGATCAGTGTTGGTTAAATGGTTGAGGGATAATGATCGTAACTCAAAATTCTTTCATTCACTTCTTCGGGTTCGCAAATCTCAACGCCCTTTGTCTTCCTTATCGATTTAGAGGTTAATGTTTCAGATGAGACGACGATCAGGAGTAATATCATGGATTACTATATATCTTTATTTTTGGCCGATGAGACTTTTGGTATGGACTTCTCCAGTTTTGATGGGATCATTCTGAGCTCAGTGACTGCAAATGATCACTTGTTTTTAATCGGTTTGCTCAATTTTGAGGAGGTTAAACAGACAGTGTTCAACTTGGACCTGACTAGCGCCTCAGGCCCTGATGGCTTTTCAGGTTCATTTTTTCAGACTTGCTTGGATTTCTAATATGGTGGATGCTGTGAGATCTTTTTTCCTCTCGGGAGCTATTCATCCGAGCCTCAATTCTAATTTCATGGTGCTCTTTCCGAAAGTGCAAGGTGTAGACTCATTGGACAAATTTCATCCTATCATGTGGGGAAACTTCCTTTTCAAGGTGGTTTCAAAGATTTTAGCTGATCAGCTTGAGGTAATCGCTTCCAGGATTGTTTCTGATAATCAGTTTGATTTCATTTGAGGTAGAAACGTGGAGGACAGTATTGCGATTGCTTCAGACTGTGTCAACTACCTCAACAGTAAAGTTTTTGGAGGTAATGTGACTTTGAAGATAGACATCCGTAAGGCTTTTGACTCGATGCGTTTGATTTCCTACTAGCAGTCTTAGACATGTTTGGTTTCTGCACCAAATTTTTCTCGTGGATAAGATCGATTTTTAGCTCAGCAAAGATTTCAGTTTTGATTAATGAGGTTCCGCAGGATTACTTTGGTTACTCGCAAGGGGTTCGGTAAGGTGATCCGCTATCTCCATTGTTATTTAGCATTGTTGAAGATTTTTTCAGCAGGTTCTTGTCCCGGATGGTCTCCCAAGGTTTCCTCCTGCCGATTTCCTCTCTTAGGAATTTCATATCTCCAACTCACATTTTATATGTCGATGATGTGCTTCTGTTTTGTAGAGGGACTTATCGGAATTTGAGCGGTGTTTTTGATGTTCTGTGCCTCTGTGGATCTTTATCAGGTCAGGTAGTTAACTTGGATAAATCTCACATATATTTTAGTTCCGATGTCTCTCACCAGCGTCGCGCTAAAATTTTGGCAGACTTTGGGATCAAGACTGGGTCTCTTCCCTTTATTTATCTTGGGGTCTCTCTCTTTAAAGGAAGTCCTACTCAGACTATTCTTCACCCCATCGCAGATCGCATTTTGGAGCAGTTAGCCGCATGGAAAGGTCGCACTCTCTCTCTGGCAGGTCGGTTGTGCTTGATAAATTATGTTATTATCTCCAAGTTTGTTTACACTTTTATGGTCTACAAATGACCTGTGAGTTTGCTTAAGTCTCTTAATAGGGTAATTCGAAACTTCTTATGGACGGATCTTTATTGGTTCGTCTGCATCTCGGTGGCTGCTGCATTCTAGGCCTACTAAGCGGGGATTAGGTCTAAAAAATCTAGTCACTTTTAATAAAGCTTTGCTGAGTAAGCTTACTTGGAAGTTCATGAATAAGGATTCCTTTGTTTTTTTGTTTCTTCGGGTGCGTTTTTTAAGGAAGCTGAACCCTTTGTATTATGTTGCTTCTTCAATCTGGCCTCCTCTTAGATAGCTCTATCTTACTCTTTCTAGGGAGGCAATTTGGATCATCTGGATTCACTCCAAGGTACGTTTCTGGGTTGACAACTGGCTGAGGATACCTATTATTGAGTTACGTCATAACTCTGAAGACTTATGTGATCCGGGCATTTTGGTTGGTGACCTGGTCAATTTGATAGAGTGTGGAACCTCTCGACGAGTTTCTGTGCGGTATTTCCTAGTTGACTACGTGCATTGAAATATGGAGATTGCGATGGACAGACCGGATGAGAGAGTTTGGGCTTATTCAGTCTCGAGTACCATTTCTTGTCGAGACATTTATCTTCGACTATCTACGATGGCTTCACCACCGGTGTGGGTTAGACATGTATGGAAGACTTTCATTCCTGCAGCTTCGGTTTTTGCTTGGTGTCTTCTCCTAGGTCGTATTTCTACCGATGACGTCTTGATTAGGAGGGGTTTGTTCATGGCCTCCAAATATAAAATTTATGGTAAAGACTCAGAAACTATTTCTCATCTTTTTTTGACTTGCTCCTACGCTGCTGCCATTTGGGAATGGTTGGGGTATACTTTCGGGATCAGTTTCGATGCATCAGGTTTGGAGGGTTTTTTTGTTTGAGAAGGCTATGGAGGCTTCCTCAAGCACTCAGGTCTTTAATTTATGGACTACGCCTATTGTGAGTGCACTCTCTGCTATCTAGTTTGTTCAGAATCAAGGGCATTTTGTTAATGTTTTCATTCCCTTAGTGCACTCTTTGGCTTTTATTTGGGCTTCGACTAAGGAAGTAAATGCTATTCAAAAGGGTACGATGCACAACTCGGTTGGTGATCTTCTGGTCTTCAAGAGTTTAGGGGTGGCAGGTGCTGCGCCTTAGGCTCCTCAGATTATTCTGATGGTTTAGTCTCCCCCGCTGATGGGCTGGTTGAAGGTTATTACTGACGGTGCTGCTGATGGCTGTCCAGGCCCAGGTGAATACGGTGGGTATTTTGTTACTAGTAGGGGTTTTATTAAAGGCAGTTTTGCAATACCTCTGGACTCGTGTTATGCCTTTGAGAGTGAGTTATTGGGTGCCATTATTGCCATTGAGTGTGCTAGAGATTTTAGGTGGGATCACCTATGGCTAGAGTGCGACTCCACTTATGTCGCCAAGTTGCTCATTCGTCGAGAGGACGTAGTCCCGTGGGCCTACAAATCAAGATGGGTGAACTGCATTCGTTATGTTTTCAACATTCAGTTTCGGGTTTCACACATCTTCAGGGAAGGAAATACTGTTGCGGATGCTCTATTGAAGATTGCTGTTTCTTCTTCTAGAATGCAGTGGTGGTGGGGTCTTCCAGATTCTTATACTTCTATGCATTATAGGAATGTCAATGGGTTTGAAAACTATAGATTTAGAAAGTAGCTTATTTGTACCTTAGTTATCTTGACACTCTTTTTCCTGGATTGAGATTTTCCTCATTCGGAGTTTTTTCTCTTCTCAGGTTTTAATGAGACCAGCGACGGTCGTTTTCATTTTTCGATTCTTACTTCTGTTATAATCTACGTTTGTGTCAATTTATTTCAGGTTTTCATACATGTTGTAACAATTGTAACTGATGTACATTTTTTTTTAATTTAATAAAATTTATTGCTTGTTCGGTGTGGGTTTGGAGGGGTGCCACTCTAGTTAGGATGCCTCCGCCCGGGGTAAAAGGAATGCCAACCTAGTTGGAATGTCTCTACCTATCTATCCGAAAAGTAACATCTTCTGATTATAACTAAAACAGTTTTTTAATAACTAATAATAAATTTTAAAAATAATTTTAATGAATTGTTTTTTGAATGAATGTTATGATGTATTGCTATTTAAAATATATAGATAATTTTATTTTAACTAGCAAGTCTAAAGAAATTTAATTATCAAATTTATTATTCACTTATATAAAACATTTAAAGCTTTTTTTTTCTGCATAATAATTATAAAGTATTAGCTAATATTATATTCTTGAAGCAATTTAGCATTTCAAGTCTATATATTTCATAGTTGTGATTTTCTATTTACAAGTTTCAAAGATTTAAGTTTGTGTTGGTTGGTGACAAGTTAAAAAATGTTAGATTTTATTTTTGAAAGATTTGTTTTTATGAGATTACCGAATTTAATAAAAAATATTAATTAATTAAATGGTAAAGCACAAATTAAAAAAGTAGCACAGAATTTTTTTTATATGATTCAAAATTTCTACTCCACGGGGTCATGCCCAGACCTTGAATAATCCACTAAGTTATAAATGATTGCACACATCAATTGGACTTAAACAATAAAAGATTCCCTCCTTGTATTGCTGTCACTATGTTGAATATCCTTGATGGACTTATTCAGCAAGCACCACTTGTCTTCACCGTTGCAGACATTGAACTCTCTTCAAGTATCCAAACGAACATCTCCCGAAGTAATTTAGTTCTTCTCCCAAAAAACTCAAGTTATATTCTCCCGAAGAAATCTTACAAAAACTCAATAAAGATATTTTCAAATCAGGTTCATATCCAAGTTGCTAAATAAAAACAGTTTAAGCACAAAAATATTTTTCTGCAACTTGAAATATGTTACAACATCACAAAAATGAGTTTTGTAAAGATATTATATTGGAAACAAAAAATAGACTTTCAGCTCACACAAAAAATTCGCACTGGAAACAAGACGTGAGGAAACTTTTTATAAAATTTTTTTTGACAATTTGTATTTTAGAAAAAGGTATTTTTTCAAAACAAAGAATAATTATCTGATTTAATTATATAAGGAAAACCCTTATTTAATCCAACCAAATAAAAATAAAAATCACTATCTTTCCTTAATAGTGGTCAAAATCCAATATCTTCAATTATGCTCTTCATGCGTAAATCCCTAGCAGTAGACTTTTTCAACTTTCGAAAACTCTACCCAATCCCAATAATAAAATCACAAATTGCAACTCAAACCTAAAGACCTGAATACAAAATAAATAAATCTTTTACAATTATCCTAAATCAAATATAATAAAGGGATTGTTCAATTTTGACTTTTTGGATTGACATGATATTGCTATAAAATGAAAATACTAAAAACCTAACGATCTCCCCGTTTGGTGTTCTTTTGGCAAAACATCCATATAGACTCTAGACACCTATGCACAACCAAATCACAAAGCTATACTACTTGAAACACAACATAAATAAGGATTAGTAGAACAGAGCGTAAGCAGTAATAAAACAAACTAGTTGGTGTAAAAAAGTCAAAACAGCATAATATTGTAAAATGACAAACCAACCAATTTTACATCAAGTCATCTCTCCTTTTGTTGTGCACCATCTCACTATTTATCTCCCCTTTTTGAGAAAAGATTTAAAAGACTCTAGCAAACTTGTAAAAAGTCGAGAAGATATAGATTAACAATTAAAAACTACGAAATAAAGTTCAACACAATTGGGTTGGAGAATAGCATTTATGTTACAACAACATTCAAATTATGTTGCAACATCACCTATGATATTTACTCCCCCTTAGATTAATCAGTCTTTGCTCCCCCTAAGTTAGAGCACCTTATGATCTTGAATACTTTAACATGAATGAACTTATAACATTTGTAATAAACAAAATAAATATCAACATGTCAAAGTAAATTCTAATCTACTATCAACCACATATCAACTAAACAAAATATAAAAAAATATATTGCCATAAAACAAGAAACATATAAAATGAACAAATGCAAAAACAATTCGTGACAAATTTAGATTAAAATACACAAATGAAGGACAAAAAATGCAGTCAACATTTAAAGAATTTTTTTTTTTTTAACATTTAACTTTGCTTAAAACAATATGCAAAATTTAAAATACAAACTCTAATCACTTCCATCAAATAAAGATTAGGAAGATTTGAACAGTGTGAATGCATCAAATGTTTCAAAAATTCCTCCTCAATTTTTTTTAGTTTCAACAACTCTAGTTCTAAAAAATTGAAGAGAGTTTGTCAAACTAACCTATTCATCTTAATCCCCAATAAAGTTCATTTAAGTTACAGGCATATGTGTGTGAAGTGGTTTTGCAGTATATTTTTCTTTCCTTTACTACCTTTTTCTTTTTACACAAACTTTTGATTTTAAACCCACAGTCAGTAGCTTTCACCCTAGTACTGAGATAACCCTTTTCTCATGGTAGATTGTCCTCTATATATTAGTGATACATAGACTCAAATTAGTCATACAAAACTTTACACAACAGTATAGGTAGCTTTTTCTGACTATGGGGCCTGGACACCTTTCATATTATAAATGGGATAAGAATCTAGATAAATAGTATTAACTCAATTCAACTGAAGTTGTATCCATAAAAAAAAAAAAAAGAATCAAGAAAGCATTGTTATTGTGCACAATATATGAGTTCAAATTTAACTAATCAAGATTTGCATAAAACTTTCATGTTCATACATTGATATTTGTAAATTGTAAGTAGCATAGTTAAGCCAAATAAATATGAATAATGACACTTAAAGTGAAGCAAAAATACATACAAAATGACAAATAAAACTACATAAAGCACAAACCATAAATGTTTCTCAAAGTAACAACCTAAGATGCATAAGAACTTTTGGTAAAACTTGCAATAATCTTGCTCTCAACCAAAATTTATAAATCAAATTTTTCTTTGCAGTCTCAATCTTACTTAAGAAAGTAAACCAAACAAAATTTAGCACGTTAACATACCTTTAACATAAAACTTTGCTAAGAACAATACCCAATCATCGATACCGTTTCCAACCTTAGATTCAACAAAGAATACTAAGAACAACTCATTTTACCTTTTGTAAGTTTATTTATTTTGATAGATACTTGTTTGAATCATTTTAGTTATTTTGATGCGTGTTTGAATTTGGGTTTCTAATAGGTAATATTTATCAATCATTTTTAGAGATGATATTGTCATTTTATGGGATTTAAGGTGTTGAACTAGATATTTTTGTGATCAATCTACATGTACGCTGTATAAAAATGATTATTTATGAATTTTGTAACAGGGTCGGTGCGAGTATGATATTCATCAACGTCCATCAATCCTTAACTTTTTTTTCAAATTAAAAGTTGGAAACCGACCCCCTACCGACCCTCGCTTACCATGCCGTGCACTTGGGGGTCGGTGACCACCAACCTCCACCGACCACCACGTGCCAATTTGGATTTTTCAAGAAAAAAAAATTTAAAGTTTATAATTATCTAATGGAAACCGATAGTACTATTATATTTGCATTATTTTATGGAGGGATATGGAATAAACAAGATGATGGTCGTTGGCAATATGAAAATTATGAATCGGAGGTTACGGAAGTTCCTAAAAGCTGTACTTTTGTGCAATTAAAGGATGAGATTTACAACATCATTAATGTGGATCGAGATAGATATAGTGTAAAGATGAAATATTATTATGTCCTAAGCTATCAACATATAAACCACAAGAAATATAGAGAGATAAAGATGTCAAAATGTTTCTTAGATAAGTGACTGATGTGATGCCGGTGACTCTATTGTATGTGAATATTTTGCCTATGGATCCGACTAATGAAAATAGATATCATGCTAATAAGTTAGGTAGTGGAAGCAATCATTGTTCATTTTTTTGTCCTCCCACTGAAGTTAGAGCAAGAGTAAGAGTATAAGTAAGAATATATGGATCCAATGTGGCAGTATGTCCTATTCTGAAAAATCATGAGTTAGAAAGTACCATTTAGGAAAATAATGAGTTGGAAAGTCCCATTTAGGAAAATCATGAGTTGGAAAGTCCCATTCGGGAACATCAACATATGTGGGAAACTTAAGTACTAGAAACACATGCATGAGAAACTCAAGCACCGAAAATTCAAATGTCAAAAACTCGAATTCCCATAGCAAAATTACAGCAAAAGTCAAGTAAGTATGGCAATAATGCTACCCCACAACCAAATATTCCAAGTTTACATCATTCCACAACCACTCCTTGTGAAGATGATGCAATTCCGTATACTTGTAAAACATCCTTACGAAGTGGATTATCTCGTTACATGGATATTGAATCGGGTTCTAGTGATAGCGATGAGTTCCATGTTGGCCAAGTATACGATGACAAAAACGAATTGAAACAAAAGTTGTATTTACATGATGTGACTCATAATTGTTAAATCAAGGTTGTTTGCTTATCAACAAATCGATATGAGATTTGTTGCTTCCATGATAATTGTGGGTGGAACCTTCGGGCAAGTAAGATTCCACATTCGGAGAAGTTGTTTATTGTGAGAAAATATTCTAGAGAATATGCTTATCTTCAATTTTCTCAAGCTACTAATGGAAATCATAGACAAGCTACCAATCAAGTTCTTGAAGAAGCTATAAAAGAAAAATATGATGAAATTGCTCGTGTATACAAGCCAAAAAAGATAAAGTTTGATATTAAGTTAAAATATGACATTGACGTATCTTATGATAAAGCTTGGCGAGTAAGGGACCATGCATTAAATAGTATTAGAGGTACAACAGAAGAATCATTCACAAGACTACCATCTTATTTTTCAATGTTGGAAGCCACTAATCCGAGAACAGTGACACGCATAGCTATTGATGATGGCCAATGTTTTAAATATTGTTTTATGGCTTTAGGAGCAAGTATACGGAGATTCCAATCCAATATAAGGCATGTTGTTGCTATTGATGGGACAACTTTGAAGCATAGGTACCGTGGCTATTTATATTGTTGCATCTGTAGATGACAATGGTCAAATTTATCCACTTGCCTTTGGAGTTGGAGATAGTGAAAATGAAGATGCATACACAGGGTTCTTCCATTGTTTTAGAGAAGCATATGGAGAACCAAATAATTTGGTATTTGTAACGGATAGGCATAAAGCTATAGAGAATGCATTGAAAGTTGTATACCCCAACTGTTACCATGGATTATGCATGTATCATATCAGTCAAAATCTTAAGGCAAAAAAATTTGGACATGAAGATCAAGTCCTCCCTGCATTTTACTTGGCTGCGAAGGCATACTTGCCGTTTAAGTTTGAACACTATATGAACGAGTTGCAGAATGTAAACATAAGGGCAGTGGAATACCTAACCGAAATAGAGGATGAAAGGTGGGCTTGTTATAAGTTTCCGGTAACTCGGTACAATACAATGACTACAAACATTGTTGAATACATGAATGTTATATTAAGGGACGCAAGAGAAATGCCACTCGTGCCTTTGTTGGAAACAATTAGAGAGAAATTGCAACAATGGTTTCATGATTATCGAATTGTGGCTGCTAATATGACTACAATATTGACGAGGTGGACAGAAGAACATTTGAAGAAGAGGGAAAATGTAGCACAATGCACATTTCTCATTGCTATTAATCGTAATGAATATAGGGTTATAGGTGGAGAATTAGTGGGTACAGTAAACTTAAGTACGAAGTCTTGCACGTGTAGGAAGTTTGATATGGATCAATATCCATGTGTGTATGGAATGGCTATTTGTTTGCATTGACATATAGAGTTCCATAATTTGTGCTCACATTATGACTGTGCTAATACAGTTTGTGCAGCTTATGCATATTCTATATATCCTGTTGGTGATATAAGTCAATAGGATATTCCACTTGAAGTTCAAAAGATGGTAGTTCTTCTACCTGATGTTAGACGTCGTACTGTTAGTAGACCAAGAAAAAATAGAATTTTATCATAAGGAGAATAAAACATGAAATATAAATGTGGTCGTTGTGGAAATTTAGGTCACAATCGGGCAAGATGTACTTAGCCTATGAGTTGCCCTGATGTTGGTAGTAGTGGTGGTGGGATATAAATTTTGATGTATTGATTGTATTATGTAACTATTACATATGATAATTGTTATAAATTTATTTTCATTTACGGTATTACATTTTTTTTAGTTTATACATGCTTTTATGTGTCCGCGTTTCCACCATACTATATGTTTTCTTGTGGCAATTAATAAAATAAATAAATATATAACAAAAAATAATAGAGTTAGGTCGGTGGGTGGGGGTTGGTAGCCCACCTACCCTCCATCGACCCTCTCACCATAGCATATTCATGTGTTGGTGACCGACCACCACCCCACACAGATATGTGTAAAATAATTCTTGTGCACCTCACGTTTACATGAGACACCCTTATAAAAATTTTATTCATCTCCAAAATATTACATAAATTAAATTAATGGTCTTAAAATAAAAAATAAAATAAGGTTCATTGTATACCTTTTCATAATTTAAATTAATGGAAGCGTCTCACCACAAATTAATATAATTGTCATACCCTCTCAACTAAATCTTGAACATTTTTTTTTTGGCATCTTCCAAATATTCCATAATTAGGAAAGACCAAATGTAAAACTTATTTCTTTTAAGGAAATAAGCATATACGTTAAATAATGCATAGTTGGGCACTCGTATCAACAACAGAGAACATAAAAATTAACTGATAATATTTCAAAATTTAACAATAACACAATATCTAATTGAAAACTGATATACTATATCTAATTGAGAAGATAGTGACTCAACTGGAGCAAGTTCAAGAATACCCCTAACCAATATGACATAAATAAAAATGAAAACTTGCAAAGACATTTAGAAAATAACTTGTTGTTGGTTAGATAGCAATATTAATTTCATTATCTATTTTTCATTTACGTTGGTGCATTACGGCTGTCAATAACCTCACCCTCTTGCAAAGGATCATGATCTAAGTTACACCACACACCATGAGTCCATACAAATCCTAAACGATACAATTTAGTCTTAGAAAAAAATAAAAGAAAAGGTACTCCCCAGTCGAAAAGCAATGCAAAATCAAGAAGGTGGCGGCGGAAATTGCTCAAAAATAGCACGAATCTGTTGAAGCTCCTCGTCTTGGCGCTGTAACTGGGCCTCCATAACTTCCCATCGAGTTGCTAAACCAGTGAAGATAGACTCAATGCACTGTAATGCATAAACAGCCGAAGAACCTTAAGATGAATGCACAGGCGCATCAGTCGAACCAGAGGGCATCGCAGAAGTAGGGGCTTCCGAATGCTCCCCCTCATCAGCCGCATCAACTACCAGAGCATTATGGCCATCAACAATCTCACCCGCACGCAAAGGATGATGACCTAAGTTGAGCCAAACCCCACGCACACACACATAGCCCATCCGATAAAGATTGGCCTCAGTAAGCACATCTGTAGCACCAAGCATAGCAATATCTTCGCCTGTCACATCCACCTAAAATACTCAAATACCTTGGAAAGTAATAGTGGATAGTATAATAACTTTACCCCTCTCTTGGAACAAACGATACTCCAAATCTGTGATAGAACAAGTGATACAAAGGGTACACCCTCAACTCTCTACAGACCATGTAACATCTTGTCCAGCAAATAAATATTAGATCAATGGACTTCATTCAAACTACTCTAGGAAGTACATTGGAGCTGTATATATAAACCAACAAGCGTTGTTGAATGAGTAAGTTAGGGGTGCGGAACACTGTCAAAGCAGTGCGGTCGTTCCTCGTTGGATAATAATGGAGTCAAGTAAGAGCGTCAATTAACTTGTACTGTCGATCGGATAAGACTGCATCCCCGAAAAACTCAACAGAAGGGCCCTCATCTCGAACTCCCATAATGCGTGCTAAAGTAGCACGGTCAAGCTCAATTTGACAACCCTTCATAGATGTCACAATTCGCGAAACCACAGCGTCTTCCTAATCCTTAATTTTCAATAAACTAGCAAACAAGGCGAGGATAGAAAATGCCCTCAAAATCCAATACAGGAGCTCAACCTAAGACATCGAAAGCACGACGAATACCAAAAATGTTGTCAATCTCTTTAGAAACAGTTTTCTCAACTACAATGGCATTGCTCTTCTTCTCCTCATACCACCGGGCATTCGCCCAAGAAGTGAACTTATCTCGATCCCAAACCGATCGTATAGGACGGATTTGAGAAGAGGAACCACCCTGATCTGCAACCTGAATTGCCCGCTTTATTCAACTCATAGTTATCCCAACTAACAAACCTGTAAAGGAGAAGCACCACTGCAAATAATCACCACCACATTAGCAAGAAAACCACATTCGCCAACTCCATAATCCAAAATACACATGATGATTAATAAGTTTGATTAAAATTTTCAATCAAATTCTTGGTTTAATGATAGACAAAACTACATGCACATCAATTAAAGTGAGAAGATGGATAAAACTACAAGTGCATCAATCGAAGTAAGAAGTAAAGCCTCTAAATCAATCAAGCTCAATCATTGATTACCTCTTTCAAAGGGGTAAGAGAGGCTTCAAAGTGTTTACTTAATTCCTACATATGGTATATCTAAGAAGCCAAAAAAGGTCATGCTTCGTTTAAAGAATTTTATTGAGTCATAAGTGTTTATTTGAATAAATATTTTGTCTAATCACAACTTGATTTAGAAAGTAACTAAACTCAAGAAGACGAAACCAAAATGCAAGCCCCAATCCACAATTTTCATTGCCCACAACACAAAATCAATGCTATTCCTCCCAAATAAGAAACCCACTAACAATAAACATGGACAGAGAAACTAAAGAAGACGAAACAAAATAAAAAGCTCCAATCGACAACTGGCAATGCCCACAATAAAAATCAATGTTATTCCTCTCATGTAAGAAACCCACAAATAACAAATATAGATAGCTAACAATCCCACACAGCGAAGAACAATTCCACATGCCAATACAGAAAAACCAATAGAAAAAAAAAATTACAAAAGGGAGAACCAATGTTCAACCTGGACGTGAAGAATCCAAATGTCGCTTAAGGTGGCTCGTGTGCTATCCAGACGGCTTTACTATTCATCAGTTTCGAAGAAGAGACCAATTGCGAATGAGGTGTCATTGGATTGGTCAAGTGCGAATTTAAGTTAAGCGATGAAATGATAGGAAAAAAAGAGGGAGAAGACAATGGGATGGAAGAAAATTAAGGAGAAGGGCACGGCTGTGTACAGGTTATTGTGTTTGTTTAAGTAAATTTTTTATTTTATTATTGTAATGAAACGACGTCATCAAGAAGGTAGACAATAACAGGCGATGTGTCAGGCGTAATACAGGCGCCTGACATGTTGTTCCCTGCCTTCACGTCTTAAACCCGATCCACTCAGGCTCCACCTTAGGCATAAAGATAGGCGCCCGAGGTAAACTTATCCTCAAATTAATAAGACTACTCGATCTCAAGCCCAATATTAGGCGCCTGACGTGTTTGATTTTTTTTCAACTTTTTTATTGTAATGGAACGACGTCGTCAAGACGGTCAATGATAACAGGCGACGTGTTAGGTCGACATGTTTTTCGCTCTTTCTGACATGTCCTTCGCTGCCTTCCTGTCTCAAACCTGAAAGACTCAGGCTATATCTCAGGTGCATAGACAGCCGCCTGAGATGCACTTCTTTTCGACACATCAAAATGGAAGACCTCATGCCCAATATCAGGCGCCATGACGGGCGCCTGACATTTTTGTGACGTTTGAAACTCCAGACACTCAGGCTCTTTCTCAGGTGCAAAGGCAGGCACCTAAGGCACAGTTCTCTTCAACGCTTCAAAATGGAAGAACCTCAGGCCCAATATCAGGGCATAACACAAGCGCCTGAGTTCCATTCATCTGTGCCACCTTGAAACTCGATAGACTCAAGTTCTACATCAGGTGCATATACAGGCGCCTGATATCCACATCAATTGAACACTCTCCAACTTCAAATTTTAGGTCCACAATCAGGCCATAAATCAGGCGTCTGATAATGCCTTGTTCCTTCATCGTTTTTTTAATATTCCTTCAGCATTCATAAAATTTGCCAATAAAAACCAACGCTAGCTAACATTTATGATATGTTCCTTGGTACTTCTTCATAGGAAAAAGAACATAGTTTAACTCCTTTTTTTTCTTTTTTTTTGTGAACTGTTCCTTTAGCATTTTTTGTGAACCATGAAGTTTTTGACAGTCTTTTCACGTAATAACCAATTCCCATTAGATTCACCCTCATTAATCTCATTGACAACTAGTTATGTTTTCTACAATAACCATTGGTGATCACATTTTCATCTTGGCCATTCACACAATTTGGCAGCAATGCCAGACTTGTTATCAGGCTCCTTGCAAAGTCACTTGACATTCTCCCTACATTTATGTTTTTTTTTCCTTCATAAAAGTTATAAACACAAAGTTGATTATACTCTTGGAGTCACAGAGAAACCAAATTGGATCAAAGACATCTTTGTAGAAGAAACAATAAAATGAATTTAAAAATTGCAATATCACATTTGTATATGAGAACCAATTGGTAGTTTTATTTACTTAGTTAAAATACTTGTCCACAAAAGGGCATTTATAATCTATGTTCTTTCAAAGTACTGTCCCTTACTAAGTTGTACTTCGAACTGAGCTCTTCTACATAATATGGTCTAGATTGATAGTTGTCCATCATACACCTCAACAACATATTATTTCTAAAAATTTAATATCTGCTTGGTTGAAGTCTATTTTCATGCTAGCAGCTAAGTACTCCATACACTTGAGCATGAAAATTCTACAATCTCCTCTAATTATGAAAAATAAATTCAAAATTAACAAAATTAGCAAATGCTAATATGTAAAATTAGCATGAAAATTCCACAATATCCTTTAATATACATTAAAAATGTAATATACTACTTACCCATTATCTTGAGTTGGAAAATCCTTAACATAAGAATGAGAGAATTTGTGCATCTCTTTTTTAATTTTCGATCGGTCTTCAAAAAACTTAGCCAACCTCAATACATATGGCAACATAATCCATACTGGTGCGAATTGATTGTGATCGATGTTGGGACCTAAATTTGAATCGTATAGATCTACATGCTGACGTTTTAAATCAATCCGTCCACATATCCAATGATGATTTTAATATTTAGTGACATCAACACCTATCATCACACAACTAATAAACAAATATATATATATATATATATATATTGTGTAATACAAACAATTTATTAATAGTAATTGATAATTTTGATTTCTTACAAAATCACACTCAATCCAATTTGCTCCTTTTGGATTATATGCATTTCCCCAAATATAGTTGGCCAAAATTAAATCAAAGTTGTGAGGTTGCTTTTTACCTTTGGTATTCAACCACCTCTCAAACATCGGCCACCTCCCAATCCAATGTCCCTACACATACAAAACTTTCATTAACTAACAAAACACAAACACAAAAGATTGTAATAAAATAATTTTGATCTTTATCTTACCAAAAGAATGTGTCCATTACAGCTGTCTTCTTGCAAAACAAATCAGGATACAATCTTGTACGATTAAGCATCAACATGGTTATAACATTCACTTGGTGCAACATATTATAGACACTTGTTATTGAATTAGAAAGAATAATATGTACAAACTTAATTATTTTGTAATGACAAAGTAAGCTAAATATTGACCTTTTCTGTCAACCATGCATCCTTTACAACGAGTTGTAAGAAGAAACCTTTATCAGCATTACACACTTGGTAGTCGCGTATTTTGTCTTCGTTGGATTTAATATACTTGATAAATTTGGCATGAATATCAGTTGGAACAGGCCGCTTCGAATCAAATTTGTTCGGTATAAGTAATGTATTTTTTAATTGCTCTTGGGTTTCAGTAGTGACTATATATGGTGATGAAATTGATCTTCCAACTACCTTAATTCAACCCTCGCAGTTTACCACCTTTGATGGTGTCAATTCTATAACATCACTATCATTGTATTCCACAATGCTCAGTGAATATTTAAATTTTCATTATCATTATCATCTCCCATTCGTTTATCCTCTTTATCATAGTCGGTGTTGGGAGTGTCATGATAAGTGGAATGGTACCCTTATATATAAAACATTACAAACCAAAATTAATTGTATGTGTGTATTAATAAATATATAGCATAATTATAATAGCAAATGCAATTTACCTTTTTCACAAAATCAAACATCATATTCCTTGTCTTGTGTAATGATGTCAACTTCTGCCTTGAATCCAATCTAAAATTATTAAGGTCATTTGCAACGTGATCAATCTTTATGTCTAGATCGTTGGCAACACGATCAATCTTTGTGTCCATTGATTGGATATATCCTTTTAGTTCTTCAAAATCAAACTATATAGCATATAAACTATAATGTAATCATACCTTACAAATTATACTAACATAACTATAAATTTAAATGTATAAACTTACATCGTGTCATGCATGAGATGGTCTGGCCATATCAAAATGATGTTATTCATGCGATGGTTCACCATGCTCATGAGTATAATTAGTGGGGTGTGAATATTCACCTTCCGTCATACCGATATCATTTTCATGAAATCATACCGATATGATTCTTCTACGGCATTTAACGGACTCAATTGGAATATGACATCAAGCTACATGTTATAAATAAAACAAATTTAAAACATGTTTTAAGTGCATATAATGCATAAATAATAGTGAACAACTATTATCGGCTTAGTATATTATACTATGAGTATATAAATGTACCTTAACAGATTTGAAAATATCTTCTTCAATCATTTTGAAGGTACGTATATTTTCATCGGTCTATCTACAAATCCTAGGAAATGAATCATCTACCTTGGTAGCATACAACCATCCCATTTAAGGAATTGTCTCGTATCTCCATACTTATTAAAAAAAAGTATCATTATTGACTATTGATGTACAATACACAATTATATATAATACTTTACAATTTACCTGAAAAGCTAAAGGGAATCCACCTAAATTATAAGTGGATGAGGGATTTAAACGACCTCTATGCAAACCAAAAACCTTATACAATTCTCTAATTGTAGCTTGGTATGCAACCAACCCCAATGGATATTGGTTAAAGTACTTCAAGTCCTCGACCATAGAGAAATGAGTGAGGTCAACATTCATTTGGCTTTCCTTTCCAAGTATTCCACACTCAAGTATATATAGCAAATTTAGCTTAACCATATGATCTTTTTCTGCGTAGTCTTTGAATCTCAAACCCAAAAATACTTGCTTAAAATCCTTAGGCTTTATATATTTGCTACCTCCAAAATATGTATTGATGATATGATCAGATTTTGGGGGAGATGAAACATCTATATCTTTTATGTTCAAACTAGTAATTATGCCAAATTCCATTATGGTAAATATTACTCCATTGCCATTAAAATTAAACTCTATAACATTAAGTTTGTAGTTTACTGCTTGCCTTAGTATCATATGATGTACTATAGCGCTACTAAATGTAATCTCTCTTAACCATTTGATAAGTGACCCAAAACAACTATGTGACAATTTCTTGTATAGATTTTTCTTCCATTTCAATGGCCTTTTTAGGGTCTTGATTAAATTTAGCTTTCACCTCATTTATGCACCTTTGTAACGTCAACATAGATGATACCTTTACCAGAAAATGCTTAACATTGGGGTACAACAAAGGCTTAGCATTTGCTCTTTTTCTGTAAAAATGAAAAT
The DNA here is from genome assembly GCA_007844105.2 of Rhamnella rubrinervis. Lineage (NCBI taxonomy): Eukaryota > Viridiplantae > Streptophyta > Magnoliopsida > Rosales > Rhamnaceae > Rhamnella > Rhamnella rubrinervis. The sequence goes on from CM017577.2 coordinate 12,022,613, forward strand.
ATATAATAATATAACAATAATAATATAAAATAGGATACACTATAATAACATACTAGAATGCATTAAAAAAAACGTTAGGTGAGGTCGGTGGTCCATCGACCCCACCCCCTCCACTAGTAAGGAGGGTCGGTAGCCACCAACCCCCCACCAACCCCTAACCCCCACTAATAAGGAGGGTAAGTGGTAGGATCGGTGGACACCAACCCCCCACCTTATCCCACCCCTCCAAGAGGAAAGAGGGTCGTGGTAAGGTTGGTCGCCCACCAACCACCCACCGAACCCACCTTACCCCCATACTTCCTAATTATAAGGAGAGTCGGTGGTCACCGAACCCTCATCGACCCCCACCCCCTCTAAGAATAAAGAGGGTCGGTGGTAAGGTTGGTGGTCCATCGACCATCCACTGACCACCTACCACCTCACTCATCCACCCCACACAACCACCTACAATGTCATCACCACCAAACTAAATCAATAACCATTTATATGCATTCAAACACTCATTTGCATGCATTCAACAATATTATTTCAAACACATTGCATATATTTTTTCTTTCAAGCATTTAATCAAACACCTTACATACAATGAGATGAACAATCATTCATTCATATACATTATAAGCATTCAAACACTAATGCTCTTACAAACACTAAATTTGTCAAATTACACTTCACAATCATTGAAAATAAATAAACTAAAATCAATAAATCACTCATTATTGTTTATGATTTCTTATTATTTAGTAAACCTCAAGAAAATTTGTAGCAATCATAAAATGTAAGCAAAGATAAGCTAACCTTGATGACCAATGTGGGCGACGACGCGGTATGGAGAACATTGAACAACCACAGGTCGAATAGTGAAGAAAAGAAATGAAGAGAAATGATGTATTGTTATTGCTGTCTAAAATTTTAATTCAATTAGGGGTAATTTTGTACATTCAACCTATAATTTTAATTATACAAAAAGTGGTTATTTTTACTTATGTCATATTAGGCCTGGCCATGGCATCAAAAAACCATTTTCATATTTACCAAAATATTCAGATTGTTATCTGCCAAGTTTAATGACACTATACTCATTTTTTGCATTTAAGAATTTATTCAAAATGTGAGGATGAGTCAATATATAGCAATTATCCAATGATCTTGATCCTTGTAAAACACATCTTTTAAGTTTATCAAAAACTTGATATTTATTTTGTGTAAAGTTCACCAAAAGATCATTGTCACAAATTTGACTTATGCTAAGTAAATTGACTTTAAGATCCTCAACATGTAAAACATTCTCAAGCATTGGAAATCCATCCACATTGAGAATTCATTTTCCTACTATTTTGCGTTCAATACCATCACCAAATGTCACATGGTCATCCAAACTTCCTTGGTAGCTCATCAAAATGCTTTTGTCATCTATCATATGGCTGGAGCAACCACTATCAAAATATCAAAAGTTAATATCACATGCTCTTAAAGAATTATAAGCAACAAATCATTTATAATTCGACTTCCAAACCCAAATCTTATTGATTATTTTATATTTTAGCTTAGTTTTGGTTTTAAAAGACTTACTTGGTTTTGATGTTATGCTATTATTCAACAAATTCAAGAGTTTATAGCATCTAAGTCTAATATGACCTTTAACATTACAGAAATGACAAATAGGACTAAATCTCTTAAATTTACCTTGTGAATTTGATGAAGAAGAAACAATATACTTATATTTGGTTGCATTGAATCATTTGGGATTGTTGACTTCACAAAACTATTTTTGAACTTGAAGCTTCTCCATTAGTGAAGCCAATCCTATGATTGTTGTTATTCATCTTTCCAATTGTTAAGATCTTTTTTAGTTGAGATGTAACTGCATTCATCATTTTCAAATATTTATTAGTATTATCAAGCTCCAATCTTAATTGAATTAACTTCTCTTCTTTTTCAGCTACTTGTGATTGCAAGTTGCACACAACTTTTCTGGTTTCTTCTTTGTTTTTCTATAACTCAGTGACCTGTTCATTCAATGCTTTATTAACTTCAAATACTTTAAGACATTTGAGATACATCTCATGATAAGTTCTTTGAAGCATTTCTACATTTAGAATCTCATCATCATCACTATCATCTTTTTCAAAATCATTCTCTGTTGTTGTGATATTGTAACATCCTCCAGATGATGTTGCAATATCTATTTTTTATACCTGCACATCAGACTTTTGAGATTTAAATAATATATTGAGAGCAATGTAATTACTTATGTGATATTCATCATCCTGCTGGCGCCTTTCTGATTCTTCATCACTCCAGGTTGTATTCATAGCCTTTGACTTTTTCTTAAGTGTATTTGCATATTCAGCTTGAATATGTCCAAAATCATCACATTTCCTGAACTGAATACCTTTATTTTTTTCTGTTATTTTCAATAGGCTTATAAGAATTATTACTTTTAAGAGAATTAGATGGTTTCATAGAAGGTTTCTTTTATTTGTTCATCTTTTTCATAAATTTATTAAAATTTTTGGCTAAGTGAGCAAGAGACTCACCCAATTCTTCTTCACCATCAGAATTTTCATCTACTTCATGGCTTTGAGCTTTTGCTTGAAATGCAATCGTTTTTTCTTTTTTTTTCCTTTTTTGACTTTTCTGATTCATTTTAAATATTTGTAGAGATCTTATTAACTCTTCTACATTGAGTTCATCAACATCCTTGCTTTCCTCAATAGCTGTTACTTTTGCTTAAAACTGATATGGTAAAGATTTCAAGATTTTCCTAACCAGATTTGTCTCTGAATAATTTTCACGTAATGTAAAAGTTTCATTAGCAATATCACATAATTTAGAATTAAAATAAAAAATATTCTCATCCTCATGCATTTTTAGATTTTCAAATCTAGAGGTAAGTATTTGGAGTTTAAATTTTTTCATTGCATTAGTTCTCTCATAGGCAACTTGAAGAATATTCCAAGCGTCCTTTGCTGATTCACATGTTGAAATCAATTTGAATTGATTCACATCTACAACAATGAAAATTGCATTTAAAGCTTTTGAATTGAGGTTAGCTAATCGATCCTCCTCAATGGACCATGTCTCTTCAGGTTTTGGAATTATTTTATCTCCTTCCTTCATATAGTAGGATGATTCCAACCCGTCAAAATAGATCGCCAAGCCTTTCATCAATGGATTTAATGAAGAGCTTAATTCTAGCTTTCCAATAAGAGTAGTTTGTCCCATCCAGCACTGATGGACGTATTACAGACGCTTATTCTCTCAGAAAATTCATTTTTACGAATCTGAAAAAAATAACAGTGATGTTGTAACAAAATTTTTGTTGATGTTATAACAGAAATGCTATTTTTCATAAACACAAAAAATCAATAAAAACGAGTTCAACAAATTTTTTTTCCAAAAAATTTCACCAACAAAAACGTTGGTGACATGCTCTGATACCCATTAAAGATTTTTTTTTATGGGATTACCGAATTTAATTAATTGAATAGTACAGCACAAATTAAAGAAATAACAAAAAAAAAATTTTTACGTGGCTCAGAATTTCTACTCCACGGGGTCATGCCTAAACCTTGAATAATCCACTAAGTTATAAATGATTACACACACTAATTGAACTTAAACAATAAAAGACTCTCTCTTTGTATTGCTGCCACAATGTTGAATATCTTTGATGAACTTATTAAGCAATCATCACTTGTCTTTATCGTTGCAGACATTGAACTCCCTTCAAGTATGCAAACGAACATCTCCCAAAGTAGTTTGGTTCTTCTCCCGAAGAACTCTTACAAAAACTCAATAAATATATTTTCAAATTAAGTTCACATCCAAGTTGCTAAATAAAAATAATTTGAATACAAAAATATTTTTCTGCAAATTTGGAATATATTACAACATTGCAAAAATTAGTTTTCTAACAATATTATATTGGAAACAAAAAAAATATATGTTCATCTCACAGAAAAACCTTGCACTAGAAACAAGACATGAGGAGACTTTTTATAAAAAAATTTTGACAATTTTGTATTTTAGGAAAAAGATAATTTTTCAAAACAAAGAATAATTATTTGATTTAACTATATAAGGAAAACCTCTTATTTAATCCAATAAGATAATAAAGAATATTAGATTAAAATTAAATATCATTATCTTTCTTGAGTTGCTATCAAAATCCAATCTCTTCAATTATGCTCTTTATGTGTAAATCTCCAACATACTTTTTTAACTTCCTAAAACTCTACCCAATTTGAATAATAAAATAAAAAATTATAACCCAAACTTAAAGATCTGAATACAAAATAAACACATCTTTTATAATTATCCTAAATTAAATATAACAAATAGATTGTTCAATTTTAACTTTTTAAATTGATATGATATTGTCATAAAATGACAATGCTAAAACCCTAATAATTTTTAAGTTTTTGTTTTTGTTTTGTTTTGTTTTGTTTTAACATGCTAAGGAGTAGTTCTTAGGGTGATTTTGAGTGTTTTCTGATCAGGTGTAGGGTTTAGGAAGAAGATCTGAGTATATGACTAAGAATTGTTGCGTAGTAGTAATTTATGAAATTAGTTTGGAATTTCCAAAGTAATTTTGGAAAAGAAAAAAGAAAAAGTGAATAGTAATTTCACGTTCAAATTAACTTGTATTTTTTTTTCGGAAGTTTCCCAAAATACCGACAGTATTTGATTATATATATATATATATATATATATATATATATATATATATATTCTTCTTATTACCTTTTTAACAAAAATTTGAACACCAAAGTTCACAAAAGAAGAAAAAAAAAGGAAAAAAAAAGAAAAGAATGCTCACAATAAAGTATTAACCCTATCAACGAACCAAAGTACGCCACATAGCACACATCTGAAACAAAAGGTGCAATTTGACTTCTCGCTTCGCACATGCCTGGCTCTGTCGCGACAAAATGAATTATAAAAAATTAACCGAAATACTTATGTTAATAATTAAAATTTGAAAAATATCTATTATATTTTATTTGTTTAAAAAATATATTTAAATTATTTAAAATATATTTTAATTAATTTTTATATTTTAGATTGAGAATTTATAAAATTGTAATAAAATAATAGAGGTCATTGATCATTCTATAGATTTAAGTTATATGTATTTTAGAATTTATAAAATGGCAGATCCGCATGCAGTTTTGCAGGGATATTAAAAAAAATTTAAATCTTTATAAAATAGTAGATCATATTTGTTATTTTGCAAGTATTAAATTGTATGTACTTTAGAACTTACAAAATAATAGATCTGACTTGCAATTTTATAAAGAACCGTCGGTGCTATAAACCCCGATGTTGGGTACGTTATAAAACGCGTACTCCGTTTACGTTAAACTGTAGTTTAAACGCACTGTCTTATAAAAAAAAAAAAAGCAAACAAACCACGATTTCTGTGTTCGGCAAAATCAAGATTAGCAAACCCACAGCTCATCTCCTCTCCTCTTCTCTGCAAATCTCCACCCTCTCTGATCTCTGCAAATCGTGGATCTGTTTTGCACAGCTCTCATCTCTGCAATCGTGCTCCTCATCTTTGCAATCGTGGATCTCTTTCACAAACCCATAGCTCCTCATCTCTGCAATCGTGCTACTCCGATCTGAGAAAAAACTGGTAACTTTTTTGCTTGATGTGGCGATGAGCATGCATATAGAACTTTTTTTGAATTTATTTTCAATTTAAAATATGCAAAAGTAGATTTGATGGTGTTTCTGCTTTCTTTGCTTTCTTTATTTATTTATTTTTATTTTTTTTGGAGTTTGTCATGCCATGTTGCCTGTCACTTGAATTCTATGCTTTTTCTTTTGGAGTTTGCCATGCTTGCTGCCCGTCACTTGAATTCTTTGCTTTTTTTTTTTGGAGTTTGCCATGCTTGCTGCCCGTCACTTGAACCCACCTCAAAGTTAAATGATTGCATTACAAATGAGCTAACTGGTAGTCTAGTTGACTTCATGATTTAGCAAACAGGATTATACATTTGTTGGTATGTTTTTCTAATTACGAAAATAATTAACGGTGTAGCTCTTTGAAATTAAAAATCTATCAGAATTTATGGCAATAAACTAGGCATCTCATTTTTTTTTGCTTGTATTATTTATATGGGATATTGTACTTGTATTCTTCAGTTTCCTTGTATATGGGATATTGTACTACTGCATGTGCTTACTTATATTCTCCAGTTTCCTTGCATATGGAATATTATACTACTGCATGTGTTTGCTTGTATTCTTTAGTTTCCTTGTATATTGGATATTGTACTGCATGCTTGGAGGCCTGAAGAACCCATATGAATATGTTTGTTGTTTCCTAAAAAAATAATTTTGGTATGTTTTAGGGAAGTGTTACGTGTCTCTTGTTATAAATATGTCGGATTGTGATACTACAGCAAGCAAAGCTTATATTCCACAGGTCGCGGATGAAAAAAAGCCTAAAGTGAAACAAGAATTTCAATCAATTGATGAGGCTTTTAATTTTTACAATGCATATGCAAGGGAATGTGGATTTAGTACAAGGATTAATAATAGTAGGAAAAATAAAGAAACAAATGAGACAGTTTGGAAACAATTTGTTTGTTTTAAGGAAGGACAAACAAATAATTTTTATCAGCAGCATTGTAAAGAATTGGTTGAACGATTAGGTGAAAGGCGTAGAGGAATAGTTCGAGTTGGATGTAAGGCTAAGATTATATTGGTTAAGCGACAAACAGGACCAAATTGGATTATTAGCACTTTTGTTGAAGAACATAACCATGTACTTGCCACTCCCACAAAGATACATCTTCTAAGATCACACAGAAATGTATCGACTGCAAAAAGAAAGTTAAGCCAACAGCTCTCTGAAGCGAATATACCTACATGTCAACAAATACGAATTATGAAAATTGAATCTGGTGGTGCTCAAAATATAGGTTGTATTGATAAAGATATAAGAAACTATGAACAACGTTTGAGGGAAGAGCTTAAAGAGATTGATGCAGAAACTTTGCTTGAGTTTTTTTCTATGGAAAAAGAAAAAAATCCAGCATTTTACTATGAGTATGAGCTTGATGGAGGAAGTTGACTTATTAGATGCTTTTGAGCAGACCCTTATGCAAGGAGATCATACAATTTTTTTGGGGATGTTGTAGTATTTGATACTACTTACAACACAAACAAGTATGACATGATATTTGCTCCAATAACAGGAGTAAATCATCATGGTCAAACTATCATTTTTGGGTGCGCCTTTTTAAGTGATGAGAAAACGGAGTCCTTTATTTGGTTGTTCAAAAAAATTATTAGATGCTATGCCAAATGGTGCGCCTCAAGTGATTATTACCGATCAAGATCCTACAATGACCAAGGCTATTGGTGAAGTTCTACCATTAACTATTCATTGGTATTGTATTTGGCATATTTTAAACAAGTTTTCTGAAAAATTAGTGCGATAATTTATCGTGACAATTATAACTTGTTTAGAAATATCATATTAAATTTCGAAACTAAAGAAGAATTTGAAGCAAGTTGGTTTGATTTATTGAAGAAAATTAAACTTGATGATAATGCATGGTTATGCCAATTATATGAAATCTGCAATAAGTGAGTTCCAGTATATGTTAATAGGCATTTCAGTGCTGGGATGTCAAGTAGTCAAAGAGCTGAAATTTCACATTCTTTTTTCAAGAAATATATTTCAAGAAGAAATTCATTGATGGATTTTCTTACACGTTTTAATCAAGCTGTATGTCATCAACTACATGAAGAGTTGGTTACAGATCATAAGGATATGAATGAGCAACCAAAGTTCACATCTTTATGGCCTATGGAAACACAAATGGCGAAGATATATACAAAAGTTAGTTTTCTATCTTTTCAAAAGGAAATGTTTGAAAGTGCTGCTTACATTTTAAATTGCACTCTTGAAGATGATGAGACTGCACTTTATAATGTTCAAAGGGTTGAAGGAAGTTCATCAAGACATAGACATTTGACTTTTTTGAAGGAATCCAATACTGTATCATGTTGTAGACAATTTTATTTCAAAGGAATCACATGTAGGCATATGTTGGCTTATTTTCGGTTTAAACAAATTGTCTATTTACCAAGTAAATACATTTTGAGGAGATAGACAAAAAGTGCCAAAGTTGGTAGAGTCTTTGACAATAGTGGTTATGAAATTAATGAACACCAAGATAAGTATTTGATAACGAGGCATGCACAACTATCTCAATTAGCTTCTATGGTAGTTGATGATGCTTGCCTTATTGTTGAAGGCACTAATATCCTCTTCAATGAATTGGAATTGGTACATATAAAAATTAAGGAGATGCATATGAAAGAAATTGTGGTATCCTCATCAATTGGAAAAGTAAGTGGTAGAGAGCTCAAAAGTATTAACAATCCTACACATGTGAGATCAAAAGGATGTGGAAGGAGATTGAAATCTTCGAAAGAAGTGTCAATTTTAAAATCTAGACTTTGTCGGGGATGTAGATTAAGGGGACAGTCACATGACAAAAGAAATTGTCCTAAATTGCATGAAAGGTGATTACCCTATTTAATTTCTATCAATCTCTCTTTCTCTTTTTTCTTTTTGTATGAATAAACTTATTTATTTTATTTTTATTATGTAGATCAACAATGAATGACTTTAGCAATGATTCAGAATCGGAAAATGATGAGGATTTAACGTTTGAAGCTAGTATTTTTTTTTTATATGATATGTGTTTGTTTTTGTTGGATTAAATTTTTAATCTAGGCTCATATAGCTATGATCAATTTTTATACACTGTTTAGGTGTATTTCATGTGTAGGAAAGCCCTAACATGCAAGAGGTTGCAATGAAGCAAGAAGGAGTGCTGAGAAGTATGGAAATGCATGATGAGGATTTAAATCATCTTTTGATTGCTTCTGTATTCTTTCTGTTACTAGTTTTATTAAGCTTTATTTTCAACTTTGGTGTTATTCTAGAATATCAGTCAAGATTTAACATCTCTAGCTAGTAAGTTAGTTAACGATCTAGTACAAGAATAAGTGTTACTTTGTTAGTGACATTTATCTTAAACTGTTTGTTACATTGCATATTTTACACGTCATTTGGGAAGATATTTAATATCATCAATATAACAAGTATCACATCCAAATCCAAACAAAATTTCAAATTTTGCATTGTGGAACACTAAATTTATTCCATGACATTGTAAAAAATGAAAATATCCTAAAAAGATTACATAAAAAATTAATCACAAAAGTAATAAAACACAACGAACTGCTACAATAAAAAAGGTAGTGCTACAGTAAAAAGTCACAAAGGTGCTGCAATTATTGATGCTACAGTAATACTCACAAAAGTACGGCTACATTAATACTTAAAAAACTAATAAAACACAAAAGTCACAAATGTGAGTTTTTTTTTAAAGCAACGGTAACATAACGACTGTTATTGTCGTGTTTTATATACACCCCGATGTTGGGGCCTATAGCAGTACTCTATATATATATATATATATATATATAATTCTTCCTATTACCTTTTTAACAAAAATTTGAACACCCAAAGTTCACAAAAGAAGAAAAAAGAAAAGAAAGAAAAGAATGCTCATAATAAAGTATTAACCCTATCAATGAACCAAAGTACGCTACATAGCATACAACTGAAACAAAAGGAGCAATTTGACTTCTCGCTTTGCATATGCCTGGCTCTGTCGCGACAAAATGAATTATAAAAAATTAACAGAAATACTTATGTTAATAATTAAAATTTGAAAAATATCTATTATATTTTATTTGTTTAAAAAATATATTTAAATTATTTAAAATATATTTTAATTAATTTTATATTTTAGATTGAGAATTTATAAAATTGTAATAAAATAATAGAGGTTGTTGATCATTCTATAGATTTAAGTTATATGTATTTTAGAATTTATAAAATGGCAGATCCGCATGCAGTTTTGCAGGGATATTAAAAAAAAGTTTAAATCTTTATAAAATAGTAGATCGGATCTGTTATTTTGCAAGTATTAAATTGCATGTACTTTAAAACTTACAAAATAATAAATCTGACTTGCAATTTTATAAAGAACTGTAGGTCGGATTATCATCTTATAGGTTCAAATTTATATGGTAAATTCTCTAGAATCTGAATCTGTAAAAAAGCCGGTTAGACCTGCCATTTTACAGATTTATAATAAAAATAAGGGTAAAAATAGAATGGATAAGTTTGTAATAAAAGTAAAAATAAAAATAGAATGGATAATTTATATATATTTCACAAAAGTTAAAAATAATGAATATTTTTCTAATTTAAATTATACACATGAATATTTTTATCAATTTGCTATGAATTGAGAACCTTTTTTACTTTATTTTTTTAATTTTTTTGAGTTGACCACTTTTACGATAAAACCTTTTCTGGAGTTGATTTTTTAATGTTCCAAAAAATAAAAAAATCCACGTGTGAACCACGTGCGGCGATTTTGATATATATATATATATATATATAGATTTTTTTTTTTCATGTAGAAAACAACGACAGTCGTAACAAACCAAGTGGCGGGATTCCTGCATACAAACGTTTCTTTCCTTCCCCTTTCTCACCAGTTCCAGCGGCGATCCGATTGCCTCGCCTTTCTCTTTCATTTTCTCTCACTCCAAACACACTCTCTCTCTGCTTTTAGATTTATTTTTAATCTAATATATATATATATATAGATATATATTTTTTCACGGGAAAGCGGGTGTCAAACAAACCTCGTCATCGTCGTAATTGAATGTAAACGAATGCCTTTCCTTAGCTTTTCCTTTTCCTTTCTTTTCACTCTTTTCTCTTTCTTTTCCCTCATTCATGTGACCTCCTCCCACTTTCCATTCTTTCCAATCCAAAAACCAAACAGGTTTCTTAGCTCTTCTTAATCTCTCCTCCTGGAATTTTTGTATTTGATTTGATTTTTTTTCTTTTCATTTGGTTTATGCGTTGCAGGATCTCAAAAATGAGCTGCATTTATGAGACAAAAATGAATTAAATTCCGAGGAATTTATATTTATATTTATATATTTATGAAGGAACAGAGAGAGATGGAGAAGAAGAAGTATCCGATAGGACCGGAGCATTACACTCTCTATGAGGAGGTTGGGCAGGGTGTTAGCGCTTCCGTACACCGTGCTCTCTGTAAGCCCTTCAATGAGATCGTAGCTATCAAAATTCTCGATTTCGAACGTGATAATTGTGATCTGGTATTTATTTTCTTTATTATTATTATTATTATTATTTTTATTTTTTTTAATTTTGTTTCTCATTTTCATGAATTCATTATGCAATTAAATGTAAAAAAAAATTTCTTAGGTTTTGATCATACATATGTATTTTTTCTGCATCTGTATTTTTATGATCGTTTTGGCTGAATTGCGAGGAAATTTACAATGATAAATCGATATATATAAATAATGCATAGAGATGATTTTTGGATAAGTAGACAATTTAGTTTTCAGTTTATAAGAAAGAATAAAAAGAGAATAAATAAAAAATTGGCCCATATGTAGTATCTCTTATGAAAACCACTAATTTTGTGCTGCACATTGTTGGTTGGAATTATATTGAAGTATAGTGCCATAGTGCTCATAGGAACTAGTTTAGCTTCAAGATTTAGATAGGTAATTTTTATTTTATTTTGTTTCATATTTTTGGAAATATTTTTACTGATATCATTTAACTATGGAGTAGTCGAGGGTTCAAAATGGCATGCCTGCTATAATAGAAGTACTCTACCAAACAGAGGGGAATTTCGATTGCTGTATTGGTTTAATTTTGTATGAAAGTCGAATTTATTTATGACTGGAGTAATGTATGCCTTTTGAAAGTTAAGAGTAAAAGTGCTCCAAAATGAGAGGAACAAATCATTTCTTTTTGGTTCATAGAAACAAATAATTTTTGGTAGGTGCTTTTTCTCTTTCTTAAATACTGACATTTCCTTATCATTTCTGATATATTGTTAAGTTTTCCATGACTCCATTGAACTTTGCGGGCCAAAATGCTGTTTGTGAGATAAATGTTCATTATCAGTTGAGTGCTTTTGCATAAGAGGTGATTGTAATGAACTGTTTAAGATATTTCTAACCTTCTATTTTTTATACTTTCATCAGAATAATATTTCTCGTGAAGCACAAACTATGATTCTGGTTGACCACCCTAATGTACTTAAATCTCACTGTTCCTTCGTTAGTGATCATAATTTGTGGGTTGTGATGCCTTTCATGTCCGGAGGGTCTTGCCTTCACATATTGAAGGCTGCATACCCAGATGGTTTTGAGGAAGTAGTTATAGCCACTATATTGCGGGAGGTATTGAAGGGTTTAGAGTATCTTCATCATCATGGACACATCCATCGAGATGTCAAAGTATGTATACTGTTCCTCATTACTTTTTTTTTTTCTTCAAAAACATATTTCACATATTAATCATCAGTTATTAGCTTCATGTAGTTCTGCTGCATCACATGTCTTGTTTAGCACTAGCAATTGCATTGATTACTTATTCTAAATTTAAATGTTAGTGATGTATCTATATTTGTAATATTAACCTGATGCTTTCTTTATGGTGTAATTTGAACCAAACTTTGAAGCATTTTCATGCCTTTTTTTGTTGTTTAAACAAAACTTCAATGCATTTCTATTTTCCACATTTTTCCTGTTAGTTGTTATAGCTTGTATAGAATACTTCTATAAGATAAGCTAAGACTCCCTTATCACTTTCTGTCACTATAAGACTTCTGTTCAATAATGAGTTTATATGAATTATGCCAGTGGGAAGAGTTAGTAATCATAATGAGAAGTAAATGTTTGAGTTACTAAATAATAGAGTCTGTCTATATTATCTTCAAGAAGCCACGCTAAGCTAATTTTACTTGTGACTTACATGTTTATGATGAGTGCCTGTTTATTCACTTTCCAACTCTTACGAAACAGAATAATGGAGGATCTGGCTGTGGTAACCAATACCCATGAAGTGTCCCCTTTACACATAATGCACAGCTTCTTTGAGCTCTTTCTAGTAAATAGATATGTCAGTTAACATAATTTGAAAAGACTGATGATACTAGTATAGAAGCAGTATGCCATTTGGTTGAATATACATGATGCACCCTTGACATTTGTACCAGAAATGTTGACATGTACAAGAATTCAGTTTATACCAAGCTATGTTATCCATATTGGCTAAAATATTTATCTTCTTGTTTTTAGCTTTTCATGTAATTTCTTTTGCTATTTACTGCCAGACCCGGCTTCTAACAGTTTTTATTTATTTATTAGAAGCTGTACTTTGTCTGTAAATTACTACACTTTTCTCATTTTCAGTTGACTACAGAATTGAGCGAAGACAACTTGTAACAAAAAGTGCGTGATGTCTTTGAACAATGTCATTTTACTTTATTGGCATGCAGGAGTACAGAACCAACCATGAAATGCTGCATTTCCATCTATCTTTTTATTATTCCAAAGTCTCTTCTACTGGCCTATGGATAGGTGCTGTCTCTACTGCCCTTGTGCCATATTTAGTTGGGGCAGGGGGACAATAGTTCCTTTAGTTAGATATTGTCTTGGGCCTGCCCTTCTGAAACCCAGCCATATTTGGATTTCCTTCTACATCTTGAAGGACCCACAGACTCGTTTGATGGTAAAACTTTTGTGTTGTTAAGCTCAAGAGCCTGAATATGATTATTAAGACTTAACAGGAGCTGCTTCATATAAACTGCAGAAGATTTGATTGACTGTCTTTTGAAAAGACTTGGATGGGGTTTTCTTTTTCAGTGGCACATAATGTTTTATATGGATAAGGGTAGAAATTAATTGTTCTGAATCATTCTCAACTACTTTAAGTATTCGAATCAAACACAATTAATCTTTCTTTAGTTATATAAGTAGTGGATTTTCCATCTCCATTACTAATCCTGAATCAGCTAGTATAACAAAATTTGGTCATTTTATAGACTGTGTCCACCTTACCTACTTTAGGGCCATGAATAGAACATCCATTGAAGAAATTCTTGTGAATATGTGTAGAAAGTTCTTGTTTCCACTGCAAGAGAATGTTCACCACATCCATGATGGAGGCCTTTTTGCTTTTGGAAATTCATATTTTTTGCATACTAATCTTTAGTTAGTTACTCCTCTTTATCGTATTGAACATGTAGTGTTGCCTTCTTTCTTTTTTGTTTTCATTCTAAAAGTATCTTTTAAGTTTCATAGTAACTTATAGAGGTCTTTTTTCTTTTAGTAAACATTTCTATAAGAGAGTAATAGCTATCTGAAGGAATGGTAAATGAAAATCATAGTAAGATAGCCTATCAGGGCATTGCAGGGTGTGTTTTAAAATTAATAAACCGGTGGTAGAACCTTAGTCTTTAGCTTCCTTTGGGTTCCATTAAGAGGAACTGTTATGAAGATGAAAAATGTCCAGCTAATGTTGTGCAATAACAGCAGCAAGGCCATATTTCGGATTCATCAAATGAGCTGAACTATTTCTGAACCATTTTCCAACTATTCTTCATTTAGGTCTGGTTGCTCGAGACATAATAAAACTGCTAGCATTATCTGTAGAATCATTGATTTATGGTGGCCTAGAAATTGGCAGGAGATTTTTAGTCTCACAGTGCTTATTGCAAAGTGAATTCATACAGATAAAGTGAAAATAAAATATTTAGCGGGACAACAAGGGATAATTGACATACTAATATAAGGAGGAACTGATCACAAGTCCAAATAGTGTGACCAGAAGTGGTTGTTTCTAATTAAGGATATTTTAACCAAGAAACTATGTTTATTGAGGTTGGGATCTTATGCATAGACTGAAGATATAAATTATATTGTTTGGATTTCTGAAAATTTTGGAAAAGTGTGTGCTGGTACTGTGACATTTCCTTAGATTGTATTTAGAAAATTATTTTGTAAAATGAAAATAAGAAATTGACATTTGTACTGTTAGAATTTAAGACTGTGTTGGGTAATATTTTTTGAAATTATATGTTTTGCAATGAAAATAATAAAATAATATAGATATGAATATGGAGAATATTAAAAAATGAGATATATCTTCATAAAAGTAATATCTTATATGGACAATGATAAGCAATTTTTTTTCTGAAAATAAATAAAACGCTAATTTATCGTTTTCAAAGCCTACCTATATTTTTGGAGTTGTATTCTATGTTTTCCAAACTCTATATTTCAAGAATGACATCCAGACATATTTTTAGGTGTTTTTGTATTTGTAAAATGAAAAACTATTTTACAAAACGTTAAAGGACATGCCCTACATAATTTAGATTTTTCTATTGCTACCATAATATTTGTTATAATATATTGTGGAAGCTGGTCTTTGCTGATTATTATTTTAAACATGGCTCTTAATAGGCTGGGAACGTTCTCATCGATTCACGTGGTGCAATAAAGCTGGGAGATTTTGGTGTCTCTGCTTGCCTTTTCGATTCAGGGGATAGGCAACGAATGAGGAATACATTTGTGGGGACACCTTGCTGGTACGTTTGAGTTCCTTGAACCTGTGAGGAGTACATAATCTTTTCTTGTTATGATATTAATGTCTTATAATTCAGGTAAATTGTGTTGGGCCTTGATTTATTTTAGCTGAACTTACCATGAAGAAATATGTATATCAGTTTAAACTTATTACTAGCATTGATGTTTAATACATAGTTTACATATTGAAGAGAAAGCTTAGTTATGAATTTGCAAACATCATATGACAATAATTCAATTTGTCATATTATTTCTTATTGTATTAATACGTAGTGAAGAATTTGGAATCTCCCATTTGTAGGATGGCACCTGAGGTTATGGAACAATTACATGGTTACGACTTCAAGTTAGTCTACTCATTTCTTAAAATTGTTACTCCATGCTTTTCATATATGTATTTTTGTTGTTGTCTAATGTTTGTTTGACAACTTCCACACAGGGCTGATATCTGGTCTTTTGGTATAACAGCATTGGAGCTGGCTCATGGTCATGCTCCTTTCTCAAAGTATCCTCCAATGAAGGTGACTATAGCATTTGATATGGAATACTTTTATCAGCATTCTGAGTTTATTGATATCCAACAAAATTAAATTTTTTAAGGTACTGCTTATGACATTGCAAAATGCACCTCCTGGCCTTGATTATGAAAGGGATAGGAAGTTTTCTAAGGTATGATCTCAGTTATTAGTCCAAGAGTGTGGACATAAGTGCTCCCCCTTTTGAATCTTAAATTTGGATTTTAGTTGCACTACATCAATTTACATTTTGGTCTTTCTTCTTTATGTACAGTCTTTTAAGCAGATGACTGCAAGTTGCTTGGTTAAGGATCCATCTAAACGGCCTACTGCAAAGAAGTTGTTAAAACATTCTTTCTTCAAACAAGCTCGCTCAAATGATTATATTTTACGGACACTTTTAGAGGGGCTTCCTGCTCTTGGTGAGCGCATCAAGGCATTGAAGGTTATGCTAAAACTTTTCCTAGCGTACCATTGAGACTTTTGGTCATTTAATCATAGTGTAATATGTGCTAACAAGCTTGTTCTTCCTTCTTCTTTCTCCCTTTCTTTTTCTTTTTAACAGAGAAAGGAAGAAGATATGCTTGCGCAAAAGAAGATGCCAGATGGGCAGAAGGAAGAGATATCACAGGTAGAAATTTTCGATCCTTAGTCAATTAGTAATTTTGTATTTCATTTTACTTTTTATGTCTTTTTATCAGGATTTGTAATCTGGTTTTAATTCATTTTAAAATGGTTTAAGTACTTTCACTGTCACAAACTGATTGGTTTGAACTTCATAAAAATTAAGGTCTTGTTGATAATGTTTTGTTTTTGGTTTTTAGTTTTTTTCTGGAGTTGTGTGTAATTTGCTAAGTTTATAGGTTAGTTCCTGTTAGTTAGAGTTTGTTATTGTTAGTTAGACCCAATTAACCATAAATGAGAAGGAAAAAGAAAAATCTGCAAATTTAAAACCATTTCAAATTTTTCATTTGGTGTTTCTGTTTTTCTTTTTCCTTCACATTTGTAGTAATATAAGAGGTCTAACCAAAACTAACAAACTCTAACCTTTGAACTATGCAATTACACAAAATTTAAGAGGAAAAACCTGAAACCAAAAACAAAAAAGTTACCTGACAGGGTGTAAATTAATTGATCAATTGAAATGAAATACATCTTCATTTAAAAAAGAATCGTTAATATCTTATTAAGGATTATAATAAGTAACTTTGAAGAGGCACTTCTCATAAATAATTTTGAAGAGGCACTTATATCATGCAAGTAAAAAAAATTATAATTTTATCTACAAGATGTGCATGTTTGCGTACTCTACTCATTGGTTCTGTGCCTTTCTCCAAGTCATTTATAGCTTAATCTTGAGATTCTGATTGTTACTTTCATTAATATTATTATTTTTCTTGTGGATTTGTTATTATCTGATTAGATGAGGCATCCAAGACCAAGATGTGAATGTCCTCAATTATTCCTTTTTTTTTAGCATGATGTGATTTATTGATGGTAACCTAGTGTAGTGTTTTATTTTATTTTATTTTAAAATTTTTTTTTCCTTTCTGTGTAAGAAACATAATACTTTATTTAAGCAAAATGAGCAAGAGGATGAAAACTTCTCAAAAACAGAAAAATAGTTCTTGTTCTATAATTAAATTAACTTTACTCCAACTGTCTATTGCATTAACTTAAAATACAAAGTTGAGCCCACTTCGTATCAGCTTAAAATTTGAGTACATTGGTAAATTAATATGGTTTCAGAGCTTAATTATCAACTTGGTTTAGTGTTTGAATCGAGTTAAACCCATTTCTATTAAATTTTTGAATTGCACCTGTAAAACCCAATTTCTGTTCCAGCATTGGATGGGGTCTGGATGTGTGGGGAGTGTTAAAACTCTGTACTATATTAACTTAATATACATAGTTAAGCCAACTTCCTATCAATTTAAGGTCTCAGGAACGGTGGTAATTTAACAAGCCGTAAAATTCTAAATCACAAAACTCCACCGCCAATGATATCTTTAGTGAAGCCAAAGTTTTTATTCAAAAATTCTTCTATGTCTTTTCATCCATATGATCCAACAAACAGCCATTTTAGCACATCTCCATAAGTTTAGTTTTAATCGACTATCGATATCACACTACTCTTTAGTAAAATGAAATATTTGGTAGAGCTGTTTGCTTTTCAATATTTTTTTACTCATGTACCTTTTTTTTTTTTAATATTTATGCTCAGAATAAACTCTAGTATTATGCTGTCACTGAATTATAAACTTATAAGTTAACTTGTAATCATCCGAGAACGAATGTTCTGCAAATGGATCCAGTAGGGTTCAGATTCGTATTCTTGTAGGTGTCTTATGTGCTGTCTTTTAGTTAGCTTATCTTTTTCCTTTTCATATGTTGCAGAATGAATACAAACGGGGAATTAGTGGTTGGAATTTCAATCTTGAAGATGTGAAGGCTCAAGCTTCCCTGGTACAGAGAAACTATACATCATGTTTGTTGGCTGATAATATCTGATTTTGAAATTTCTATTATCATATTGGTAAGGTTTATTGTTATCAGATCCAGGATGATGACCCTGTATGTGACAATAGTCGAGCAGGGAGCTCAAGTTCGTTGTCTGCCCTTGATGTGCATGAAAAGCAATCAATGTGTCAGAACCTCTCTCATGTTTCGGATATGGTATTTTGTTACTTTTTTATTTCAATATTTGGTTGGCTGGTATTTTAAGACTACCTTTGTGGTTTATGGACTTATGCATATGGTTACATATAACAAATATACAATATGCATATATATATATATATATATATATATATTGATGTTCCTCCATTGCTCTTGATCTGATATTTGACAGGAACATAATTATGTGGCTCATGACCAGCAACCTCCTCACCCATTAGTCGACTCAACTTTTTATGATTGCAAGTACGTCATCTGACATACATCTGTACTGACAAACCATGTATGTAGTTTGTTTGACTTGATTAGGTCACATCGACCTTTCACCTCAACATTTTATTTCATGTCTTAATAAATATATGACAAGGTTATGGGCCATATTGCTATATGATACTTCATATATACTGGAAAACTACCAAACACCAAAAACATTTCCACACTTGGATTCATACCCATATGCCACAGTCTACACCCCATGTTCATATCAATGTCACATGAGTCTTGATTATCCATTTATACGTAGTTTTCTTAAAAAAGCTTTGATGCTCGTTCTTTGATTAAGAAGCTTACATAGACCTATAAATTAGGGTAAATGTATTAGTTTCTAATTACTATAACGTTTTTTATTCACCAGAATTTAAATGTTTTATTTACCAAATTATTTATTTACCAGAAATAGGTGTGACAAATCTGATGATGAGTATAGCATTGTTAGTTCAAGCCATGAACAACACATTTCCCAGAATTCTTCACCCTGTGATGACGATCACATTGAAAGTAATTTGGATGAAAAGCCTGATCCAGAGATCAAGGGAAAGTATTTGGGGGCCATGGCTGTACATTCTCAACTTAGACGGGAATCTTCTACAAGCAGTGCTACTTCACCAGAAATAGGTCCCCCAAATAAAGGAGAGAGGTTCGATATTAAATCACAAAATCATATAGTTTATGTTTATTTCAATTGGAACACTTTGCTTGCTTTCATTAGTGTGATTACTCTTATATGTTAGATACCCAGAATCTTGATATATTGTCCATTCTCTGTTTCAGATGCTCCTATCAGACAAACACACACATGCACATATACATTCTTATTTTACAAAAGGAAACTAAAACTACAAACGTACTTTATTTTATTCCTCTGCAACTGTTAGTGTTCATGATCTGCTTATCACTCAGATTATATAAATTTTTGCATCCTCCAATTAGCAATCCTTATGTTTTAGAAATATATGCTGTGCCTATTTTAATAGGATAAAACGGAACACAAATATAAATATAAAACTAGTAATTACGTAAATGCAAAGGTACATCTGGAAAAATGTAAAACATAGGAATTGAATATTTGGTTAATTTATTATTTTGAGTTCACAATCTTCCTCTTCTTTCTATGACAATATTGAACTGAATGAGATTTCATCTGATTGAACTTATTATTGGACCAAATGACGGTGCCAACATTGACCATATGCTGTTTACGTTACATGAATAACTTTTGGTATGCTGTGTGCTACCATTCAGATTTAGAAACACCACGATGTGAAACTCTTGTTTGAAGAACAATTTGAATCTAATTCCACAACCGTGATCTTTAAATTTCATTGTTGATAAATATGTTTATTCATTGATTTGATAGTTACGTAAACTTCAGAGACTAATGAACAGGGACTGTCACTGACAAATAGAACTCAACAGTCATTATTTTTGTAATGTAACTGCCAGAGATGCAGTTTAAGTCAGTAAGTCAATTTTGAAGATGAATGAACAAATAAATTTATTTTTATTTGTTTTTTCCCTTTTGGTTACTTGATTTTACCTGACAAAGAATAGACAAAATAAGCATAATTCTGAAAATGTATTTGTACAAGGGGTCTCGTAATCATGCTCTACCTTGCTGTTTAAAAAGGGAAAGGCCTGCATTGAGAAGTGGTTTCAGATTTGGTGGACAACCATATATTGTGCCAACTGTTCCCTTTCCAAATTTGATCAAATTGCAAACATGTAGATTCAATATATGTTTTCCAGCGGAATGAAATATTGATAAAGTTATTTCTAATAATTTGAGAATGATATTATAGTTCAGATTATCATGATTAAAAACTGACCATAGCTAAATGAAAGAAAATTTGAACCACTACTTGCACCATGATGATTAATGAGTTATTGCTTGCTTTGAGCATTTATATGTGGGAACCTCATGTTTCCAATTAAACCTTCTTGTTCTATGTTTATTTCTATGGAAATGTGTTTTTAATATATTTTTTGTTTTTCATTGAATGAGATATAGTCCAAGTTTTGACATAAGGTTTTCCTTCCAAACTGTAACATTGAAACAATATTTAAGAAATAGCAGTGAAGTTGTCTTCATATTCATCTGTGTCTGTCTAGAGCCTCAATTATGATAATAACCTGATGATTATCACACTGAATTCATGAATTACTATGTCATATTTACCAATGAGATGTGATTTTCTAAAGTTTACATGGATAAATGGAATTTCCAGTGATAAGTTGCAAGGGAAACCCCAGAATATTTCAAGTTGTAATGCAGCAGCAGTTGTGCAGCCAATAGAGGATGTGCTTCCTGAGGCTCCTTCTAAAGTATCTAAATTACCAGGCATGGGCTGAAATTTTATTCATACTTGGGAATGTTGACTATTATCTACATAGAGGAATAAATTATTGTTATGTTATTAACATAATCGGTAATGAGCACTTTCCTCTTGGATCTTTCAAGATATCTCTTTTTCTTGATAAACTAATTTATGCTGCAGCAAACTGTGATGAAGTTGATGAGAAAGGGAAGGCACCAGTTGTTCAGCAGAAAGGACGTTTCAAAGTCACATCTGAGAATGTTGACGTGGAAAAGGTGGCCTTAATAATTCTAATATCTCTATATGTTCTCTTGGTGAAGACCACATGTAATTTTAAATTTTATTTTCAGGTTGCCCCTGCTCCTACATTGCAAAAGAGCCACAGCATGCAGGTTTGTAGTTTTGAGGTTATTATATTTATGACAGCATGCCTGTTATATTTATAAAGTTCAGTGCCAAGAATACCTATTAGATGCCCATACTGGTCAATGTTTAAATTTGAACTATTGGTTTACAAAATTTTTTGAACTAAAACAAATAAGCTTTTGCATTTATAGCAATATCAAAGAGAACTTTTCAATTTTGTTTCTCTCGCCTGTTCTTTTCTCAACAGAAAATGAAGGAGGAATGAGTTTTTAGTAGGATTAGACATAGTTGATCCCACTTCCTAACAGCTGAATCTTTTGGAATTGATGATACGTTAATGTCGCATAATAGCCTAGTTTTCTAATTGGTCTTGTGTTGGAATCTTGCTAATGCCAATTTCTATTAACTAATTGTGCCACACGTTTAAGACTCAATTTCCATTCCATTGTTGGACAGATCTACATATGAGGGGGAGTGTCAAGTGTCTATTCTGTTAGCTTGATATACATAGCTGGGCACACTTCCTAATAGCTTAAGCTTTTGTGAATGTTGGTTCTTAACAAAACTAAATGTATCATCCATATACCAGACAATGTCCTCTTATGTTTGTTAGAGATAATATTTGCTGCGCATGGATTGTCAAACAAAATTCTGAATGTGATCATTTCATAGATCATAATGGTAATTTATTTACTTCTTTGTACACTTTTCCTAATTGTATCCAGGCTCCTTACATTGCCACGTCCTCCTTCATCATATTTCTTGATCCATACCACCCTCTAGTCTCATGATATTATTGTTGTAGAAGACAGAAACACAAAGGTCTTTAATCCATTTACAAATAGAAAATCATTAGAAAGTAAAGACTAATTTGTATGTTACCATTAAGAAAATAATTCCTGATTATTTTTTTGTGTGTGTGGGGTGTGTTTATTTATATTTCTGTTATGTTCTGTTTTGTTTTTATTTTTGTTGCTTTTTGTGTTGATTCTATACACCAATATTCAACCACCTCGATTGATTTTATCTGTACTTTGTCTCAAAAAGTACCTTCTTATTTGTTTAAGGAATGATAGTAAGGTAGTATGTTGCTTTTTTTTTTTCTTTTTTTTTTGTGGTTGCACAATAATCTCAGATTAACTTTCTTCTAGTTTGCATCATTATTTCTTTGAAATATTGCTTCTTCCAGTTGTAGGCTTCACCCATCAAACCAGTCAATTTCACACGTGTTTATATCTTGTTAGTTGCATCATATTATATCTCCTTTTTTCATGAAATTGGAAGCTAGTAAGGTTATTTCCAGTTTCACTAAAATGGAGGGTTAGTTAAATCCCTTTTCTTTTCTTTTTTTAGTCACTTGTCTTTAAACAACATTTCTGTGCAATCCTTCATATTTATCATATATTATCCTGTGTCGTCTGAGACAACATTACTTGTCATAGTTCGTCCATGGGCATTCATAACTCATTTCTTCTAGCTGTCCTAAAGCTAAAAATTTACTTGGAGCTTTCTTGTAAATAGAGTAATTAATTTGCAAATACATACATGCATGTATATTTTAGCTCTGAACTATGACATAATGTCAAATAGGTCCCTTTGTTAGGTCATTATTTTAGAATTTGATGAAATTAACCACCTGACATGTATATTAAGAATCCAATGGAGAATATTTTCTTGAATTAAAGCCTTCTTCCTGGAACAAAATTGATAGAAAGGAAAAAAAACTGGACAAATTGATTAATATATTTTCTTTGTTTAAAAACTAATCTTAAGTTCAAGCACATATTATCCAAGTAGGTTCTGTGTGTGTGAATGTCATGTGGTCAATGTTGTCAATCTGTAGCAGAGAACTTAATAGAATGACATGTCGGAGGACTTTATGTCAAGACTCATAGTATATAGGTGACATACCTTAAGAGAACACAAGGTTCTTTTATCTGAGGGTTATTTTGACGAACTAGGAATTCAAATATGTGTCAAGAAGTGAATTTAAGTGTACAAATTGCCTGTGCATCTTTTGGCAGCCTCAGCTAAAAAATCTGCATTTCAGTGTCCTAGAGGCAGAAAACCTATTTTATTTCCCATTTTCACTGAATTTCTTACGAAAATGTTATCGGTTTTACAGGTGATTACACCATATCCTCAAGTTCCTCTACCATTACCTCAACCAACAGCTTTTTCATCACCTCTACCATCACCATCTAATGCCACTCCACCAACTCAGTCTGGCTGTTCTTTTTTCCCATTGTTGAACTCTGTTTTACAGACTAATATAATTCAAAGGGTATGCATTTGCCATTTTTGTTTTTCCAGTTCTGCACTTCGTTTAGGGAAGTTAACAATTTTCATGTGTGGTATTGTTCTTAACAGGATAGTATTTTGAGTTTAATGAAGCAGGTTGCTGTCGGTGACTCTGCAGGTTTAAGCATTTAATGCCCCTTCATTTGTACATTTTAGTGGAATAGATTATTTTGACATTTTGTTTTCCCTACTCCAGTGAATTGTGCTGTTGATGGAGGAAGCAGTAGCACTCAGGCAGTTACCGTCATGACAGAAAAATCTTTGGTATGTTATTGTACTGATTTTCCTTACAAATTTGTTATGACTTTTCTATGAAATCTTTCTAGTATTTTAAGTCTCTTAACAAACCTGTAGAATATGCATTTTCTTAAACTCGTAGCTCCTTTGGTACCATTTATGTCATTTGTTTTGTATTTCCTTTATTGTTTAAGAAACAAAGCACATACAAATGCTATTTGACTTTTTGATGGCCATTGTAATGGCAAGAAAAATAACTAATCAAAATGAGCCCAATTTTATAAGCAGTTTCAAATGGTATTTAATTTGGTTTATTTTTTCTTTTTTTAAAATTTATTTATTTATTTATTTTATCTTAAGCTTGTAGTTAGTGTGGTTAGTTGAGAAGCCTAACTAACGTTTGGATTAGAAGCAACCACACACAACTAAGAAAAAGTCTTGGGAAACAACTAAAAGAGAAAACCAAAAACATAGAGAGTATCAATCGAGCACTTATTTAGAATGCACAATCCAACTCCATCAAGCAGAAAAATCATTATGAAGTGCTTTTATGATGGCTGAAGTTCAGGTTGGTAATTTTATAATCTTAGATTGATGTGCTAAACTCAGTTGGGATATGTTTCTTAATTGTAGATTGTGGTTCTGATAATATTTTCAATTTTTCCAATAATATTTTCACTTTTTTATGATTTCTTGTCTGTTTGCTTTGTTTTAGTAGAATATTATTCTTGTGAATAAAATGATTGATGTGCTAAAGTCTCTCTCTTGTTGGTTACAAAATTGAGCACATAATGGACCTGATTGTACAAAAAGAAGCTGGAAAACAATTTATTGGAATTAAGTGAAAGCAGCCACAGGTTTTGGATTCCATCAATTTATATTAATCTTGAAGAAAAGAAAAATTTAGTGAAAGGCCGCACTTACTCATATGATATAAACTTAGTGAGTTGCTGCAATGAGGCAATAATGCTTTCATGTTTACTCAAAAGCACCAATAATTAGCTCGGAACACAGTAAAATTTCTGGAGGGTGTCGATTTGTCAGATGCCTTAATCATGTCTCAGATACTAAGCATAATTGTAGCAAATGACAAAATTATCTCCACCCCAAAATGAATGGTGCAATTGAAATCAGTTTTCTTCTTTAACCTAACGAAAATTCTGGTTTAATTGTTAACAAATTGTAATTCTCTTCTGGAGACTAAGATCTCAAGTTTATATGACTGATCGAAGGTAATTTTTTGCTATATTGCATTAACTGTGGCATTTATGTTGGATTACAGCTTGAAGCTGCCCATGAGAGGGAAAAGGAGTTGCTTCGTGAAATAACCGAGTTGCAGTGGAGGTATTAATCATGTCATGCACATTCACGTCTCACAATTTTCTTATCGAAATACGCTAACATCTCTTTAAAACTTTGCTGTATATAGGCTCATATGTGCCCAAGATGAGCTCCAAAAATTTAGAACAGAAAATGCACAGGTTAATACATGATGATGTACCTTTCGGACATATTCCCGATCTTATGTTTCTGCATTATGGAGTTAAGAATCTAACACATGATTTCAGGTATGATTCCATTTTTCCGATGTGGAACATAATCTTCAGATTCCGTCATACTGACAAAAAAGAAGAATAAAATAAAAAGGAATAAGAAATTATGTAAAACAAAGATTGGATCACGACTAATAGGTGTATGATTAACTAGCTGGTGATATTGCTTGTACTATAGATCTGTTTAATTTGTAGCTAATTGGCTTAGTTTCACCAATGATATTAACTTGTATAATTTTTATTCTAGTATTAATTTTTATTACTCAATGTTAGGTTGTAAATATAAATCTACATCTGTAGCTGAAATATATATGTACCACTTCGTGAATCATATTTTCTGCTCTCAGCTCTGTTCACTATTTGTTTGTTTGTTATTGTTATTTTTTTTTTCCGTCTCTCTCTCTAATATATTAGTTATGCAGCCATTGTTATGCTTTCTTGTAGAATGTGGTACAGTAATTGATTATATTGTAGGATTTTTGTTTGTTTATTGATACGAAGAAGGCAACGCCTTTTAAAGCATGCACTTAGAAAAACATTTGTTATACGAATTTTTGTAAACATTTTTTGTTCATATAACTTTTTAAAGGGTCATTGTCCCATATCTGTCATTGCGTATATTTCTTTAACATTTTTTTTTTTTATTAATTATTCTCCAAACGACAACATGCAAAGATTGACTACGACGGCCTTTCTCAATTTTTTGAATTCTCAAAACAAAATATTTTCTAGGTGTAGCTACTTAAAAACTTTCTTTTTCTCAAAACGAGGACTATTGAAAACCAATCATTGAATTTATTTATTCATTTATTTCAAATAATACTCAAGATTAAATGAACTGAAATTGACTTCGTCTCAAACAGTCTCTAGGATCAATTTCCTACTATCCTATCCAAGGTTACGCAACTACTATTTTGGAACTAGATGCAAAGAAAAGTACATTGACCAAATTATACGAACACCCCCTGTAGTTTAAAATTTTTCGTACGTACCATTGATTTTTAGAAAATTTAACATAATCTCCATATGGTTTCAAATTTATTGCAGAAACTCCCCTTCCTCGCAAACTGTTAAATCGAAGGTTAATTTTATATAATTACAAAATTACACTTCCTATAAAAATACTAAAATATTTTTAATCTTTAGTTTTTTTTTTTCTTTTGGGTAAAGTAACTTTTTTTTATAAGCAGAATGCTTTCTGAAAAATATTATTATTTCATTATTTTTGCAAAAGGGTTTTATTTAATTTTTATATAATAATAAACATTTGATTTCACAAATTCAGTGACAGTTGAGGAGTTTATGCAAAAAGATTGAAACTAAGGGGAGTATGTGCAATTATTTGAAAGCTAAAAGGTATGTATGAAAATTTTAAACAATAAACGGCGTGCTTGTAATTTATACAAAAAAAATTTTAAATTTAGTGACGTTAGGATTGCAATAATTTTTTAAATTGAAAGAGAGGAGGAATTTACACAAACATTTCTTCTTTTTGTGTTAGGATTACAATAATTTTTTAAATTGAAAGAGAGGAGGACTCGAACTCACGACTTTAAAGGTGGGTATAAGAGGCATATTAAGAGCCCGTTTGAAATTGTTTATGTAAATAGTATTTTTTTCAAAAATATTTTTTATTTAAGTATTTTGTTAAAAAGTACTTTAATAATAAAGTATTTTATGTTTGGCGGAAAACTATAAAAAATGCTTTAAAGATATTTAACAGTGTTTGAAAAAGTATTTTTTTGAATATGTACCTATCAGGTGTTTCTTAAAAAAGCACTTAAAGTGCTTTTTTATAAAAAAAATACTTTAAAATTTTTTTACCAAATATATTTCAAACTGCTTTTTTTTTTTTAAAAAAATACTTTTTCATTAAAAAAAAGCAGTTTCAAACAAGCTCTAATTAACTAATCTCACCTACATATAAGAAAAGCAATCATAATTGATGCTACTATTAAGTAATTTCAAATTTTTGTACACTCACTTTTAATTTTGCTTCCATAATAATCAATGATTTTTCTGATCTTACCGGATGTACTTTCTTGCTGTTCGTGACTAAATTAAAATCAGTCACTTCCTTAGATATAACATAAGACATTGACAAGAAAATAAAATATAAAAAAGCAATTAAATACGGTGAAATTTGTAAGTCAGCTAGAAGCAATTAATCATTTTTTTATTGACGACGAACTAAAGTTGGAAGGTAGTAATAATTTTTTTATTGACGACAATCTATTGGAAAGTAGTAATCATTCTTTTATTGACGACAAACTAAGGTTGGATGGTAGGTTGGTAGTAGTGGAAGTTTGCAAAAAGCCAAGGATCTTCCACTTTGAATCACAGCACTAATTTACATTGCTTTTCTAATCATATAGCTAGTCATCTACAGGACAAGTTAGTCCAAGACTTTGTATATAAATAGAATTTCCTTGTAATAGTCTCATCACACACTGCAAGAAATAAGAGATCTAATTTCCATTACTCTATTAATGGCTACAAATAGTGTTACTAGTCATGAATCGGCTAAGGGCTATGGTTCTGGATTCGGTTTCGGTTCAGGTATTGAATTTGTGACTAGTGCTATGGTTCCACTGTAGAATCTGCTACTGAGTCAGTTGTAAGTTTGGATCCAAATCGGCGAAAGCTAAAACGGGGCAAGAAACTGGGTTGAAATCGAGCTGGGGTTATGGTGATGGCTCCAGTTACGGTTATGGTAAAATTGATGCTAAGGATTATGGTACTGGGTCAAGTACTAGTACTGAAAATTGAATTAAATAGACATATGTATGATATCGGGTTTTTTGATGCCATATCCATTGGTGGGGTGAGTTAATTTATTTTAGCAATATTTTATAAAAATTAAAATTTTAATCATTTTTACTGTTTGAGCCTCATACGTTTCCCAAACTACTCATTTTTCATATTTAATACAAAAGGCATGTACGTACATATCTTCAATCAATGCAAATCACTATTACACATACTCAAAGAAGCACAAGCACAAATCAGAAAACTAGAAGCACGAATTACGAATTAGAAAATTTATCCAATAAAAGTGAGACATTTTCTGTTGAGATTGGAACCAACCAAGCTATACAACGACCATTTGAGCTACTGTAAGTGAAAAGTTACATCTCATTATATCTTTTTCTTCCCTTCTTTTTACTTTCATTTGGGTTAATAGTTTTGAGAGATTTGAAGATTTTGGGTATCACATTGGATTTTTCCAAATAAAGAAAGTGTTTGTTAATAAAAAAAAAACTTAGTAGTGGTGAACAAATGATAGCCAACTAGTTGTTCATCATTTGGATTGAAGTGGTCATCGGTGAGCACCATAGGTCCTATGGTAGCCACCGACGGTTCTAAGGTAGCCATCCTATAATGGCCATTTTCCAACAATATCTAATATGCATGAATTGTAGGTCGAGAATGTCTCCAAATTTATTTATTTTAATAACGTGCACATATACAATGGGAGTGCTTGTGCACCGTCAGTGGGCCACCGATGACCGACGCCCCTATGGTTCCCACCATATGCCCTATTTTGGACTTTGGTCCTTCAATCAAATTCATTAGTATTTTGAAAAATCTAAATGAACCCTGAAAATTATGAAAAAAATATTTAAATTAAAACTTATCTTCTTAGCTTTTCAAGCATATATCATATGCATGAATCTGACTTCGTTAAGGGCTTAAAATTTAGATTCTTCCAACAGTTCGCAAACCTATCTGTTGTACACATTGGTCAAAGTTGAATATTTTTTTGGAGTTTCAAATGAACCTAGAAAATTATGGAAAAATTTGAATTAAAGATCATTCTCTTATCTTTCAAACCATATATTATATGCATGAATCCGATACCGTCAAGGACTTCAAATTTAGATTCTTTCAATTGTGTGCAAATCTGTCTGTTGTTCACATCAGTCAGAGTTGTGTATTTTTTAGAGTGTCAAATCAACCCAAAAAATTATACAAAAATAATTAAATTAAAGTTCAAATTTAAATTCTCCCAAAAGTGCGCAACCCACTCTGTTATGATGTAGGGGGTCGGTGGCCACCATAGTGGCGTCAGTGACCACCGATGCCTTTCCTTTTTCAACAATTTTTTTTCTTTTGCTTTATTTTTGATTTTTTACATTGTTTGTAACTTATGATTTGTTTCTTAATTGCAAATAGATACTATGGTATCTGAACGTTCTATTATCTGTGTTTTATGGTGGCAAGTGGTGTAAAGGTGACGATGATGTGGCTATTCAAGAATTACGAATTGGAAGTGACTGAAATTCCTCAAAATTATACTTATGACCAATTAATTAATGAGGTTAATAAAATCGTTAATGTTGATCGTGATACATACAATTTAAAGTTGAAATACCATTACGTAGTGAGTTACCAACCATGTGCTCCACAAGAAATAAGACGAGATAAAGATGTCAAAGTATTTCTTTGAGAATTGAAAGAAGTTGTGCCGGTGACTTCATTGTATGTGGAGATTTTGCTGAGGGTTTGTCAACCTTTTTCATATGAAGGAGCCAATAATGAAAGAAATCATTTGTCATCTTCTTATCTTTCCACTCGAATTGGAGAAAGATTGAGAAGGGGAGAGTATATGGAGGAAGCTCATTTGTGGGAAAGTCAAGTACCATGAAAGTCCTATACAGGAACATCAACATGCATGGGAAGGTCCTATTCGGGAAACTAAATAAGAGTGTGAAACTCAATTGCCCGAAAATGTAAGACGTTGGGAAAGTGAATAATATTGGGAAAGTCAAGTGCCGGAAACCAAAACATATTGGGAAACACAAGTACCAGAAACACATACACCTTTTGAAATGCAATTGCCACAAACTGAAGATGTGCGAGAAAGTGAATTTGGTACTACACCATGTGAAGGTGGTTCAATTTCGCGTACTACAGAAACATCATTGCAAAGTAGCTCCTCCCATTATATGGATATAGAATCAGGTTCTTCTAATAAGGAATTGTTTCACATTGGGGAAGTGTACAATGACAAAAAACAATTGAAGGAAAAATTTTTTTTGTACGCGGTTGAACATAACTTTCAATTCAAGGTTGTGCACTCATCCAAAACTCGATATGAGGTTCGGTGCTTCCATGATAATTGCGATTGGCATCTCCATGCCAACAAGATCCCACATTCAGATAAGTTATTCATTATACGTGTATATGAAGATAAACATGTTTGTCTTCATTTTTTACAAGCTATCAATGGAAATCATAGGCAAGCTACTAGTAGAGTTATCGAAGAATCTATAAAAGAAAAATATGATGGGATCACTCATGTATACAAGCCACATGAGATAAAATTTGACATGAAGTTAAAATATGGTATAGACATATCTTATGATAAAGTGTGGCGGGCAAGAGAACATGTATTGAACAGTATTAGAGGTACTGTGGAAGAGTCATTCTCAAAACTACCACCATATTTTGCAATGTTAGAAGCAAATAATCCTGGAACAGTCACACAAATTGTAATTGATGATGGAAAATGTTTTAAATTTTGTTTCATAGCATTAGGAGCAAGTATACGGGGTTTTCATTCTAATATAAGACTAGTTGTTGCTGTTGATGGGAAACATCGATATTGTGGCTATCTATATATTGTTGCAAATGTAGATGGAAATGGCCAAATTTATCCACTTACTTTTGGTGTAGGGGATGGTGAAAATGAAGCTGCATACACATAGTTCTTTCAGTACTTCAAAGAAGCATATGGAGAACCTGAGAATTTGGATTTTGTATCAGATAGACATAAAGGTATTGAGAATGCATTGAGGGTTGTTTATCTAAACTCATACCATGGATTATGTATGTACCATATTAGTCAAAGCCTCAAGGCTAAAAAGTTTGGACATGAAGATGAAATCCTTCCTGCTTTTTACTTAGCTACGAAGGCGTATTTGCCGTTAAGTTTTGATTACTACATGAATGAGTTGCGAAATATAAACATTAGGGTGATTGAATACCTATCCGAAATAGACGTTGAAAGGTAGGCTCGATGTAAGTTTTCGGTTACTCGATTCAACATGTTGACTACAAACATTGCTGAATGCAATACTTAGGGATGCAAGAGAAATGCCACTCGTGCCTTTGTTGGAAACTATTCGATCGAAGTTACAACAATGGTTCTATGATTGTCGGATCATTGTGGGTAATATGACAACTACGTTGACGATATGGAACGAAGAACAATTGAAAAATAGGGAAGATACTGTACAACGTTCAATTGTTACATCCATAAGTCTTACTGAGTATAGGGTGATAGGTGGTGAAATAGAGGGTAAGGTCAATTTAACTACCATATCTTGTACCTATAGAAAGTTTGACCTTGATCAGTATCCTTGTAAGCATGGTATGGCAACATGTTTGTACAGACATATAGAGTTCCATAATGTGTGCTTAAAATATTATCGTACTGATACACTTTGTTCAGCTTATCGAGATTTCATATATCCTGTTGGTGACACTAGACAATGGGAGATTCCACATGAAGTTCAAATGAAAGTAGTTCGACCCTCAAACAATAGAAGACGTGCTGCTGATAGACCAAGAAAAAATAGAATATTGTCTCAATGAGAGGAAGAAATGAAATACAAATGTGGCCGATGTGGGATGATGGGGCATAACCGAGCAAGGTGTACTGAACCTATATATCGGAAGGCTAATGATGGAACCAGTGGTGTTGTAAGATAAAATATGTACTTATTTTCCTACATGTATGGATTTTAATGTCTTCAATTTACTTGTTTTTTTTTTTTTTAATTTTCTGGCTTTATTTGCGCATTGTTTGAAGAATTTAAAATTGAAGACTTTAACGGTATCAGATTCATGCGTATGATATATCGTTGAAAAACTAAGAGAATAAGCTTTAATTTAATTATTTTTTCATAATTTTATGAGTTAGTTTAGGACTCCAAAATAGACACATCTTTGACAAACGTGCACAGAAGGCAGTTTTATGCACTGATGGGAGAATTTAAAATTGAAGACCTTAACGGTATCGGATTCATACGTATAATATATCGTTGAAAAGCTAAGACAACAAGCTTTAATTTAATTATTTTTTAATAATTTTCTGAGTTGATTTACATTTTAAAAAAGGTTAATAAATTTGAATGATGTTTGAAAGTAGTAAATAAGACAAAATAGGGTTATGGTGGGCACGATAGTGCGTATGGTGGCCACCGACGCTTCTATGGTATCTACCATAACAGATTAATTTATGCATTGATGAGAGAATTTAAATTTGAATACCTTAACGGTATCGGATTCATACGTATGATATATCATTGGAAAGCTAGGAGAACAAGCTTCAATTTACTTATTTTTTCATAATTTTCTGGGTTTGTTTAGGGCTCCAAAAAAAGACATAACTTTGACAAACGTGCACTGAAGACAGGTTTGAGCACTGATGGAAGAGTTTAAAATTGAAAATCTTAATGGTATCGGGTTCATGCGTATGATATATCGTTGAAAATCGCAGAGACTAAGCTTTAATTGAATTTTTTTTATATAATTTTCTTGGTTTGATTAGGACTCCAAAAAAAGGCACAACCCTAACTGACGTGCATAACTAGGTATGAATGTGCATAATTTAATAATATTACAAAACTAAGTTGTTAGTTCTCTATTATACACCATTGCATACTTTTGTCTAAAAAATTCCATGTCATCTTGGGTAAAATTGAATTCTATTTTTGCAAGTAAATACTCCATAGCCTTTAGCATGAACACTTTGCAGTCGACACTATAAAACAAATGAAAATAAAGACAATTACTTCAAATATTTACAGGTAACACAATTACAGTATATGAAAATATATGATTAATTATGTTGAAATGAAGTCATGCTTACCCGTTTTCTTGTTTTGAGAAGTTTTCTACATAGGTATGTGCGAACTGAGTTAAAATTCCCTTGACATCGGATCGAAGAAGGGAAAAATTAGCTTGTCTCAACATATATGGCAACATTATCCACAAAGGTTTGAATTGGTCACGATTTGTGGACTTGCTAAGTGTGGAATCTTATATATATACATGCCGACCGAGAAGGTTAATTTTGGCAAGTACCCAATAGGTATCCTTTATATTAAGTGACATGAGTACCTATAATAAAATGTAGTTAGTTACTATTATAATGAACAAAAAAAAATCAATTACTATGAAAATAAATAAGTTAAATTACAAAAGAAGCTTAGATAATCACAATCATTCCAATTTCGTGACTGGGGTCAGTATGCAATGCCTGACATGTATGTAAGAAACCCCATATCGAATTCATACATATTTTTCTTCAACTTCCCGTCTTTTCTCCATTTTTCGAATTGTGGCCATCGCTCCTCTATATGACCCTATATTAAAAGATAAAAATATGAAAAATATAAAATTTTGTCTTAACAATGTATTCATTCATTCTTATTAAAAAAGTATACCATATAATTTAAATTTATTCCAATAAATATCTTACCCAGCAGTAAGCATCCATCAAAGTGGTCCTTGGACAAAATAAATGTGCATATTTTGTCATACGTTCGCGTATGTATTTGCATATTATATTGACATGCTGTAACATTTTGAAGGTAAGTAAATTAAATAATATTGTTATAATAAGAATTTAACAAAGGTATGTTTACTTAAATAGATAAATAGTAGAAAGTTGTTATTACCTTCTCATTTAACCATCCACCTTGAAATAAATCCCGGAAGAATTCCTTATTGACTTCACATATGCCGTAGTCAATCACTTCATCCGTATCAGAAAGAAAATATTCAAAGAAATTCTTTGAAATATCTTTCGGAGAGGTCCGTTTCGGATTGAAATCCATTGGAGGAGGCAAAGTATTTTTCAAAGTATCGCGTGTCTCCGTGGAGACAACAAAAGGCTACTTTAGTCTATATGTACGCCTCTTAACACATGGATTGCTATGAACAACCTTTGATGGTGTTATGAATTAGGCCTCACTATCATCATGCACAATAGTCATTTCGCGATCACGTATTTCACCATCCTCACCCATTGCCATATTGTCATTTGTTTCGGGCCGATTATATTCCTATTGATAAAACATGAATTACAACAGTTGATACTTATTAAAGAATTGAAAATAATGTATGAATGAAGTAATTTACTTATATTTTTCCTATAATCAAACATATCTCGCATTGTCTCCTTAATTGATTGGAACTCTCGCATTGAATCCTACTTTATATCATGGAACTCATCCATTGTGTCCAATCAAAATTTGTTAAAGTCAT
The DNA here is from genome assembly GCA_007844105.2 of Rhamnella rubrinervis. Lineage (NCBI taxonomy): Eukaryota > Viridiplantae > Streptophyta > Magnoliopsida > Rosales > Rhamnaceae > Rhamnella > Rhamnella rubrinervis. The sequence goes on from CM017577.2 coordinate 12,057,674, forward strand.
TTACCACGAGATTGATTTTCATATCCATTGAACGGATATATGCTTTGAGTTCATCGAACTATATCGAATAAAAAAGAATACATTAATTATATTAGTTAATTAAATTAAAACTATTATCTTCAAAATAAAAATGTAAAGGTTAGTAAAAATATATATATATATATATATATATATTGTGTGACAAATATGATGGTTGTGATGGTTGACCAACATCCTAAAAAGAAGGACCAAAATTAGAGGCATCTTGTTGTTGATAATAAACGAACTCGACATTCTTCATGTCAATCGCCACCTTTCTAACTTGCTTCTTTTTTTTGTATGGAGGTATTTGTGGGGTTGGGTAATCTTTCTTAGGAGGGTACATGGATTCTTCTTCAGTATTCATCGGTCTCAATCTCCCAATGACATATGATTGTACATTATTACATGAACAAATTCCGTTAATTTTATACAAATCATAAGTAATGGAAAGTAATAAAAATTAATCGACTAATGAATGAAAATATTATAAAATTACCTCCACATTGTCAAGAATTGTTTTCCCCACGTTTTTAAACACACATACGTTGGTAGCCTTCCAATTAAAAATTTGTGGAAACGAATTATCAAACTTAATTGCAAATAGTTCTCCCATGGAAGGGATTGTCTCGTACCCCCAACCTAATACAAAAAAAAATTAAAATTTTTTAGTTAAATATATAATGTGTATAAAACACATATAATTAAATAGTTGTGTAAATCACCTGGAATGCCAAAGGAAATCCACTCAAACTATATGTGGCCGATTCATTTAACTTTCCACTATGCAAACCCAAAGCTCGGTGCAAGGAAGATATGGTAGCATTGTAGGACACCGAGTCCCATGTATATTGGTTGAAGTAGTCTAAATCCTCAACGATAGACAAATGTTGTATGTCAATGCCCACTTGACTCTCCTTGCCAATTAGACCATATTCGAGGAAATATATTAAGACCAATTTTACCTTGTCATCTTTATCATCTACTTGCCTATGTTTTAAATTCACAAAGACATCCCTTACATCTGAATTTTTAATCTTCTTAAGATGACCAAAATATTTGTTTCTTATTCGATTGAAATGTGGTGGAGGAGGAACATCAAGTGAATTTTCCATCTTCAATCTAGTAATAAATTCAAATTCTCTTTTTGTAAAGATTGCTCCTTTTCTATTAAAGTTGAACTCCATCACATCATCACTTATACTATCCGCTTGCCTAACAATCATATTGTGTACTATGCCGCCGCTTAAGATAAGCTCATGCATTCCTAGATAGAGAGTGCCAAAATAACTATCTTTAAACTTTTTCAGCTGTCTTCTCTTAGACCTAGATGACTTATTGGGATCTTTCAAATATTTCTCAAGGATGTCTTTGATGCACGAAATGATTGACAACCTAGAAGTGACACGAACACGTATTATCTGTATTAGCTAAGGCATTTGGGTATATCAAGGGTTTAGCTTCTGCCATTTTGCTATTCAAACAAATAGAAGTAAAAAATTACAACAAAACAAAATTAATAAACAAAAAACAATTAATAGACAAAACAATATATGATTACATTATCAAATCGTAAAATACATATATAATATAAAAATTCATAAAAAATGTTTATACTATAAATAAATAACTAAACTAAAAAAACAAATTCTTAAAAATTATAAAAAAAATAAAAAATACATATAAAAATTAAACATAACCGTCGGTGGGAACTGACAGACAGCCGGTAGCCCACCGACAGAGAGTTGGTAGCCCACTGATGAGCAGGCATGCGCAGCCAAGGCCCTCACTACCCTTGCCCACCGATGGCCAGAGCGTGCGCTACGCATGCCCACTGACACCAGTGCGTGCGTGCTATAACCTTGCCCACCGACGCCAGCACGCGCACGCTACATGTACCCAACTGTGCCATAGGCGTCGGTTCCCACCACCACCCCTATGATGGGGGCATTGACACCTTATACGTATAGGATTTTCACTAATTTTCAATTTAAACACATGTACACTAAGATTACAAAAATGGAAAGTAAAACATATGTATTTAGACAATAATACTTCACTAAAGCTTTTATGCAAACACCTAGCATGCATTATAAACCTATCAATTTCAACTTCTAACTACCTTAAATCTACACACAACCAACTCAAAATCACACCCTAAACACCCCAACTTCATTAAAATATTTAATCTAACATGTATAATGCATTCTAACATCATAACTTATAAACAATACACCACATAAAATTAATAAACTTTCAAAATTTATAACCTAAAACAATTAATGTTCACTAAAGAATTTATTTAAACACCTAATGTGCATTAGTTCTCAAGCATTTTCAAAGCACAAAATTTGCAAATCAATAACTCCAACATGAACAATCCTCAAAATATAAAAACCCCATAGCCAACAACAACAATAGAAAGAAGTTTATGGACAATGGTACCTTACTTTAACAATAATAATAATAATAATAATAATAATAATAATAATAATAATAATAATAATAATAATAATAATAATAATAATAATAAAGTACTCCATTGCATACTCACATAATCCACAAAACCATAAGCTATATGTACTATTGAACAAGTTTAATAAGTGATCTAACCTTTTTGGAAAGCTATGAATGTGATGCGACAGCGATGGAGACGGCAGTGCAATGGCTGCGCAACGGCAGCTGTGAGAAAAAGAATAAGAGGAAGAAGAGGAAGAAGAAAGGGGAAAGCCAATGGGATAGTCTTATAAGAAGAAAAGGAAGGAGATGATGTTGTGGTGGGATACAATGTAACGACAGGTTAATATTTTAATTATGAATCAACTGTACATAGGTATAATAGTAATCTTAGGCTAACATTTTAATTTTTTAAAAATTTGGCTTCTTTTCATCAACCCATATTGGGCTTGGTTATGACATCAAAAAATCCTATGATGTCTACGTATATGGTGTCGGTCAGCGCATAGCCATACGTGCCAGTACTTATATATATGTGCCCTAAATAAAAGTTCTCTTGGTGGATGAACAAGCATGCTACATATGTTGATCTGCATGCTGTTTGAAAGTTGTGGTATTAATTTAAGTTTCAATATCTTCTAGTGTTTGATAATTCATAATCTTGAATGTTTAATGTAATATAACTTTTTTTTTGTAAAAATTTAATATAACTTGTTTAGTAATGTCTATATACTTTTTTGTAATTTATGTTTAATTTTATTGAAGATAAAGTAGACATGGCTCATAAACCTTTATTGTGATAGTCATGTATAAAATGGCCATAAAGAAAGAAAAAGAAGAAGAAGTAAACAATGCTTTTTTGAAAGGATTTTTGAGTAAAATACCCATCAAGTTATAATTTGAAAAAATACTCACCAAGTTATAATTTTTATAAAAGTTAAATAAAGTACCAGATTTGTCATTCATTAATTAATAGCCACAACAACTCAATCCTTTCACTTTAATTCATTTGATACTTTATTTCCATTTTATATATTCATTTTTGAGTTTCCTTTTAACTTCATTGTCGTCTTCTTTATTTTTCCTTCTACCCTATTCTTTCTTCCTTATTTTTTATTGCTTTCTTTCCTTTATTTCATAATTATTTATTATTAAATTTTGAAAAATTTGAACTCAAAACTCTTCAGTTAAAGTTCCCATTGAACTATCATCACCTTTACAAAGGTATGTGTATTTGGCTTTGATTTTGAGTGGTTTCTATGTATTGGGTTTGGAATGCATGAGTTTTCAAAAAAATCATGAAAGCTGAAAAAATTTATGCTAGTAGGGATGCTCCTTTAGCAGGATTGTCTGGGCCCTTAGTAATTTTGCCAAGGAAGCATCTTTACAAGCACAAAAAGAATCGCATGGTAGGCCTACCTAGGCCCTCAGCAGGCTTGCCAAGGGAGCCCATTTTTTTTATGCTTACAAATTTGCTTCCTTGGCCAGACTGCCTAGGGCCTTGGCAGTTTTGCTAAGAGAGCCATATTTTTTACATGTATAGCATTTGAAACTATATTGTGACAGTTTGTTTGTTGTTATTATTTGGTATTTGATATATTTGTACGTTTAACAAGGATGAAAAAACCATAGTTGTTATTCGGTTTAATGGAACGTTTGAGATTGATGCCAAAGGGAATTGGGGTTATGTAAACGGGAGAATAAAAGTAAGGCTAATACACACGAAATGCAGATATAATGAGCTACTGGAAATTACATATGAAGCGTCCAATATAAATTCCAATCATTTTCGTATCAAAGTGAAGTTTATAGTTCGATTATATTGTAAATTGGATTTATTGAAGTTGAAAATAATGAAGATGTGAAGTGTTTCTTTAAGGATCCTTTTTGTGTGAATACAATGCATAGGTCTCCATTATTTATTGAGATTGAGACATTACAAGAGACGCTAGAAGTTGGAGAAATAGGTGCCAATTGTACGATTACATTTGCCTTTTAGAGTGGGAGCAATAAACTCTCTTCTTTGGCATCTATAATGGATGTTAATAATAGTGGAATTAGAGACGAAGAAGATTCAATCCCATAAAATCAAATAGCGAAAAATACAACATTGGTTTGATCTTTAGTGAATTTGTATGATGAGGTAGACATTACAAGGACTGATAGTGTGTTGCCCACAATAGATGAATATGATAACTTGCACAACCTTTGCAATTATGATGTAGACTATGATGATGATATGAATGAAGGAATGTATGAAGATGATATTGCACTTGATGATGATATCGAATTTGAGAATGATAGGTGGGGGTGATGATGAAGTTAATAATGCATTTGAAGTTCTAATTATGGCAAATTTTGATGTTTCTTTTGTATCGATGAGCTTTAGAATGGATAGTGTTCTTCTTCCACCTATTGCACCTATTGTCGATGATAGTCATAGGTATCATCCTCTTTGTAATGAAAGTGATTCACAAACAACAAGAGTAAATACATTTTGAGTTGTTAGCCATCCTTCATTGTCAGCAAATGAACCGAGTATAAGTAATGATTATTCACTATTTACAAATGAAGCAATTGAGGTTGGCCATGTGTACAATGAAGGAAAATTTTGAATTTAAGGTCAATAAGTTTTGTTCACAAGGGTTCGAGGTAGACTGTACATATGAAAATTATACATGGTGGGTACATGAAACTTAGGTCCTTAATCTAGAGTTGTGGGCAATATTCATTATAAAGCACATTTGCTTTCAACTCAAACAATGTTGACCAAATCATCGCCAAGAAACCAACAAATATATAGAGAATCATATTAGATCTAAGTATTAAGGTATTGGTCACCAATATTGATTAAAAGACATATATAATCCAATGTTGTGGAGGAGCTAGGGATTCGTTTAATATATGATAAGACATGCAGAGAAAAAGAAATTGCACTTCACAATATCAAAGGTACCCCTGAGGAGTCATATCAAACCTTACCCTTGTTGTGCTCAATGTTGGAGACAAATAATCTATGTACTATGATTCATATTCTGATGGACGATGATAACTGTTTCCTATATTTCTTCATGGCTTTAAGGTAAAGTATTGTCGGATTTTATAAGGTTAGGCTTGTTGTAGTTGTGCATAAGACCTATCTAAATGGAAAATATAAGGGTACTTTATTTATTGCATTGTGTTTTTATGGTAATAAGCAGATATACCATTTGGCTTTTGATATTATAGATACGAAAAATGAAATATCATACACTTAGTCCTTTTAGAAGTTCAAAGAGGCATACATTGAAGTTGATGATTAAGTATTCATTACTGATAGACATAAGGGTTTGGAGAGAGGTATTGTAACTGTATATCCCAACGCTCATCATAGGAATTGTATATATCATCTCGATTGCAATGTCAAACTATATTTTAGGAAAAAACAAGTGCATATGGCTTTTTATTAGGCAGCTAATGCTTATTTGGGTGTTAACTTCAAGGCACACATGCGACAATTAGAGGCCATTAATAAATGAGCACATCAGTATGCAATGGAAGCTAGTCCAAAGAAACGGGCTAGAACATTTTTTTTGGGTAATAAATACAACATAATGACAACTAATATAGCCAAGTATATGAATGTTGTATTGAGAGATGCTAGGTCACTTCCACTTATACTGCTACTTAAGATGATAAGGTCTTTGATGCAAGAATGATTTTATGAGCAGTAAAATGAATCCACAGTTGCATCGACACTTGTTACTCCATGGCTCAAAAAGAAATTAACAAAGAGACTTAACAAATGTTGAAGATTCACTATAACACCATCGAGCTTTTATGAATTTGAAGTTTATATGTTTGAGTTCGTTACAACTGTCAACATGAAAGCCAAAACATGCTAAAATCAATAGTTTCAATTAGATCGGTATCCATGTAACTATTGTGTGTAGATTCTGAAATTTGACTTCTTACCCCTTCTGTTTTGAATATTATAGAGTTTTATCATGGAGAGAATGCTATCTAAAGACCATATACCCTTTGGATGATAGGTGTGTAGGGTATACACCACAGGATGTACTTAATTAGATTGTCTACCCTCCAATAGTTCAACATACTCTTGGAAGACCTAGGACTCAAAGGATCCTATCTAGAGGAGTGACCACAACGTAAATATAGTATATGTAGGGTATTCAGTCACAAACATACTCTGGTAATGTTCCATTGTAGTATTATTTACTATATGTTATTAGGTTTCTATAACAATGAAGACATACGAACATAAATTTTTAAATTTTTGTTTTCGAATATTACATTAGGTTGATAATCATATGCTTTATGCAAATACATTTTTTTATTAATTATATACAATAATGATTAATAAAGACATACAAATAGATTTTTTACAATCTAAGTGTGATAAAGATAAATGAATGATGTATTTATTTAAACCGGTCTATAAGGATACATGATACATTTATTTTTGTCATTACTTGGATTGTAAAAGCTCTGTATATTTGTCTTTATTAATCACATATTGTAAAATGATAAACCACAATATGGACCATTATAAAGACATTTTGTAAACTGTCTTTTAAGTTTATAATTGTCTATTCCATGAATGTAAAATGTATAATATATTGACTAAAATTTATTATTCCTTGCTATATTATTGTGTCTGATTTGTTGGATTACACTTGCTATGTTATTGTGTTTTTCATTCTCTACTTTGTTGTAGTCAAATTCCAGCAAACATTCCATTTGCTAGAAGCTCCATTAGTCGACCTGCAGAGGGAGCAACTTGTTGCATCAATAATTGCCATCCTTGGCCAACCTACCAAGTGGTTGAGGGTTCCACTTTGTGAATGTAACAATTTTAAGGTTTTGCCTTAGCCACAACTTTAGTTTAATTTTAGTTTCACTAATGAGTTTCCATGCAATTTTCATAGTATCGACTTGGTAAGATCTTTAAAACATTTACTTGCAAGTTCTTCAATCTTATAATTTTTTTTTTAATTTCAAAATTTTTGCTTGGAATGGTTTTCGCTATTTTAAAGGTTTTTACATTAAAAACATCAAACACAAGCAGTTAAGTGAAAAAATAAAAGGAAATTGAATGAACGAATTCACATTGAACTAAATTGTTAAATATACACAAATGCATGTAGAAAATAAAACAAATGAAAAATCTCCACAATAAATTTTTTCCTAAAGAAAGACATGTGACTATCGTTAAAATTAAATGGCCTCCCATCAATCATGTACTCTATATACTTGCATACATAGACACCATAATCATCACTGCATATACACAACATAGTAAATAATACTCAAAAGGGTTTTCAAAATTCAAATGTTGTGTTATGAAAATAAGATATTACTCCTTGTTTTGCTTTAGAAGTGAGCTATCTTCTTCACGACTCATTGTGAATGGACTCAAGTTTTGGGTGCCATAAGCTCTGGATAAAGATTGTCGCAATCGTACACTATAAGTATGGAAACTACACAACCAGTGTCCTTACATTTTTCAATTGGAACTAATCTTGAGTCATGTTAATGGAAGGGTTGTACAATGTGACATGCCAGTTTTGTATATCAATCTTTGTTGCCATCCAATGTTGGCTAAAATTGTCGACCAACATATATAGCTGTAACAATTTGCAAACATAAGATTGTTAGGACGTAGATTACAATATTAATATAATATTAATATAATATTAATACATGAAAAATCAACTCATAGTATCAATGTTAGCCCATGATCATGATCTGATCGGTAGCATAATAACTATTTAAAGGCGAATCATCATCTCTTCCACCCAATTAATATGATACTCATGCTGCTTCATGTCCTCATTGACATCTGGATCCATTTGCACAAACTTAGTGTGACACCCTTGCATTACGGCCTATCAATCACAAAACTAATAACATTTGTTAGTGTTAGTGTGTATCCTAAACCAATTTTTTATGGCTGGAAACTCTAAATGCTTTACAGGAGCAAAATTAAGAGTCGGTTATAATTATATACTATGTAAAAGTACATCATTGACTTTCTTCCTCGCAAAAGTATAAGGCTACATCCACTCCCTGTAAAACATATAATATTGAAAACTCAAACATTAACATATATAAAGATAGTTAGAACATAATGTGATTAGGGATTACATACTTCACATCCTTCAACCACCCTCCGGACAACAAGAATAATTGGAAAACTTCCTTACTCAAGTTATCAAACTCGACCTGGTCCATTAAAGTTTCTTGTGTTCAAAAATTTTGATAGTGCAACTTTCTTCTTCTTATTGACCAATTTGAAAAGATTTCAAATTGTATGATTTGGTTGCTATTGTTTGCGCAGTAGGGTGAATTGTAACATATCACATATGAAGTCCCACATAGGCTGTAAACATCAGCCAACCAATCTTTATAACTAAGCTAAAGACTCCAAAAGCTCACTTGCAACTAGTACTTTTGGGCGAGACTTAACTCTATGGTGAGTGCATTACATTTGGTATTGGAGCCATGACTTTGTTAGATTTGCTAGTAGAAGCCATTGATGGCTGAGCTCATGGACTAATCGACCACTAAGGTGCATGTGGGTCCTATAAAGGGATGTAATTGACTTGAATGATGAACCACTAAGGTGTATATGGGTCCCACAAGAACATAGTTTAGAGAAGCATGGTGGATTGTAACGTATCACATATAAAGTCCCACATCGGTAGCAAAAAATGCCCAGACAATATTTATAACCAAGCTAAAACCCATGAAAGCTTACCTTCATCTAGCACTTTTGAGAGAGACTTAATCTTATGGTGGGGTGTGTTTCATTTGGTATCAGAGTCATGACTTGGTCGGAATTGTTTGTGCGAGCCATTGGTAGGGACGCTTATGGACTGACTGACCACTAAGGTGCATGTGAGTTCCATAAGAGAATGCAGTTCAACTGACTGACCAACCATTAAGGTACATGTTGGTCCCAGAATGACACGATTTGAGGAGCATGGTAGATTATAATGCAACACATACAAAGTTCCACATCAGCTGCAAACAGTACCTAAACAATCCTTATAACCAAGATAAAGACCCTAAAACCTTAGCTTGAGCTAGCACTTTTGAGCTAAGCTTAACCTCATAGTGGGGTGTGTTTCATGAATAACATATCATTTTCTACAAAAGAGATATAAAATATATTAAGTAAACACCAAACAGTTCATAATAAAAAAGTAATTAATCATTTTTGATAAGTTTAAAAACATCTCATGTAACTGATGGTACTATAGCATCTAATTAACCATTATCTTGAACTCTCATACATCATTCCCTTGCTGGGTTAGTACTATAGTATCTAACCGCAATAACCAAGTTTTTTCAAAATTATCGACTTTGGGCTGTAATTTCTGTTTGATAGCCACATCGCCACTTACACCGCAAAGAGCTACTTGAGAATTCCCCGGACATTTTTTAAGGGCTTAAAGTTAAGGGCCGAGGGATTATTTTATTTCCATTTTACCCTTGGTCAAATGTTGACTTTTTTTACTTTTGTTCACTTTAACCATTTTTAATTTTTAATCAAAATAACTATTTATTATTTTATTATTATTTTTTGGTGATATCTTGGAAAGTAGCCGACCCCCCTTATGTTCTTTCTTTATTTTCTTGCTACCATTGTTGAGTTAGTGAGAGAAAGTAAAAAGAATAGAGTAAAAATAAAGAGAAATTTAAGGAAAAATCCAAGGAAATTTTGGGGTTGTGAACCAGCCATTAAGGGGAACTCAAGGCTAGTATTTGTGGTGATTTTCAAGGCTTGGAAGAGAGGTAGGCTTCCTATCTTTATGAATTTTCATGTAACTTGTGGTATTTTAATTGATTTAATGATAGATTCATGTGTTTTATTAGTGGAGTGATGTTTATACGTGATTAATTTGATACGGATTGATTGTTTAGCAAAACTCCCAATTGGTTAGGGTTTATACCTTGTGAAATTGATGATTTTAAGCTTGACTTATATGGTTTAAAGCTTAATTATTGTAATTAATGGTTGAATCTTACAAAATCCTATGTTAATTTTTGGATTTATTGAGAAATTAATTCAATTTGCAGGCGTAGAGGGACTGACCATGTTGGAGAATCGTTTTTAAATTTTTAGGTTTATGAAGGACGTTTTGGTCTTTTTACATATCGGTGGTATTATCGATTCTTTTGCTGAGGATATTTTGCATGTAAATGATACAAATGAATTTTTGAAAATTATCATGGGCATTTTAATCTTTTGACATTCACAGGAGATATTATGTATTTTGAAAATTATCAAGGGCATTTTGGTCTTTTTTCATGGAAGAGATAAAATTAGAAATCTTGGAATTGTTGTCATTTCACATTTCCTAATTATTTGAATATTTATATATATTTAATTAATTATATATTTATTTATGTGTATATATATATATATATTTATAATATAGTCTATATATATATATATATATATATATAAGATGCATGTATATTTATATGTACAAATATATTTATAAATGTATTTGAAGAATGCATGTCTACATATATATATATGTGTGTCTGTGGATGTGTATATATATGTATGCATTAAATATTTATATATGTGTGTGTATATATATTTATATATGGAATATATATATGGGCGTGTATGTATGTATATTTATATTTGTATATGTTAAAAATACTTATTTTGTCATATATATATATATATATATATGTAATTGGGGGTTGAAGAAGTGCTATTTTTGTTATTGTTTAATCAAGGTTAGCTTGGTAATTTATCATTTATCTTTATTGGTATTTTGGTAATTATCATGTACTTGAGTGTTATTTTAGTAATTATAGAAGAATTCAGTGGCATTTCGGTAATTACACTGTATTAAAGGGGTGTTATAGTTTTGGTATCTGAGGCTTAGGTTTTTGGAACATATACTTGTTGTTGCTCTAGTGACCATTTGTGCACCAAGGTAGATTGTTGTATTTGGATTTTTTTAGTATTGTTTTGTTTATTTATTTTGTATTGTGTGACCTTGCCTACTTAGATGGGACAGTTGGTTAGCAGTTTGTTGCTTGGGTTTACAAGAGGCGTGGTGCTCAAATTGAAGAATCGGTAGCGGATCTAGCTTTGATGGGGGCTCGATTCTAAAAGAGATTGAGCGTAGGAAGCTGGAGGTGGCCATGCTTCTGAACAGGTTGACCACAGCTATGTGATCACTAAATGGAGGCACTTTTATGTCCATACATAAAGCATAGAACAGTTCCAAATTGACCACCGCTATGAGATGTACAAGTGGTACATGGATCAGTACTGATGTACTGAGGGGATCCTGGATAGCAGCAAGCCATAGCCACTCAGCTAGTTACATAGGGGTTTGAGGTGCAGCTATCAGCCTTAAGGAGGAGGACCCTGAGGACGATCCTAAGGAGGACCCCGAGGAGTCCAAAGACTTCTTGTGTCTGAGGAGTCCGAAGACTTCTTTTGTCTGAGGACTCTCCAAAGCCTATAGATTCGGAGGATTTTGACTTGTGGGATTTCTCGAATAGTGACTAGGGTTTTAGTTTTCTTTTTATGGTCTGGGGTCTCTACGATTCTGTTATTTGTATTCATGTTGTATATATTGTATATATGGTATATATATATATGTATATATGGTATATATGATATATATTGTATATGTTGGTTGTGCAACAATTTATCTTGTAAATGAAGTGTTGTCTTTGTTGTGTATCTTATCAAATTATTATGGATAATTTGTATAAGATTTATTTATTTCTTTTGTTACAGATGTCGCGCCCTACCAGAAATGTTCACCTCGAGTCTGAGAGTAGTTCAGGGGGCACAATAAGTCAGTTACTAGAAGCCATTGAAAGATATGTGGGCCAGAATTTGCAACAGCAACAACAACAACAACCCAACAATCTATCGAGATTAATGGTGTGACGAAACAATTTAGAGAATTTCATCCCTCGGAGTTCAAGTGATTGACAAATCCATTGCCAAAAGCTAGATCTGCAAGCTGAAAAAGATCTTTTCTTTGATTGACGGTACCGAAGCTCATAAGATGATTTATGCTTCCTTTATACTAAAGGAGGGAGCCAGTCACTAGTGGGAAATGATTAAACTAGCGTATCATGCAAATGAAAATCCAATGACGTGGACATAGTTCAAGACTATATTCTTTAGAAGTACTTTCCTCAAGTATTATGAGAGGAGAAAGAAGTTACTGAGTTTTTGAGCCTGAAGTAAGAGAATCTTTCTCTAATGGAGTACGAAAAGAAGTTTGATGAACTCTTTCGTTATGTGCCACATTTGGTGGACACTAGGGAGTGCAAGACTCGACGTTTTGAAAAGGGGTTGCAAATAGAGGTTTAAAAAAATGAAATATAATGAACAATTAAATTATATCATGCATGTGATACAAATAAAAAATAAAAAAATAAACATGAGAAAAAAACAATAATCAACTTATCCTTTGTTGAAAACCTTAATAGCTAACATATTGTATTGGAGGATACTAGGGAATGACTACCCTAGCATCATAGGATATTTGACACTATAATATTTCCCGTGGGGTGTAATGGTAGAAATTACAGGTATGACTTTAAATCCCCAAATCTAAATATAAAGACATAACAAAGTCAATGAATACATAATTATAAACTATGAAGTACCATGATAGCTTATATAATATAGTCATTACCTAAAGTGCAAGAGAAAATCCACCAAGTCTGAAGGCAGGTTTAATTTTCCTCGGTTCAACCTTTAAACGTAGACTGCTTATAGTCAAATCATAGAAGAAGTTCCCTAGGGGTACCTATCGTGTAGATTGTTATTCTCTATGATGGTAAAGTTCTCTTTCTTCACCATTCTAGCTCGATCTGTGAGAAGAAGCACAATCTCTAAAAAGTAAGCATATGCATCATTTGACATTGTCTGATATTTCCATCTTGTTGTCCTTGTTGAATTAGATGGACTTGAAAGCTATAGCGAACTCACTTTGCATCATTGGACTCGATTGACCAGAATACTTAATCCATAGGTTGTATGATAGATTTGTCATCTCCGATGGCTGGGGGAAATTACCTCAATTCAAACCCGTTATCATGGAAAATGCCTTCCTATCAAAATCTCTTCTCAATACCATTGAATTCAAACTCCATCACGAATGTATCATTATAGTACAATTGCCGGAACAACAATGATGGACGAATCCACAACAAAACAATACAGTTGTCATCTTCATAAACTAACCAAAACATGAGTTTTCTCATTGATTGTCATGCCTAGTTTGTCCTTTATCACTTTAGGTATGAGTGCAAGGTTGAAAATACTTATTAGGTGAGAAATGTCGCCTCCACCCTCTGGTATAATTCTCCTTGAAATCTAGAAAACAAAAACAAATAAAATGAATCAACCACCAAAAGACAAATTGTACATTGAAGCTCATTAAATTAGTTCAATAAAAAAAATTTGCTAGATTCTAAATTCAATCCAACAACTGTAGTATATGTATATATATATTGATGGCACCCTTGGCCAACCTGCCTAGGCTGCATATGTTATGCTTGTTGGAATTTCTCTTGGCTAATAGGATTGTACTTAAAATGGGTCACATCTCAAGAAAATTCTATCAAAATTTCTACAGAAATTTCGGCAGAACTTTTCCTAAAACTTGGACTAACCTATTTGTACCTGCATAAGTCTTAAAATCCAATCACATATCTAGTGGCCACAACAAAAAATGTTACTAGACTTCCCACAATAGAAAATTTCAAATGAGACATAATTTTAGTAACATAAATCATACTCAAAACAATATTGAAGTGTTATTGAGTTGGGTTATTCTTAAAGTCAACTACAAGTTTCTAAAATAAATTAAATACAATACTCAATTTGAAATAAAAGAAAATAATAATACATTTGAAATAAGGAAAGGAGGATTCAAAGACGAAGTGGAAGTGTATGTGATGTCGAGACGTGAAATCCAATCACAGACAGCTGAGATCCTATTGGTAATCTTAAAAAAAAAATGAAACAAAAATTAACGAGACTAGCTCAGTTAGTAGATTCATAAAACATTATACATAAATTAATAATAATAATAATATTATTATTATTATTATTAGCAAAATTGAAAATCAAGTGAATATTTTTACACAGTTTACTGCATAACAAAAATATATGTATGCCAATTGATCTATCAAAAATCATAGGGGGATCTATCTTACTATCGTTGGCATCCTAAAACACAGTAGAGATGGGTGGGTAGGAAGGAGCCATCGTACTATCCTTGGCGTCCCAAGGTGTAGCGAAGATAAATCATATACATATCACGTACGAGTACAATCAACATATATATCATATAAAACATCAATTGTGTTTGAGTGACACATGACATACATATCAAAATTTATTAAAATACCAACAATTCCAAAACATCCATTTGATATCCCAATAATCCACGAAATAATTATAATTTAAAATATGGAAAAAAAATATTTAATTTTCACAAATAATATTGTTTCCAATACCACCATAAAATAAAAGTCATTATTAAGATTTATAGGAAAAGTAATTTAAAGACTACGTAAATATTTCCATAATTCTTCATACTACCCAAAATTTTCTAATTATACTAATTGGGGTCTAAACCTTCCTAAAATTACACTAACCCTTAAATTTGGAGATTTTTTCAAATCTTAATCAAAATTGACATATAATATATCAAATCGAAGCTTTTAAATGTAAGAATTAAGAATTTACCTCTTGCTTGGTTGAAAAGTGGCTGGTTTAAGTGGATTTTGTGGTTCTTATAAAATAAAATATTTTCAGCTAAAAGTAAGCTTAGATACGAGCTCAGAAGGTCAGAAAGAGTGGGAAAACACCCTTTTTCACCAGAAAACTCATTGAAAAATGGTGAACCAAGAGAGAGAAAATGATAGTGGTGGTGCAATTTTTACCACAGCAGCGACTATCCAGCAAATGGTAGGAGGGATTAGGGTTGTCGATAGTTGATGGCGGTGGTGGTGCGATGGAGTGTTCTCCATCTATTGCAAGAAGAAGGAAGGATGAAAAAGAAGACGAGAGAGAAGGAAATATTCTATAGAGAAAAGAGAGGGAAAAGAGGAAAAAAAAAAAAAAGAGGAGAAAAGAAAAGAGGTGGGGCTTGTTGGGCTTTTTTTTTAATTTTTTTTTGTCAAAATGATGATTGTGCCCTTGACTTCATAGACCCGTAACTTCTCCACCGTAGCTCCGATTCATGTGCACCACTAGTCTACAAACTCATATCAATGAGCCCTATACAACAACACTACAGTTAAAGTAAAATTCCTCACGCAGCAATAGTCAACTTTTGGACCCACTTATTATACATAAAAGTCAAATTTCAGTCAAAATGAATTTTATTGCATAATTCTAAGTACTAGTTGTTTCATAGGACAACCTACCTAGACCCTTGGTAGGTTGGCCGAGGGAGCCTCGTTACCAAATACATGATGGTGTTCGCCTAAAAATAGTGATTTCATACATTCTAAACAAATATACATCAAAACCACTCAAAATCAAAACGAATTACACGTACATTCATAATACACATTCAAATCAAAATAATTTACACAAATATACATAATAACTATTCAAATCCAAACCTAGATCTACATCAAAAATGTAATTTTTTTTTCATAAATTTGTTTAAATTTATTCGTACCTACATTGCACTAGATGATTCCTTTGTCGCACAGGTTCTTTTCTTGGTGGGTGTAGTGGTTGTTGTAGCTGTGGATTTGTCACTAATTTTTCTTAATCGTTTCAATGGACTCATGATCACCGGTGACAAAGAAGATGATGGTGACTGAGAAGGAGATAACTGGAGAAGGAAATGGCAACCAAAAACAAGGAGATGGAGAAGAGAAGGAGAATAAGGTTTCAGTCAAAGAGAAAAAGTGAGGGCAATTTGGGTAGTGTGTCTAGGTGTTGTAAATATTTTACCTTGTTATTTTTCCAAAATGGATATTTTCCCCAAAAACCCTTTCTAAAATAAGCCTTGTATAATAAACAATTTTCAAGTAGTTTTGTGATTTTGTGTATATATATATGCTACTATTTATTTTTCTTTTCATAATTTTAATTATCAATTTAAACAAAAAACTAAAATAAAGTAAAGAGAAGATGAAAAAAGAAATTACTTAAGTGCATGAGGTTTAATTACTTCTCTTGCAAAATTAACTATTTTTTAGTGCTTTTATCAAAAATTACAAGCTACGGGATTTTAACCAATTAATTATAATCAAAGACATGTAAGAGTAGCCCAAGTATTACAATAGATATGAAAATGAAAAACCAGATTAACTTGGTAAGAATAAAAATGGTTATAGTCTACAACAAAACACATTATATTTAGTGTTATTGATGGTTCTCAGTTGCTTTACACTAATGATGAATTATTAATATTACCAATCTTATAGTATAGACTAGTCAAGCTCTAATCCATAAGACTGTTGATATTTTAATTTTGAATTCCTTTTTAATTCCAAGTTAAATTATACTAATGAACGAAGGGGGGATTTCAATATAATTAATTAATAGTAATTAAAAGCATAATTAAATAAACTGTAAACAATCAAGTAATGAGGCTTTGGTTTAGAGTAAATTTAGATTATCAGTCTATGTGGATCACATACATTAAGTATTCATTTCCTTATCAAATTTGACATCAATAAATGATATGACCGATCTATTATAATCTTTCCTTAATTATGAAAAACCTAGAAATGTTCATGAGAAACTCTTAATTTTGAAAGGTTAAAAATCAACGTGACTTTAATTGAACCAAAATTGTTTAATAAACTAGAAGATAGTCAAAACTAGGTAAACTTTTTAAGAGTTGCACAATTTTAACCTAACCTATAATCTTTAATTTATTAGAGTCAAAGTACGACTTAGATCTAATTTAGTATGCAATCAATTCATTTATCAAATCTGCAATATAATTATATATGACTAAATTTTGACTTAGAAGCATAGAAGAAGATAGAATGAATAATAAATTGAATTGTTATGAATTTGTGTGTTCAAGTCTCACACATACAAAATTGATAATTGAAAATAACTCATACCTGAAGAGAAATAATTTAGCTGCTCATCCTTGGAATTTTGATGCATTCAATATTGTTTACTATTTTTCTCAGTTCTTTTTTGTCTATCCAAACCTAAAAAACCAAGTTGTATTTATATTAGTCCTAATCCTATTTTTTAACACTTAAAACCCAAAGTTTCCTAAATTTACATGTCATTATGCCACATCAAGTCAAGCGCCTATCATTGAGATTGATATGAGCCTGACATCCACTAGGTTCCTCATTTCAAGTAGCTTTCGCAAGTGTACCTCCTTGATATATGTCAGGCACCTGTCACTGAGCATCATATTGCGCTTGACATGTATTGGGCTTTTAATCTAGAAACTTCCATTGGCAGCATGTCAGGCCTAAAGTCAGAGGCTTAACAATGAGCTTCACTTTTAGCCATTTTATGCATTATGTCTCCATCGTTAATATTTCCACATCGTTTCTCCTTCTTATCTCAATTAACCTTGCATGTAAAATAAATTAACATTAAGCTCTATTCCATGAAATAAAACACACAAGAGTTAATTATTAGATTAAAGATAAACAACTAAATAGAGACCTATCAAAATACCCCCATACTTAAACCTTGTATGTGTCGGGCAATGAATAATTGTTTTCTTCCTCCTTCATCAAATACCAAAACCAAAAAAGTATTACACCTTATGAACAATGACCTAATCACGTAATCCAACGAAATAACATAACAAAATCAAAGTCACTTAACATTCCTTCATTGTAATAGCAATTAACTTTTATCCTATAAAAATTACCAATTCGGCAACTATCACTGAAACTGTCTCAATCGCTCAAGTGTTTAAGTAGGTTATGAACTCACTCAAATTCAATGAAAGAAATTACACTACCATATGCTTGTGAATTAGTCCAATCTCTATTACTCAGTAGACATTCTAATAGAAATTCAAAGGTCTTTTATAGGGTTGTAACAAGGCTAAGGTCGAAGGTAGGGAAGAAGAAGTAATAAAAGGTTAACCCATAGAATAAACATGATATTAGTAACAAAATTCAAAGTAATTAACACTTCAAATCATTTTAATACACCTCCACCTCCCAATGTCCCATCAGATAACACACCAAAACACTTGGATTGAACTTTTTCTTTTCCCTTCTTTCATACTGTAATTTGCATATATATTTTTTCCATTTTTTTAGCTCTTTAGCTCAATTTCCATCACATCTGATTGTTTTCGGCATAAAATTACATAATATAGCAGAATGATTTTTTTTCCTTCTTCTCTTTACCCAACCAAAGGTTCAAATCTCGTTCAAATGTCATAGAACTTCAACTTCTTTAAACTTTACACTTCATCAACCAACTTCGGTTGATAAACTCAAAAAAGGCTCAAATGGTCTGGCTAGGTATTAATATAATGGTTGGCTATTTAAGCTAAGTAGTAAAGAAAAAACAAATGCCTCCATCATCTTACTTCAAGAATGTATTTATGTAATCTCAATCAGGACTTTAAAACAAGTACTGGAGTCACAAGATTTAACATGAATAATACTCAAGCCAATAATTAGAAATCTATTAGGCTCAAAAACTAATTTAGGATTATGTTTACTGAACTAGTTTTAATGAAAACCAATTAACTACCACAACAATGATCAGTCAATTAAGCCACCATAATTAAGCTAGTCAATCACTAAAATTTTGTTTTTAATCTCTATTCAATAAAGTAAAAACTTACTTGATCAAGATATTTAAAAAGACAAAACAATACAACAAAATATGCCCAGAATCAATCAACATTAAACTCAATGGAATGTAAAATAATAAAAACACAGTAAGAAAATGCAACATAGACATTAAGCACAACAAAACAAACTACACCTCCCTTACACTTGAATCACATTGTCCTCAAGGTATTGAAGGTAAAACTTAAATAAGAAAAATGAAAGAAAAGAAACTCCCTATACATAGTTAAAAATCAGGAAGGCAGAGGTTGAAATCGATCAAAGGCAGCCCGAATATGCTAAAATTGCTCATATTGAAGCTACAATTGGGCTTCCATAGCCACTTATCATTCTGTCATGGTACTGTATCTCTCAACTAATCCCACATAAATGCTCTCAATCCTCTGCAAAGCATGATGGACGGCCGACCCGTGAGAAGAATAGGTAAGTACCTCAATAGATATGGAAGGCAACCCAATAAAACTAAATACAGTCGAATGCTCCTCCTCCTCATCATCCAAATCCAAGGGGTTCACTTCAGAAGTGTCACGACTATCAGCCACTTCATCCTCATATAAAGGATCACGAACGAAATTACACAACACCCCACACACTCGAACATATCCTAATTGATATAAAGTCCTCTCAGTAACCACATCCATAGCCGTAGGCATATCAGTGATCTCCTCTGTCACATCCACTATAAAGAACTCAATGACTTTGATAAGCGCTATTGAAAAATATAATGATTTCGCTCTCTCTTTGATCAAACAATACTACGAATGTACGAAATAACCATAGAAGCAAATGGAACACCCTATACCCATTGCAAACCATGTAACATATTATTTAGAAAATAAATATTAGTGCATCTAACCTCATTCAAACTACTCGCCTGAGGAAGAACATTGGAACTTAACATATAAACCAACAATCGCTGCTGAATAATCAAATCTTTGGTGTGAAACACCATATTCTCTATCATCCACTGCCTAGTCCAATAATAATCCAACCTACACAAGGCTTCTTGCATTTTGTACTGCTGATTATAAGGTATTGGTTCCTTAGAGAATCAAACAGATGGACCCTTATCACTAACACCCAAAACATGTGCTAAAGTAGTACGGTCAAGCTCAATCCTGTAGCCTTTAACAAAAGTAACAATAGTCTACACCACAACATCATCCTTAGAACTCTCGAACTAATTTTGAGTAAAACTGACCCTCAACATTAAGCATAGAAGCCCATCCTAACACAACAAAGGCACTCTGAAGGTGAAAGGTACTGTCAATCTCATCAGAAATGATTTTCTCCTCTACAATGGTGTTATTTTTTTACTCCTCATACCACGGTTTTCTCCTCTACAATGGCATCCTTTCTAGGAAGTGAAATGAGTTTTATCCCAAACTAATCATACACCACTCGAAGCTTGAGTGCATGCTCGAGAGGATGAAGCACCCTGTTCCTTAGTCGATACACGAGTACTCTGTGATCAACTCATTCTAATCAAAACAATTAACAAAAATACTACTTCATAATTTCTATAACACAAAACAAATGTAGTAATCAAAATCCCAATCTTAGAACTCCAAAATACTCAATCAAAAGTTCAAATATGAATAAACAAACTATACCCCAAAATCACAGTAACAACAATATTGAACTTTCCACAATCAATATTCCAATACAAAATCATACGGCCATAACCTCAAATGCGTAAACAAATAGAGCACCTGGCAATTTCCACAACTCAAGTATAAAGCACAATGTAAAACCCACAAATGTTAAATTTTAATAGGAGAAAGAAAAAACTACACTCTAGTGATTTGCAAGTCCTCGGTGCCATTCGACAATGGTGATGAGAGTGGATAAAAGGAACTAAAGATGAAAATTTGTTGAGAAAATCTAGGCACAAGACAAAAGGTGACCATAAATTGACGACAATCATGCTGTGCTCGGTGTGATTCAATCAATGTTGGAGATAATGCAAATGGGTATGAGAGGAAGAATGAAATAAGGAGGACAATAAGAGGGAAGTGTGAAATTACAGGGTTTAAAAACTAATGGAATTGTTATTGGATATTTTTTTTCCCACAAAACAATGCCGTTTAAAGCCACAATGATGGCAGACGTAATGTCAAGCGTAATAACAGGCACATGACATGCTATTTCAAGTCCTTCTTCAAGTTTCTAAACACCTTTCCATGATTCCACATAGAGGGTCTCAAGCACCATGTTACGCCATATATCAAGAGCCTAACATGCACATGACAAAAACCCGTTTCTTTTTTTCGATTGCCTCTTTCAAAGATCCTAACATATAGAGCCTAAGATATCATGTCAGGCATAATAATAGGCGCCTGACATGCTCCTACCAAATGTCTCTACCCTTAGTCTATTTTAAGGCATCTCAAGTGCCATGTTAAGTTCAAGTTCACGTGCCTGACATGCACCCATGACTTTTTATTTTATTTTATAAATGAATAAAAGTGATGTGGGTTCCCTCCTACAAAGTGCTTTTGTTTAATGTTGTTAGCTCGACATAGCTAGTAGTCTCCTGCGAATACAATGTGTCCTCCCACTGTATATTGTCAATTAGTTGTTCCTTGTTTCATTTGTACAAAAGTTTTTGTTGCTGGCCATTCACTTTATCTAGACTTTGATTTTAAACTGTACCATGAGGAAAAACATTAATAATAACAAAAAAGTCCAATTCAATGAGAACGTAACTTACTTGGCATTAACTTTAACTTGGAGTTATACAATAAAACCTTTTGGCCAATTTTGAAATTCTTCCTTGAAAAATTCTTATCATGTAATGTCTTTGTTTTCTCTTTGTAGATTTTCAAATTCTCATAAGCATCATGTCAAATTTCTTCGAACTCTTGTAATTGCAGCTTTTGATGAGCACTAACACGATCCAATTCCATGTTACATAGTCGTACATCCCAACATGCTCTATGCTCTAATTATACTGGAAGATGACATGGCTTACTATATACCATCTTATATGGAGACATCCCAATAGGAGTCTTATATGCTATTCGATATGCCCATAATGCATCTTCCAAGCGAAGACTCTACTCCTTTTGATTTGGATTTACCATCTTTTCCAAGATGGACTATACTTCTCTATTAGATATTTTAGCTTGGTCATTCGTTTGCAGGTGGTAGATGATGGAGGTCTTATAAAAACACCATATTTACACAACAGGGATTCCGTAATGCAATTACGAAAATGAATATCTCGATCGCTAATTAATGCAAATCTATTGAAGATGTGAGAAGGAAGAAAACGTATAACCACTTGAGAATCATTAGTCCTAGTGGGTTTGGCTTCCACCCACTTCAACACATAGTCAACTGCTAATAACATATGCACATATCCACGAGAAGATCTACAAAAAAAAAACATATCCACGAGAAGAAGGGAAAGGACCCATGAAATCCATACCCCACACATCAAATATCTCATAAATCAATATAGGGAATTGTGACATTTCATGCTTACGGGTTAGACCTCACGTTATTTGACACTTATTGTAATTTTTACAAAAGAAATAAGCATCTTGAAATAATTCAAGACAATAAAAACCAATATCAAGAATTTTCTAGATATATATTTTGGCCTATAATGTCCCCTACATGCACAATTATGGAAAAATGTAAGAATAGAATGTACCTTAGAATCTAGTATACATTATTCAATAATTTGATCAGAATAAAATTTTCACAAATACAGATTCTCCGAGTAATAATATTTAGCCTCACTTTTCAATTTGTCACGTTTGACTTTAATGAAATCATGAGGCATAATTCATGTTACTAAATAATTTACTAAGTCTGCATACCATGGAATCTCACCTTGTAAAACATAGAGATGTTCTTTAGGAAATAATTCTTGTAAATGTAGAGGTTATTCTTCTCTTATTACTCGATTGAGATGATCCGCTACTAGATTGTTAACTTTTTCTTATCTTTGATATTTAAATTGAATTATGGTAGTAGAGTCTAGTGAACAAGTCTTGGCTAAGCTTATTTCTTTGTAAGAAAATACTTTAAGGCTGCATGATTAGAGAAAATAATCACTTTAGCACCAAGCAAATAAGATCAAAATTTTTCTAATGCAAAGACTATAACCAAGAGTCCTTTTTCAGTTGTGGTATAATTGTTTTTGCTGCATAATAAATCATACAAGCAAGGTTTCCACTTCGCTATCCAAGCACGACTTCTACAACATAATTGCTTACATTACACATGATCTCAAATGGCAATTCCCAATTTGGTGATTGAATAACTGGTGGGAAAGTAAGTGCCACCTTTAATTTATCATACGCCTCCTTGTACTGTTCATTAAAGTCAAATATGGCTTCCTTGTGCAAGAGATTTGAGATGGGCAATGTTATTTTTGAAAAGTTCTTAATGAACCTACGATAAAAATCTACATGACCAAGAAATGAATTGACTTCCATACGGTAAGCTCATGATCAAATCTACCTTGGTTTTATCAACCTCTATACTCTTATTTGAAACAATATGTCCTAGAATAATTCCTTTATCAACCATGGAATGACACTTTTCAAAATTAAGGGCCAAATTAGTTTCAATACATTGCTTTAGAACACAAGTTAAATTATATAAACATGCATAAAAGGAATCACCATAAACTTTAAAATCATCCATAAACACCTCAATGCATTATTTGATATGCTCAGAGAAGATACTCATCATACACCGTTGAAAGGTTGTTGAAGCATTGCAAAGTTTGAATGGCATCCTTTCGTAAGCAAATGTGCCAAAGGGGCATGTGAATGTAGTTTTCTCTTGATCCTCAAGGTTGGTTGTATCCCAAATGACCATCCAAGAAACAGTAATGAGATCTTTCAGGTAGTTGTTCCAACATTTGATCAATAAAAAGTAGAGGGAAGTGATCCTTTCTTATGGTTGTATTTAATATGTTGTAATCAATGCATACACACTAGCCATTATGCACCCTTATTGAAATGAGCTCATTGTTTTAGTTCTTCACTACTATAATATCCGTTTTCTTATGAAACACTTGAATTGAACTTACCCACTTGATGTCTGAAATGGGGTGGATAATTCCTACCAAGAGCAACTTCAAAATGTCATTTTTCACTACCTTAATCATTGTTGGATTAAGTCATCTTTGAGTTTGTCGGTTCTATTTGGCATCATCTTCCAAAAGATTCTATGCATGTATAGCGAGGGACTAATTCCCTTGATGTCCGCTATTATCCATCCCATACCTGTTTTATGGTCCCGTAAAACTCAAATTAATTTCTGTTCTTGTACCACAGACAACCCAGTAGCTATGATAACAGGTAGTGTCCCCTTATCTCCTAAAAATCACATACTTTAAATATTTTGGTAGAGGTTTCAACTTTAAAATAGGTGGTTGCACTACAGAAGGTAACAACTTGACATCAGGTATTGGTAATTCAATTTGGGATGGTACATATTTTTCTAGCATAAGCGGTAGAGACTAAAGAGCCATCATTGTTTCCTCAATTCCCTTTTCCCAAAGATCTCCACTTAGCAACTGTGATTTGGTTAATCCTTGACTAAGAGTAGTCTCCAACTTATCTTCACCATGAAGTTCAATTGTTTCCTACACTACTTCATCAATAATGTTAATGGAAAAAATAGATTCAGCGTCATGCTGACACATTATAGCGTAAAAAATATTGAATTGAATAATCTCCCCATCAAGCTCCATGTAGACATCAATTTTCATTATAGTTGTCTTTAGGAATGGTCTACCAAAAATAATTGGTGCGGAATTCAGAGATTTGTCATCTTCCATATTGAGAATGTAAAAATTAGCAGGAAACACCATCTTATTCACCTGCATCAAAACATCTTCTACTACCTTTTTAGGGTAGGTATTAAAGTAATATGCTAATTGAATTATTATCCTAGTTTCTTTAAATGGGCTTAATTGTAAAGTTAAATATAAGGATTAAGGCATAGCACTAATAAAAGCTCCTAAATCTAACATGACACACTCAATTTGAGTATTTCTAATGACACAATGAATAGTAAATGTACCTAAATCTTTACATTTTGGAGGAAGCTTCCTTTGTAAAATGGCATAAATATTCTCATTAACATTGATCTTCTCATCCCTTCTAAGCTTTCTTTTGTTATTATAGAGTTCCTTTCGGAACTTTGCAAAATGAGGGGCTTATTTGATTGCATTTATAAGTGGAATTTTCACCTCTACCTTCCTAAAGGCTTCAAGAATTTCTTTTTCTTACTCCTCTTTCTTGCTTTTAGTTAACTTGTTAGGATTGGGTGGAGAACCAAACTTGTCAGATTTAATTACTGTTGGTATAAGAGTTACCTTTGTTATTGGAGAAGGTTGGGCTTCTGCTTCTTTTTCCATATGTTGTTACTTGGTCGTGACTGAGGTGTCCTTCATAGGGATTTCAATTTCTCTTTCATTTCTCAATGTAATAGCCTTTATTTCCTCTCTCATATTTATTGGTTGAGAAGGTAATTTTTTAGAATTTTGTGTTTCAAACTTGCTTATGGAAGTTACCATTTGACTCATTTAATTTTTCAGATTTTGAATGCTCATTTTCGTTTCCTTCTGAAATTGTTGCAAGAGCTTTTACAATATCTTCAAGTTACATACCCGATTTGGGAGGCATTGTTGGTTGTTGTCTTGGTAGATAGGGTTGCTAATAACGGTTTTGGCCCATATTGTTCTCATAATGAAAGTTTGGATGATCTTTCCATCTAGGATTGTATGTATTTGAGAATGGATCATACTTGTGTTGATATTGTTCTAAAAACCAACAACCACATTAGCTTTCTAAACCGAATCTTCTTCTTGCAAAGTTGGGCATATATCAGTGGCGTGCTCTTGGTTAGAATAAATTCCACATGCCTTGGCAGCTTGAGCATTTCCTAATGCCAATTGTCGCACCAAAGAGGTTAAATAAGATATTAGGCATTTAAGATCAGAAATACATACCCCATGAACCCTCTTCACTGTCACATTTGTCCTTGTTCCAAGCTACTGGGAAATGGCAGCCATTGTTGAGATAAGTCATCTAGCTTCATTAGAAGTTTTATCCACCAAAGAACCACCACTAGTAGCGTCTACCATACTCCTAGCCATTGGTGATAATCCTTCATAAAAGTATTGAATTAGAAGTTGGTCACTTATTTGACGATGTGGGCAGCTAGCATATAATTTCTTGAATCTCTCCCAATACTCATATAGCGATTCGCTATCATATTGTGTAGCTCTCCAAATCTCTTTCCTTATATTAGCAGCTTGTGAAACAGGGAAATATTTATCCAAAAATAATCTTTTCATCTCATTCCAAGAAGTAATAGTCTCCGAAGGTAGGTAATATAACAAGTCCTTCATTGAATCACCAAGAGAGAAAGGAAAAGCTCTCAGCTTAATTTGCTCATCGGATATTCCTTGCGGCCTCATGCTAGAACACACCACATGAAATTCCTTTAAATGTTTGTGGAGATCCTCACCTGCAAGACCATGAAAAGTAGGTAATAAATATATAAGTCTCGATTCCAATTCAAATGTTGCTTCTAAATCAGGAAAATTTATGCAGAATGGCTATAAATTTAAGTCAGAAGCAACCAACTCCTTTAAAGTCCTATTATTGGCCATGGTGTTGTGTAGTATTGTCGTGTCCTCCGTCTTACAATCACTATTAGGAGCCCAATCAGTAGCCAAATTTAGACCCGACGAAGCTTGAGGAATAGTTGATGAAGAACTAGCTTTGTTTTTGTGCTTTATCTCATTTCTCATTCTTCGCATAGTCTTTTCTATTCGTGGGTCGTACTGTAATTCTCCTTGTTGAGATAACCTCGTCATATATTGCACAACACAACTAAAAACTAAAATAGAAATCAAAAAATAAATTATCATACAATCCCCGGCAACGACGCCAAAATTTTAATGGTTCTCAATTGCCTTACACCAATAATGAATTATTAATATTACCAATCTTATAATATAGGTAAGTCAAGGTTCAATCTACAAGGACTGTTGATATTTTAATTTTAAATTCTTTTCTAATTTCAAGTAAAATTACTAATGAAGGAAATGGAGATTTTAGTGTAATTAATTGATAGCAATTAAAAGAAGAATTAAATAAACTGTAAACAATCAAGTAGCGAGGCTTTAGTTTATAGTAAATTCAAATTATCAGTCTATATGGATCATAAACAACAAAAATTCAATTTCTTATCCAGTTTGACATTAATGAAGTGTATGACCAATCTATTGTAATCTATCCTTAATTATGAAAAACTCATAAACTTTCATAAGAAATTCTTAACTCTGAAAGGTTAAAAATCAACGTGACTTTAATTAAATTAGAATTGCTTTAATAAACTAAAAGCAGTTAAAACTAGGTAAACTTTGCTCAATTTTAACATAACCTATAATTCAATTTATTAGAATTAAAGTACAACATAGATCAAATTTAGCAAGCATTTAGTTCATATATCAAATCTGTAGTATAATTATATATGATCGAATTTTGACTCAGATCCATAAAAGAACATAAAATGAATAATAAATTGAATTGTTATGAATTTGTGTGTTTAAGTCTCACACGTACAAAACTGATAATTGAAAATAACTCTTACTGAAGAGAAAGAATTTAGCTGCTGCTCATCTTAGGAATTCCGCAATCTTCAATATTGTTTAGTATTTTTCTCTATTCTTTTTCTGTCTATTTAAACTTAAAGAAACAAGTCCTATTTAAATTGTCCTAACCTTAATTTTCTAATACTTAAAATCCAAAATTTTGTAAATTTACACGTCACTATGCCACAGCAAGTTAAGCGCCTGTCATTAAACTTGATATGACGCCTGACAACTGGTTCCTCATTTCAAGTAGTGTCTATAAGTGTGTCTCTTTGATGCATGTCAGATGCCTATCATTGAGCTTGATATTGAGATTGACATGTATTGGGCTCTTAATCTGTAAATTTTCATTGGCAGCATGTCAGACCCAAAGTCAGAGAGCTGACAACAACATGACTTCTAGCCATTCTGTGCATTATGTCTCCATCTTCATTATTTCCACATCATTTCTCCTTCTTAGCTAGATTAACCTAGCATGTAAAAGAAGCCAACATTCAGTTCTATTACATGAAATTAAACACACAAGAATTAATTATTAGATTAAGTATAAACAACTAAATAGAGACCCATCAGTTATCAAAACATTCTCTATCTTCTAAATAATCGAACAAGAACGTTTTCACTCAACTTGTGGATGCAAGTAGCAAAATAATCATGGATCTAATTTTATTTCACTGTTTTTTTCCTGAAAGTTAGAACAGGGCCAACCCTCACCATCCACGGGGTAGTCAATCACCTAAAGCCTTCCTAAAGTGAGCTTATGGTGAGGGCCCCTAAAAAAGGAATAGTATATATATAATAATATATATATATATATTATCTATAAAAGACTTTTTAATTTCGTCCTATATTTATTTTGGGTAAATGATATTTATCTGAAAGAACCAGTAAAAATTAAACATGGCAGAAAACCTCAACCTCAACCTCCACTACATATTATTTGTTAATTTTCTTTCTTTAATTTTACTTCAAAATTTTGACCCAACGGGTCAATCAATCACAAGAGGAGTTTTTAGCATTTTAGGGAAGCGAATGGCAAAGTCAGGTGGAACAAAGTTTAATAAAAAAAAAGGGAAATAAATCTTATGTTTTTGTCAAAAGTTTGTTAATAAAACATTGGTGATATGAATAATTTTTAAAACAAACAATTGATTTTTTAAATGAAGTGATGATTATTTTTTCTGAATAATTTTTTTTTAATCTTTTCAACATGGTATTAAATATATCACAAATATATTACCTTTCTTAATGAGATAAATTAGTTAATTGGAATAAAATAAAATAAAAAGTAGAACTTGTGAAGCTTTTAAAGCTTTTGATCGACAATGCGCGGCTAGGATTGAAAAACAAAGAAAAACAAATAGAGAAACAAGTAATACAAATTTACACTTCATATGGCAAGCTCTGACACGCTTATCTCCTTGTCAGCCCCAATCAAGAGGTCATACCTGTTGGATTGTCAAGTTATACAAGTTGAAAAATTCTATATGGACACGTACACTGCAACTAGTTTTACAAATTTTTTAACTCGTTAAAATTCTATATGGACACGTACACTGCAACTAGTTTTACAAAATTTTTAACTCATTAAGTGGCATAATTTTTGTGGAATGTGAGCTCTACAATAAAGAGGCCTTATCTAGCTGATAGGTCCCAATGCATGGCCATGACACATGGTTGTGAATTTATACAATTTGTTTTACATAGCATTGCTCCACATATACACACATTGAGTTTTCAGCACATGCAATGCCTGCTTAAAAGATGTCAATCCGTATTTAGCAAAAATGAAAAATGTGAATCCGTCAACTTGATAGACTCACTCTTTCCTATAAACTCTACCATCTCCTCCCACCTTTCGGACCAAGTAATAAAACATGTCTCCGCAATTTTGTCGGATAAATTTAGAGTCACTTTACCTTGACAATAGAATCATACAGACATATATATATATAGACACACAAACATAAAAATACAAATTGACATATACAATTTAATATCCCTCCACTCCAGTTGGTCTCTAATTTTGGAACCATGTATTGCCTCGTAAGCTCAGCCACGTCTCTGCTGCTTTCCTCCTCCTTCCTCATGATCATCTTATCATCCACATCAGCTTTCAACATCACCCAAATCCTCACCCCATTCCCAGAATTCAGAACCTACAACGACTACCTGATCCAAACCAATCTCGCCGACCAGATCAACAACCGCCAGGTCATCACAGTTCTCGTCGTTGACAACGGAGCAATGTCCACGATTGCAAAAAGATCAATGGACGTGATTAAGAAGGTGCTGAGCCTGCATGTGGTGCTCGACTACTACGACGTCCAAAAGCTCCTCCACTTGCCTAATCGCAGCGTGACCCTCACCACCATGTTCCAAACCACTGGCGAAGCGACCGGCCTACAGGGTTTCTTGAACGTCACTGTCGTCGGCACCGGCGGGGTCTCCATTGCCTGGGCAGCAGGTTCAGGTGTCGGTGCAAATGTGGTTAAAGCTGTAGTTTCTCAGCCGTACAATATTTCAGTGGTGCAGATTAGTACTCTTATAATGCCTTCCACCATTGTTAACACGAATTCGAGCTCAAATTCAAGCTCGAGTTCTCCTCCACCTTCTCAATCGCCTCCTTCACCTTCACCGGCAGCATCGCAGTCACCGACACCAAACCCAAACCCAAACCCGCCAAGCAGGGCTAAGCCTCCCAGAAAGGCTGCTAGTGGTCCTTCCAATGCAATTAGCCCTTCTGCTGATCAAAACCCACCTGCTGATGGCCATAAGGATTCAGATAAAAGTTATGCTCCACCAAAGTTTACTACTGTGGATTTTGCAAGTGTTGTTATCATGATCATGATGCTTTGTCTATGAACCATGATAGAAAGAAAAGAAGTACATCATTAATTATAAGTTACTAGCTTGCTGGCCAATTTGTTGTAATTCTTGGTTTTGATGAAATATAATTAATGATGATAATTTGTAGTAGTTGTTTGCCTTCTTTTTTAATTACCGCTAAGAACTCCTTCGTTTAAGTTAGGAAGTACGTACTAATATAAGTACGTGGTTCTACCCATTCTTATTTTTCACAATATTTTTCTTTTGTTGTTCTTTCTATTACCGGCCGTTTTGTTCTTTGGTTTTTTCCAGTCGATCTCATAAGAATGTTGACGTGGTCTGTGAGAAAGAAGAAAAGTATCCCTGCCGGTTACTTTCTGGTCGATGTCGTCGACTACTAAGATAAGAAACAATACATAGTTGCGATCACCTTCTTGTCTGACCTAGGTTTTAAGGCATTCCTCGAACAGTTCATAGGGGACGTGACTACAACTACCACCCACAAACTAATAATTCTCAATTGCTCTACTAAGTTGTTTGAATGCTATTTAAATTATGCACTCCAATCGCAAATGCCTGAAGGAACTGGACTACTTTGCAAAACTTCCGAACTCCAACACAGTTGTAGAGCAAGAATAGTTTATAGTTTTTTTGTTTTTGTTCTAGTTTTTGTTTGTTTCTGTCTCAAGCACTTTTGAATGTACATGAATTTTTTCATGCTTTTGTCGATGTATTATTTTGAACATATAAGTAATATATAAGTTCATTTTTCAGTTCTCTAACTTATTAGTATTCATGCATGGTTGTTTTTTTTCTGCTTATTAATTATTAATTTTCTTATTCTATGGGATAACTTTAGGCATGTTGTGATGAAGTTTTATGTGAGAAGACTTGTTTCCAAAATGTAGAATTTGAAAAATATCAGTGCATGCATGTCGTCAGCCAGTAGTCTAATGAAATTTTACTACTTAAATATTCGTATCATATCAGAATTTCTATTCTTATTTGTCCAATTATTCGATGACTTTCCCCACAAGAAATAAAAAATTACATAAAGAAAAAGGAGTGAGTGAGGGTACACTTAATTACTAAGTCCTTTTACATACAAGTTTCAAAAAACAGAATAAAATAGAATGGTCTCTTCCTTTTTCCTTTGCAAAAAGAACCTCACATATATAGATGAAGGAACCACCACTCTTCCAAAGAAGTTATTGAATTGAAGAAATAACAAATCATTAATAACTTTAATTTAAAATCCTAAATATTCAAGAAAAACAAAAAGGAAAATATAAAGAAGATATGGAACAAGCGGGCAAGTAATTAATTTAAGTGCTTTAATTAGAAGTTAAATAATTCCTAATTAACGGCTAAAAATACAAGTAATTAATTAAGCAGATACGTACAAGTAGTTAAAAGAAAGAAAAGAGAAACGAAGTGTGTGAGGTCTATGAAAAATAAGTTTCCTAAAACATATTAATATAACATCAAATTAAATCCGACACGTAGGAATTAGAGAGAGGCACACCGTTAATTTCCTAATTAATTAAATATTTATTCTATAATTAATTTAATCCCCATCTAGCTGTCTATATGTATGTGTTTCCTATTGCATGCATGCATTCATCAAATGAAACCTGAGAAAATTAACTAATGGTGCCCTAGCTAGCTGCATGCGCAGCTTAAGCTTTTATATTTTACTGTTGCTCAAAACTTTTGAAATCATAGTTTGAGGCCATACGTGGAAGATGAGGATGCTGAGTAAGGAAGATTTCGAGGGCTTCGTCTTCAAAAATATCAACCTGCTGGAATGTTTTAATCGATGTGGGTGCTGTTGCACTCGGTACTTTTGACGAGGAGAAAAAGATAAACACTACCACTACAAGTAGTAGTTTCATAAAACCATCACCAACCCAGAAGGAGAAACAAAAGGAGGTTTTGTTTTTAACAAAAATCATATTCTCAAACAAAGTCGTCGTCGCCAATGTAATTATGATATTGGCGTGGACAAGTTTTTAGTGATGGATAATGTTAATTAATTATTCAACAACGAGAACTCGTAAGAGCTCAAGAAACTCTAATTCTTTGGCGGATCAAAAAGAAGACGATGGTGGTGAGGAAGACATGAAGATCAAGAAGCAGAATAAGAAGAAGACGAATGCAAAACCAACCGTTGACTGTAAGAGGAAGGGGAAGATGATTAAATTTGTACAGCCAGACCTACACGATTGTCCGAACCAGCTGCTTGAATAAAATGGTTATCCAAAAGCCGTTGTTCGGTACCGATTTGAGTCATGGTCATGACAGGTTGTCTATGCCATTTGTAAAAGCCACGTGTTGGTCATCCAAAAGTCACGTGTTGGTTTTACTTAGGTTTCCTAAACCTATTTATTTTTTGAGAAAGCCAGGTTTAGGAGACTATGGGCATATATATCCCATAATACAATATTTTTCTTGTTGCATTATTCAGAGGGCCGCATATCTCCTGTGCAAAAAAAAAAAACCTTTCGTTTTCTCCATTCATTATTGAGAGAATTATGGGTGTAATTAAGATTTGGATTTGGTGAGTTTTTCAAACTCTTTTATAATATTCTTTGATATTAGAGGAATTTCTTCATCGTTTTTACTTGTAAATGTAGATGAAATTCTCTTGAATGAACCATATAAATATTTCATGTTTTATTATTTATTTTCTTGTTTGTTTTATTTTGCCCAAAATTTATAATTATTACTATGTGCTTTTTATGGTGGAACTTTATGATCCTAACAAGTGGTACTAGAGTCAGGTTGGTTTGTTCGGTAATTTAGGGCTTTTGGATTTCCTCTTTGATTCGTTTGAGCTTTTGGGTTCCAAAATTTTAAATTGTGCACTAGTTTTAATTTTTTAAATTTTTTTGATCATGTCGGCAAAATTTGAGATAGAAAATTTAATGGAAAGAATGATTTTAGACTGTGGACACTAAAGATGGAAGCTTTGCCAATAGATTTATCTAACAATAAAAAAAAATGATCTTCTGGATTGGGCACATAGTGCAATTGTGTTGTCATTATCTGATAAGGTGCTTCATGAGCTTGTTGGTTAGAAAACTACTTCTGAATTATGAAAGAAATTGGAGAATTTGTATATGACCAAATCTCTTATGAATCAACTCTATTTGAAGTAGTGTTTGTTTATGCTTCGTATGTCTGAAGGTATGCCTATTGATTATCATCTTGATGAATTCGATAAGATTATTTTGAGTTTAAGGAATGTTGATGTGAAAATTAATGATGAGGATCAAGCCTTGAGTTTGTTAAGCTATCTACCTTCTTCATATGAATATTTTATTGATTCTGTGCTCCATGGGAAAGATATTATTTCTTTGGAGGATGTTGAAACATCTTTGAACTTTGAGTTGAATAAAAAAATCATTAACTGAAAATTTAGAGGAGGACAATGGTAGTGATTTGGTTGCCAAAAGGTAGAAATATTAGGAATAATAGAGAAAAGAATAAATCTAATTCACAATTTAGAAAATTAATATGCAATTTTTGTCTTGTACTAATGGTAAATTATAATTTTTGTCAAGTTTTTGGTGTTGGAACTATTCAAATTAAAATGCTTGATAATATTGTTTGGACTTTGACTAATGTTCATCCAGATTTGAAGAAAAACCTTATTTTTTTATGTAATCTTGACTCCTTGGATTACAGTTATTCCGCTGAAGGTGGAGTCTTAAAAGTTTGCAATAGCACTTCTGATGTGATTTTGGATAAATTGTTTCATGGCCGCTATATAGTTAAGGGTGATACAATTATTGGTGATGATTTGATATATTTTGATAAGAATAAATTTTGTAATGATGGTATAGTGAGAGATTGCACTATTTGGAAGGCATCATATTTTGGGGTTGCAAAATTTATAAACAAAATCCTTCTGGGGAAAGTTAATTGCTTTCTCAATTGGTGGTCTATCTAAGTTTTTTGGGTTTAAAACTATTCATAATTAATACTGTTTGGTTTGGTATCCATCGACTGCAATTGATTTGAAGACTCTTCTTGTTACATGATTTGGCTGTCCCACTAATTATTATGATATATTTGGTTATTTTGTACATAATCATATTATTGATAGTAAATATGATAAATTGACATATTACGGATTCCTAGGATGTGTGATAGGATATAGTTCGTGGTGCTTTGTGTAACACCCCTTTACCCGAGCATACGTTCCCGAGCAAGGTGTGATTACAACGTAAATTTTTTTTTCTCTTTTCTTTATAAATTTGACTGGTTAAAAATAATTTTGGACAACAACACAACAATAATAAAACTTTCCTTTACTCTTTGAGATTGTTTTGCAACCACACCACAAACAGTAATACTTTAAAACATATCAAAGTATACACACCCACACCGTAAAGGAAAAAGAGTATTTAAAAATACACACAGAGTATCTTTGCCCAAAATACCAAAGTCAAAATACGGAAGAACACTGTACTATGCCATGCCTCCCAGGTCTGTACCACCACCAAGCCCTACTGCTGAGTTTTGGATTTACCTGCCACATACAATAGCAGATAACGGTGAGTGATAAATCACTCAGTAGGCAACCAGATGCATATGTCAATGTCATGTCATGTAGTGTATATACACATAAAACCATAATTTTTCCCTCTTTATTTTAATTAAATTGCTCACTCTTTTTCCGCGTCTCGTGCGGCCACACGAAACACCACGCCCTTTGTTGGTATGTGGATGAAACATCGTTCGCGACCACCGTGTGTGGTCGTTGATTCATGTAGACTAAAAGGGTTTGAACCATGCACCTCATCGTGCAACCAATTTTCGAAAACACAAACCCACAGGGAAAAATTTCTCATTTCACATAAAATAATAAACCACCAAAATTACTTTATGCAGATAAATGCTTATGCCACAATGCACAAGTAAAACCAAACAACACAGTAAAACACATAATTACCAACCGTCCAATTCCAACAGCCGTAATTATTGAAATGCCCCTGCTCCATCAACTACTACAAGTCGCTCAACCATACTGATGTAATTACCGATATGTCATTGGTCATGTCGGAAATTACCAAGATACCCCTCAAGTAAATGGAAAATTACCAAAATGCCCCTCAATAGGCATATGGTTAATTACCATTCTACCCTCCGTAAAACAACGGAGTTAATAAATTCCATCAACATACACATTTACGACCCAATTATAAACACATATATAAATAAATACATATATGAAAATTTACACATGTAAATACACATTCACATACGCATATCCATATATATAAACACATATATACACACCCATATATGTATACACATTTTATATATACATATATATGCACACAAATATAATTTACATATATACATAATCACGTATACACATACACATAAATACATATATAAAATACGCACATATAAATATATATTCACATACACATATATATGCACAAACACGTATATACACACCCATATATGTACACGCGTATTTTATACACATATACATGCATACGAATACTATTTATACATACACATAATTATATATATATACATACCCCCATGTATAAAATACTCACAAAATTTATATATATTAACTTAATACTCCATTTAATACGTAAAGTATTATTTTTATACATAACCCTCTACAAAATACACTTAAGTATATTTAATAAATACGTACATAAAATATATGTTTTTTATGAAATACATATATATTTACTATTATACAAATACATGTGTAATTAATTATATTTATGCAAATGTAAATAAGAGTAATTGAAAATACTTATATGTATATTAAATAATAAATAGCAATTTAATATATATAGGTATTAAAATAATTTAGAAATTAGAAAAGACCTCAATACCCCTCCAATTTTAAATATTTTCAACTCTACCCCTCTTGTGAAAAATGACAAAAATACCCCCAATAACTTTAAAAATTCCATCTATGTCCCACACATCAAATGACCAAAATGACCTTGACCTTTTTCAAAATTCCATCCATATCCTTTACATGTAAAATACCAAAATGCTCTCAAACATTTTCAAAAATTCCATTTGTGTCCTTTACATGCAAAATGACCTAAATACCCTTGCAATTTTTGGAAATACCCAAAATATCCCTAACATGTGAAAAGACCAAAATGCCCCTAACATGTAAAATTTTGACATAATTACCCCACACATGGCCAGCCCCTTATACAAGCCTAATCACATTGATTTCTCCATCAATTCATCAAATTAAGCATGCTAATCATGTAATTCACTAACCAATTTCAACAATTCAAGCTTAAATCCAACAAAATTAAGCATAAACCATCAAAATCACAAAACCTAAACCCTAACCAATTGGGGGTTTTGTCTCACACTCAATACACATCAAATTAATAATCACCAACCATAAATTCATCAATTCCAAACATGAATCCATCCATAAATCATGTAAAAACAACCAATTATATGAAAAATTCAAGAGAGAGAAGTTGCCTACCTCTCTTCCAAGCAAGAACTCACCACTTCCAAGCTTTTAAAACCACCACAAACTATTCCAATGAACTCCCCTAGATGGCTGGAACAAAACCCTAAAGTTTCGTTGGAAAATTCCTTAAATTTCACACTTTCTCTCTCTAGAACGAAAATGGCAATTGGAACTAATGAAGAAGAAGGCAATTTGGAGAGGAAGTGTCGGGTATAAGGAGGTAAATTGGCAATTGACAACCTAATTTAATAATAATAAAATTAAATAAAGTAAAAGATATTTTAATAAAATATTAAAATAATGAATAGTAAGCTAAGCCTATTTGGTCAAACTTTGACCAAGGGCAAAATAGGTAGAAAAAATTTCTCAACTCTCCCTTAGTTATTCTCGACCCTCACAAAATACCCGGGGAATTCAGAATTTGCTTGTTTCGGTGAAAAAGGAAAAACCGTGGAAAAACCGAAAACGCGTCCGAAAATCGACAATTTCGGAAATAAAATGAGGTTGTTACAATTGTGACGACCTGAGTGGGCGGGTGCAAGAGGCACCGGCAGCTACCTGGTGTCCAGTCACACATCGTGGGTGGTGGAGGAGAGGTTTAATAGGATAGAGGGTAAATTAATACAAACCGAGGCCTTTTCAGAGCGTTTGGCTAAGGGGTTCGTAGGAACTCTAAAGTTAAGCGTGCTCCAGTGGGAGTAATCCTAGGATAGGTAACCTCCTGAGAAGTCTGACAAAATCCTAAACCGTTGGTCGTGCGGTGGCTAAATTGGGAACAATATCGGTTGGAAAGGGACCACAAGGGAGCCTAGTGGAGGGCGTTAGACTTGACCGGGGGACCTCAGTGTGGGGGTGTTACAGGTGGTATCAGAGCCTGTACCCAACCGGAAGTGTGCCGACGAGGACGTCGGGCTCCTAAGGGGGGTGGATTGTGATGACCTGAGTGGGCGGGTGCAAGAGGCACCGGCAGCTACCTGGTGTCCAGTCCCACATCGCCTGGGTGGTGGAGGAAAGGTTTAATAGGATAGAGGGTACCTTAATACAAATTGAGGCCTTTTCAGAGCGTTTGACTAAGAGGTTCGTAGGAACTCTAAAGTTAAGCATGCTCCAGTGGGAGTAATCCTAGGATGGGTGACCTCCTAGGAAGTCTGACAAAACCCCAAACCGTTGGTCATGCGGTGGCTAAATTGGGAACAATATCGGTTGGAAAGGGACCAGAGGAGCCTAGTGGAGGGCGTTAGACCTGACCGGGGGACCCCAGTGTGGGGGTGTTACACTTTGAGCCTATGTCACCAAAGTTTATGATTAGCAAGTATATGATCTTTGATAGGAATGTCATGCAATATGGTATATTTGAGTTTATTAGTGCATACTTCAACCTCAGTGTTTTTGAGTAGATGGAGCATAAGATTTTTGCTAAATTTGTTGGTTGTAAGTTCAAGGTTGCTTGAACTTGTTTGGTACTCATAGTTTGTGAGTTGCCCATTGAGCATTTGTCAAATATGTTTTGTGAAATTCTAGTTTGAAGACCTTGGTGCTTCCATTTAAGCCAATGTGGAGATTTTTGGGATGTGGCTTAAAAGTCACGTGTTGGTTTTAATTAGGTTTTCTAAACCTACTTATTTTTTTAGAAAGCCGGGTAGGTTTAGGAGACTAGGTATACATATCCTATGATACACTATTTTTCTTGTGCATTAGTGAGAGAGCTGCATATCTCCTATAGAAAAAAAAAAAAAACAAAAAACAAAAAGGGTTTGTTTTCTTCATTCTTTCTTGAAAGAATTTTGGGTATAATTGGGATTTGAGTTTGGTGAGTTTTTCAAACTTTTTTGTAATTTCCTTTGATATTAGTGGAATTTGGTCATCATCTTCTCTCGTAGATGTAGGTTAAATTCTCTTGGCTAAACCACATAAATATTTGATGTCCTATTATTTATTTTCCAATTTATTTTATTTTACTCAAAATTCATAATTAATTACCGTATATCTTTTGTGGTGGAACCCTAAGATCCTAACACAAACGACAGACTCGCAACTTAAAAACCAAAGCATCACTTAAGAATTCTAGATTTTCTAAAATAATTGCAATACCACCAATCGTATAAAGGAAATTGAACACCAAATAAGAGTCAAAGTTACATAAGATTTTTTATTCTATAGAGATTGCAGTAAGTAGGTATAGCCATTAGTACTGTATTCAACATATGATTCAGATTGCAAATCCCATCCCATCCATTGTATAAATGGAAATTGAATTCATCCAATTGAAAAACAAAATCAACTCGAAGCAGAAAAATTAAACACCAACCTTCATAACACATATTCATAAAAAATTGATGCTTATAACAAGTTTTGGATTTGGGTGCTCACCTTGATCATGAGCGATTCACCCTTACCAAACACGTACCCCCAACTACCATCACATACATACTTGCAAACAGATAAAGGGACAGAGAGTGAGAAGAAAAATGGGTAACAGTGCTAAATACTCTAGATGAAATGGGTCCTTTTTCATTTTTTTTTTACATTATCATAAAATTACCTAAGACTTCGTCAACTTTCAATTACCTAAGACTTCGTCAACTTTCACTTATACTAACTTATATGATTTTGAAAAATTATACCAGACACCTTTGCCATCATTTGTCTATTGTTTAATTTAATTAATAGAAGAGGGATATATATGTAACTACATTTAATAACTTATAAAACTTGTGGCCATCATTTCCTCTCTTACATTGCATTTTTACCCATAATTTTAATCAAATATTTAAATAAAAATTTAAAATTATAAAACTATAATAAAATATTAATTAGAAAACATAAATATTTGTAAAATGAAAAATATATATAATATGAAAACAAAATATTTTTTCAAAAATTATTTTTGTTTCTCTCACTACAAGAAAAATTTGAATTAGTCACGAAAATGCTACTTACAAGTTAATTTTTTTGTAACTAAAGCATATGTTTTTAACACGAAAAAAAATATCGTAACTGATATATATATGTGTACTGCAATTAGTTACAAATAGGTCTTTGTTATTAAATTTACACCAAAAACATCACAATGCTCTATTGGCGGCAACTTTCCCGCCACAATATATGCTTATGTGGCATGAAAAAATCGTTATCAACTAAAAACAACCACTACTAGGCTGACATATTGAATTATTATTTTTTTTATATTATCCTTAGGCGACGTCGTTTAGTGCAATTAACCAAAACTGAATGGCCTTTGCTCTCGTTGTTCATCACTGATTTGGAAAGGGTTTGAACCTTGTGAATTCTGGTTTGCTTCAGAATTCATCCCTTTATTGTACGCTTCAAGAAACTTTACCCATTTTCAATCTTCATCCATCGCCCCGCCCCTTTCCTAATCGCCGCCGAAGTCTTCATCCATGTAAGTATAGATTTGTTTATGGTCTACGAATGTCATTGAATTATTGTTTTCATTTTGTCGTGGATGTTCGAAATGAGCTTAACGATTCTGAGCTGAAATTATGGTTTTCCAATTTCGAATGAGTTTCTGACGTAGAATTTTTGTTTGAATTTCCTACTGTTGGAAGTTTGGCTAATGATCGGTGAAATTGAATTTCAATTTTTTTTTTAATGTCAGGGGTTCCATTTGTACGATTATATTTGATGTTGGTTCATTTCGTCACTAAGCCTGAACACCTTGAAGTATTTGATTGGACGCTGAAAAGATCCCTACTTTGGCGGTTGGCCATATCTATCTTCGCTGTTTGCATCTACTCCATCTTGCTCGATTCGTATTTCATTTCTGTGTGCGTGCATGCGTGGGTGCGTATGTTATTCGTTCTGTTTTGGCGTAATTATAATGTATAAATTAGGTTACTTGGGTTTATAATTTATGTCTTTAAATTTAATGTTGGTGGCTTCTTCCTTTTTATAGTAATAAAGGTTGACTATTTTGCAATTAAGTAGGCTAATTAAAAGTAAAACAATAATTATGCTCAGCTTTCATGATTTTGGGTATGAGTTTGCCACTGTTTCCAATTTATTGCTCCCTATTCCTCCCCTCATTTATCCCGTTTTTTTTTTCTTTTCTTCTTATTTATTTTTATTTTTTTGCCTTCTGTTGAATATCGACAATTGGCCCTTTTTTGTGTAGATGTTCTAAAAACAGGATAATGGTTGTGACTATCCAAGCAATTTTGAACAAACAAAATTGCTTTAACCAATGAGAAAAGGGTAATATAGTCAAAATGGATTGGTAATTCCATGCTGTCAAATTGGATTGGTAATATGGTAATATGGTCAAAATGAATTTACATTGGAAGTTGACTTGTCAGTGGGAGGGTAGTATATCAAATAAGACACTACCTAGGACTTTAATCACAATCATGGTTGGGAAACAATGTTTTATTTATTTAAAACTATCTAATTAACCAAGATGTAGCCATTTGTTTGCTCTGTTTCCATTGTTCATCTCAATCAATTAGCAGTATATTATTGAAATAATATGTTATGGAAATTTAATCTCTATTTAGTGGAAGATTATTAGTGGGTATTGCCAATGATTATATATATATATATATATGTATATATGTATGTATGTTTACTAGTTATACGTACCCTTTAGCGGGTGCCTTGCAAGGTCAGCTCCCATCAACTTTTTCACCCCTAGTTGACAGTTGAATATATGATGGAATATATGTCGTTAGGTTTGTCAAGGATTTAGTTACTTGGGTGTTTAGGAAATTTCCCCATAGCTACTTGCTTATAATTTTGGAGAAAAGTGTTTTTACAAGGTACATGTACGTTTCATAATACGAATTAGTTACTCCGGCCATGTTTATTTAGAACCAAGTTCACATATAACTCACATAGTGTGGGATTTGTTATAGTTTATGAGGCGCCTTCTACCCCCCTTGCCCATAAAATGTTTTAAATAAATAAAACGTTTCTGGGTTATAACAAGAAGTAGGTTTCACTTGTTTCTTTCACTTTATAGCAATGTATGATGGTTAAATTAGTCTAAAATAAGACAGACTTTGCATGGCATCATATTTAATTATCTACCATAGATTTTGGACCTACCAATCTTTGTAGGTTATATTTGTTTTTGGTTTTAATTATTACTTTATAACATTGTCTGCTCTTGTATGCCTATATTAGTTTTGTTTCAAAGATGTACTTCGCATTTTCTAACAGCATTGATGGGTTATATAAATGACAATAGTTGGGTGATTAATGGTGATCTTTGTACATATATTTTACTACCTATGTTTGTTTGTTTTGCATTCACTTTGTTTCTTTAGTCATGTTCTAACTATTCTTTGATTGACTTAAATGAAGATGGATAGAAGTTGGATAAAAATTCACAATAGGTCACATTCGGATTATATTAGGGGAGTTACGGAATTTTTGAATTTTGCATATTCCAACAACCACAATGAGAGTCTAATTAGATGTCCATGTTCGAGGTGCAACAATTGTACAAGGAGAAATCATAACCAAGTTCGTGATCACCTTTTATTAATGGAATGATAAGGAATTACACTAATTGGGTGCATCATGGTGAAGATGAAGATAGTGTACATATGTTTTCAAATTCGATGATGAAAGGTCGATATGAATGTAGAAGTGGAGGACAATATGGATGAGACAGTATGTTACATGACTTGTGTAATGGAACACATGTCACTACCACGGGAAGATATTGATGAAGATAATTTAAGTGAAGCGAGTTTTGAGAAATTATTTATGGATGCTGACCAACAATTATATCCCGAAGTAGAGTGTCACAACTGTCTTTTATCATTAAGTTGCTTCATATTAAATTGTTGAATGGATGGTCCAACAAGTCATTTGACATGTTGTTGGAATTTTTAATGAAATTATGCCATCCGGTGCACATATCCCAAAACACATTATCAATCCAAGAAGATAATTCGTGATTTAGGAATGAAATATGAAAAGATTGATGTGTGCAAAATGATTGTGTGCTTTTCGGAAGAACCGAGAGACATAAAAGATTGTCCTGTTTGTGGTTTGCCTCGGTTCCAATTTAATGATGACGATAGTAAGGAAATTCCTCATAAGGTATTACGCCACTTTCCTTTGAAACCAAGATTGCAAAGGTTGTTTATAACACCTAAGATTGCTGAAGATATGAGGTGGCACAAAGATAAACGTGACGATGATGGTATTTTACGTCATCCCGCTGATTCCAAAGAATGGAAAGAATTCGACAAGCTGCATGTGTCGTTCTCTAGTGATCCGCGCAATGTGAGACTCGGTTTATCAAGTGATGGATTTAATCTATTCGATAACATGAGTAGCTCGTATAGTATGTGGCCAGTAATTGTTGTTCCCTATAATTTACCACCATGGAGATGTATGAAAGACCCTTTTCTTATGCTGTCACTATTAATTCCCAGTCCTAAAGCACCTAGGAATGACATTGATATCTTCTTACAACATTTGATTGATGAGTTGAAAGAGCTGTGGGATGTTGGTGTGACAACGTATGATGCTTCAATTGGGAAATCATTTCAAGTACATGCAGCTCTTTTATGGACTATTGATGATTTTCCTGCATATGCTAATCTTTTAGGTTGGTCTACAAAAGGAAAATTAGCATGTCTAGTATGTAATCATAATACATCTTGGTTACATTTGAAACATGGATAGAAGATATGTTATATGGGTCATCGTCGTTTCCTTTGTAATGATTATAGATTAAGAAATTGCAAATGGTTCGATGGACAAGAGCGAAGGCCAAAACCAATTAGGTTGAGTGGAGATCAAGTGATGGAACAATTAAGTGTTGTTGAGCAACCTGTTTTTGGTAAGACACCACACTTGTCTACAAAGCGAAAACGAGATGCATCTCATTTACATTGGACAAAAAAAAGTATTTTCTTTGATTTGCCCTATTGGAACACTTACTATAAGGCACAATCTTGATGTTATGCACATCGAAAAAAATATTTGTGACAATGTGCTTGGAACATTAATGAATACAGAGGGAAAAACAAAGGATACATACAAGGCTCGGCTTGACTTGGAGCATTTAGGTATAAGAAGAGAATTGCATCCAATTTCCATGGATGGAAGGATATTAATTCCTCATGCCTCTTATGTGTTCACTAAGATGGAGAAAATAACCTTTTGTAATGCATCAAACATCTCTCGGTGTGTGAATACTAAAGATTGGCGTATTCAAGGGCTGAAGAGTCATGATTGTCATGTTATTCTACAACGCCTACTTCCTTTGGCATTGCGTGGTTCATTAAGAAAGGATGTGTCCAAGTCACTAATTCATTTATGTGTTTTCTTCAAGGAGTTGACTTCAAGATCATTGAGGGTAGAAGTATTAGAGAAACTAGAATGTGATATTGCCATCATTTTGTGCAAACTGGAGCAGATTTTCCCTCCTGCTTTTTTTGATATAATGGTTCACTTAG
Source organism: Rhamnella rubrinervis (assembly GCA_007844105.2). Classification (NCBI taxonomy): domain Eukaryota; kingdom Viridiplantae; phylum Streptophyta; class Magnoliopsida; order Rosales; family Rhamnaceae; genus Rhamnella; species Rhamnella rubrinervis. The sequence goes on from CM017577.2 coordinate 12,102,366, forward strand.
CAATTCATTTACCTATGGAGGCATTGATTGCTGGACCAATCCAATTCCGATGGATGTACCCATTCGAGAGGTTAGTACACATCAATGCTCATATTCAGTTTTAACAGTCATGTATATGATTTTGTTAACTTCCATTTACAATTTTTCTGATTATGTGTCTTAATTTGATTAAGGTATATGCATAAACTAAAGTCATACGTATGCAACAAGGCTAAACCAGAGGCCTCAATAGCTGAGGGGTACATTGACAATGAGTGTTTGACCTTTTGTTCTTTGTACTACAATAATATGGATACAATATGGAATAGGACTGAACGAAACTACGATGTACATGTGAACAATGCGGAGAACACTGTATCTGTATTTAGGACATCTTACCGTCCTTTAAGTGGACGAATTAGTGATGAACTAAGACAAAATGATTGGAAGCAATTAAGATGGTATGTTTTGAATAATTGTGTTGAAGTCCTTCCATTCATACGGTAAGTTTTCTAATATATAGGTCACAAAATACTACAATTATACAAAATTAGTTATGACAATTAATATAAGTTGTCTTCTTGTTGAATCTTAAATAGAGATCATTTGGAAGAGCTTCATTCTTCAAATGATAACAATCTTTACCAAAGACATGAAGATGAGTTTCCTAAGTGGTTTTCTGAAAAAGTAAGTTACCTTAATGCACTTAATTTTTTTAAGTTGTTTTATTATCTTGCATTCTATAAATTATACTAATTGTTGATTAACTTGATATGAAAAAAACCTATACAGCTTTCAGCATTAGGGGAAGGAGAGTCACATGAAGTTATAACACAGCTTATGTATTTGGCCAATGGGCCTCAAATTGGCATTGCTCGATTAAGTGGATGCACAATCAATGGCCATAGATTCCACACAAAAATCGCGAGGAACATAGAAAGTGTCAAAATAGTGGAGTTGTTGTACAAGCAGAACATGAAGGGAAAATGATCGACTTCTATGGTGTGTTAACAGATATATTGGAGTTAAAATATGCAGCGAAATATGTAATACTGATTTTCAAATGTGATTGGTGGAACACTAGCAGAAGAAATGGAATCAAAGTAGATGAGTTTGGATTTGTTAGTATCAATGTCTCTAGAAGATGGTATAAGGATCAACCATTTGTGCTTGCTACACAAGTACAATGTATTCTATGTTAATGATATTAAATTGGGAAAGGACTGGAAAGTTGTTCAACGGACTCAGCCAAGAAATTTGTATGATATACAACTTCCACCTAACGTACGATGCGATGATGTGGAGCCATTCCAACAGGAAGATTGTACTACACAACACTTGGAGATCAATGAGGACGATATTCATCCAGAATTGATGCATAGGCCTAAAATGGATACAATATGTGTAAATGATGACATTGAAGGAGACATGGAACATGATAATGAAGTGGAACAAAACATTGACGAGATCGATGATGATGATGAGCTCGACTAGCTAGGGACATGCATTGAACATTTAGTTTAATCTTTACATTTACATAATAAGTGTTTGGATTAAGTATTAGCTTTGTTATGTAATAAATTTAGTCATTTACATTGAAAATTTGAATTTTTATTTCCTGCTTAATAATGGTATATTATTGTAGCTGTATTTGAATACTTGTGAGTTTCTCGTAATTGGAAATACAATGAATGCCTTTAATTAGTATCTAATCTTTTTATGTATTTGCAATGTTCTTATATAGGCAATGGCACCTGCTGATCACAGTACATCAAAGAATCAGGCTACTGGACAAAAGATAGCTGCAGGAAAGGACAATGGTGGTACATCTAGAGCTACACCGGTAGATGGAGGATCAAAAATACAAACTCGAAGTAAATATGGTCTTAGAGTCATACATGGAGATAGTGCAAGTGAAGGTGATTTATTTTTATCAAACATAATATACATCATTTAACATGAAACTTAATATTGAGCCGCTTGTTATGGCTTATGTATTAAAAGTTTATGCACCTAACTAACCGGAATCCCCTATCTTTGTTTAAATCCAACACCACCACTAGGTGTAGCTTCTTGCTCTTTTTTTTTTTTTTTTTACTTCTTTGTTACTTTTTTTTTTACTTATTTTTTTACTTCTACGCATGGAATCTTTGTTGTGAAGATTAATTCACAACCCTAGTACTTGTGCTAATAATGAAGATTAATTCACTTATATTTCTGGTTTTTAAGTAGCATGAATTTTGTATTAATATGTATGACCTCAGTTTTATTTGGCCTTTAATATACTGATCATGCATTTGAAAAAATTTAAGCTGTTACATTTATTTGTAGTAAACAATGGTTCTTGGATAAAAGTGAAGAAAGTACCTGCTGGGAACAAAGGACAAGGAAGTGGAATTCCAATGCCAACACGTAGAAGTCCACGAAAATTCAGCGATTACTGTCTACCAATCTTAATCCAAAACCTAATGAAATTCCAGCTGCTAATGAAGGAAGTGGAAGTGTGGGTTCCATTCAAACACGCTATGGATGGAAAAATACAAGAAGAAAGTAGGAACGTGAATGATACGCTAAAACAAACTGAAGTTCAAATTGGGAAAGAAGGAATTGCTATGGAAGTTCAATTTTAGCACGCATAGTCCTCGAGATGATGAGCAATTACGAAGGCCATTGGATTTAACAATTAAGTTGAAAGGTAGTTAATATCATAGACTTACTTTTGATCAGCACAAGTTATACAAAAACAAAATTGATGTTATAAATGAGTTATAACCAATGCAGTCCATTGAGGAGGAGCCCGAGGAAGAAATTGAATTTAGTAAGCAAAATGTACAAGGTATATCTTTCCCGATCATTTCATTCTTGGAATTATTATTTATTTATACACACAGTTTTATTCTCTCGTTACTTGCATTAGTGTAGTACTAATATATGAAATGTAGAGGTGGCAGTACAAGAGGATCCTTGTAATGAAAACCCCAATGATTCAACCCCCAATGAAGACCTTCAAGAAGATGCGGCTACATGAAGATGAAGAAGGTTGATTGCTACATTAATATGAAAAATAATATTGTGAAACCATACACAATATGTTTAAACACCATATGGCTTTTTCAATGATTCAGACGTGAACAAGGAAGACAAAGTTCCTTCATCGAGCTTACGTAACCACCAATTGATGGCAATGTTGAGGATCATGGTATGGAGAATGCAAATGAAGTGGAAAATATGGGTAAGATAACAACACATATAAATTAATTTGATTTTTCATTAAACTGCAAACTATGTATTCAGCATGCATTCTAAATAACAAAAAGTACATGAATTTAATGAAAGAAAAAAGAAGACAAACTAACGAATAATATTGAGAAAATATTAAATTGCCACTTATAAAGTGAATTAAGATGAAAAAAAGTTATGTTAAGGATTAAAGTGTAAATTTATTGGTTGATGAAGACTATAGCTAAGTTTGCCTGATACTTTTAAAAGTTTTTTATTGCCCCCATGAAATACTTTTGAATATTACGTCTGGCTAACCACGGTCCATGCGGACTGAGAAATGACACAAATTGTTTCATCATTTAATCTAAAATAAATTTAATTGAATTTAATAATACCCATTATTGATTCAAAATGCATTAAAAAACTGAAGATTTCTACCTGACATTCACTTAATTACAACTTAATTCTCATATAATAATGACATTTTTTGTTTCATACTAATAATTTTTAATTAAAATTCATATAAAAGTCAATATATTATATTTTATATATCATGCAGGATAAAATCTAGAATTTTTTTTCTCAAGTATCACAAACCAAGAGAAATTTGATATCGTTTTTGTTTTTTGGTTTTCTGATTTTAATTTTTTCTAGAAAACTTTAATTTTGAATTGTTTGTAATTTACTTCAAATATTAATTAAAATTTATAATTACAAAGTAAGAGAGAGAATATAATAAGAAATGCTATAAAATATTAGGAAGTCAAGTCCAAATAACAACCTCTCCTTCAAACTTCATTTAACTATTATTAAATTTCAAACTTCTCCGTGAATGTTATATGATTAGGAAAAAAAAAACTATGCATGGAATTAAGTGTAGTCTAAATTAATTTATTTGGATTTTTAGGTTGTTATTCTTTTTTGTACACCTTGAATGTGTCCTTTCGTATTATGTTAGAATAAAATAAACAAAAGAAAACTGTCAACAAGGGTTAATTTATTTTAAAGATATATGTTGGGTTTGTATGCAATTTCACCTAACGTTTGATATTTGTTTTCTTATTTATATCACATTCTATTGTTTTTCCTGTACAATATATGTTTCTACCTCTCATGAGTGTAGAAAGTACTAGAAGAATTCATAAGAAGCGTAAGAAAACAAGTGGAAAAGAATTGACAAAGTGGAAGAATAGAGATATAAAAGCTGGCTGTTGAGATACGTAACATATAATGAGACCTGGGAGTAAACAGCCAAATGTTGATAACAGAAGAGGGTTGTGTTGTGCGTGGATTTGCACCAGTGACTGCCACAGGGTGGAAAGATGTTAAAAAGGAAAAAGGAGAAGAACTACTTCGTCAAATGAGGGTATGTTTTTTACAATTAAAATAAGTAGAAGATTGGTGGTTTATATATTCGCATTTACATTATGTAAGTACATATATATGGAAGAACAAGTTAGATTCAAATGATTGCTAAAAGAGAACAAAGTGGAACGAATTGACTAGTAACAGCACAGCACATAATTAAATGATAGCATATGATCTTAATTATTCTTATCTCAATTACTTTTACAGCCAATTAGGCCCTACTTTATGTTAATTTGTTTGCGAAAATGCAACTTTTCAGTTCAGGTAAGTTCCATGAATGCATGACTAGGAAATTGATCAGCTCAATATTGGCGAACTTTTCACCATTAATGTCCATGCATGGCCATACAGTATTTGTACATTGAATACTATGATATTGGAATATATATTTTTAAGGGTTAGTGGATTGGGCTTTACATATTTTAAGTGGTTTTCTTTTTGGTCCAAATGTTTATAAGCATATAACAACATAAAAGAAAATGGGGGACAACAAACTTAGTTAATATGTCTGCAAATGATTTACGCCTACTAATACTTGTTATTAAATTGGTGTGTAAATAAAGTAAAATTCTTACTCATGACTTGAAAGTTTCGCATATAATTTGTATGAGAGGATATATATATATATATATATATGTATCCACTATAAGTATAGTTTGACCCGATTGTAATGTAAAACGATTGTTTTTGTAAAATTCTACGTGTACACACAAATAACTTTGATGCAATGCATTTTTTGTAAGTGAGGAAAAGAAAAGAAACAAAAGGTCAATTGATATTAACCACAAACCCACAACAAATGCTGATGTATGGCATTTGTGATAAATGATTCCACATACATTATATATATATCACATATATGTGTATGGGGGATGAAATATATATATATATATAGAGAGAGAGAGAGAGAGAAACAGGTAGAAACTATTAGAGGTGCATATCCACATATGGATAATGTTTTTAGGCACCTTAGTATCTTGGTGGCACTCAATTTGGAATTGCAGCGCAAGGAATTCTTGCATAATTTTTAATGGTTCGGCTTTAATTAACTGTTATAATTGTGTTTACTGTCCATATGTAGAAATCATTTGACATAGCCAAGGATGATCATAGTGAGGAGGCAATTCTTGCGGAAATGGGTCGTATGTATCGCACCCATAAACACAAGATACATAAGCACTTTATGAAGTTCAAAACAAAGGAAGAAGCATTGCAGAATAGGCCTAAGGAAGTGAAATCGGAAGCCTGGCCGATCCTCTGTGAGCATTTCTCAAGTCCAGAGTACATTGTAATCACCTATAACTTTGAATTTATTTTTATTTAATAGAATTGCATAATAGAGTAGCAATATATATTGTTATTTGTTTGTTACGAGAGAGAAAGAGAGAGACTTAGTGTACGCAATATATATTCACTGAGAGAGCAGGCCTTTAGAACAGAAAACTAAGCCTTGTCCCTCTAGTCTTTGCACATCAGTCTAAAATCTTTCGAAAGCACACACATACCAAAATAAAATGAAAAGCACGCACATGCCACAAATCATTATACTCTCACACATGCATAAACTTAGAGACCCAGCTCATTATTTTGGGACCCACCGAACATAACTTTAAGGATCAAAATTTGCTTTTGATGTCTAGTCTTGAATTTTTTCTAGATATCCACTTTTTCCCTTTACTTCACATTTTGATATATTCTTCACATCCTATCCAGTGAACAACCGACTTTCAATAATTTGGATTAGCATTTTAAAAAATAGAAAAAAAAAATAGAACAACGTGATTGATGCAGAGCTAGTATCTATCAAAGACCCAAAAACCTACCTACCTTTATGAATTGCCTCAACATATTATGACCAATGGATCTTATGTCATAAGGTGATAAGCCAAGCCAAGTGAAGCCTAACTAACCCATGAGAATCGAAGCACAAGGGCTTTTGATTTCAAGAAAATACAAGAAAAATTTAAGGATTAAAATGGGAGTTCTGTTTGTTCTCTATAACTAGTAGTCTGGCGTGATATTTTATATCACAATAGATTACTTTTCAGTACAATAACTAGTAATCATCTATATGTAATTACGATAATGAAGATGTTGTAAAATAAAACTATTTGTATCTTGTTCTACCATTGTACTGATAACCTTTTTTTTTTTTTTTGGTAATACATTGTACTGATAACTTGATCCTATGTTATTCTAAATTCCATCATGTAATTTAAATTTGATGGGTTGCATGCATGTAACTAATAAACTTTGAATTTATATATATTGTTATTTGTTTGTGTGGAAACTATTGATAAATGCAATATGTGGTGACTTTATTAGTCCAATATATATACTTATACTCTATGTGTGTTGATTTAAAACGAAAAGATGTGCAATTAACAAACGAATAGGGCACTCGACAAACACATCATTGCTCGGGACTAAATCATTCGCCGTGTTTCAAAAGAATTGGTGAACAATTTTGTTTAATTTATTAGAAACATTACATTTAACATACTATATCAAAGTATGAGATGGATGCTATGTTTCTTGTAAATGAAAGAAAGCATAGAGCTCGATCGAATTCAACTTTGGTATGAGACCCACTTCAATAGGAAGACAAAGAATTGGTGTGATAAGAAATCAGAGGACATATATGTAAGCATACTTATGGAAGTCAAAATTTAATGTATACTTGAATTTGCTTACTTATTTGAACAATATATGTCGGTTTACTTGTATCTTACGAACCGGTTGTGTGCAATGAAAGAGAAGGCTGAAACCGAGGGTCCACCAATGGCGCTTGATGAGATATTTGACAATCGTTCTTCCTCCAAGGTCGTTATGCTCGCGGGCGTGGTCCAGGACCAAAACCACCTTCACAAGCACAGAGGGATGCTGAGCAACAAGTCAAGGCTGCTGAAGAAAGGGCCAAGATAGCTGAGGAAATGAATAAAGAATTGCTTAAGCAAGTGGTGAGTTGAAAGCACGCCAAGATCAAATGGAAGCATCCTTATATGATAGATGCTGACATTAGACAACACTATGAGGACCAAGGGTGGAGTACTAGCAACTCACTGCCTTCTTTCATACATGACATTGACCGGAATCGTAAGTGACTTATAAACTTTAACATAATGGGATAGATCTGTCATTGGTAATTATTATGAATAATTCAATTCTAAAATGTAGTGAACTGACAATGTATATGTATAATATATAGATGATTGATGGGAGGATATGAGGAAGGTGCATATGGAGATTTTTTTGGAAGTTATTTTGGTCTATGGATACACAAGATATTTTGGTAAGACACTTGAAAACTATCGTATGCTTTTACATGATTTGTAATTGTATTGTGCTGTGATCTTGGAATATGTATTTTTAAGGGTTTACATATTTGAAGAGGTTTTCTTTTTGGTCCAAATGTTAAGAAGCATATAATATCATAAATAAAAATGGGAGACATCAAACCAAGTTAATATGTATGCAATTGATTTACGCCTACAAATACTAGTGATTAAAGTGGTGTGTCAATAAAGTAAAATGCTTGCTCATGACTTGAAACTTTCGCATGTAATTTGCATGAGTGGATTATGTGTGTGTCTTTATATATATATATATATATATATGTATCCACTATAAGTATAGTCTGACTCGATTGTAAGACAAAGTGATTGTTTTGAATAATTCTACGTGCACACACAAGATGTACTTTGATGCAATGCATTTATTCTAAGTGAGGAAAAGAAAAGAAACAAAAGGAATTGATATTAACAAGAAATGCTGCTGTATGGCATTTGTGATAAATGATTCCACATACATTATATATATATATCATATATATGTGCATGTGGGATGAACATATATATATATATATATATATGTGGAGAGAGAGAGAGAGATAGAAATTACTAGCTTGTTGGAAATTTTTTTAAGCATCTTATTATCTGGGTGGCACTAAATTTGGAATTGCAGGATGGAGGAATTCTTGCATCTTTTTTAATGATTCAGCTTTAATTAACTATTTAATTGTGTTTTCTGTCAATCGTGAGTTACTCATAAATTTTAATATAATGTCAAAGATCTGTCCTTGGTATTTATTATGAATAATTCAATTCCAAAATGTAGTGAACTGACACTATATATATTTAATATACAGATGATTGATAGGAGAATATGAGGAAGGTGCATATGGAGATTCTTTTGGAAGTTATTTTGGTCTATGGATATACAATATATTTTGGTAAGACACTTGAGAACTATCGTATATCCACTTAGGATTAGGCATAATATATGTTATATGGAAACTCTAATTATGCACTGGTCTTTTATTGAACTTTACATTTGAGTAATAGTTAAATAAAAGACCATGCAGACTTGTACATACTTCATTAACAGTTGGAATTGTGTGAAACACTAATTAGGATTTAACATTGCTCGAGTATATTGAGCTAGTTGTTATATGATGTATTACTTCTAGTAGACAAGGGGAGCTTTGTTACAATTGCTTATGAATTAAATCTAAGTATGGGCTTATGAATTAAATCTAAGTATGGATTTAATGTTGTATTGTGCTTCAATTAGCATACTATTATCTGTTGGTTATAATATTTTGTGGATTTAATTCAAGTATAATCTATATATTATGCGTTGTCTGATTGTCTTGTGTTCATAGGTAACCCAACATTAATTCATTAAAAAATAATTTAATAAATTAAATTGCATATTGTACAATTTTTGGAATAATAATTACAAAGATAAGTGTAACTAATATTAAGCAATCACTTTTTTTTTGTTACTATAATACAAACAATGACAATATTAAGCGGTTGTAACAAATGACATGTATATGGTAATTGTAACTTTTCATATTTTACTGACAAAAAAAAATCATTATTAAATATATGAGAGTTACAAATTATATTACTGTAACTAATAAGTTAGTTACGAAATTCGTAATCGTAGCTAATATTCACACACGAATAAAAATTAATTAATATGTAGTTCTTAAATGTAATTTTGTAACAATTAATCAAATAACAACGAAAGAGTGGTCGTAAATAATATAATGATTTTGTAACTAAATGACCACTTGATCAGCATTTAGGATCCTAATTAGTTACGAAATGACTATTCAGTCACGGAAAAAATTATCAATTAGTAACGATAATTTTCATAAGTTAAGGTATTATATAGTTACGAAACATGTGTCGTAAGTAAAGATACTATCTTTAGTCACGAAATGACAAATTTAGTGACTGATTACTAATTTATTACGGTCCTTTAGTCACGAACGATCCACGAAAAAAATTCGTTATTATATGGTATTAAGGGACGAAAAACCGTAACTGATTAATTATCACCTACATTTTTTTAGTTCGTGACTAATTCAAATTTTTCTTGTAGTGTCTCTCCTCAATTTCACTCTCCCTATCCCTCTCTCTTCTCTCCTTTACCTCACCCTCACGAACCTTTTCTTTTCTTTCTTTCGCCTCCATCACTATGCAGCATCCTCTTCCCCGACTCCAACTAGCAAGCTTGGCATTTTTCAAGAAATTTTTGCAACCAAGACCAATTTTTTAATGTGATTGCAAAGGGTAATCAACGGAAAAGGGGAATGGAAAAAAAATTAAGCTTTGCGTCGACAGCACAACAAATCCCTTCAATCGATAACCAAAATGTTTCTTGAGTTAGGTATGTTCCAAGTTTAAAATGTATCTCTTTTACCCAAGCCCTTCATTGCATAAAAATAAAAATAAAAATTCAGATTGGAGCTCCATTGGTAAAAAAATCGCTTGTGTTACTTTCTCAGTCTGTCTTAAATTTTTTTCTTTTTTGTTCCTTTTTGGGTTGATTATGAGTCTGATTTTTTTTTATTTAGAAAATGAATTTTTTTTTTTCAAAAAATGGATTGTGGGACTGGTTTGATTGAAAATTCATGCTTACAGGTCTTTTAAAATTTGGATCTTTAATGGAAGGATTTGAAGTAATTGAAGTTCATGATTTTTCTTTGAGTCTCATTCAATTGAGTCACACTGTTAATTATATTCGATTTGTTCAATTTTCTTATTTTTCCAAAGTTGGAACTAATGGAGTTTACGGTCGGTGATGCATAAGCAAAAGCAAGAAGAAGGAGAAACAGAAAGAAAAAGGTGCTGGAGAAGAAGAGCTTCTTCATTGTAAAACAACAATGACGATAAAGATGAGAGAGTGTATTAAGTAAGGTGAAGAAAACAATGTATGAGAAATGAGAAAGCTTAGAAAATACTTATTTTTATATAATTTTTTTTTACCTTTTTATTTTTGATAAAAAAAAACACGTGCAATTATTTTTGTATCTTTTATCTTATAAAGTCGAAGGCAAAAAAATCATTTTAACACGCCAAGTAAAAGAGATAAGACGTTCTTAACTAATAGATTTTAAATGTAGGGGGCGGGATGAAATTTTTGAAAATGATATAAGTGATTTCAAATAAACTTAGACCTCAAGGAGATCCTGTGTAATAAACCTTTTTTTTTTTTTTGATCAATGTTCTATGGCTACAGTCGGAAGTCAGTGGAGAGGTGGAGCTCGATGACGGCTGTGGCATCATCGAGAAGAAAGTGATCACCATCGATAGTCAAAGCGTTCTTCTATAGAGTTTCCCGTGTGAATTTCAAATGCGAGGACATCAACTTCATTGCTACTAAGTTGTAGTCCTTCTTCCAACTCCTCTGTTTATCACTTATAAACTTGCACATCAATGTGCAATGTGTAGCAGCGAGTTAAGAAAGGGATGGAATGGATAGCAGTGGTGTGTGCAGCTGTAGGGTGGGGTAGGGTTTTCTTTATGCAGCTGTAGGGTGGGGTAAGGGTTTCTTTATGCAGCAGTAGGGTTAGCGTTTCGTTGTGGCAGCTGTGTGTAGGATAAGGTTTGTGCATAAGTAATGAGGCAAATCTGAGAAGACAACCTTAAACTTGTATTTTGAAAGTTGGGCTGAAGCGATGACGGGTTAGGGGTGCAGAAAATATTACTACGATTAGGGTTTTTAAAGCCTTATAGGACGGTTTAAAAATAGAACCATTCTATAAGGTATTATTAATTATTAAAAAAAATAAAAAATTGCTAAGCCTTAAATTAATGTTAAGCCTTATAAGTTAGTTTAAAAATAAAACCATCCTAGAAGGTGTAATTAATGAATAAAAAAAATAAAAAGATCTTTTTAAGACAGTTATTAATCTATCTGTCCTAAAATCTATTAAATTTTATTACAAAATAAACTTTGAGGATGGTTTATAAAAAAAATAGTCCTCTAAGATTTTGCAAAAACCGTCCTCACTATATTAATTAATTTGAATAAAATAATATATGTAAAGAAAACAGCCCTCTAAGGTGAATATTTAGAGCAGTTTTCTAGTAGAAACCGTCCTCTAAGGTTTTACTCATTTTTTTTTAATTAAAATTGAATACCCTTTTAGGGTGGTTAATATACAGAGTTATCGTCTAAATTTTAAATTATTTAAAAAATAATTTTTATATCATACGATTTAAATAGATAATAGTCCTAGAATGATTGGATTTAGACAGGATGGTTTTAGACAACCGTCTTGAACATTGTTTAACGATAGTTTTATGTCAAACCATCTTTAACCATGCAACGTGGAAAGCATTTTTTCAAGAAGTTTGTACACCCCCAAATTCTATTTGAGTTTGTTAGGCAACCTTAATATTTGAATCAAGAATGTGATTTGAAATAATGAGATTCTGAAAATTTTCAAAGTTTTATTGTAAATTTGATTGGATTTTGTATTATTAGCATTGGAAATTTGGATGGTTTATGTTCTCTATCCTTAAATTGCATAATTTGACTTCTTAGTTGGATCCTGAAATCTTTAGATTTGGTTGAATTGCCATGTTTGTCAACGGGAAATTTCTAGGGATGGATTCTAAAACTCTTGCATTCGATTGTGGATTCATTCCTGCACAATTTTGAGTTGAAAGCACGAGCAAACCATAAATAGTCATCATCCGATTTGGACCGATCGAAAAACCTAGGAAACAAAGCTTGCATGCCATCTCAACCACCTGGTCAACACCTTTAGGAAGACTTCTCACCTCAGCAGAATCATTATAAAACAAATCAAGTATCAGGGCAGACTCAAAAACCTGAGAAGAGATTTTGAGCTCAAGGATAGAAAAGTATTGCTTCCCAGATGTATGGTTATTTTGTATGCATATACTTCGTGGAGTGAGAAACTGACCTCATTAATTACCACTTATCATTAAGTAGAATCTATATTTTAGTTAAATTTAGTAGGAAATCCTATCTGAGATCTGGTGGGATGTGACTGTGTGTAAAATTAACACAAGTGTTTGTGGTTTATGTCTGGATTATTTGTGTTTAGTAAGATAGTCCTCTCTGAGGCACATTTTAGTTGAAACAATTTGTACGAAATAATTCTCCATTTCAATTAGATTTATCTTGATTTGGTATCTATAATTTCTCCATTTTTCATATTAATTTATTTAAATTATTTTCATTGTTAAGGGGATATACTGTGGATAGACATCCATTAAGAAGCTAAGTGGGTCTAAATATACGTGTCAGAATGGAATCTTATGTGCGATACAAAAAAGCATCATGAAAAATGGGCAAAATCATCATGTTGGAATTCATTGTGTGCAAGGAAAGAATCTAGAGTTGCCTTATTTCGAGCTGGGATAGATTTTTAAAGCATTATTCCCTGATAATGTTCTAAGTGTTTTGGATAACTCAATCGAGTTTAGCTCATGCTAGGTATGCTAACTTATAACCCAGGAGGATTATGAACATTTGTGTAATTATATTAAAAAATTAATTGATGAAGTTTAGAGGGTTAATATCCTACTTTATCAGTAGGTAAATCTTCCTACTATGCCTCCACCAGCTTCAGTACCGCTATAGTGAATATTGAATCATATTCCACCACTAGAAAGTATTTATCCTGTATGGGTGGCCCCATATTAGTAGGGAATTCTAAAAAAACTTGTTAAAATAATTAGTTCCAGCGAGGCACTCTGAGCTCATCAGGAGACTCTAAGCTTGTTAGGATAACTAATTCTAGTGGCATTCTAACCTAATCAGGTATGTACACCTTTAACCATTTCCGATTTGTTAATTATTTCAACACTACCCATATGCTTTTATATTTAGTAATGAACATGGTTGGGATTACACATCCTAAATGACATGAAGAGTTTCCATCTCTACATCCCACATGAAAGCCAAGTTTCCAATGCTAGTAGGGTCAAGGCTGATTAATTAGTAGAAGAAACTTTTTTTTAGCTTTTCCTGTCTAAGAACACGTGTTTTTACTTGGCTGCATTAAGCTAGGAATTAATCATGATTTCATCATTAACAAATTAAATATAGATGATGTTCTCTTCCTATATGATAAAAGTTTAGCCCAAAGTATTATAGAGCAATCAATGTTGAAGTTGAGAAGCTTCTTCAGGTTGGATTCTTCTCATAAGTCTCAGATGTCAAGCGAAATTTGTTCATCGTGTCATTCTTCCTCTCCTTTAGACTGCCCAATTGATAAATTTCATAGTCAAGCATTCCTTGCTGAGCTTTATGGATAATTGTTCAAGGTTAATCTTGCTCTATGCATTTTTAAAATTGCCTTCGTACCACTTTTCTTGAGAACATGATTTTAGTATGGAATTGCACATTATTCTGAGAAGACTTGCCCCCTATTTCACATGAAATCGCTATACGTATGTGTCAGTCATACTACCTACTTCACCTGGGCATCAAACACTGAATATTTATAGGCATGAAATTATTAATTATTTCCATCTCCACACATATTTGTATTATAATTCTCTCCTCTCTATCGTGCTATCTAATAAACATGTCACGTTCTTTATTGTCTCCTCTTTATGGTATTGGGGTTTCTACTTGTTAATTTATAAAGTTTTTCTATATAAGACTAGTCAATACACACAATTTACTCAACTGAAATCTCCATTTAAATAGCATGTTATCTTTAATTGATTTCGATTATATTAAATTGTATCAACTATTAGGGAATATAAAGTGGATATTCAACATAAAACCTTAGCAAGTTTGAAAATGAATGCCAAAATGGAATTCAAAACTTGGAATCCAAAAAAAGCATTAAGAAAATTAGTGCACTCGCTATTTCAAATGCATGCCAAAAAGGAATATGAGAATAGAATCTAAAAAACATCATGACCGCTGGCACAACTACCAAGTGAACTTTCGCCAGGTTAGACTTTGCCAAAGAGGAATCCACTTGGAATCCGAAAAAGCATAAGACTTTAGCCATGAAATCTCAGGTGGGAATTCAAATATTACAACTCCAAATAGAAATCACCAAGTAGTAATAATCTACCCTTGGATTGGAAGAATCCACTGGAAATCACTATGTCAGAATGATTCACTTTCGAATTGGAAGAATCCACGGATTGAAATTGTCAAGCAAGGAAAATCTACCTTCAAATCGGGAGAATCTTTAACCATTTTCCTCATCAAGCAGTAACTTTTTTTTTCAGTTGAGATGTTATTTTCCTTTTCATGTTGAAATTTCTTACTCGAGTCAAGTTGATGTTGTTCTCC
Organism: Rhamnella rubrinervis; assembly: GCA_007844105.2. NCBI lineage: Eukaryota > Viridiplantae > Streptophyta > Magnoliopsida > Rosales > Rhamnaceae > Rhamnella > Rhamnella rubrinervis. The sequence continues at coordinate 12,117,525 of CM017577.2, forward strand.
TCGGGTTAGAACGTCCACCTAGAGTCAAGATGAAACTTTCCACTTAAGGTCATAAACTCCCTCTCAAGTCGAGTCATTATTTCTCTTCCTATATCGGAATTTCACTGGGTTGAGAAACGTGCTCCTCAAAATTTAGCATTCTAAGTATCTATCAATTGAAAAGTGGTGGCGGTTCTCTTTATTGATCCTACATCAACAATTTAGAAAGTTCCTTAAATTCAGTTTCAAATTTGATCATTTTAAATAGGTAGCTCAAAGTGCCAACCCTTCCTCTTAGACACTATTATTGATCAACATGACTTTCTTTCTCATCTTAAGATATTCTATATCGAGTTACCGCCGCATCATTAGGAAGCACCCATTATGAGAGCTTACCCTACCCTTGACTCTCTTTCTTCTTACATGCTAGAGATGGCTCAAAAAGCAAAAATAAAATGGAGGTACAGAATGAGAAAAGAAAGCACCAAACTTCCTTCACAAAAAATAAGTTACTACTACAGGCACTGTCAGCTACTAGACTACTCTATGACTTGTAGATATTGATTCGATTCTATCTCTAGAACTTAAAGCTACTATAGGAATAGCCTACCTAGTATAGTACTACTTTTCTTCGCTAATTCGCCTCACTAAAAGTGTCCATAATTAAATACCTAACTAGTAGATAGATCGATTCCTCTCATGCCAGTTGACTTGTAGAGACAAAGCTACTGCCTTCGAAAGAGTGGTTTCAGCTCAAGCTCTCCTCCTACCCGAGTCAAAGAGCCAACCCTCAATTCCAATCGGAGAGGTGGTTAAAGGCTAGGTCTGGACCACTGAAGGAACGTAACTGCACAAACTATGTAAGCCAGAGGAAAGACAGCTAGCCAGGCGGAACAAAACAAGCAAACAAATCCGCTTTTGCTGTCACTGGGTTGGAACCATTCTTTGAGTCTAGTGGAAAGGAAAGAAAGTAGTACGCATGTAATAGAGGTGACTGAGCAAGCCAAGCAAAATGCTTGGATAAAGAAGGTAGGGAGCTACATTAGCCCATAGTTTCAATCGAAAGGGCAGGCTAACCATAGGGAAAGGGACCCGCCATCCACTGATTGTTAAGTCGGATACCTTATTGGACACTGCCTTTGCTGAAAAAAGGGAAGTCTTCTCTTTTAAAGAAAGATGTAGAATTCCAAATACTACGACATCCAGAAACGCCGAAAGGGCTAGAGGTAAGGGATGAACCACACTTGATTCTCGAGAGTCTATAGAGTGAATCCCTTACTGGTCATGTAGTCCTAATTAGGGTGGTATCAACCTTACTTTATTTCTCATCCTGGAAGACTTATTACGACTCATTCGTTTTACTACTATATTCTATTTTATGGTATCCAAACCCCCTTTCGAAGGTGTCTATAGACTTCTAGTCCATCTCTCCATCTCCCTAGTGATCAATCCCCCGACTCTTAGACCGATTTCTTCTAAATCCTTTATCAAAATAACCAATTGAAGGTTATTTCCTGGTTGGCAAGTAGCAGTGCTTGCGTAATCAAATAATAAACCGAACTAGCTACAAGTAGGTAGGAGAGTGACCAAGCATGATATCGGTATTGATTAAAGTGATCATTGATTAGTTGAGTCAGCCCCAACCCATATTCAATTTCTCCCTCTCCTAATCTCTTTCTCCTCCTACTGCTCGCTTCGCTTCTTTCTTTCATTAGCTTCCTTGCTTTTCTAGGAAAAAACAAAAGAATTAGTTGTTTGCAACTTGAGTCCTTTTATGAATTGCTTGCTTGTAGGGCTTTAATCATTCCTTATAAAACTACCAATAGGATACAAGCATGTTGAGCTATGAAGCCTTGTGTTTTTTACTTAAAATAAGCTCTTTAAGCAATGCACAAAGAAGAAAGCCAGCCATGAAGAGAGCTAATAGCAAAAGCGAATAACAAAGAAATCACTCTAGTTAGGCCTTTAGTCAGGAACAGTGCCCTTGGTCTCTCAATCTAGAGCTCATAGTAATCAAAGGAGGACGGATGGGAAAGGTAACTCACTTATGCAACTAGAAGGGATCCTACTTTAGGACAATCCACAAATAAATGGAGATTGAAGAGAAGGAGCTGCCAGCACTTGTTCTTTATTCTTTCGATTGATGCCCTTATGTCCACCAAGGAAAGACCCAACTCGCCTTTTTAGTTAAAAACAAATTGAGGACGGGGGCAGGAAGTCTTGTCTTCTTAGGAGGGAAGTCAGTAACAGAACCTCTTTTACTACCTTTTGTTAATAGATCGAGGCCTTTTAGAGCCTTTATCTAAGCAATGTCCAATACAGGGAAGGGCCAGCTATGTAAAGCTTAAAACCCCAAGCCAGACTTTAGCAATAGCGTGGAGAAAGCCCAGAAGGAAGATTACATCTTGATATTGTATTTCTTAATTTAAATTTAGTGGGGCTTGGAAACCCTACAAGTGTGATACTATAGGAATAGACGGGAGGAGTGACGAATTCATATAGAGTGATTAGTAAGTTGACCCGTAAAGATTACAAAGTTAAAGTCAAATCAACCAGCCCATTCCGAACATAGGTAAAAGAGAGGTGAGACGTAAACAAAATAAATAGAGTAAAGAATCTTCTTATTCCTAGTCATCCATAGGCAAAGAGTCCACGACATCACTCTTAATGGAAAGAAAACAATCCCCATTGAGAAAGTCCTCAGCTGATGGATATTGAGTGGGGAGATTTCTTAATCGTCTAGATGTTTATCAGCACCGACGAAAGGCTAAATTTTGTGATTACCTGTTATTCAAGTAGCAAGGCATGGTCTTCTGTGAGTGAAAGAACCCGGTACAATCTCCTTAGCAAGGGATGAGTTGCCTTCTTCATATTGAAATTCTCTCTGGGAATCATAGCCCTACTTACTAGTTAATCATATCCCTCAGCTCTCACTCAAAAGGGTTCACTACGTATTCATTCAAAACAATGTATTCATGAATAGCTTATTCGTATTCATTGCAAAGAATATTTTTCTTTTTAATAAAATACTTTGTAGAGACTCATCCAACTACGCTTAGCCTTTACCTGGGCACCTTGCCTTCTTTCCTTGCCTTGGTGCTAGAGTATATAAAGTAATAGACCCCGGCTCCTTTTAACTTTTTGTGGTATGACTCATATAACCCTTAGTAGTTATTCTCTCCTTCCCTTTCCTTTTTCCTTATCTTTAAGGAATTGGATATAGAACTGTTAAGAGTAGGAGCATTTATTAATAGAGATGGATTGGCTTCAGTTGACCTTACTATGGGAATGCTTAACAAAGCTCTAATTCCAATAAGCTTATGACCACTCTTAGAGGTAGCTGGGAATAAAAGGAATAATTGCTCAAATCTAAGATCAACTACTATTGGACTTCTTTTCTTGGCGAGAAGGGTTAGCGGGGAAAGCAGCCTTGTTGATTTAAGTAAAGAACCAGTGGTCTAATGCTTTTGTTTTGTGGGAATAAATGCTTTTGTTTCGTGGGAATTGATGTAGATATTAAAATAGAATAAAGCAAATATTGAATGGAGATGCTCACCCAAGTGGGTAGTGCAGAGCTCCCTCAATTACACAAGAGATTACTTGATACTTCAGAAAATATTACTTTGTATTATTGAGTTTAGATAAAAGGAGTTGTATTTTATAACTTTGGACTCCCACATATTTATACTAGGCTTAGGTACATTAACACTAAATGTTAAGCATGAACCTTCTTAAATGCTAATACATGAAGAGTCACATTCATGTACAGAACATTAGTAATAAATTAATTTCACAAATTTGGTTTAATACTCCAACAATGCTTCCCCTAAACCAAATTTGCTCTTGACTCTCAAAGCTTGAAACAAAAAAAAACTCTACTGAAGCATCACCTCCATTTCTCAATGCCATTCTCCATAATGGGTGCTTTTGATTTTCTATCATCACCTCTTAGAGTTCCACAATGTAGTTGTTAGTCAAAGCCATAGCTTGCTGTCTACTAAACAAGCCTTCACTGCCCACTCGGACCCTCTCTTTAACCTTAAGTAAAGTAAAAGCAATGAAGTGAACAACTGAAGCTTTGCCAGTATCTGCTTGTTGAGGCATTGCTTCCCCTAATTCTGAAGCACAACAATAGACTAGCATTCCCATCTTTTTTTCTTTTTTTTTCTTTCCTTCTCTCTCTCTCTCTCTTACTTTTTCTTCTCCCTTTTTCTTTTTCTTCTTCTTTTTTTTTTTTCTCTTCTCTCCCATTTTTTTCATCTCTCTCTTTTCTTTTCTTTTTTCTTTTTCTTTTATGCACTCTTATCAAGTTCACCTTTCCTGAACTTACAATATTTTTTCTCTCTTGGTACAAAATACACAGATTTTGCCACATACAAAATCTAGAGCTAACCCCGTTGGGTTGCTAATTTTACCAAGGATATACAGGTTTGCCATAATGCAAAACCTAGAGCTAACCCCATTGGGTTGCTATTTTCACCAAGGATCATTGTTCCTTTTTCTAAAGTGCCAAACAAAAACTTTTTTTTTTTTTTTTTTTGTAAAACAAATTCATAAGAGAGAAAATTTACGGAGAGAATATTTGAAGGAGAGAAAATTTTGTTTCAAAACATATGACAATTTTTCATGAAATCACACACTTTCAGAGAATAGACACATAACCCAAAATACATCTTTCCAACATCATATAAAACAAGCTTTTGAAAACATATCACTTCCCTTTGGATTCTTTTAGCTCTGATACCAATTTGATGTAGATATTAAAATAGAATAAAGCAAATATTGAATGGAGATGCACACCCAAGTGGGTAGTGCAGAGCTCCCTCAATTACACAAGAGATTACTTGATACTTCAGAAAATATTACTTTGTATTATTGAGTTTAGATAAAAGGAGTTGTATTTTATAACTTTGGACTCCCACATATTTATACTAGGCTTAGGTACATTAACACTAAATGCTAAGCATGAACCTTCTTAAATGCTAATACATGAAGAGTCACATTCATGTACAGAACATTAATAATAAATTAATTTCACAAATTTGGTTTAATACTCCAACAGGAATACCCACCTTTTTTTTTAATATTGATATCAATGACTAAAGTCTCTTCCCACAAGTTAGGCTAAGCCCAAAAGAAAAAGAAAGAGAGTTAGATCTAAGAGTGCATTAGAGACATAATCTCACAGATGAAAGAAAAGAGGTCACTTGTTTAAGTCAAGCAATCCTAGAGACCGAGAAGAGTTTGTAGTGAAAATTATCCATCTACAAGCCTCTTAAAGGCATACCCAAAAAGAATAGTGAGGGGAGAGGAGCTCAAACCTGACTCAATGCCTAGTAGATCTATTCTTGGTACCTCACTTACTTCCCTGGGGGAGGTTAAGTTGAAGAAGCTATGAGAGAACAAGCTGTTATAGAATCAGCAACTATTGAACCCCCATCTGTTGGAAGAATGACTGCTGGTACTAGTTTGTCTCATCTTATTAGTAGCAGTTAATGGGAAGAAGACTAGCTCTGACTTTCAAGCATGAACTAGGTTTTGGATTCAGCATTGGTTAGGCATGACATTAGATTAGGAAGGGGCCTAAGCTAAGCCCTAAAATTAGAATGCTTTGCCCTTACTCTTTTTGGGTTTTAGGAGGAGATAAGCATTGTTTAGCTTAGTTAGCTTAGATCCTCTTTGAGATGAAATGCAGAAAAGTCCCAATCAAAGGCGAAAGGCGCCATCCAAGCAAAGTGATAATACCCAACAAGATCCAACAAATAATAGAGTTCATATGCAGTTCAAGGCTTTAAAAAAAGAAAGCCCAAGCCTCCCTATCGATGCTCATAGCGTCTTTGGTGAATTACTAGTTCGGAGTAAAAACTACCTTTAGATGCAAGCAGATTTTTAAATAAGGCACAACCCCCTCTCGTTGTAGGAAATATGAATTCTTTTGGGCGGTGGGGAGGCTTCTTAGATGAAGATTTAATGTCCACCTTAGAGGTTTGGACATAGAGATTAAAGGTGCAAGAGGTTGTTTGAAAAGTAATGGTACAATTCCTAATTAAAAATCAAGCTTAATACACATGAGTCTTGAATTTATAAATCAGTTTAGTTCTACTCGAAAATTTATTCTCGTGCATAGAATTATGGAGGCTATTGTTGGAGATAATTTTCCAAGTGAAAATTTATAAACTGATACTTCCCTTATTGTGAGAATTACGTCATCACCAAGGAATCTTATAAGCTGGGTATAGAATCATATGTACTCTCATACCTGAGATGCTTAGGAGCCTACCCAGCTGTATCCAAAAAGTAGATTTAGGACCACAATCACCACCATCTTTAGATCTTTTAATGGGAAGATGACATAAGTCCCTTTTAGAAGGCAAAAGAAACTAATTATGACCCTTCATATCTCCATGTGACATGATTTGGTGACACACAATGATGTCTATGGAAAAGTGTAAATGGGAAGGTGAAATATGGAGAATGGAAGATTCTTCTAAAAGAGAATTCAGGTTTTTGGTAAAACATTCTCTCTACCCATGTTCTCTCATCTTCTTCTTCCCCATGCTTCTTTTTTTTTTTCCCAAAAAATATACCCCTAACTTGGGTGTTGGAGTATCAATACCGGTGACCACCACTGACGTGACCTCTACCCTCCTCTTTTTTTTACTATTTTGCATATTGAAATTAAAGAAGAAGAAACCTAGAAAAACCAAATCTAGACCCTCCATACCCATATTCAAGAAAGCTCATCTAGTTAAAAACAATAGGCTACAAAATATTACTACAGCAGTGCAGGAAGGTTTGAAAGCACCCATTGAAGTTACTTTGTTGCTTAATTAATTTGCTATAATATTGTTGGCTAATTTTTAACTGTATCCTTACGTTTACCTTAATGGACAAAAAGGCATTAAATAAGGTGAGAAGTCTTATCCCAAATAATCATTAACTCTTCTACTTATTATTAAAAAGTATTTTGAACTCATTTTGTGGTGATTCCATTGTGAAATAGGGTGAGAGCAATCAGAAGTATATCATTCCACTCTCTATGCAAGATGAGGATGTCATATACCACAGTTTAATTGTAAAAGATGCAGATACAGAAAACAATGAAGATATAAATAAAGAGGAAGATGTAAATAAGGAGGAAAATATTACTATTGTAGATGAAGAGGATGCATCAGTTGTAAATATGATGGAGGACAATACTGTACATAAGGATTAGGATGACACACATACGGATGCAAAGGATGGTGATATACATATGGAGGAAGGGCCATCCAATGATGATCAAGGTGATGGTGATGTACATATGGATGATGGGTCATCTAACAATGATCAAAATGAAGAGGCCACACAGGAGGCAAAAGAGGCGCCAATTGTACAGGAGCAAGCTGAATCACATGAGCCAATGGTAGAAAATAAGGTACATAAACATAGCAACGTAAACAACACTAAACGAAGTACTTCGTCTATGACGAAGTCATATGATAATTGTAGTTCGTCAGTGACAAAGTTACTTCGTCACTGACGAAGTACTTTATCATTGATGAAGCAGCACTTCATCACATAAGTTTATCGCTGACAAAGTAAATTACCAAATCAATTTATTTACATCAACTCACTCAAAGATGTCTTAATCGAAGTATGTGATGTTGTGCTATGGGAAGAGATTCCAATTAGGCAGCCATTAATCTCTGAGAAGAAGATGATGATCACTGCTGCTAGAAGGAGAAATACTAGAAGGTGGCTTTTAAGCCACTAGATGGTGCAGCCCCACCAACCTAAGAGGAGAAAATAAAAGAAAGTTTTGGTAATTAACAATAAAGGTATTGCCAAGCAAAGTCGACTTCATTGTTATTAGGAAGTTGTGGCATAGGGCATACAATTACAACTGAAGTAATAATGAGAAAATTCGAAAATAAATGCACATAATAACTGTAGAAGAATTTCTATATTGCAAAAAAAAAATTACAAAAACCTTTTCTCTATAATAAGAAGAGCACAATAATAACAACCTCTCTCTTATAATGGGAGAAACACACTCAACTTTTCTTTTTTTCTTTCTCTAATACTCTTCTTCCCTTTGCCTTACAAAAGGGAGATCTAATCTTAAAGAAAAGTTACATGTATATATATAGGCATAAGAGGCAACATATTGGTGGAAAACTAATTCCACCACCATTAAAAGTTGGCTAAAGCTATACATGTACAACTTGATTATAGCTTGATATAGCTGGTTCTTTTATCAACTTCAGTAAATGAACTTGCAATTTTTGACTTTTCAAACACTTCCCAATTAAGTAAGCCAAAAGTGGTTTTATTAACAACATTTCTCCCACTTAAAGTCTTTTTTGTTGTAATCCTTTTTATTCTTTCTACAATTTTCATTTTCATGTTTATGCTACTTACGTTTCTACTAGGCTAATAGAAGATTGGCATCAAGTAAACTTGTCATTGTTGATCGGCTTTGTTAGTATGGATTTTTGGTATATCCACACTTCTTTTTTCCACTTTCTCATGAACGAAGTGATATTGAACTCGCATGTGCTTTGACTTCTAGTGAAATGCTGGATTCTTTGCCAAGTACAAAGCGCTATGACTAATACAAAATAGAGCAATATTCTTTTGTTTATGTCCGAGCTTCTCCAGTAACATTTACAACCAAATTACCCCTTTACTAGCTTTCGTAGCTGCAACGTATTCTGCCTCCGTCGTACAAGTAGCCATGATAGACTATAGTTTTGAAACCCAGCTTACAGCGACTCCAGCAAGGGTAAACACATAACCTGTGATGGACATGGTTTTGTCAAGATCACTTGCACAATTTGAATCAACATATCCTTTGACAATAAATTCTGATCCTCCATAACATAATGCAACATTTGAGGTACCCTTGACATATTTAGAATCTTCTTTACAGTATTTCAATGCTCTTCACCAAGATTTGTCATATATCAACTAATTGCTTCCACTGCTTTTGTAATGTCTGGTCTTATGCAAACCATAGCGAACATTAAGCTACCAACTATTGATGCATACGGTACTCGAGACATTTTCATCCTTTCTGCTTCATTACTAGGACTCATACTTGAGGATAACTTGAAATAAGTAAGAAGAGGGTTAAAGATTGGCTTACAATATTGCATGTTGAAGTGCTACAAGATTTTCTTTAAGTAGTTATTTTGAAAAAGATAAATCTTCTTATTATTTCTGTCTTGGTAAATTTCCATCCCTATAATCTTAGTCCAAAGACCTTCATTTCAAACTCCCTAACTAATTGTACCTTTAAGTCCTTAATACAATATTTGATGAGGTATGTTACCAACATGTTGTCAACATACAACAAAATAATGAAATCACCATTACCAAATCTCTTATAGTAAGCACAAGGATCTAAATTAAGTCTGTTGTATCCAAGGCTCATGGTAAAGGAGTCAAATCTCTTATACCAATATCTCAATGTCTGTTTGAGACCATATAGAGATTTGATCAATCTACAAACCAAGTTGTCTTTTTTTTTTTCTTCAAAACCTCATGGTTGGAGCATATAAATTTCTTCTTCAAGTTCTCCAAAAAGAAATATAGTTTTCATATCCAACTATTCTAAATACAAATCAAATGTAGCACACATTGCCAGGACTGCTCAAACTATTGTAAGTCAAACAACAAGAGTAAATATCTTATTGAAATCAATGCCTTCTTTTTTAGTAAATCCTTTCACCACCAATCTAGCATGATATTGCTCCACTTGGTCATTATTATCTCCTTTGATCTTGAAGACCCACTTGTTGCTGATAGCCTTCCTTTATCATGGTAGTAGAACAAGATTCCATATCTTATTTTTATGGAGAACGTCAATTTCTTCTTGCATTGCTATCATCTACTAAAAAGCTTCTCGACTATTTAAAGCCTTATGAAAAGTTTATTGCTCTCCATCCTTTAATAGTAGACAATATGCAACATTTCCCTCTATAATGTATTCTGAGTGTCATGCTAGTTCTCTCCTCTACTGAGTTGATCATCGAGCTTATGGAGTTGTAGACTTATGTTGCTCTTGTTTTAAGTGTTCTGGTGCTACTTTAGAAGAATCTAAAACTTCTTGTTATTATCTTTCTTCAATTTGAATTGTAGTAGTATCTGATTTCTCTTTTAAAGTGCTATCATTTTCTTTTCTTGTACTTTATCTTCTATAAATATCAAATCTTTGTTGATTATCACCTAGTGGATAGTGGAATCTCACAGGCAGTATCCCTTAACTCCATCAGCATACCATAAGAAAATATATTTTTTAAATTTTAGATCAAGTTTTAATGTTTCTAGGGCATTGTACATAACATACGTAAGACTTCCAAATATATGTAAATGAGAATAATCAGCTGGTTTATATGTCCACATCTCCATTGACATTTTCTAATCAAATGCGGTTAATGGTGACCGATTGATAACATAACAAGTGGTCTTCACTGCTTCTGTCCAAAATGACTTGGCCATCCTCGTAGTTCTCAACATCACTCTTGTCCATTCCAACAAGGTTCTGCTTATCCACTCTGCCACTCCATTTTATTGTGGAGTGTATGCTACCGTGAACTGCCTCTTGATACCTTCTTGTTGACAGAAGGTATCAAATTCTACACCAACAAATTCTCCTTCATTGTCTGTCCTCAAACACTTAATCTTTTTTTCATATTCAATCTCCACTCGCGCTTTGAATATTTTAAAAACTAGAAATACATCCGCTTTCTCTGAATTAGATACACCCAACATCTTCTATAATAATCATCAATAGAAGATACAAAGTATCTTGCACCTCCTAGGGATAGAACTGATGATAGCCAAACATCACAGTGGATTAGTTCTAAGATAGTTTTGCTTCTAGTATTATAACTGCTGACTTTAATATGTGCTACTTGCTAGTAATGTAATGCTCACAACAGGGTAATGAAATCTTTTTGAACCCTAGAAGAAGCTTTTGTTCCGTGAGAATCTTCAAACCTGTAGCCAAGCTTATAGTACCTCATCATAGTTAATTCTTCTGTAGAACTTGCCAACGCAATAAAAGCTTCTCCTTTTTGTTATGTTTCTTCTTGAAGCATGTACAGATTTGTAACTATCTTTTTTGTTTTCATTACCACAAGCATGTCTTTAACTATTTTCACGATTCCATTTTAAACATGCATTTTGCACCCACTATTAAATTGTCCCAAAGACATTAGATTTTTTCCCAGGCCCTTTACGTGTTATACCTATTGGATGGTGTGAATCATACTATCATACATGTTCAATTTGATGGTACCAATACTAACAATCTCCAAGGCATGATCGTCTCTTATGAATGCAAATCCTCTTGAGATAGGTTCTTATTAATGGAACCATTCTCTCCGGGGAGTCATATGCCATGTTGCTCCTGAGTCCATAAGGAAAACCTTAGCGAAACTTATTCTGCCTTTAACAACTATTATTGTGTTGTTGTACAAAATTTCACCATCATCTAATGTACTTGCTACATAACCCTGAGCTTTTAACGACCCAACACCTTTTCCTTTGACTTCTTTGTTCTTCTTGAGATGCTAACACTCCCTTTTGTCGTGCACTTTCCTGCCACAGTGATAACACTTGACATTATTCTTACTTCTGAATTTTAATCTACTATGATTTTAACTCCTACTGAGGCCACATTTTGTTGATCTCCCTCTTGTCATCGTCAAAGCTTCAGCCTGTTGTGAGTTTCTGAATCTATTTTCTTTGCTCTTACACAGACTCTCTTCTTCAAGAACCACAACTATAATATCATCGAAGACTCGAATCTCTACGTCATTAGTTAAGTTGATGATGAGTTTATCATACGAATCAAGTAGATTCCAAAATAGAATTTCAGCACGTTCACCCATTTATATGTTATGCTCCATTGCTGTGAGTTGTGAGAATAAAGTGTTGAGGGTGTTGATGTAGTCGATCATCGAAGTTGACTCCACATTCAAAGGGTGTAATGTAAAGCTTTCTCTTCAAGAAGATTTTGTTGTGTAGTGATTTGGCATCGTATAATTTTTTCAGAGTATCCCATACTTCTTCTGCTGTCCTTTTTTCTGCCACACTTGGCAATACTCCGCCTGCTAGTGCTAGGTGCAGATTAGCAATGGCATTGTCATCCATTTCCTTCCACTTGTCATCTTCAAGGATCTTGTCGGGCTTCCCTCCAATTGCCGCCAAACAGTTATATTTTCTTAAAACTACTTTTATTCTCATTTTTCACAATGAGAAATTATTCTCATTGAACTTCTCTAATTCATACTTCATCGCCATTGTTGAAGATGCCTTTAATCCACTACCTGGATCTGACTGTAGCACAAAAAATTAGCTATGAACCTGGCTTTGACACCACTGTTAGGAAGTTATGGTACGAAGTTTACAATTACAATTGAAGTAGTAATGAGAAAATTAGAGAATAAATGCACAAAATAACTGTAGAAGAATTTCTATATTGCAAAAGAAATGACAAGAACTTTCTCTTTATAATAAGAAGAGTACAATAATAACAACAATTATGATTATGATATTTCCGTGGACAAGTTCTTGATATTAATTATTCTACAACATCAACTCGCAAGAGATCAAGAAACACTAATTCTTTGGAGGATCAAGAAGTCGATATTGGCGGTTATACCAACTGGGAACAAGTCATGAAAATCAAGAAGAAGAAGAAGAAGAACCAACTGATGATGGAAATAAGAAGAGTAGGATGAAATTTGTATGGCCAGATGAGAAGAAGAATGCAAAACCAACTGATGATGGAAATAAGAAGAGTAGGATGAAATTTGTATGACCAGATGCAGACGAGTGCTAGGATGAAATTTGTATGGCCAGACCCAGATGAGTACTCGGACCTTCTTGAAAGATTTAGCAAAAATTCAACGAACTGAACGGGAGGGACATAGCACTAGTCATCCAAAAGCCACTGTTCAGTACCAATTTGAGTCATGGTCATGATAGGCTATCTATCCCATTTGCAGAAATACTCAGGAGGGATAATTTCTTGACACCAGATGAGATGAAGTTTCTCAGGGCAATGAAGACGATAAAGGTGTCGAGATAATCGACTCGAAGCTCGACCAGGATACCAGCTTGATTATGACACCAGATGAGATGACGTTTACAAACATCCATTATAGCTAGCCATATAAGAAAATTAATCTCGCTGAATCAGTACCTTCACTTTGAATGGTTTTTACTTCTTAATTAGTTAAGGTGCTTTTAAATTGATCAATTAAATATTTAATCCAACCCATCTAGCAGTTCCTCTTTTTCTTTTTCTTTTTCTTTTTTAAATAAATTCATCTTCTAATTCTTGACAACGAAGTGAAAGCCTATACACAAGTCACAACAAGTAATATCCTGTGAAACAAATATAAATATCTATGAGAAATAACCAAATTAAACTGGTCTCAGTGAAAATTTACAAAGTTTGGACAACATCAAATAATACGGTCAGTTTTAAATTGGATGGTTCTAAACTTTTAATGCAATGAAATCATTTTAATTTATAGTTGAAATATGTATAGCAATGAAACATTTAATTATGGGCCGGGAGCTATGTACAATTAATTAACTCATATATATGAATATTAAGAAATCCACTTCAAGACTCAATAATGTAGTATGCATGGACACTTACAATTAAGTTCCAATGTGTGTGATTGAAGGGAATTGATGGCATATATTAATATACATATTTATAAATTAATGTAGGTACCTAAGTACGGCAACCATATAGTTGGTGATGTTAGGAATTTTATAAAGTGGGCAATATGTGTCAATTATTGGACATGTAATTACCATCCAAAATTAAAGCATGATGACATGATCTAATAAGGTTTTAAGATAAGGCTTATGAAATAACATATTTAATAGTATGGTGTATTCAATTAATATGTAGAAATCGGAATTTACCTTTGGTGTTATTTTGATAAGTCAGTAGTATTAAGGGTAATTTGATAATTTTATATTTAAACTTTATTAATTAAGGGTTATGGTCCCTAGGTTCACATGATTGATGCATTTTCTTGACTTCTTCTCATCACTTATGAGAATAAACATTTTCTCCAGAAGCATTGCACCTAAGAGATTTTCAACCCAAAAACACCAAAATCTTCATCAATTCAAGTTCAATGAATATAGGTCAGTGTTTCTGTTATAACATACACATTATACTTTTTGATCTACATGCAAATTTGATCTGTGTATTAGATTATTAACACAATAAGGTTTCAATTCAGTATCTTTCAATTGGTATCAGAGCCTTACTTGTTAAATCATTAGGTTAATGTATAATTTTGATCTGCCCATGTCATATTAGGGTAGAAATTATAGTATTTTTTGGAAAAAAAAAATTAAAAAAAATATGCAGGGGTTTCATAACTGATTTGTACAAAATTTTGGATGAAGGGTTTTTTGATGAAACTGAGATCTAGAAATGCAGAAATTGAGAGTTTTTCTTTTTTGATTCAACAAAATAAAACTCAAAGCTCTGACAATACTGTGTATTATATATTTATTTATTTATTTTAGAATTAATTTGTTAAACTAATATGTTGTCAAAGTAACCTCTATTTGTAACACCCCCTTACCCAAGCATACGTTCCCGAGCAAGGTGTGATTACAACATAAATTTTTTTTTCTTTTTTCTTTATAAATTTGACTGGTTAAAAATAATTTTGGACAACAACACAACAATAATAAAACTTTCCTTTACTCTTTGAGATCGTTTTGCAATCACACCACAAACAGTAATACTTTAAAACATATCAAAGTATACACACTCACACCGTAAAGGAAAAATAGTATTTAAAAATACAAGTATCTTTGCCCAAAATACCAAAGTCAAAATACGGAAGAACACTGTACTATGTCATGCCTCCCCAGGTCCGTATCGCCACCAAGCCCTACTGCTGAGTTTTGGATTTACACCCACACACGGAACAGCGGTAAGTGATAAATCACTCGATGGCGACGGATGCATATGTCAATGTCATGTCATGTAGTGTATCACCATACACATAAAACCATAATTTTTCCCTCTTTATTTTAATTAAATAGCTCACTCTCATTCTGCGTCTCGTGCGGCCACACGAAACACCACGCCCTTTGTTGGTATGCAGATGAAACAGCATTAGGCGATCCACCGTATGTGTGGTGATAATTCCGAGCTATTAAAAACAGGGTTTAAAACCATGCACCATCCTTTGTGTGCAACCATTTTGAAAACACAAACCATCAGGGAAAAATCCTTCATTTCACATAAAACAATAAACCTCATGAATTGCTCTATGCAAACGAATACTCATGCTACAATGCATAAGTACAACCAAGCAACGCAATAAAATGCATAGTTACCAAACCATCCCTTTTTGATAGCTGTAATTACCGAATTGTCCTGCCAAACAATCACAAATTGTCGAACACGATGTAATTACCGAAAAGCCACGCCACTTGATAATTACCAAGATAACCCCGAGTACATGGATAATTATTAAAATACCCTCAATAGGCATATGGTTAATTACCATTCTACCCTCGGTAAAATAACAGAGTTAATAAATTCCATCAACATACGCATTTACGACACAAGTATAAACACATATATAAATAAATACATATATGAAAATATACACACATAAATACACATTCACATACGCATATCCATATATATAAACACATATATACACACCCATATATGTATACACATTTTATATATACATATATATGCACACAAATATAATTTACATATATACATAATCACATACACATACACATAAATACATATATAAAATACGCACATATAAATATATACTCACATACACATATATATGCACAAACACGTATATACACACCCATATATGTACACACGTATTTTATACACATATACATGCATATGAATACTATTTATACATACACATAATTATATATATATACATAACCCCATGTATAAAATACTCACAAAATTTATATATATTAACTTAATACTCTATTTAATACGTAAAGTATTATTTTTATACATAACCTCTAAAAATACACTTAAGTATATTTAATAAATATTACATAAAATATATGTATTTTATAAAATACATATATGTTTACTATTATACAAATACATGTGTAATTAATTATATTTATGCAAATGTAAATAATAGTAATTGAAAATACTTATATGTATATTAAATAATAAATAGCAATTTAATATATATAGGTATTAAAATAATTTTAGAAATTAGAAAAGACCTCAATACCCCTCCAATTCCAAATATTTTCAACTCTACCCCTCTTGTGAAAAATGACGAAAATACCCCTAATAATTTTAAAAATTCCATCTATGTCCCTACACGTCAAATGACCAAAATGCCCTTAACCTTTTTGAAATTCCATCCATATCCTTTACATGTAAAATACCAAAATGCCCTCGAATATTTTCAAAAATTCCATTTGTGTCATTCACATGCAAAATGACCTAAATACCCTTGCAATTTTCAAAAATACCAAAAATACCTCTAACATGTGAAAAGACCAAAATGCCCCTCACATATAAAATTTTGACATAATTACCCCACACATGGCCAGCCCCTTATACAAGCCTAATCACATTGATTTCTCCATCAATTCATCAAATTAAGCATGCTAATCATGTAATTCACCAACCAATTTCAACAATTCAAGCTTAAATCCAACAAAATTAAGCATAAACCATCAAAATCACAAAACCTAAACCCTAACCAATTGCGGGTTTTGTCTCACACTCAATACACATCAAATTAATAATCACCAACCATAAATTCATCAATTCCAAACATGAATCCATCCATAAATCATGTAAAAACAACCAATTATATGAAAAATTCAAGAGAGAAAAGTTGCCTACCTCTCTTCCAAGCAAGAAATCATCACTTCCAAGCTTTTAAAACCACCACAAACTATACCAATGAACTTCTCTTGATGGCCGGAACAAAACCCTAAAGTTTCGTTGGAAAATTCCTTGAATTTCACACTTTATCTCTCTAAAATTTGGAGTTTCTCTCTCTAGAATGAAAATGGCAATTGAAACTAATGAAGAAGAAGGCAATTTGGAGAGGAAGTGGTCGGCTAACAAGGCAAGACAATTCCAAATTGGCAACTTTAAATAAATAATAAAATAAGTAAAAAGTAAATATATTTAATAAAATATTAAAATAATGAATAGTAACCCTATTTGGTCAAATTTTGACCAAGGGCAAAATGGGTAGAAAAAATTTCTCAACTCTCCCTTAGGTAATCTCAGTCATCACAAAATACCCGGGGAATTCAGAATCTATTTGTTTCGGTGAAAAAGGCAAAATCGCGGAAAAACCGAAAACGCGTCCGAAAATCGACAATTTCAAAAACAAAATGTAGTTATTACACTATTAGTTAAAATAAAATTGTTTTAAAATAACTAAATAAATAAATTTTCTATATCTATGCTAAAATAGTCAGCTCAAAGGAGGATTATTTTAGATCAGATATAGGGTTAGGATACCATAAATGTGAGATAAATAGGGAATAATATCCATATAATATGTCGGCCAAAGAAACGCATATTATTAGGCCATTATTAAATTATCTGCTTTTGTGCTATGATTGAGAGAACCGTTTACAAGTTGTTATTTATGTCCGAAGACTAAATGTAATTTTGTGCATGGTATCTTATGATGGGCCCACTCTTATGTATGTATGCTTCATGTTTAAGTATATATGCATGTTCTGATATTAATTGTGAGCATTTTTATGTTTTTTCTGTATTTAGCATTTACTATTTCTGCCAATGTT
This sequence comes from Rhamnella rubrinervis, assembly GCA_007844105.2. NCBI lineage: Eukaryota > Viridiplantae > Streptophyta > Magnoliopsida > Rosales > Rhamnaceae > Rhamnella > Rhamnella rubrinervis. Next base: position 12,135,327 of record CM017577.2, read on the forward strand.
AACAACATACTTGTGCTTAATGGCACAAATTTTAAGAAATAGAAGGATCATTTAATGATGGTACTAGGATGTATAAATCTGGACCATGTGTTCAGGCTTGATCCTCCTGCACCTTTGACAGATTAAAGTACTCCTAATCAGAGAGTGTCATATGACAAGTGGGAGAGATCTAACAGCATGAGTTTGTAGATCATGAATCTATCTCTACCAGAATCCATCAAGGGTTCTATTTCTGATTAGGACGATACTAGAAATTTTTGAATCAGTTTGTCGATAAGTTTACAACAAATGAAATAGTTGAAACAAGCATTATACTGTCGAAGCTTTTTTTGATGAGGTATAAAGGAAAAGGAAATATCTGTAAGTACATCTTCAATATGTCCAATCTTGTCTCAAGACTGAGGGGCCTCGAGTTATAAATGTCTCATATTCTAGTGCATCTCACCTTGATCTCTTTTCTTGCACATTTTGACATTTTTAAGGTTACATATAATACTCAGAAAGAGAAGTGGACTCTGATTGAGCTTATAGCATAGTGTGTGCAAGAGGATGAGAGACTGAAGAATAGCAAGGTTGAAAGTGCTCATCTGGCACTTACCTCAAAGGATCTGGGCAATAAGAAAAGAAAGAGGACCAATTTTAAGGGAAAGATCCTATGGACCCAGGAGCTTCAGGCATAAGGAGTAGAGGAAACATGATTCGGTAATTACATGTTTCTTATATAAAAAGAAAGACCACATGAAGAAAGAATACTCCAAGTATACCAATTGGCGTGTAAAGAAAGGTACACTTCTCAACTTTGTTAGTTCAAAAGTTAATTTGGCTAGAGTACCTGATGAGACTTGGTGCATAGATATTGGTGCTACTACTCACACAAGTATCACTATGTAGGGTTGCCTCAGGAGCCAACTGCCAAATGATGGTGAAAGATACATCTATACGGGTAATGGCAAGAAAGTAAAGGCGGAGGCTATTGAAGATTTTCAGCTTGTCTTAAGACTTTCAAAATTCTAATCTGGTTGGAACCGGTAATTTAATTAACAAGCTATATAGTTTAAAAGTTCAAATCTCCAATACCAATGAAGTTATGCAGCCAACCGTCTCGGGCACTAAGCGAAATTTAAACAATGAGAATTTTGATATGTGGCATAAGATTTTAGGACACATATCCAAACAACACATAGAGAGTTAATAGTCCAAAGAATTCTCGATTCCCTTGATATGTCGGACTTTAACATTTATGTACAATGTATCAAGGGAAAGATAAATAAAAAAGGAAAAATAGGTGCAAATAAGTGCAGTCATGTCTTAAAATTAATTCACACAAATGTGTGTGGTTTGCTCCCTATGACTTCTTGGAATGGACAAACATACTTCATCATGTTTATATATGATTACTTACACAATGGTTATCTGTACTTAATTCACAAAAAATCCCAAGTTCTGGATATGTTCATGAACTTTAAAGCCGAATGTGAGAACCAATTAGGCAAGAAGATTAAGGTTATGAAATCTGATAGTGATGGTGAATACTACGGAAGATATGAAAAATTAGGTGAACAACCTCTAGGGCCTTTTGAAAGAATCTTAATAGAGTGCGATATAGTCCCTCAATACACATGCTAGGTACTCCAAGTTAAAATGGTGTAGTTGAGTGAAGAAACCAAACCATTCAAGACATGGTGAGAAGTATGATTAGTCACTCTTCTTTACCAGATTCATTATGGGGTGAGGTACTAAAGACCATAATTTACATTCTCAATCGAGTACTTATGAAAGCAGTTGAAAGGACCCCATATGAGTTATGGACGGGTAAGAAGCCTAGTATTAAGCATCTACATATGTAAGGATGTCCAGCTAAGGCAAGGCTCTATAAGCCTAATGCAAGAAAACTAGACTCATGAACTATCAACTACTATTTTGTAGGAAACTTTGGAAGGTCAAGAGGGTTCAAGTTTTATGATCCTAAAAGTAGGTGTTCTTTTGAAACAGGTAATGCCAAGTTCATTAAGGATGATAAGAGCATTGAAGTAAAGGACATTGTATTTGAAAATGAGTGTATAGACATTTCGACCATAGTCACTGCAGTAGCTACAGATTGGGATCAAGTAACCATTCCTGATGCCATTCAAATTGTAATCTCAAACACTGTGATCAATAATGATATGTATGTACTGCCTTAAACATGGCTAGAGGCTTTTTCCCACTCAAGTTGAGGAACGACATCCAAAAATAAATGAAGCACCTCAATGAAGTTAATTAGAAGTGCTAATAAGACGATCTACTATAGAGAAAAGAAAGGCAATTTTAAATGACTATATGGTCTTTCTTAACGAGCATGAGTTTGACATGGGATTGGAGGGCGATCCGATGTCTTTTAGTCGAGTTAAACAGTGCACCAACTCTTATAAGTGGATTAAAACTATGCATGAAGAGATGAAGTCCATGGAGGACAATGACGTATAGGATCTCATCGAATTGCCTAAATGAGTGAAACTGATTAGCTGTAAATGGGTATTCAAAATCAAACAAGATTGGAGAGGCAATATCGAGAAGTATAAGGCTTGCCTAGTAGCCAAAGATTTTACTTAAAGGGAAGGCAGAGATCATAAAGAGACTTTCTAACAATAGACTTATTTAAGATAATAATGGCACTTGTAGCTCATTATGATTTGGAGCTACATCAAATGGACATAAAGACAGTGTTTCTTAATGGCAACATTGATGAGACAATTTACATGGTAAAACTGGAGCATTTTGAGTCAAACAATTCAAAATACCTTATATGCAAACTTAAGATGTATATTTATGGTTTAAAGTAGGTATCCTGTCAGTGGTACCAGAAGTTTGATCAAGTGATTACATCATTCAGTTTTAAGGAGAACATTGTTAATCAATATATCTATCTCATGTTCAGTAGGGAGCAAATTTATCATCATGGTGCTTTATGTTGATGATATACTACTGCCAAGCAACAACGTAGTTCTATTGTATGACATCAAGTGTTTCTTATCCAATCATTTTGAAATGAAAGACCTTGGTGATGCATCTTTCGTACTAGAGATACAGATCCAAGAGGATTTTTCAAGAAGTATACTTGATCTATCATAAAAGACTTGGAAAAAGTACTCAGTAGATTTGGTATGTAAAATTGCTCATCAAGAGATACATTTGTGGTAAAGGGTAATAAATTCAGTTGGATCAATGTCTAAAATTGGAACTTGAGAAAAAAAAATGGAGAAATTCCCTTATTCTTTAGCAGTGAGGAGCCTTATGTATGCTCAAGTCTATACACATCTAGATATTGCGCACATTATGGGAATGTTAAGCAGATATCTTATTAACCCAGACATGGATCATTAGAATGAAGCAAAAAGGGTTATGAGGTTCTTTATAGAGGACTAAGGACTATACGCTCACATATCGAAGATTCAACTATTTGAAAGTTATTTGATATTCAGATTTCGATTTCAATTGGTGCCTAAATAGTAGGAGATCCACTTCAAACTATATTTTCAAGCTAGTTAGAAGGGCTATTTCATGGAAGAGTGTAAAACAAACACTTATATCCTCATCTACTATGGAAGTAAAGTTCATAGCATATTATGAGGCATCCTACCAGGGGATATGACTATGGAATTTTATCACTGGATTGTATATTGTTGATAGCATTGACAGACTACTAAAGATCAACTATGATAATAAGGCCACTGAATTGTATTCCAAGAACAATCGGAGCTCATCGAAGTCTAAACACATCGATATCAAGTTCTTGATTATGAAAGAAAAAGTTTAAAATTAGCAAGTGTCAATCGAGCACATCAGTACGAGCTCCATGATTGCTGACCCACTCACCAAGAGTTTGCCACCCAAGGTGTTTCATGAGCATGTTACACAAATGGGTGTATTAAATCTAGAGGATATGGTCAAATAGTGGGAGTTCTTTTGATTATGTGTATCTATATAATTGACATACTTTAGTTATTATATTTATTAATGTACGTACTTATGGTTTATTGATAATTTAATGTATTAAGACAACTCTAAAATGAAATCACGATTTTCTATTGTTGTTTAGCATTTGGTGTTTGAAAATGTGTTAATAAACTCGTTGGAGTCATAAAGAGGACAAGTTGGAAATAGACATGTAGAAGATCATAATTTATGTAATTTCTATGCGACACATCCATATTAGATCTATACCATTAATTGCATTTGGTATGGTGACCACAAATAGGTCTCATTACATATAAGTGTAACGACAACCACTATGATCTCATAGTAAAGTAATTGATGGACTAGATTGTTTAAAGTTATTTCAAGTATTGGATAGTATTAGTGAGCTCAATTATGCTAATTAAAGTCATGTATAACTTTGGTGGCACATGTAGCCTAAGTAGGAGATTATTAGGAATTTCATAAAGTGGGCTACATGTGTCAATTATTACACATGTTTTACTGTCCAAAATTAAAGCCTGATGAAGTGATCTAATAGGGTTTTAGGAAAAGGCTTATAAAATAACAAATTTAATAATATGGTATATTTAATTAATATGTAGAAACCCGTATTTACCCTTAGTATTATTTTGATGGGGCTAGTAGCATTCAAGGATAATTTGATAATTTTATATTTAAAATTTATTAATTAAGTGTTGTGGTCCCTAAGTTAACACAATCGATGCATTTTCTTGACTTCTTCTCATCGGTTATGAGAATAAACATTCTTTATGTTTATCTATAACCTAGAAGTACTGCACCCAAGAGATTTTCAACAAAAAAACATCAAAATCTTCATCAATTCAAGTGCAATGGATATATGACAATGTTTATGTTATAATATACACATTATACCTATTGATCTACATGCAAATTTGATATGTATATTAGGTTATTAACACAGTAGGGTTTTAATTCAATATCTTTTAGATAATACCACAAAGATCTCTATAGGCTTACTATATGTTTATTATGCCAAAAAAGGAAGATCATATATAGATCTCATAACAGTTGTACAAGTGTCAAAGCCACAAAATAATATAAAAGGAGAAAAGAAAAAGTGTCAAAGCCAAAAATAGAAAAATAAAATTGCTGAAGCTTAGGTCATTTACTTAATTTCTTCTATCTCACTATTCTAAAAATAAATAAATAAAATTTTTAAAATAAACTATTAATAAATGGCGGGAATCCTAGGACATTTACTTAATTTACTCTATTTTTTATTTTTAAAATTTACATATAAAAAAAAGCCTTGAATTGAATAAGGTGTTTGTTTGATAACACAATTATTTTTTATTTTTGTTTTTAATTTTTTCCTCTTGAGTTATGTGTAATTTGGTTAATTTAAAGGTTAGTTAGACTAAAAATGTGAAGAAAAATAAAAAACACAAAACTGAAAATGAAAACACTTTAAAAATATTTTCATTTTCTGTTTTTGTTTTTATATTTTTACTTAATTAAATAGTCTAACTAATATTTAATAAACTCTAACTAACCTCTAAGCTAACCAAATTATACATAATTCAAAAGGAAAAAACTAAAAACAGTTGAGTTATCAAACACAACATTATAATTCCAATAATGTAGCTCTTTTGCTAGAAATGGATCCTCCTCTCCATCTTAGAAATACATGTTTTCTTAGAATTTGAAATGTGGCAGTTATGTGTTTTTTTTTTTTCCTTTAAAATGTGAAACTATCTTTTCAAAAAATTATACTACGTGAAATTTTCACCTTTATCTTGTACATGAAGTACTCCCTTTTTATGCACGGACACTCCTGTAAGGACACCTTTTCATATGTACATGGACAAAACCCCATTATGTTCGCTGACAACCCCTTGAAGTAGGGGTGAAAATTTAGGTTATAACATGACAATACGATTCGAAAACGACACAAAGCTAGCGGGTTTGGGTTTAGTATAAACGGCTTTGAGTCATAAATTGGTTGACCCATTTAACATGATTATTAAATGGGTTATTTTCGAGTTAACCCGAAATCGACCCGTTTAACGCGATTATTAAATATGTCGTTTTTGAATGATAAACGGGTTGACCCAGAAAAGACACGTTTAACATAATTAATTAAACATGTAAATTGCAAGTCGACCCACTTAACCCGAAATTACCATTTAAATTAAATATTTTAAAATTTAAAATATTTATAATTAATTATCAATTTATAATCACATAATATTTATATTACAAATTTTATAATAATACTTAAATACTAATAGCCAAGGGCCTCGACTAGTAATACACAATTATATACAAATACAAATATATCACAATTACAAATATATATTGTATGTCACATACATAATATTTTTTCATTTTATATATAACAAACACATATTGTTACAAATATGTTATAATTATATACAAATGTATATATATTACATACAAATATGTCACAATTATAAATATATGTATGTCACATGCATAATGATAATATTATTCTATTTTATATGGAACAAACACATATTGTTTCAAATATGTCACAATTATATATAAATATTTATATGTTACATACAAATATATCACAATTATAAATATATGTATGTAACATACATAATATTATCATATTTTATATATAAAAAACACATATTGTTTATAAATATGTCATAACTATATACAAATGTGTGTATGTTATATATAAATACGTTACAATTATAAATATGTGTATATCATATATGTAATAACCTCGTTTTATTTTTGAAACTGTCGATTTCCAGACGCATTTTTGGTTAAATCGCGGTTTCGTCTTTCTCACTGAAACAAACAGTTTCGAAGTTTGCTGAGCATTCTGTGAGGACCGAGACTACCCTGTGAGGAGTCGAGAGACTTTTTCTACCCATTTTGTCCTTGGTCCCGATTTGACCAAGTTTGACTTTTACTATTTATGCACTATTCATTACTTTAATAATATATTTTAAATATTTTTACTTTTAGTTATTTTATTATTATTTAAAAGTTATCAAATTGGGATATTTTACCAAGGGTGGTCGACTCTTGGCCAGAACCAAGAATGCATTTCGCACGAGGTATGGTCCTTACGAGTTCGTTGTAATATCATTTGGACTAACAAATGCACCAGCAGTGTTTATGGATCTGATGAATCATGCTTTTCACGATTATTTGGATAAATTTGTGGTGGTGTTTATCGATGACATCCTTATTTATTCCAAGTCGGCGGTTGAGCACGAGGAACATTTGAAGTGGGTATTGCAGCATTTGCGTGAGAAGCAGTTGTACGTCAAGTTCAAGAAGTGTGAGTTTTGGCTTGGAAGTATTGCCTTTCTAGGACACGTGATATCTGCTAAAGGTATTCAAGTGGATCCTAGTAAAGTTGCAGCGGTACAGGAGTGGAAAAGGCCAACGAACATCGGAGAAATCCGAAGTTTTCTTGGTTTGGCGGGCTACTACCGTCGATTTGTAGACGGGTTTTCCAAGATTGCGTTGCCGTTGATGCAGCTGTTAAAAAAGGAAAACAAGTTTGTTTGGTTGGGGGAGTGCGAGAAAATTTTCCAGGAGTTGAAGAGGAAATTAGTCTCTGCGCTTGTTCTTGTTTTGCCGAACAGCGAGGACAGTTTCGTGATCTACAGTGACACTTCGAGAAAAGGTCTAGGTTGCGTTCTCATGTAGAACGACAAGGTGATTGCTTACGCTTTGCGCCAGTTGAAGCCGTATGAACGAAACTACCCTACGCACGATTTGGAGTTAGCAGCGGTGGTGTTTATGCTGAAGATCTGGCATCATTACTTGTAAGAAGTGAAGTGTGATATCTCTATACCAACCACAAAAGTCTCAAGTACTTTTTACTCAGAAGGAGTTGAACATGAGGCAGAGGAGATGGTTTGAGTTAGTCAAGGACTATGATTGTACTATCAACTATCATCCAGGCAAGGCGAACGTCGTGGCTAACTCGTTGAGTAGGAAGTATGCAGGTTTTAGTGGTTGTCTTATCACTTCTCAACCCCATATTCTAGAAGATTTGCAGAGTATAGACATTGAGTTAGTTACTAACCAGTGTTCATATATGTTGGCGTGGCTCACTATTCGACCTTCGATCATAGACAAGATAAAGGAAGGGCAAGTTAGCGATGCAGATCTTCAGAAGATTAGAGTTAAAGTCATTGAAGGAAAGAAGCCAGAGTTCAATCTCGCCGGAGATGGGACTTTGAGATTTGGTACTTGATTATGTGTGCCAAATGTCGAGGAGATTAAGAAGAAAATTTTGGTAGAGGCTCATTGTATACCTTACTCAGTTCACCCTGGGTCTATTACGATGTACAAGGATGTCTCCAGGATTTTCTGATGGGCTAGTATGAAGTGTGATATTGCAAAGTTCGTGGAGCAGTGTTTGACTTGTCAGCAGGTGAAGATCGAACACCAAAGATCCTCTGATTTGTAAAGCCTTTAGTGATTCCGGAATGGAAGCGGGAGCGTATATCGATGGATGTTATTGTGGGATTACCGCGATCTCAGTAAGGTAACAATGCGATTTGGGTAATTGTAGATCGATTGATGAAATTGGCTCTTTTTCTACCTATGCGACTTACTCATTCGATGGAGAGGCTTGCTCAGTTGTATGTGGACGAGATTGTGCGACGGTGTGCCTGTTTCAATTGTCTCGGATCATGATCCAAGATTTACTTCATCATTTTGGAAGAGTTTACATAGAGCTTTGGAGACAAAGTTGTCCTTCGGTACAATTTTTCATCCACTGACGGATGGGTAGTCAGAGTGGATGATTCAGACACTAGAAGACATGCTGAGAGCATATATATTGGATTTTGAAGGAAGTTGGAAAAAGCATTTACCACTGGTGGAGTTTTCTTATAACAACAGTTTTCACGCATCCATTGGGATGGCTCTGTATGAGGCTTTGTATGGTCGTAAGTGTAGGTCTCCATTGCATTGGGATGAAGTTGGTGAACAAAAGTTGCTTAAACCAGAAATTTTGCAACAGATAAGCGATATCATCAACAAGATTCGACAGAGGATAAAGGTAGCTTAGGATTGACAAAAGAGTTATGCGGATACTAGGCGAAAGGATCTTGAGTTTGAGGTCGGTGAGAAGGTATTTCTTAAGGTTGCACCTCTGAAAAGTATGTTGAGGTTTGGGAAAAAGGGAAAGTTGAGTCTTCGTTTTATTGGACCTTTTGAAATATTGGAGAGGTTTGGGGTTTTGACATATCAGTTGGTGTTGCCTCCCAGTTTGGCTAGCATGCACGATGATTTTCACGTCTCATTGCTGCAAAAGTACATGCATGATCCTTCTCACGTCATTGAATATGACCCGTTGAAAGTTCACAAGGACCTGACGTATGAGGAGAAACCGGTAAGAATTTTGGACCTAAAGGACCAAGTTATTAGGAATAGAACCATTCCATTAGTTAAAGTTCTTTGGATAAATCACGCTGTGGAAGAAGCGACTTGGGGAACATGAAGAGGAGATGAAAGTCAAGCATCCATCTTTGTTTGTGTAGTTTGTTTACTCCTTTAGTAAAATTTCGGGGACGAAATTTCTTTTAAGAGGGAGAGTGTTGTAATAACCTTGTTTTATTTTCGAAACTGTTAGTTCCCGGATACATTTTCGGTTAAATTGTGGTTTTGCCTTTCTCATTGAAATAAGCAGTTTCAGAGTTCCCTCAGCATTCTGTGAGGATTGAGACTACCCTGTGAGGAGTCGAGAGACTTTTTTTACCCATTTTGTCCTTTGTCCCGATTTGACCAAGTTTGACTTTTACTATTCATGCACTATTCATTACTTTAATAATATATTTTAAATATTTTTACTTTTAGTTATTTTATTATTATTTAAAAGTTATCAAATTGGGATATTTTACCAAGAGTGGCCGACTCTTCATTCTTTTTTCACAATTGCAATAATTTAATATTAACTTTATATTATTATTATTATTAAATTAGGTTGGCAATTAGCATTTATATTCTTCTTGGCCGACACCCCTCTTCCATTTTTCACTTTGATCTTGCTTTTTACCATTTAACTATCTTCAAGTATTTTTTAGAGAGATATAGAGAAAGCTAGAGAGAGTAAAAGGTGAAAGTTGCAAAATTTGGAAAGAGTTTCAAGTGGAAAATTAAAGTGAGTGGTCGGCTGCTTGGGGGAGCATTTTGGGAAGGATAGGTTGGTTTTCCAAGGGTGATTTGAAGGCTTGCTAGCTTGGAGTTAAGGTAGGCAACAATACCTTTTTTATTAGTTTGCAAATTTATGTGCTTATGCTTGAATATTGTTGGATTTATGCTTGTAATCATGATATGGATGGTGGGTTGAGTTTGGTTTCATGTATAGTGAACATGTGCTAAAATTTTCAATTGTTATGGTTTGGATTTTTGATGAAATCATGGATTAATGCATGAAATTATTTGATATAAGCATGAAGTGATGGAATTTATTAGTGGGTTTGATGTTTGACATGTTTAATTTGATGGAATTGGTGGAAAGTGATGGATTTCAAGGGTAAGAAGGCACGACAATGGTAGGAGGATTTTGGTAAAATTTTTGCAAGTGAGGGCATTTTGGTATTTTTGTATGCAAAGGGTATTTTGGAGATTTTTGAAAATTTCAAGGGTAAAATGGTAAACTTGCATGTAGAGGGTACAAATATAATTTTTGAAGTTGTTCAAGGGCATTTTGGTATTTTACATGTAAGGGATATAGTTGAAATTTTGAAAAAAAAGTCAAAAGCGTTTTGGTCATTTGATATGTAGGGACATAAATGTAATTTTTAAAATTGTTGAGGGTATTTTCGTCATTTTTCATGGTATAGGTAGAGTTTAAAATATTTAAAATTAGAGAGGTATTATGGTCTTTTCTAAATTCCAAATTATTGATATATATATATATATATATTACTATTTGTTATATATATATATATATATACCTATTTTCAATTATTATTATTTATATATTTACAAATACAATTTATTTTACATGTGTATGTATAATTATAAATATAGTTATATTTTACGAAATATATGTATTTTATGTACGTATTAATTAAATATATACAAGTGTATTTTGTATAGGTTTTTATATATAAATAATTATTTATGTATTAATTGGATTATTCAATTACTATGCATTTGTGAGTATGTTTATACATTGTGGTATATATATATATAAGTATGTGTATGCATAAATTGTATTTGTATGAATGTATATGTATATAAAATACATGTATACATATATGAGTGTGTATATATGTGTTTGTGTACATATATGTGTATGTGAGTATGTATTTATATGTGCGTATTTTATATATATATTTATGTGTCTGTGAATATGTGATTATGTATATATATAAATTATATTTGTGTGCATATATATGTATATATAAAATGTGTATACATATATGAGTGTGTATATATGTGTCTATGTATATGGATATGTGTATGTGAATGTGTATTTATGTGTGTATATTTTATATACGTATTTATTTATAATTGTGTTGTAAATACGTATGTGAATGGAATTTATTAATTCTGTTGTTTTACCGAGGATATAATGGTAATTAATCATATACATATTGAGGAGTATTTTGGTAATTTTTTATTTACTTGAGGGGTATCTTGGTAATTTCTGAGATGACCAATGACATTTCGGTAATTACATCAGTATGGTCGAGCGAATTGTAGCCGTTGATTGAGCAAGGGCGTTTCAGTAATTACGTCTGATGGAATAGGATGGTTGGTAATTATGTATTTTACTGTGTTCCTTGGATTTACTTGTGTATTGTGGCGTGAGCATTCATTTGCATAGAACAATTCTATTGGTTTATTGGTTTATGTGAAATGAAAGATTTTCCCCTGTGGGTTTTTGTTTTCAAAAACTTGATTGCACGACAAGGTGCATGGTTCAAACCCTGTTTTAGTCGCTCTATGAATCACTGATCACACATAGCGGTGGGTGGCCCAGAACGGTGTTTCATCTGCATACCACAGAGGTGTAGTGTTTTGTGCACGAAACGCCGAAAGAGAGTGGGTTTTCGGTTGAAAAATAAAAAAGGGAAAAATAATAATTTTATGTGTATAGAGATACACTACATGGCATGGCATTTGTATTTGTATATGGTTGCCTCCTGAGTATTTTTTACTCACAGTTGTCTGTCTCGTGTGACAGGTAAGTCCAAAGTTGAACAGTAAAATTTGGTGGGGCGCGGACTGGAGTGGTGCGGCAAAGTACTATGTTCTTCCTCATTTGGTTTGTTATATTTTGGGCAATGATATTATGTACTTTTAAATACTATAATTTCCTTTACGGTGTGGGTGTGTAAACTTTATTTAGTATATAATATTACTGTTTTAGTGTGGTTTGAAAAACGGTCTCAAAGAGTAAAGAAAAATTCTCTAATTTTATCGTGGCTTTGTCCAAAGAGGGTTTTAATCAAATCATATTTTAAAAGGAAAGAAAAAAAAAATTATGGTAATCACACCTTACTCGAGAACCTAGGCTTGGGTAAGGGGGTATTACAATATATATAATATTATTCTACTTTATATGTCACAAACACATATTGTTACAAATATATTACAAGTACAAATATGAATATGTCACATATATATATAATGTACATTGATTTAATTTAATATGTGACACATAAACACATATTGATTAAATAATATGTGTACTATTTATAACAGATACATATTAATGTACTGTTCAGACCCCTAAAAAGAAAATAGATTACTTATAATTTAATATATATTACTTATAGTTATAGAGTTTCTATAAAGTTTGCTTTGATGTTGCTAAAGCTTTTGCATGTGACATATGTTAATATTGTAAATAGGCCAATTACAGTTGTGGGATAAAATTTTCAAACAAATATATGGTGATCAAATCAACTCATCAATAGTAAGCGGCTTACATGGATTGACATGATTAATAAACAGGTCGGATTAAAGTTGAAGAATTTTTACATGATTAGTAAATGAGTTGGGTTAGGATTGAAAGTTTTTGACACGATTAATAAGCAGGTTGACACGAATACGACCTACCAACACAAATTGCCACCCCTACCTTAAAGTACCCGGACACCCCTTGCCACCCACACAGGCAGCTCCATATTGTACATGGATGCCCTTTCTGCATACATGGCCAACAACAACACTGTCTAGCTAAACTTTAATTTATTTTCAAATTATATGTTAACAAAGTCTTTAAAAAGTAATTATAACAATTTACAAATTAAATTTTTAACTATTTGTTAACAAACGTGCAAAAATCTATGCTAATTATTAAATCATTACACATATATGAAGTACTTGTAAAAATCTTTGCTAATTGTTAATAAAATCATCAAAACACACACACACACACACACATATATATATATATATATATATATATAACATACAATCCAAAAGAAAAGAGAAGGAAGAGGCATACCAATCAAGTCTATTCACAACATAATTAAACATAGTTGTTATAAGGAACTTTAGAGAAAGTAAGAGGTTATATAATAATAATATTGTTATATTAATCAGTATTGTTAATTACCAGGTGACGTCGCCATCAATACATGGATTTTGCTAGTTTTTCTTTTATTTTAATTTTAGTTTTCATAAAAATGATATAATAATAAATTGCGCCTTATAAGGGTCTAATGCATGCGTGAATATCAAATCAGTCACACTGTATTTTTTTTCTTTTAAAAACTTATCATATATATATATATATATCAATTGATTTGACATAAAAATAAATGCATAATCAGATTTTTTTTTATACGAAATAAACAAATTATTTTTTTCTGAATTTTTCCCTTAGAAGTAGAATCTAATTTTCTTATGACAAGGAAAAATAAATAAAATTGATTGGTGTTTTCTTTTCTTTTTTCAACTAATTAATAAAATAATAATAGTAATTATAATAAAATTGATTGGTATTTTATAAATAAAATAGTAAAAATCATAATAATTTTAAAAAACTTTTAACTACTAGTTTAGCACATATGATGTCGCCTACATAATTAAGGGTTCATTTGGAATTGCTTCTGTAAATAGTATTTTTTTAAAAAAACGCTTTTTATTTAAGCTCTTTTGGAGAAGCACCTATCAGGTGCTTCTAAAAAAAATGCTTTATAATTTTTTGGCCAAATATATTTCAAACAAAAAAAAAGCAATTTGAAACATGTTTGGTAAAAAAATTATAAAGCACTTTTTTTATAAAAAAAAGCACTTTAAGTGCTTTTTTTGAGAAGCACCTGGGCCCGTTTGGAACTGCTTATGTAAATAGTATTTTTTTCAAAAGCGCTTTTTATTTAAGCACTTTAGTTAAAAAGCACTTTAATAATAAAGCAGTTTGTGTTTGGTGGAAAACTATAAAAAAGTGTTTTAAAAATATTTCAGTGTTTGAAAAAACACTTTTTTAGAAAAGCACCTATCAGGTGCTTCTAAAAAAAACACTTAAAGTGCTTTATAATTTTTTTGCTAAATATGTTTCAAACTGTTTTTTTTTTTTTAATGAAAAAAGCACTTTTTCATTCGAAAAAAGCAGTTCCAAACGGGCGATAGGTGCTTTTCTAAAAATATACTTTTTCAAAGACTGTGAAATATTTTTAAAGCACATTTTTATAGTTTTCCACCAAACACAAATTGCTTTATTATTAAAGTGCTTTTTAACTAAAGTGCTTAAATAAAAAAATATTTTTGAAAAAAGCACTATTTACATAAGCAGTTCCAAACGGGCTCTGACTCTAATTAACTAGTACCGGCTAAATACAGGCTCGTGAGCAACTTTTATTTTTTTTTAAGTAAAAGGTATTCATTATCCCATTCTAAATACATATAAAAAATAATAAATTCTCAGTAGGGAAAATATTATATTTTCATACTTAATCACAATTATATGCCATAAACAATACATTGTTGTTAAAAATTTAACACTTACATATCAAAATTAAAGATGCTGTGGCTACTCCATTTCATAGGTAATAAAAAATTATGCATATACATTAAACTCATAAATTTAAATAACCAAAATTATGCATATAAATTAATTACATAAAATAATCAGAAATATGCCGATACATAATTGCATATATTAGATAACCAGAAACTATAAAATAATTGTATGAATTAAATGACCAGAATCGTACATATACATTAATTACATAAATAAATAATATGAAATCAATGCTTATACAGAAATTGCAAAATTAATTGATCACAAAAACTTATATGCACAAATGAATATGCCGGATAATAAATATGACACGTTAAAAACAAAACTAAAAAAAAAAAGAAGCTTTTAGGGGTGTATTTAATTTGGATTTTAATTGATTTTTATAGAGTTTTTTTAAATACTGACTCTTACAGATTTTTATTTATTTTGGTAGACTTTAATAATTATTTATAAACTTTTATAGACTTTTAAAGATATTGATAGAATTTTAGTATGAACTTTCATTGACATTGATAAATAAATATCTTAACCTTATTTAAATAATTAGTTATTTTTAAAAACTTCTTGCTTTATCTAAAACGTCTGCTGTAATATTATATTTAAACTATAATCAAATACTAAAAATAAAAAGTTGATGACAAAAAAAATAAAAAAAAATTATTGTCCACAATTATCAGTATATCCAACATCATTCCACATTTGAGGAGCTATAGCGGTCATCTATTGATTAGCATTCTCCCTTTGTTATTATTGAGTTCCAAAAATTGGATCAAAATCGTCTTCCTCATTAAATGATAATGATGAAGATAATGAACCATTATTATTTGGCTCAATTGGAAATTCAACTGAGCAACACTCCCTACGAAAAAAAGTATGAAAATGGAGGAGATGTTTTAAAAATTATGAATTGTGATTTAAATATGCCAAATATCCTTTCAATTACATTCCTTAAAGAAGAATGACGAAGATTGAATAACTCATTTACATTTTTAGGATCACGGCATTGACCAGTAAAATCTTGAAGATGATAACGAACACCTCTAAAAGAAGCTAAAAATTGAAGTCGATTTGGAAATCCACAATCTACCAAAAAATATTTACCTGAGCATATAATATTTAATAAAATTAGTAAATAATACAAATAACATATGTTATTAAAAAAATAATTTAAATAAACAAGTAAGTCAATAATTAGCAGTAAGAGATTGAAAATGAAAATGATAATTAAAAAAAATGAAAAAGAAATAAAACCTTGTGGCACTTTAAGCCCATTCCTCCTCGATAAAGTATCATTTAATATTTTCAAATCATGTGCAGATCCCTCCCACCCACTAAGAACGTACATGAATTGTAAATCATAGTTACAAGTTGCTAAAATATTTTGTGAAATTGTCTCATGACGATTACAATAGCTGCTTACATCATGTTCTATTACCATTATTGGAATATGAGTGTCATCAATAGTTCCAATGCAATCCTAAAATAATAATAAATAATTAAAACAATAGTAATATAATCACCATCAACACAATAACAAAAATAATAATTTCATCACTTACTTTAAAATAAGGATAAAACCTTATACTTTCCTTTATTTTTTCTAGCATTGTGGATCCAAGTTTCACCACATATCTATTGCAATTATGTTCAATGCTTTCAAAATTTTGTTAAAACTGATACTGATAATATATTGTGATCGATTGAATGTTTTATGAACTAAACAGTATTGAGAATTTTGACCAACAGCGATTAAAAATAATGCAAGCATTTCTTAAACACAAACAAACATTGTATCCTGTAAGAGTATTTTTTCTCTAATGATGTTGCACAACTTTATAAGCACATTAAGATACATTCTATATAGTTGTCAAAAATGTGTCTGATCCTCATTCAATATTATGTGTGTATAATCATATCCATGTGTATTTCTTAATCTCTTAGTTAGTGAACGATGAACATTTTCATGACTCATTACAACCATGAGCTCATTTAGCACATGCAAAATCTATTGACATATGACCATCAATAAATACCTAAAAGCTTCACACAATTCTTCTTCCATCTCTTGTTCATCCATTTCTTCCTCATCTATTTCATCATTTTCATATATGTTTGAATGACATATTATATAAATGAAACCACCTGAGAAAAAATAGGGAAACAATAAGATATATATATATACATACATATATCTAAATTATACTTAAAAATATTGTATGTCCTTTAATTACTTTTTTGTTTAATATATTGAAAAATATAACCCGTACAATTAATAATCCAAAAAATAACAAACTTCATTATTATTCAAAATAATAATATAACAATAGGTAAGAAAAACTAACAACAAAAGAATTAACAATGTCAAAACAATATGATTAATTGCTACCTTTAAACAAATATAATATATAAAAAAATTAATAATCCGAAGAACAAAACTTTATTACTAGCTTAAAATATTAAGAAAATATAACAAACCACATAAAATAATATTTTTGTGTTCCAAACATAACACAATTTATTATAAATAATCAAAAAAAAGAAGAAAAAAACTCATTCTATTTCTAAAAGTATCTAATCGGCTCATTTTTCAGGCATCATTTTCAAGAATTCAATTTTCTTTGCTCTAGTATTTAGGATCTTAAGTGCCTTAAGGTACGGTTATCCAAGTTTCGAATCTCCTTGATAGCATCCCAACAACTATCTCTAGTAACAAAGAAATGAATAGTATCAATGAGCTTATCAATGGTATGACTTAGCTTCTCTACAACATTTGATTGAGAACTACTGATCTCCAATGAGCTAGACTTTCTTTCGAGCTCAGTTCTGTTTTATTTTTTATTTGTTAGGGGGAACCACTGAACTCATATACTGAAAAAGGTACTTGTGGAGAGTCTAGCCTAGGAGATGAAGACCTATGCAATGAAACTTGATTATCATATTTTTTATAAATGCTCCAGTAGCAAAATCATATGTCAAGTCATCTAAACCACTAGTTATGCTTTCTTCTACCCCAAATGTTCTTGCATCTGTTTCATTTCCCAACCCAATTGAATATCTTCTAATAGCACTATTCCCAACTACAATTTGCAAATCTTTATAGACTGTGAAAACATTCGTGCGATAATATTTATGTGTAGGATGAGCCTAAAAAGGAAAAACAAATATATAATAAGTGTTAATATATGAAACAAACATTTATTAAATTATATTTGCTGCTTTGAATAAAAAAAAAGCCACACCTTTAAATAAGTCTCCCATACTTCATCACATGTAATGAATTTTTTGGTCAAAAGATCCCATCCAAATCCAGAGTTATTATGTGTAAGCTTAGTATAATTGTTATATCTAGTTTTGAACCATTTGAGACGACTTTGATATTGGCTAAAAGTCACTTGAGATCCAAATTTTGCATCAAGAATGGAAAGTATTTTTTTTTCTACAGTGTTCTTGCTCAATAAACCAGTATTATTATCCTGCCATCTATGCTTGATGGCATCAACCATTAGTCTTAACAACTCATTACTCTCTTCTACCCCCCATATTTTATATTTTCTGCAACTTTTCCCTTTCCTTTGTTATTTCGTTGAAGTGGTTTTCCCATTAAAAAAATATTACTATAAAAAATGAATAAACTGCAAATTATTGACAAAATATGATATATAGAATTAAAAGTGCATAGAGGGGAAAAAAAAAGTCTTCAACCACCAAAAGAAATTACAATCACACAAAAGCCATTAGAAACTTGAAAATTATTTTAATAAGTATAGCACACTAACATAAGCCTTATAAGGGGAAAAAGGGAGACTATCAAGAATAAATTAAAATATCAAAGATAGTATCTCCAATTATGCACATCCCATAGACTTCTATTACAACAATGTTTGCAATAGAGAAGTATTCATAAATTAACAACATTCATCTTAATGCATTATTTATTTTACTTTTTTTTTTCAAAGATTCTTCAATCAGAAAATAAAGAAACTGTTATTATGGGTATATGACATAGAACTGAAATAGTAACAATGGAAGTGTGTGTCAACTATAAAATTGACATGATATTGAACAATAATATAGAATAAACTCAAGTGTACAAATTAAAAATATAAAACTTAAAATCAGATCCCTTCATAAACCCTTGAAGAAGCTTTCAACATCAATTATATAATGAGATCAAATAACAAATGCATAGAAAGCATACCTCAGTTCTATAGTGGGTATCAGGTGGGGGTAATTTCAACATTGCCTTCCAATCCTGTGAACTAAAAATGAAAAGGAAAAGGAGTTTGAGAAGGTAAATTATGTATCATCACTCAAATATATCTCACAAACTTGTGAGAGAATAACAAAAAACAATGATAACATAGAAAAATATTAGTGCTCAGACGACAACACCAAAGCATGAAAACATTTAGAATCTATCTACAACAAACAGAAGGTTTCTTATTCAATGTTAAATAAAAAAACTTAGAAGGTTTAGGAGAGAAGTATCTGGTTTTAGGCTTTTAGGTAGATCTGATCATTATAAAAGAACATGCCCTTTTGCTCACATTGGGCCTTAGAGAGAAGGCCTTGTATTTTTGGTAGCCCTTCTCAATTCTCACACTGACTTTTGCTTTAGTAGACCTTTCTTTCTATTACTTGATAGCAAACCCACTACATTAGGCTCCACTAATATGTCCTTTAATACTTCAAACTATAAAATAATAAATTACCTAATTTATTCTCTAGTATGAAAGATCTTAATGCTACTTAATTATCTTGATTAATACCACATTCTAAGATGAATGTAGCATATTATGACTTAGAAAGTGTATTATAACACGATGTGTAACTACTCAAGTAATAGCCTAAATGGCAATGACCATTTGTGTTTAATACCAAGCCTTGAATATAATTCCTCACTCAACTAGTAGACAGTAAGGGGAAGATCTCAATCATATTTTTAGTACATATATTGAAGCCATTGAGCTCACAAAATGTATAAATAGCAAGCTCAAGCCTCAGCAACCTGACGTCTTTAATTAGTGATGCTCCAAGGAATTACAACGATTCTCAACATTTTACACGTATGTCATATGTTCAAATCACCTTTAGAACTTTCAAAAATAATCATATTAGAGCACACACACAGATATATATATATATATATATATAGAGAGAGAGAGAGAGAGGAGATACATTGAACCATATATATAGACAAGCTCTACATTTGTCGTCATCTCTATCTTACAAATAATTTGCATTTTTAATTACAATCCAAAGAAGCTAACATGTCATGTGTATTGGAAAAAGAGAAAAAAGACATGTAAATATTGGTTCGAATTTTTTTCATAACTGAGACAAAAGAAATACATATAATTATGTATATGTATATATATGTAAGGAATGTGGAAAGCCAAGTTGCTGAATTTCAGCATTGGATCAATACTTGATTGTGAAAAACAATCAACTAAGATATAAAAATAATTATATATGATATACCAAAGAACAATACAAAAAATTATAGAACCCTAATTGAAAAAAAAAACAAAATTATTCATATTAATCCCAAAAAAAAATAAAAAATTGAAAGATACAAACAAAATAAAGCAAATAAAAATGATAAAGACATACCATATAATATAAAACATGGGAGATGAAAGTATGGATATTACTATGATTACTGAGATATGGTACTAAACTTGATCACGGTTATTCGTTCTCACAATAGTCGACAAAAGTTTTTTAGGTGAATAGGGGAGAAAAAGTGTAGTTTTTTTTTTTTTTCAAAAGTCTATAAAAGTCAAGCATTAGGTAAAGTCTATAAAAATCCTTAATTTTTTGATACCATCAAATCTTTATAAACTTTACAAATATTTTAATTAAATACATCGTGACTTTTATAGACTTTTTAAAGTCTACAAAAGTCTATGTTAAATACCAGTATACTTTTATAATCTTTAAAAGTTTGAATTAAATACCAATAAATTTTTTAATTATATAAAAGTATACAAAAGTCTATAAAAGTTTCATTTAAATACACCCCCTTAGTATTAAAAGAATTCTAATAAAATAAAATTATAAACAAAAATAAAACAATCTATTTAGATGCACAGGAGCATGCTTATAATATTAAATAAATAACCAAGAGCATGCTTATAATATTAAACAAATAACCAATTAATCCAAATAATATTAAACAAGTTATATTCGAACTTGAATACTTTTTCTCTCTCATCCATGAGAGCTAAGGTTCACTAACTAGAAGTATTTCAGGTAGGAGTGTCATTCTCCAGTGGTTTACTTGTGGTGCAAGGTAGATTCTAAGTAATGGATTCAGGCAAATCTAGAGCTTTGCAACTAAGGGATGCCCTTAGTTCACTGTTTTTAGAGCTTAAAGAAAATGAGCAGCCAAAATAATAGAAAAGGTATTGGTAAGGATGATTATATCAACTAGAACATTCATAAGGTTTATAATAGCAGATATAATCAAGAACTCTTGGCAGCATAAGGGGCGGGTACAAATTGAGAAAATATTGGAGAACACATTCAAATTTTGTATCTCAACAAAGGAAGATAAAGATAGTGTTTTTGCAAGAAGGCCTTGGTCGATGGATGATGCTTACTTGGTCTTGAAGGAATGGCCAGTGGAAAAAGCTTTATAAGAGATCAAATTCAAGACCACAACCTTTCTTCTGCACATAAATAGATTACCCTTAGATTGCTACATCCCGGAGTTGCATTGAGGATTGGGAACCAGATAGGAGGCATGCATGTAGATACGCTTAATAACAAATCAATTGTTGTTCAGAGCTACCTCAGAGTTTGAATCGATCTGCAGGTGGACTGCCCTTTATTAGCGGGCGTCTTTCAATCTAAAGAGGATGGAATTAAACTTTGGACTCGATTCTAGTATGAAAGGCTCCGTGATTACTGTTTCAAATGTGTAATGCTTGATCAAGTTTTAGGTAAATGCAATTTCTCAAACCCAGCTACTATTAGGAATAATAATGGAATAGTAGATAGGTTATATGACCCATGGCTCAGAGCAAGGGTGGCCGACAGTATTAACTTCACCAATATGGCCATTTCTCATGGTCAGGGAGAGCAGCTGGTAGCAGATGCAAAAACATTCAATATAATGTGAATAACTCACTCAAGAATTTCTAATTGGAGTTATATAGTAGAAGGGGAAGTGGGGGTAGACGCTAATAGATTACTTGAGAAAATAGCTAGAAGGAGCTGAAACCAAGTGAGCATTGATTGCTTTGATAATGCTAGAGCCATGTGTCCAGGGATTAGTGCTTTCAATTACACCATAAATGAAAAGTTTGCAGAAGGGGTAATTAACTTTCAAAGCCTAGTAGTGGGGAAAATTAGGATGAATCAATTCACTATTTCCCAACTAAGCAACTGCCATAGAAGGTCTGTCCTTAATCGCATCCACAGAGCCATACAGAAGGAGAAGCTTTCAAAATTGAATCTACAAAAGTTAGAGTGAGATATGTCAAGCTAGTTGGGGGTGGAAGAAGGAGGAGTTAAGCAAGCTTCTGGGCTTGCTAAGCCCAATGCTTTTAAACCAATGTTTAGGAAAGGAGAAGCACTTATTTATCTGAAGGGTTCCCACAGAGAGATGGCTTTGGGCTAGGAAATTGGAGAAATATTAGTGGTCCAAGATGATGAGGTAGAGAAGATGGGCCAAGGTTACAAAGAGAAAATACTAGGTCAACAAGTAGACAATATAGAGGAAATAGCTAGCCCAATTAAAGTCACTCATAGTCAACAAGAGATTAACAGAGGGTTTTTTGATGTCATAGTCTACAGTGGGGTCATTAAATTTTTTTTACCCACGTTTTGTAAGAATTAAAATTTTAACCCATTTCATAAATACTTTTACCTAACGACCCTTTCTATCTTTTTCTTCCTATTTAATGCGCACACCTCCTGTCATCTTTCCAAATTGAATGCATCCCGTTACATGGACATAGAATCAGGTTCTTGTAATGGTGATGAGTTTAGTGTTGGTCAAGTATATGATGAGAAACAAGATTTGAAGCGAAAGCTACATTTGTATGCTGTTCGAAACAACTTTCAGTTTAAGGCTGTACGATCATCTACTACGCGTTATGAGGTTCAATGCTTCCATGATACTTGTGATTGGAAACTTCGAGCTAAAAAGATCCCACATTCATAGAAGTTATGGATTGTAAAGGTATATTCTGATGAGCATGTTTGTCTTCAATATTCACAAGCTATCAATGGACCTCATAACCAAGCTATTAGCAGAGTTATTGGAGATGATATAAAGGAGAAATATGATGGGATAGCACGTGTATACAAGCCAAATGAGATAAAATTTGATATGAAGTTGAAATATGGTGTAGATATAACTTATGATAAAGCTTGGCGGGCAAGAGAACATGCATTAAATAGTATTAGAGGCACAGTTGAAGAGTCTTTCTCAATTCTACCATTATATTTTGTAATGTTAGAAGCTAAAAATCCAGGAACAATAACACGGATTGCTACTGATGATGGAGAGTGCTTCCAATATTGTTTTATGGCATTGGGGGCAAGCATATGAGGTTTCCATTCTAACATAAGGCATGTTGTTGCTGTGGACGGGACAACATCAAAACATAGATATCGTGGCTATCTATATATTCCATCAGCAGTAGATGGAAATGGTCAAATTTTCCCACTTTCATTTGGTGTAGGGGATGCAGAAAATGAAGGTGCGTACACATGGTTCTTCCAATGTTTTAAACAAGCCTATGGAGAACCTGACAATTTGGTTTTCGTATCGGATAGACACAAGGGTATTGAAAATGCATTGAATGTCATTTATCCCAATTCACACCGTGGATTGTGTATGTATCATATAAGTCAAAATCTACGTGCTAAGAAGTTTGGACATGAAGATAAAATACTTCCTGCTTTTTATTTGGCTGCAAATGCGTATTTTTCTTCAAGATTTGAGTACTATATGGACGAGTTGCGGAATACAAGCATACAAGCAGCTGAATATTTATCCGAAATAGATATTGAAAGGTGGGCTCGATGTAAGTTTCCTGTTACTGGATACAATATTTTCACTATAAATATTGCTGAATGTTTGAATGCAATATTGAGGGATGGAAGAGAAATGCCACTTGTATCTTTGTTGGAAACTATTCGCACAAAGTTACAACAATGGTTCTATGATTGGCGAAATATGGCAAGTAATATGACAACCACCTTGACCACGTGGACTAAAGAACATTTGAAGAAGAGGGAACCTATAGCATAACGTTCATTCGTTCAACCTATCGATCATAATACATATAGGGTAATTGTAGCTGGTGGAATAGAGGGTACGGTAAATTTGAGTACGAGATTCTGCACGTGCAGAAAATTTGACATGGATCAATATCCTTGTGTGCATGGTATGGCAATGTGTTTACATAGACACATCGAATTTCATATTACGTGCTCGAAGTATTACCGTACCGACACACTTTCTGCAGCTTACAGTGAGTCTATATATCCTGTTGGTGATGTCATTCAATGGGATGTTTCCCATGAGAATCGAAAGAAAATAGTTCGACCCCCAGATAATAGAAGACGTCTTGTTGGTAGAAAAAAAAAAGAATATTATCCCAAGGAGAGTAGAAGCAGAAATATAAATGTGGAAGGTGTTGAATATTAGGACACAATCGTGCAAGATGCACGGAGCCATTATATGGTTTAAAGGAAGGTTCTAGTGGTGGTCATGTAATGTAATATGATTGCTTTGTGTATCATTTGCACTAAAAATGTCACAATTAATTTCAAACAAGATTTGATGGCTTAATACACCAAAAAAATTATGAAACAAATCAATCTAGAAAATTCTGGGAAAATATTTTTAAAAAAGCATGCCCTCGTAGCTTTCCAACCGTATAATATTTGTCTCAATCCAATGAGGGAAGGCCTTCAAATTTAATTTTTAAAAATACTATTCGAATTTACCGAGGCGGATTATAAAGTGGTCTGGTGGTGGGGTGGAGGTGGCCACCACCAGCCCGTGGTACCGTCGGTGGCCCCACCACTAGACCACTTCCAAATCCTCCTCACCAGATTCACATAATTTTTATATAAATTACATTTGGAGGCCTTTCTTGTATTTGATTGAGAAAAATGATACATAGTTGGAAAGTTAAGAGGACAAACGTTTTTTATAATTTTTTTTTAAAATTTTCTGGGTGGATTTTGGCTATTAAATCATGCTTCAAATTCGACTCAAGTGCTGTTTCGTCAGATTTGCATAGTTTTCGTATAAATTATATTTGAACATCTTTCCCATATCCAATTGAGGCAAATGATATATGGTTGGAAAGCTAAGGGGACAATCATTTTCTAAAATATTTTTTAAGAATTATTTGGGTGGATTTAGGCTATAAAATGATGCCTCAAACCTGATCAGTGTTGTCTCAACAGATTTGCATAATTTTTTTTATAAATTATATTTAGAGCACTTAATGAAAGTTTGAAGTATCATTTTATGGCCTCAATCAACCTAAAAAATTCTAAGAAAATATTCAAAAAAAATCTTATCCTCTTAGCTTTCCAATCGTATGTTATTTAGCTCAATTCGATATCAGGAAGGCCTTCAAATCTAATTTTAAAAAATACTATGTGAATCTGCCAATGAGGATTATAAATTGGTCTAGTGGTGGTGGCCACCACCAGCCCAAGGTACCCGTCAGTGTCCCCACCGACGTACCATCGGTGGCCCCGTTGACAGGCACCATGGGCTAGTGGTGGCCACCACCACCCCACTATAAGATCACTTCCAAATCCCGCCTCGGTAGATTTGCATAGTTTTTCTATAAATTACATTTGGAGGCATTTCCGTTATCGGATTGAGCCAAATTATATACGGTTGGAAAGATAAGAGGATAATATTTTTTAAAATATTTTTTTAGAATTTTTTAGGTTGATTTAGGCTATGAAATCATGCTTCAAACTTGCATTAAGTGCTGCAAATATAATTTATACTAAAACTATGCAAATTTGGGGAGGCAGCACTTAAGTCAAGTTTGAAGCATGATTTCATAGCCTAAATCAATCCAGAAAATTCTAAAAAAATATTTTAAAAAAATATTATCCTCTTAGCTTTCAACCGTATATCATTTGCATCAATCCGATATCGGAAAGGTCTCCAAATGTAATTTATACAAAAACTATGCAAATCTACTGAGATGGGATTTGGAAGTGGTCTGTGGTGGGGTGGTGGTGGCCACCACTAGCCCTTGGTGCTCATTGGTAGACCCACCGATGCACCATCAGTGGCCCCACCGACAGGCACCATGGGCTGGGGGTGGCCACCACCAAATCACTTCCAAATCCCGCCTCGGTAGATTTGCATAGTTTTTGTATAAATTACATTTGGAGGCTTTCCCATTATCGGATTGAGACAAATGATATATGGTTGGAAAGATAAGAGGATAAGCTATTTTTAAAAAAACTTTAAGAATTTTATGGGTTGATTTAGACTATGAAATCATGCTGTAAACTTGCATTAAATGCTGCAAATATAATTTATACTCAAACTATGCAAATATGGGGAGACAGCACTTGAGTCGAGTTTGAAGCAAGATTTCATAATCTAAATCAACCCAAAAAATTTTGAAAAAATATTTTAAAAAAATCTTATCCTCTTAGCTTTCCAACCGTATATCATTTGCTATCTCGCCTCGGTAGATTTGCATAGTTTTTTTTTAAAATTATATTTGAAGACCTTTCCAATTTCATATTGAGGCAAATGATATACGGTTGGAAATCTAAGAGGATAAGTTTTTTCTAAATATTTTCAGAATTTTCTGGGTTGATTTAGGTTATGAAATTATGCTTCAAACTCGACTCAAGTGCTGTCTCACTAGATTTGTATAGTTTTCATATAAATTATATTTCATAACTTTCTCAGTATCGAATTAAGGCAAATAATATACTGTTGGAAAGCTAAGTGAATAATCGTTTTTAAAAATATTTTTTTAGAATTTTCTGGGTTGATTAAGGACATGAAATGATGCTTCAAGCCTGACTCAAGTGTTGTCTCACCAGATTTACATGGTTTTCATATAAATTAGATTTGAAAGCATTCCTGATATCTGATTAAGGCAAATAATATACAGTTGGAAAGTTAAGAGCATAATATTTTTTTCAATATTTTTTCAGAATTTTTTGATTTGATTTATGCCATAAAATGATGCTTCAAACTTGATAAACTTTTGCACAGTCGGCCAACTGTTTATGTAGGAAATTTATGGTTTAAGGATAGTGAGTTTTTGGAATTTAATGAAAAAAAACTAATAATTTGAATGTAATACAACTCTATGTTGAAAGTTCTTTATTATACACCTCAATGAAATATTTTTGTCTAAAAAATGTCATATCTTCTTGTTTAAATGATATCTCCATGTTTGCATGTATGTACTCCATTGCCTTGAGCATGAACACCTTGCAATCTCCTCTGTACATCACGTACAAAAAAAAATGGAGTTAAAAAAGCTTCTAAAACACGATTACACTAGTAATAGGAAAAAATTATAATTTTAAAAGAAACATACCCGTTTTCTTGCCTTGGAAAACTATCTATGTATGAGTGTGAGAACTATGTCATTGTTGACCTAATAGTCGGACGTTCGGTGAAAAAATTATCATGCTTCAATATATAAGGCAACATGATCCATAATGCTTTGAAATACTCTCGATTCGTGCTTTTACTATATGTCAAATCATATAGATTAATAGTTCCACCGCATAGATCAATATGTGCCAATACCCAATGTTCCTCTTTAATATTAAGTGGCATGAGTACCTACAAAAAATTAAATAAATAAAAATAAATTATATTAGCTCCTGATGTCTCGAACCCGAGAACTAACGGAGTACCCATAACCATATGAGCTGTCCGACTTCATTTTTATTTCATTACTATATTAAATAAAATACTATATTGATACTGAATTTAAAAAATACCAAAATAAAAATAATTTTATGAGTCTAAAAGTTTGCATAAATCATAACCATATAAGCTGACCCTATTTAACAATATATTAAGAATGAAGTATATTTTAAATTGTAATTGATACTTACATGGTCACAATGTTTCCAATCTTGGCCATATGACTTGTATGAATGCCCCGTGATATAATCTAGTAAAGTGTTATCAAATGGATAAGATTGCTTTGGATTATCCTTTCTGAATTTACTAAATGCCGGCCAACGTCCTTCGAGAACTCCCTAAAATAAAATATATAACAATTAAATTACTTGCTTTAAATTAATTAAATACATATGATTAAATATGACTTTGTAAACATTAAAATTCTTACCCAAAAATAAGCATCCATAATAGCTGTTCTTGAGGAAAATAAGGTCGGATATTTTGTCATCCGGTAACGCATCAACATCGTTATCACATTAACATGCTGTCAAAATTAAGAGCAAACAAATAGTGAAACTTTTATTAATTATTAGAATAATGTAAATTCATATTTCATATAAGTAAATTAAATTACCTTCTCATTTAGCCAATACCCTTCATTTAGAAGTATATTAAAGAACTCCTTATTGACATCGCATATTGTCATATCGATCAATGTATCCATATCCGAAGTAAAATACATCGAAAAGTTAGTTGATAATTCTTTGGAAAAATCCCTCTTCGGATTAAAATGTTCTGGAGGATAAGGCAATGTATTTTTCAAAGTCTCTCGAGTATTCGTTGTCACAACAAATGGAGACTTCAAAAATTCAGATTGTTTTTTAATATGTGGCTCGCGTTGTACCATCTTCGAAGGTGTTACATATTGAACCTCGCTGTCATCATATTCAACTATGTTCATATTCAAATCTGGTGCACCATCCTCATCTCCCATTGCCACATCTTCGGTCGCATCATGCATGTGTGTGTCATGATGTCCCGGGTGATATTGCTAAATAAACTAAAACTAAACCACAATATAAATTAATAGACAAACCTTTCGCATAAATTTGAAGGCTTCTTGCATTGTATCTTGCATTGACCGAAATGCTTGCTTGCATTGTATCCAAATGAAATTCACTAAACTTAGTCGCCATACGATCCCCTCTCATATCAATTTATTGGACATCAATCGCCATACGTTCAACTTTCATATCAATCGATTGCAGCTCTCAGATTGAATCCAATCGGTAAGAACTAAAATCAATAGCCATATGATCGAATCTTGTATCAATGTGTGATTTTAGTTCGTCAAACTATATCGGAAAAAAATAAAGTAACATTAATTGCCAAAATTATAGTAGAAGATGTATTTTAAAAACATATGTAAAACTTATTATAATGTGTAATTATAATAATATACTTACATAGTGTGATGAAGTAGATAGTCTAGCAAAATCATCAATCGTTGGTATTTCAACATTGGAGGCATGTTGTTGTTGGTGGTAGTAGGAAAATCCTTCATGCTCATGGTCAAAATTTATTGGACCTTCATTGACATATTGTTCTAGTGGGGGTATTGGGCAATTTTCATTTTGTTCGTAGATAGACTCTTCATCCGCATTTATTGCTCTTAACCTCCCAATAACATATAGCTATACATGATGATATAAAGAAATAACAATAAATTATTTATTTCTTATTGATACATGAAACAATATAATGAAAACTATTATAGAAATTATAGAAGCGAGATTATTACCTGGTTGTTGCCAAAAATATCAATCCCACTTGTCTGAAAAATATTTTGTGACCATTATCCTCCCAATTGCAAATACAAGGAAAGGAGTCACCAACCTTATTTGCATACAAATGTCCCATTAAAGGGATTGTCTCGTAGCCCCAAACCTGAAAAAAATTCAAATAAATAAGTAATAAGTTTCATTTAATTATGCAATATACAAAATAAATTAAACGATATGTGAAAATTTATATTACCTGGAAACCCACATAAACTATAGGTGGCCGACTCATTTAGTTTACCTTGACGTAAACCCAACGTTCTATGCATAGAAATTATGGTGGCATTGTAGGACTCTAAACCCCAAGCATATTGGTTGAAGTAGTTTAAGTCTTCAACCATAGATAAATGTTGTTCATTGATACCTACTTAGCTTTCCTTGCCAAGTATGCCACATTCATGGAAGTAAATCAAAGTTAACTTAACCATGTCGTCCTTATCTTCCAAGTTACTATGCTTCAAATTCATGAAAGAATTTCTTATGTAATGACTCCTTATCTTCTTGATATCTCCAAAATATTTATCTCGAATTCGATTAGAACTTGGTGGAGGAGTCACATCCAATGAATGTTTCATCTTCAATCCGGTAATTAAACCAAATTCCTTCCATGTGAAGATTGCACTTTTATCATTGAAATTGAATTCCATTACTTTGGTGTTCAAGCTATCTGCTTGCCTTGCAAACATATTATGGATAATTCTACCACTTAACACTAACTCCCGTATTCTTAAAAATAAAGTGCCAAAACAACTTTTCTTAAACTTCTTAAGTTGGCTTTCCTTCAACTTTGAAGGCTTCTCGAGATTTTGGTTGTGTTTGGATTGAATGTCCAAAATGCATTGCCAAATGGTGGACTTCGATGTAATCCTAATTTGATTGCCCTTTTCGAGAATAAATACATCGGGGTACTTTAAAGGCTTTGCTTCAGCCATTTTTCTACAAAACAATAAATTGCATAGAGAGTTAAATAACAAGGACATATATCACATTAGTCAAATTTGAAGAGTCAAATTTGAAGCATGAGTTTATAGCATAAATCAACCCAAAAAATTTTGAAACAATGATCAAGAAAAAGCTTATTCTCTTAACTTTCCAACCGTATATTATTTGCCTAAATCGGATATCGGGAAGGCCTTCAAATTTAATTTAAAAGAAAACCATATAAATATAGCAAGACAACACTTAAGTCAAGTTTGATGTATCATTTTATATCCTAAATTAACCCAGAAAATTCTAAAAAAATAATTTAAAAAGATCTTAAAATTTATACAAAAACTATGCAAATTTGGCGAGACAGCACTTAAGTCGAGTTTGAAGCTTGATTTCATAGCTTAAATTAACCCAGAAAATTATGAAAAAATATTTTAAAAAATCTTATCCTCTTATCTTTCTAACCGTATATCATTTGCCTCAATCCAATATCGGAAACATCTTCAAATATAATTTCAAAAAAAACTATGTAAATTTGCCGAGGTGCGATTTGGACGTGGTCTGGTGGTGGCTACCACCAACCATGATGCCCGTCGGTAGGGCCACCGATGCACCATCGGTGGGCCCACCGACGGATACCATGGGCTGGTGGTGGCCACCACCAGAACACTTCCACATCCCGCCTCATCAGATTTGTATAGTTTTTGTATAAATTACGTTTGGAGGCCTTTCCGTTATTGGATTGAGCCAAATGATATACAGTTGGAAAGATAAGAGGATAAGCTTTATTTAAAATATTTTTTCAGAATTTGTTGGATTGATTTATGCTATGAAATTATACTTCAAATGTGACTCAAGTGCTGTCTCTAGATTTGCATAGTTTTTGTATAAATTATATTTGCAGCACTTAATGCAAATTTGAAGCATAATATTATGACATAAGTTAACTTAGAAAATTCTGAAAAAATATTTTAAAAAAAGCTTATCATCTTAGCTTTCCAACCATATATTATTTGCCTGAATCCGATATCGGGAAGATCATTAAATATAATTTATACAAAAACTATGCAAATCTAGCGAGACAGCACTTGAGTCGAGTTTGAAGCATGATTTTATAGCATAAATACACCCTGAAAATTCTAAAAAAATATTCAAAAAATTATTATCCTTTTAGTTTTCCAACCATATATTATTTGTCTAAATTCGATATTGGAAA
Source organism: Rhamnella rubrinervis (assembly GCA_007844105.2). Classification (NCBI taxonomy): domain Eukaryota; kingdom Viridiplantae; phylum Streptophyta; class Magnoliopsida; order Rosales; family Rhamnaceae; genus Rhamnella; species Rhamnella rubrinervis. The sequence continues at coordinate 12,167,132 of CM017577.2, forward strand.
GGCCTTCAAATCTAATTTTAAAAAATACTATGTGAATCTGCCAATGAGGATTATAAAGTGGTATGTGGTCAGCAGATTTGCATAGTTTTTTTTGAAATTATATTTGAAGATCTTTCCAATATTGGATTAAGGAAAATGATATACGAATGGAAAACTAAGAGGAAAATTTTTTTTAAAATATTTTTTTAGCATTTTCTGGGTTGATTTAGGTTATGAAATATTACTTCAAACTCGACTTAAGTGCTGTCTTCCAAGATTTGCATAGTTTTAGTATAAATTATATTTGCAGCACTTAATACAAGTTTAATGCATGATTTTATAGATTAATCAACTTAGAAAATTCTAAAACAATATTTTAAAAGGTTATCTTTTTAGTTTCCAATCAGTATATTATTTACTCATCCGATATCGAAGGTTCAATATAATTTCAAAAAACTATACAAATTTGCCAAGGCGAGATTTGGACGTGGTGCGTGGTGGGGTGGTGGTGGCCACCATCGCAGCCCCACCGATGGGCACCATGGGCTGGTGGTGGCCATCACCACCCCACCACTGCATCACGCCCAAATCTCGCAAATTTGTATAGTTGTTTTTGAAATTATATTTGAAGACCTTTCCGATATCAGATTGAGGCAAATGATATACGGTTGGAAAGCTAAAAAGATAAGATTTTTAAAAATATTTTTTAGAATTTTCTGGGTTAATTTAGGCTATGAAATTATGCTTCAAACTCAACTTAAGTGTTGTCTCACCAGATTTGCATAGTTTTCATATAAGTTATATTTCATGACCTTCCCAGTATTGAATTGAGGCAAATAATATACTGTTGGAAAGCTAAGAGAATAATCGTTTTTTAAAATTTTTTGGGTTGATTTATGTCATAAAATGATGCTTAAAACATGACTCGCGTTTACTTGACAAATACAACTTTAAACTATGACATAGGACCATGCGTGGCACTGGTGGTTGCCACCAACAGGCCATCGGTCTGACCACTGAGGCCACACCTTCGCTTGGTAGTTCCCCACTGACGGTCCCATCGGTTGCCAATTGACTATACACCTTGCCAAGGCCACACACAAGGCACACCGTGCTATGCTAAGTCATAATGTGTCAAGGCCTATTTTGGTTGGAATTCTACACCTAAATATATAAAATTCAACACCTAACCATCAATAATTCATATTATATCACAATGATCACTTCTCTAAGTATATTATTCAAACTTATTGTATACAAACTATATACGCCAAACCATATATCACAATGACCACTTTTATTTATTCAAACCATATACACCAAAATCATTAACCTAACAAGTAAAACTTATGCAACATTCTTCATAAATAAGTTACCTATAAACCAAAAAGCTCATAACATGCATTCTCTCATTTCAAACACTAGCAAATTTTTATAAAGTTGAACTAAGGTATTTTATCAAACACCTAGCATGCATTCTAATTTGTTGCATAAATTTTAATTTTTTTTATTTATATCAACCATCTACACCAAAATCATTAGCACAAGAAGTACAAATCATTCAATATTCTTCATAAATAAGTTACTCATAAATAATAAAACCAAAATACAACATAACAAAGTTAAATCTCACATATTCTAACCTCTTTTATGATACAAATCTACTATGTGGGTAGATGTGGACGGCAACAATATGTGTGTTCCAATGGAGATTTGCACCAATATGGTAGATATGGGCGCCAATGTGTGTGTTCCAAGGGTGATTTGAACGGCCAATGTAGTAAATATGATGCACTTGGAATTCAAAAATGTGTAACCCAAGATGAAATTGAGAAGAAAAATGAAGAACAAAATGAAGAAGGAAATAAAGAAGATGGAAAATGAAGACAAAATGAACTCAAGTGGTGTCAGTCAAGAAGATGGAATTGGAGTGTGGGCGTCGGTCAAGAGAATGAAGAAGAAGATTGTGTGGCTGTAGGCGTCGGTCAAGAGAATGAAGAAAAAGAAATGTGTAGTTGTCTTGCAAAATGGGCACATTAACATCATGGGGTGTCGGTCAAAATGGGCATTAGTGTCGGTCAAAATGGGAAATAGATAACGAGGTGTCAAATGGGTTATACCAATTTTAAAATTGAACTGTTTATAAAGGTAATTGGGTAATTTTGGGCTATAATTTTAATTAACTAAATTTTGGATTATTTTTCATTAAATGATATTGGATCTGGCTATGGCATAAAAAAACCCATTAACAGAGGGGGAAAAATTGAGATTGATCTGATAGGATACAAAGGTGAAAGAATAGTTAATCAAGATTAAAACTTTCAGAATTCAAGAATAGTGGATCAAGATCAAAACTTTCAACTTCAAAGCTTGCAGATGTTGACATACAAGTCCAAACCTTCTCATTAGAAAAATCTTATATTTGAAGACCTTTCCGATATCAGATTGAGGCAAATGATATACGGTTGGAAAGCTAAAAAGATAAGATTTTTAAAAATATTTTTAGAATTTTCTGGTTAATTTAGGCTATGAAATTATGCTTCAAACTCAACTTAAGTGTTGTCTCACCAGATTTGCATAGAGTTATATTTCATGACCTTCCCGTGAATTGAGGCAAATAATATCTTGGAAAGCTAAGAGAATAATCGCTTTTAAAATTTTTGTTGATTTATGTCATAAAATGATGCTTAAAACATGACTCGCTTACTTGACAAATACAACTTTAAACTATGACATAGACCAATGGTTGAAAGCCATTGAGGCCACACCTTCGCTTGGTAGTTCCCCATCGACGGTCCCATCTGCCAATTGACTATACACCTTGCCAAGGCCACACACAAGGCACAGCCATGCTAAGTCATAATGTGTCAAGGCCTATTTTGGTTGGAATTCTACACCTAAATATATAAAATTCAACACCTAACCATCAATAATTCATATTATATCACAATGATCACTTCTAAGTATATTATTCAAACTTATTGTATACAAACTATATAAAACCATATATCACAATGACCACTTTTATTTATTCAAACCATATACACCAAAATCATTAACCTAACAAGTAAAACTTATGCAACATTCTTCATAAATAAGTTACCTATAAACAAAAAGCTCATAACATGCATTCTCTCATTTCAAACACTAGCAAATTTTATAAAGTTGAACTAAGGTATTTTATCAAACACCTAGCATGCATTCTAATTTGTTGCATAAATTTTAATTTTTTATTTATATCAACCATCTACACCAAAATCATTAGAAGTACAAATCATTCAATATTCTTCATAAATAAGTTACTCATAAATAATAAAACCAAAATACAACATAACAAAGTTAAATCTCACATATTCTAACCTCTTTATGATACAAATCTACTATGTGGGTAGATGTGGACGGCAACAATATGTGTGTTCCAATGGAGATTTGCACCAATATAGATATCCAATGTGTGTTCCAAGGGTGATTTGAACGCCAATGTAGTAAATATGATGCACTTGAATTCAAAAATGTGTAACCCAAGATGAAATTGAGAAGAAAAATGAAGAACAAAATGAAGAAGGAAATAAAGAAGATGGAAAATGAAGACAAAATGAAAGTGGTGTCACTCAAGAAGATGGAATTAGAGTGTGGGCGTCGGTCAAGAGAATGAAGAAGAAGATTGTGTGGCTGTAGGCGTCGGTCAAGAGAATGAAGAAAAAGAAATGTGTAGTTGTCTTGCAAAATGGGCACATTAACATCATGGGGTGTCGGTCAAAATGGGCATTAGTGTCGGTCAAAATGGGAAATAGATAACGAGGTGTCAAATGGGTTATACCAATTTTAAAATTGAATGCTTATAAAGGTAATTGGGTAATTTTGGGCTATAATTTTAATTAACTAAATTTTGATTATTTTTCATTAAATGATATTGGATCTGCTATGGCATAAAAAAACCCATTAAGAGGGGGAAAAATTGAGATTGATCTGATAGGATACAAAGGTGAAAGAATAGTTAATCAAGATTAAAACTTTCAGAATTCAAGAATAGTGGATCAAGATCAAAACTTTCAACTTCAAAGCTTGCAGATGTTGACATACAAGTCCAAACCTTCTATACATCTCCTTTTACATTCACACCATGCACAACAAATCAGAGATATCAGATGAGACGAGATACAGAGGAAACATTGGTCGAGGAGGAGACTTTGTGAAGGTTGTCTTGAAAAAGCAGGTACGTCTGCGTCCTCTCTCCAAGATAGCTAACCTATCTATATCAAAATATTGAAAGAATATAGAGGATTTTCATAAGGTTGAGGAGGTGGGCATAATCAAGCCTCATCATCCTTGGATATTTTGGTCTAGAATTGTAGGAGTCTAGGTAGAGCAAAGGTGGTAATGCTTTGGCTACTCTAATTTGGAAGTGGAGACCTTCTTGTGTTTTTCTTTTTGAAACAAAAAGTAGATATAAGGGAATGACAAAGCTGTGTACGAGGTTAAAGTTTAAAAATTTTGAGATGGTGGAAGCCAATGGTCGTTCTGGGGCCTTAATGTTGATGTGGTCTAATATAATTAATTTGGAAGTACAATGGAACTTGGAAAACATAATTATGTTTTCAATGGCTAATATTGATCGCTCTATTAGGTGGAATGAGTTTGTCTATTACGATCCTTCAAAATACACAGAGAATAAGTGGTTTTGGAAAGCAATGGAATAGGTAATGCATGAAAGTAGGCTCCCTTGGCTTTTGTTTGGGGATTTAAATGAGATCTTAGATAATACAGAGAAATATGGTGGTAGGGAAGTTTAGGGGAAAAGGATTTTCTCGAGGAATTCTTGTCCAAAATAGGAGTGGATTTGAGCTTCTATGGAAGAAAATTCACATGGATCAACAAGTAGAAAAAACTCATTAAGGAATGATTGGATAGAGTTATGGCAAGCACTAGATGAATTTAATAGTTCCCATATTACTCAATTAGAAATTTAGAGATCATGGATTCTAACCAAATAAAAAGTACAGGAAGGCAGAGGTTGTCAACCTTTCAAGTTCTTAAAGGCATGGGCTATGGATAATAGCAGTTTCTAGGTAGTGAAAGATGCTTGGTTCCAGAAGAATGTGATTGAGGAGAAATTCATATGAACATGTGCAAGACTAGTAAATACTACAAAGGCTCTATTGAAATGGATAAAGAACAATTTTGACATATACATAAGTCAATTACTGAACTGGAGGAAGAACTAAAATTACTGCAACTAGATGAGGATTGCACAGGAGTCAATTTTGAGACTAAACAACAACAGGTTATTGGGGAGCTATGACGACTGAGGAAAAAACAAAAATTAATTTATAAATATAAGCCAAGGGAACTTTAGCTGGTATAAGGGGATAAAAATTCAAAATTTTTCCATTCAGCTACCTTAATAAAAAGTAACCAAAACATGATTGGTTAAGGAGTTGGATTAGAGGCGTTAGTTTTAGATATGCATCCATTAAAGAGTTTTAGGCCAGATGGATTTTTGGGCCATTTATACAAAAAGTATTGGTACATAGTTGGGGATCAAATAACTCAATTCATTCAAGAATGCTTTATCAATGGGAAATTCTAGTGGTTGTGAATAAGACATTGATAGTTCTTATTCCAAAAACCAAGGGTGCTATCACTTTCAACTAATTCATAATGATAAGTCTTTGCAATTTTACATATAAAATAGTGTCCAAGATCCTCAGGGTTTGTCTTCGTAAACATCCAAGCAATATAATTGCGCCTAATTAAGGAGCATTTATCAAAGACAGATGGATAGCTAAAAATAGCATAATGGCTCAACAGTTAGTGCACAAAGGAAATAATGGGATGATGTTAGTGAAAATAGATCCCAAGAAAAGTGGTGCTTCCTGGATTGGTTATGGGAGCTTGGAGATTCTCTAATAAGGTTTGCAACTTTATTCTAAGTTGTGTGAGCTCGTTGAACTACAAATTGCTTCTAAATGGGAATATTTGTGGTGATTTTTCCCCTTCTCAAGAATTAAGGTAAGGTGATCCACTTTCACCATATCTATTCATTATGTGTGCAAAAATCTTTTCCAGATTAATGTACAAGAAGGAAAGCAATGAAAGACTGCATGTGATCAAAATCGATATGAATGCACCTTATGTGTCTCACTTGCTTTACACATATGACATGCTTGTTGCATGTAGGGAGAATGGTATTAATGTAAATATGCTAAAATCTATCTTGGAAAGACAGTAAATGGTCGGTGTAGCAAGCAAACACATGAAAGTCGAATGTGTTTTTCTTCCCTGGTACGGAGAGGAGGATGAGAAGACAAGTTAAAACCATATTTGGGTTCAAAGAAATGGGTTAAGGAGCTATGCATTGGGGAAGTCTCTAATTTTTTGTCAAAAAAGATCCAAAAAATTTAACAAAATCAATAAAAGAGTGCAAAATTGATTGGAAGGTTAGCAGGGCCAGCTTCTACCAAGGACAGGGAAATCTACACTTGTGAGATCAGTAGCTCAAAGTACACCTATATATTCTATGTCCACATTTAAATGGTCTATTGAGGTTTGCAATACCTTGGAGTCGATTGTGGGAAGGCTTTGGTGGGGAGTACAACCTAATAAAACAAGATTCTTAGCTTTAAAGGCTTGGTGTGATATATGTAAACCTAAGGAAGCTAGGGACCTTGGATTTCATAAATTCCAAGATATCAATTTGGCTTTGCTAGTTAAATTGTGTTGGCGAATTGTTAGAGTAAATCGATGCTTATGGGCGCATTTGTTTAGAGCCAAATATCTTTACAACAAATCCTTTTTTGAATACAAAATGAAGAAGGGGGATTTCATGGCCTAGCGTAGAATTTTAGCTTCTACACAAATAATTCAACAAGCGACTTCTTTTAAAATTGGAGATGGAAGGACTATCAATCCTTGGATAGATCCGTGAATATCTGATTTTTATTTCATTGTTAAAAGAGGAAGTGAAGGGTAATCTAAGGCAAAGGGTATCAGATATAATGTTAGAAGAAGGAGGCAGTTGGAATAGAGACCTTTTTATGAAATATTGTGAACAAGAATCAGCAGAAGCTATATTGAGGTTAGAATGGCTAGTATTTCCTTGTCAAGATAAGCTTCTTTGGATGGACAACCTAGCTCGGAATTTTTCTATAAAGAATTGTTGTCAAGAGTTGATAAAGGATCGTATTAGGATTTCAATCAATCCTATATAGAGTCAATTATAGAAAAGCAATCTTGATGAAAGGTTAAAATTTCATCTTTGGTGGATTATGAAAAATGTGTTACCTACTAGGGAATTTGTGGTCAATCGAGTTGGAGGGGGGGGATTCGATACGCTTTATTTATTGTAAAGAAGAAGAATCGAGTCTCCATTTATTAAGAGACTGCAATTTGTGTAGTTCAATTGCATTTGGAAGTAGATAAGGGTTTTGTCTAGAAAGCTGGCATGGAACTAACATTGAGCAACTGGTAGATATATATTTGAACCTAAAACCATACTTTCTGGAGGGAGGTCTAAATAAGGAGAAAATCACGACCTTTTGGGCCACTTTATTCTATATGGTATGGAAGGCTAGGTGTACCCTGTTTTTTTAGGGAAAGATTAGTTTGGTAGGTGTTATTAGAAATCTTAAGTCTTATGTGGGGATTTTTTTCTCCATAGGTAGAAGGACCTTCATGGAGGATCATAGCTCCTCCTCCCATTCTGTTTCATTATCTTGGTTTCCCCCTTCAACAAACTGGTTGAAGATTAATGTTGATGCAGCATACAAGTCTATTGGATCAACAACAATAATGGTAGTGAGGGATGAAGTGCAAAACTTTTGTTCCTTTCATCAAACTTGTCCAAGTACTCAAGCCCATTTGATGCAGAAGTTGAAGCTTCGTATTGAGTTATAGGGCATGCAAAGAAGTTTGATTGAAAAAATATAATTTGGGAGTCAGATGTGAAGGAGGTGGTAAGGGTTATCAATGCAAGAGGTGACCTTACTTGCTGGGTTTCTTATCAAAAGATTTGGTTATTAGGAATTGACTCAAGCGTTAGAATTGAATTTTATGCTGGATTTTAAGAAATTGTAATGGAGTTACTAATGAAACAGCTAAATTTACATTGTCTAGTGGATGCAGTGTTAGTGTAGATGAGTACTTTTTAGAGAGGCTCCCTCTTTGTATTGTCACGGTCCTTTTAGTTGAGCAAGCTCATGCTGCTTTGTAACTTCCTTTGGGTGGCTTTCTTTTTTTTTTTTTCTTTTTTATACTAATGCGGATATTTCACCAAAAAAAAATCCAGATATAATAATTTGAATAAAATCGCCATAGATAATAATTAAAACATAACAATCTATATAAATTCTTCACATAAATTAGAACCATCTATTTCAATAAAAAAAGCATGCTATAAACATCAGGCTGAAACTAAAATATGTACATACTGATAAACATAAAATAAGAATAAAAGCGTGCCGTACAAAATAAAAAATATTAAAAAATAGCTACCGACAATATGCACAGAACAACCTTTAAAAGAACTGTACATATAAATTAGAATATATAGCAAAAATAGAGAAAAAATAAATAATATATATATATATATATAAATATTATAATATCTGTTTATTTTGGTGCACTGTTGACTTTGGTCAAAGTCAACTCCAACCAAAGTCAAGGCATGGACCGGTGACTGTCAAATCATGGCGTAGTGTTGGTTGACTAAGACTGAGTAATTTGCTATCTTGTATGTTTTCCTGTGTTTATTTTCTTTGGGAAAGTCAAAGTCAAGTTAGCAGTCAATAGCCCACCCTGCCACGTCATCACTTAGTCTGGCAGTGTGATGACTGGGACTCATGACTGGACTGTGTTTGGGGCATGTGTGGTTAGGAGTGGTATTGCTTTAATGAGGGGGGGACCACTTGTAAGACCAAGTTTAAATCTAGTCACACTTGAGTCAAAAATTATCTGCTGACATCACCCTCTTGAAAACCCTATTTCTCTCTTTAAAAGCCACTTTATGAGAGGAACCCTGGGAGGAACCCAAGCCCATTCTTTCTCCTTACAGCCGACCACCTTCCCTAGACAAGAGAGAGAGTGTGCTTTTTGAAAGACAAGAGAGAGAGAGAGTGTGTGTTAGTGTAAAGTTTCAAACTTTTTTCAAAAGAAAATCAAGGAGACTTCAAGATCAAGAAGGGAGCTGTTGGCCAGCCACTTTCCAGTAGTTTTTGGAGGGGTTTTATCTTGCTTTTTCAAGGCTTTAAGTGGGGTTTTGGCTAATCCAAGGTAGAACCCCAACTCTACATGTATTTGCTAGTAATTTGGTAGTGTGTTAGTGTTGTTTGTGACTTAAATCTACCTTCTTATGTATTTCTCTTCATGGATCTACTTGGGTTCACTTAGAAAATTGTTAAATGGGCTATTTTTAAATAGGTTTTTAAAAGCTAGCCAAAGCCCTAACTTTTGTATTGTGGTAGGGTCCCTTTTCTTCTAGTGTTTTGATTGAAAGTGTGGGTTTGATTGTGTGTTGTAAAATCTGGGAAGTGCTAAACATTTCATAGATTTTGATTGGTTACTGACTTCCTTGAAATTGTCTAAAAATTCTGAAAATTTTACTACATAAACTTGGGCATCTTATGAACAATCTAGGTTTTGAATTTTTGAAATCAGAGTTTTGATAAGGGAGAAATAAATGTTTCAAAATTACTGGACGGATAGGAATTCTGGGAGGAACCCTGCACCAAACCCACGGGTTTGATGATTTTTCAGGACTCCTAATTTTCCTTTATTTTTATTCACATTTTTCCTTATTAACTCAGTACGTCATGGTTCTGTTGGTTTTGAAATTTTCCAATTTGGAATTAAAATGAAGATTTTACAAGTTTTACAATATTACTTGTTTTGCCGGAAAATTCTGGAACTTGTGAATTGGTTTGGAGCTGAAAAATTTTGATAATTGTTGAACTGTTTATGACCAGATTTGTACAAGATTTTAAGCTGGAAAAGTGTTGGTAATTACTATAACTTATTTATGTAAGGTTATATATATATTATTTTCATTTGCAAATAAAATGTTGTCTTGTAAATGTTTTCTTTGGAATTAAATAGATTTTTCCTACATGGTTATACTTATAGTTATATAATATATATATATATATATGTATAAATGTATAGATTTATATATATATACATATAGTTGTAGTTATTTGATTTATGAGAATTAAATTGCATCAATAGTTATGTTTGTTAATTTATAAAGGTATATATATAAATATATGTTATTAGCTTATCTTGAGTTTGGATTTCTACCATGGCTTAAGTGTAGGATATTCTATAGTGTACACATTTCTCACTCTCACATGGGGATTGTTTATATTTTGTAGCTATTTATATTTATGGCATGAGAATGGTGATTGCTAGCTAAGGCACAAGCATACGCATGTATCGCAACCCATCATGAAGGTTTTGTTATATCGCAACCCATCATGAAGGTTTTGTTATACGCATGTATCGCAACCCATCATGAAGGTTTGTTATATGCATGTAATCGCATGTATCTCATGTTTTAAAAGTTATGCATCGTATAGACATGGTCATGCACTCGTAGGCAGTTAAAAGTTTAAAATGGATGGAGCTTATGTGATTGTGATTGTGAATCGTCTAGTAGAGGTCCTACTAACTAGTGAGTGGAGAGATTGGATTCTCGTATGTGCGTACATATGAGTGTATTGGTGAGTGTGTAGGATGTAACCCCAACACTTGCATGACGCGGATGCAAGCGGGTTTCATACTCACTCATACCGTTTCCTCTAAACGATTAAATGTGTAAGGATTTCCTTGAAAGTATGCATGTGTGCTGCTTTAGGAAATTAGAGTTACCGACGGGTGACTAGTTCCAGTGTAATTAAAACTTACGCAAAGTGAAAAGTCCTACGTACAAGCGTTTTCAAAATCATTGCATAGATGATTGCTTTTAAAAAGAGAAATGAGCAAGAGGTTTTCATAACTGTTGACATTCCTTCAACATATTACATTGAATCATCATATGCATGTTGGGAACCTACTGAGTGTATTTCACTCATACCTATTTATTTTATGTGTTTATGTAATCCCAAAACCTAGCTTGAGCAGTTTGACAATGACGTGGTAGACCGCAGAGAGTGGCAATAGTACAAATTAGTTCCGCAGTTTTATTTCATTTTTAATAATACTACAACTCTGATCAAGATACAGTGATTTTCTTTACGTTGTGGGTCATGTGTAAAGAACCGTGTTACTTGAAGTTTAAGATACTATGGTTTTTGATAATTAACACTAACGGTTTGATTTATCCTAAAGAGTAAAGAAAATTTTTCATTCGATTTTGCTACTTTTGTTTCAAAAGGAAATCTTCTTTTATATTACTCTTTCGTACTGCATTTTCGGATCTTCAGGCTCGGGCATAGGGGTGTTACAAATATAGATCGATTTTTTAATTTATAACTTATAATTTCAAGTGTTATTGTAATCTTTTTCTATTAAAAACATTGATCAGTTTATTGCCAAAAAAAAAAACATCTATCAGTTTTCTTTTTTCTTTTGGTTTTTAAAATCATAAAACTTTAAAAAACAACAGTACTATTATGCTAAGTACATACTAGCATCTAAACAATTAGAAAACATGATTCATAAATTTACATCAATCAAATATATACATGCAAACTACAAAAAAAAAAAAAAAATGATAGCATGAATAAAAGCAATATAGATTAGATATACATAATGTTAGATATGCTCTTGAGTCCCACTTGGATAAAATACATTTAAATTAAATTAAATTAAATTTGTTTAATTTTGATTTTTTTGATAATATGTTATCTAATCAGTTAAGATTTACTTTAAATTATATTTATTTTTTAAAAATATTTGTCTTAACTAAAGAGATCAGATAAGATATATTTTATAATTTAAAACTCTGTGTTTTATTATTTAATACATCGTTGTTTTCTTTTTACAGGTGCTAGGGTTTTTTTAGTCTTAAGTGATAGAGAGAAAATCTATCGAAAAATAAAACAGAGAGTTTTTTTTTCTAGAAAAAATTTAACATGTTTTGTAGAGAACATAGGAAAAGAAAGAACATTTCTATTCTTTGTTTTTTTCTTCAATGTTCTAATATTTTCAATAGATCGTTGTGCCCACTCACATCTCCATCGCATCTGAGGATAGCATTGGAAGATCTAAAGGTGGATAGTTCGATCGTGCGATTCAGATTTGAGATCACGAGGTACGATTGCTGATTTATGGTGTGATTACTGAACTGGAGGATCAGCTAGAAGGTCTTCACATCACGGAAGAGGTAATTCTGAATCCTTTAAATTAGTTTTATGATTTACATAGCATGTATATTTTATTGCTTCCGCTGTCTCTGTATGTGTTTCCTATATGTGATATCAGAGGCTAGGCTATGTAAATCATATGAATTTTTAAAATTCAGTTAATATGTGATTTATGATGTATTATTATAAATATGACACCTAGGTTTCTATTGTGATGTGTTTGCATAATAATATGTGTTTTGTATATTTATTTGCTCATAATAGATGTTGTAGTGACCCGATCCATAGTAGATTTTTCCTGCATTTTCATTTTGGGGATGTAACGGGGAGGCTGGTCATAAGATCAGGTTTCCTCCCTGATTTAATTTTATATTTTCGGATTTTATTGTATTTTATTTTATTTTTAAATTTATTTTATATAAAAGTAAAAAAAAAATACAAGTATAAATACTGCATCTCGTGGCTGTTTTGGCTTCCAGAGAAGGTTACAGACGTCCGATCTACAAACCTTCAAAATCGTTGGAAGGTTAAGGAGGAGAGGAAGCCATAGCCAGAAATTCAGCCTTAAAAGCCACCGGACGCGCCCACACGTGCCGCTCAAAGTTGCTGCGCAGAGTTAGTTATTTTATTTACATCTTTTATGAATTTTTTTAATATTAGTTCTTAACAATATTATGTGATAATATGTTATATAGAATAGGTGGTGTCATATAAGCCTGCATCATTGAATAATTATATGTGCATAATAATTATTATGACTTAATCTAATTTAATAATTATTATGAGAAATTATTTTTCCAAAAATAATTTAGCAAATCCTAAGTTAATTTTAAAATATTGAATAGGGAAGGTTTTAATTATTTATTTAATTTTAAAATCTAAGAGTTCCATTGTGGGTCCAAAATAAAATAATCATGTGAAGCTCCAATAGATAAGCATGATTGGGCTTTATTGAGTTGGACCTTAATTATTTTCAAAATTTTAATTAGGTTGTTTGGCCCAACGTCAACAATCTTAGATATTAAAGATAATTTTGAAATTAAAATAATGGTTAATAACATTCAAACTTAATTTATTTATTACTCTCCCAACAAGGTTATGATTTTTAAATTAAGGGCCCAAAAGTTTATAAAATAATTATATTGAAATAAATTTGTATAATCTAGGGAGGTTCTGTCTTAGGATGATGAAATTTAAGTGGTCCGCTTGTGACCGCCCATTTTTTCCTGGGAACCAACTTAGAATGATACTGTTTTATTTTTGGATCAAATTTAGTTTATTATAAATATCTTGTCCAACGTAAGTATTTATAAATAAAAACTAAATAATTATTTATAATAAACAGAAAAATAGTTTTATGAGATTTACTACATTTTTAAGTTCATTGTGGAAATACGTATTAATACTAGTGTGCAATTTTATTTCAGAAAATGTCAACTTTAACTCCTCTCACACAAATTTTAAATTAAAAACCCATGGATGGTAGCAACTATAACGAATGAAAAACCAACCTATTCATTGTTTGGAATATGAAAATCTCAAATTTGTCCTGATATTACCAATGCCCAATGTTCCCGTGGCTAATGCCTTTGAACAAGTTCAAAAGAACTATAATGATTGGACAAAGGCAAATATAGCAGTTCGCTGCGATATTCTTGCCAGTGTTGTTAATCATTTGAAGGGTGAAATATTTCAGATCCTGTGTGGAATAGAGATGCTTTAGAAATTGGATGGGATGTTTGCTTGAAGTACTAGTTCTTTGAGGCAAGCTGTGATGAAGGGCTTAATGAACACTCGCTTGACTGGGGGAAATGTGAAGGATCATTGTTTAAAGATGATGTCATATTTTACTCAATTGGAAGTTATGGGTACTAAGCTGGACCGTCAAGCTCAAGTAAACATGATTTTGGAATCACTACCTGAGAGTTATGCTCAGTTTAAGGTCAACTACAATATGAGAAAGATGGATCTTACTCCTACGGAGTTGATGCATGAGCTTGAGAGTGTTGAAAGGGCTCTTGTGAAGTGCGGCGGTGCTCATAATGTTGAAGGTTCTTCTTCAAAATCCAAGGGGAAATCTAAGGGTGGTCAAAAGAACAAAAAGAAGAACAAAGCAAAAATATCGGTCACCAAAACTACCACAATGAAGAAGTCGAAAGGCAAGTGCTTCAAGTGCGGATAGAAAGGTCACTAGAAGTAGAATTGCCCTAAGCTGAACAACAAAGAAGGTATGAGTGATATAAATGTACTTGAAACTTGTTTAGTGGAGAATTATAATGATAAATGGATCATTGATTCAAGAGCCACTAATCATGTTTGTTACTCTTTGCAATGGTTCAAACAGTATAGTTTATTGGAAGAAGGACAAAGAAGCGTGAGACTTGGGAACAAGGGGAGCATGTACCCGTGAAGGCTATAGGATTAGTTGTTTTAAATTTTAATAAAAGTAGGACTTTGTTTTTGTAAGACTGTTTATTCGTTCCGGATTTTAGTAGGAATTTAATTTCTGTTACTTCTTTATTTGAACAAGGATTAATAGTGGAATTTCCTCTATTTTAATAAGAAGTTATTCTTCAGTTATTGGTTCTGAAGATTTATTGAATGGTCTATATTATTTAAGTCCTATGTCCTATAGCATTCATAATGTTGAAATTAATGATGATGAGCATAACAATAAAGCCAAGAAAAGAAAGATTTCAAATGAAACTTGTCTTTGGCATTTGCGATTAGGTCATATTAATCCTGACAGGATTCATGGTTTGGTCAAAAGTGAGATTTTAAACTCCCTAGTTTTGGAACTAATACTAGTATGTGAATCTTACTTGGAAAATAAAATGACCAAGAGACCCTTCAAAGTCAAAGGATATCGCGTAACAAAACTGCTGCAATTGGTACATAATGATGATATGTGCGAACCAATAAATGTTCAAGTCAGAGGAGGGTATGAGTATTTTGTTACCTTCATAGATGACTACTCAAGATATGGATATCTTTACTTAGTGCGCTATAAGTCTGAAACTTTCACAAAATTTCGAGAGTATAAGGCTGAGGTAGAAAAGCAATTAGGACTTCATATCAAAGAGTTTCGGTCTGACCGAGGTGGAGAATACCTGTCTGAAAAGTATAAGTCTTAATTAGCTCAAGATGGGATAGTTTCACAACTGTTAGCCCTTGGAACACCCCAACAAAATGGAGTTGTAGAGAGGAGAAATCGAACGCTTCAAGATATGGTGAGGTCAATGCTAAGTTATTCATCACTACCTATATAGTTTTGGGGATATACCTTAAAACTGTCATGTATTTTCTGAACTTGGTTCCTTCAAAATCAGTTCCTAAGACACCCACAGAATTGTGGAAAGGGTACAAACCTAGTTTAAGCCATATTTGAATATGGAGTGCTCTGGCACATGTCTTAAGAAAGGAACCTGATAAGTTAGAATCTCAGACGGAGATATGTATATTTGTAAGATACTAAAATGAATGAGAGGTGGTCTCTTTTATAGTTCCTCAAATAAGAAAGTTTTTGTGAGTACTCACGCTACTTTCTTAAAGGAAGACTATATTAGAAATTTCAAACCCAAGAGTTAAATAATTCTTCAGGAGTTACAATCAGCTCAAGAACGAACTGAACCACCAGTGTCTTGGCCTGCAGTTTCGCTGTTTCCTATGCATGTTTAAAGAAGAAAAAATATACCCCAAGGTGAACAAGCACAGGTAAAACTAGTGGAACAGCAAGAACCATTACAGGTGGAACCAGTACAGGAAGAACCTAAACCTGTACAGTCTCAAATACAAAATGATGAACATAATCTTTCTGAGGTAACACAATAGCCAGTGCAGCTTCGTCATAGTGGGAGAATAAGACGTAAGTCAACAAGATATGTCTTACTGAGTGAATCTTACCAAGTCATCGCTGATAGCGAAAAGGATCTCAGTAATTACAATGAAGCACTGGAAGATATTGATGCTCAAGAATGACATAAAGTCATGAATCGAGAAATAGAATCAATGTATTCCAATTTAGTCTGGTCTCTTGTAGAGGCACCCAAAGGGGTAAAACCCATAGGGTATAAGTGGATTTACAAGAGGAAAAGAGAATAGGATGGAAAGGTAGAAACCTTCAAAGCTAAATTTGTGGTAAAAGGTTATACCTAAAAAAAGGGTATAGACAATGAAGAAACTTTTTAGCCAGGAGCCATGCCAAAGTCTATCTGGATTCTTTTGGTTGTAGCTGCAAGTCTTGATTATGAGATTTGGTAGGTGGATGTCAAAACAGCCTTCTTAAATGGCAATTTAGAAGAAGACATCTACATGCAGCAACCAGAAGGGTTTATAGCTAAAGACCAAGAACAATGGTATGCAAGTTGCAAAGGTCAATTTATAGACTTAAGCAAGCATCCAAATCATGGAACATCAGATTTGATTAGATCGTTACTTCTAATGGTTTTGAGAAAAGTCCTTATGAACCTTGTGTTTACAAAAGGATCCAAGGAAGAAAGGTGACTTTTCTAGTCTTTTACGTAGATGACATTTTGTTAATCAGAAAAGACAGACAAGTGTTGTCAGGCATTAAAGGTTCGTTGCATAAGCAGTTTGATATGAAGAATTTGGGAGAAGTCAATTACATTATTGGAATCAAAGTTTTACGAGACCTGAAGAATAGGTTATTTGCGTTATCTCAAGCTTCTTATATTGATAAAATTCTTGCCAAGTTCAACATGGAAAATTCCAAGAGGGGATTCTTATCCTTCAGACATGGAATTCACCTTTCTAAGGAGCAATCATAAAAAACTCCTAAAGAGAAAGAACGCATGAGTAAGGTACCTTATGCTTCGGTAGTAGATAGTCTCATGTATGCCATGTTATATACTAGGCCAGATATCTATTATGCAGTGGGAGTCGTAAGCTGGTATCAATTTGATTCTGATGAAGAACACTTAACTGCGGTCAAGCATATACTTAAGTATCTAAGGAGAACGAGAGATTATATGCTTGTGTATTCCAGTGGGAGTTTGAAAACTGTTGATTTCACAGACTTTGACTTCCAATGGGACATTGACTATAGAAAATCAACCTCTAGATATGTGTTTACCCTTAATACTGGAGCCATTTATTAGAGAAGTATCAAACAGACATGTATTGCTGACTCCACCGCTGAAACTGAATATATGGCTGCTTCTGAAGCAGTAAAGGAAGTTATATGGCTAAAGAAATTCTTTTTGGATCTTAAGGTGATACCGAGTGCCGGACAACTAATTACCCTCTACTATGACAACAGTGGGGCCATCCCACAGTGAAAAGAACTAAGGTATTACAAGAGACAAAAGCACATAAAGACGAAGTACCACTTAATCTAAGATATCATCAAGAGAAGAGACATGGTGGTCACCAAAATATCGTCAGAGGAGAATTTAGCAGACCCATTAACAAAGGCTTTACCTGTTCAAGTGTCTGAGAGACATGTAAATTGTATGGGTGTTAGAAAGTTACTAGACTTGCTTTAGAGCAAGTGGGAGTATTTGTTTGAGTTTGTGTAATAAAACAAATAAATTATTTTTCTAAAATTAATAAAATTTTAGAAGTATTTTTCATACTTTTGTGCGCACTAGTATTTTACGTATAAAGGTCCAGATTAATTATGAAGCATATGATCATATGGTTACGGCCATAGAGGGCATGATCATAAGTTCTCATAATTAATGAATTAGATCACAGTTATTAAATAAAGTTGGGCATTTTATTTATACTGCAATATTTTATTGAATAGCTTGTCTTGGTTATTATAAAATATTGGTGCAAATTATGTTTGCATTGATAAGATCAAAGTGAGATTTAATTAAAATTAAATTTCTGTAAAATGTATTAAATCTCAAATAATATTTTATTATTATTTTTTCTTAATTCTGAGTTTATTATAGATAGATGTTAAAAAATAATTATTGTTCCTTAAATTGTAAATAAGCGAGATCTATTGTACGACCAATACCTTGATAATTTGGGAGTATAATTGTTTGAATTGTGAGTATCTATGAAATAAACAAAATGAAATTTGTATAAAATATCCTCTTGATATGTTTCAGTATTTGGATGTAATGAAGTCACTGGCCAATGCATTTCACTCATTAGAAAAACTATTAAATCAAGAGAATAAATAATTAATTGATAGACAGAATAAATAATCAATTAATTATTAATATTTTACAAAGAAAAAATTAATATTAATATTTATATTATTAATTTTGGAGTTCAACTCTTCGCCTTTAGTGGAGTGGCATTAGATTAGATAATTGTCATACAATTATAAAGAGCCTTAATTAATAATAGCCATTGGATCCCCATGCTAGCTTAGGTTATGTGGTGGAGTACAAATCTTGGATATAAAATTATAGAACACGAAGTCTTGAGTTACATGATCTTGGGTTAAGGCTCAAGTTTGTACTCAAGAGCAAGTGGAAAGTTGTTAGATATGCTCTTGGATCCTACTTAGATAAAATACGTTTAAATTAAATTAAATTAAATTTGTTCAATTTTGATTTTCTAGATAATATGTTATCTGATCAATTAAGATTTACTTTAAATTAAATTTATTTTTAAGAAATATTTATCTTAATTGAAGAGATCAGATAAGATGTATTTTATAATTTAAAACTCTATGTTTTATTATTTAATACATTGTATTTTTTTTTTCAGACTTAAGTGACATAGAAAAAATCTATCGAAAAAGAAAACAAAGAGTTTTATTTTTCCAAACAAAATTTAAAATGTTTTGTAAAGAACATAGGAAAAGAAAAAACATTTATGTTCTTTGTTTTTTCCTTTAGTGTTCTAATATTTTCCATAGATCATTGTGCCCACTCACAGCTCCATCACATCTGAGAATAGCACTGGAAGATCGGACGATGGATAGTTTGATTGTGCAGTTCAAATTGGAGATCACAAGGTGCGATTGCTGATTTATGGTGATGATTACCGAACTGGAGGATCAACTAGGAGATCTTCACATCACAGAAGAGATAATTATAAATCCTTTAAATCAGTTTTATGATTTACATAGCATGTATATTTTATTGCTTCCGCTGTCTCTGTGTATGTGTTTCCTACATATACTGCACATGTACGTTACAAAAGCAAATACCAAAACCAGCGAAGAAATAAAAATAAACATGCTCTCAAAAATAATCAAACGAAAATCACATCCATAAGGTCCAGGGTGTTTATGCATGATTATACAAACCAGAAATTTAAACCTAATTAAGCATGCTTCTAAAACATCTATAAGCCATCATTTTATGCAAAACAAAGCCAGACAAGAAATATGAAAAAGCACCTTAAGTACTTTTTTTGAGATATATCGTTTGATGCTTCTAAAAAATTGGTGTTTTGTAAAAGTATTTCTATTCTTTGTACATTAAATGGTCATTCTGAAATACGCAAAGTAACTCCATTTATTTTGAAATTCCACTTCTTGTCCTTCACGAATAGACGTCCCTTTATATTCTATAATAATCTATGTCTTTTCTACAACATGTGTGTTTTGCATCTGGTAAATTTTTGTATAATTATTTTTCATAAAATTGAAAATCAAGCTTGATTTCTTCTTCTCATTATTATCTTCTTAATATTTGGAATTTGTATTTACTTTTAATATGAATTTTATTTTATTCACAATGATCAATAAGATGCTGGAAGAGAAATTGACAAAAAAAGGGAGAAAATTGAAAATCTTCTTATGTCCCATTTATAGTTATGTAATTGATGTTGTTATCCTAATTTTTACCTTAGTTGAAAAACAAATGATTTTTTATTTAACGAAGAGTTTATCCGAGCGAAACACTATTACATTAAAGCATTTTTTATAATCTGATATCAAATGCAAACTCCTTTATTATTAAAGCATTTTTTAAATAAAATATTATAAATGAAAAACGTTATTAAAAAGAAAAAGAAACTAGAAGCACACCCAAACGTGTCATAATAAAAACTATAAACAAAGCACTGCTACTTTTTTCTTTTTAATGTGCTTTAAATTTTTTTGCCAGACATATATTAAACTGTTTTTTCATTAAAAAAAGTGTCACGTTAGAAAAAAAAAAAACATCATCAAAGAGGCTCTTATTTAGAGATGTTACATATACTGCGACGTCACATCAGCCAGTCACATTATTCATGGTTTTACAACATCGAAATTAGAAATCGCCAATTTCAAGACTTCGAGTTTTTGTTGAAGTATATATAGCCCCTTCTTTTCATGTTCTCCTTCTCGATTGTTAATGAAGCCTTTCACCTTTCTTCTCTCTTATTGCAATGGAGGATCCTTGTAATTCTCTCTTGATCTTAGACTCTATCTTTTATAATATTAGTGTTTGCTTAAGATAAATAAAAATATTATATTCTTTAATTAGGCAGACGTGCCATTCTTGTAACACCTCTAACCGAACCCCTAACATCCGATCTAGGTAGTGCTACATCTTATACAAAGCAAATAAAAGGACATAATAAAAACCATTTCAAAAATTCTCCTTTAATTTTAAAAATTTCAAACCAAATTTTTATAAAATACTTTGAATAAATAAAAGTAACCAACAAGTTAAAAACTTTGTCTTTACCCATAATTTAAGAGAAAGTCATAAATTAAACTATTTTGTTCTAAACAAAACAAAATAAAAGTAAAATATTTATTTTGTCTTGGAAGCGTTTGCACTAATCCGGGCGAACTTGTCTCGCCATTCATTTCCCCACACCAACTCCCTAAGCAAACTTAATCAATATCTATTCTCACATACACATATGCAAATAAAATGAAATGAGTGATAAGTCATTCAGCAAGTTCCACATGCAAATGTCAATGCAATGCAAAAATGCATGTCGTAATTCGTCAAACAAACTTCATACATAAAACTTTGATTTCTTTTATCAAACCAGAATATAATTATTATAGTTTGAAAACACATATAAAAATGTAGAACTTAAATTTTCATATAAGAGTATGCAATCGCATTCTCACTTGTAGCACACTCACAAGGAGCAAATTAGCCATCGGCAATTTATTTTTCCCAAAGTAGCATACAAACTAACTTTCAAAGAAAACAAATAACCATCAAGAAGAAACAGTATAAGTGATGACAATCACACTTGCATCCTAGCCATGCAAGCTAAGTTTTACCATACACTCTTGCGCAAAGAATGGTAGCTATGCCTCAATGTGATCATCAACCAGTCTTTTCACGTATACCAATACGTTTACATGTGTCCATGTAAACTCAACTCTTAATAAGCCGGACTATTGAGCCCTCTCTTAAATGGAACAAACACATACATAGGCTCCTTTGTTGTCTACAAACATTGCCTACAATGCATGACCATGAATATTTCTTCTCAAAAACACTTTAAATCTTTAGGCTTTTTAGAAATCAAATTTCTTTAGCATAAAAAAAAAACAAAACTTCTTTATTAGGCTTTTCATGCTCATGTATACATATGTCATGATCACACAAATAACTTATTTGTATAGCATAAATTCATAATTCGCACACATGCATACTTTAATCACTTAGGAGAAATATTCACATAAGCATGCATAGAATTTTCCAAATAAAATCCAACAATTATATATATATATATATGTGTGTGTGTGTATCAATACACATATAATTAACTCCATAAAAATTCCAGCAAGCATAAACACTTATAAATATAATTCGTATTCATCATAGGTATCAATTTGGTTGTTCACATACATATATGTAATTAATTATACACATATTAAAAAAAACTAGCAACCACATCCTTACATAGATGCACTATACATATATACACGCCAACTATCACTCACATGTCTATATATATTTATAATTATATTATAAATCGTATAATATATATATCTTTTTACACTTTATTCCGTTGGTCTATTTTGCCTACATCTGTGTTGAGTTTAGGGCTTTAGGACGCTGGTCAAGTACTCCACATACTGAAATTATATAAATTAAACAAAGAGGATCCTTGGTAGTAAAATAGTGTGCGAAAATATAATAAGAACTAAGTAAGCATAAAAAATAGTGGCATAAATTCTTTTTACACTTTATTCCGTTGGTCCATTTTTCCTACATCTGTGTTGAGTTTAGGGCTTTAGGACGCTGGTCAGGAACTAAGTGTGTTTACGTTTCTATGCTATTATTTTATACATGCTGAAAAGCCAGTATTTTAGCACATCTATTTAATTGGTATCAGAGCTTTCTTTTGTTTAAACTTTTATATTTATCCCTATTAGCAATATTAATTATTATTTAGTGTATGAGTTTTACTAAACTAGCTTATTTAGATCTAGAAATAGCACAACATAAAAAATTAAAAGTAAATTTGTCTGAGAAATTTAAAATATATTGTAACGTAGACCATCTAGAAAACCAATATAAACATATTTCCCATACTAGTGATAGCCAGAAAAATTTTATAGTAGACCTTTTAATAAATTTAGGACAGAATTTAGAAGAACATCTAACTATAATAATAGATAAAATAGAAAACAGTAGCATAAGTACCTTAAGAAAAAATTTAGACTATATCAGAGAATTAATTTCAAATTTTAATAATCAAATATTAAAATTCCCTAATAAAGAAATATTAGAATTAATAAACCTAATAGATATAAAAACACCTAAACCAGTGGAACTAGAAATAAGAAAATTAATCAAAGAATTAAATAAAGAAGTTGAAAAAATTAAACAAACTCAAAATAGATTACAACAACAGATAGAACATATAAATAAAATAGTAAGTGAATAAAAGTATATGCCTTCAGACGGATTTACATCAATAGCCTTACGATCTTGTACCATAGAAACCTTTGAGAAATATATCAATCAAGAGAATAATATTGGAAGATTAGCTATATTAGGAGGACATATATTAGCAGACAACAGTCCAAATCTTGAAGACGTCTGGAACTAATATCTACTAGTAGTAAACTTATTAGATAATTCTGAAAAAAGTGCAAAATTAGTATTAATAGCAAAAAGAAGACAATATTTGATAGAAAAAATGAACAGAGAATTAGAAATAGGTAGTACTAGTAATGAACGACAATAAGTTAATAGAAGTATTAGAGGAACTTTACAAAGAAACAGGAATAGAGCCTGTAGGAATAAGTACAAAATTATTAAGTTTAGATAGTAATAATATTTCACAAGCCCAATCTAATACAATTATAAAATTATTAGTAAAGATATTGAGTAGAATTGAATTTTTAGAAAAATCCATTCAAGATTTAGGAATAATAATAAATACAGAAAAATATAAAACAGAAATAAATCTAGAACATTTAGAAGAAAAACTTGTAAATTTAAATAAAAACCTAGAAAATATATCAATTTTTAAAAATAAACAAAATACTAAAGAAGTATTAGGAGCTAAAGTTATATTTAAATAATGGAATTAGCAAGAAAATTTAGTGTAGATACAACAATGTTAGAAAAATTAAAAGGATCTTTAAATTTTTAAAGCAAAGGAAAAGAAATTATAGAAAGAACAGAGGATTTAATTGATGAAGAAGATGCGGACATACTACTAGAAAAAGGTTTTAATCAAATTAAAAAGAAAAATCTTTATAATGAAGGAATAGTAGACAAATTAAAAAGTAGTATATATATATTTACACAGACGAAACCAAATTAGCAGCAGTAAATAATAGAAAAGAAATAAATTTAATAAGTAGGAAAGGTAAAGAAGAATTAAGAAAGTTAAAATATACAGATGTCCATATGGGAATAATAGCAATAGGAATATTAGGACAAATAAGAGAAGGATTAGACGTAAAAGCACATTTATATTTATATGATAGTAGATTCTATGACCATGAACAAGCACAAATAGCTACAGCGGAAATTGATTTAAGAAATAAAGTAGCAGTGGTAGGATGTATTCCTAATATTGATATAGATATAGAAGAATTTGCTAAACACATAAAATTAAGCGTCCAAACAAAGGGATTTAAGATGAATGCAGAATATAAAAACATTAGAATAAAAATTTTCTTCCTAGGAAAATTATATAATAAATATCATAAAAAATTTAGATTCGAAACAGAAAATATAGTAGAATGTTTTAAAAGTAAATATGTAGAAATGATAACTCAAACTAAATTAACTAGTAGTGAATTAAAAGGATTACAATGGAAACTACCAGATTTAACTAGTAATAAAATGATAGAAATACCAACAAATAGTAAAATATATATAGATAGTAAGAATCAAGCTTATCAATCATTTAGTGATTATAATAAAATAAGAATGCCTGATGAAGACAATGAAGAAATAAGAGAAGACATAGAAATAAATATGGCCTTAATAGAATCAAAAATAGATAAACAAAAAACACTAGAAAATAATAGAGAAAAAATTATAAAAATAATATTTGAAGATCCAGAAAAATATTTAGATATAGAAACTTTTAATGAATTATGTAATAATATAGAAATAACATATGAAGACATAGACTTAGTATTAATAGAAAAACTAAATTGGGAAAAAATGAAACAAATAGAAATATATTACGAAGAATATGAAGTCCTAGTAAATGAAGAAGATAAACCAAGTACTAGTGGAACAGCTCAAGAAACTAGTAAAATACCAAAAATAATAGGTGAAACGACAGAAATAGAAAAATATTTAGAAAAACGAGGTGTCCCTGAAAGTAAATTACCATATAAAGAAGCAGAAAGAATGTTTAAAGCTAAAACAAAGTTAGAAGACTGAGGAAAATTACTAGAAGCAAAAGATTTGTTAGTTTTGAAATTACAAGATCAAAAACCTAGAGATTGGAAACGAATAGTACATGAATGAGAAGGAAATCTACTTAGACATTCAATGGAAGCATTAGAATCAATTCTAGATCCTAACTGTAAGTTAATATATCTAGAAAGTACCCTAGGATATAATGAAAAACAAATATATTTAGGCTGGAGAGATTGGATGAAAGTAAATATGATAGAAGAATTAAATAATTTCGACACAAATATTACAGTTATAAGTTTTACAGATTTAATTGGTAAATTAATGTTAGGAGCAGGAATAAATGAAAAAGATGATATCATAAAACAAATTAGAGCAATTAGAAATTTAGAACAATTAAAAATTTGTGATTTAAGATATTTTGACGAATATGCTAAGATGTGCTAAAATACTGGCTTTTCAGCATGTATAAAATAACAGCATAGAAACGTAAACACACTTAGTTCCTGACCAGCGTCCTAAAGCCCTAAACTCAACACAGATGTAGGCAAAATGGACCAACGGAATAAAGTGCAAAAAGAATTTATGCCACTATTTTTTATGCTTACTTAGTTCTTATTATATTTTCGCACACTATTTTACTACCAAGGATCCCCTTTGTTTAATTTATATAATTTCAGTACGTGGAGTACTTAAATCAGACAAGAGCAGAATAGCTCAGCCTGCAGGGTCCGATGTACTATATCCGATATACTGAAATTATTTTTATAAAAATAAAATAAACACACAAAATTAAACACACTAATTTAGAATAAACATAATAATTTTATTTGTAACACATATGAACATTACATAAACATTTAAAGTTCACACTTACTTACTTAAAGTGGTAATTACAGAGGTTTGAAGATGATGATGAAGGTAGAGAGTAAGAATGAAGGTGATGAGGATCGAGGGATGAAGGATACTAGGAGTGAGAGTAGTATTCTGGGAGCATGGTGTCTTTGCACCGTTTTAGCCATGCTTATTTATAGTCATAAAAAGCAAATATGTACAGCTAATCATCTTTGTCTTTTGTGTGTGCTGGATGTTCACAGTAAACCCGTGAATTATTGCAGTCGGTTATGACAAGATGATAAGGTGGTCCAGAAGATAAGGTCCTCAGCTTTTCTTTATTTAAAGTAAAATATTTTACTTTAGATAAAGTAGTGAGTGAAGGGACCTCAGGGTTCCATCATGTTTTCTATGTTGTGTAGCTCTTCAACATCTAGATTTGCCCACCATTGTCGGTCCATTTCTTGTGCATAGGAAAGCTCTTCTTCTTGTTCTATTTCTTGTACATACTCTATCTGATATTTATCTGCTAATTCAGTGTGTTTCGTCCATGATAGAAAGGGAACTTCGGGGAGCTCTTGTCTAGAGTAGATTTTTTGATAAAAATATTCTGTTATTAATTGTGGCTTTTTACCTCTTTTTACTCCTTTGTAATAGTCTTTATCAAATTCTCTCCCAATGGTTCTGCTTCGCCAATCAATAATTTGGGCTTCTAGTGAGAACTTGTCACAATTCCAAACCTGTTCATAGCAGAGTGTCGGTTTGTCCTTATGTGCCTTGATATAGATTGCATGTTGAGCTGGCATGATTCCTGACAGATTCCATTCTGGAGCTTTGCTAATTATATGTGCTTCTACTGTTTTTGTCCTTTCTTTTATAAAAGTGTTTAAGATACAAGTGGCTAATTTTCTTCCAAATATATCTGTCTGATCTGGATCTGTTATTATTACTTGATAAAGTAGTCCATAGTCTAAAATTATAGGTACTGTCAATTCTACTTTTTCTTTTTCAAAGATAATTTCTAAGGGTCTATATTTTTCTAAACTAATACAGCATCTGACTATACTATATACTAATGGACACTGACAACTGTTTCTTTCTAATGGGACTGACCTACATGTTTCGTATTTTTCTTGGCAACTGGCTTCTAGTGAATGGAAGGTTTCCCATATGAAAGATAATCCTGGATGGTTATAACGGACTGTTGCTAAGTCTTTTACAAAACTCATAATGCATTTTTGTTTTCTTTCTGATGTGTCACAGGCCATCTGTCTAATTTTTAGTTTTATTTCTTCGGGTAGAGATGATAAAGGGAAAGGGGTTTTTAATCTTTCTTTATTTCTATTCTTATCTTTTTCTTTTTCTTTTTCTAACGCAGAGACTTTGTCTTCTAGTATTTGTTTCTATTCATTCAACTTTTTTATAGTTCTAGACATTACTTCACAGTAATCACATAGATTAATGGATGAGGATGAGGATGCTGATCTACCTAACTGTTGGTTAATCTGACTAAAATAGAAAGACAAAGCATTCAAATTTCTAACTTTATCATAAGGATTTCTACTATTCCATAGATTGTCTAATAAACACTGTTGTTCTATTCCTACATTATTCTTGCTTCTGAATGTTAGATTCGTACCTGAAGGATACTGTTGGTATATATATATATATATATATATATATATATATCTATTTATATCCAAGCTATTACGTGCATGAAATTTCATGTAAACACGGCAACCATAACACCTATTTAGAATTTGCATGTTAATTAGCCCCTTACAAGTACACCATGTATGCATATAATATTTAATGAATCACTCAATCTACTTTGACTACAAACTTCCTTATTCACATGCTATAATATACATATATACATATATATATATATATATATATATATATTCCTATTAGATAACATGGTATATAAGCTAGATTAAAACTAATGTATTTAACTATAATTCAATCGGTCACAAATTTATGAATCCAAGCCGATCCGTCCAGCAAAGTTCAGTGCAACCATATTAATATATATATATATATTTCGGTACAGACAAACCAACAACCACTTCAAAATTTCATACTAATGATCCACAAAATCTCTTAAAGAAAAAGAAATAGAAACTACAAATTAATATATTAGTGTGTGGAACTTACCATAATTGTCTTCTTAGCAAACAAACTAAAAACAATTAATTATCTTCAAATTTTATCGAAAACTACACACACTATTATCTTATTTTTTTCTTCTTTTCTTTCCTTTTCCTTTTCTCTCTCTTCCTTTCTTGCTGCCGTTCTCTCTTCTTTTTTTTTTTTTTCTTTCTTTCTTTTCTTTTAATGTGAACTTCCAGCATCCACTATATATATATATATATATATATATATATATATATTTAAGGTTTTAGGAGAACTAATCCTATTAGGTCTAGGTTTCCTAATCAAACACAACTTCCTAATTAAATTCTATCTAACTACCAATCAAGTAATTAATTTAATTTAATAATTAATAAAATAATTAACCAAAAATAATAATGTGCATATAATTTAGGGTTCGAGTATTACAACTCTAAATAAATAGAATTTATATAAAGAAAAATAAAATTTTATTATAGAAAGATCTTACTCTAAATAGATATTTATATTAGATTGTAGAGAACAAACAATCTAGAGGTTCGATGAACTATCTTAAAACAAAATTACTTCGTCAAACAGGATTTCAACTTTCTAAAATCATTGAACACTACAAGCAATAAAACTACTAAACTCTATGGAAGCTACAAGGAAAGCCAAAGAGAAAAGTAATTCTACAAGGGTTGATATGCCGCTGGGGGGGATCTTTTATGTTGGAATGTCGTTTCCTCTCATAATCTTCAAGATCGGTAGAATGACGTGCACCATAATCAACATAATTGGTGAGACAAGAATAAAAATTGACTAATACTACTTATCATACCTAGGATGGAATCAAACTGGTTTGATCCAATTTCTTACGTTACAAAACTTCTCCTAGAATTATCCTTCACAACCCTAGCTATCATAATTAATTTTGAATGCAATAGTTTATTAAGCCTCGACAAATTACAACAATGTTCTTGGCCATTCCAACAAATCACATCTGACCAATCATCATCATTGACCAACCTTACTTGGTTACCGAAATGCCATTGACCATTGTGGGAATTTCCAAGATACCCTTCAATAGGTAAATGGCTAATTACAATCCTATCCTCACCAAAACAACATAAATAATAATTTCCAATCAAATACGCACATATCTATCCATCCATATACGCATTTACAAGCTCAATTATAAACACATATATACATAAATACGTATATTAAAATACACATAAATAAATACATATTCACGTACACATATCCATGTACATAAACACATATATACACACTCATATATGTATATACATATTATATACATATATATATATATATATATGCACACAAATATAACTTATACATATACCCATGTATAAAAATACCCAATAGTGTAAAATAAATTCAATCTCATGGTATTGCAAAAATAATTATTTGTACTTCTACCCTTATACAAAATACACATGTATATAGTTAATAAATACACACATGAAATATATGTATTTTGTAAAATATAACCATATTTATAACTATACAAACACATGTATAAATAAATAATTTAATTGAATTACCAATAAGGTATTCAGCTACATATATATATATATATATAAATTAATAAATTAATAACCAAAACGGTTTAATATATATATGTATAATAAAAATAATTTGGAATTTGATAAAGACCGCAATACCTCTCCAATTCCAATTATTTTCAACTTTACCTCTCATATGAAAAATAACAAAAATACCCTCAATAAATTTGAAAATTACATCTATGCCCCCACATGTCAAATGACCAAAATGCCTTTGATATTTTTGAAAATTCCACCTATATCTCTCACATGTAAAAGACCAAAATGACCTATATCCCTAAAAAATCCCATTTTTGTTCCCTACATGTAAGTTTACCATTTTACCATTGAAATTTTCAAAAATATCCAAAATACCCTTTACATATGAAAAGACCAAAATACCCTCACATGTAAATTTTTTTACATAATTGCCCTACAATGGGCTACCCTTTATACAAGCTTAAACACATTGATTTCTTAATCAAATCATTAAATTAAGCATGCACAATACCAAAATCATCAACCAATTTCATCAATCCATGCTTGAATTTAATAAATTCAAGTTTTAATTCACAATTTCCACAAAAACTAAACCCAAACAATTGGAGGTTTAATCAACCAGCTCAATACACATGAAATTAAACTCAACCCATCATCAATTCAATGATTCCTAGCATGAGTTCATCAAATTATCAAACAAAAACACATGAATTTACAAGAAAATCAAAAGGGTATAGTTGCCTACCTCTCTTCCAAGCAAGCAAGTACCAAACCAAGCTTTGAAAAACCACATAACCTTGCCAATGAGCTTCCCCAAGAATCTGGCCACTTCCCTCAAATTTTCTCTTAAAAATTTTTTGAATTTTGTGAAATTTCTTACTTTCTCTCTCTAGAACTTTTCTCTTTCTCTCTAGAATGAAATGGAAGCAAGATGAGATGGTGAAAGAAAGAGGATAGTCGTCCATGAAGAGTTAAATTGGCAATTGACAACTTAATTTAATAATAATAAAATAAAGTTAAAGTAAAAAAATATTTACTTCTATTAATAAAATAGTAAATAGTAAAAGTCAAATTGGTCAAACTTTGACCAATGGCAAAATGGGCAAAAAAAACTTCCTTGACTCCTCATAGGGTACTTTTGGCCCTTACAAAATGTTCTAAGAATTTAGAAGCTGCTCGTTTTGGTGAAAAAGGTAAAATCACAATAAATCGAAAATGTATCCGGAAAACGATAATTTTGGAAAAACTAACTTGGTTATTACAACTCCCCCCTCTTAAAAGAAATTTTGTCCCCAAAATTTTATTAAAGGAGTAAGAGTACTACTTAAACAAAAACTGATACTTGACTCTCATATCTTCTTTACGCTCCTAAGTCGCTTATTTGACAGCGTGATTCCTCCAAAAAACTTTAACCAACGGAACCGCTCGATTTCTCAGAACTTGGTCCTTTTGGTCCAAAATTCTTACTGGTTTCTCCTCATACATCAAATTCTTACAAACTTTCATAGGATCGTATTTGATGACATGAGAAGGATCATGCACGTACTTCCACAGCATCAAAACATAAAGAACATCGTGCATACTGGATAGATTGGGAGGTAAAGGTAGATGATAAGCCAACACCCGAATCCTCTCCAATATTTCAAAAGGTCCAATGAAATGAGGACTTAACTTTCCTTTTTTTCCGAACCTCAATGCATCCTTTAAATGTACAACTTAAGAAATACCTTCTCTTTAACTTCAAACTCGAGATCTTTCCATCTAGTATCTGCATAGCTCTTCTGTCGAATCTTGTTGATGATGTAGCTAGTCTGTTGCAAAATCTTAGGCCCAATCAACTTTTGTTCACGAACTTCATCCCAATACGATGGAGACCTACAATTACGTCAATACAAAACCTTATACGAAGCCATCCCAATGGACGTGTGAAAACTATTGTTGTAAGAAAACTCCACTAGCGGTAAATGCTTTTCTTAGTTCCCTTCAAAATCCAACACATATTTGCTCTTAGCATGTCCTCAAGAGTCTGAATCATCCGCTCAGTCTGACCATCTGTCTACGGATGAAAATCTATACTGAAGGTCAACTTAGTCCCCAAAGCTTTATGTAGACTCCTCCAAAACGACAAAGTGAACCTTGGATCTCGATCCGAAACAATCGAAATAGGCACATCATAAAGTCGTACATTCTCGTCCATGTACAACTAAGCCAACTTTTCTCTCGAATGAGTTCGCTTTATGGGTAGAAAATGAGCCAACTTCGTCAATCGATCCACTATCACCCAGATCGCATCGTTGCCTTACTGGGATCGAGGTAAACCTTCAACAAAATCCATCGATATGCATTCCCACTTCCACTCTGGAAAGACCAAAGATTTCAGCAAACCAGAAGGTCTTTGGGGTTCGATCTTCACCTATTGGCAAACCAAACACCGCTTCATGAACCTCACAATGTCTTGTTTCATACCGGTCCCCCACAAAGTCTTGGAGATGTCCTTGTACATCTTAGTAGACCCAGGATGAACTAAGTAAGGTGTACAATGAACCTCTACCAAAATTTCCTTCTTGATCTCCTTAACATTTGGCACACACAAACGAGTACCAAACCTCAAATCCCATCTCCAATGAGATTGAACTCTAGTTTCTTCCTTTTAATGACTTCTGCTTTGACTTTCTAAAGACCTGCATCGCTAGCTAGTCCTTCTTTTATCTTGTCCACGATCAAAAGTTGAATCGTGAGCGACGCCAACAACTCTGAGCATTGGTTAGTAACTAACTCAATGTCCAAACTCTGTAAATCCTCCAAAATACGAGGTTGAGAAATGATCAGACAACCATTAAACCACATATACTTTTTGCTTAACTCATCCGCCACGACGTTCGCCTTGCCTGGATGGTAGTTGATAGTACAGTCATTGTCCTTGACTAACTCCAACCACCTCATCTATCTCATGTTCAACTCCTTCTGAGTGAAAAAGTATATGAGACTCTTGTGATCGGTATAAATGTCGTACTTCACTCCATACAGGTAGTGATGCCAGATCTTCAATGCAAACACTACTGCTGCTAACTCCAAATCATGCGAAGGGTAGTTCCGCTCATATGGCTTTAACTGGCGCGAAGCGTACGCAATCACCTTGTTATTCTACATCAGAACACACCCTAGACATTTTCCTGAAACATCGCTATAGATCACGAAACTATCCTTACTGTTCAGCAATGGAAGAACAAGTGCAGAGACTAGTTTCCTCTTCAACTCTTGAAAACTTTTCTCACACTCCTCTGACCAAACAAACTTACTTTCCTTCCTCAACAACTACGTCAACGACAACGCAATCTTAGAAAACTCTTCCACAAATTAATAATAGTAACCCGTCAAATCAAGAAAACTTCGAATTTCTTCGACGTTCGTTGGCCTCTTCCACTCTTGAACTGCTGCAACTTTACTAGGATCCACCTGAATACCCTTAGAAGATATTACATGTCCTAGAAAAGTAATACTTACAACTGCTTCTCATGGAAACACTGCAGCACTAACTTCAAATGCTCTTCATGCTCAACTGCCGACTTAGAATAAATAAGGATGTCATCAAAAAACACCATCACAAATTTATCCAAATAATCATGAAAAACATGATTCATCAAATCCATGAACGCTGCTGGTGCATTTGTCAGTCCAAATGGCATTACAATGAACTCGTAATGACCCTACCTCGTGTGAAATACCTCTTCGATCTGCCCTTCTCCTTGAAAAGATACTCACTCCTTGCAACTGGTCGAATAAGTCATCAATCCTTGGCAACAGGTACTTATTCTTGATCGTCACCTTATTGAGCTCTCGGTAATCAATGCACAGACACATTGAACCATCCTTCTTCTTCACGAACAACACTGGTGCTCTACAAGGTGAAACACTAGGTTTAATAAAACCTTTGTCCAACAAATCCTGCAGCTGCTCCTTCAACTTTGCAGGTGCAAATAGGTGTAATCCCTGGTACCAAGTCAATAGTAAACTCTACTTCTTGATTCGGTGGTAACGCATGTAACTCCTTTGAAAAAAAGTCTAAAAAGTCACGAACGACTTTGATGTCTTGTGGTTGCAGAGTATCCGGTTCCTTGTTAACAATGCTAACAAGAAATACTTAACACCCTTGATGCAAATACTTAAGAGTTTGCATCGCCATTAGCAACTTATACCACAGTCTAAACTTCGAACCTGCAAACTCAAACCTTTGACCATCTACAAAGATAAACCAAACCTTCTTTTCCTTACAATCAATGTAAGCCCCACACTTAGATAAGCAGTCCATACCGAAAATCACATCAAAATCCGACAATTCCAATATGATCAAATCGGCATGCAGTGTCTCATTACAGAGGCACACAACATAATCATTAAGTAAAGAAGAAGCAAACAAACCACAATCAAGACTAACAGGTTTTCTAGCCAATTTAGCAACAAAATGATTAGACACAAACGTGTGTGTAGCACCCGAATCAAATAAGGTAAAAGCATTTAACCCATTTAAGGTAAAGGTACCTACAACCACAATGGTGTCATCTTTCTCCTCCTCTTCTTTAGTTAACACAAACACACGACCCTGAGTAGGCTGCTATGTCTTTACCGCCTCTGGACATTTCCCTCTTATGTGACCAGGCTTGCCACAACTATACCATACCACAAATTTTCTCCAGCATTCTTCAAAATGCTGACTTCCACATTTGCCACACTACAGAACACCAGGTCAGTTATCACCCATGTTAAATTTCTTGTTGCTGTTGTCACTGCGGTTACCACTCGACCATGGCTTCCCATCAAACTTCTGTTTCTGAGAAGAGCCTCCTTTCCACCGCTTCCTTGCAGGTACAGAGCTTGATCCTGCCGATCTACTTACCTCTGAAGGAGGGTCCTTTACAATCAATTGCACTCGCTGCAGTAACTCAAAGTACGTACGAAACTGAAACATGGCGACAATATTGTAGAGCTCGGGTGGCAGTCCCTTTTCAAAACGTCGAGCCCTCCGCTCCTCAGTGTCTACAACGTGTAGAGCCTAGTGAGAAAGTTCATTGAACTTCCTCTCGTACTCTACTACGAAAAGATTTCCCTGCATCAGGATTATAAACTCAGCTTCCTTTTCCTCCCGCTTCACCCGAGGGAAGTGCTTCTTATAAAACAGCGTCTTAAATAAGGACCACATCATCGGATGCTCATCAGTACGATATGCTCTTTTAATCATATCCCACTAGAGACTGGCTCCCTCCTTTAGCATGAAGGAAGCATAGATCACCTTCTACGTCTCTGAAACATCTGTCAGAAAAATTTTTTTCACCAACTCCCAAATCTAAATTTCTACCACTAAAGGATTCGACGATCCATCAAACTCCAAAAGGTAAAGATCACATAATTGTTTCATCACCGTATTAATCCCCGCAAGTTACTGTTGCTGCACATTTTATGCTACAAGTCTTTCAATGGCCTCCAAAAGCCAACCTGCAGTATCCCCTGAACTACTCTCAGGCTCATGGTGAACGTTCCTTGTATAACGTAGTATCTGCAATAATTGAGCGAATAAAACTTAAATAAATTATTCGGTAATAATTTGATAAGATACATAACAAAACAATACTTCATTTTCACAACAAAGCATTATACAACCAGCAAATACAATATATACATGATACATATATACCCATATATACATATACCATATGTATAAAATATAATACATATGTACAAACAACAGGGTTACTATGACGTCAGAGTCCTAATCACTAGCTGGCTCATCCCATGGATCAAAATCCTCCAGGGTCAACCGACTCAGGTGTATAACCATGAGGTATGGTGTCGTCAGAACCCATGGAGTCCTTCTCTAGGTCCTCCTTAGTCTCCTCCTCTACTAGCTCAACAGCTGCTGTAGGTGGTCTTTTATACCCTTGCGCTTGTACATTTTCCTCATGGCCTGCTGCTCTGTAGGGTCCTCGCCAAACTGGTCCAAGTATCACATCTACAAATCATG
Organism: Rhamnella rubrinervis; assembly: GCA_007844105.2. Lineage (NCBI taxonomy): Eukaryota > Viridiplantae > Streptophyta > Magnoliopsida > Rosales > Rhamnaceae > Rhamnella > Rhamnella rubrinervis. Next base: position 12,202,668 of record CM017577.2, read on the forward strand.
GAAATGATCCTCCTGAAGCTGCTAAAACTGTCAAGTAGGCATATAAAAATGACCACCTCCGCGTATCGGTAGCATCACAATGTCCTGCCTCTATCACTCTAACTCTCGACGAGCAGAGTCGTCATCTAACCCAACGTCATGGTATTATCCACCAGATGTAGATGGAATATTGCCCTTATGGGACCTCCTCTCAATGTACGATCTAGATGATGACTCCCTCCTCGATGTCACCGCATGCACTACCACCAGCTCCACTACCGGTGTATCATGTCCCCCACGGACTGAATAAGAGGCACGACCAAACCACTTGCTTATCTAAGCATCACAGTAACATAATGCAAATAAACAAATATGCAATATTAAAAATAAATTCAACAAATAGTCTACCTGGGTGCACAGGTGGACACTGAAGTATCACCAAGTACATGTTTAAAAACTTAGGGCTCTGATACCGAAATTGTAACAACTCCTTACCCAAGCCTTGGTTCCCGAGCGAGGTGTGTTAACCGTATGAAATTCTTTTCCTTTTTAAATTTGATTTGTTGAAAATGTTTTTGGACAAAACCACACAAACCTGTATTCTTTGGGATCGTTTATCAAACCACATCATAAACAGTAATACTTTCAAATGATTCCAAAGTATACACACCCACAACATAAAGGAAAATAGTATTTAAAAATACATAATATTATTGCCCAAAATAACAAACCAAAAGCGGAAGAACATGGTACCACGCCGTGCCTCCCTAGTCCACACCCCACTAAGTCCTACTGCTTAACTTTGGACTTACCTGCCACATAGGATAGACAAGTATGAGTAAAAAACACTCAGTAGACAACCATATGAATATGTTAATACCATATCATGTAGTGTAACAATGTACACCTAAAATCACCATTTTTCCCCCTTTATATTTTAAATCGAATAACCCACTCTCTTTCCACATTTTGTGCACAAAATACCACACCTTTGGTGGCATGCGGGTGAACCACCATTTTAGGTGACCCACCGCTACGTGTGGTCAGTGATTCACAGAGCTATTACACAAGGTTTAAACCATGCACCTTGTCGTGCAATAATTTTGAAAACATATAATCCCGGGGAAAAATTCTTCATTTTACATAAAATTATAAACCTCATGAATTACTCTATACAAATGAATGTTCATGCCAACATGGACAAGTATTACCAGGCAATACAATAAAATGTATAATTACTAACCGTCTTAGTCCAACAGCCGTAATTACCGAAAATGCTTTTGCTAAATCAACGATTACAAATCACTCAATCACATTGATGTAATTACTGAAATATCATTGGTCACCTCAAAAATTATCAAAATACCCCTCGAGTTCATAAAAATTTATCAAAATATCCCTCAATAGGTAAATGGTTAATTACCATCCTATCTTCTGTAAAACAATAGAAATAATAACTTCCAATCAAATACGCACATACAACCATTCCCATATGCATATATCTATCCATCCAAATACGCATTAACAAACATAATTATAAGCACATATATACATAAATACGTATATAAAAATACACACATATAAATACACATTCACGTACACATATCCCTATACATAAACACATATATACACACATCCATATATGTATAAACATATTATATACACATTTATATGCACACAAATATAACTTATACATATACATAATTATGTATACATATACTCATGTGTAAAAATACACAATAGTGTAAAATAAATTCAATCCCCTGGTACTGCAAAAATAATTATTCGTACTCCTACCCTTATACAAAATACACATATATATGTAGTTAATAATTACACATATGAAATATATGTATTTTGTAAAATATAACTATATTTATAACTATACAAATACATTTATAAATAAATAATTTAATTGAATTACCAATAAGGTATTCAGCTACATATATATATAAATTAATAAATTAATAATCAAAATGGTTATATATATATATGTATAATAAAAATAATTTAGAATTTGATAAAGAACACAATACCTCTCCAATTTCAATTATTTTCAACTTTACCTCTCATATAAAAAATGACAAAAATACCCTCAATAAATTCAAAAATGACATCTATATCCCCACATATCAAATGACCAAAGTGCCTTTGACCTTTTTAGAAATTCCATCTATATCTCTCACAAGCAAAAGACCAAAATGCCCTTGAACAATTTCAAAAATTTCATTTGTGTTCCCTACATATAAGTTTATCATTTTACCTTTGAAATTTTAAAAAATGCCCAAAATACCCTTTACATGTGAAAAGACCATAATACCCTTACATGTTAAAATTTTCACATAATTGCCCTACAATGGCCGACCCTTTATACAAGCTTAAACAAATTGATTTCTTCATCAATTCATCAAATTAAGCATGCACAAAACCAAAATCATCAATCCATGCTTAAATTCAATAAATTTAAGCTTTAATTCATAATTTTCACAAAACTTAAATCTAAATAATTGAGGGTTTAATCAACCAGCTCAATATACATGAAATTGAACTCAACCCATCATCAATTCAATGATTCCTAGCATGAATTCATCAAATTATCAAATAAAAACACATGAATTTGCAAGAAAATCAAAAGCATATAGTTGCCTACCTCTCTTCCAAGCAAGCAAGTACCAAACCAAGCTTTGAAAAACCAAATAAACCTTGCCAATGAGCTTCCTAAGCAGCCAGCCACTTCCCTCAAATTTTCTCTTGAAAATTCTTTAAATTTTGTGAAATTTCTTACTTTCTTTCTCTCTCTAGAATGAAATGGAAGCAAGATGAAATGGTGAATGAAAGAGGATAATCAGCCATGAAGAGGTAAATTGGCAATTGACAATTTAATTTAATAATAATAGAATAAAGTTAAAGTAAAAAGATATTTACTTTTATTAATATAATAGCGAATAGTAAAAATCAAATTGGTCAAGCTTTGACCAAGGAAAAAATGGGTAGAAAAAGTTTCTCGACTCCTCATAGGGAACTTTTAGCCCTCAAAGAATTCTCGGGGAATTCAAAAGCTGCTCGTTTTGATGAAAAATATGAAATCGCGATAAAACAAAAAAGTGTCCAGAAATCGATAATTTGAAAAAAACTAACTTGGTTATTACATCAAACATTGCCCCCATTTTATTATTTTATTTACAACAATTAGAATAAAATAGTAAAATGAATTAGAACTTGCTTTTTTCTTTTCTCGATGGCTAACTGAATATGGCCTGATCATAGTGTGACCATATTAGGCCTACACCTAGCTATCTTCAGCCTAATTGTCAACTATGTGGCTGGTATAACTGAACTTTAAACTTTCGATCTAATCATTTCAACTTTCATTGACACTAATTTAAATTTCCTTTTCAAGTGTTTGTAGGCTCGAAATACAAGTTTAATACGGCGTCAAGGACTGTGAAAGTAGAAATCTCGACTAATCCCTTCCTTTTGGTCTTTAGGTCGTTCAACCTTTTGGTTTTGGTAAAAAATTCTTCAGAACGTTTGATGTTTCGCTTATGTCTCAGCCGTGATACGACATTCTCAAATTTACTTTTGACAATGAGACTATTATTAACCCCATCAGAGTCAGCGTAATAATATAAACTATTAACATGTTCGGCGTCTATCTCATTTGAATAGATTTTAATAGTTTCAGCTGTAGGGTCGACTACATCAGACTTGACAACCTCCGTCTTATCTAGTTTTAGCTGTGGGGTCGGCCATATTAGAATGTCGTAGTTTTGGCTAGTTGAGTAGGTTTGATGATGCCCCCAAACCTGAACCTCATCTAGATTTGACATACTGTGGGATCGGCTGACCTGATCACCATTAATGTTTAATGGACTTTGGCCATATAAATTGGCTGATAGACCTGATCACCATGGTCTTTGCCACTAATCAAATTCTGGCCACTCGATTTGGCCTCACCGTGCCCTTACCCTGAAATTAATTTGGCCAAATCGAGTGGCCAGAATTAATTTGGCCAATGAAATTAATTTGGCATTAGTATCAATCTTGGATTATTGGCCCACCATAAGCTCGTAAGGTTGAAAAATTAATTTTACTCTTATGATTTTGACCATTGTACTCAGCCAAAAAGTCCTCCTCATAGTATTTTGACAAAATTTCTCCATGTTTTCTAATTGATCTTCTAGTCATGATATTCCTCATATTATGATAAAAAAGATCCCCGTAACACAAAGGAGATTCATTTGGCTCAATCGACAATATTGACATGAGCAATCAATGAGAACTTGATTTTGGTTTATCAACTTACTATAACTTTGGTTAGCCAAATAATCATCATAACACTTATTGTTTTGGCCAAAACATTTAACCTGATAAGTTTGTGGTTCATAATTATTGGTGTGAAAATGCCCTCAAACTTGAATATTATTCAGATCTGGCCTACCGTGGAATCGGCTTGCTTAATCTCCATTAATACTTAATCAACTATGGTTGTAATGTTTGGCCTGATAATATCGTGTTGTTGGAATTCAACTATCATAGCCGTAATCCCAATTTCGGCCTTGGCTTTGGCCATTCCTACTATAAAAGCCCTAATCATTATTTTAGTTGTAAAAAATGATTAGAAATTGAAGACATTGTGATTTCAATAGTTGGTCTCACCTGGTATGCCAAAAAATATATTTGCTTAAGATAAACAAAAATATTGTATTATCTGATTGCATAGGCATGCCATTATAAATATAAATTAATTTATATAGAGAAAAATAAAATTTTATTATTGAAAGATCTGACTCTCAATAGATAATTGTACTAGATTGCAGCTAACGAATAATCTAGAGGTTCGATGAACTATCTTAAACAAAACTGGTTTGTCAAACAAAATTTTGACTTACTAAAATCACTAAGAGGTTTGGTGTGCCACCGGGAGAAGGGGGTGGTCCTTCACATTGGAATGTCATCTACTCTTATAGTCTTCAAGATTAGTAAGGTTAGCTTGGCATATACCACAATTAGTATAGTTAATGAGATAAAGATAAGAATTGATTGATAGTACTTATCATACCCAAGATGGACTCAAACTGGTTTGATCCAATTTCCTACGTTACATAACTTCTTTAGAAATTATTCTCTACAACTTTAGCCGTCATAATTAATTCTGAATGCAACAATCTCTTAAAATCTATTAAAGCTCAATAAATTACCAAAATACCCTTAGCCATTCTAATAAATTACCAAAATGCCATTGGCCATTCCAACTGGACTAAAAAGTTCTTACCAGCGGTTGTTGTAAAACATACTCACCCAATTATTCCATCCATCGCAATAAATCACTGGCTAAATAAAGTTTTTTTTTACAAACTTACCAATTTTTCCCCTATTTGGTTTGACCAGTCAATTCCATTCCAGTGTATCTCACTCTAACATTCCAATCAATTTTTTATCCATCTAGCCAATTTCTCATCCAAACAGTCAATTGCTCATCCATCCAGCCAATATTATCCAACAAAACTAAGCCTTGTCATGCAAACCAATCGTCGGTCATCCTTATTGGCCAACCACGTCTGGCTAGTCATTATCATTGGCCAACCTTACTCAGCTAGCCATGCAGAGAATTGGTGAAAAATACGGTTTCAAACAAATAATTTATTAATTTAAATTCAATTTTGAAGAAGGGGAAAGGAGTCATGATCAGAGACTTTCTTTTCTTTTTAATATATTTTTTCTTTATTAAATTCACTTTAGTTATTGCACTTATTTTTTTCTCCCACATAATCTTTTAATTTTTATTTTACAATTTTATTTTATAAATTTTTTATTGTAAAGTTATATTTTTAAAATTCTTTTATAATTATTTAACAACTTTGAGGGCAATTATGTCATATTGGGGTGCAACATAGGAGATAAAAGATTTTCAATTAACAGAAGTGTGGATAACATTTTTGTATAGCTTATTTTTGGTAATAAGCCAAATTTCAAGGTTTTAAATAATATAAACCCTATAAATATTTGTATATTAAATATTAGGCGGTCCAGGATCCTAAATTATATCACAAATTGCACTTTGGTCCTTGACTTTTCTTTTTGACAATTTGGTTCCCCATCTCCATAAGTTATTGCCCCGTTAGTACTTATTTGATTAACAGAAGTTACATGTACATCTTACATGTGTCAATAAGCAAGGGTAATTCATGTCATCACTCTTCTTCTCTTGCTCTCTATCACTAGCTCTACCAGCTAGTGCTTCGATTATAAACAATCAAAGCTTTCTTGAAAGACTAAATTTGATCACACAAATAAGCAATTCTTTTTTTCTAGTTTAGAGTAGGTAATAGATATAATTATAGTAATCCAACTTGGGAAATATTAGTAACAATATTAGTGGCATCAAGAATTAGATACACACGATTGCAGCAAAAATCAGTAAAACCAAACCATCCCTTATTTTGTATCTTTAAGTATTATGTAATAGTTAAAGATATAAAACCAGGGATGGTTTGATTTGACTGATTTTTGCTGCAACTGAGTGTATCTAATTCTTGATGCCAATAATATTGTTACCAATATTATACAAAGGTGTTTTCCTTCGTAATTGTCGCTTTTACTCCTTCAAAACTTTTCCCCCTCAGCTCATGGCCATACATGTTTGGATCCTGTGTACATATATCAAAAATAATAATATAAAAATGTCCATATCTTTCTTACTCTAATTAACCACACAATTAGTAACAACTTTAAATACATTGATATCTTGCTCTTACCATTGAAAAAATAAAAAACCAAGACTTGTAAGAATTTGAAGATTATATGCATGTCTAATTCTTTAAAAGATCATATATATTTGTACCATGCTATCATATCATAAGAAAGTTACATGACATTTTCACTCTTTTCCTTTTATTAGGGGTGGAGGGATTCAAACTCCTTTTACTTTTTACTTTTTAATGAAATGAAGGGTTCGAATTCAGACTCATTGTCCAAGGAAGCAGTCCATAAGGGAAATTTTATTTCGATACCAAACGATCATCAATCTAATCCAATTCGCTAACTCATATCCATTTTTATTAGAATATTGGTTTGAATTAAAAAGAAATGAACAATTGAAATTTTCTTTACTTTAACATTTGCATGAATGTGAAATTGAAATAAACCAAACCAAACTATTTGCTAAATTGTTGTTAAGCCCCTGAATTAATATTTTAAAAAAGTTGTGATGGCTAGATTGGAAATATTAAATAAAACATGTCAAAACAAATAGATGGATGGAGAAAATGGAAGGCAAATATTACCTGCACAACACGTAGGGTCAGTGCAGCTACCTACTAGCCATGTTGTGACTTGCTTGATTTATTTATTTATTTTTAGGAAATATCATTTATATAAAGTAATAATTCTTCTATGACTTTGTTTGACAATATAAAGTAACTAATTAATAATTTTATGAGACTTTGTATGCAATATGGTCATTCATATGGTCATTCATGAACAAAGAATAAAAAATGAACGAAAGAAACATTTTTCTAGTTGGATTTATTTACATAATTTTGTTTCCTTGGTTCAAATCATCCAAATATTTTTTACAATGAATTCAATATTTTCTAAATTCATTTTTCCATTCATAATTTACTTTTGGGTTGATCTTTCTTGGAAAATAAGATTTTTAATTTATTTTTATTTTTAATTTGAGGAGTATGTTTCCTTGTTAATATAAATTTTAATGAATATATTATGACACTACAACAAATCTAACATTCGACAACAATCAGATAATGGTCATTTTCCATAATATGTGCCAATTAGTGATCAGAAACCGGTGTTGCTAGGTCATTATAAAAAGCTCATTGTAAAAGGCTCTAGGATTATGAAAAAAAAATTACGTCACTAAATACTATACGATTTGATATGAGCAATGTGTTCTAGCTAAATTTATTACATACATATTCAAAAAAATAATGGAACTAAACACCTTTTTTTTTTCGTGTTTAAACAATAATCTTTATTAGTTTCAAACACAATACCGTAGTTAATTCATAGTTTCCTATGCTTTTTTTTTTTAATAGTGAATTATTGCAAGCAATGCATTTTTATCAATAGCTACACTTATGCAACAAATTGTATTTCGTTGTTGTTGGTTAAATGTTATGAATATATATTTGATCATAGTCAGTTATAACTTACGAATTTATATGTCCTCACTATATGTAATAAGCTGCAAATATATATTTATCAGTAAACATTATTAGCAACAAAATTTTATTTTGTGTTCTATAGCTACGCCCATTATTTTCTTGTTGTGATTATATTGTTACAAATGGTTTGGTGACTGCATATATTGTTATTTTACCCCTTCATTATAATTGTATTTGAAATGAATTTGTATTATAATATTTGTCAATAATAAATTTTGCATAGTCTGACAAACTTACACATGTAAATAATATATGTATTAATACAAATTATATTAATTAGCATAACTCATAATTTTAAAAAACATAAGTGCACTTCATATAATTGCAAATAGCTTTAATTACTCATATTTCACCACATTTTCATCAAGTTTGGTACGTAAACCATCAAGGACTCTATATCCTAAATAAAGACCCTATTTATAATAGTTTCCCTTACTTAGATGTCCTATACAAAATATACTTGTCACCTTGTGACCAATGCAAACTCTTATCTTAAAGTAAATATTTTGCATAAACTTTAAGATAAGATTACTACTCATAAAGTTCTAATATCCTAAACTTATACATACAACCAGTGCACCCTATTTGCACTATAAGTCAAAACAAAATGATGGTCAATCTCCAATCACATACCAAAAGTAGTTCACTGTTACATCCACAACTATCACTTGCACATCTTCATTGTTCATCATTGTTTAAATTATCTACAGTTGCAATAAACTTTTTAACACCACTCATCCGTGGATACTCAATAAGGAAAAATATATTGATAAATGAACAACAATGGTAACTAAAATTAACTACATTACGCTGGATCCATTCACCATTTTGAGATTAATATTGCATCCACTCTGGTATATCAACATGTTGAAGGCCCACTGAACGATATAAATTTTGCATATAAACTTTTATTCTCTCTTCCAACCTTTCTTCAAATGAATCTTGTCTAGCTTTTAACTCAGCCACCTCTTTCATTAACTCCTCATTCCTTTGCTCAGCAGCTTTTGCTCTATTTTCAGCTTTGTCATTTTGTTGCACAATGAGCTTCTGTCTTTTACCAATTAGCATAGGTCCTTAATCCATACCTATCACATATCCAAGCTTTGGAGGTAGTTATACTATCAAAAATTTGATCCATTGTTATCGGTGAGCCTTCTTCTTCATTTTTTTCTTTCGCCTCTACCAACTTATTATGCATCATATCTACAATGTATAAATACAACTAGTACTCTGTTCAGTGGGGTTTTTACTTCTTAAAACTACCATTTGCAGCATTAATTGATAAAACTTTTTCTACACAAACAAATAATGAGTATACCTAACTTTATAAGTTTTACATGTATAGATTGGTCTGAATGTCATATAGAAAACATAATGAAATAAATACCTTACTTAGCTCATCAAACTAAGCAATATAGTACTATTATAATGTGAAACATTATACAATTAATAGAATTATAATCTGGTAATGATATATGGTTCTCAGAGTTAAAAGATCTTATGTATATTTCCTATAATTTTTCATCAATCAATTTGTTCTTCCTTTTTTGAAAATGTATTTCATATCAAAGCTGTATTCTATCAACTTCCTCCCTTTGTTCAATCTTCTGGATATGCACATATGGTTACAATCATACATAACAATAAACGTAATTTGCATAAACCTATTTTAGTAAAATAGAAACCAACTCATTAGAGAATCTTGGAAATGAATTTATGTCATAGTTGTGATTCGTTGTCCAAACTTTTACATTTTGTTTATTTATAGCATTTTTTATCTGCCATTTCAAATATATGTAAACAAATATAGTAGCATTATAGTCACATATTATGAAATTCATTTCCATTGTTACTTAATAATGATATCATTTTGTAAAACAATCCACAATTGACATTATAATCAATACTTGAGAAAATCACATCCCTTTTTATTCAGAAGCATATTATAAAGGTAAGATTAGAAAAATTATCACATAAATACTCTCAGGCAGCTGTACTTACACCTCCCTCTGGTTTATTTATAAGTGCTTTCTTCTTTTGTTTTGAACTTTAGAAAGTGTTTGCACAGCTTATACTTATGTGATCGATAAAGTTGACCTATATCTCCAACTATTGCTTCATCATTTTTGGTTGATGCATCTATGTCAAAGGAGTCCTACAAATGACAAAATCTTCTTTAACATATATCCAAATTAAAACACTTATTAAACTACCATTTTATTAAGTTAAATAATTAAGAAACATACCCTCACTCTCTCAACTAATTTTTCTTCTATTCTTTTGTAATGTCTCCCCAATTTTTAACATTAAAAGGTGCAAATCTGCATACTATACAACCCTCTTTAGTCATCATCATCTAATAATGTAATTCAACTTGTTGCCTTAACTCCTGGTGAAATTCACCAGGCACTTTAATCTGTTGCTTCTTCCATTTAGTCAACAGCTTTCCTGTTGTTATTTTTCGCTTCTTTTCTATAGTTTTAGGACCAATTGTAACTATTGGACATAATAAATACCAAGGATCATAATAACTCTTATAAAATTACGCTAAATTACATGAAACTGAAAAAGATTTACCAAAAAAATAATATATGCACCTAATTGGTTCCCATCATTTGTCCTTGATTTGTTAGCCATTGACTGTTCTATTCCTTGTCCACTACCTGCAAACAATGTGTCATGTGTACCTTTACTAGTGATCAATTTTAAATAACCATTACTAATTAGTAATTATATCTTTAGCTCAATTAATACTTAAATTATTTTTCCAAATCTATGTAGTATATGTGGTGTACCATACCAACCTACCAATACAATTAAGATGTATGAAACAGTTTGTGATTGTTTTATTCTATCCCTATTCAATTACTCTTTATATATGATCATGAATGGCCTATAGATATTTGTTATATGTGGTAAATATTTTTATTATGGCTAGCAAAGTAAATTGTTAGTATCACATATACACTTCTTTTATTGAATAATAATCAAACCTCATACCCGTTGAGTTCACTATGTTTGTACTTCCAGGAATCGTAGGTTCTATCATGTCACCCTCTTCTAGTAGATCATGTCCCAGACTTGATAATGTAGAAGTTACTCCTATCATATGATATATTTTCTTCAATAATCATTACTAAACTCTCTGCCAACAAAAAATAGTAATATATATATATATATATATATTTACATATACCTTGTGGATTTACAACCACTTTCCCATAAGACTGCACAAGTTTTGTATGACTTGTTGTTTGATTTAGTCCTCCATTTCATGATCCTACACCTAAATAGTGTGACACAATTAATATGTAGACCATTTAATAATATACCTTAATTTTACTAATGAATAATTCCCCAATCCAATAATACATTCTATATAGGTTCACCATGACCTATTTTAGTTTCAATAACTTTCCCTCGCATTTGAACATGTTTCCTAGGGCTGCATCTTATGGGAGTTACACCTCTATTTTCTTTTCCTAGCAAAGTAGTTAGACACATTAAATAATTTACCATATCACCTTATGTACCAATATAAGTAATGAACAATAACCCATTACATGGTTCAATTTTAAAGTAGGTATTACAATATCTGTTTCATTTTCAATCATTTTCTTTTTCAGCTGATCATGATTTCTAAGGCTACATCTTGTTGGCATTAGCCCTCTATTCTTTTGTGCTACATTTACAATGTATGACACACATAAAATGTTAGATCATATCAAATTATGTATCCAATATTAACTATTTAAAACATATATAGAGAAAGATATTGAGTTTTCATATTATTATGAGTGTTAATAATTATTTAGGACAAAAATCATTCACACCTATATAGCTAGGTACATGTATTTATATATATGTATATATATTAATCAATTCATCATTACCTTTTCTATTTTCAATCAATGCCCCTTGGTGTCGCATAGGTTTTCTAGGGCTGCTTCTTGTTGGAATGACTTGTGTAGCCCAACCTGTTGCACAAGCAAGCATTTCTTTTCTCTTAGTAGCCATGTCTGATATTTTCTCCACATTAATCCATTTGCTCATTGTAACTGTATGAAATGAAGTCTAAACATGAGTTTACATATAATAATGAAACTATGACACATTGTTAAATACAAGTCTTAGCAAAATGAATACAAAAAAGCCAGTTTCATTTGCTATAGCTGGGTCGATGACAGTAAACCCATAACTATTAGCTACACCACCTTTTTGTTGCTTTTGAGTTGCACTTGATGGACGGAGTTCTTGACTCCATCCAACTGTGAACTTTGTACAACCTTCTTCATTTGGTTGGATGCATTGGTGTCATTAATTATACCATTGTGTACAAGTTTATAAATAATAGTATTTATAATGATAAATATCATGTAATTAGTACTAGGCATTCACATGTATGTATAACAAATAAGTTATTAAACAATGAAGGCTATGTGTGAGATGTAAATTTATTAAAAGAATCTCAAACATATGTAACTAGCAATTAAAAAAGAATTAGCAAACTTAAGTACTACAATAATGAAACAATAGTACAATTCACAAATTGAAATCAGTATCTAAACCATCTCATTGTCCACATTCGTATGAAGATCAAATCCTTCAACTTCAAATCCTTTAGCTTCAATGTCCATAAGTATATTTTCATTGTCAACCCTATTCAATAGAGAAAATTGTTCATTTTCAATAAATAAATTATTGTTGTGGGTAGAACACTCTTCCTCTTGGTATGCCTTTATATCTAGTCATAGTACATCATGTGGAATGAGTACATAAATATTTCTTAGCGGATCCTCTTAACAATTCTCAAATCCTTTCGAAACTTAATATTTGTAACATAATACACTTGTTTTGCTTACGATGCAAGGACAAATGGCTAGTTCTTATATTAAGTTTTTGTGACATTGACACCTTCATATCCAAACTCATCTATATTAATCCTTCTTTTAGTTCCAAGGTCCCACCAATCGCATTTGAATATGATAGCTAGATTCCCTCCCATATAAGATAACTCTATAACATCACTCAAGACATGATAAAAGGCAATAACTTTCTCTTGATGTTCTGCTTGCACTATAACTCCACAATTTTAAGACTTTCTATGTGTATCTTGATCTTTTGTATGGAACCTATGACCATTGATAGTGCATTTAGTTAATTGAATCACTCTTTTATCAAGTCCTTGTGCCAAATTAATTAGTCCTTGTTTATTATGAATGGACTAGTCAGCCCCCAATTGCATAACCTGTACACTCCAATATAGAGTAGTGAAATGGTCAATAACAACCACCATATTAGATATGAATTTGGTTGAATTTGTTAAGTGAAAATAAATTAGTAATATGTAGGTAATATGGACCTAATTATCTTGTTTGAAAACCACTTAGGAAACTCCTTTTCATGTATATTTTGTAGATTGGTTACACTTTCATTTTGAAGCTCATCCAAATGTTCACAAGCTGATAACATAAATTCAATAATTGATAAATTAAATACAAAATTAACAGTGTACCAAGATTGCATATTGTAGACAAAATGAAAAGGAAGAACTTATTCTATATTTTATTATGTTGTATAATATATATATAGATCCCATTTTACCTTATATATGGATTACAATTATTCAAAACATACCAACCTAATTTCTCTAAATCTGCTTTCGCTAACACATCACTCATTGGTGCACTTAGACATTGAAAAGTTGGCTGAAATACATATATATTATTCTGCAACCTCATGCATCACAGTCATCATAATTGTGCTCTTGTCTCCTCCATACTATTTCAATGTCATTGTAGTCTAATAAACAAAAGTGCAAACATTCATTGTCAATGTATCCCTCATCATTTTATGCGAAAAGTATAGTTACCCATGCTAATTTGTTTGGTTGTCATATTGGACAAAATTAACTCTATCTCATATGTAAACTTGCTAATGAGACGTTAGTGGAGTTAGGTTGTTTGCCACAACCATTTTCATTATGAACCTATAACTAACAAAGGTCAAGCTATTTTTCATGCTCTGTTAACAGCCTAAAGAATGGGCTTTAACAGCATTGTCATTGAAATGGATTGTGCTAATCTGTCGGAAACATGAGTGAGTCTTGATGCATATTACACATGATGATAACAATATTAAGATTGTAAAAATATTAAACAAAATAAACATAGGTTATAAGTAAATTGGAAATGCACACCCAAATGGGTGGCAGAACTCCTAGAAAGCTCACAGTGACTTACACAATAGAGTATTCTTCTAAAAACACTTCTTAGATTGATATTAGAGTTGGATGGGTTCTTCTAAATCATACACTACATACCTATTTATACTAATACTTATAATGTACATAAACTAATAATTTATCTAGCACACATATCCATAAACCCTCATCAATAACTATACATGTACTATTCATATACATGTATAGGAAACCAATACACATATAGTCACTTACATTAATAACCACATATGTTTATCCATCTAAATATAAATGTCATACATTTAACTAGTCTAAATTATACATCCAACATTCCCCCTTTAATCTAGACTACCAAAACTAAATTAAAATAATAATATGCCAATATTAATTTTACCATCATCATCTTCTTCAACTGGACCTTCATAATTGTCATCTTCAAGTACTCGATTAGCAAACTCATTCATCTTTATATCTTCAAGCTCTTTAATTCTTTTATGTAGAAAAATATTTTTTTCATGTAGCTTATAATTCTCAACTTTATATTCATCAATAGTAGAATGATGAAAATAGAGCACTTTGATCATATTCAAATTTTCTATATGTAGCAACAAATTATCAGCAACCAAATTGTTGACTTGCTTCAACTTCTTCTTCCACAAACTTGTGAAAATCTTATCATATGTAAACAAAAAATATGTTATCAACTCTCAAATGATTTGAACCTTCTATGGTGAGGCGGTCCGTCATAAACAATAGTAAACACCGGCGACAACAAATTCAATTTCCTAAAAGTTTCAATCACCAAACACTTAAAGGAAATTTCAATCATCATAATACCGCATACACAAAATATAAAATATGTGGCATACAAAAATATTTCTCCTCTCTCTACCTTTTCTATTATTTTGCACTCTCTACAAGTTCACTATTTTCTTCATGAAACTTGGATTCTCTCAATTTTTCCTTTTCACTACATTGTGAAAGCAACCCACCTCTCATGGTTGCATGTCTTACAATTTCTCTAGTGTGCGCATTTCCAACTTTTACCAAAACACAAATTGGAGAGAATTTCAAAAATAAATTTTCCAAAAACACCTTAAAATATTTCATATGCTATATTTCATCAAAACAAATTGAGAGAGAAATTTGTCTCCTTCAAATTTAATTCAAAACTTTTTTTTTTTCTTTTTCTTGCCTATAGAAAACAATTTAATCATTGAATAAGCAAGCAAACTCTTAAAATGACGAGATCTTTACATTTGACTCAAAAATATTTTAGCCCAAAAACAATGGAAGCTCTGATACCACTTTGTTGGAAACGTGAGTGAGCCTTGATGCATATTACATATGATGATGACAATATTAAGAGGGTAAAGATCGATATTAAACAAAATAAACATAGGCTACAAGTAAATTGGAGATGCACACCCAAATGGGTGGCAGAGCTCCTATTAAATGGAGATGCACACTCAAGTGGGTAGTACAAAGCTCCTTAAATTACACAAGAGAGATTACTTGATACAATTTTTGTGTTACTAAGTTTAGATTAAGAGAGTTGTACTACATAACTTAGGACTTCCACACATTTATACTGGTTTAGGTACATTATCAACAAATGCTAAGCATGAACCTTCTTAAATGCTAATACATAAAGAGTCACCTACATGTATAGAACATTAAGAATAGATTAATTTTACAAATTTAGTTTAATACTCCAACAATGCTTTCCTTAGACGAAATTTTCTCTTGACTCCTTGAAACATGGATAATATTGAGCTTAAATCAGATTTAATTCTCACTTGTTTTTTCTAGACACTCTACTTTCAGCTTCTGTTAAGAGAACAATAGAAACACCTTTGTTCCTTAATTCTTTTCTCCCACTTCTTTTCTTTTCTTTTTTTTTTTGCCACTTTTTTTTTCTTCCCCTTTTCTTGTTCCTCCCATTTTTTTTCTCTCTCCCTCTCTGTCTCTCTCCTTTTCTTTTCCTTTTTTTCTCTTCAATTCTCTTCTATTTTTCTTTTTTGCACTTCCTCTCTTCTACTTCTCTTTTTTACTTCTCTTTTCCTTTTCCTTCCCTTTTTTTTTTCTTCCCTACCACTGCTATTTTTTTAACTTCTTTATTTTTATTTCCATTTTCTCTCCTATTTTCCCTTCTTTTCTCTCATCCTTTGTTTTTACTTTTTTTTGTCTTCTTTTTCCTTTCCTTCCTATTGGATCGTTTTGCTCTGATACTAATTTGATATAAATATAAAATAAGAGAAAATAAATATCAAATGGAGATGCAGACCTAAGTAGGTAATGCAAAACTCCCTAAATTAGTGATACTTCAGAAAATGCTTCTTTGTATTACTAAGTTTAAGTCAAGAGAGTTGTGTTACATAACTTAGGACTTTTACACATTTAATAGTTTAGGTACATTAACAATAAATGCTAAGCATTAACCTTCTTAAATGCTAACACATAAAGTCTCACATAGATGTATGGAACATTAATAATAGATTAATTTTACAAATTTGGTTTAATATTCCAATAATATCTACATGATAGCGCCCTTGGCACTGCTTGTAGTTTTAGATGGAATATTGAAGCCCTATTATATGGTATTTTTCATATTTAAAATTGCTTCATTTCGTATTCTTTCAATCTTATATCCTGTAATCTTAACTACAAAATTGTAGACTAAACAACTAAAATGGCCTCGTGTGGTTCTTTGCCACTGGAGATTTATAGTTACCTAAAGTTGGCTAATCATGTTTTATTGATTTTTTATTATATTATTATTATTATTTATTATTATTATTTTAAGTTTGACTCTTTTTGTTCTAGAAAATCAAAAATAAAAATATATATTTTGAATTATTTTTTTTTAAAAAATAAATTTGTACGCGTAGTGTCCAGCCTAGAAAATAGTTTTGGATCCGCCACTGCAATAATCGCCTCCAAAATATGTGTGTTAGTGTGTTTATTTGTGGAATTTTCACTTGTGTACTTGAGCACGAGTGTTCACGTGCGAGTTTGAGAAGTATTACGAGGACACAAAGTCTGAGAATGATAAGTTCTATATCAGGCGCAAGGATGCACATGGAGGAGTCAAGTGTAAAATGAAGCTAATTGGAAATTTTGGACAGTTTTGACACCGCTTGGTAATTTGAGTATAACTCTCTCATCTGAGCTCCAATGGACATGATTCAAGATGCTATGGAACGAGAAGAAAAAGTTCTACAACTTTTGTGTGCATTTTAAAAGATAATAGATGCATCAAGGTCGAAATTGGACTTGAATTTGCTGGTCTAACATGCATCATAGGAGTGAAGACATGAACGAAAATTGGACGACATTTGACGAGTAAACCTATGGGTGTCAGGTGCCAAGTCATGTGCAATGATAGGCGCCTGACATTGTTTGAAGCTTGATATTTTCGTAACCCAAGCGTGTCAAGTGCATAGTCAGGCGCAGTGACAGGCGCCTGACTTGTTGCCTAACTGTACAATCAATTTAGGGTTGTGTGTGAGCGTGAATGTGGGTACAATTTGATTTGTGCCAGTGTGCCTTTAAAGTTGACACCCATTTATGTGTATATTTGGTATTTAAATTTATGATTTTAATTGGCATTAGTTGACATTTAAGTGACTGATACTTTCTTTATATGAAATAAGGAAAGTAAGAGCTATAAAATAAGACAAGTTTTGAATAGGATTTTTTCTTTAAATTAAGAGGCATCTAAGAGGAAAATTTTCTACAATTCTCTTCTCCTTTTAGTGTTGAAATTTCCTAGAGAAAATTTGAGAAAAATTTTGTATGATCAAGTAAGGATTTTTTTTCAAGGAAAGTTTCACAACTATTTGTTATTTGTTCTTATTGGTTTGAATCTCTCTTCTTCTCCATCAATTTTTCTGAAATGGATTGATGATTACGCATGATAATATAGATTGTAAGTGCTGGAAATTTTAATCTAAGAAAGGGTTTTATCGTTTTACCGAAAATCACATGGATTACATGAAAAGTGTTGATTTTTACAAAAATACACATTGAATCCTTATTCTCTTTATAATCGATCCATGTACAAGTGTCAAGATGGAATTTTTATCTTGATCTATCATTAAGTCATGACTGATTATGCGTGTTAATGTATGGATTTGATTAATCTCAATTAAATTGACTTCAAGCAACAATTTTTCTTAAATCTAAAATTATCTTAACTCAATTTTTAAAGAGATTTTTGTTGCTGGAAAATTTTGGGCATAATAGTTTGATTAATTCATCAAATATGTATGTTTAATTGAGCTTGGATTTATACTATGAATGCTGGAATTTTTTGGACATTAGTATGCATGGTATATATGAATAATTCTGCAATTTAGGTTGCTAAAAATTATGAAATTATATGGAATTTGTATGATATGCATGTTAAGGAATGTATCACTTGTGATTGAAGTTAGCCAAAACCTATATGGGCATTAATTGAGTTATTTTGCTATGAAATATATGTTTTGAACATGATGGATTAATAAATGCATGTACACTTGGTTTCTTAGCTGTTGAAACAAGTATGCATGGTCACAAGTTTGAAAACATGAGCATATGCATTCAAACATGAATATGAAATTCGGTTTTATACGAAATGCATATTTTCAAGATTTATTGAAAAGCAAAGTATGTTTTCAAAGGAACACCTTGTAGGAAAATTTGACAAGTTTAATATGGAGCTTTTGTATGTATGTACGAAATCGCATAAGAGAAGGCTTGGTTTTGTTGGATCCGACCAAGTTTGTAGGGTTTATATAGGCACATGTAGATAGATTTGTGAATGTAGGAGGACTCATTGAGGATTACAATGAGGGCATGGCTAATGATCTTTGGCCGGAGTTATTGGCATCGGTTAATACTTGCATGACTAGGATGCAAGTTGTCCCTTTTACCCCACTTACACACATATGCCTTTTTGTGGTTTGAAGTCTCTTGGGATATGCTGCTTAGCTATTCAAGAGCAATCCATACAGATAATAACTCTCATAGATATGTGTGTGTGAAAGTCCTACAATGGTGGTTTTGTTTTCAAACTAAATAAATAGGTTTTCGTTTGAACTATGCAAGATCTATTTGAAAGTAAGCAAGTATGCATTGATTCATGAATAAGCATAAGCATTCCATATTGTGTGTGTGTGTGCATGGTGAAACTTGTTGGGTGACTTGTCACTCACTTTTGTTTGCTTATGAGTGTAGGTAATGACACTGAAACTAACTAGATGGAACGTGGACTTGGTGAATCTACAAGGTGATATTCGACTATGATATTATGCATGATCCGACTTAATAAGATATTTCTACTATGAAATGTTTTAAACACAGTTACTCTATTTAAATAAGTTTATAAGACCAAGATATTTGTTAAGTTTCTCTTTACATGTGTGTTTTGAATTTAAGATATTATTATTCTTATTAGTATTACGTTAATTTTAAAGTTAGTATTATGTTATGGATCCGAAGTATAGAGGGAAAAAGAAAAAAAAATGGTCTTATTTTACAAGGGGCTCTATAGTTTTGGTATCAGAGCCCGATTTCTTTCAAACCCCATTCTCTTAAACACTTGTGGTTTATTTAAAATATAAGTGGATCATGCAAGCTGAGAACCCCTTCGCAATCCCAAGGTACACGCTTTATATTTATTTATGTGATTATTCTTACATGAATATACATTGAGACTATGTGTTTTATTTTGTAAAGATGGTAAGAAGGTTTGTTCGTTCTCGTGGTGAGGTAAGTGATGCTGAGTCACGTTATGAACCTCCTAAGAAGGGTTCAAAAGATGATCCTATTATAGTAAGTGATTCGGAAGAAGTTGACCAAGATGATGAATTAGAGGTTAACAAGCGCAAGTGGGACACCACATTTGATACGATGCTTAACGAAGAACAACAAGTTCTAGTTTGGGAGTACATGCGTGGGTTTAGAGACGCACTGCCTTTCTAGGAAGGAGAACATCTACTGGCTTAGTTCACTAGTGAGGAGGACTTTAAGAAGGAACAAGAAGAGATGCTCAAGTATGACGAAGCAGTGAGAAGGAAGATCATGAAGGAGTTGGAAGAAGAGGACATTGATTCTTTTCGATGCTTATGATTTGATACTAGGCTTCAAGGTACAAAAAAGAAGCTAAAAGGGTGATCCGGAGGATATGGATTTCAAGATGAGCTATGCTAGAGTGAGCAATAAGAATTATCAAGATTCTGTTGATGATGAGGATGATGACCCTAAGACCCCACCCCATTATCATAATGATAAGTTTTATGAGGATTCCTCAAATGAGGTGTAGGAGATATGATTTATTTTTCAAAACTTACCTGGAACTTTCTTTTCAATTGTTTACATGTTTAAGTGTTGACGTGAATCACTTTGATGTGATAAACATTGTTAAATGTTCTTTGGTTTCTTAATAAAGTATGGATATTTTCCTTCTATATGACTATGTGCAAATTATGTGTGGTTGCTTAAAATATATATATATATATATATATATATTATGTGACCACATGATGTGGTGATTATGTTTAAGATATACGTGCTTTCTTTCTTTAGATGGTGCAACCACCTAGACCAGTGAGTCCTAGTGAAGGAACCAATGCTGAAGCAATGATGTAAAATTTCTTTCAAGCAAAGAAAAATATAGCTGCACAAAACCGAGCATAACAAGATGGAATTATGAGTGTAGTGGAACATTTTCGAAGAGTACAACCACCGCCATTTAAAGGATCTTCAAATCCATTGCATACTGAAGAATAGATAAAGGATATAGAAATTTTTTTATGCTAATGACATGCTCCGAGATGCAAAAGGTCATTTGTGTTACGTTTATGCTTAGGAAGGTGCAAGTCATTGATGGGTTTTAACGAAAAGGACCTATGAAACTGTTGAAAACCTAATAGTTTGGACTAGGTTCAAAGAGTTATTTCTGAAAAAGTATTTTCCATTTGTGAAGAGAAATGAAAAGGAAGTGGAGGCTTGTGGAATACGAGTAGAAATTTGATGAGTTGTCAAGGTATGCACCGCATTTGGTGGACACTGAAGAACGTAAGGCGAGATGTTTTAAAGCGGGTTTACAACCCGATCTCTACAAAGTTGTCGCTGTGCTACGACTTGGTACGTATGCTAAGGTATTAGAAAGGACACAGATTATAGCCAGGAATGATTCCATGACTGAAACTAAGTCAGTAAACAATGAAAAGAAGTCTTGGAATAATAACAAGAGGAAACACTATGGACGCAAGGGTGGAGAGAAGAAGTATAAGTATAATGGTGAAAGGAAGAATTTCCCATTATGTACTATATGTAAGAAGTATCAACTTGGATAGTGTTTCAAGAAGACTGGTGCATGCTTTAGATGCGGAAAGATTGGACACATGGCTCGTGAATGTCCAGGGGCTTCTAAGGAGCAGAAACCGACTCAAGGACGAGTGTATGCACTGACCCGTGATGAAGCAGAGAAAGACCCCTCTATCATTGCAGGTATGGTTTAATTAGGTAGTCTTAAGGCTTACACTTTATTTGATCTAGGATCTATGCATTCCTTTATATCAAGACAAGTCGCATATAAGATGATGGTGAAACCGTCAAGACTAGACTTTTATTTCATGTGGCAACACCATCAGGTGTTAGAATGTGTGCTAATTATGTGTTTAAGTCTTGTGAAGATTCCTTTGGAAGCAACACAATACTTGTGGATTTGATTGTGCTTGATATGTATGATTTTGATGTTATTTTTTGTATGAACTGTTTGCCTGGAAATAGAGCTCAAATTGTGTGTCAAGAGAAGTAAGTTTTCTTTAATCCACTTGATGGGCACTATTTTGAATTCAAGGGTACGAACGTTTTGCCACGATTGATCTCTGCTATGCATGCACGAAGGAGTTTACGAAAGGACTGTCAAAGTTTCGTGGTTCATATATTCAACATGAATGCGGACGCTCAAGGCCCTCAACATGTTCGGATAGTGAATGAATTTCTATATGTGTTTCCTAAAGAATTACCATAGTTGCCGCCTAATCGAGAGGTAGAGTTTGCTATCGATGTTTTGCTAAGAACTGCATCGATATCTAAGACACCGTATTGGATGGCACCTGCAGAGTTGAAAGAGTTGAAGGAACAACTATAAGAACTTCTAGAACGAGGTTTCATTCGACTAAGTGTTTCCCCATGGGGAGCACCTATTTTGTTTGTGAAGAAGAAAGATGGATCAAGAACAAAGATTGATCTTCGATCCGGCTACCACCAAATGAAGATTAAGGAGGCGGATATATTGAAAAGTGCTTTCAGGACAAGATATGGACACTATGAGTTTTTTGTTATGCCATTTGGTCTTACCAATGCACCTGCTACCTTCATGGATATGATGAATCGAGTGTTCAACTACTACTTGGATAAATTTGTTATTGTCTTTATTGATGATATACTGATTTATTCCAAGAGTGCTGAGAAGAATGAAGGACATTTAAGAGTTGTGTTACAACGATTACTTGAGAAGCAACTTTATGCCAAATTCAAGAAGTGCAAATTCTGGCTAGAGAAGATTTCTTTCTTAGGTCATGTTGTGTCTAAGGAAGGGATACAAGTCGATCTGAGCATAGTTGCTACTGTACAAGATTGGAAAAGACCATCAAACATAGGAGAAGTACGAAGTTTCCTAGGTTCGGTTGGTTACTACCGAAGGTTTGTGGAAAGTTTTTCAAAAATTGTTGTTCCATTGACATAACTGATGAAAAAAGATGTGAAGTTCGTCTGGACTGAAGCTTGCAAGAAAAGTTTCTTGAAACTTAAAGAGAGACTGATTACAAGGGGCGTTACAGCCATAAGAGTATATAGCATCCAATCACAAAAGTACTAGAATAAGCATTACAAGATTGTAAAAGTTTGATAGATAAAATGTTTTCGTTTGCCAAAGTTTGAGGTTTAAAATAATTTGAGTTAGGTTTACAGGGTGATGATATTTATGGGTTGTTTATGCATGCGTTTTGAATAGATTGTGTAGTAAGCTAATGTTAGATTAATTTTCAAGCTTAACGGGGGACTTACTTAAAGAATCGAGTGATTCATTAACCAATAAATCATATGACACCAAT
This sequence comes from Rhamnella rubrinervis, assembly GCA_007844105.2. NCBI lineage: Eukaryota > Viridiplantae > Streptophyta > Magnoliopsida > Rosales > Rhamnaceae > Rhamnella > Rhamnella rubrinervis. The sequence goes on from CM017577.2 coordinate 12,226,145, forward strand.
CACATGACGCCACATAATATTATGTGTTGGTACTAAATGAATTGGTGACTTGTATTATTGGCTGTCAATGGAAATACTTTGTTGATTGACAAAATAATATAATTTAAAAATCATAAATAAATTATAAATGGAAGCGAGTGACATGCCTCCACGTTATCTATTGGTAAATAAATTGAGGAGTTGGTGACCTCTTGTATTATTAGCCATCAAAATGTGGTTTGCCAGGGAAGCTAATACACTTCTCTAGACGAAATAAAATATTTAATCATGCACTGAATTCATCAAATCTCACCAACCACTTAATAGTCCATGATACTAATCATAATAACTCAATCGTAAGGCTTCCAAGTCCTTGCAATTATAGATTGTCATATAAAATAATAATAATAATAATAATAATTCATATACCAAAAATTTCATGATCATATACTAATCCAATATCATTGTTACAATCATTAAAATCTCAAATCCCATAAAAATAAAAAGTAGAACTACAAAATCCTTTTTTGGCCCTTAAACTACAAAAGTTTTAAGATGAATAAAAAACATCAAACAAGTAAATATAATACTTATTTAAACAACGAAAACTTTTCAACCACAAGCAAGACTCTCTACATATTGGAAAGCATTAGACCATCCCCGATACTATAAAGTATAAACTATCTCCTTCAAACTAGTAAACATCACAAACTTTCTTGAAAGTTTTAGTCTTCAAGTAGTACACTATAATTCCACATGGTATGTGCATCACCATGTATGATTCTTCATCAACCTCACTCTGAACCACACATATTATGCTAAACACAAAGTTGGCCAAGTTCTTTGGGAAGGTAACCGAAATCTCATTGAAATCGACTCAAAACTTGACAAACTAGCTTGAATAATCCATCTCCATTTCGTACACATTGAATTGTGTTGAAGGAGTTTTGTTGTACATTCCAATAATATGCAAATGGCCTCCAGACTCTCCAAAATACCCAATTTGTTTTGCATCCCAATCTTCCCAACCTTCTTGAATCGAAGGCAATGGCTTTTCTTTTAAGCTTTCTTTGTCGATATTGAGATACAGAGCTTTAGCAGCTCTTAGAGCACTAATCTAGTGAACAACACCATTCCAATACACACCACCATTGAAATTCTTAGTTCCATAAAGTGGAAAAGGTGTTTGGAAAGTCCTACAACATAGCCTCCACAGAATTTGGTTTTGATAAGGTTAGAATTTATGGAGGAAGAAAATGCTCTATTTTAGAGCCAAGAAACAGAGGAAAAAATGGAGGTCGAGTTAGAGAGAGAAAATGATGGGTTCTTTGAAAACAGCTTCCCTTTATTCATATCAATTGGTATCTTAAATAGCAGAAAGATAAACTAATAGTAGAAAAGATAAATAATAAAGGCCAACAATTAGGGAAGATAAATAATTCACAACCAACAAGGACTAGCCAAACTAACTACATCATCCTGTGGCTCTGCATGGCCCATGCATGGGCTTATGCATGCCAACACACCCACACACGCATCAATTCCTTCCCCCTAAAAATCCTTGTCCTCAAGGATAGAGGTAGGATATCGCCTTCCCAAACACCAAGCATTTTGCCAGGTTGCATCTTATAATGGAGTTCCTTGCCACTTCATTAAAACTTTAGATTTGTCACGATATTTGCCTTTCTAGACCACGCGACGTTCAAGGACAGCTTCTGGCTGAGGGAAGACAGTGGAAGCATCATAGATAGGGGAGAGGGTTGGTAAAACAGTGGTCATTGGGCCTAAATTCTTGCATAGAAGGTTGACATGGAACACATTATGAATTCGTGACTCAGGTGGTAAGGCCAAACGATAAGCCACAGTTCCAATTTTTTTGAATATTTTATACGGACCTAAGATTCTTGGAGCCAGTTTTAAGGAGCCGCAAAAAGCCACAGATGTTTTCTTATAAGGTTGAAGCTTCAAGTAAACATAATCACTGACCTCAAAGGAGACCTCGCAGCGACCCTGATCAACATGACTCTTCATTCGTTCACGAGCTCGGAGTAAATTAGATTTTAACTCACTTAAGATGGAATCGCGATCTCTGAGATAAGTGTCGACAACTTCAACCCGAGAAGTACCTGGAACATAAGAAAGAAGGGTGGGTGGTGGGACACCGTACATAGCCTCAAAAGGAGCCAGTTGGGTAGAAGAATCTATAGAAGTGTTATAACTATACTCTGCCCTTGGTAACCAATCAAACCATTTGCAGGGCTGATCCCCCTGTGAAGCAATGTATGTACTGTTCCATTATGCAATTAACGACCTACATTTGCCCATCGGTCTGCAGATGTTAGCTTGAGTTCATACATAACTTTGTGTTGTGGAGTTGAAAGAAAGCTCACCAGAAAGAGCTAACAAAAACCTTGCCTCGACCACTAGACCATGAAGACGTACCATGTTAGCTATAAATGCCTTAGCCATAGAAGCTACCGTGAATGGATGTTTGAGTGCAACAAAGTGACCGTACTTGGATAGTCGATCAACAACAACCATGATGACTGAAAAGCCATTGGAGATGGGTAAGCCTTTAATGAAGTCCATGGAAATATTGGACCAGACACGATCAGGAATGAGTAAGGGTTGCAACAAGCCTGCTGGTTTCATGCTATCTGTTTTACACCATTGGTAAATATCACATTGTTGCTAGAAGGTTTTGACAACTACATGCCAGCCCAAAGAAAATTACTACGTAAATGGGAAAGAGTTTTATGGAACCCAAAATACCCCACCGTGGGAGTAGAATGACATTCAGAGAGGATAATGGGTATTAATGAAGATGAAGGATTCATAAAAACCTTACCATTATTAAACCAAACTCCGAGTCAATGGGTAAGGGACATGTTGGTGCCAAGATCTTTGTAAAAGGGGTTGTAAGCAATTTCGACCATCAACTGTTTCCACCAATCCACTTGTGGCTATGAGATAGCCAAGAAGTTAATTTCTCCTCGGTGTGACAAGGAGTCTACAGCTTGGTTATCAAGTCCTTTTTTGTATTCGATCTCATATTCATAACCCAAAAGCTTTAGAAGCCAGCGAGTTTAAGCTGGAGTAGTGATCCATTGTTCTAACAAGTATTTTAGGCTCTTGTGATCTGTAAGCAATATAAAAGATTTGCCTAACAAATAGGGTCACCATTTTCGAATGCCATTTCCTCTTCATAATTCCACTGAAATCCTTCTTTAGTTAAAAGCTGAGTCAAAGGAGCCCTCGATCCTACCAAAGTGTCAAATGAATTTACAGTAATAACTAACCAAACCCAAAAACCCACGTATGTCATGTGTTGTTTTGGGGGTCAGCCATTCATGCACTGCTTGTATTTTGGAGGGATCTACTGCCACCCCTTGTTCAAAAATAATATGGCCCAAATAATCTACTATTGATACTCCAAACCTGCACTTAGATTCTTTTACAAACAGTTGATTGTTAGCTAGAATAGTCAAAATTGTTCATAAATGATCGAGATGTTCAGCCCAAGATTTAGAGTAAATCAATATATCATCAAAGAAAACAAGAATGAATTTTTACTAAAATAAATCATTCATGATACTCTGAAATGTGGTAGGGGTATTAGTGAGCCAGAACGTTATCACAACCTTTCTATTTTAGATTTTTGGAAATATGGATACCTATAGGGTCGGACACATATAGGATTTTCATTGGGTAGGAGGGGTATGTGGTGGTCGTGTGATCTTGGTGGAGGTAGCTTTATAGGCACTTCAAAATCCCGAGAGAAGTTTTTTAAGAGTTGAACCAAATCTGAAGGATAAGATAAAAGGTTAGTGGATTCATTTTTTGGGATTAGGTGCAAAAAAAAAAAACCTATGCCGTAAGAATTGGTGCCATGCAATCGTTGAGAGTCCCTCTCCGATAAGACTTCTAACCGTTGCTGTCATATCCCTTGGAAAGTATGAGAGTAGACCTCACGTTGGAACTTCATTGTGAGCTGTAAATGATCATTTTCAATGGGCCCGAGAGTAGTGAGCCATTGTACCCTTAGGACAAGTGGACAAGCCACCACTGGAAGGACGTAGTAATCAGCAGTGACTGTATATCCTTGAATAATTATGGTAAGTGTCTGACAAAGTCCAGCACACTCAATCTTTTCTTGGTTAGCCACCATAACCTGAAATTTTCTTGTTTCGAGTTCCCATCAATCCAAGCTTATTGACAAGGCCTTGATCGATGAAGTTATGGCTGCTCCCACCATCAATTAAAACGATAATCTCCTTGTTCTTCACCTTACCTAGAACTTGAATAGTTTGTGGATAAGTGGTACCTACTATTGCTTGGAAATAGATTAAGGGCACCACTTCTAGCATTTCTTCCTCCTGTCGCATTGTACTATTATCTGTCAATTCGGACTTAGTGGAGTCCTCTATCATAAATAATTGTGGACGCTCATAACGGTGTTCGGGAACAAATCACTCATCACAGTAGTAGCAGAGCCTTTTTGCTCGATCATTGACCTGGTGTAGGTTCTAATACTCCAAGTGTGGGATTGACGCTAACCTTGGTAACAATAGGATTAGGTGGTGACCGAAACATTGGGTCGATCTCTTTTGCAGTTGATTTCGTTCTTCAATCAATCGAGCCACTTCAATCAAGGTATTTGGATGTTTGATCTTGATGTCCAACCGAATGTCGTCTTTGAGTCCAGCAATAAAGCTTCCAATCAAAAAAATTTCAAGTAAACCATCAATTTGGTGGGGAAGTTTTTCGAAGATCTCTTGGTAGGCTGTGACTGTTGTGGTTTGTCTTAACTTGGTGAGGGCTTCAAAGGGATCCTCGTATTCTGTTGGTCCAAATTGGAGTAGGGCTGCCTTAGCAAATTCAGACTATGTTAATGGTCCCCTGAATTTAGCGAGCCACCGGTACCATTGTAATGCAATTCCTTCAAGATGGAGGGAAGCTAGTTGCACTTGTTGGTCAAGTGGAACATTCTTGAAGTTGTAGTATTGTTCCGCCTTGTAAATCCAACTATGTGGATCCTCTCCAGTAAACTTCGGAAAATTCAGCTTTAGGTGCTGTGTAGAAAGTTCTCTATTAGTGTGGGATGATACCCCCAACAAGAATGGGTTAATTTCCTAATGAATTTGATGGGGAGATCCGTGATACCCATAGAGCTTGGAAGTCAGTTAGAATCTGTTGCAAAGTTCTATTGACTTAATCGAAGCTTGCCTTGTGGTGAGTAAAAATTTCATTCACCTCATAACGAAATTCAGCGTTGGTTTTACTTCGCGTATCCATGGCTGTTGACGAAGTGAACCTGGCTCTGATACTAAATTACAAAGTTAGAATTTGTGGAGGAAGAAAATGCTCTATTTTAGAGCCAAGAAACGGAGGAAAAAATGGAGGTCGGGTTAGAGAGAGAAAGAGGGTTGAGAGAGAAAATTATGGGTTCTTTGAAAATAGCTCCCCTTTGTTCATATCAACTGCTATCTTAAATAGCAGAAAGATAAACTAACAGTAGAAATGATAAATACTCATATCAACTGCTACATTAAATAGCAGAAAGATAAACTAACGGTAGAAAAGATAAATAATAAAGGCCTAACAATTAGGGAAGATAAATAATTCATAACCAACAAGGATTATCCAAACTAATTACATCATCCCGTGGTTCTGCATGGCCCATGAATGGGCTTACGCATGCCAACACACCCATGCACACATCAGGTTTCTATGGAATTGCATTGTTGAACACAAACAACTTTGTAGTGAGGTGATCTGGAAGGTTCAAAATGCTAAGCTCAAGTAGAGAATAGTGGTGGAAATTTCACTGCAAACTGGTAGCTGAGGAAGCATGGGCTTACGCATGCCAACACACCCATGTACACATCAGGTTTCTATGGAATCGCATAGTTGAACACAAACAACTTTGTAGTGAGGTGATCTAGAAGGTTCAAAATGCTAAGCTCAAGCAGAGAATAGTGGTGGAAATTTCACTGCAAACTGGTAGCTGAGGAAGCATGGTATTGTTGGTTGTAGGATTGTAAACATAGTACTTTTTTCGTCGATTAAGCATACGAGAAGTACAACACAGAATAAGCCATCACAAGACTGTAATAGTACTTTACCTATAGGGCTGTCTGCAAAAGATAGACTTTTGAAAGGTGAGAATGAGTGTAATGAGCTGTGCTTGAGATTGACGAAGTCAAATTCTGCGTTGGGTCCGAGCAAGAAGAGGCTGGAAGCCAGGGTGTGGATAAGGGTGGGGCGGTGACAGAAATGAGGATTGGAGATGAGAGAAAGCCAGTGTTTGGATACGGATTTTAAGATGAGGAGGGAGGTTACTGGCAGGCGGAGAAGGATTTCTGTTAGGAGGTCATCGTTGTTGGCTATTACTTCGGCAGAAAGCCACACCGTTTGATAAGAAGAGGTGGTGGTGATGGTGAGGTTTGAAGAAGGTTTAAGTCTTTTGGTGGAAGCCATGGACAAGACAGATTTGAGCAAGGTTTACGATCGAGGTGAAATATTTATAGGTTATCTGTGGATAGGCGTGCATTTTAATGGACAAAAAGCTTATGTAGGAAACTAATCTTATTTGGATGGTGAGGCAGACCAGGGGACTTATTGACTACGATTCTTTGCATATAGTTCTCTACTGCTCCCAAATACTTTGTCAAGGAAGCTATGAGAAAGTCATAGAAATTATAGCAAACGTTGAATTTGTCGAATTTCACAAACTACTTTAGCTAATTCCTCGTAAGCTCAATTATTAGTTTTCACCAAGAATGTTATGTCCGCACGATATTACCACATCTTGTCAGGAAATGCATTTAAAAGTGATGCCTTGGGCTAGGACTCAAAGTAACACATAAATAAAGAGAGAAAAGTCGAAGAGAGCAAGAGAAAGAGAGAGAAGAGAGAGAAACTGATTAAGCTCTAGAATGTTCAATTCCACTAATTGAATAATTACAAGGCAATAAGGGATTTATATCCCTGAGTTAATAACTCATAGATTACACATGCCAGCACTGGATAACTAATTGATAGATAATCTTACAGACTAGTTGATTAACTCTCAATGACTTAGAATCTAACACCTGCTGAGCCAAATGTCTCAAGATGCCCCAGCAGGCGACACGCGGAGACAGCCAAAGTGAGCTTGAGACGAAGCATCAAAAACTGAGAAACAAACAAAGCTTTTGTAAGAACATCATCAACTTGTTCCTCAGTGGGAACATAATTAATACTGAAACTGTTATGTACACTTTATCCATGATAAAATGAGTATGAATCTCAATGTGTTTGGTACTAGCATGTGCCATTGGATATGCAAGAGACAAGCTGCACTAATATTATCATCACACCAAATGATGATGGTTTGGCAATAAAATAGACATGCAATTCAAAGAGAAGAGACTGCAACCATGTGAGTTCAATAGTTGTATGAGCGAAAGCTTGATTTTCAGATCTAGTGCTACTTTGAGCCAAAGCTTTTTAGAGCTCCAAGAGATCAAGTTAGGACCTAAAAAAGATACAATATTCACTAGTTGATCTTCCACATTAACTGCCCATGGGCAAGGTTGCCCCACCCAAACCCAAATGAAAAAAAAAAAAAAAATTACTACTATTACTAATATTTTTTTTTCTAATATTTATATATATATATAAGTTGGGTAATACGTGTTATAAATGTATTCTATTTAGTATTTAATATTGATAATCACTATGACACGATCAATTAACTGTTTAATTTAGATGTTTAATAGTAAAATATAGTTTAAGCATTAAAGTAATTAAGTATATATAGCTTAAACAATACTAAACATCTAACTTAAATTAGTTTAGTATAGTTTAATACTAAAGTTCCAAGCAGTAAAAAAATAAAGTATAATTAATATACTTATGTTGAAGAGAGTTTTGATTTAATGTTTAGAGAGTATTGATTTTTTTTGGAAGCCTATACAAAGGCGTAAAGTTTGTCATATAAGCAATAGTTGATTTTTCATATAGAACAGTAAACTTATATCTTTTATTTTTTTCATGTCATTCCTTGTTTTATAAATTTTAATTTACAGCACTATATATTATAAGAAATTATAAAAGGAAAGAGGATGGAAGTAAAGAAATGAAAGAGAAAAAAAAAGAAGAGAAGATGGACGAGAAAGAGGAGGAAAGGATCCCTGAATCTTTTGAAGGGAACAAATTTATAAATGTAGGTGGTGGTGAGTGCGGATTCATACGCTTTCGTCTTCTTCTTTTTTTAAAAAAAATAATAAGTTGCATATTAAAATAGTGATTTAGTAAGAATTTATTATTATAATATATATAAAAGGGTTGCATTATTGGGTGTTATATCATTATTGGTTGTTTTGTCTATTTCATCTATTTTAATGAAACTAATTACATTATGACTGTATTGGCTTCATAATAAAAAAGGTTCATTCACCCATTTACAAATGGAGAGTATCCAAGAATGATGCAAGAAATATTTGGCAACATATTAGCCCTAAGTTCATCAAAGAGCAGGTTAAGATGGTATAAGTGTTGAATAACGGCTCAAATATCTAATCAACATTTGCACCTCAGGCAAATGTTAAAGAATGCAACTTGGTCGATAGTCAACATCTGCAACTCAAGCAAATTTCAAATTTGCAAATTAGTCGGTGTAGTAAAAATGGAATTTGTAAACCCACTAATTAATATACTCACACTATGAAAATTCCCTATATAAAGGCATGAATTCACTATAAAATTAGTAAGGTGAGCAAAAGAAGGTAGAGGCCCTGTATGTAAACCTCTCTGAAAATTTCTACATATGAAATAATATTGCCTGCCTTTCATGGATGTAGGCAAGTTGTCGAACCATATAAATTATGTGTTTTCTTTTGTTTATGCTTTGTCTTTCATTTATGGGCATTTGACACATCAAATTGGTATTAGAGCCAAGGTTTTGCTTGAAATAGAGCAATTTTTTTTACAATTGTCCATAAATTGAAAGTGCCTCATATAGTTTTTTGAGTATACTAGGTGAAAAAGCACGTCGAGGCGAAGAAAACCATGCAAACCCCAGTTAAACGCCATCACCATGCACCATCACAGGCCATTGAAGTCTGGCTACACCAAAAAAAAAAAAATTGCGCATTCTATGGAAGAAGATAATTTGAGCCATGTTGTCTTGGTGAGCTAAGCCGATAAGCTATGCTGAGCCATCAAGCCATAACAGAGCTGAGCCACTGAGCCACTCTAAGTTGTTGTAATTGAGCAGAGAAGTTGAGTTGATTAGCCATTCTGAACCGAGTCAATTCCGCAAGAATATTTCTGAAATATTCTTAGATTTAAATATTTCTTTTTTAGCCATTTTTAATTTGATTTTGACAAAATCGGACTCATTTCCTGATAATTGAATTATTTCGATTCAACCATGGTATTTCTAATGGTTGAAACTAAGTAAACAAAGCTACCCTCGTCTAGAAATGTTAGTAAATCATCCACAAATGGCACTATTCATAGAATTATGTTGTTTAATCCAAAGTTTGAGATGGAAAAATTTAATGGCAACAATAACTGTGGCATGTGGCAATGTGAAGTTTTGGACTTACTATTCCGAGAAGGATCACATATTGTCTTGGAAGCTAAACCCAATGATATATCTAATAAAGATTGGAATTATATAAACTGTCAGGCTTATGACACAATTCGATTGTGCTTTGCAAAAGATCAGAAGTACTTTATTATGAAGGAGATCACAACAGTTATAGGACAAGTATATGATAAAAAACATAAAGAACCGACTCTACCTAAAGAAGAAACTTTCATTTCCAGTGCAAGAAAGGTATATCTATGATTCAGTATCTCAATAATTTCAACAAAATTTTTGCTAATTTATAGAATTTAGAAGTTGAAATTCTAGAGAAAGGTAAAGTTTTGTTATTATTAAATTCCTTACCTGAGAACTATGAACATTTAACCACTACTATGCTATATGAAAAATATAAGATTAAACTCATTGATGTTTGTAACGCTTTGGTGAATAATGAGTATCAAAAGAAAGATAAAATTGATCACAGAGAAACAATACCAAAAGCTTTGACTATTGCAATAGGGAGGACTACTAACAAAAAATCTAGAGGATTTGGAGGACTGAACAAATCTTGCTCGAAGTCGAGAGGAGTATCATGAAGAAAAAATATTTCTAAGAATGAATGTGCTTATTATTAGCAGAAAGGGCATTGGAAAATAAATTGTTGAAATAAGGAGAAATCAATTATAAATGTTGCATAAAAAAAAATAAGGAGGCATTAACTTTTTTGGTTTCATCATTAGAAAATCCTTCTGATAGATGGATTATGGATTCCGGATGTTCCTACCATATGTGTCTAAATAGGCAGTGGTTCTCAAGCTTTTAAAAGTTTGGTAGTGGAGTTGTGCTTATGGGCAACGATAATACCTATCAAACAAAAGGTCTACAAAAAGATTGTCCAAATAAGGAAAAAGGGCACTGAAAAAAAGATTGTCCAAATAAGGAAAAATCAACTATAAACAGGACATAAAAGGCAAATAAAGAGGAATCAACTTTTTTGATTTCATCATTAGAAAACCCTTTTGATAGATGGATTATGGTTTATGGATGTTCCTACCAGTTGTGGCCAAACAAGTAGTGGTTCTAAAACTTTCAAAATCTTGGCGGTGGAGTTGTTCTTATTTGCAATGATAATACCTACCAGATAAAAGATATTGGAACCATTCATTTGAAGATGTAAAATAGTACAGTCAGATGATTCATTGATGGTAGATATGTTCCAGATTTGAAAAAGAATCCTATATCTCTGATAGTCTTAGGCTTTTATGGTTTCAAAGTGATCATTGAAATTGGAGTCTTGGAGGTTGTACCATATGCATTTCTATCATGGAAACAAATTTATATTTTTTAGATAGGTACACAGTTATAGGAAGTGTAATTATCTCCAGCAATTCTGAAGATGATAAATCTGATACTTCCTGACTTTGGCACATGCACTTAGGGCATGTTGGAGAAAAAGCTTTGAAAGGTATGGTAAAAAAAAAGGCATACTGAAATGTGGTAAGACTGGAAAACTAAATTTATATGAGCATTGTGTCTTGGGCAAGTAAACGAGAGTCAAATTTAGCATTGCAACTTGTCGTACCAAGACAACACTGGATTATATTCATACTAATGTTTGGTTGCCTTCCACAAATACTTCATTGGGAGGTAAACTTAGTTTGTAACTTCTATTGATGACTTCTTCAGATATGTTTGAGTTTTACACTATAAAGTATAAAGATGAAGTTCTAGATATCTTCCTTAAATGGAAGAAGATGATTGAGATCTATACCCATAGAAAGCTCAAGAGACTCAGATCAGATAATGATGGAGAATACAAATCAAATCCATGTTTGAAAGTTTGTCAGAATGAAGGAATAATCAGACACTTCATAGTTCCTGACACGTCACAACAGAATGGTTGCAGAACAGATGAATCGAACCCTAGTTGATAAAGTTCAATGACAATATTTTTTTTTTACCTTTTCTAAAAATTTGACAAATTCATTCTTCACATGATGAAGTAATTCATCATTGACGAATTGTTTCTAACAAAATAATTGGGCGTAAATAATTTTTAAAAATAATTTTAAAATAAAGATTTATCTATATAAAAAGATAAATAAGATAAAATGATAATCTTGGTATGTTTTACATAAAAAAAAAGGAAAAAGAAAAAAGGGAAAAAATCATATATTTATGTGTGTTTGGGTTTTTTAATATTTGGGTGAGTTTTTAACTTAGTATATATCATATTATTGATTGAATAAGAAATAAGACAAGAAAAAGAAAAATGAGATGACACTAAATGAGCATAGGACAAAGGAACAGAGAATAAAGGAGAAGAAGTTGAAGAAAAGTAAACATGTAAAGTTAGAGGTATTTTTTATTTTTTACCATAAAAACTGAGTGGAATTTTAATTCTATCAAAAGCTGGATTAAAAAAAAAATTCAAAATGGTGTTTATGTGAATATGGCAATGAAAAATCCTAATTTATTTAAAATAAACTAGCCCACTTGAGGCTTCTGAGGCTACAAATATAAATGAATTTGACCAAACCCTATACTCTTACATTATAAGCCTATTTTTAATATTTTATATATATTTGTTTAGATTGAATTTCAACTTAAATGTATTTGGGCCTTTTTCTATAAGTTATTAGTTTGCCCACATATTAGTAGGGCTTTTGACAAAATTAGGTTCATTATTTATTTAAACCTCGACCTAAGTGAGAAGGTCCAAAGAAGTTTTAAAATATTTTCAATTATTTTATTTATTTTATATTAATTTATTAAAATATGTACGCTTTATTAATATTTTATGACAAAGCTTCTCCTATAAGAAACATATTTTTCCCCAAAATCTCCACTAGCTCAAAGAGAAAATGTCTTGTCATTTTTTCTGACTCTTTTCTGGATTCTTAGGATTGCTTCAAATTACTGTCAAATAAGGGTTTCAAATATTAATGTTGCCATTAAATGGTTTTAATATTTTGATTTATGGTATTTATGACGTTGACTATGGATTCTCGCAAATATGGTATGCAATGAATTTGATTTATGGTATTTTGACTATGGACTCTATAATTATGTTATGATATTTACCATTAAATTTAGTTTATGACCACAATTAATGCTGTTATTTAAAGGTAGCGCGACATGTTGTTTTTCTGTGCTTTTCGATTATCACTTCTTCTTCTCTCATTCTTTGTTTTGGTTTTTTGGAACGAGGGTTTCAGGGAGGAGTTCGAGAGTTTAAGGTAGGTTTTTCAATAATTTTCTAGATGATTTATATATATCATTATTATTTATGTTTATTTCTATTTTTATTATTAAGAAGAGATTTACGATTTACATACTAATTGATGAGTTTGATGGATTTTCGAAATACCAGTATATGTTTAATATTTTTGTATATATTTTTCTTCATTAGATCTATCCTCTACGAATATTCTCCTTTTCGTTTCACCTCAATCGGAATTTTGTAGAAATAGTTATAATTTTTCGAAACTCATACTGTCAATCTGGAAAATTATGACCAATGAGTATTTTCTGTATAATTTCGTGGGGCATATTGATTTATTTTCCTTTGAAACTTTTACAGTTTGGACTTAAGAGATTTATAAACATTTTCAAATTGAAATTTCTATTTTTCGATCTGTAATGAATAAGTTATGGATTTTTGAAGTTTAAGGCATTGCTGCTGGAATATAAGACTGTTATGTTTCTTTGTTGGATTGGAATGACAGAATTTATACGGCTACCCTTACTTGTTATGGTTTTAATGCCGCTGGTTTTGGCAGAAAATGATTTTTGTGGAATTTATTAAAAATGTTTGATCGTCTCTGATTCACTGTAGAATTTGTGTGACAGTTCATATTAAAAAGTAGATATTAAATATTTACTTATTTTTGAAAATTATGAGAAACGTATGGCTCATCTGAGACATATAAGAGATCCTAGTGCTTTTGGAATTATGTGATTTGGATGAGTATTGAATTTATTATGCTGTTGTGCAATTTTCATATGTGTTTATTGGATAACATGTCTTGGAAATTTTGAGGTTATTGTTATAGCATGAATTTGATGAGTATGATATGTATATGGGATCTATGCATGTTTATTTGAATAAGAATTAATGCATATATGCATGTGCATAAAAATGTACGACGGACTATGAACGGTACATTACATTTGGTTGGTATTTTGAAAGCGCGCTATATAAGTTTTGGGGTTTGATCATGACAAACCATGTAAGCTATAAGTAAGACTGAAATGCTTACGGTGTTATGCTATAAGTAAGATTGAGATGCATGCACCCCTTTGAGAATTTGTTTAGAAATCCAACCATTATGTGATAAGCTCATTAATCATGCATGCATTACAAGTTTTCTTTTTGATTATGTTATAAGTTTATAATGAGTTATGAAATGTTATGAATCTTCAAGTATGTAAGACATCCATGTTTAAGCAAGTTTATGACTAGTTTGATATTGTGATCTTCATTGGCATGTGAAGTTATATGTTTGATATTGATGTTTTGCTTGGTTTTGGGGATTGTAAACTCACGCTTTTAGGTAAGCACACTTAGATCTTTGTGATTGTTGAACTTGTGGGGAGGAGGGTAGCTCGGAGGAGGTTTCATCTAAATAAAGCAATAAAGTTGTATACCTATTGGTGATATTATTATTATTTCGTTTTTCAACTGAGAACTATTTTCCTAATTAAATTGAAGTGTTTTAATATGGTTGGACATGTGTTGAAGAATGGTTATAATCCTTTGAATTAACTTATTATTATTTTTATAATTATGTTGGAAGTCAAGTATTTAATTAGTTACTATAATATTTTGTGACAATTACTTAAGCATTTAATAGCAGTCTAAGTATGAGCTTTGACTGCCTATGCATATATGATTGAATAAGTTTTAATTTTTCCGCAATTTCCGCAAGTTAAGTTTTGGTAGCCACTCTAACCTTGTTCGACCTAAGGGACTTGGTTAGGGTGTGTTACAGTTTTTGGTATCAGAGCCTGGTTACGAACCATGTGGAAAACTTTGATGTGAAATAATTACACATATTTTGATGAAATATATATATATATATAATTGATAATATAAATATTATTTGAAATGTTTTGAATTATCGAATTTGATGAATTTAAAAGTACCCCAAGGAAACCTCAAGAGCGCCACAAGGTCACCGGAACCACAAGGTATGATTAGAAACTTAATTGTTTGTTATTCTAACTTTTGATTTGAATGCGACTATTAAATGCTCCTTACAGGAAAATGTTTGACAACTTAAAGGGTAATTCTTTTTTAGACCTTATCCTCTTAAGCGATAGTGATGAAGACACCATATTAGAGATTGAAGACAAAGATATTACCTATGAGGAACATTGGGATATAGAGCAAAGACAAATAGTGAAAGAATTTCTTTGTGGAAAACGGAAAGTTATAGCTGCTGATGAAGGGAATTGCACTTCCATTCAATATGCTACTTTGGAAGAGTACAAGCAATACGAAGAGGCAAAGAAGAGACAAAAGGAAGAAACTCTGAAAGCATTTTTAAATAAAGATATTGAAGATTTGGCTCCTTTTTCCGATATCTCTGATATTTCTAGTTCAGATTCTTCCGATGAAGAATGTGAACAAGAAATTAAAGTTCATGAAGATAATGAAGTGATTGAGGATTCTTCTGAATGTAAGAGTTATTTTGAAGAGTTCGGGAGCATCAAACGGAAAAGGAATGTGATTCGCTCGAGGCCAATTAGGCCTAGGTCCTGCAAGAAGGAAAAGGACCTCCCTTTTGCTAGCAAAGTGGTTGTTAAACCTCTAGAGTTGGTGATTGAGGAGATGGGGACAGCGTCAGCAAATAGAAAACTTCGAAATGAGTTAAAGCGCCTAGTTTAGTTTTGTTTATGGGTTAAATAAAAATAAATGAGCGTGTTATGCTACATTATGACCTTGGCTTATATTTTATTACACTTGAATTTGATTTGAAATTATTTATCTTATTATGAATTATATGGAGGCTTATTACATTTTGTGATGTATTAAATGTTGGCATTCTTTTGCAATGATTATGTGTTGAGTAACTTTGTGGTTAAAGTGAGTGAATGACTGAAACTTCGAAGACTTGATTTATTGTCTTTCCTCGAAGTTTCATTAAATTGTATGTGACTTATGTGTAGTCAAGAATGGTATGTACAAGGAATGAGGTATCTATCAAACAACCCCTTGGTGTCATGGGAGCTATTTAAACTGTGTCGAAAGCCTTAGCGGCTAACATGTGACTTGCACCATCTGGACCAAGGGATAAGATTGCTAATGTGGTGACAGGTACGCTTTCAGTATCTGATCATGATCTGTTTGTTTTATTTGCTTCTGGATCGACGCATACTTTTGTATCTAGAAAATTTGCTGAAAATCTTTGTGTGAAATCCAAGAAATTGGATTTTGAATTATGTGTTTCTACACCTGCTGGAGTTATAATGTGTGCTTGTGATATGTTAAAGTCATGCAAGGTAGTGTTTAGAGGCAAAACCTTGTTAGTTGATTTAATTATTGTTGATATGAATGACTTTGATGTCATTTTTGGCATGGATTGGATGTCCATGCATGGAGCTAATATTGACTGTAAAGAGAAGCAGATCCTCTTTACCTTGGAGGGTGAAATTGTGACCTTGAAGGAGTAAGATCCAAATCACCCCCGTAAGTTATTTCTCCACTTCAAGCTATGAGAAGTGTAAAGAAAGGATGTCAAGCTTATTTGACAAGTGTGGTGGATACTAACAAGACAGTACCGACGTTCGCGGACGTAAAGGTTGTTCGAGATTTTGAAGACGTATTTTCGGAAGATCTACCCATAATACCGCCGGAGCGAGAAGTAGAGTTCACGATTGAGCTGATGCCTGGAACTGCACCAATATCGAAGACTCCATATAGAATGGCACCAGCAGAACTGAAGGAACTCAAACAGCAATTACAAGATCTACTGGATAAGGGTTTTATTCGACCAAGTGTATCACCATGGGGAGCACCTGTTTTGTTCGTGAAAAAAAAGGATGGCACGATGTGAATGTGTATTGACTATCGAGAACTCAATCGTGTAACGATCAAGAACAAGTATCCCTTACCACGGATTGAGGATCTATTTGATCAGTTGCAAGGAGCTCAAGTATTCTCGAAGATAGATCTTCGATCTGGCTATCATCAATTGAGGATAAAGGAAGGAGATATACCTAAGAGTGCATTCCGGACAAGGTATGGCCACTACGAGTTCTTAGTAATGCCATTTGGATTGACGAATGCCCCTGCTGCTTTCATTGATCTCATGAATAGGGTATTTAAGGACTATTTGGATAGTTTTCATCGATGACATCCTAATATACTCCAAGAATGAAGAAGAGCACGAGCAACACTTGGAATCCGTCTTGCAAAGGCTTAGAGAAAAGAGTTTGTTTGCAAAGTTCAAGAAATGTGAATTTTGGTTAGAAACCATATCCTTTCTTAGTCATGTGGTTTCTAAAAAAGGAATAGAATTCGACCCGAATAAGGTTGCTGCAGTTCAAGATTGGAAGACACCAACCAATGTTGGAGAAGTAAGAAGTTTTCTTGGATTAGCTGGTTACTATCGAAAATTCGTTCAAGGATTCTCAAAGATCGCTTCTCCTTTGACGGAGTTGACAAAGAAAGATATTAAGTTCTTTTGGTCCGAAACTTGTGAGAAGAGTTTTCAAGAACTTAAGAAAAGATTGATTACTGCACCTGTACTATCCATACCAAACGAGCATGAGAAGTTCACTATTTATAGTGCGCTGAGCGGTATTGGATGTGTGCTGATGCAAGAAGGAAAGGTGATAGCTTATGCATCACGACAATTGAAGTCGTATGAAAGAAACTACCCCACACATGACTTGGAGCTTACAACTGTAGTTTTTGCATTGAAAATTTGGAGGCATTATCTCTATGGAGTGAAATGCGAAATTTTCACCGACCATAAGAGTTTGAAGTATTTTTTTACACAAAAAGATTCGAATATGAGGCAAAGAAGATGGTTGGAATTGGTTAAGGATTATGATTGTGTGATTGACTACCATCCGGGAAAAGCAAACTCTGTGGCAGATGCATTGAGTAGGAAGTATGCTGGTTTTAGTGCCAACCTTATAACCAAGCAAAGACAGATATTAGAAGATTTAAGGAAGCTAGATATTGAAGTAGTCGTTGGACAACACTCGACCACTTTAGCTACTCTTAAGGTGCAACCTGTTATCATCGAAAGAATCAAACTGGCACAACGACAAGATTCTGACTTGTTAGAGATAAGAAATGAAGTACTCGAGGGAAGGAGACCGGATTTCAACATTTGTGGTGATGGTACTTCAAGATTCGGAGATCGTCTATGCATACCTAATGATCGTGAATTGAAGAATGAAATTATGACTGAAGCTCATTGCACTCCATACTCTGTTCATCCTGGAAGCACGAAGATGTTTAGAGACTTGAAATGCACATTTTGGTGGACAAACATGCGAAGGGAAGTTGCTCAATTTGTTGAGCAATGATTAACTTGTCAACAAGTCAAGGCGGAACACCAAAGACCATCAGGTTTGTTAAAACCATTGATGATTCCTATATGGAAGTGGGAGCACATTACCATGGACTTCGTGGTTGGATTGCCTCAAACCTTCCGAGGGTTAAATGCTGTATGGGTAATAGTGGATAGACTTACAAAGTCCGCCCATTTCCTACCCATAAAGACGACCTACTCGTTGGATCAATTGGCTCAACTCTATGTTAATGAGATCGTGAGACTGCATGGGGTGCCTGTTTCTATTGTATCCGATAGAGACCCCCGTTTTACATCGATGTTTTGGAAAAGTTTGCATAGAGCTATGGGAACAAAACTGAAGTTCAGCACGGCTTTTCATCCACAAACGGATGGACAGTCTGAGAGGACTATTCAAACATTGGAGGATATGTTGAGAGCTTGTATGTTAGACTTCAAGGACTCTTGGGAAGCTCTTTTACCACTTGTAGAGTTTGCGTACAACAATAGTTTTCAAGCAACTATTGGCATGGCACCCTACGAGGCATTGTATGGGAGGAAGTGTAGATCCCCTATACATTGGGATGAAGTAGGCGAGCGGAAGCTTGTTGGACCTGAAATTCTACAACAAACCCAAGAAGTGGTTTTAAGGATTAGAGAAAGGATCAAAACTGCTCAAGACCGACAAAAGAGTTATGCTGACAACCGACGAAAGGAGCTGGAGTTTTCAGTTGGAGACAAAGTGTTCCTAAAAATAGCACCCATGAAGGGGATAATGAGGTTCGGGAAGAGGGGAAAATTAAGTCCACGTTACATCGGACCTTTTGAAATTCTTGAGAGAGTTGGTGATGTGGCTTATCCTTTGGCCTTACCTCCCAATCTCTCAAGTGTTCATAACGTGTTCCACGTTTCAATGCTGAGAAGGTATGTATTCGATCCTTCGCACGTGCTCAGTTATGATCCGTTGAAGATTCGCGAAGACTTAACCTATGAGGAGCAACCCAAGAAAATTTTTGGTCGCGAGGAAAAAGTACTTCGAAGAAAGAATATCCCATTTGTGAAAGTACTTTGGAAGAATCACTCTTTAAGGGAAGCGACCTAGGAACGCGAAGAAGAGATGAGGGTTAAATATCCTCATTTGTTTGACAACTAATATACGCTTTTACTTGTTTAGAAATTAAGTTATGTTTAAGTTTTTATTGTATGTCTTTTCTTTTAATTTCGAGGACGAAATTCTTTTAAAGGGTAGATAGTTGTGGGACCCTCAAATATGTGTTAGGGTTTCAAACCCTAATTGGTATTAATGTTGCCATTAAATGGTTTTTAATATTTTGATTTATGGTATTTATGACAGTTGACTATGGATTCTCTGCAAATATGGTATGCAATGAATTTGATTTATGGTATTTATGACAGTTGACTATGGATTCTCTGCAAATATGGTATGCAATGAATTTGATTTATGATATTTATGACAGTTAACTATGGTTTTTAGGAAAGTGTTATTTATGTGTATTCATTTTATTAATTTCGTAATTAATGACAAAACCCTGGAAACTGTCTATTTAAAGGTAGCGTATCAGCTTAAGACATGTTGTTTTTCCCTGTCTACGTTCCTTTTCTCTGTGACCTTTTCGATTATCACTTCTTCTTCCTCTCATTCTTTTTAATTCAAAAAGACGTTTTGGTTCGTTTTGGTTTTCTGACGAGGAACTTTTCAGATCTGTTGAGGAGTTCGAGAGTTTAAGGTAGGTTTTTCCTAAACCATCTTTTTGTTTAATAATTTTCTAGATGATTTATATATATCATTATTATTTATGTTTATTTCTATTTTTATTATTAAGAAGAGATTTACGATTTACATACTAATTGACGAGTTTGATGGATTTTCGAAATACCAGTATATGTTTAATATTTTTGTATATATTTTTTGTCATTAGATCTATCCTCTACGAATATTCTCCTTTTCGTTTCGCCTCAATCGGAATTTTGTAGAAATAGTTATAATTTTTCGAAACTCATACTGTCAATCTGGAAAATTATGACCAATGGGTATTTTCTGTATAATTTCGTGGGGCATATGGATTTATTTTCCTTTGAAACTTATACAGTTTGGACTTAAGAGATTTATAAACATTTTCAAATTGAAATTTCTATTTTTCGATCTGTAATGAATAAGTTATGGATTTTTGAAGTTTAAGGCATTGCTGCTGGAATACTAAGACTGTTATGATTTTCGGATAAGCGTGTTAGGTTTCTTTGCTTGGATTGGAATGACAGAATTTATATGGCTACCCTTACTTGTTATGGTTTTATTGCCGCTGGTTTTGGCAGAAAAAGATTTTTGTGGAATTTATTAAAAGTGTTTGATCGTCTCTGATTCACTGCAGAATTTGTGTGACAGTTCATATTAAAAAGTAGATATTAAATATTTACTTATTTTGAAAATTATGAGAAAAGTATGGCTCATCTGAGACATATAAGAGATCCTAGTGCTTTTGGAATTATGTGATTTGGATGAGTATTGAATTTATTATGAATTTTACAATACAGCTGTTGTGCAATTTTCATATGTGTTTATTGGATAACATGTCTTGGAAATTTTGAGGTTATTGTTATAGCATGAATTTGATGAGTATGATATGTATATGGGATCTATGCATGTTTATTTGAATAAGAATTAATGCATATATGCATGTGCATAAAAATGTACGACGGACTATGAACGGTACATTACATTTGGTTGGTATTTTGAAAGCGCGCTATATAAGTTTTGGGGTTTGATCATGACAAACCATGTAAGCTATAAGTAAGACTGAAATGCTTACGGTGTTATGCTATAAGTGAGATTGAGATGCATGGACCCCTTTGAGAATTTGTTTAGAAATCTAACCATTATGTGATAAGCTCATTAATCATGAATGCGTTACAAGTTTTCTTTTTGATTATGTTATAAGTTTATAATGAGTTATGAAATGTTATGAATCTTCAAGTATGTAAGACATCCATGTTTAAGCAAGTTTATGACTAGTTTGATATTGTGATCTTCATTGGCATGTGAAGTTATATGTTTGATATTGATGTTTTGCTTGGTTTTGGGAAAGCCTACTGAGTTTTGTAAACTCACGTTTTTATTGTTTTCTTTTTCTCAGGTAAGCACACTTAGATCTTTGTGATTGTTCGAACTTGTGGGGATGGTAGACACGTGGTAGCTCGAGAGGAGGTTTCCTGAGGATATCTAAATAAAGCAATAAAGTTGTCTACCTATTGGTGATATTATTATTATTTCGTTTTTCAACTGAGAACTATTTTCCTAATTAAATTGAAGTGTTTTAATATGGTTGGATGTTTGTTAAAGAATGGTTATAATCCTTTGAATTAACTTATTAATATTTTTATAATTATGTTGGAAGTCAAGTATTTAATTAGTTACTATAATATTTTGTGATAATTACTTAAGCATTTAATAGCAGTCTAAGTATGAGCTTTGACTGCCTATGCATATATGATTGAATAAGTTTTAATTTTTCCGCAATTTCCGCAAGTTAAGTTTTGGTAGCCACTCTAACCTTGTTCGACCTAAGGGACTTGGTTAGGGTGTGTTACAACGTGTTAGACTTACTTTTACAAAAAAGCTCCGTCTTGCTCGTTTTCCCTCTCCCAAGCCATTCTTGAAGCTTACATTTGTAAGAAGAGAAAATAAGGAGCTTCTCCCATGGGTTGTAAGGCTCTAAGTCACTATATCTAGAAGTCCTACTCTCTTTAGTTTGTTAAATGTGAACTACCATATTTATTTTGAGTTAAAACTTTTGCTAGAAAATAGTTTTTCCTTTTTTTTTTTATCAATTTTAAAGTATTATAACTTTTTGCTCCCCTAAAACCACTTCTCACAGTGGATCTCCTTCTCATTACTCTGATAATTCCTTTGAGAAAATCTTATATTATTGTCTTGCTGGATTAATTGGAAATGTTTTATTTTACTTGTTATTATGCTATACATGTTGTACACTAGTTTGACTATATTAGGATCTTATACTTGAAGTGGTGTTATTTTACTCTTGGTCTTATATTATTTTATCTATTACTAGATGGACTGACTCAACTCCATATAATAAAAGCCTCAAAGAGAGTATCCAAAGTACTGAACAAATACAGCCAACTGTATCTCTATAATCTTATCAAAGTGGACACTTAGCACATTTGGGCCAAAGTTCATATTCAAAGGCACCTGCCAAAGTGAATACTTAGCACGTTTAGGTCAAAGCTCGTATGTGGAAGTATTTGTCAAAGTGAACATTTAACATGTTTAGGTCAAAGATTGTATCCCAAAGCACATGTCAAATTGGACACGTAGCATGATTACACAAAACCTTATATCTCGATCGAAGAACAATTTAGCCCATATCTGGACAGCTACTATCTCCATTGGCACATTAGCACACCTTTACATTTGGATCCTAACATTGACTAAAAGAAAAAAAGATATTAATTACTAATAGAAAATGTGTTCTCTATTAAATACTATTCGAGTAATGCAATCAAGAAATCATAATGCTAGAGCTACAATCTTTGTTTACCAATTGATATCACGATTTATGATTAAATTATATTTAGAGTTCGTTTATCTGTATTTTGTCAACTAATAATGCGTTGTCATCATATTAGCTAACAAACAAGTTGGTAAATAAAGGTGACAACCCTAATTAAATGAATTTTGATAAGTATGTATGCAATATTTTTCAATAAAAATAAAGGGTGGCCTCTTATTTTCAAAAATTCAATGGTGCGCTCTTGGTAAAATTGTCTAGATCCAGCAATAATGACGACAAACCCTAATTGTTTTATTGCTCCTGAATGTAATATTGTGGAAGATATTCACAACAGTTTTATTTCTTCTATTTTTTGGATTGAAGAGGAACCATTTATGGTTACACTTTCTCATCGTAGCTGATGTTTGTGATGATAATTTTGTAAATAAATGTTACTTGATTTTTTTCTCCAAAAAAAAAAGTCTAACTGTTTCAAATTTAAATCATGGTGATCACTTTCTTAACAAGCAATAAGATGTTCTAGGAGACAGTTTTATGTATCACATACAATCTAAAATTTAATCAATTATTTTATTATTATTTAGTAGTGTTGAAAGCGAAGAATATTTGTTATTTTTATTTACTTATTCTTTAAACAGAAATAAGGAAATATTAATAAATCTCCTGAACAAAATGAGGAGAGTGAATAGAAATGAAAGCCCTTCAAACTCCAAAAGTGATATAGCAATAGTGATAACATGAGTAGCACACTTATAATTATTAGCAACATATTGTGGGCATTCAACAAAAATAAAAATTAATTCTCTAAGCTAAGAACAAAGAAGTTGTCATATGACTACTTCTACTGTTTATTAATGCAATTTATTTGATTAATGGCCACTTCAATTACCACCACATGGATTTAAACCCTCAAAATTAAGAATTGATTGAGAACTAAAACTTCAGCATTCATAGATTTCAACAGCTATAGGACCAAGTTATATATATGTGTGTATATATAAATATAAAATCTAAGTTAGATACATGGAAAATCACTTTATAAAAAGGGTTTATGGGTCAAATACCCACTTAAAAGATCCATTTTGTAAAAATACCCACCAAGGTAAAACATTAAAAATCCTTAGATACACTACCTAAATTGCCCTCACTTTCTCTTTTTGGTTGAAGCTCTATTCTCCTTCTCCTTCTTTTTGGTCGCCATTTCCTTCTCTATCCGCCTCTTTCACTATCACCATCTTCTTCTATCACCAGCGTTCATGGGTCCATTGAAGCAATTAAGGAAGGCTAGTGAAAAATCCACAACTACAATAGTTGCCGCATGAACCAGCAATCATCCAATGCAGTGTATGTATGAACAAATTTTTGGAAAAAAATGCATTTTTGATGTAGATTTAGGTTTGGATTTGAATGAGTATTATATATATATGTGTAATTTGTTTTGATTTGAATGAGAATTATGTATGTATGTGTAATTCGTTTCTAGTTTGAATGGTTTTTATGTATCCTTGAATGGAATACATGAAATCACTGATTTTGAACAAACACCATTGTGTATTCGGTAGGAAGGCTCCTTAGAAAGCGTGTCAAGGGCCTTGGCAAATTGGCTGAGTGAGCCATCAAATTATACATCAATGTGTGGCTCCTTCACCCAACATGTCTAGGTGCTTAGGCCTTTGGCAAGCATGCTTGCCGAGGGAGCCCTCTGTGATGATGAATTTGGGTTTTGGTTTTTTTGACATTCCTTCTCATAATATTTCAATGTCAAATGAGTGAACATTTTTTTTTAATATGCAATGACTAGTAAAGTTTAAATTCAAACCAACAAACATGTGTAAGACTTATGCTCACTAGGTCAACCTGCCTTGGCCCTTTACAGGTTGGCAAAGGGAAATTTCAGCAAGCATAACAAATTTTGGAATTTTCCTTAGTAGGTTATATGAGGGTACCATCAACATGTATACACACATGCACACACCTACATTTGATGGTACTATGTATCACATAGATACACCTACACACACATATTACAGTTGTTGGTTCGAATTGAAAATCCAACAATTATTTTTTTGTTGATTGAACTGTTTTGATGAGCTTCAATATACAATTTAGTTTTAGGTGGTTGATTCATTTTATTTGTTTTTGTTTCCTAGGTTTCAAGGAGAGTTATATCGGAGAGTGGAGGCAACATTTCTCACCTTACAAGCATTTCCAACCTTCCACTCATACATAAAGTGATAAAGGATGAACGCGGTAAGGGTAAGGACAGATGGGAAAGTTCATGTTTCAGTTAATTTATGAAGATGATGACTATACTATTTTGCAGTGAATTTGTCCATCATCTTATGTTACTGTAATTGTAATGTGATGATATACAATTTTTCCATGACTATACTGTAATTGTAATGTGATGATATACAATTGTGGAGTTCTGATTCAATGGTGTTGAGGTGAGGTTTGATAGGGAGGCATTTACCATGATAACAAATTTGAATTGTGGTAAATTCCTCCTATCATCAGAAATGAGAAATCTATCATAATACTTGTGAACTAAGTATTTTGGTCAGTGGGGTCCAATGACACAAAGTGAGTTCACTAAAACCTTCAAGTACATTGAATTCAGTAAGGACAATGCTAAGGAAATATCAGACAGTGTCAAATGTTTACTTTTTAGAGATGGTGCTTCTTCCCACAAAATGAACTAAAATGGTGACGAAAGAGAACTCCACCTTCATAGAGAATGACAATCTACGCGAGAGGCACCCTTGGGGGAGAACTTGTACTATGATTTGACTATACACAATCTATGTTCAAAGATCAAACGGGGAAAATTAAACATGCCTACAATCTTTATGAATTTCCCCTTGTATTTCAGGTAACTATTACATAAGCTATCATGTTACTTCATAATTTATAATTATATGTGTTCATCATTTTTGTTATGTCTTTGAATGTAGATATGGGGAATTGAAGTCATACTTATAGTTCCTACCATTACACCTCATGGAAAATATCATGGTGTCAAATATCCTAGGATGCCAAGGTAGTCATTACCTAATACACTTTACTACAATTAGTTGCCCACCAAGGTTTTCAACAAAGGGTAAGTAAGTCAATTACTTGTATCACATGCATAATTTAATTTAATTTTTTGTCATATTTTATTTTTTTAGTATACTATGAATAATAAACTTCATCCGACTATGGAAGAAATGGAACAACCTTTCATGGTGAATTTTTGGATATGACCTAATGACAAATATTATACTTATCCACCAGTTGTAGTGGAGAAGCCTACCCTTCTGTTGCGCAGGAGCTAGAGCTAGTGCATATTGCAGGTGGTACCATGCAATTCCTTAGTAACAAATACATTCGCAACATCTAGAAGCAATGATGGATGAGTTGCGTAATGATTTTGTAAACATGCAAACTGACATACGAGAGTTGAAGACAATGGTTAGTCAGATAATAAGACCATCAACCACTGGTGTTATTTTTAAACTTATTGAAAATGATTAATTACTTTTTCATTGTGAACATTTTAGGTTTTACTTAATATACTTTATATTTCTTTTTGTAGCAAATGGTACATTATTAGCCCCCACCACCCCTATAGTAGTAATGAACTAATGCGACTTAGAATCCTTTCAGACTGATTGATAAAAATTTGCATTATCAAAATTTTTAAAAGACATGAAACTTAAATGGACAACGGTCAAATTTGATAATTTATATAAGGAAGTTTTCCAATTAGTCTTGTCGTCCGAAGTATATAATCCTTAATCACATTATTTTCTATATTCATATGTATCAAAGGCTGACTTTTCAATATTATGTGTTTTATAAGGGTGGATGTAGCCTTGTACTTTGTGAGGAAAAGAGTCAATGCTAATAACAAAGTATTAACACAACACATAATATCAAGGGATTGCTTGTTTTGAGTAAGCATAATGTTTACGGTTTCCAATCACAAAAAATAGGTTTAGGACACACACTAACACTAATGAATGTTATTAGCTTTGTGATTGATAGGCCACAATGAGAGGGTGTTACACTAAGTTTGTGCAAATAGATCCTAGCTTCAATGAGGATATGGAGTAGCACAAGCTTGATATTGATTGGGCAAATGAGATGAACGATTCGCCTTCCAATAGTTATTATACAAGAGAATTACTTATCAGATCATGGTCATGGGCTAACATTGATATCGTTAGTTAATTCACCATGCGTTGGTATTATATTAATATTGTAATCTACGCCCTAACAATTCTGTGTTTGCAAATTGTTGGAGATATTTATGCCAATTAATAATTCTAGCCAACATTGAGTGGCAACAAATGTTGATTTACAAAACTAGCACATCACAATGTATGACCCCTCCAATAAGATGACTCAAGCTTGGTTCCAATTGAAGAATGCAAGGACACTGACGATGTCGTTTCCACACTTACGTACATGTGCGGTGACTACAATCTTCATTTGGAGCTTATGGTAAATGGCACCCCAAACTTCAGTTCATTTATAATGAGCCGTGAAGAAGATAGCTCACTCACAACAGAACCTTTTGATTATTATGTATACTAACTATGTCATCGTGTATATTTAGTGGTGACTGCAGTGTCTATGTATGCAAGTACATAAAGTACATGTACTCTATTCAAGTACATAGAGTACATAACTTTGTTTAAGGAAAAATATGTTGTTGAGATTTTTCATTCAAGAACACATGCATTTGTGTTTGACAATTTAGTCTAATGTCAATTTGTTCATTCAATTTCCTTTTATTTTTTCACTTAACTGCTTGTGTTTGATATTTTTAATTTAAAAACCTTAAAAATAGTAAAATCCAAAAAAAGAAATTGAAATAAACAAAATTATAAGATTGAGGAACTTGCAAGTAAATTTGTTATAGATGTCACCAAAGCAATACATATGGCCAAGGCTAAACCTTAAAACTACTGCATTTTATGCTTGTAAAGATGCATCCTTAGCAAGTCGGTTGAGAGCCTAGGTAATCCTACCAAGGGAGGATCCCCACCAACATGATTTTTTTTCAAATTTTATGATTTTTTTTTTTTAAAAACTCATTCATTCCAAACCCAATACATCAAAACCACTCAAAATCAAAAGCAAATAAAGGATTAAAGTGGAAGGATTGGTTATTATAATTATTAGTTAATGAAGGCCAAATTTGGTATTTTATCTAGTTTTTATAAGAAATATGACTTGGTGAGCATTTTTTCAAATTCCATTATTTTGTTACGTATTTGACCCAAAAACCTTATTAAAACTACAAATATCAATTGTAGTGAGAATTAGGTTGATTCCTCTCATTTAATGAAATTGTATTTTATACAAATTAATCTTGATAAAAAATTAAACAGATGAACAATATATCAAGCCTAAACAAAATCTTCAACATTAATGACTATATGAATTAAGAAAAATATTAGATTACAGCATGCCTCATCAAGTATGTATACCGTAAGTGTTATGTTATATGTATATATACCGTGTTTATGTATTTATACATGTTATATATGCATGAATACACTATATATATAGTATTATTATGGGTATATATAGATATACTTTCATGATATTTATATTAATAATGCTACTTCTTTATTAATATTGGGATGGGACTCAAACTCGAGCCAATGATTTTATATCAGAGGCTTATCACATAATTAAGCCAAATCACATCATAGTTAATGAGATTTTAGTGATTGAATTAAAAAAAATAATCATCAAAAAGACAAATCACATAATTAATATAATAATATATATATATATATATAAATTTAAATATTGTTGCTTTTAACTCTACATACGTAGGGTTTAATCTCAAATCCTCCTCTGGTCCAAAGGAACAAGGCTTTTTGAATAAGCATACACTTAATTTAGGCACACCATGATAGTATGCAAGTTCTTCATATTTCTATTTCTCAAAATCAAACAAACAAAGCATATTGGAATTCATTGTCCATGTTAGAATATATCACTACCTTTAATCCAAAGTTTAGTGGCCACACTTTTGTATAGGATTCTAAACGTTAAGAAATAATGGGTCAAATCAGATTTACAACTAAAGTGAAAATGAGAAAATTGAAGATAAAATAGATATAAATATTTTACGTGGATTAAACAAATTGAGGTAAAAAACCACAGGCAAATTTGGTAGGATCTAACTATGATGAATGGAGATTACAACTCTTTTTCTCTAAATACAAAAAGAGAACAATGACACACTTCTCTTGAATAAAGGAGAAACAACTCTCTCACAAAACTAAGGAAACACTACTACAAAGGAGAAACTAATTTTCTCTCTTTGTAAACCCTCTCTGTAAGAAATGGAGGAGAAAACTCTCTCACAATTGAAATTACATTCAAATGGAATGAGATTGATAAACTTAAGGGGAAGAGGGTATTTATAGTTGAGCTTTACACCCTTCCAATCGCCTCCAAGTTTAATAGCCACTAATGTTGACAGCCTCCAATATTGATATTGACAGTTTTCAAGTTTGACATTAATAGCCTCCAAGTTTGACAACACAACATTTCTCTCACTTAATGTCAAAATTGGTAATTCTCCACTCTTCCCTAAATTTACCAGTTTTCATGCTTGCTTATATTTCTGCTAGGTTGTACGAGGATCTACACCATATAAACTTATCAGTGTTAATTGGCTTGGTCATTACATCTGCTAGGTTCTCATTGATATGTATCTTTTGCATATCTACACTTCAATCTTCCACTACTTATCATACATAGTAATATTGAGCTCCTATTTGCTTAGTCCTTGAATGAAAAGCTGGATTCCTTACAATATGTAAGACACTCTAACTGTCACAAAATAGAGTGATCCTCTCCTGTTTGTGCTAGAGCTCCTCCAATAACCTTTGTATCCAAACAGCTTCCTTGCACGCTTATTTAGCTGCAATGTATTCTGCTTCTGTAAAATCTGAATCAACATAACCCCCCTGACAGTTAAATCTAATCCTTCATAATATAATGTAGTATCTGAGGTCCCTTTAACATATCTTAGAATCCTCTTCATAGTATTACAATGCTCTCTTACAGGATTTGCCATAAAATGACTAACCGCTTCCACTGCTTGTACAATGTCTAGCTTTGTACATATCATAATGAGCACTAGGCTTCCCATTGCTGATGCATATGGTACTTGAGACATATCCATCCTTTCTACTTCACTGCTAGACTCATCTTAGAGGATAACTTGGAATTAATAGGAAGTGAGTTAGAAATTGGCTTATAATCTTGCATGTTAAAGTGTCACAAGATCTTCTTTAGATAATTCTTTTAAGAAAAACAAATCTTTCTGATATTTTTGTCTCGGTGAATTTGCATCCCTAGAATCTTATTTACTGGTCTCAAGTCTTTCATGCCAAACTCCCTAGCTAACTGTGCCTTCAATTCTTGGACTCAATTTCTGTTGGGGACTGTTACCAATATATTATCCACATAAAATAACAAGATAATAAAATCATTATCATCATCAAACCTTTTGTAATATGTACAATGGTCTGAACTGAGCCTATTATACCCAAGGCTTATTATGAAGGAACTAAATATCTTGTACTAACATCTCGACACCTGTTTGAGACCATACAGAGATTTGTTCAACCTGCAAACCAAGTTTTCCTTGCCTATTTCAGCAAAACCTTCTGGTTGAAGCATTTAGATTTCTTCTTGAAGCTCTACATGAAGAAATACAGTTTTAACATCCAACTGCTTCAAGTGTAAATCAAATGTAGCACATATAGCCAAGACTATTCTTATAATTGTACCACTATGGAAAATGTCTCAATGAAATCAATGTCCTCTTTTTGATCATATCCTATCACCATCAATTGTTACTTTCCATAACATACTTCGAGTGCCAAACTGGCAGTCTTCTCTCGCGAGTTGATCGACAAACTTCTAGAGCCTCGGACTCAACTTGTTCTTGTACCTCATGCTCTAGTGCTGCTTCAAAAGAGTCTGAATCTTCTTCCACCTATATTGTTGTAGTCTCTAAATTTTTCTTTGACATGCTATTATTTTCATCATTATGTAGTATTTGATATTCTACAAAGATGACATCCCTACTAATAATAACTTTGTGGGTAGTAGGATCCCACAGGCGATACCCCTTCACATCCTTCAGCATACCCTAAGAATATACACCTTCTAGAATTCGAATCTGACTTTGTTCTTTCTTAGATGTTGTACATCATAAATACAAAACATCCAAATGAATGTAAATTAGAGCAATTGCTATTGAAGTTGATAGATTTATCACATAATAAGCAATATTGGCTGCTTCTGCCTAGAATGAATTAGGTTGACCCGTAGTCCTCAACGTAACTCTTATCCTTTCTGTAAAAGTTCTATTCATCTACTCTGCCACTTCATTTTGCTGTAGAGTGTATGCAACCATGAACTATCTTTTAATATATTTTTTGTTACAAGAAACTCGCCGCTTGTATAGTCTCCTCCATTAACTATATTCAAACACTTAATCTTCTACCCAGATTCAATTCCACCTGTACTTTGAAGTTTTTGAATACTAGAAACACATCTGACTTTTTCTTGATTGGGTACACTCATAATCTCATGGAGTAATCATCAACAAAAGACACAAAGTATTTTTCTTTTCCTAAAGATATATCCGATGATTCTCAAACATTAAAATAAATCAAATCTAGGATGCATTTACTTCTAGTAATAGATTTACCAAATTTTATTTTATGCTACTTACTTATAACACAATGCTCATAAAAGGGTAAAGATACCTTTATAAGTCTAGAAAGTAGCCTTCGATCAGAGAGAATTTTCAAATCATGTTGAGACATATGACCTAGTTTGAGATTCCACATCACTGATGACTTTTCTCCTTTACTATTTGACATGACACACACATCAACTTCCTATAGTGTTTCTCCTTTAAGCATGTATAGATTTGCACTGGTCTTTTCTGCCTTCATCGCTACAAACGTACTTTTGACAACTTTTATGATCTTATTTTCAGTAATCTATTTGTCCTAAGGACAATAGATTTTTCTTCAGGCCTTTAACATATCGTACCCCTTAAATAGTGATAATTATTCCATCATGCATCTTTATCTTGACAATACCAATACTAGTGATCTCCAAGGCATTATCATCACCTATGAGTATAAATCCTCCTGAGATAGGCTCATAGTTGTGAAACCATTTTCTCCTAGAGGTCATGTGTCATATAGCTCTTGAATCTAAAATCCAGACATCAACAAACTTTTTCTATCTTCAGCAATCGCTGTTACCTTGTTGTAAAAAACTTCACCATCATCTGAAATACTTACTATATTTTCTTGAGCTTTAGATGACTCAGGATCTTCACTCTTCTTGAGAAGCCAACACTTCTTCTTGACATGCCCTTTCCTACCACAATTGTAGCATTTGATATGCTTTTTACTTCTTAATTTTGATCTACCGTGATTTTTACTCCCACTGAAGCCACGTTCCGTCGATCTCTCTTACCACCATCAGCGCTTTCGCTTACTGCGAACTTACTTGCCTAGCTTCCTTGTTTTTACGCCAACTTTCTTCTTCCAAAATTGTGGCTGCAATAACATTGAAAACTAGATTGTCTGAATTCTTTGTCAGGTTGATGATAAGTTGATCGCACGGTTAGATAAATTTTGAAGTAGAAGTTCCACACATTCAATTGTATCTATTGTGTAACTCAACGATATGAGTTGCGTAAATAGAGTATTTAGGGTGTTGATATGGTCGATTACCGATGTGGACGACTCTGCCATTTGAAGAGTATACAATCTTCTTTTTAAGAAGATTTTGTTGTATAATGACTTGGCCTAGTACAATCTTGTCAAAGTATCCCAAATCTCTTTTATCGTCTTTTTCTCTGCCACACTGGATAACACTCTATCGGCTAGTGCTGAATGTGGATTAGCAATTACGTTGCCATCCATCTCGTACCACTTGTGGGCTAATATCCAATTGCTGCTAAATAATTGTCTTTTCTTAAAATTGTCATTACCTTCATTTTTCATAACGAGAAGTTAGTCCTATTGAATTTCTCAACTTCGAACTTTGTTACCATTATTGATGACGATTTGCTTTACACTTAAATTGGGTTGCACTATTTCATCGTATACATGAATAGTCACCGTATATTTGAACAGTGTAGTATACTTGAATAGTGCCGTATGCATGAATAGTATAATAAAATAATGAATCAAAGAAGATTTGCAACTAAAGTAGAAATGACAAATTTGAAGCTCTGATACCACTATTAGAAAATAATGAATAAAAGAAGATTTGCAACTAAAGTAGAAATGAGAAATTTGAAGATAAAATATACACAAATATTTTACATGGAAAGCCCCTAAACAAATTGAGGTAAAAAACCACAGGCAAATTTGGGAAGATCTCACTATAATAAATGAAGATTACAACTCTTTCTCTCTAAATACAAGGAGAGAACAATGACACTCTCTCTTGAATAACGGTGAAACAACTCTCTCACAAAAATAAGGAAACACCATTACAAAGAAGAAACTAATTTTCTCTCTTTGTAAACTTTTTCTTTAAGAAATGAAGGAGAAAACTCTCTCACAATTGGAGTTCCGTTCGAATGAAATGGGATGCATAAATTGAAGGGGAATGGGGGTATTTATAGTTGAGCTTCACACCCTTCCAGCCTCCAACTTTGACACCTCCAGGTGTGACAACCTCCAATGTTGACATTGATAGTGTAATATCTGCTTACTTTTGTGCACAGTTGACTTTGATCAAAGTTAACTCCAGTCAAAGTCAACGCATGGACCACTGACTATCGGGTCAAGGTCTGGTATTGATTGACTGGGACTGAGTAGTATGTAATCTTCTGTGTTTTATGTGTGTTTGCTTCCTTTTATAGTAAAGTCAAAGTTTTGGTCAAGGTCAAAGTCAACAGTCAACAATCCATCCTACCACATCATCACTTTGACTGGCAGTGTGATGACCGAGACTCTTTTCTTAACTCTTAACTGTGTATGTGGTAAGTTTGAAATTAATGTGGTCTTGCAAGACCAAGCTTGAGTCAAAATAGCCTAGTTTGGCTCCACCCTTTTTAAAACCCTAAAGCCCTCTTTAAAGCTCCGCACACTCTTATTGCCATCCATCACTAGAGAAAAAGAGAGAAAAGGGTTCTAGAGAAAGAGGAGGAGGAAGAAGAAGGGGAGATCAAGCTAGTTCCAAGCTTCTTCAAGAAGATTTCAACAAAACTTCAAGGAAGAGAAAAGAGGAAGAGGGTCGGCTAGCTTCCAGCTACTGGAGGGAGGTTTTGGCATACTTTCTCAAGGGATTTAGTGGGGTTTTAGCTAATCCAAGGTAGGATCCAAACTCTACTTGTGTTTGCTGGTGTTTTGGTAGTGTATTAGTGTTGTTTGTTACCTAAATCTTCCCTTTTTATGTATTTTTTTCTTCATGGATCTACTTCGGACCACTTAGAAATTTGTGAGATGGACTATTTGAAATGGGTTTTTAAAAGTTAATCAAAGCCCTAATCTTGTATAGTGGTAGGGTCCCATTTTCATCTAGTATTTTGATTTGAAAATGTGAGTGAGTGTGTGTGTGTGTGTGCGCTATGAATTAGAAAAATTTCTGAAATTTTTATGGATTTGGATTTATTACTGGTATTCGGGTATTTTTCAAAAAAATTAAAAATTTTTACTGCTTATACTTGAGTGTCTGGTGAACACGTTCGTTTTTGAATTTATGTAATCGGAGTTCATATAAGGGAGAAAAATTGTTTCAAAATTATTGAACGGATGGATATTTTGGGAGAATCCTTCACCATAATCCAAGGGTTTGGTGATATTTCAGGGCCTTCAATTTTTTCCTAATTTTTTATTCACATTTTTTATTTTAATTCATTAAGTTGTGGCCATTTTAGTTTTGGAATTTCCCCATTTGGAGTTAAATTGAGGGTTCTATAATTTTTAAAATTTTATCTGCTTTGCTGGAAAATTCTAAAACTTTAACTGTTTGTGACCAACTTTTGTGTATGGTTTTAAGCTAGGATAAATGTTGTTTCTTACTGGAAATTTTGGATTAAAGTGAGCTGTACTTGATCAGCTATTTGTATTGTTTTATTAAACTAAGTAAAGATAATAATGTGACTAGTTTAGGACTTAGATTTAAATCAAACTCCATGACTATTTTGTCTAAAACCAACTTTGATATTTATTTAGCTTTTTAAACTAATAAAGTATGAAACTTTATACTTCTTATGTTGGTTAATTTAGTGAGGTTACAATTTTATTTATAAAGTATGGTTGCTGGAATTTGATTTAAGTATGACTATACTTGCTTTCCTTTGTAATTAGA
This sequence comes from Rhamnella rubrinervis, assembly GCA_007844105.2. Taxonomy (NCBI): domain Eukaryota; kingdom Viridiplantae; phylum Streptophyta; class Magnoliopsida; order Rosales; family Rhamnaceae; genus Rhamnella; species Rhamnella rubrinervis. The sequence goes on from CM017577.2 coordinate 12,261,160, forward strand.
ATGCTATTTCGAAATAGTTTCTTTGGAAATAAATGGGTCTATTCGCATGGATATATTTGTATGAATCTATATATATATAGATGTGTATATCTATAGATTTGCATATAGTAAATAATAACTTGAGTTATTAGAATGAATTTATACCTATGGTTATGAATGATAAGATTATATATTTATATAAGTATTTAAATGCATGTGTTGTCTTGCATATGGGAGTTAATTGTGTTTGAAGCTATGAATATTGATGACATAAGAATGGTGTTTGCTAGCTATGACATAAGCATACGCATGCATTGCGACCCATCATGGAAATTTTGTTATACGCAAGAGAAATTATTTTCTTTTCAACTCATGTTTTAAAAGCTATGCATTGTATAGACATGGTCATGCACTCGTAGGTAGTTAAAATTTAAAATGGATGGAGCTTATGTAATTGTGAATGTGAATCGTCTAGGGTCCCACTAACTAGTGAGTGGAGAGATTGGATTCTCACATGCGCACACATGTGAGCGTATTGGTGTGTTTGTGGGATGTAACCCCGGCACTTGCATGACGCGGATGCAAGCAGGTTTCATACTCACTCATTCCGTTCCCTCTAAACGATTAAATGTGGAAGGATTTTCTTGAAAGTATGCATGTTTGCTGCTTTAGAAAATTAGAGTTGCCAACGGGTAACTAGCTCCAGCATAATTAACACTTATGTAAAGTGAAAAGTCCTACATATAAGTGTTTTTAAAGATATTGTATAGATGGTTGCTTTTAAAAGAGAAATGAACAAGATGTTTTCATAACTGTTGACACTCCTTTAGCATATTACACTGCATCATCACATGCATGTTGGGAACCTATTGGTGTTTTTCACTCACTCCTATTTATTTCATGTGTTTAGGTAATTCTGAACCCTAGCCGAGCAGTTTGGCAATGATGTGGCGGACCGGCAAAGGGTGGTAACATTATAAATTAGTTCCGCAGTTTTATTTCCTTTTTAATAATACTAAAACTCTAATGGAGATACAATTAATTTTCTTTACATTGTGGGTATTGTGTAAAGAACTGTGTTTTTCAGAATTTAGAAATATTTTGATTTTTGCTATTAATACTAATAGTTTAACTTTATCCTAAAGAGTAAAGAAAGTTTTTATTCAGTTTTCAGTTGTGTTTCAAAAGGAAATTTTCTTTACATTATTATTTTGTACCGCCTTTTCAAAGTGACATCTCTTTATTCGGCTCTTCGGACTTAAGTAAAGGGGTGTTACAGATAGTCTTCAAGTTTGGCATTAATAGCCTCCAAGTTTGACATTAACACAATACTAAATGAATTGTAAATTTCTTAGTCCATGACCCAACTCCACCATCTGATTCCTTTAGCACCCATATTCAAAGATAATGGTCGATTTTGTGGTACACCGAACAGGTCAAGTGATTCCTTGAATGATCCATCCAATGCTCATGATAATGTTGTATTCAGGGGCCTTAAAACCATTAAAGGGCAGTCTCACTTCTCCAAAATTTTCATAAAAAAAAAAAAAATAAAGCTTCACAATGATATCTTCATAACCATGATCTTTCAAATAATCGTTAGGAGATATTCCATAGAAAGTAAAGGAATGATAGAATTGTGAAAAAGTTCTCATTGGAGAGTGTTTTCTCTAATATATCTATATTAGTGATCTTTTGGCTACATAATAATATAGTTCTACTAGAACTTTAAAACCAATCATATTATTCTTGCGGTAAAACCACCAATTATCGATGATCAGAGCTACCCCTTAGGGATTGCTTTAAGAAATTTGTCTTTGTTAGTTAATAATTTAAATTCAAGTAGCAATAGTTTGATACCAGATTCAACAAAACCATTAGATTTGCTTGCACTTAGATCTATACATACATCAAGCACTCAAATTAGATAACATCTTCCGAACTACTACTTTGTTATTTCTATCATTATAACCATCCACACATAAAACAAATACAAATAATAACAATTAAATGATAGTATGCACAAGTTCAGGTAACTAGGTGTCAAGTAAAAACTAACAATTGTAGTCAAAAGGCACTCTTCGGTATATCATATAAAGAATTTTTCAATTTTAGGATGAAATAAAATGCACTTTTCTAATTTTCCATCTTCTACGTATAAGCTATCAAAGATAAAATATTAGAGACCAGCTTGTACTACACAAATTTTATCTCCACAATTGTTGGTCTAAATCAACCGAAACTTTGACCATATGTTTTAGACATGTAAGTAGAATGCCACAAAAGTTTTTGTACAAAAGCATCAAAAAAATTTGATATTTCCCAATTAAAAAAACTAATTTATGCAATGAACATCACGTGATGGAAAATTCATAAATAATTATATACAAATCATATAATCATAAAAATTGTATGATATAACCAAAACATAATATAAAACATTCCAAAAAAAATTCAGCTAAAACTAACATAAAAAATTTTGAATTATACCGTAACAATTTAATGACAACATATTTGTTCAATAGTAAATCAGATTGGACAATATAAACATATAAATTTCAAATCAAATCCTATATATATAATTTAACCCTCAAACGCTTATGAGAGTATGAGCTAACATATAGGAAGGTATTCTATGAAAATTTCATTCAAAAACACGACACATAGAGCACATAGAAAAATAAAAAATCTCATTCATAAACCGAATTTTAGACCATAAAATATGGTAAATATTCAAAAAATTGTAACTTGAGTTTTAAAAATCAAATCAAGACATATAATATATCATTGAAAAGCTCTAGATGTCATCAATAATATATCCAAAACTCAATGAATTTTGTTACTGTTTACTCATACAAAACATGGTTGGTTTTTTACGGGTCAGAATACTTTGAAAGCAGAATTTCCTGATTTAATCGCATTCACCTATAGTTTTGGATTAATTAAAGATTCGTATTAATAACTTGTTATAAAATTTTATAAATAAGTTCCTTTAACTACTTTTAAATTATTTAAAATAAAATTATACTAGTTCATAAAACAGTAATTTTGGGAAATTGCCCATATACACAATGTATTTGCCATAAATGGACACCTACCCATAATTTTATCATAAATGCCCACATGTACAAAAATTACCCTTCTCATTGGGTACTCTTCAGTTTCACTCCTCTACCCATAGATGATGGGAAATTGACAAAAATATCCTTATTAATAATCAAAATTGAAAAAATACTCACATGCCTTTAACCTTACAAAAACTAACCAAAGTACTGAAAATATCCCTTATCCAAATGGACTCTACCTTAGACCTACAAAACGGTATGTCTGATACCATAAGGGATAAGGATGAGGAAACAAGAACAAATGCTCAGTACTGGAGTACTTATCGGACAGGAGAGGAGCTCCACCAGCTGTGGCCCGATGTACTTAATTTCCAATATACTTTAGAGCATAAAAGAGAAGAAGAAGAAGAAAAGAAAGCACAAATATAAATTCTGAAAATAATTATGAAAATAATATTGAAAATATTATTGATAATTTTGAAAATAATACAAAGCTTACTAAGAAGCCGATTTGGGAATACAGTGAAATTTAAATAACAGGAGAAGCTAATTCTTGAAGTTTCTCTCAAATTAACTCTGCCTTCTTTTTGAAGTCTTGATGTCTTCTTATAATGTCAGAGGAGGAGTGGAATCATTAAAGCTTGAGGAACTTTGTCAAAAGCTTGCGAGATTTCCAGATCTTGTCTGGATAATATGATGACTTCTGCTTTCACCTGGGGTAATTTCTACAGTAAATCTAACTTTTGAATAGTAATTTGGCTTTTTGGATAACTTTGCACCGAAAGTAGTTCTTTTGTCTGGAGCTTCGACTTTTGTACCAGAGAACTTTGTCTCTTGTGCCGAAAGTAATTAATCAGGGCCCAATTCTAAAGGGCTGAAATCGTATGGATCTTGTTCATCGTCTTCATAATCAGCCAATCTTTTAGGTTTTCCTTTTTCTTTGGGCTGGGTTGAGCTAGATGCTTCAGAGACTTCATTTCTTCTGAATCATCTTTGGCTTCTGCTTGTTGTAATAATTTTTGAGTCATTTCAATCAGTTCCTTTTTGGATCTTGATGAAGAGGCTGAAGTGGCTGAAGTTGCAGGCTTGGGATTTCCTTTTATTGGAACAGGAGGATTAAATTCCAAATACATAGCCTTCTGGACTCTTGTAATGTCAAATTTATCCCACCATTTAATAGAATAGGAACGGTAGAATAAATCATCTTCTTTTCCATAATACCATTTGAAAATCCATGGGATCTTATATTTTGACATAAAATGATATTCAATAGGAAAATTTTGCTCTCTCTTATTCAAAATAATTTTGTGAGCAAAATCCCTTAATAAATTTTGTAATTGAGAAGGAAAATGTTCTTTCTTTATGCCATGATCCTCCCACCATTGATAGAACCAGTTGGGAATATTTTTTAAAAATTTTGAATCCCAACATATAAACCATGAAAGGGAAAATTGTTCATTTTGATGTAAGAAAATATTGGACCAGGCATCAATATAATCATAATAAGTATATTTAAATTCAAAAGGGGTTTCTACATTTCTAAATTGGTATCGAGGATTATTCCATTCAGAAAGTGTAAGAACCTTTTTGAGAAATATTTTGTAATATAAAATTTTTGTTTTGTCATTGCGGTCATAAAGAGCTTCAACGTTTAAAGACTGAGTATGGTTGAGTATAGCATTATAATATCTTAATGTTTTTGAAGGATGCCCTGGTATGTAATGGAATCCAGGAGGAAAGAATTTTTGGGCTATTAAATTGGCCCAGGAATGGATTGTAATTCGGGTTCTATATATCCAAGTTGATAGGAGGCTATATCAATATAGGGGAATCCTTTGGGCTGATAAGGAATAATAGGTCTGAAAGGCTGACTTTGTAGCAGATCAAATGGATTGTGGGCTGTTATAAGGGCCTATTGATAATTAGGAGCAATTACTCTAATGGGTGCAGAAATAATAGGTATTTGGGTTAACGGTAAAGGAGTGGAATCCTCCTTTTTAATGGGTTGGGTCAATGACCCTTGTTGTAAAGGGTTTTGGCCCTTTTTCGGGGGAGCGTCCCTGTAGAAATTCTCTTGTTAGGAAATCAGGAATAGAATTATTTTCTCCTTTTATATATTCTATGTCAAAATCAAAAATACTTAATATAGCTTGCCATCTGGCAAATATTTGTTTGGAAGCAATATTTTGAACATCTTTTTGTAAAATATATTTAGCACTTTGGCAATCAATACGAATTAAAAATTTTTGATTTAACAAATCATCTTGAAATTTTTGTATACATAATACTAAAGATAGAATTTCTTGTTTAATAGTACTGTAATTTTTCTGTGCAGAATTCCAAGTACCAGAATGATACCGGACTAATTGTTCAAAAGAATCAGAGGAGATTTTTTGTAATAGAATACCTCCAAAGCCTTTATCCGAGGCATCAGTTTGAATGATTTTGAAAGAATTGGGAGAGGGGATACCTAAACATGGAAGGGTTCTAATATGAATTTTAATTTCTCTTACTAGGCTGGTGTGGAGATCTGTCCAAATTGGTGGATCTTTTTTCAATCTGTCAAATAATGGCTTGCATTTAATTCTAATATAAGCATAAAAATCCGCAATATAATTAAAAGATCCTAAAAACCTCTGTAATTGTGTTTTATCAAGAATAATATCAGGAAATTTGTCTGCAAACTCTAAAGATCTCATAATTGGGATTATCTTGGATTGATAAATTTCATATCCTAGAAATCGGATTTTAGTCTGGAAGAGTTTGATTTTTGGGGCAGAAATTACTAAGCCATGTTGCTTAATGATTCTAAAAAATAATCTAAGATGTTTCCAATGCTGTTCTATAGATTGGGAATAAATAAGGACATCATCAATATATACTATAGTAAAATGACTATAATCATTAAATATATCATTCATAATGCGCTGGAATTCACTTGGCGCATTTTTAAGTCCGAAAGGCATAACATTCCATTCGTACTGTCCAAAAGGAGTAACAAAAGCAGTCTTATATCTATCTTTTTCATTAATTTCTATTTGCCAAAATCCAGGCTTCATGTCGAATTTTGAAAATATGATAAAGTAGCGGAGATTAAATCTTTCTTAATAGGGATAAGGTATCTAATCCATAATAGAGCTGTGTTTAATGGTTTATAATTGATAACTAACCTGGGGATTCCTCTTTCTATTTCAGCATTTTTCTGAACATAAAAAGCAGAACATGACCAAGGAGATTGGCTATGTCTAATTAAATTTTTCTCTAATAATTCTTTAATTTCTTTTTTACAATGCTCCATTAATTCTTGACTCATTTGGATTGGTCTAGCTTTAGTAGGAATTTGTGATTCTTTAAAATTGTTTTCATAGGGTAATGAGACAATATATTTAGATCTATGCCAAAAAGCAGTAGGGATATCGGAAGATAATTCTTTAATTAACCTTTCTTGAAAATTACTAATCTGTTTTTGTAATGGGATTTGTGTTAATTGATTTTCTATCTGATGATATTTAATTTCTTCTTGTAAAGATTTTAAATGTTGAGTCTTTCCTTGTATTAAATTAATATTTTTGTAAATTAATTCTTCCTGCATTGTCTTAATATGAGGATTAGGAAAAATAAAATTAAATTTAATAGTTTCTCCTAAAGGATGACAGATAATTCCATTATTATCCGTAGTAAAAGGATATAATAAACTTATAAAGGGTAATCCTAGAATAAGAGGGTCTGTTAGATTTCTGATTAATATAAGGGTAGTTCGAAAACAAATATAATTAAATCTTTCTTTGCTACATATAGTAACTTTATTAACTTCATATGTAATATCCATTTTTGATCCATTTGCTGATCTTAATGTTTCTTTAGTTTTTGTGTAATATTTATTTGGTATTAAACCTTCTTGGATACAATTTAAATCTGCTCCTGTGTCTATAAGAACAATAGTACTAAATGAAAATTCATTATTAATTAAAATTGTGACTTAAGTGTACCATTTTCTTATTTGAACCTTATGAATGATAGTTAAATTGTTTTGTAATGAATTTTCTGTAATCTGATCTTCTTCATCACTGGTATTCGAACCAGATGAAATATGACTGGAACTTGGTTTATTAATAATATTTTTTAATTTTTCTTTTAATGATAATTGATCATTTTTTAATACCTGAATTTCTTTCTTGATAGTCTTAATTTCAGTGTATAAATCTTGAGTAGTTATTTCTTTAGATTTGTGGATTTGAAATGTTTTTAAAGCATTATTTATGTTTATAGGTGATTTTTCTTTAACAGTTGGTAAAGTATTTTTTAAAATTTTTTGTTTATATTTTAATAAGAATTCTTTTTTTATGTCAGGGTCAGTAATTTGATTTATGGTTTCTAATAGTAAGGTTTCAATTTCTTCATCTGTATTTAAAAAATTAATAGTGTTGCAACAAGCGAATGAACAATTAGGTTTATCTTTTTCAGTTTCATAATCTGTTTATGAGGAAGTACTATCTTCTGTTATTTGGTCATCATAATAATCTTCATTAGTAGAGCTTTCTAATTCACTATCAGTATCAATTATTCCTATAGTTTTAATGAGATTTAATTTTTGATCTTCAGGCATTTCTAATGAGTTGATAGTACTTTTTAATTTACATTCATTTGCATAATGTCCATATTTATTACACTTATAACATTTAATTTTTGATTTATCTTTGGCTGCGAAGTTAGATTTATTATTCCTAAAGGGATTCTTTCTAAAGGGTTTATAAGTTTGTGACTGTCTGGATTTTTTAGGATAATATTTGTATGGTTTGTGTGATGGTGTGGATTTTATACGATGCCTTCTACTTGGAGGAATGACATTAATTCCATATTGTTGGCAAAAGTTTCCTAATTCATACTTAGCTTGTTTTTTCTCATTTTTCATTTCTTTAGAAATTTTTAAATCAATACACATTTTTAATCCTTCGTTTTTTATTGTGGCTATTATATCTCCATATGTTAATGAATCATAATCTATATAATTATTATGATTACTTAATTTAGTCCTAATTTTATGTGCAAAGTATTTAGGTAACCCGTTTATAAATTTTTCTTTCCAAAAAGCTTGGTTACTATCTTCTCTAGTCATAATTCCTTTAGTAAAGTTTTCTACATACCAGTCAAAGTCACTTAGGCTAGGATAGTGTAGGTTGGTTAATTGATTATGAATTCTTTCTGTAACAGTTGTAGGTGTTCCTATAAAATGTTTAATAATAGTTACTAAAAGGGTATTAACACTATCATAATTATTCAGAATTGGTTAATCATTGTCATCTAATTTGTAGGAATGAATAATTTTGTTTCTTGATTCTTCAGTAAGGTGTTTACTCCACCAATTTTGTAAGGTTTCTGTGAATCCTAATGTTAATAATTCAACTATTTCAGGTTGTTCATAATCATGTATTTGTAAGTAGGTATTAGCTACCATTGTCATTCGTTGTAATAAATCAATTATTTCTTGTTCTTTTAATCCATCAATGTTCCAAGTATAAAATTTATCAGCACTTATTGAAAATTGTGATTGAGATTGTGATGATGATTCAGGAAGTTTGCTAATGGGAGATTAGGATATTTAGGACGATTGCTTTTTCTTTTTATTCTTTTTACCTTAGTTTCTGATTGTGAATCAGAGTTATAATGTGAATTTAAAGTTTGGATACTGGATTTAAGATTAATAGGAGAGGTTACCATATTGGGTTTATGTATTGGGGTGTCTAACATTGGTTGACTAGTGGATGGTTGGTTTGTGTGAACCTGTTGTAATAGTTTATCAATATGTTTTAATTTATCCATAGAAGTTTTCAATTTTGGTGTTTTAGTTATATCTTGGAATTTAACTAAAGGGATTTGTTTTACTTCCTTTTGTTGATTATTAATTTTAATTTCTATTTTATCTAATTGTTTTCCTATTGTAACTAAACTTTTATTGGTATAATTGTTTTGTTCAATAATCTTATTAAGATTTATATCTTCAGTAGGTAGTTTAAAAGGTGCAGCATTTATTAAACTATTATGGTGTTGTATTTTGATTTGTTCAACAGGAGGATGAGTTGATAATACCGATGAATTATTATTTAAAATGAATCTTTCTTTAGTTAATATTTTTACTTTAGGAATATAATAATTTTCTAAGAAGGTAAATAAGTAAATATTTATCTTAAATGTATTCATATGTTTTTTCCACAGATTGTAAATGTCTTGTTTTTCTTCTGCTGTATAAGTTTGTTTATATTTTAATAATCTTTTAGCATTCTTTTCAGACATTACATCTTTATTTAATTTTTTCCATTTAGGTGTAAAATCTTTATGAAGTGTATTTAATGAAGGATCAATAAAATCTGAGGCTGTTGGTGATTCATTTCCTATTGTATAACATGTTTGACTTACTTGTCCTTGGGTATGGATAGATGTTTGTTGTAATTTATTAATTTCATTTTCTAATTTTAATTGTCTTAATTGTTGTTCTAATTCATGAATATGTAATTTTTGTATATCCTTTTCTAATTCAATATCTCTTCGAGATATGCTTTCTGAACTTACAAATTCTATAATTGGTCTAGATAATCTAGAAGTAAAAGTATTTTTTATCTGTTGTTCATCAAACGATATTCTAACAGTTCCATCATTTGTTTGGTTAATAAATTCTTTATCTGATAATATGTTTTGAGGAGGTGGAGGAGGTTGTACTTCATCTAGTGTCCATTCTGTAGGTAAATTTACCTCTTCCCATTTAATCATTTTAGGAATCTGTACATTTAATTGATTTTGTTGATTACTTTGAATTAAGGTGGTGTATCCTTTAGTGTTAATATTTTTAACTTTAAAGTCCATATTAGTACCAGAAATTTTGTAATGAATTCTATAGATTAATGCTAAAGGTTGTCTACCTGGGTCAACTTCGTAATCTGAGGTTTTTATGTTTAATGTTAATACTTTTAATATACAGGGGTCAGAAAGGCTAACTATAAAATTTGGGTAACAGTCAAAATGGACTGGACCATTACAAAGACTAGTTTCAATAACTCCTAATATTCCATCTTTATAATTTTTAAAACTTGCATCTCTTAATGTTAATAAAATTGAAGCATTTAATCCTAACAAAGTTAATGGGTTTATTCCAACTTGTACAACTCCTATATGAAGAAAATTGTAACCATCCTTCTTATGTTTTTCAATATTATTCTTATTTAATAATTGACATGTTTCAAAATTCTTATTTATAGAATAAACTTGTTCTACTTTTTTAACATGAGTTTCAGACTTAAAAGCCAATAATGACCAGGGTTTTTGGATATAAATTTCACTAGGGGAAATATTGGGCATAATCCAATTATTATCTATAGGTTTATCATTAGAAATACTGTAATGTTCCTCATTAACTGTTTCTTTTTCTATAGGTGGAATAGAAGCCATAATTGAACGAGAACTAGTACTTCGTCTAGAACTAGAAGAAGATGAAGACCTAAATAATCTATCCATATTCAGATCTATATCTAAAACTTTAATAATTGGTACCTACCTTTGTTTAGGCTTATCCATCCTTGCTAAATCCTCTCAGACCGATCCCTCTCAGGCCTCTACCATGGGACTTATTGTTCAGGCTTCAGATTTATTGTTCAGATCCAATGAAGAAGATAAACAATGGCAAATAACAAATACAAAGTTAGTATAGAATAAAATATGAAAAGAATAAACAGGTATAAATTTCTTCTCAGATCTAGATGAAATAATAGGATCGTACAACTCTTATGGCTCTGATACCATAAGGGATAAGGATGAGGAAACAAAAACAAATGCTCAGTACTGGAGTACTTATCGGACAGAAGAGGAGCTAACATACCGTTTTGTAGGTCCTAAATCTATATAGTTGAAAAAATAAATTTTTAAATGAGGACCTGTAGAACTACAGGTCGGACCAGCCGTTTTACAGGTCTTAAATCCACATAGTAAACGCTCATCTCATTTCTTATTTTTTACCTCTATTTTCCTTTCATATCTAATTTTATTATTTGTATTTATTTTTTCCATACTTTTCAATAAAACTACATCAATTTTTAAAAATTTTCATTTTTCAATCAAGTCATTTAGATTAGTATTGAATGAGATATGAGTTTTACAAAATGGTAGGTCGGTCGTGCAAAATGGCAGGTCCCATTTCATTCCTTATTTTTGTACCTACTTTTTTTTTTTTTACATTTGTTTCAATAATTTTTATTTATTTTGTAAATTATTTTTCAATAAAACTAAATTAATTTTTTAGCATTTCGGTTATTAAATTAACTTATTTGGATTAGTATTGAATGAGATATGATTTTTACAAAATGAAATGTCAGCCTTGCAAAATGGCAAGCATAAAAACTTCAAAAATATAAAACATAAAAGAGAAATTTTCTTAAAATGGCCAAATCTTCTACTTTTATCCCTGATAAGTTTGAAAAGCTCCCTTTTAGGAAGAGACCCAAGAAGACCCAAAAAATGAAAGCTTGAGTGAAAATTGTGAGATAACTTTTGAGGAAAACACTAAGAGTTCAAAATTTTCATTATGAAACAACAAGACTTGGAGAGGAAGAGACTTGGCTTATAAGGTATCTCTTGTTTAAATAAAACAAAACAATGATATTTTAGATTTAAAATGAGATAAAGTAATAAAAATGGGAGAAAATAAATAATTTCTCTTTCTATCCTCAAAGGGCTTAGATAAAATTTGGACTTTGCAAACCTTTGAGCCCTAAGCAAGTGGTTCTAATAAGCATGAAATAAAATGAACCAAAATAAAATAACCAAGTAAAATAAACCTAGTTAATAAATAAGAAACAAAAAGGTGGCTTGCAAAATTACTAACATACAGATTTATAATAATTTTTTCAAACTAGTAGGCTCAAAACCCTCAGTAGGCTAGCCCAGTACAAATAAATTAATCTAAATTCTACTCTATAGCCTTTTTGGCAACCAATATCCAATTGAAAAGCCTCATAAATGGTCTGAGTCTATTTCCTTGCTAAACTTAATCTATAAGTGCCCTTTGGGCCTAATGGACTACTAATTCCAAATTGACTTCTAACATTAGCCTCTTAATTTTGTGGGTTTGTTCTTAGTCCTACAAAATTAAACAAATGTCAATTTGGCTCAAACTTTAATTCCTGCACTTAAAAGTTAGTGATATATATTTCATATAGCGTAACATAAAATTTAAGCATAGACATGCAATATATCATAAAATAAATATAGCCATGCAAGTATAATATTAAGACAATACATAATGCATGTTCTAAAAATGTAAGCATGAGTTTAGTAAATTATTTGGCATCTAGCACAAGATTCAGCACTACATCCGACATGTAATTTCTCATCCATTTGGCATTGAATCTCTAGCAACAACATCAATATATTGACATGAAACTGCAGTCCATAATGAGTATCACTTTCTTCGGCATGTCCTTCATTGAGCGTAGCTTTACTTCTGCCATAATAGCATCATTGTGTCAGCTTGCATGGCATGGCATCAACATTTTGTTTGATATATGACTTTGCATGAGCTTTGCTTGAAAAATCTACATGATGTGGCATGAACATTTTGCTTGACAGACCTTCATGATGTGGCATGAATATTTTGCTTGACATATCTACATGATGTGGCAAGAACATTTTACTTAATATATCTGTATGACATGGCATGAACTTTTTGCTTGACATTCTTGCATGACATAGCATGAATATTTTGCTTGACATATCTACATGATGTGGCATGAACATTTTGCTTGACATATCTGCATGATGTAACATGAACTTTTTGCTTGAAAAACCTGCACGTGGCATGAACTTTTTGTTTGAAAAATTTGCATGAAGTGGCATGAACATTTTTATTGATATACTTGCATGTTTATTCAAACAACTTATAGTTTACATGATTTTGCTGAGTGTCTCTAGAAGCATCCATGATCTTGTAGTATCATCATGTACTTGCTTCATCATAAAAAGGCTTTCCCAATATGGATAAGACATGTAATAGAGAAAATATATTTCTTCAAATCAAATCATTAACTTTGAATTTAAGGCATTCTTTTTGTATTTTTTCAGTTGTCACAGCATTGTTGTAAGCATCCATGACCATTTAGTAATAAGCAGTAGCATCATCTAGTGCTTGTTACTTTGTTTTGTCCATTTCGTCTTCAATTTAAGACTTTGTCATTCGGCAAAAATTTCTTCTAGGTTACTTGATTGATATATGCTAACCCAATAAATGTTTAAGGTGTGAGAGACCATCTCCGGTTTCAACCTAGATATGTCTTCACACTTTCCCAGTGAATATATTGAAATACACTTTCAACAACTTGACTAGGCTTTGTTTCTCCTCGAAATACTCCACACTAAGTCAAATTTGTCTTACAGAGGTTTTGAAGCCATAATAGATTTGACATAGTCATGCTTTTCCAGTAGTGCTGCTTTCGGTGCATGTGTCTGGTGGTGCCCCCCAATGCATGTCTCCAAAGGGTTCCCAAAGTCAGATATTCAAGTCTCAACTTTGACAATCTTGTTTTATGATATATTTGTAGCGTCCATCACATCCAACGGGATGGTATTAACTGATGATCATTGTTTGCTATAGTTCTTTGGATGAAGATTTGATTTATTTACACTTCGAGGTAATTTAGATAAGGAGCTTACATGTCTTCTTCCATAAGAGTAATTACATGTTTTTTTTTGTGTATTCATGCCTTCAAGAATAGTCATGTGCCTTTGGCTTTGCAATAGTAAGGTCCAAAATTTGTCGAGATCCTATGAGTGCTTCAATTGATGTTACCTTTGCTTAAGGTCCATATCATAGCTTGTCGAAAAAAGACTTGAACTTTAGACTATAATGTATGTTTGCATTTTCTTCAGCCCCATATCAAGTCCATTGTTGCTTTGGCTTTTTCTAAATCATGAAAAAATACAAATGTAGTTCACTAGAGCTTCCTTAGGAGACCTTGGGTTTTCTCCAAATGACAATGTTGTATTTTGTCTGTCGGCTTGTTTAGAATTGCTTCCCTATCCTTGAACCTTTAGAAGTAGAATTTTGGAACTCTCTAGTTGCAGGTATATTATTCGAAAGACCTTTTGCTCTCATCACATACAACATCCAGAGATTTGGGATCGTTACACCACATACCAGTGTATATAGCGAAAGACTCATTACATACCTTGGTGAAATTCCTTACTCTCACAAGGCATCTGATAGATGATTACTTCTGCCTCCAATGTACTCTAAATATTTGGATGAGAGTTTAGCTTTACTAAAATTTTAATTGGTATAGTGCCTTGTTAGATCGCGATTTGATCAATTGATGAAGGAATATAATAAGATCGGTTAGTGGTTTCCAACTTATATACTAATTAAAATATTTTAATAACTCTTAGTTGATGCTCGATGTCAAATCTATCCAAGTAGGGACGAATCCAAGATTTCAAAACTAGGTGGGCTGCTTTTGCCTCATAAAAAAATTTTTTTCTAAAAGAAAAAAACTCACCGGTACGAATATATTAAAATAAAATAGATACATATAACTAGGTAAACACAATGAGTTTTACCCTTATAATGCAAATACAATAAATTACTATCTGAGGTGTTCCCTACTCTTCTTTACCGAGTAAAACTCATCAATTATTGATTAATTATTTATGCTACTTGCAAAGTCTCTTTCTATGTGGATGAGCATACAATTAGTAAGAAACTCATCCTCAATCTTGTTACGAAACCGATTTTTAATGACTTTTATATTTAAAAGGCTTATTCCGTCGTTGATGTAGAAACAGGAAGAGTCAATACTGAATAGATTAATCTGCTCATCAAGTGGAAATCATCTGCCAAGCTTGTTTCAATTAATCGGCGATATAATGTAGAAATGGAATCAATATTATGAAAGTTCGAACAATCCATTGACAACCTATCTCCAACTGTATTCTCAAAGCATACAAATTAGAATGAGTGAAGTCTTCAGGATAGAATTTCTCTGCAAGTTCACATATATCATCAACTTTAAACGATCTAAAAGCATGAGAAGGATCCAACACTGAGCTAAGATAAAGCAGTTCCACTGTGTTTGATGGAAATCTATGATTTAACTCCACCAATTGAAAATCTATTACTTTATAAAATATATTAACTCGGTAATGGTACTCAAATGTAATAGATTCTCTTTGTTGACAAAAACGACTTATATCAATTTTATAAGGAGCATTTATATTGGGCATTTCAAATATCATATTGTGCACAAAAGATATCACACTTTCAAATAGATCATCCCAACTACCATTTCTCAATCTTTAAAGTTGCATTTTTTAATGTAAAATATAATTCAAAGCATTTACAATATCTTGATTTTTTCTCTAAATTATTTTTGAAAGAAAATCTGTAATTCTCATAACTTTGTTCATCATGAGTAAGATAAACACCAAGTCAAAAGATATCATGACATGATAATGTTTGAAAGCCTCATAACGAAATTGAGTATTTGGTCCATTTTCGTCAATCTCTAAAGAAAATGATTTTATTATACCAAATAATTTAATTAAACTCCTTATAGAACGAAAGTGAGAACCCCAACGACTTGTTCCAGGTCATTGCAAATTATAAGCTTAATTTGCCCTGTACCTGTCTCAAGTTCTCCAGTTATTATCAACCCATTAACTTCATATTATCGAGTCAATTTCAACTCAGAATTACGTATGGCAAAAGCAGAATTGTAATTCACAATTTCATTCAACATTGAAAAAAATAGATAAACAAACTTCATTTCTTTAGCTGAACCGTTTAAAGCTAATTGTAAGCGATAAACAAAACAATGCACATAATATGCATATGGACAATCTCTGAGAAACAGTGTTTGTAACTCATCCCATGCACTACACATATTTCTAGCACCATCATATTCTTGACCATGTAAATTTTCAATTAGAAGCTCATGTTGACCAAGAATAGTGGAGATCGTATTTTTTAGTATTGAAGCAACTGTGTTAGGCACACCCACAATATCAAAACCATTCTCTAATAAATCCATAGCAATCAACATATATTAGGATAATAGCCATTTTCTATTTATTAGCTTCATCAACAAGAATACAATATTTGTTATTTCCAACTTCCTCACAAATCAACTTCCTTACTTTATTAGCAAATATATGCAATATCTCCTTTTGTACTGATGATGCAATATACTTAGCGTTTCTAGAAGCATTATCAAAGACAATATTATTAACTTCAATGTTACATCAATTATTATAATCCTATATTATAATGCAAGCAATCCAATTTCCAACATCAATTCTTGAACAAAAAATTATAACCAACAAGGAATTTAATTTTCAACATCAATATAATTTTCAACAAGCAATTAAATATATATAGATTTTTTAACAAAAAAGGAACAGAAATCAGTGTTCAAAAAGCCATCTTCTGAAATTAAAATAATAAATAAATTCGTAACCATTTAGGATGGCTCTTAACCAATATTCATACAAATGAGAACATTGAAAAAGCATCCATGTTGGATAGGAAAAAAGGGGGAAAACAAGTTGCATAGATACATAATATATCAAATCTATGTACCTGAATATTTTAACCTCTAAGGTGCTTAACAGAAATCAGAGCTCAAAATAAGAGTTAAAAAATGATAGAAATTTTTGGAAATAGTATAGCAGTTGCACAATTTTTGGAAATTGTATAGCATAATATATTCTAGTTAAATAAAAGAACATAATAGAAGTCAGATTATTAGCATATAAGAAGATGGAATATCATACCTTAAAATAACAAAAAAAGGGGGTGGTCACTAGCTGTTGCAATAAAGGATGCAAAACCTCCTCATTAATACTATCTAATGTTTCATAATCACAACAACAATCCTCGTCAACAATGCTAGTGAACTTATGTGGATCCTGCACCAACCAAAAACCAATTTTATTGTCATAATTGACTCTCTACAATTTAATTAACTCAAAAAGAAGATATTCTTATTGTACTTCATACTCTTTCAAATTTGCATAATTAGCAAAACAACCAACTAAACCCCATTCAAAATACTCATTCAATCATTCCACATAAAAAAATATGCAAGCACTTGAACCAAGCAAACTCATATTCCAATAATGATTCATACATTCAAAAAAGAAATGGATTCACAAAAATTCAACTCCAACTCAATACCTACCAATGTAATGTGTTGACTGTTGTATTGTGGCTGGCTGGCGGCTGTTATTATGACTGGGAAGAAGAATTATGCATTAAGGACTTAGGATAATGAAAAGGGAAGGGGTGAAAAAGAAAGGGATTGGGCTAAAAATTATGGATGGTGGGCTGGTGGGTAGGATATATAGAAAGAAAAAAATTAACTAAAAAAAACTACCACAGCTATAGCCCGGGTAGCCCTCTACGTGGGCTCGTCCCTACATCCAAGGTTGTTATTAATGTGTATGTCTAGTTGATGATCTTGTATAAGAGCCATATATGTCTTTCTATGATGTATGTACATGGTTGATAAGGTCCAACCCCCGAGTACTTAAAACTAAAATCTTCCCACAAGTTTAATGGTCTTTATATGAAATCGATTATAAACATAGGTACATAATAACAATAAATAAAACACCACAAGACAATTAACATAACCTCCATCTCTATACAAAACAAAAAAGAAGTTTCAGCTGCTGGATGAGACCTATTTACATTCAGCCCATAAGTGCGTCTAGATCAACCATGGAGGTTCCAATATTAGTATGGTAGGTCATGTAGATAGAATCCAGCATCTCTGATAGACATCTTCATTATGGAGGGAAGTGTTAAGGTGGCTAGTCACTAAAGCAACCTTTTCAATTCTCAAGTGCTTTTTGAATGGCAACTCAAGAGTTCCATCATCAATCTTTGCACGAAATAATTTTCTCAGTGCTTGACAAGCGTTGGTGAGGTGAGCAATACATAAATGAAGCCAACAATAACAAAAATCTTCCTCATCTTCCTTTAAAGTTGGTGTTCATGGATTTGAAGGTGGAATGACACAATCATCAAACCATTAGTCTAAAATGAAGTGCAATTCCTCTTTTTGAGCATGGTGACGCTAGATATGTCACTTTTCTTTGCTACTTTAACTCATCAAAGTGTTCTTCCCCAAAATTAGTTGAAATCTTATGCACTTTTTTCATCGTGAAATCTTATACTAAATTAGAGGTCCTTTTAACAGCTTTCATAAGCTTTATGAATTATGTTATACTAGAGAAAAACTCAATACTCCAACATGATGTTGTTGATGCATTTCTCCACCAACGAACTTTCATCCCCCTTATCATAGAACTTCAATGTCAGATCTCTAAAGCACCTTATGAAATCTACTAGAGATTCTGCAGACTTTTGGTAAGTGTTGTCGAGTTGCATCACCATCGCATGTTCCTTGTTCCTTGTTGAGTTACATTTCCTACAAAATCAGGGAACCATATCTTCCCAATTCCTAATGGAACCAGAGGTTAAAGAAGTATACCATGTGTAGGAAAAATTTGTGATAGATTTGGAAAACTCTCGTAGTTGGAGATTATTATTTTGAGCATGTAAGCGCCGAAAGTCTATGAATTTGCTAATGTGCTCCATTGGGTTTCCTTTCCTTCCATCAAACAAGGTAAAGAGTAGGGTTTAATATCCTGGTAGATAAGGCATGTAAAAAATCTTCATTGGATAAAGAGGTTGTGGAACATACATCAGATCTTCAATAGTCGTCTTGTGTAACTTCTTCTTTATCAATCTCACGACTTAACCTTGGGTAAGGAAATGTCCATTGTTTGGCTCCAATGCTTGCACTTCTTGAGTGATAGATGCTTCTTGTCCAACAGCCAAGGTGGTTTGTGTGGTCATGATCTCATGCAGCTATTTGAAAGTTACAATCTTGTTGTCTTGGAGTTGCTTGACCATAGCTACTAATCTCTCTTGGTTGGTTTGTAGCTCTTTAATAGCTTTCATCACAATTGTTATGGTAATCTCAGGCATCAGTGCTTCGTTATTTTTGTGGCTTAGCTCTAGATAGTAATTGTCTTCCATATCTTTGGATGTGCTTTGGCTTCTACATGTGCTTTAAGGTGTCATCTTTAAACCTACTCTCTCAGCTCCCCTGTAGAGTCTTCATTTATGTTGGGGTGGATTTTAAGTTAAGTGTCAAAAGTTATTGTAACCCTTCCGAAGATAAGCTTGTGGGTCTTCTATTTAGAGATAGGCTTCCAAATAGACTTACTGAAACTTGGATCCTTTGAAGATAGGCTTGTCTTGCTTGTAAGAGAGTTTTGGGTCCTCCGTAAATTGGATCATGGGTCTAAATCTTTCAAGTGTTCTACTCCATTGACTTTCAATACAAAGATGGGCTAAACTTGGTTGTATGGCACCACGATGCGCTCCTTAAGTTCTTTGTCATATTTATGTGAGATGAGTTAAGAGCATTCTCAGGTCAAAAGGATCCTAATATTGTCACAAATTCAAAGAGTACCTAAAACAAACACAAAAAGCACAAGCAATATAATAATGGTTTTAGGTTAAGTGCTTAGTTGTTATTATAATAGAGATGTGTATTTCCTCCAAAGAGAGGCTTCAGTAGAGACTGAATCCTATGAAATATGGTCCTTGGAAGAGTCTTGACTACTTTGAAGGTTGTCCTCTTGAATGCTTTGAAGGTTGTGCTTTTGAGTGCTTTGAAGGTAGTCCGTTGGAGAGTCTTGAACTCTTTAAGGTGGTCCTCCATAGATTTTTTAGTGTTTTAAGATTCCTTCCTCTGGAGGTCTTGGTTGTAGTCCAAATTACTAAGTGCCTAGATTTGTAGCCACATATTTTCTTTGAAAATTAGCCTTCGGATATAGTTGTTGAGATTCAAAAATTCTTCTAAGTGCCTAGATGTAAGAAGCTTTCTTTAGATTCAAGCTTGACTTGCTTGTATGGCAGCACAACCTTCTCCATGGGTTCTTTGTTTTGTTTGTAATCAATAGAGCTAGGCAGGCCTTTTAGTCAAAAGTAACACTCCTAGTCACAGATCCGAAATATACCTAAAAGCAACAAAAAAGAGTGCAAGCAGTACATCCATTAAACAAAACTAGTACAGTATGTTTTCTCAAACTTCAGTCAACCTATATAGGTATGGAAAATAAAATTTCAACCCCTTACCATTTGTTTAGCACTGTTTAACTTAACACTGAAAGGGTAAATTGGTCATTGACCATTTTAAGACAAATGAACTGACATAGCCCCACACCCATTGTTGGTTTAGTGTTATTCGAGTAGTGTGAGATCTCATTATTCACCATCATATCCTCACATTAGTCAATCAATCTCTAGTATTACATAATTGGTGCCAACATTTCATGTGTTACTTATGCTCTACGACTAGAAAAGTAGGCAATGAGAGAAGAAGTTCAGAACAATCTTGAAGAAGATAAAGAAAGCGACGATCAAGTAAGTATTTGTTCACGTATTAGAAATTGGTTTTAAGGTTTTAAGTTAGGGATTCTGATTTGGGGATTTTTGTTTTGTGTATTGCTGGTTCTGTTTATAGGTTTGTTTAGGCTTATAGTTTAGCTTATGTTTGTGATTTTGTTGGGGTTTAGGGTTTTATTTATGTATTTTAACAAGTTATGGGCTTTCAACTTACTTTGAGATTTATATTTTTGTTTTTAGGGTTTTGTATTTGAGGATATTGATTTTAGGGGTTTGGTTTTGTTTATGGCTTTTAGTTGGGATTAGGGTTTTGTTTGAATATAAAGTTTTGTTTACGTGTTTAAACAAATTTAGGGCTTTCAGATTGAGATTTGTATTTCTGTTTTCAAGGTTTCGTATTTAGGGATTTTAAGAGTTTCGTTTAGTGTTTGTGGTGTTGATGTTATTTATTACATTTAAATTTATTTTAATAAAGTTTGTGTTTGTGTTTTCAATTCAAGAGGTTGCAGAAGCAAGAGATGCAGAGTCTATTATTTGGGTTGATTTCAAGGCTTGCAAAAGCAAGAGCTACATAGGTTAGCTCTCTTTTTGTATAACGTGATATATATTCTTGTATTGTACAAGTATATAATCGTATTTTAGGGTTTTTTATCCTTATTTTTCACTTGATTTAACAACATATAAGTTGGAAACCAAGAACTAACCCAAAAAAATACATTTTTAAGTATTTGGTTTAAGTTTGGTATAACAATGCACTATACCATGTATTTTTATCCCTTGTTCATTACAATATATTGTATGTGTCATTGCTACTTTTAGTTGTGTAAAATTATTTGTTTCTACATTTTGTTAGTTACTTAATAATTATTTTGATGGTGATTATGTAAATAATAATTGAAGAAAATTGAATGTATTTCAAACCTTCACAGGTTTCATACACGATTATACATGCTTTTGTTATATATATATATATATATATATATTGTATTTTAAGGAGTTAAAAATACATATTTAGATTAAATGAATGACTTGATATATTCTAGTATTGTATATGCATGTAATCGTAGTTTAGAGTATTTTTTTTCGATTTTCATGGGGTTTTACAAGATCTCCAACACAATTAACTAAACCAAGCAACAATTCACCTAAATCATATTTAATTCCATAAATTTCACAAACTATAAAACTCTAACAATTGGGGGTTTTTGCCACGTAATCAAACCACTATAAAACCCTAACAATTTGGGGATTTGCCATCTAATAAAAAATCAATCCAATCCACAACAAATTAACCACAAATAATCATAATTCAACCTAGAATTTACATACTTCTACCAATAAATCCACCAAAACATCAAAATTACACAAGGGTAGGGACACCTATCTCACTTCCATACTTGAATCTCCATAAAACACCACTTGATTCCACAAATTCTCACTTGCTCTAATATCCCCTCAGTGGCTGGTTGCTTTCCCTCTATTTTGTCTTGAATTTTCTTTGATTTTTTTTTATTTTCTCTCTCTAGAATAGTCTCCAAGCTTGGTTTAATAGAGGATGGCCGACCACTTAGGTTTAAAAGGAAGACAATAAAATGTAAAGTAGAAAAGTCAATTTGGTCAAAAGCTAAAAGTCAACATTTTGACCAAGGGTGAAATAGGAAAAAAATAATCATTCAACCCCTAACCGAACACTTTAGACCTTTAACAAGTGCTCAAGAAACCAGCAACTTTTTATGGAGAAAGTGGCAATGTGATGGTCAAACTTTAATTATGACCGAAAGTTAATAGTTTTGAAAAAAAATATAGGTGTTACAACTAAAGTGGACCATGTGCCAAATAATATGACCGAGTCTTTTAATAGTCAAATTGAAAGCACAGGTCCAAACCCATTTTTATAATGCTTAAGTGTTTAAGGAGGAAGGTAATGAGGAATATTAAAAAAAAGAAAACAGTTAGTACTCATGTGGACAAGTTTGGTTCCACTAAGAGTCCAATATGTTATAGATAAGAATTAAAGGGATTCAAAGAGTTTGAAAGTTGTCTTTGGGGCTGAAGAACAGTATTAGCTGTTAGTGGAAAGAAAGACTATTATTGTAGACTTAAAAGAATATTGGTGTCAATATAGAAGTTGGTAAGTGGCCTACTTTACAAACATGTCATGTGTTATATAATAAGTAAAAGATATGATCCTGTTGTATATGTGGGTCAAAGTTTGAATAAGGAGACATACCTGCAAACTTATAACATTATGATGCACCCTATTCCTGACGAGGCATTATGGCATGAAGTTGAAGCTGATTATATGATGCCTCCAATTGTAAAGATGAAACCAGGGATGCCAAAGGTGCTGAGAAGAAGAGAAGCTAACTTGCTAGAAGGAGAGAAAATATTAAACCCAGTTAAGTGTCGAATCTATAGCCATTGGGCATATTAAAATGTTCTGTCCAAATGCTCTAGCAAATTTGAAGAGGAAGAGAGATAGCCATGCATTATTTTCTCTTTACTAAAACTTAACTTGTATTATGTTCAAAACTTATTCTCTTTACTATTTCATTTTAAATTTAATTTTTTTCAATTCATACATATTACTCATTTGTATTATATTTAATTTGTGTTGTATTTTATTTAGGTTAATGTCACGGTAGCAACAACATCAACAACAAGAGCAACATTATCAGGAAGAACAACAGCAGGAACAATAGCCATGTGGGCAACAACATAAAAAACAGTGGATTGAATGTTTAGTTAGGAGGTATATAAGCTTTTATGTCAAGAAGTGAAGGTTAGGTTGTTATTTAAAGTCTTATTTTGCTTATCTTAGTCTCGACTAATATTCAACTAGCAATTTGTTTCATTTGTTTGAATTAAATTTTAAATTAAATATTGCCTTTTGTATAGAGGCTATGAATCAACTGTTGGATATAATTCACAGTGCTGTGTCACCTTATTTTTGAGACACAGTATACATGTTTATAATAAATTGAAATGTCTCGACTAGTATTCAACTAGCAATTTATTTGAATTAAATCGTAAGTTGAATACTACCTTTTGTATAGAGGATGTATATGTGAATTTATAAAGACTACTGGATATCTTTTGTAGTACTGTGTCACCATATTTTTGAGACACAATGCATATGTTTACAACAAGTTAATGTAAACTGATTTGCTTAAAGTGATTGAAGGTTCTTATGTCTTAATATATTTTGATGTTGTGTAATGTGGTGTGCTAAAGTAATTTGATTTGCATGTGAATTTTTTTTTCTTCATTTCATATTCATGATAGTCAAAAAAAAGTACAACAACTGATATTAGAAGATATAATATATTCAAGACCAGCATCATCTTTATTCCACCTTGTAACCCATCAGGATTTCTTACATTGATGGTAATCTCCCTGTTTTCATGGACTGTGTTCATTTATGGTGGTTGCATGGTTCTTCTCTGCCTATATTGGCTAATTGCATCATTAGATATGCTAAATTCCTCATTATTAGGTGCCCAAAAAGAGTAATATTTGCATTTCTGATGGTCACAGGCAAAATAGAGTTTAGAAGGATTTATTGCAGACTCTCATATTTTAACATATGCTTTTCTTCCACAAACCACATTCTATTCTTGAACTTGATTATGCCTCCATTTACCTCACTCCCAGCACTTGATGATCATATTTCTTGTGAACACAATTTCTTATGTGATTGTGAAAATAAATAAAATATATATATATATATATATATGTGTGTGTATTTATGTTGGAGAACAGAATAAGATGGGATGATATTACTAAACGTCTGTTAAAGTTAGGGGGCTTGATGATATTACTGAAACCTATATAGTTTATTTTAAATAACACTAAAAATCAAGGTAGCTAGACTTATATAGCCCCAGGGTGCTTTCATAATATTCCCATAGCAATTAATACATTATATTCGCAACTTACAAATGGAAAAATAATATCTCACAATATTCTAAATGCAGAAAAGAGACTCTTAAATGGATGCGGATTAGTCCAACCAAAAGAAGAAAATATCCTTAATGGAAAATAAAATGAGAAAAGGAAAGAAATATTAGAAATCACTTCCAAACACTTAGATCTAACAATTTTCCTCTAGTAAATATATAAAAGATCCATTTTTTCATAGATCTAACATAAAAATACATAATGGTCAGTTTTTAGCGTAGATCAGGAAAGATGTTGGTGAAAATATCATGATCCAAACTCAAAATGATCATGACTTTTTGACACAAGCTAAGAAAATGTATTCCTTTAAAAGATCTTTGAAGAACAAGGAAAGAAAAATAAAAGAAATGACAGTTTTTAAAGAAAGATTCATAAAACTCATTTTTATAGAAAAAGCTATGGAAGTCATGAAAAAGCTTAACACGCTTGTATTGTAGGAAGAAAACATTTTTAGCATATAGTTCCCATAAAATATGGTTTTTCTCCCCTCTTGCAAAAACTCTACATGGGTGAGTTTATATCGAGGTGGAGCAGAGAGAAGGTAGAAGATAAAGTGTCACTTTTTGTTAACAAAAACTATAACAACCCGCACTTAGTTTGACTTGTCGACTAAGTTGGTCAGTGGAGCCAGGGTTGACTTTTGTCACGTGTCATTTTTTATTTGACTTTGGTACCGTTGTGAAGAGCTCATCAATACGAGTTCGTAGACTAGTGGTATGTTCAAATCGGGGTTACGGTTAAGTAGTTACGATCATTGCAAAATCATGGCAAAATCATAAATATTTCATAGTTTAAATTTTTTTAAACATTTTTTTTCTACTTCCTTCTTCTTGCCAGTTATCAACTCTTTCCCCACGTCTCTCTCCCTTTCTCTCTACGTCACCGGACGACACGCGTGCCACCACTGGAGTCGCCAACCACCAGCGAACCCACGGCTACTGGTCACACACCTAGTCGACGTCCATTGTCGCCAAATCAGGGTAAAACCCAATCACTCTCTCTCTTTTCAAAGATAGGTGTTTTCCCACTATTTTCAACGCCTTGAATCCATTTCCAAGCTTAGCTTCTCTTAAAAATGCTTTGTTTTGTAGGATTCCCGAAATTCCTCTTTGAGCCACCACTTCCCGATTATTTTTTGGCCACCTACATTCTCACCTAACTAAATTGAAGATAGTTTCTCGATCCTTGTCACTTGGACTTCGTTTTGGTATATAATATGTTAATTTTAGTTGAGTTTTAAAAAAAATGTAATTTTTGAGAATTTAGGGTATTTTAGTAATGGTATAATTTGAGCATCAACTAAGATGAAGGAATTCAATTTTGGGTGAATTAAGACATCTATTACACTATGAAAGTTAGAGTGAGGTTCAATTTTGATATTTATTGAGTAACTGGAAAAGCCCCAATTTGGAGATTAGGGGCATTTTGGAAATTTGGTGAATTAAACTTTATGAACTGTACTTTAGATAAATTGATAGTGGTAAGAAGCTTCTAAGTTTACTTAAAGGTTAATTGAAGTTATTCTTGAAGCGGAGGTTGGGGTGGAAATTGTGTAGTTAACCTGTTTAGGCTTAAGTAAGTAAATTGAAGTGTTGGGAAGGTTGATAGTGTATAATTATTTTTATTTGTTTAGGTCCTGTGACCGGAGTGGTTACCGGAGTAGATACTGGAGCGGACCCATCTACAAATCAACAGTAATTTTACTGGTGAGTGGATTTCGTTTTATTATGAATCAATACATTTTTGGTATTAGTATTAATTATGATATAATTTATTTATACATTAACAAGTATGATTTTTTTTTTTAGATACAGTCATTTTCTTTTTAAATTGGGACAATGGAATTTATATTTATTACTTTTAATTACTTATTAAATGTGAGTATTTTTTTTGGGGGGCACGGGGGTATGATTGTGGATAACATATTTTATATGAGCATTGGGGTACACTACGGTTCAGTTTAACACAGTTGATGATTATGGATAGTGTATATATCGTCACTCTTCACACATGATTATGGTTGGATGATGATCCCCCTCTGCTACGCCTTGGGACACCTAAGATAGTATGATAGACCCTCTTCGCCTTCCTCCTCTGCTACACCTTGGGATGCCAAGGGTAGTATAATAGGTTCCCATTTCTCCCCTTGTATGTTCTGGATGATAAATGACGTATAACTTTAAGTATATATATATAAAAAAAAATATGTGTATATATATTTGTGGATTGACTAATTACTAATTTATTTATTTTCGTATACAGCAAATTATATTTTTCTGATTTACTTCTAGATCCACAAACTAAATTTGTCTCACTGTGGTTTATTTTTATTTTTCTTGAACATCTACTAGGTTTTTGCTAGGTAGTGATCGTCGCATTCAGTTGGCATCACCATCATTCCTACCCTCTTAAGATTTTCGTTATTTGAACATAAATTTATTTCCTTTTTATTCTAGTTTGTTTTCTATGATATATGTAATATTTTTTACACTTCCTTTATTTCAGATAGTTGGCTTTGAGAGTAACCCACGTCAATACCGTAGACATTTATTTATAAGAGTTGAATTTTCCTGGATTTCGTATTATATTATGACATACATGTTGTGGGATCTCCAGTAGCATTTGCTGTGGCCACTGAACATCATTATCATGTGTTTTTAGTGCAGGTACAAAATTGGGTCTATCAAAATTTCTATAGAACTTTGGTAGAATTTTTCCTAAATGGGGCCCATCCCGAGTACGGTCCTGTCAAAAACTTCAAAAATGCAAAATTTAAAAGAGAAACTTTCTTAAAATGGTCGGATCTTCCACTTTTCTCCTTAATAAGATTGATGAGCTCCTTTTTCAAGATAAGAACCAAAAAAATAAAGGTTCTCTTGGGGATTTTCCTCACAAAAAACTTTCTCAGTGGGTGAGAGAAAGGTAGCTCTCATAAATAGCATCTTCATAGTGAACTTGGAGTGTATTCCCCTTTTGTTTTCCCATTTTTTACAAAAAGATTAAGTGTTTTTTGTGGTGACAGTGGAAAACTAGTGTAAAAGAAGAGAAAAGGAAAAGAGAAAGAGGAGAAAAAGAAGAAAGAGAGAGGACAAAGAGAGAAAAGTAAACAAAATGGTCTTAAAAAAAGTGGGTTATGGGCTTTTATATGGTCGGTGAAGGTTTGATCCTTATATATGCAAGACAACTAAGAGTGGGTTGACTTTAGACTAAGTCAAATATTGTTTAAAGTACTCGGAGGATATGTAGAGAATTGTGCTAGAGAAAAAGCTAAGCATCTCCGAAGAAAAACACATCCAGAAAAAAATATGTTCAGAGAAAATACTAAGAGTTGAAAATTTTCACTTTGAAACATTAAGACTCGGAGAAGGAAAAGACTAGGCTTATAATATACCCTTTGTTTAAATAAAATAAAACAAAAATATTTTAGATTCTATAAGTCCAAAACCATACAACACTAGGTGGCAGCAACAACTAAAAAAACCCTAACTCGCACACCAATCACACCCGAGGCAATACACACCATGTGCACACCACATCACACATGTAACCATATACATGTGCAACTCACACACACTTGCCCACATCACGCAGATGCACACACACATGTGATGACCCTTGGGTTGGAAATTGTGTAGTTAACCTATTTAGGCTTAAGTAAGTAAATTTAAGTGTTGGGAAGGTTGATAGTGTTTAATTATTTTTATTTGTTTAGGCCTTATGATTAGAGTGAATACTGGAGTAGATACTGAAGCGAACCCACGTGCGGATCAGCAGTAATTCTACTGGTTAGTGGATTTAGTTTTTTTATGAGTCAATGCATTTTCGGTATTAGTATTAATTATGATCAAGGATGAAAATATTGGTATCGACGGAAATATCGAAGGTAAAAAATACAGAAATATCGATGGAAATATCAACAAAATATTGATATCGATAAAACTTTAAAAGAAATGATGGAAATTAATAATAAAATATGAAAATTTTTAATAAAATTTTAAGATATGTTTATTTATTAATTACTTTATCATTTTAACTAAAAAAATTAAAAATATATTTAGCACAATTTATATTTCTCATAATTAAAGAACCTACAACACTTGTTGACAGTAACAAAAATGCTACTATTTTTTATAATGAATTATTCATTAATTAGAATAATGATACAAGTACATAATTACTTAAAAATAATTCAATACCATATAGCATTTCTTTGTGGTTGAAAATGTTCACTCTCTTCCGTATCTTCATTTCCACTTGTGTATTGAGAAAAATACTGATCAAAGGACACATCTCCTTAATAGTTTTGCATGTAATTATTAATATGTCAACCATATGGATCTGATATTATATGTGATTGTTGCTAATAATCATGATATGGATATGATATTGGTTGGCTCTCTGCATAACTGCTGCTCCCTGATGGTTGAGCTTGAGAATGTATCCATGAATTATTACTTGCTAACATTCCATAACCATCCATTGAATAAAGGTTATATTCACCTCTAACCCTCATTGATCCAAAATTTATAAAAAAAGATTCCTCCTCCTGATGTGTAATTGTCGTTATACCCCTTTCTCTATGTGTATAGTCTTTTTCTACCGCATCAATTCTTTGTCCAGCATCTCTAACTCCATGATCTTCATCTTGCGTTGCATGAGTGTAATATTCTTCATAATAAACGGACTCAATCTCTTTTGAATTGGTGACTCTCATTAATAACCACTTTTAACTCCACTAGAGTATCTATTGATATCACCACTTGAGCCAAAGTCACTATTAGTGGTTTGAAATTCTGAACATGTATCCCTAAAAAGGGCTGAAGAACTAGAAGTTCTAATTGGTTCCCTCATTAAGTTTTGAAAAGAATTAGCACTACTAGAACCCACTTCTTCACTAATCACTCTTGTAACATTTATACCCTCTTGTTATGCTTATAGAGTAATTTTTGGATCAGGATTCCCTTCCTTATCATCTAAATGAACTGGTTTGATCCATTGATATATTTGATTACCTTCTTCATCATTGTCATCTATTGTAACATCAATTATTGTTGTTGGATCAAATTCTTCATGCTTTTCTTCTTCTGCTTCCATATCTCTCAACTTCAGCTTCATATTATAGTAGTAATATACTAGCTTCTCAATTATGTTGTATGCTAGTTTATTTCTTTGCTTTGTATGTATTAAAGCAAAAGTGCTCCAATTTCTTTCACAAGCAGAGGATGAGGTTGTTTGTGATAATACTTTCATAACCAATTTTCTAATTGTAGGAGTACTATCACCATACATAACCCACCATTCAACTATCACAAAGAAATAGATATATAAGTATAAATTTATATAATAATATTGATTGATTTTCAAATATAATTATGTTGGACTTACCAGGAGACAACTCTTTTCAAGCAGCAATTACTGCTGGTTTTCCAAATCTTTTCCTTGCATCTTTAAAATATGTGAGCTGACAATAAAATTGAATTAAGTTATAAACCCTTTAAATATATTAAGTTAACAAACTATCAAAATAATACCTCATTTCCAAATTGGCCGATTGCAATTGATTTGGAGTCTAATTTAGAGTGTACATCATGTATTGCCTTTATAAGTTTAGAATTTTCTCCAACCCCTGGTTATACTGGTATTAAGAATTTAAATAATAAGCTATATGAAAAAAAAAGAAAAAGAAAGAGGATAAATATGCTAATATAATTAATTATGTGCAAAATTATAAGAGTTTCATATAAATTGAGTATTAGTTCATACCTGCTGTATGTAATGGATGAGATAAAGTTTTATCCCACCTATCATTGATAATCTTTAAAACCTATTTTGTACCATATTTTCTTCTAATTTCCTCTCTAACAATATGCATCAACTCATACACTGCTCCCATTGTTGGATAGACCTCAGTGTCAACAACACGTAAAAGTTTGTATAATGGCTCAAAAATTTCACACACCTTTTGTGCTTGATCTCAAAAAATATAATCAAGTACTATTATTTCTACTTTTTTATCTGTTGTTGAAGTACTATACTTGTTACTTGCCCAATCATTAGATGTGAATAGTTGCTTTAGTCTAGCTTTCTTTTTAACCAAACTATCAAGTGTAAGATAGTTTGTGGCAAATCATGTAATTCCAGGACAAATAATATCTCCTCTGCAAATTTCACGCATTTTTGCTAGTAACCAATTATGACTATAGATGTAATTTGTGATCATTCTAGCTTGTTTGATCATACTGGCCACTTGCTCCTTTTTTCCAATGTCTTCAAACATAAGATCAATGCAAACATCAACTTTTTTCTAGCCTTAACAAATGCAAAGCCATTGTCTATTACTATTTGTACCACATTTTTTTTCCTTACTTCCGCAATTACTTTCTTCAACATGTCATAAATGTATGCATGATCTTTTATCATATTTGAAGCATCAATAGATTTTAAAAAAATGATTTTTTCTTTGAAGTACACTATGAAATTGATTATAGACATTTTTGTGGGACCTGTCCATCCATCATACATGATTGTACAACCATAAGTTTCCCATTTGTCCCTTATATTGTTCACATATACTTTTATCTCATCATGCTCCAAATCTTAAGTACTTTATCTTAATCTCATATGGGGTTGGGGGTTCCACACCTATCCCTGCTTGTTGGCATCCTACTACTAAATTCTTGAAATGATAGAATGCTGCTGTATTAGCTGGGATATTTTCATAAATAAAAAATTTACTTATAAGCTTTGCCATACCTTCCTTTATCTTTCCCCCAAAAACGATAATTTTTTATATTCTTTTGCCTTACTTGAAATGACTTGTTGAAACTTGGTTCAAGCCTTGGTTGTGCTTCTCTAAGACTCTGTGTTCGTTGCATTGTTAGTCTAACATGATTGCTAGACTCATCTTTTCGAGTCCGGATGAAATTTTGTGAAGATGACTTCTTTTCTACTCTATTTGTTTAGAAGCACGAATTGCCTCTCTATATTCTTTTTTCTCATAAGGATCTATTCCAGGTGGAAATATTATATCATCGCGGACTCTTCACAACATTAATTACTTGAGTATGAAGTTGTCCTCGTAATTCTGCACGAATCTCATCTACTTGAATGACATTCTTTGCCTTGAGCTCTTCTTTTCTTTTCAGTAACCCTATTATGTAACTTTTTACTTCACGAGGCACACTTTCACAATGGTGTACATTGTGTGAGGGATCCATACCACTAAGATGGTATTTAAGTCTTGTTACTCCATCGCTCTTCATCACATGTCCATAGTATTTACATATCGTTCCATTTTTATTGCCATCAATTGGAATACCATGCCCCCAGGCAGGATCACGTTTACTTCCTCCACTAGCCATTACTTAATACATTTCATTTAGTAATAAGAAGATTGAGGAACAAAATCCAACAAGAACAAAAATTATATATATATATACACAAATTAATCAACAAGTTTTAAAAAATAAATGATGTTTAAAAGATTATACTTATTTAATATCGCAGTCTGACAAAAGACAAGGTTTTTAATCACAATTCACATCACTAAAATTATATTTTGTTAGTAACACAAAGAATAACTTGATATATTGAAATATGACAATAAATTGTTATTCTTTTTTTAAAAAAAAAACAATTATTATTATTCAAATAATCTTGAAGTGTAATCTATAGTTTACGTAAGGAATTAAAATAATGATAAGTATAAATTCGAGTGCTGTAGAGAACTGTTCTTGACTTGTTGTACGCCTTTGTATATATATATATATATATATATATCTTATTGCCAATGCTATTCAAGAAGGAATTATCAAATCATTATTTATTATTATTATTATTATTGAAGTAAATACGATCATGCCTTTAAACACAAAAAAGGAGCCACTTGGCAATTAAGCAGAACCTTGGGGACAAAGCTCGCATAGCATAATCATTGTTTATTATTAATAATTAAACTAAGCAACTAAACTCATCTAGCATAATGGAAAAAAAGCTAGAAACAAAATGATTTGACTATATGCATAACTAACTATAATATGAGAAGTGACAGTTAAAAAAAAAAAAAACTAGTTATAAAATCCAACACAACATAATCAATTTGGAATAACTAACAAATCAAAATGTACAAACTAAAGTGAAAACAAAATAAAATAAAAAAGCAAGGAGTTACAAGAAGAAATATTCCTTAAACAAGAAATTGATTGATTCACTACCAGGGTATTCCAAGAACTCACTGTTTACCATCCATCGAAAGGGTGTCGATACCGATATCAGTTCGGGATATGCATCAAATGTGGTAGAGTTATCATCGAACTCGTTTGGAAATGCTTTGTATACTTGTCTTCTTCCTCCCCCGCTCAACACAATGTCAAGCCATGGAACTAAAAAACTTTAGAATAATTATATAAATTGTAATACTCAGTTTGTTTACATACATACATATATATAATAAATTAAAAAAAAGTAAAAGATGCTCCTCTGCAGCACTAAAACAAAAAAGCAATTATTATATGTTGAAAGTAAAAGAATATATATAATAAATTAAAAAAAGTAAAAGACGCTCCTCTGCAGCACTAAAACAAAAAAAAAAAACAATTATTATATGTTGAAAGCAAAAGATACTTATTATACAGTTTGAAAAAAAAAATAATTACTATATTTTGAAAATAAAAGATGCTCTACACCATATATCCTATTCCTATCCGTATAAATTGTAAGACTTTAAATTAATTATTAAAATGCTTTATATTTTGCACGTGTATATCCATATAAATTATAAAAATATAAAATAATTATTAATTTATTAGAATTTGAAAAGGAGAATATGCATCATGATTTACTTACACATGTATAAATTGTATAAAAAAACTCTATACAATATAATAATTATAATTTTTTAAAAAATATTAATGTTGTACTTAATAATTAATATTGATATTTCAGAAATTTTCATGGAAATTTTGGAAATTTTAATGGAAATTCTAACTAAATTGCGAAGGAATTGGCACGGAAATTTTAATGCAAATATCATAGAAATATCAAAAAAATATCGAAAATTTCGATGGAAATTACAATCATTTTCAATTTCAACTAATGGATAATTTTCATATTTTGTAAAATGAAAAATCCACGAAATTTCGTGGAAATTTTTTATTTTTTCATCATTGATTACGATATAATTTAATTATATATAAACAAGTATGATTTTTTTTTTTAGATATACTAATTTTCTTTTTAAATTGGGACAATGGAATTTATATTTATTACTTTTAATTACTTATTAAATGTGAGTATTTGGGGGGGGAAAGAATGATATATATATATATATATATATATTTGTATACATTCGATTGTGGATAACATATTTTGTTTGAGCATTGGGGTACACCACGGTTCAGTTTGACATAGTTGATGATTTTGGATAGTGTATATACCGTTACCCTTCACACGTGATTGTGGTTGAATGATGATCCCCCTCTACTACGCCTTGGGACGCCAAGGGTAGTATGACAGGTCCCCCTTTCTCTTCCTCATCTACTACGCCTTGGCACGCCAAGGGTAGTATGACAGGTTTCCAATCCCCCCCAGTGTATTATGGATGATAAATGGCGTATAAGTTTAGGTATATATATATATATATATATAAATATGTGTGTATATATATTTGTGGGTTGATTAATTACTAATTTATTTATTTTTGTATAAAGCAAATTATTTGTTTCGGATTTACTTATAGATCCACTCACTGAGCTTGTCTCACTGTGGTTTATTTTTACTTTTCTTGAAGGTCTACTAGGTTTTGCTGGGTAGTGATCGTCGTGTTCAGTTGGCATGACCATCATTCCTACCATCTTTCCAAAGATTTTCGCTATTTGAACGTAAATTTATTTCCATTTTATTCTAGTTTGTTTTCCATGATACATTGAATATTTCCAACACTTCGTTTATTTTGAATAGTTGGTTCAGAGAGTAACCCAAGTCGATACCTTAGACATTTATATATAAGAGTTGAATTTTCCTAGATTTCTTATTATATTATGACATCCATGTTATGGAACCTCCAATGGCATTTACTATGGCCACTGGACATTATTATGATGTGTTTTTAGTGTAGGTACAAAATTAGGTTAATCTAAGTTTTAAGGGAGGTTCTGCCGAAATTCTTATAGAACTTTGGTAGAATTTTCCCTAAAGAGAGCCCATCCTAGGTATGGTCCTGTCAGCTTGGTATCAGAGCCTAGGTTTCATTTCCTGTAGACATGCACCATGTACAATGCTGTTGATTTGTGGTCTCTAGTTGTTTGATATTTTTACTTCCTACCTTGTTCAACTTTAAAATCTATTTAGATGTATTGATTTTTCTTCTTTCTTTTCGTATAATTGGCAATGCCTCCTAGACATGGACGTAGTAGGACCACTACCCTGAAAGTGCAAGTGATCCAATGCATGGGCAGGATGTTCTTGAACGGCTTGTGGAGACTTTGAATATGGGTGCTCAATTTAAACCTTCGGTTGAACAAGCTAGAAAATTGGGTGCAACAACTTTCGACGGTACTACAAACCTCGTGGAGGCATTATCTTGGTTAGTTGAAATGGAGAAAATTCTTGATGAAGGGATGCAATGTCCTGATGAGGATAAAATAAGGATAACAATTTCTTTTAGATGGTGAAGCTCGTAAATGGTGGTTAGATGAAAGAAGTTCAAGGAGACATATTTGGGAAAGTATTAAGGCTGCTTTTGATGCCTATTTTTCCCCTGATGCATTCAAGGAAGTAAAAAGAGTTGAATTTGAAAGGCTGGTATAGGGAAGTATGTCAGTAACAGAATATGAGAAGAAATTTCTAGAATTAGCTGAGTATTGTCTGTATTTGATTCCTGATTACGAGAAAAAGAAGAGAAGATTCTTGGATGGGCTAAGTGACATGATTGCTACGAGTATTTCTGGAGCTGCCCTGTAACACCCGCTTATCCAAGTATACATTCCCAAGCAAGGTGTAGTTACTACGTAAAAAAATTTTCTTTTTCCTTTCTAACATAAACTTGATTTATATTTAAAAAACTATTCTAGACAATACCATGATAGTATTAAAATCTTTTTTTACTCTTTGGGACCGTTTTGCAAATTACACCATAAAACAGTAATACCTTAAAATAAGTAAAGTATACACACCCACAATGTAAAGAAAAAGTATTTAATTAAACACAGAATATCCTTACCCAAAATGTAATAAAAGAAAAATATGGAAGAACACTGTACTATGCCGAAAATCGAAGATTTTGAAAATAATAACTTGGTTATTATATGCACATCCTACATATCAATCTTTGAGGGATGCAGCATCGAAGGTAGAGAGACAGAGGATCATGCAGGGATTAAGGCACCGCCCATTTAAGGGTACTTCTTTAGGTAGTCAAAGGTCTTCAAAAAGAGGAAGTTATAGCTCGGGTTCCTCCAGTAGTGAAAGATTTGGAGGGATTAAGCCTAATCAAAGTGCCCAGTTTACGTCAGTGGAGTAACTATGGAATGAGATCTAATCAGTCATCTATGGGTGCTAGTAGTAATGCCTATCAGAGGCCACAGTCCAAAGGTGGACCCCGGTTTACTTGTAGTGCATGTAACAGGTTTCATGATGGACCTTGTCAGCGGGGTGAAGTGTGTTTCCATTATGATCAGCGGAGACATTTCAGGAGGGAGTACCCTCTTCTCAGTCATGGCAGTACAGAGACTCCTGAGTTTGGTTCGTAAGCATCTAGATCAAGTTCTCACCCTCAACAGTCTAGTGCTTTTGGAGGGCAAGGTACTCAATTTCGTTAGGTTAGTGCATCTTCTAGTGGAATACAGCATTCCTTTGCACAAAAGAGTGGTAATAGGCATGGATGACCATCGAGTCAAGGTAGAGTTTTTGCTACGACTCAATTGGATGCTCAAGCTACATCAAATGTGGTGACAGGTACATTGTCTATTTTTTATAGAAATAATTGTGTTCTTATGGACCCTGGGCAACACATTCCTTTATATCATGCAATTTTGTTGCGCAATCGGGGTTACAACCCATACCTCTAGATGTGGGATTGCAGGTTCTCACACTTACTAGAGAATCCTTATGGCCCACTTAGGTGTTGAAGAGGTGTCTTTTATGTATTGGGGAGTTAGTGATGGAAGCCGAATTTAATAGATCTTGAAGGATTAGATGTTATTTTTGGAATGGACTTTCTTGCAGCAAATCATGCTTCCATGGACTGTTTTTGAAAAAAAGTTACCTTTAGGTTGCCTAAGGTGGTATTTTATGGTGAGCATAGAACTACTCCTGCATGTTTAATTTCAGCCTTCGCAGCTTATCGTTTATTGTGTGAAGGTTGTACGAGATATTTGGCTCATGTAGTAGAAACTCAGGTTGAACAAGTAAGGGTTGAAAATATTCCTATGGTAAGAGATTTTTCTGATGTGTTTACGGATGACCTTCCAAAGTTACCTCCTGAAAGGGAAGTAGACTTTGTTATTGATTTGATTCCGGGCACAACTCCTATATCCTTATCATTTTATAGGATGGCTTCAGCGGAGTTTAAAGAACTAAATGTTCAATTGCAAGAGTTAGTGGATAAAGGTTACGTTTGACCTAGTGTGTCACTTTGGGGTGCACCGATACTTTTTGTGAAAAAGAAGGATAGATCATTGAGGTTTTGCATAGATTACCACAAACTAAACAAGGTAACTATCCAGAACAAATATCCATTACCACGCATTGATGATTTATTTCATTAACTGCAAGGTGTCAAAGTTTTCTCCAAGATTGCTTTAAGGTCAGGATATCATTAGTTGATGATCAAAGAGTTTGATATCTCTAAAACAGTATTTGGGACTCGATATGGCCATTATGAATTTTTTGTCATGTCTTTTGGATTTACAAATGCTCCTGCAGCATTTATAGATGTTATGAATTAGTTTTTTGTCCATTTTTGGATCGGTTTGTAATTGTGTTTTTTGATGATATATTGGTATACTATAAGAGTGAAGCGGATCATGAGATACATTTGAGTGGGTGCTATGAATCTTGGGGGAACATTAGTTTTATGTCAAGCTTAGTAAGTGTGAATTTTGGTCGGACAGAGTTGTTTTCCTGGGACATATAATTTCGGCAGAGGGCATCTATGTAGGTCCACAGAAGGTAGAAGCTATATTAAATTGGGAACGAACTTCTAGTGTCACTGAAGTGCACAGTTTTCTAGGTTTACCAGGTTACTGTCGACGTTTTGTGGAAGGTTTTTCAAAGATAGCCGCACCACTTCATTATTTGACCAAGAAGGGAATTAAATTTGAATGGGATTACAAGTGTGAGCAAAGTTTTCAAGAACTTAAGCAAAGACTAACTTCTACACAAATTTTAACTCTTCTCGATGGTAATGAAGGTTTTGTGATATTTAGTGATGCTTCTCACCAAGGTTTGGTTTGTGTTCTTATACAACATGGGAAAGTGGTTGTTTATACTTCTAAATAACTCAAAAGGCACGAATTAAATTACCCTACTCATGGTTTAGAGAGCTTGTGATCTTTCCCTTGAGGATCTGGAGACACTATCTTTATGGTGCAACTTGTCCGATTTTTACTGACCATGAAAGTCTTAAGTATATTTTCACTCAGAAGGAGTTGAATTTAAGACAGATAGATGAATGGAGTTACTTAAGGATTATGACTGTACCATTGACTATCATCCAGGTAAGGCAAATATGGTTGTTGATGCTTAGTAGGAAGGCGGCAAGTTCCTTAGCCTATGTTCATACAATCCGTTTGCCTCTGATGATTGAGTTAAGGAAGCTGGGAATTGAGTTAAGCGTGGATTACTCTACAGCTATTTTGGCTAGTTTTCGAGTTCGACCGGTACTTATCGATCGAATTCGAAAATTGTAATTTTTTTATTCTCAATTGATGAAGGTTAAAAGTGAGGTGGATTTGGGGTAGAGAATGAATTTTTCTATTAGAGATTATGGAGCCTTAGTCATGAGTACTAGATTATGTGTTCCAACTAATGAAGAACTTAAAAAGGAGATTCTTGATGAAGCACATAATTCGGCGTATGATATGCATCCAGGTAGTACTAAGATGTATCGTACTTTATGATATTATTATTGGTGGTCAGGAATAAAAAGATAGATTGTCGAGTTTGTATTTAAATGTTTTATCTGTCAACAAGTTAAAGTAGAAAGACAAAAACCTTTATTTATCCCTGTGTGGAAGTGGGAGCATATTACTATGGACTTTTTATTTAAACTTACACATACTCAAAGCAGACATGATAGTGTTTGAGTGATTGTGGACTGGCTTACTAAGTCTACACACTTTTTGCCTATAAAAGAAACTTTTTTGCTACAAAAGCTGGCTGAATTGTTTGTGGAGGAAATAGTAAGGTTGCATGGAGTGCCTGTTTCCATCACTTATGATAGGGACTCATGGTTTACCTCTCAATTTTGGAAGAGTTTGCAAGAAGCTTTAGGTACCAAATTACATTTTAGTATAGCTTTTCATCCTCAAACCGATGGACAATCAGAAATGACCATACAGACTTTAGAAGATATGCTGAGATCGTGTATATTGCAATTCAAGGGTAATTGGGATTCTCACCTTCCATTGGTTGAGTTTACCTATAATAATAGCTATTATTCAAGTATAGGTATGACTCCATTGGAAGCTTTGTATGGAAGACAGTGTAGAATGCCCCTATGTTGAAATGAGGTGGGTGAAATGTGACTTATATGTCCTGAATTTATTCAGATGACTGCAGAAAAGGTGAAGACAATCTGCAGTAGATTGAAAATAGCTCAAGATATATAGAAAAGCTATGCAGATAATTGAAGAAAGGATCTTAAATTTTATGTGGGAGACTGGATGTTCTTAAAGTCATCCCTTTGGAAATGAGTAATGAGATTTAAGAAGAAAAGGAAGTTAAGTTCCAAATATATCGGACCTTTTGAGATTGTGGAGAGGATTGGTTCAGCGTCATATAGGCTTGCCTTACCAGTGGAACTTTCACAAATTCATGGTGTCTTTCATGTATCAATGCTACGAAAATACATCTCCGATCCATCTCATGTGTTATAAGTACCAGCAATTGAAATAAAAGAAGATTTGTCTTATGAAGAGCAACCGATCCACATATTTGACTGGAGAGATCAAGTGCTTCGTAACAAAACCTTATCATTGGTAAAGGTCTTATGGAGGAATCATTCAATAGAGGAAACCACTTAGGAATCTGAGCAGCATGGGAATCTGAGCAGCATATGTGAACACAATATCCACATCTTTTCTATTACTAAGGTATGAATTTCGTGAACGAAATTTTCTTTAAGGGGGGGTATATTGTAACAACCTGTACTTAGTTTAACTTGTTGACCAAGTTGGTCAGTGGAGTCAAGGTTGACTTTTACCACATGTCATTTTTGACTTTGTCTTTGGTAACATTGTGAAGAGCTCGTCAATATGAGTTCGTAGACTAGTGGTATGTTCAAATCGGAGTTACGGTTAAGTTATGATCATTGAAAGATAGTGGCAAAATCATAAATATTTCAAAATTTAAATTTTTTTTAAACATTTTTTTTCTTCTTCCTAGTTAACAGCTTTCTCCCTCTCTTTTTATGTCACCCAGAAAGCCAAGGGAAGCCGCACCACCGTTGCTGGTCATGGACCACACATGCGCCACCACCGACGACCTACGGCCACCACACACAAGCCCAGCCCGCATCCACCATCGCCGGATCAAGGTAAAACCCGATCACTCTCTCTTTCTTTAGCTCGCCGGATTTCAGCAAGTTGTCAGGCAAAAGGTAGGTGTTTTCCCATTATTTTTGACCCTCTGAATCCGTTGCCAAGATTAGTTTTCTTAAAAATGCTTCGTTTTGTAGGATTCCCGAAATTCCTCTTTGAGCCGCCACTTCCCGACTATTTTCCGGCAATCTAGATTCTTACCCGACTAAATTGAAAGTAGTTTCTCAATCCTTGTCACGTGGGCTTCATTTTGGTATATAATATGTTAACTTTAGTTGAATTTTGAAGAAATATAATTTTTGGGAATTTAGGGTATTTTAGCAATAGTATAATTTGAGCATCAACTAAGGTGAAGGAATTCAATTTTGGGTGAATTAAGACATCTATTGCACTATGGAAGTTAGTTTGACGTTCAATTTTGATATTTATTGAGTAATCGGAAAAGCCCAAATTTGGAGATTAAGGGCATTTTGGAAATTTGGCAAATTAAATTTTATGAATTGTACTTTGGATAAATTGATAGTAGTAATAAGTTTAATTAAAGGTTAATTTATTCTTGAAGTGTGTGGTGGAAATTGTGTAGTTAACCCTTAGGCTTAAGTGAGTAAATTTAAGTGTTGGGAAGGTTGATAGTGTATAAATTTTTATTGTTTAATAGTGATAGTGAAATTAGATTAGCGAATAGAAAAAGTGTAATTTTAGTATATATTTCATTTTATTTGTATTAATCAATACATTTTGGTATTAGTATTAATTATGATATAATTTATTTATACATAAACAAGTATGATTTTTTTTTTAATTTCTTTATTAAATTGGGACAATGGAATTTATATTTATTACTTTTAATTACTTATTAAATGTGATTGGGGAAAAGAAGGATATATATATATATATATATATTTGTATACATACGATTATGGATAACATATTTTATTTGAGCATGTATTCCCCTTCCCCCTGATGATGATGAATAGTGTATATATCGTCCCCCTTCATGTGTGATTGTGGCGGACAATGATCCCTCGCTACTTAGGACACCACGTAGTATCACGTTCCTCCCCTTCCTCTCACATCTTGGACACAAGGGTAGTATGACACGTTTTTGTATTTCGGACTATATGGGCTTTTATATGGTTAGTAAAGGGTTGGTCCTTATATGTGCAAGCCAACAATAGTGTTGACTTTAGGCTAAGTAAAAATTGTTTAAAATTTTTGGGATTTTGAGAATTATTATGCTGAGAAAAGCTGAGCATCTCAAGAAAGAAAAACACATCCAGAGACAAATATGTCCAGAGAAAATACTAAGAATTAAAATTTTTCATTTTGAAACATTAAGACTTGGAGATGGAAAGTTCGGGCTTATACTATACCCCTTGTTTAAATAAAATAAAACAAAAATATTTTAGATTTTATAAGTCCAAAACCATATAATACTAGGTGGCAGTAACAACTAAAAAAACCCTAACTTGCACAGCAATCACACCCGAGGCCACACACACCATGTGCACACCACATCACACATGTAACCCTATACATGTGCAACTCACACACGCATGCCCACATCACACACATGCGCACACACATGTGATGAACCTTGTGGCCTTGTCTAATCCAACCTCTTAGGCCTCTCAGTTCAATTAGCCTAAGCTTAGCCTAGAGTTGACCTTGACCACCTTTAACCTTTCAAAAATAGTAATTTTCCTAAAAAAATAAAGCTTCACCAAAAACATATAAATTTCACACCTAGTATATTAAACAAGTAGTTTAGAGACTTAGAGACCGTTATTACCTATGACAACACCATTTTACAAATTTGTATGATAATTTTTAAACTTTAGGGCAAATTTTAATATAGTGCAAATGATTGATGAAGATAATCTGTGTGCAATCATGAATCAATAAGAATTACACAATCATCATTGGTTGATTACACAAGGATAACTACATCAATAAAATTACATAAACCTTATACAACAATTAGAGCATATAGAGAATCCATCATCATCATAAACAGCATAATTGATGTTGCCTGTAATCATGACTCAAGATTACACAAGGATATCAGTATCAATCTGCAAAATACGTTACATATATGCAAAATATAAAATATTAAAGAAAAAAAAATGTAAACCAATGTAAACAACAAGGGCTAACTTGCCCCTAGTGTGAGTACACACTTAGATTTTGTTACTAAGTGGCAAGTAAGGCTCATTGTTCCAAAGAGCTATCTAGAATTCTATTTCACCTTGTGGTGAGATCTCACCCTAAGGCGTGAGTAAATCTTCAAAAGAGCCCCTTAGAACACCAAGGGCTTACTTGCCACTAAGCATTGAGAATTTAGTAGTTATATTTTTTCACTTTCTTTTGCCTTTCGGAACACATCTAATGCTAGAATTAGCCTATCTAAGCATATACCCACTTAAAAATACACATAAAACCTTCAAACGAAAATAAACATATATAACTCAGAAACATATAAATTAAATAAACATAAATCTTAAAAATAGATAGCTGTTGAGATGTGTAACCCAAACTCGAGAACTTGAATTGTAGTTCAATAGGAGGTTTGAATATAAGATTTTAAGAAATAGAAAAGAGAAAGAAGTGAAAAGAGGGAGGAGCTGGATAAAGGGATGGGTGGATTGTAGCTGTCTATAAATATTTAAAATATAATAAAGGTATTTTGGATAGCAGATAGTTATGGTGGGCATTTGTATGACAAATATATTATGTGCGTAAGTATTTGCCACAATTACTCTTGGGGTTCAGTTTTTCTTTATAAAGTTTAAAATAATTTTTTCCATTATAAAAATTAAAACAGATTAAAATAGCCAATTGGAAGTTGATTAAAGACCAGTACTTGGAATTGATTTAAAATACAATTGTGAACATATAAGTTTTATATCGTGTCTAACAAAAACTTACTTCTATGAATAATAAATAAAAATTTTGACAAAATATAAAATATAAAATGTGTTAGATATTAGAATAAAATCTGTCTAGGCTCCTTGTTTTAGTGGAGGCCCTCGGCAAAGGCCTTAATTGCTTTGTTCTCTTTGGCCCAGCGTACGGCCTCCATTGCCGCACGCTGGTTCTTAAAGGACCAGGTACCATATCAGACCATGAAACCAAATCCGGTAAAGGTCCTGTCAGTGCAAGATAATTTTCACCATTTGTATCTGGCATC
Source organism: Rhamnella rubrinervis (assembly GCA_007844105.2). Classification (NCBI taxonomy): domain Eukaryota; kingdom Viridiplantae; phylum Streptophyta; class Magnoliopsida; order Rosales; family Rhamnaceae; genus Rhamnella; species Rhamnella rubrinervis. Next base: position 12,304,570 of record CM017577.2, read on the forward strand.
TTCTTCCAGTTTACCTGTGTTAATCAAATTCCAAATATGAGGCTTATCGAATAATATAGAACTTCATAAAACCAAATACATGATCCAGCCAAAATATAAATAACAAACTGAACAAACATAATTGGTACAGATAATCATGTGAAGTTCAAAGTAATTTTTAATACGATAGCTATGGTGCCCACAACAAACTTTAAAATCAATTTTGTAAATCAGACATTATATTAGACAGCTTGGAAAAAAGTAACGTAATTGTTTTTTCTCCAATATTTTTTTGGGCTAAAAACTTGGGGCATTCTTCTTAAGCTTGAACACTATGTTAAGTATTGAGGAGGAACGAAAAGACCTATAGCATTCTTATACTCTGCTTATGTGCCCATTAAAGATAGCCGAAGTCTAGGTTTGTTTTTGTAAAACTGCAACTCCTATTAAGGGTTTCTTTTCATTTCTTTTCTGAAGAAATATTTCAGTAAAATATCTGTATTACTTTGGGAAAATTAAAGGTTTCTAAGCTAGTATTTATAGACTTGCAAGAGAAAAGAAAAGAAAAAAAGGAAAGGCTCTAAATTATATAACTACGAAAAGAAAATAACTGGGAAGTGAAATGCTAGCACAAAAGAAACGAAATCACATATTTACTGCACTACACAAAAAAGTATACTATCTTTCGCGCACTAATTCTGAAAATTCATCATTTTCTGATGATAACTTCTAGGATGAAACCATCTCTACTCTAATGTTTTATGGCAGTTCTCCACTTGAATAAATCACACCTTTAACAACATTTTCATCCTGAACACTCTCAAGTTCTGAATATGAAAACCAAATACTCAATTTACTCTATCTGCCAGCCATCAAATTTCAATGTTTCCTCCTTTTTCTTTTAACCATGGTGTTCCTAATGTGTTATCCCACACACTAAGCTTCAATGAAGATAATATTAAACAGATTTAAATAGGATTCCACAGTTCCAATCAAATCTAGTTCCATGAAGTAAAAAGTATCAATAGCCTGCAAGTAACATCTACAATTACCTTAAATATACATGTGTACTTTGTATCTACAAGCATACATAAAATGTACAACTATATATTTGTTTGCTTTCTTCAAAATTTTGATGGGCCAAATACTTGGAGGCCTAATTAAATTTTGAGTGGCATATTCCCATTTCACTGGAAAATGCCTAACATATTCTTAATTTCAAAATATCTTCGTAAATTCTGGCCCAGTCTTCTAAAACGCTTATGGAACTTAGCAAAATTTTTGAACGTTTAGATAAGTGATATAAAAATAGCACATGGAAATCCAACGATTTGACAACAATTATATGAAAGAACAGAAATAAAATAAAATAATATTCATTTTAATGGGAAGGGGAGTGGGGTGAATCCTACCTGTCCAGGAAATGCTTTTGACAGTGCCTTGACAGTTGCATTGTGTACCCAGGTGTCATTTGTTGATGAATCTCTAGGATCAACTGTCACATCCATAACATCAGATGCTCCACTTGCACCACCACAATTCACCATGAGATCGACCATTGGGCATCAATTGATTATGCAACTCCAACCAAGTCAGATCCTGTCAATTAAGTTACAAAGCAAAAAGGTAAATACACAGACATGCACACTTACACACAAGTATCCATGTAGTGATAAGGAATGACGAGACACGGAAAACCTTACTGTGTAGGCAATGAGATACAATAGAGGTGCAGAAACTCTCATACATTCATGGACAAAGATTACAAATATAGAGTTTCCTAGGTTACAATTATAGAACAATGTACAGAACATGAAAACCAACACAGGAAAAGTAAGGAGAAATAAAAAGAAAACCAAGGAGAGAAATAGAAGGAAGAGAAGGAAAACTAGAGGAATCAATAGTCAATCAAATATTCAGTTATCAGTTCTGTCTTCTAGATTTCAAAGAACCCTGTTTATAGTAAGGAAACCTAAACAAATGAGGAAACTAAATCAAATCAAATCCAAATTAGTTAAAATCCAAACTATTTCAGTAAAATGCTTACATAGTATAGTGCCGTCAGAAACTCTCCTATTAACACAAATAAACCCCACGTAATATATTGTCACCCAAGTAGCCTAATATGTTCTAATTCAGAACAGAAACAAATCATATGATAGCTCATAAACTTATGATATCTAGAATCTCAAGCTAGTCAAATTACATCAACCATTCCCAGCTTTCTGATAACTGGTTAAAATGGTTTCTTGAAGTCCTCAAGTAGAATATGTGCCAACTGGTTTCTTGATGAAACAGACAAATGTTGCACAAATTACAAATCTCTAACATTTCTTTGATGAAGTGTATCAACCTAGACATGTTGCGTTCTATCGTGTTACACTGGGTTGTAAGCAAGGTTGATGGCCCAGTAAAGCTCTATAGTGCTATCATCAGTTAGTTTGAGCTACACACTTACTATTAGAAGAAAAAAAATTCACAAGCACGAACACAATCTTATATAAATAATGCCATGCTTGAATGAAGTATTGAACCTTATACACCATACATTTGTCAAAATCAAAAAGCATATAAAACAAAAGCAAGGTAACATACCTCTTCTAATTGTGGCAAAACTTTTCCATTGGAAAACAAATCAACAACAATGCCTGACATTTGCTGCAAACACAAGTTAGCAAAGCAAAAGGATAGACTTGAAAGACTTCTTTGTGCAAAATAAAGAAACAAATTAATAGAGATGTCTTATATGGAAGTAACAGGTTCTTAGAAGTCAGAAAAATAAAAGGGAGCCAAACCTTTCTACTCAGAAAGGATACAAAAGGGTATTCAAAATACTAAATAGTCCCTAAATGTCTGACCATAAAAAGGCTCAAGAAATACATGGTTAACAGGGTAATACAACGGATGATGGGAAACAAAAAATTTAATAAAATTAAATTATGGGTAATACAAAGAGCCATGCAAACTAGTATCTCACCTGCATATCCTCCAGTAGTATTAATTGAGGGAGAAAGGGCATCACCAATGTGAACATTAAGAACACCACCAGCTCTAGTTTGATTCTCAAGATCAGACAGCCCAAAATAGACCCTTGCTTTATCAATCAACTAAAATAAATAAATAAATACATAAATAAAAAGATTCAGTAAGGATGAATTAACTGCAGGAGTTGCAAATATTAAGAAACATATGGAATTAGTGGAAAATAATTGCAAGCAGTCCAATAACTTTCCTAACATTCAAAGTTAATGCTAATACCACACCAAATATATCACTGAAATCATACTAATAGTGCAATAAAGTAGAATAAATCAAATACGGACGCATGCTTGAAGCCATACACAAGAAACATTTCAATACAAATTTTTCCAAATTTAAAAATTTAGTCTAATAGTACAGATTTCCTGGGTCTTCCAGTCAACCTGTCTTAAATGTTTCAGTAGTTTATCATTTATAAGCTCCTTCAGAATAAATTTTCTGCTTGGAACTTATTTAAGTTTCAATACTTCGCTTAGTTATTCAACATAATACTTGGATTCAAAATACTACATTTCTCCTTGAAAACAGAAAGTGTTTCCAAATTATGATAAGCTTTCTGAGAACGTGGCTAACGACTTTGGTCTTGATGTGAAATTCTGGGACAATTGGTGCAGTTTGTTAACTACCATTAAGGGCAGCAGTACATGGGTTCAGGATTCATGCTAGATGACTCTGAATGCTTCTCACAGTGTATTCAGGAAGAAGAGGGTAAAGAGAAGGAAACCATATATGATTAGGAAACAAAATCAAGTCCTGTCTATCAAGGTACAAACTAACTTCTTTTTTCACGAAGTAACAAATCAAATTCTGAGAAGAACCCAATCAATACGGAAATCCATTACAAAAACCTCAAAACCTTAAGTATTAAATAAACATCCTAATCTAGCTTGATCTGCATCACTAACAGCAAGAAGAACATCAAATTCATATTTTACAATTTTTAGATTCTCAAGCCTCTAAAATATAATAACGAAAATGATTAGATACATTTCAGACCCTAGTTAAGAATTCTCTTAAATATTACAGTAAACAATTACTTCAGCAGACTATTATAAATACAGTATAGTGTCACTACAATGTGGCTACCGCACCCAGGTCATGCACAAATGAAGAAGAAAATGCTAGGAGGAGATGTTCGAGGAAAAATATATTTCACATTATTAAAGCAATAACAGTATAGAGAAGTGTTGATTTATCTATGTAACATGGAGCCACAAGAAAAACTCCTAGAATTGTTATTCACAATGCTCTCGCTCTAAGTTATTACACAATAATAATACAATGTACTTTACTACACTATTAGATTTGCTTTGAAATTTATTTGCACAACTATTTAACTTAGTAAAATTACTTCTTTATATTTCGTTTTTGATAGAAAATTAACAGAAAAATAGAAGTTAATAAATTTTAGGTGAGGACCAATGATGCAATAACTAAGTAGAAAGGGTGGAAGATACAGGTTTTACATGCGTATCTAAAGATAACTTGTCATTCACAAACAAAAACAAAAAAAACATAAATTTAACAATAAGTAAAAGAGATTTATCCATTTCATTTCATTTATCAAATAACTGGGCTGTTAGGAATAGCAGATTGCAAGAGGATTTTTACTAAGCTTCCATTTAAGATGACAAAGTCACTTCTCACATCTTCAAATTGAAGTTGCCTATTTTCAATTAACACAATCTGAATTCAACATACTAGGAAGAAAGAAAACCATTGGGGTAAACCATTAACATTTTCAAAATCTTCTTATTAAATCTACCAGAGAAAGATATTTTGTGCTTACAATTGGATCAATCTCCCAGCCCTCAAGCTGCAAGGCAGGCCACAACTCAAGCATCAGATGAGCAGCAGTTCCACCACCCTGACAGATTTAAAAGTTTAACTTTACTCGTGAAATCAACTGTTAGGTTCAAAGATGCTCTATGCTACTGTTTCAGCAAAATATACACATGCTCAAAATGCAAGTGCATTACCAAGCCCAAGATGGCAATGGGACCTTGTGGAACAATAGCTGGAAGACTAGCAAACTCGTCCTGCATGCCCAACAGAATTATAAGGAAAGTTCACTTGTAAATGTAACAACACAAACCTATCATAATTAATGTAAATACCAATACGAAGCATGGTGGCAAATCAAGAAACAGGATTAAGCTCTCTTTCAGTTGTTCCCTTCTCTTTCTCTCACCAACTGAAGATTTCAAAGTAACATGAATTAATAGTTGTCTTAATTTCCAACTTTGGTAATTTGTACCATCACTGCATAGTGTATAAAGTACTAGATCATAATAAATAGACTAGCATTAGTTGGCTACCTGTATACATTCAGAGACCAGGGGTAGATTTAGCATGGGTCACAATTTAAGTTGGGAATATTTGCTAGTGATCATAGAGATGCAAACATGTCCTTTAGGAGAAAACTTAATAATGTTACCATATCAATTAATTTGGGAACATAGTATTTTTCAAACATACAGCAAATACATTCCATATAAATTAATTCTACAATAAAAGTTCAAAATAAAAATCCTATATCAGTTGTGATGCTCATACCCAATAGGAACCAGTCCATATCTGGTGCTTGTAGAGAATACTATGAACATTATCTGCAGCAAAAACATACATCTATAAATAATTCAAATATCTGCAACAAAAACATAGATTTATAAATGATTCAAATAAATTATATCAAACATATAATGAAAATTTAGCAAGCCGGTAACGATTATTCAAAACAAAATAAAATAAATGAGAATGACATTACGAGAAGAGTCAAGAAGTAGCATTCTGGATTTTGTAGTATCCAAGATAATGATATCGTTGTAATCGCTTCTAATGGCGGTGAGTACTTGAAAATCTTCCTCTTCCTTTCCAATTCCTCATTCTGCTGTTGTCGTTGTTGGTTCTCTGCAAAAGCCTCGGCCTTGACATTTCTTTTACCAACCCAGGAAGAAGAAGAAAATGAAGCGGAACAACGCAAAGAGAAGCTCGGACGACGAAAAGCTTGAATTGAACACAGAGACAGAGTCGTCGCACCGACAACCAAAGCAGTGGAAGAAGGTAGTGGATGAGGTCTGGCAACGCCTACACTAACCATTTTGGATTTTTGGTCCTTAATTTCCGGACTTCCTTTTTCTTCTTTATTCAGTTGTCTTTTTAATTTATTTGTAATAATTTGGATAAATACATGAAATTCGTTTAATTAAAAATTAATTACAACGGATATCTATTTAAATTCACTTTCCAATAGCTCAAGCTCTATCCATTTAGGCCATGTTTGGTAGGGTGTAGTGTGGGAGTAGGATAATATTGGATAGTATTATTTAATATTATTTCATATTTGACAAAATTAATAGGGATGTATTATATAATACACGGATATATTTTTATGTGAAAAACATGAGTTAAATTATATACTACCCCCTTGGATTTATATTATACGGTGTTATTTAATATTATAATATTATAATATGACAACTAAATTATTTTAAAATTATTTTTATATATGTATAATAAATAATACAGGCTAATACAATCCAGTTAATACAATACAGACTAATACAATATAGACTAATACAATACAGTCCAATACAATACAGCGTACCAAACATGCCCTTAAACTTACTTCCTAATAATTTAAATTTTTAAAATTAATAACAATTTAACACCTGATTATTATTATTATTATTTTAGCATTAAGCCCCTTGAACTCTAATTTTTTATATTACACTTTGTTATGGAGTATTTTATTTTTATATTTATTATATACCCTCATATTTTTAACATGTGTCCAAGAAAATATTAAGCATGTACTTTCTACTGTTGGGTCCACTTCTATAGTTAGCTTTCATAAATTTAGACAACCGCGCTCATATCTATTACTTTCATTTACTAACGAGGAGCACTCACCTACTAACGTGGAGCCTCATTGATCTACGCTCTCATATTCTTTAGTAATTATGAGTGGTGGAGTAGTGAAATGTAAGGTATAAGAAATACCTCACTCTTTTCTTATAAACACTCCAAAGACACCCAGCTCAGGTAAGTGACTTTCTAGCCTTACAAAAATTTTGCTATCTTGTTTCCAAGATGTGATTACTGATTTGAGCATTAGAATACCTTTGTCCGGTACCAAACCAATGTCTTAAGGCTCCAACCTTCTTATTTGTTTTCAAATTCTCAAAGTGCCTAAAATATCCTTCACAACAGGAGTAAGGCTTTAACCCATATTTTAACAAAAACATTTGGCGCCATCAATAGGAAAACTCATTTTTCACGTTGAAAAAGCTTTTGAAGCTTACTAAAAAGCTAAATGGCATCTGACAATGAGTCTGAAGCTCCTTCAACTCCAGGCAGGGGAAGTGAACTCAAGAGTCACCACCCTCTCTTCATCCTCCTCAATCTCGACACTCATACCCATTAACTCTGACAGATAATATACCACGTAGATATCTTACCACAGCATCTACAGTTTCATGTCTTGCCACTCTAAAAAATATTATGGGAAATCTTATACAAAGCGCTAAGCGGGTCCTCAAATATCTTTCTCAAGATACCATCCAGACGCTACACGATCCTCCATAAGCACCTCTTAAGGCAAGTGTGCCCCATGCCCACCAGGCTGCCTATTGTCACGGACTTGTTGAAAACCTTCAAGCCGTGCGGCCTTAGTGCTTGTTTCACCCCTAAGCAACTAAGTTCTTCACAACACAAGGAGAGAAAGCTAAGCAACAAAAGAAGAACTTAGAGAGAATGAGAAAATAAGAATGTATTACTCAATACTCTGGGTGGCCAATGAAGCCTCCCCCTATTTATAGATTACAACAAACGATCCAACGGCTATAATACATTTGATCCTACGGTGGAGATCGAGTTTCTAGAATCCTCCACCCGCTATGCAACCAAGCACAACTAAGCAAGCACTGTGGTTTTCTAGAAGGTTCTACACAAGTCTGAGAACTCCACGCTTCTGCATCAAAATGCCCCTCAAAGTGTTTGGTGAGATGCTGTGGCATGACATTCTCCCACCTATGCCGCCGACGCCCCCGCGAGCTTTGATGGAACCGCTTGACGTGGTCTTCGATTGCCATAGCTACCGCAGTTCCCAACTTGCTTCACTTTCGGATAGCCCCTTCCATTTCACTAAGTACTCATGACTCGGATGATTGTCCCTTCCACGCACCACCTGCTCGCCATGACGCTTTCGACCTCCTTGTCGTAAGCACTGCGGATGCCCATAGTGCTCTCTCTGACTTCCTTCTCAAGGTCTTCCTCATCTTCATGATATGGCTTCAAGCGACTTACATGGAAGACCGTGTACTAAGTGTGGATGGCAACTCCACCTTGTATGCTACCCTCCCTACTTTCGATGATCGGAAATGGCCCCTCATATTAACAAGTCCATCAGGCGTTGGACGAGTAGACTTGGTTGGGAAGGTAGAATCTTGATAAACACAAGGTCTCCAATTTGGTATTCCACATCGCCGCCTCAGGTCCTCCACTTCTTCATTTTCTTAGTTGCCTCAGGAAGGTAGGACCTCGCCAAGTCCACTTGTTCGCCAATTTTGGCAACCTTGAAAGCGGATGGACTCCTCCCTTGTAGCATGTAACAAGTGTATGGGGAGTCAATGGTTGTCGCCTGGCTACCGAACGGCTCCTATCAGTGGACTCGCCCTTTGTAAGTTGTAGGAAAATCGGGCCACGCCTAGTAACTTTGCCCAATCATGTTGATTGGCACTCACAAAATGCCTCAAGTAAAGCTCCAACAATGTATTAGCTCGTCCGCTTGCCCATCGGTTTGAGGATGGAAGCTTTAGAGAAATGTAGATCCGAGCCCACGAGTTTGAACAACTCCGCCCAAAACCTCCCGTGAATCGTGGATCTCGATCACTAATGATGGATTGTGGTAACCCCAATACTTTACCACATTCTTCAAGAATAGTCTTCGGTATCATCGGCTGAACTTGCCTCGTGCGCTATGAAGGTGGCATACTTGGAGAATCCCAACCACCACGATGATAGTGCCACACCCTCGATTGGGCAAGCCTACAATGAAGTCCATGCTTATGCTTTCCCACCTGACGCCGTGTGTAGTGGTTCCAAAAGACCAAGAGACTTTGTTGTTCAACCTTGTCTTGTTGGCACACAAGACAAGTCTTCACATATAGCTCCACTTCATCTCGCATTTGTGGCCAATAGTAAGTTGTCTCTAATAAGGCCTCGTGATGCTTTGCCCGATGCCCCATTTCGTGTCATGGCATTCCTTAATCAAGTTTCTCCTCAAGTTGCTCCACCTCGCACGACACGCCGACCCTTCGTGTAGAGTAAGCCTTCCTCCATCCAAAACCGCTGGTCTTGCCCTCTCGTGGCAAGTTGTGGAGTTGTTTGGCCACAACATCATGCTCCATGCCCTCCTTGATTAAGTCGAACAATTCTCCTTGGAGCTTGCTTATCGACGCCAACTCGGCCTTCCTACTGGCGCCGGCAACTACATTAGCCGCACGCTTGTACTCGAAAGCACATAGTCAATTCGCTAGGAAATCTTGCCAACGAGCTTGCTTGGGACTAAGCTTCTTTTGTGTTTGGAAATAGCTCGTGCCACATTGTCCGCCTTCACCACAAACTTAGACCCAAGCAAGTAAGGTTCCAAGGCGCAAACAATGAATAATGGCGGTCATCTCCTTTCGACCGTATCTCCTCTGGATCATTAAGCTTGTGACTCTCATAGCGGGATGCTTGTCTTGCATTAGTACGCCTCCTAAGGCAAAATCCAAGCATCGGTATATACCTCAAATGGCTTGGAGCAATCGGGTAATGCCAAGACCGCTCTTTCATGATGGCCCTTTAAGTCTTCAAAGCTTGTTGGCATTGAATGGACCATTCCCATGACTTGTCTTTCTTCAATAAATCGGTGAGGGCGGCTATGGCGGAATAGCCCATAATAAACCCTATAATAATTAACAAGACCGAAAAGATCAAGCTCACTCACCTTACTTGGAGGTTCCCACTTCAATGGCTTTAATTTTGGCAATATCCATGTATAACTTGCCATCCTTAATTTTGTGGCCGAGGAAATGTACTTCATCGCTTGCAAAGGTGCACTTCTCTTTCTTCACGTATAACTCATTCTCCTTTAGCACATTGAATACAATTCGTAGGTGTTTGATGTGTTCCTCAAGAGTGTTGCTATAGATGACGATGTCGCCCAAGTACACCACCACAAATTGATCCAAGTAAGGATGGAAGATCTTGTTCATGAGTGTGCAAAACGCTGCGGTGCATTAGTAAGGCCAAAGGGCATAACAAGAAATTCATATGCTCCATACCGCGTCATGCATGTAGTCTTGGCTCATCTCCTTCCGCTATCCTCACTTGGTAGTACCACCTCAAGTCAAGTTTAGTGAAGTACTCGCCTCCAAGTTGATCAAACAAGTCGGCTATCAACGGTATAGGTACCTATTTTGATAGTAACTTTGTTGAGTGCCCTATAGTCGATGCATAGCCTCAACGATCCATCATGCTTCCGCTGAAATAGGACCGTGCTCCATGGTGTTTTGATGGTTGGATGAATCCGCCTCCAAAAGCTCTTTTAGTTGCCTCCTTAATTCCTCTAATTCGGTGGAGACATGCGATATGGTGCCTCTCGGGTGGTTTGGCACCAACTTCTAACTCAATTTGATGATCCACCTCTCTCCTCGGTGGAAGTTTCTTCGTGCTTCGGGTGGCATGACACCCTGAACTCTCAAGCACTTGACAAACTTCCCTGGTGGTTCATCGATAGGACTCTCTTCTCCACGTATTGTGGTAAGGAATGTGACCTCTCCCTTCTTTATCCCTCGAGTCAGATGGCTGGTAGATGTGGAAGTTTGCGCTGGCCGGGAACCATGCAAGGTCCTCCTCCAAGATGCAAACGGGTTGTAACGAGAAAGCGGGACTACGCTGAATTGCCTTAAAAATTCCATGCCAAGCACAATATTAAAGTCATCCATGGGAGCAATAGAAAAGTTTACATTACCTCGCCATGTACCAAGGTGTAGCTCCACATCACGAGCCGTGCCATCAAGTGGCTTTGCCTCGATTTACGGTTTTAACCACCCTTGCCCCTCTCGAGCTTTGCCAAGTCTCATGGCCTCCTCCTCTGATGAAGTTGTGTGACGCCGGTGTCTACCATGACTGGGCATCCTTGCCATTGATGCGCCGCCACGCATACTGAGGGAGTTGTCTTTAACATTGTGCGCGGAACGGACTTGCTTTCAAGGAATTGAGGAGTTGTATGCAACCCATTTGTGATGATTCGGTTCCTCCCTTTCTTCGAGCATGGCGCCAAGAGCTTTTCGCCGGCACTCTCTGCCCAACTGACCATCACAAAGGAAGCAATTGTTTCTTGGTTTTGCCTCCTGTTATTTCCTCTCTTCCAATCTTGGTTTTGTGAGGCCTCCTCGAATTGTCTTTGCTTCATGAGCCTTATGGAACTTGGCTCCCCACTATTAGCAACATTAGCTTTAGGCTTTGAGTTTGAGGACTCACCTCGCTTATATTCCATGAGTGTCTCACGGTATGAGGCGGTAGAAACATCTTGCACTCCTCGACGTTGGAGTTCAACATATGCCCATGATTGTAGCCCATCCATGAAGTTGAGAAGATCCTCCTCGGTCATGTTAGGAATTTGAAGCATCAAGCCGAAAATTCCTCCACGCATCTCAATGGACCCGCGGTGCTTCAATTCCTTCATCTTCTTTCTAGCATCGTGAATGGCATTTCGGGGTAAAATTGCCTCTTCAACTCACGCTTTAGATCTTCCCATGAGTTGATGATGCAAGTACCCTTCTTCATTTCTTCATGCTTTCTACGCCACCACGTAGCACCAAGATAAAGTAAAGGGAAGGTAGTTACCTTTTGCTTCTCATCTTGCATGTTGATCCCTTCAAGTATTGTTCCATATGCCATATGAAGTTCTCCAATTCCTTTCAAGGTCCCTCTTACCGCTAAACTCCTGGGTTTGGGAACATCCACCCGTGGAGCATGTTGAGTGGTGATAGCACTAGTTGCAGCCCGCCCACATAATGCCCAATCCGCACGTCTCCTCCAAACCGCGCTTAAGCTCATCCATTCGCTTGCATGAGTGAAAGTGTTTCAAGCACCGCTGTTTGAAAAGCGGATTCTCGACGCCCGCCTCACGATTGGCCTCGTGACCGCTTTGCAAGTCGCCATGAAGCTCCCCACTTGGTCGCCCACACGACCTTCGAGTTCCTCCACGCTTTGCTCGACACGCATCAAGCCTTTCCATCACGCCGGCGACGCCTACTTCCACCTCGCCACCGTGGCCTCCATGTTAGCAAGAGCGACTCGAGATTTCAACGCTCCGCTTTCGATTGTGGGTTCAGCCTCCCTTCCCTCATCTCTCTCCAACAAAGAACCCTGATGAAGACATGCTTTCTCCTCACGAACCTAGCTCGATACCAACCGCCACGGACTTGTTGAAAACCTTCAAGCCGTGCGCCTTATTGCTTGTTTCACCCCTAAGCAACTAAGTAAGCCTCTTCGCCAACACAAGGAGAGAAAGCTAAGCAACAAAGAAAGAAGAGAGAGAAAGTCTCAACTGTAGAGAGAATGAGAAAATAAGAATGTATTACTCAATACTGGGTGGTTTGGCCAATGAAGCCTCCCCTATTTATAAGATACAACAAACGATCCAACGGCTATAATACATTTGATCCTACCTGGAGATTGAGTTTCTAGAATCCTCCACCTGCTATGCAACTAAGCGACAACCAAGCAAGACTGGGTTTTCTGAAGGTTCTACACAAGTCAGAGAACTCCACATGCTTCCCAAGTGTACCGAAAATGCCCTCAAAGTGTTTGGTGAGATGCTAGGGCATGACACTATAATGACTAGGATGTTTCAGGCTATCAAGATGGAAGGGTCCCTCAAGGTGCTTCCATCCATGTAAGAGGAAATAATCGGAAAGACCAAAATGGTTTACAGGTGGAGGAGGACTTGCGCCAGAAAGCCAAATGTGCAGCAGTTTGGGGTATTCTTAAGGAAGCAATGGATAAAGTAAGAGAAAGGTCCCGGAGTGGTGCTACAAGAAAGTGGGAGGCCCTGAACAGGTGATGAAAGAAATTCAGCAGCTTTGTGACATCCAGACTATGGGCTCATCCAAAAATCTAATAGATCTAGATAAGGTGAAGTCACCGTTCACTAAGGAGATTCTACGAGCCCTTCTCTTTCCTAAATTCATCATGCCACAATTTTCACTCTACGATACGAGCATCTGGAAAGTTACTGCACTTAAATGAAATTGCATGGCGCAGCAAGGTCAACCATGTACAAAGGGTTCCCGCTTACACTTTCTGGAACTGCTCGCCAGTGGCATAGATTGCTTAAATCAGATTCTATCTCTTCCTTTTTCTAGTTAAGTCAAGCTTTTATAACTTACTTCAGAGCTACGAAGCTAGTAAAGAGACCAAAATCATACATATTTACTGTTAAGCAGAGAATAGATGAACCCTTAAAAGATTATGTCACACGTTTCAACAAGGAAGCTCTCTGCATAAATGGTTGTAATGATGACTTAATGTTGAGTGCCATGATGGCTGGTTTGAAACCAAGTAAACTGTTATGGTCACTTAGGATAAAGGATCCTTAGGACTTTCAGGAACTAATGTGTCGCGCACAGCAGTATGCAAATGCTGAGGTACTGATGAGCTCAAGACATGATGAGATGACAAAAGCAGAAGAGAAAAGAAAGAAGGCTCCTAATGAGAGAAAAAATAAACTAGGGGAAAGTAGGTCACAAAAGGGTCTTGAATGACACTTCCAATAATACACTCCACTAACTACTCGAAAGGTGTTGAAATGACCTGATAAGCTAAAGACTCCTTTAGGAAAAAAAAAAAAAAGATAAAAAAAGAGAAAATTGAAGCAAGTACTGTTGCTTCCACAAAGATCATGGCCACAATACGGAGGATTGTAGAGGATTGTGTTTCTTTTAAAGATGAAATTGAATCTCTTATTCAGAGAGGTTGCTTATGAGAGTTTGTAGTAGAAGATGACCAATTTTCTCAACAATCTGTAGGATAAGCACCTTAACGAGATTTTTAACCTAAATATAGACATGTATCCTCTACAACATAGATAACTTACACGTCTCCCCTTAATGTGCTTGAGTACTTTAATGTTTATTTAATTTTTCTAAAAGTGGGTACTTTACTTCACAGTAATTAATTACACTCACAAGTTTAACATTAGTCTTTTAATTTAAAGTCTTTAACTTTCATAATATGTGCAAATATTGCTACATAGAGAACTTTCATTTTGCTCAAAGCTAAGGCTGGCATAAGCACTCATCCAAAGAGTGCACCACCTTACTAGACCCAACGGCACCTGGCACCTAACCTTCAAGCACACACCTAAGCAGTTGCACCACCTTTTAGTGCTCACAAAGCACCACCTAGTGCCCACTTACAAGTGGGACTCTCAATACACCTCACTAGTACAACTAAAGTGCACCCTTAGGCATAGAGGCTCATGTGCAATTATTCTCTCACGCTTGTAATTATTCGCACCTTGAACTTTAGAGATTTAAAAATAAAAAATAAAAACAGCACCAAAAAATTGTGGGTGTAGTGCCGAAGTTATATATGAGTGCGAGTGCATATAGTAATTGTATTGAATTACTATATGCACCTATAAAGTTATTTTTTAAGAGGAAAAATCGAGTGAATTTAGTAATTGCAATATGCACCCCCAAAATACATTGATTCACCCCATAGGTGTTAACTTGTGCATAACGTAGATGTATATAGTAATTCAAGGAAATTACTAGATGCACTCTGTTGTATAAACAGATTGTGCATATACAGTTTTTCAACATATTGGCGCCCACATGTAGGCGCGACTTTCCACCTTTATGTGAGGTGTATTTAGTGCATTTAATAATTCCTTTATACACCCTTTAAGTATACATGTGGCTTTAAAATAAATAAATAAATAACGCCCAACACCTCCTTATACATGAAGTGGTTCATCTGGTGTTAGCATGTATGCTTCGTTTATGATTGATGATTGTGAAGTGTACCTCGATAACGAGACATTGCATGCCGATTTAATCATATTAGAAATACCGGATTTCGATGTGAACTTTAATATGGACTGGCTGTCTAAAAGTGGGGTTTGCATTGATTGAAAGGAGAAAAAAATATAATTTTGTAATAGCTGCCTCCAAAATTGCTTGTTGATATATTTATTGGTGAAGTTTTACTTGTATGCTCGTGTACAAATGTACACGTGCAAGTTATGTGAAGCACTACGTGGACACGAAGTCAGAGGATATCAGGTGCAACGATAGGCTCTCTGTTAGGCGCCTAACATGATTCAAAGTTTGAAAATTCTCCAACCTGAGCATGTTAGGGGCAAAGCCAAACGCCTGATATGGTTCGAAGTTTAGCAATTTCTTAACCCATGCGTGTCAGGCGCAATAATAGATGTCTGACATGTTGCAAAAGTGTTTAGGAATTTCAAGTCTGTTTATACGTGAATATGTGTACGATTTGTCTTGTGCCAGCATGTATGTGTATGTGTGTGACTTTATGGTTGATGCCCATTTATGTGTGGGTTTGATATTTAAATTTTTTTATTTTAATTAGCATTATTTGATAATTATATGGCTAGTTATTTTCCTTTTTTGAAATAAGGAAAGTAAGAATTAAGAAATTAGGAAAGTTTTTACTATGGTTTTATCTATAAATTAAGAGGCATCTAGGGAGAAATATTTATGCATTCTCCTCTCCTCTTAGTACTGAAATTGAGAGAAAATTTTATGTAATCAAGTAAGGAATTTCAAGGGTTTTTAAAGAATCAAGTCAAGTTTTACATTTATTTGTTGTTTGTTCATATGTGTGTTGAATCTCTCTTCTTCTTCAAAATTTCTATGGATTGAGTTGATGATTAAGTATGATATTACGGATTTATGTGTGCTGGAAAAATTGGATTTAAAATAGAATTTCATGGTATTGTCGAAAATCACATGTATTTGTAAGAAAATTTTGATTATAAAAGTTGCACACTAAACCCTAATTTTCTCTAATGGTAACCTTTATACAAGTGTCAAGACTGAATTTTTATCTTGATTGATCTTTAAATCATGGCCACTTATGTATGTAATGAATGGATTTGATTAATCTCAATTAGGATAATATTGAGTAACAATTTTTTTTCCTAAGTTTAAGATTGTTTTTGTTCAATTTTAAAAAGGATTATTGCTTGCTGGAAATTATGGGCATATTAGCTATGTTAAATCATCGATTATTCATACTTTAATTAAACTTGAATTTATATTATATTATTGGAATTTTTTGAATATGTGTATACCTGTTATTATTTCAAAAATCATGTCACCACTAAGTAATAGATTAAGATATGCTTGCTAAAAATTTTGGTACTACATAACATGAGATCATATATGACAAATTTGATTAATTGTGGCTAAAATTTTTGGTTATGCATATTACTTATGAAATTCTCTATGAAAATAACTTCCTCGAATTTACGAAAATAAATAGAAATATAAGTGTATGTATGATATGGATTGTATTACTTGTGATTGAAGATAGCCAAAACCTATATAAGCATTTATTGTGATAATTTGTCATGAAATATATACTTTGGATATGATACGTTGATGAATGCATATACACTTGGTTTCTTAGTTTGTGAAATAAGGTATGCATGATCATAAGTATGTAAGCATGAACATGTGCATTCAAACATGAATATAAAATTTGATTTTATAAAAAATGCACATCATCAAGATATATTGAAAAGTAAAATATATTTTTGAGAGAATCACCTTGTAGGTAGATATGGACAAGTTTGATTTGGAGCTTATGTATGTATGGAATCGCATAAGAAAATATTCATTTTTTGGATTTGACCAAGTTTGTAAGGTTTATATGGAAATATGTAGACGGATTTGTGTATGTGGGAGGACTAATTAAGGATTACAATGAAGACATGACTAATGCTTTTTAGTTGGAGTTATTGGTATCCGTTTGTGCTTGAATGACTAAGATGAGTCGTCCCTTTTGCCCCACTTACACACATATGTCTTTTATGGTTTGAAATCTCTTGGAATATACTGCTCAGCTATTCAAGGGATCCTCCCATATATGTGTATGAAAGTCCTACAATAGTAGTTTTGTTTTCAAACTAAATAAAGAAGTTTTGATTTGAACTATACAAGATTTATTTATAAGTAAGCAAGCAAACATTGGTTCACGTATAAGCTTAAGCATTCCATGTTGTGTGTATATGTGTAGTATGGAACTTGCTGAGTGATTTGTCACTCACTCTTGTTTGCTTATGTGTGTAGGTAATGGCTCCGAAACTAATAAAGAGGAATGTGGACTTGATTTGCACATATACCTAGGCTTAGGTAAGGTGGTATTCGGCTATATTGATCTGCATGATCGAAGTTAATAAGATGTTATGCTTCCATTACGCTATGTTTTAATTTCATTACTCTATTTAATAAATTTATAAGACCAAGATATTTTGTTATGTTCTCTTTACATATGGGTTATGATTTTTGAAACATAATAATTAATATTATTATTATTAGTATTATGTTAATTTTAAAGTTAGTAGTGTTATTCTTAAGGATTTGAAGTAAAAAGGAAAAAAAAACTTAGTCTTAGTTTTACGTCATATGATATGTAAGTATCATTCCCTAAATCAGATCTGTGAGGTTTGGTTAGGAGGTGTTACAGGTTTAGCCTCGTAGACAGTCAGAGTTTGAGTTCGCGGATCAAAGTTGCAACCGTGGCCAAAATTGCTAACGGTAATGCAAACTTTGAAGTGTTTACATTAAAGGTGTTAGGGATTCCTTGTTAGCATGTACGATAAGAAACCAAAAGCTCTAGAACCATAAGACATCAAGGTAGTTTATGACTTCTTAGACGTGGAGTTTATGACAAGTAATCAGTAGCTCTAAAGTTGTTAGGTTTACCACCAGATCAAAAAATGGAGTTTACGATCGACTTAGTACTAAGGACTACACCTATTTCGAAGGCACCTTACAGAATGACACTAATAAAGTTGGAGTTAAAAATACAGTTGCATGATCTGATGGATAGGGGGTTTTATTAAACCTAGTGTTTTGCCTTGGGGAGCACTAATTCTATTTGTGAAGAAGAAGGACAGTTCAATGCAGCTAAGCATTAATTATTGGGAGCTCAACAAGGTTACAATAAAAAACAAATACCCATTGCTGAGGATTGATGACTTATTTGATCAATTGCAAGGAGTGATTATCTTCTCAAAGATCAACTTTTGTTCCGGCTATCACAAGCTAAAGATTAAGGAGGATGACAAGCCAAATAATGCTTTTTGAATCAAATATAGCTATTACAAGTTTATGGTGATGTCATTTAGTTTGACGAATGCACCAACATCATTCATGGATCTAATGAATCATGTTTTTCATTATTACTTAGATAAGTTTGTGGTGGTGTTCATCGACGACATTCTTATTTACTCTAAATCAGCAGTTGAGTATGAAAAGCATTTAAAGTTAGTGCTACAGCAGTTGCATTAGAAGCAGATGTATGCCACGTTCAAAAAGTCGAGTTTTGGTTGGAAAGCATTGTTTTTCTAGGACATGTGATATCTGCTGAAGGTATTTAGGTGCATAGTAGTAAAGTTGTAATAATTCAGGATTGGAAGAGGCCAACAAACGTCGGAGAGGTCCAAAGTTTTCTAGGTTTGGCGGGGTACCACCGCCTGTTTGTACAAGGGTTTTCTAAGATTACGTTGTTGTTGACATAATTGTTAAGGAAGGAAACCAAGTTTGTTTGGTTGGAGGAGTGAGAGGAAAGTTTCCAAGAGCTAAAAAGGAAACTAGTCTCTTCACATGCTCTTGTTTTGCCGAACTGCGAAGATAATTTTGTAATCTATAGTGACGCTTCGGGCAAAGGATTAGGATGTGTTCTCATGAAGAATGGCAAGGTGATTACTTACACATCGTGCCAATTGAAACCGTATGAGCGGAACTATCCAACGCACGATTTGAAGCTAACAGCAGTGGTATTCGCACTAAAGATCTTACGTCATTTCTTGTATGGAGTAAAGTGTGACATTTACACCGATCACAAAAGTCTTAAGTACTTTTTCACTTAGAAGGAGTTGAACATGAGGTAAAGGAGATGGTTGAAGTTTGTCACGGATTACGACTACACTATCAACTATTACCCAGGCAAAGCGAATACAGTAGTTGATGCTCTAAGAAGAAGTATTCAGATTTCAAAGGTAGTCTGATCACTTCTCAACCCCGTATTCTATAGGATTTGCAAAGCTTAGATATTGAGTTAGTTACTAGCCAACATTCATCTATGTTGGTGTCACTAATGATTCAATCTTCAATCATGGACAAGATAAAGAAACGTCAAGCTAGCGATAGGACTTTCCTGAAGATCAGAGATAAGGTAATCCAAGGAAAGGGACCAGGATTCAATCTTGATGGAGACAAGATGTTAAGGTTTGGTATTCATCTATGTGTATAAAAGGTTGAAGAGATTAAGAAAGAAATTTTGGTCGAGGCTCACTGTACACCTTACTCAGTTCACCTGGGTCTACCAAGATGTATAAGGACGTCTCCAAAATTGGCTTAAAGGGAGACATTGCGAAATTCATGAAGTAGTGTTTGACTTGCTAGCAAGTGAAAATTGAGCATCAGAGACCTTCTGATTTGTTTAAGCCCCTGCTAATTCCAAAATGGAAGTGGTAGCGTATAGTGATAGATTCCGTTATAGGATTGCCACGATCCAGCGAAGCAAGGATGTAATTTGGGTAATAGTGGATCGACTTACGAAATCGGTTCACTTTCTACTCATATGGAGGACTCATTCGATGAAAAGGTTAGCTCAACTGTACGTGGATGAGATTGTACAATTCCATCGCAGGCCATCCGATTGTTTCAAATCGAGATCCAATGTTCACATTCTTGAAGAGTGCAAAAAGCAATAAGGATGAAGTTGACCTTTACTATAACTTTTCATCCTCGGACAGATGGTCATTCGGAGTAGACGATTTAGACATTGGAAGATATGCACAGGCTTGTATGCTGGATTTTAAAGGAAGCTAGGAAAAGCATATTCCATTAATGGAGTTTGCTTACAGTAACAACTATCAAACTTCTATCGGCATGGCTAGATATGAGGTTTTGTATGTAAGGAAGTTTAGATTTCCATCGCATTGGGATAAAGTCGGGAAGCGAAAGTTGCTTAGGCTGAAAATTTTACAACAAACCAGTGACATCATCAACAAAATACGACAAAGGATGAAAGTAGCTCAAGACAAATAGAAAAGTTGGGCAGACAACCAACGGAGGATTTGGAGTTTGATATGGGAGAGAAAGCTTTTCTCAAAGTTGCACCTCTGAAAGGTGTACTAAGGTTCAGGAAAAAAGGAAAGTTAAGTCCTCATTTCATCGGACCTTTTAAGGTACTGGAAAGAGTTAGG
Source organism: Rhamnella rubrinervis (assembly GCA_007844105.2). Taxonomy (NCBI): domain Eukaryota; kingdom Viridiplantae; phylum Streptophyta; class Magnoliopsida; order Rosales; family Rhamnaceae; genus Rhamnella; species Rhamnella rubrinervis. Next base: position 12,325,109 of record CM017577.2, read on the forward strand.
TTTTGGCTTATCAATTAGCTTTGCCTCCCAAGCTGTCCAACGTGCATAATGTATTTCATGTGTTGATATAGCGAAAGTACGTGCATGATCCTTTACAAGTCATCAAGTATGAGCCATTAGAGGTCCAAGAGAACCTGACGTACAAGGAGAAACTAGTAAGAATTTTGGATCGTAAGGACTAAGTCCTTCGGAACAAGGCAATTCCGCTGGTTAAAGTTTTCTGAAGGAAGCATCTTGGGAGCTGGAGGACGAGATGAGAGCCAAGTACCCAATTATGTTCGAGTTTGTACTCTAACTCCTTAATATTAATTTTGAGGACAAAATTCTTTTTTCGGGAGAGAGTTGTAATAGCCATATTTTTTCCAAAACTATTGACTTTCGGCCATAGTTACGGTTCAATTGCCACATCACCACTTACACAGTAACGAACTGTCTGAGAATTCCTCAAGCATTTGGCAAGGGCCTAAGATATCTAGTTAGGGATTGAGAGATTTTTATTCGCATTTTACCCTTAGTCAAAGTTTGACTTTGACTTTACTTTTTAGATATTTATTTTTATTAATTTATTCTTTTATTTTTACTTTTATTTTTCTTTTCTTTTAACCTTTGTCGACACCCCCCTTGTCTTGAAAAAAAAAAGAAAAAGAAAAGGCTTCATTGTTATTTTAGAGAGAAAAAGAGAAAAGAAGAGAGAGAAAGTGGAAAAAAAGTGGAAAAAATTCAAGAAAACTCAAGGGTTTTAAACCGCCATCAAAGGGAATTCAAAGTAAAGGTGTTCTGGTATTTTCAAATTGTGAAAGGTTGATTGCTAAGCTTCGAAGAGAGGTAGGCTTCCTACCTTTAAGAAACTTATTGCATATTTTGGTGTTTCACTTGATTTAGTGGTAAATATATATGATATCTTGGTGAAGTTTTGATTATATGTGATTAATTTGTTGTGGATTGGTTGTATGACAAAACCCCCAATTGACTAGAGTTTATACTTTGTGAAAATTGTGATTTAAACTTGATTGATGTGAATTAATGCTTGATTATGGTAATTGGTGTGGAGATATTGCAAAATCTCATGTTTATTATTTAATTTAACAAGAAATTGGTTGAGATTTGGTGCATAGAGTGGCCGGCCATGATGGGGACATGTTTAGAATTTTTAGGCATGTGAAGGGCATTTTGATATTTTCATATGTTGGAGATATATTCAGTATTTTAGAAATTCTTGAGGGTATTTTAGTCTTTTTTTCATGAAAGGGATATATTTGGTATTCTTGGAAAGGTGAAAGGCATCTTGGTCATATCACATTTCCTAATTATTTTAGTATTTATATATTTATTTATATAATTATTTATATATATATATATATTCATAATTGGTTTATATATATATATATATATATATATGTATATATATATATATATGTATGTGTGTGTGTGTGTGAGTGTGTTCATATTTATATATGAAGGCTTGACTATGTACTTTTATACATGTATGTTGTAAATATATATTTATATGTAGATATATAATTGTATGTGGTTATATATATATATATATATATATATATATATGTGCCATGTGTGAGTGGGTGAATGTATTTTTAATATATTCATAAATATGTATGTATATATATATTTAGTTATGTATGTGATTGGGGAAGTATTATTTTGTCATTAATTAGGTAAGGGTAGATTGGCATTTTGTCATTTGTCTTTTGGGGTATTTGTTAATTATTATTTGCTTTAGAGGTATTTTAGTAATTATCAAAAAGGTCAAGGGTATTTAGGTAATTATATTGAATTGAAGTGTGTTTGTTAAGTAATTGTTTAAATAAAGGCATTTCGACAATTACCCTTGTCAAGAAGGATAGTTCGGTAATTATACGTGGTTATGCTCTGTTTGGCTATATTTATATATTAAAATATGTGCATACATTTACATGGAATATTTCATAGGTTTTGATATTTTATGTAAAAAGGTGAATTTTTTTTCCCTAAGGGTTTATATTTTAAAGTGGGTGCACCGAAGAAAGCTAGTTTTAAACTTTGATTTTTAATAGCTCTTAGATCACCGACCACGGGTAAGTGGGTTTTTTTCTTAACTGTGATCTAACCGCCGACCACAAATAGGCATGTGGGTTCCGTGAGGGCGCGAGATAGATATATCGACCACAAAATGGCATGTGGGCCATACGTGAACGCAAAATAGTCGAGCTAGTTGATTTATAAAGTAAAAAGGTAAAAGTGAAAATTATATATGTGGCACTACACCACATTACATTGTATTGTCATGTGCATTTGGATTGCCTACTAAGTGTTTATCTCTCACCGTAGTTTGTTTGTGTGTGGTAGGTAAATCCAAAATCCAACAGTAGGGATTCATCGAGGTGCGAAATTGGAGGGCATAGCACAATAAATATATCCAATCCGGAGGAAGCTTAATTAAGAGAAACTCAAATGCTGCAAAGTCCTATTCTGGAGAATCATGTATGGTAAAATCTAATTCGGGAAACTCAATATATGTAGGAAACTCAAGTGCCAGAAACTCAAACACCTTAGAAAACCTAAGTGTCAGAAACTCGAATACCTTAGGGAACTCAAGTGCCACAATCTCAATGTTTACGAGAAACACCAATGCCTCCACCTCAAGTTGCAGTAACTTTATTGTGGAAAAAAAATATTAAAAAATAATGGTAGAGAAAGTCAAATTGGCACCGGAGCTTTTCCACTACAAAAAAAATACCAAGTTCACATCATTCCACAACCAAACCTAGGTGAATCATTTTTGTACTTTTGCAACATCATTATGAAGTGGTTCATCTCATTTCATGGATATAAAATCAAATTCTTCTAATAGTGATGAATTTCACATTGACCAAGTCTACGATGATAAAAAAAGAACTGAAGAAAAAGTTGTATATGTATGGTTGAACATGAATTTTAGTTAAAGATTGTGCACTCATCCACTACTCAATACTAGGCTCGTTGTTTCCATAATACTTATAATTGAAAATTTTGTACCAACAAGATCTATTATGCAATCCAAGTGAGAGATTGTAGGAAATTTTTATGTAGATCTAGCATAATCATGTAAAAACTCACTTATTGATGTATAATGGGACTCGACATATTATTTACTAACAATGCAATGAGGCTCATTGGTTCCAATCCTTTTAACACTTTACCCGACTCACTAGGCTAAAGGACATTATTTATTTATTTATTTATTTTAATATATGCCCAACTAAATAGCCCAATAGGATCATAAGTTCATCCACGTTTGATGCGCAGAATTAGACTGTATTATTAACTAGTACTCAAACTGAAATGGTATGATCAAAAATGAAATTCAACATATAACATTTAAATTAAATATTTAAAAAAAATCGTATTAGTCTGACTCGTATGTCTGAGTGGATTAGAATAATATGATAAATATTATATTAAATTTTTTTTTTTGAATAATTCTGACTAAGTACAAAGTGCTACATCAACCAACAGACTAAGATTATATATTGTTCAGTCCAATACAATACGGTGTACCAAATAAGGCCTTAATATATTTTATTATTATTATTATTATTATTATTATTATCATTATTATTATTATCATCATCATTATTATTATTATTATTATTATTATTATTATTATTATTATTATTATTATTATTATTATTTGAGTTGAGAATATTGGCATCCTGCATACTCACGGACCTAACAAGAGGTATTGGTATACCCTTGAGAATTGATAATTCCACTTTAGTAGAAAACTATGGCCGCTATACTTGGGTTTTGGTTGATGTGGATTTAGCTGGGTTTGTCCCTAAAAAACTATTATTGGAAACGACGGTCGACTGCATTGAAGTGGATTTATATTTTGAATCGTTTCCAGATTTTTGCACTTCTTATCACAGTGTTGGTCATTCAATGGCTAAGTGCAAGTTGGTGATTGGAAAGATGCCTCCTAAAGATGGACCTCATGCCAACGAAAAAGAGAATAAGGCCCCAAGTTTGAATCAGGTCTACAAACCGAAGCAGGTACCTCTGCAGCATATTAAATCGAATACACCTTCTGTGCTTACTACCAATACCTTTGAGGTATTGAATACTGAAGTAACACCCACTCATATAGAGGACATAGTACATCAACATGATGTTGTTCCTACCATCATGACAGACATTAGTACAGAAACGGCCATTGAAGTCCATCCATCGGCTCCGGATCTAGTTGCTGCTCCCAACAGGACTGACTTCAATACAGAAACAGGTAAGAGCATTTGGACTATATTAGAGAGTGATTGGATTCCATCACACCACGCTATGGTTCCTCGTCAGGTCACGTTGTGGGCCGATGCTTTTGGCGACAAAGATGATGAGCCTCATGACAATGATTATGCAGATGATATTGTTGAAGATGAATGACCGCCCTTGCAAGGTGAGGACTCTTCAAAACCCTCAAATGAGTTTGATGGTATCCCCTATGTGGATCAGCAATCAAATATTATGGCCATGGTTCAGTTCGATTCTTTCGGTGCTCTTATCGCAGCACAACGAAATTTAGATTTTGTTGCTTCACAACCTTCAGTCTCACAAACCATTGACCAGAATTTATGGTATTTGGTTGAAAGAAAACCAGGTCGTCCAAAGAAGGGAGAAACCGCTAGAAGATTGCAGCTTTCGACAGCAGGTTTGGGATTGACTAAGCCTTTCACACGGGCTTCTCAATATACTACTCACTGATTATTTACTATCTTTGTATTACTGCATGTGTTAGCAACTATGTTTTTTATCTATCTTTCCTACTTGTACCTTTTTATTTTTCTTTATTAATAAATTTGGCTTAGGTTTTTGTGTGGTTTGGGGTTGTCTGTATGGCTCCCTAGACTACTCTTATAACCTAAGTTAACTCTTCTGATTATTATTGTTGTTGTTGTTTATTATTTTATTATTATTATTTTATGTATTTTGGATAAATAAAGAGAAATAGATTTAAGGGTGGTTGTTTAATTATCACATGGTTGAGCACAAATTTGATAAGGGAAAAAGGGATTTAGGTTTATATGGGTATCTTGCACTAATCTTTTTTATTTTGCTATTTGAGCTTGCAGGAGGACAATGACATCAAGCAATCCTTTAATCATGAATGGTATTTCTTTAACTACCCTACATATATGTTATAGATTAAAATGAGTTTGATTATGAGATATATGTTGATAATGTTTATGATGTGATTACGATGTGCATTACTTATAAACATTATTTCACACCCACTTCGTGCTAATTACCTAAGATCCCCTATTTTGTATTCTTTGTAATATATTTTCAATTAATTAATTTTAAATTCTTTTGTTGATGTAGTATAAAAAGAATCATTAAAGAGCGACTGCAGAAGAATACCCCACCACATCCAAAGCAACAATTTATGGATTTCAATTAAAAATGTTGTGGCTTAGGTGACTCTGATTAACCTTTTATTACATATGTGGTGGAATATGCGTCTAATGGAGAATCAAGGACAAATTTAGATGCCTCCAAAATTTCGTGGTTGCAATGACAGGTGAATTGGGCAATATTTGTGGGAAGAGAGCCAAAGCATAAATAAAAATGATTGATTTAGGCTACCATCTGATTTGATTGCAGTACGTTATGAAAATTAGCATAATAATTATGTTCATGAAGACAGCAAATTATACAGATTGGGTAATTACTAGTCAGAATTTAATTTTTTTAATAGATAAAATGTGAGAAACCTTCTCAGTATAGCAAAAGGAAAATAATAATAATAACTTAATAAAGTAAAGAAGATTAAGAACCTACTCAGGAATAAATCAAAAGGAGAAAAATTTCAAAGTAACCAAATGAAGAAGCATATAATTAAACATGATTTGACCAATTTGCTACATCTCCACTTTGATTTATGTTCATAGCCAAAAGAATACTTTTCTGCTTTCGCTCTTATTGTCTATGACTGCTACACCATTATTGTTATTATATATATAGATATATATATAGAGATATATATATATCCACAAGAATTCTCCGGTGAGCAATTCCTAATTTAGTTAAATGAGATATTGTTTATATTATATTTTTCAAGGATTATCATATAAGCACCAGTGGACTCGATGTTGACATAATTGAATTTAATTAGCATTAGCCCTTTCAGTTTTATTTTCCTCGAATCTTAGTATAAAACCTGTGTTACATTAACTATCAGGCCTACTATTGTTTATGAATAAAAAATCATACTTTTTACTTTTTAGCATAAGTTGTATAATTTTACATTTCACTTATTAATATATAAGTGGATGAGACTCATCCACTTGACATAGTCCTCTGTATAGGAACTAATGTATCTACTAATATATTGTCAAATAAATTGTAAAATTTTACAATTTATAATAAATAATAATACTCTAAACAAAATATTTATAAAATGTCACATAAATAATCTCTCCTTTAATTAAATGAGATGTCTCTTACTAAAGACACATCCTATATCTATATATGCGACAATTCTGGTATTTATGTGGCAACCCTTAGCGCATGCCACATAAATAATGAGAGAACCTTTACTGGATAATTCATATATATATATATATATATATATATATATATGTGTGTGTGTGTGTGTGGGGATTTTGAAAAAGTAACTTTGGTTATAATTATAATAAGAAAGGTTGTGATGCAAATGTCACCAATTCATCATTCTTGTTAATTATTCTCTACATGGGAAAACCACTAATATTCATATATAAGGATATATTAGATCTTAGTGATCCATAATTTCACATAACCTAATCCAAAATTTAAGCAACTAATGGTGTTAATAATAAAATTATCCATAGCATCTTCTGATGTCTCCTTTCCAGCGGAATGTTTGAGAAGCTCTCTTTTGTACAATTTGTTGTCCATATTAATGTTTTAGAATGGAATATATCTAAGATGGGAATTAAAAACCAATATTAATGATTCCAATCTTGTCTTATTGGTTATGAGTAAAAGCATATATGGATGCCCATAATTAATAAAGAAAGATGCGTTTAATGTAGTGACGGAAAATGTAATTGAGAGATTTGACCACTATTTGTGATTGCTTACAAAAGCCTACTAACAGATTATATTGAATAAGACCAAAACGATATGTGGGTCTCACTTGTGGTTATGCTTAATCCTTAGTTTCATCATTCAAAAGACTATGATTGGTTATCATAGCATCAGTTGTGAGCTCACTCTCTCTCTCTCTCTCTCTATATATATATCCTTGATGCAATGAATTCTCTATTTGATTAAATGATTTTCTTTTTCTTTCTTCATTATGCTGAAATGTGATGTGAAGCTGCTTTATCCCCTTCCTTTCCAAGTCATTGACATATTTTTCAATACATGCAAGAATAACCCCATTAAGAAAAGTTGATGATGATGTTGAAATTTCAACACCATTCACAAAAACCTAAATAATTTAGTGGTGTTATGCTTAATTGCTTACTTAGACAATCAAATATGAAATTAATAAATAATAAACATATACCTTGACTAAACTAAAGTACAAGACAATAATGTGCCAATTAAATTTGGATAATTTCGAGTATGATCTTTTCGTATTATCATCTTCACATATACCATGCAATCGTCAAACTCCTTTTGTGACTGTCTTCTCATATATATAAATATATATATATATATATATATTGTTATTAAAAAAGTGTATCACATTAAAAAAAGTATCTGCCTTGACCCTAATAAATACAACTCTGGGAAAGGAGTGGAAAAGTTTTGATAATATTTCTTGCAAAACTTTTCGTACCCAGTTTGCAGTTGACATTGCATTACCCAGCAAATGTTTTACTTTGAAGTTTGAAAGTTCAAACAAGCTGGCTAGAGCTTGGAAATAACTTGGTAATGGCATTAATTCCATTTTGTTATACTAATGGTGGAAAATTCTTATCATATATAATGTGTCAAATGGCCTATATCAGTTTTATACAGCAGGATGTAACTAGATAAAAACTCAACCAGAATCCTCTAACTTTTTGACAAATAATCCTTTCGAAAAATTTTACAAGTAACCCAAATTGGACTTTATTAATAACACCACCTAATAAACATGAATAATTCCTTAATTAATTACCTTAGCTAACTCAAATTTGACTTTCTTAATTAGTTACCATTTTTATAAACAAAAATTTTCTAGTTTCTTTAAAACAAATAGTAAAGTGACGAATGAGGATGACTGGGAGATTTATGTTTTCAATGTTGATGACAGTTTAAACATGGAAGTTAGTTATTTCCTGCTCATTTTTCTACAAATTAACATAGTAAATTTTTTCCCTGCCTAAAAAAAGTGGATACATTTTAGTCAAGGATTTGTTTAATTAGTTAACCCACATCAATCACTTGTAGACGTAAATAAATTTTCTTGGGCAGCATCACATTTTAGACTTTTCATGTGCATCAAATTGTTTCCATGAGTTTTTTTTCTTTTATTGACCATGGAATTGTATATTGTAGTCATACTGACAACATGAAGCAATAAAAATACTATATATTCCAATAAACTTTAATCATTGTAAAAGAGACAAAGTAGCCACATATATTATAATGTCTTAAGCATTTATACATAATAATATTTGTCATGTACATATATTATGATTAATTTTATAACCACCAACCCAGTAGATATAATATTCAGAATTCATAGTTGATAGGACAAAAGGCATTTTATTTCAAGTCAATTGCTAAAACCAAACAAGGTGTGCAGCTGATTGAAGCAACAGTGTGTTTAATTCTTTCTTTGAATAATATGCAAGTGGAATTTCATCTAATCAATAAATTTTTTTGTGAGTCAAAATTTGTGAATGATTTGTGACACACAATGACATAGTGAAACTACAAGGATTCAACATTCCATTGTGTACGTACACATAACCAACTTGAATTTTTCAACTATCTTCCCTTACCAAATAAAGGAAAAGAAACATGCAACTTACTATTCCTTGTTTGGGGGTGTAAGAATTTGAGAACAAAGGGAAGATTGTGTACCGCTTCAGAGTTTTTTTAAAAAAGGGTATTGATGTGGATTTCATCAGCTCAGAATTCTTAGTAGATAGAGCATTCTTGCTGCTTCAGTTTTGCAACTCTGTAGGAGTTTCGAACAACTGACTCAGCCCCCTAACAGATCTCCCTCCACCGACTTTAACCAAATTCTAAAGTTCGGCAACTTTTTTTTATTATTTTTTTAAAAATGAGTGTAGTTTGCTTATTCTATAGGTTCGTTAATATTAATTATAATTTGTTATTATTAATTAGATCTTTCAATTAACTATAAATGTGATTAAAAAAGTAAAAAAGCAAATTGAAAACTGTTTCAATTTTTTTTTATCATTTTGTATTCCTATTTCCTTTTTCTTTATTTATAGTAAAAAGAGAATACTAATCAATACTAATTTTAGATTTAGCATTTAAATTAAATAAATTATTTGTACAGCTCAAGTAAAAACTACTAAAATAAAAATGTTGTCAAACGAGTCCTTAATTAAACATCCAAGTTTTGTTATTGCACTAATCCCCCCCATAGAAGAATGGTAAATTTCAAAATGGTCCTCTCAATTATACAATTTCATACGTATGCCTACCTCTTTATTTTTTAAATTATAATTTCTCCCCTCATATCTTGATTTTGTTTCAATTTAGCCTCAACAAAAATATATTAGGCTGCTACTTAACCATATAAAATTTTGAAAAATATACTCTTATTTAATTTAAGGGTTTGTGAAGTAAAATTTTAAATAAGAGTATTCTAATTTAACAACAATTCGTATTCTAATTTAACAACAATTTTGTAAAACTTTACACATTAAATTTTGATAAAGACATTTTAAATCAAATTAATTATTAATGTTTTAGCGAAATCTTACCTTGAGTATTCCAAGGGTCCCTTTTGGTAACCTAAGATGGAAAACAAAGTGAGGGAAACCCTAGAGACTGATATGATACCGACCAAAGAGACTCCAATACTCAAGTCAATAATCGAAGAGCGGGAGAGAATTTGACAAAGTTTTTCCAAGGCAAAAGTGGCTTCCCTCAGCATATAGTCCTCTGGGGTTTTGTATGAGGTTGCACGTGAGTTGTCACATGCTCATAGACCATCCTCCAAATGTCAACACCTATTGGAGAATATTACAATAACTTCCCAATTGGTGAATGTGAATGATCCTTGTCACTAATCATTTCTTATAATAGAAGGTTGCTCCCTATAGCTTGTTGTAGCTTGTTGGTGATGCATAAATTCTATTCATCTAGATATGCATAGAGGGGGAATTGGGTTGTTATATGTATGTTGGCTACTTGGGGTAGCGTGCAAGTTTGGGCATACTAAAATTGGCTTAGATAATTTGGGTTTTTAAAATAGACCTATAACATTTGCTTCTAGCTATTTAACTTAAATTATAATTTAATTTATTATTGTTATAAAATATTGGACTTAATATGTGAACATTACTGACATCTATTAACCCTAAATAAGAGATTTTATTAGACTAGATCTGAAACCCAGAGTTTTCCTATTACTATGTATATTAAGAAATCTAAGCATTTATCTATATAAGAAGAGGTTAGAGTACAAATAATAAGATTGACGATCAATTTCTTCTTTATTCTCAATGCCTTCCTTATCTCTTCTTCTTTGCTTTATATTAATTTTGTAATACATTATCAACCTAAGTTTCTAACCTATGAAAGCTAAAGGATCACAGAGCTATAGATAAAAGGCAATTGAATGGAAAATTTCTACACATGGGCATTCCGACACATTAGATTACAAATGCATTTTGATCATCCAAATGGCAACATAATCCTATAAAATTTAGATACGTTATAGTTGACATCTAGGGTTTTCTAACAATATATCATATGTCCTAATACAACTTGGGGAATTTTTTTTTACGGAATGCTTTTCTATATGTGAAATAAGAAAGACCAGTTCATCTGTGGCAATTCATGAAGGATAGATTCAATTGCTAAAAAATTTCAAAACCAATATAATTGGTTTTAAATTTTTCGAAGAATTATATTTTTCTATAACCAAGTTTCTTAAGTCAAATAAAATTAGAGTGGCAATAAAAATTAAGCATGCAGAAATTGCAGAGAATTTAAAATTTCTTTAAACATGAATACATAAATAGTCAATGCCTATACTTTCACTGCTTTAAATATTTATTTCGAAAATTTAAATAATAATATAAAATAAATATTAATTTTTTGTTACTTAATTTTAAATATAGTTCACATAAAGAAAATAGATAACTTTAAACAATATATATAGTTTTGGAACTCTCCTTCCAAATTAAATAAAATCATTATAGTTTTAAAATAAATAAAATGATAAATATAACCCAAAAACAGAAATACAACCCACGGACAACATTGTAGACCTTCACTTAGTACCTAAACGTCGTTAAGCTTTTCCAACTTCACCTATAGATTATCTTTGATAATCTTATTGATAGTCTCCACATATCCATTGGCTTAAAAATAAGCTGGCAATGAGAAGGCAGAATTATCTAAATTTTAAATTATCGAATTGCTTTCCATTATTCATCATTATAGTGTGGGGGATGCCAAACTTACACACAATTAACCTCCAAATGAAGTTGGTCGTTCTGCTGACAATGATGGTGGCTAGAGCCGCCATTTTTACCTATTTCGTAAAGTAATTGATAGTCATAATTGCAAACTTGAGTTTTTCTTATGCCATTGGAAGTGGGCCAATTATGTCTACTTTCTATTGGACTAAAAGCTAGGGGCTTCTGACTGAACTGAGTTCCACAGGTGGTTGGTGTGAGATAGATTATAAGCATTGGCACTTGTCACACTTGTGCACAAATGTCATAGTATTATCATGTAGAATAGGCCAGTAATACCCCTGTCAAATTATCTTGTGAGCCAAGACTCTACCACCAGAGTGGTTTCCAAATATGCCTTCATGAATCACCCACATGACATAATTAGCTTCCTCTAGGTCGAGGCATCTCAGATATGGTGTAGTGAATCCTTCTTTTTAGAGCATCCTTTAAAGCAGTGTGTATCGTGAAAATTTGCATCTCAGACTTCTAACTTCAAGCTTGTCTTCAAGAAGTTTGCCATCCTTCAATTAATTAACTATTTGATCCATCCATGTTGGACCAACGTTCAGAGGGTACACACTCCTCTTCTCCATCAATATGCTCGGACAAGGTAAGAACTTTACTGGGATCATCCTACTATAACTAGTTGCAACAGATGATGACAATATGCCAAAGAGTTTGCATTAGCATTGGCAGACCTTAGGATCTGCGTATTATGATATTCTTCAAAATTTGTTTAGTATGTTGCAAACTTGAGAGAGATAGGCAACCATCCTTTCTTCTTTCATCTGGTATGAGGATGTCACTTGGTTTACCATTAGTTGAGAGTCAATATATATGAAATATTGTGTGTCTCTAGTGCCACTGCAATTCTTAAATGTGCTAGCAAAGCTTCATACTTAGCCTCATTTTTTGAGTGGTTAGTGCAAGTCTTACACCATTCCATTGGATATTGGATAACTTGTTAACATATAATATCAAAGTTGATATTAAAGGTTCTTGAATATCTTATGACAGTGCCTTTGAGCCTTTCCCATCCATATGATAAATAAGAATATAGTAGGTAAACTTAGCTACAAAATTCGCAAGACCCTTTGATAGCTGGTCTAGGCTTATATCGAATATCAAACTTGCATGTCTCCACAAACCATTTGACAAGTCTTCCAGACAAATCAGGTTTATGAAGCACTTGCCTAAGAGATTGGTTGGTGGGCATAGTGATTGTGTGCACTTGAAAGTAAGGCCTTAACTAACTACAAGAAGCCACCAATGTCATACTAGGTACAGTGTTTCAGCATCCACCATGGCATAACTAACGTAGTTGATTGGATGTTCCACATTGCCATCCTCTTTTAAAAATACCAAGCTTACCACAGTCGATGAGACTGTGAGGTACAAAATTAATGGTTCACCTATTAGTGCCTTGACTAGTAGAGGTAAGGTGTCAAGTTAAGTTTTGAGTTGTTAGAATGCTCGTTCACACTCTTCAATCCATTAGAATTTCTTTCCTCCTCAAATTGTTGTCCATTAAAATTGCCTTTCTCCTCAAAGTGCGTGAAAAAGGGAAGACACTCATCAATTGTACGTGACACAAATCTATTGAGAGCTACTATTTTGCTAGTGAAGCGCTACATTTTCTTAATGGTTTTTAGTGAAACCTTCTCCAATATTGCTCTTTTTTTTTTTAGGTTGGCCTCAATACCCTACTGATTAACCATGAAACCAAAAAACTTGCAAAAGCCACTCTAAATGCACATTTCTTTGGATTCAGTTTTATTTTGTGCTTTGTGAAGACATCAAAGCTCCATTTGAAATGCTGAATGTGATTAACAGCCTGCTTGCTTTTCATAAGCATATTATCTACATAGACTTCCATTATTTTTTCAATTTAAGCAGCAAACATCATGTTAACAAGACGCTAGTAGGTGGCCTTGACATTTTTCAAACCAAAAGTCATCAACATTTAATAGTACAGCCCTCTAATGGTTATGAACGTGATATTCAGTTGGTTGGCCTCATGCATACAAATTTAGTTGTATCAAACATAAGCATCCATGAAAATGAGAATCTTGTAACCTATATGGAGTCGACATGTTGATCAATTCGGGGTAAAAGAAAGTAATCCTTCGTACACGCTTTATTGAGGTTCATGAAATCAATGTACACATTTTAGTCCCTTTTGCCTTCTTCACCAATACAACATTTGGAAGCCACTTTGGACAATCAAGTAGCAGGATAAAACAAACTTTAAGGAGCTTTTAGATTTCTTCCTCTATCGTTGCATATTTTACTTCATTAAATATGTGCCTTTTCTAGAATACAGATTTAAAATTTGATTCTACATATAGGTGGTGGACTATGACATCTGGGTTCATGTTTGGCATGTCCTTATGTGACCAGGCTGACACATTGGTATTGTTTCTCAAAAATTTCATTAAGCATTCTTGAATCTCGAGTATGAGTGTGGTTCCAATCTGAAGCACTCTACTTAGGTCTTCATGGAACAAGGACACTTTCTTTGGTTCCTCAACAGGCTCCACAACAACATATTAGGCAAGACCTAGAGAATTGTCATTATTAGGTATGCTTTTGTGGTTGGGAGTACTACAAGTTGTACCCAAGAGTGTGCCATCCATAATAGGAGTGTTGATGGGTGTGCTACCTATAATGGGAATGCTGATGGGTGTGCTATTTAGGTCATCATTTGAGACGATTTACATGGCTTCTTTCTACTTATCTTTGTCTTTAATAATAATGGCATAACACTTTCTGGCTTCATGTTCATGACCTTGAACCACTCCAACTTCTACTTTGGTTAGGAATTCCACTACCAAATGATAAGTGGATGTGACTGCCTTTATGTTATTCAAAAAACATCTTCCCAAAATCATATTATATACTAAAGGGAATTTGACAATTAAAAATTTGACCATGATGGTCAATTTCTTGGTAGCATCCCCTACAGTCACTGAAAGGATAATACTTCCTTTAGGGAATACGCTTTCACCAATGTCTGATTTTTCTTTTGATATACCTATATATTTGAAGGCATCCCAATACAGAATATTAGTTGAGTTTCCATTATCCACAAGTATCTATCAAATAGTGTAGTTAACTATCGTCATGCTAACTACTAGGGCATTATCATGGGGGTGATGTATGCTCTTGAAGTCCTTGTCAGTGAAAACTATAGAGTATGATTTCCGACATTAATCTTTGGAAGGACGTTATGTTAAGTTCATCCCATGGTAGGGAGGAGAATACTTAACTATACCAATGTAGGACTTCTGAGCTCTATTGGATAAAGGCCTTAATTTCATTTTTAAGGCAACACAATCTTCAATGTTGTGCCCTTGATCTTAGTGGAATCGACAATATTTGTTGTGATTTCTCTTCTCTTGAGGAACCATTTATATTCTGATCCGATATTTGTAGAAGCGTTTGATATTGAGATGTTGTTAGTGAAGTGCATTTTCAAAAGCTCCCCTAAGGCCTTTAGATAGATTAATGCCACCTTGGTCATTCTTGCTCCTCTTTTGGTCCCTAAGTTGTTGTTTTGAGTCATTTTTCCTTCTCCTTAAGTTTAACAGAGGCTTTACTACACTGAGAGTTCATGAGTTCCTCAGCATTTGCATACTTTTGAGTGCAACTCAATAGCTCTTGAAAGTCCTTAAAGTCATTCTTGCCAATGAACCAAAGCAACGTGCTGGGTTTCAAATCAGACATCATAACGCTTAAGAACAAATCATCATTTTATCCATCAATTTGCAATGCTTCAGAATTGAAGCATGCTATGTAGTCCTCATAAAATTTGTCACTCTTTTGCTTAACTGTGAATATGTACAACTTTAGCTTTTTCACTAATTTTTTTTAGTCTTAAAATAAGCTACAAATAACAAAGTTGGGAGAAGGATGCTATAAAGTCTGACTTGTGGTGTCGATACCACTTTCGAAGAGACTCATAAAGCATAAATGCAAAACCGTTACATATGGTGGAGACAAATGCTCTATGAAATTCCATCAAAGAATGGTAGTTTTTAAGGTGCTTCTTTAGGTTGCCACTTCCATCGTAATTATTGAACTAAGACATCTTGAATTTAGAAGGTAAAGGAGCGAGTAAAATGTCTTATGTGAAAGAAGGTTCGATTTTCTCAAAATTTTTGCTGTGGATGGCTTGGAAGTAGCCAATTAGACTAGATGTCTTCAGCTTGCTTCTTTAATTGTTGTATTTTCTCATCACCCTTGCTTTAAGATTTGTCCTTCACACCCTTATTAACCTCCCCCAAGTCATTATAATGGCGCTTGTACTTTGCCTTTAAAGAATGAAAATATCTTCATGTAAAAGTTGGACAAAAAATGAGTTTATATTTAGGTGACCACGATGAACTATGTTGTTGAGACCACTAAAAGAACCATGATGGATGCTTAAAGCACATTGGTTGTTCCCTCCAGCTGCAATGGCTCCTTGGTTGCCTCCTAGTGCACCTTGAATAGCGCCTTGGTTATTGCCATCTACTTAGCTACTCTTGCCGACTGCAACATCTAAAGGTTGATGCAAGCCTTCAGAGTTTCTCCTATTTCCAACAGTATTGTAAGTCAAATCTCTAACGACTCGCTCTATGTTTAAAACGAGGTTCTCAATAACCACCTTCAGGCTGGTGAGGCACGATGCTTGGGTAGGAGATGCAATTAGTCGTCGTCTTCAAGTTACTTAGGAGAAGGGGCAAGTGGTGTCTTCACCCCCCTCATTCATCGAGGAGCAGAATTGGATATCATCTTGCTCCTAAAGAGCTTGAGAGCCTTATGACGGTTCATGTCAGAGATAGCACCAAATATTTAAGCTGAAATCTTGCCTTAAGTACTAGTAATTATGTGGCATTAACCAAAGGGACTTCGACATTCAAGTCAATAATCGAAAAGCTGGAAAGAATTTGACAGAGTTTTCTCAAAGGAAAAGTGGCTTTCCTAAGTGTGTAGTCCTCTAGGATTTTGTATAAGATTGGCATGTGAGGTATCACATGCTCATGAACCACCCTCTTAGTATTAACATATGGTGGAAAATATGATAACGACTTTCCAATTGGTGGTATGAGTGATCCTTGTCGCTAATTATTTCCTACAATGGGAGGCTGCTTCCTATAACATATCAATGACATATACGTTCTATCCATCTAGACATGCATAAAAGGGTAACTGGGTTGTTGTATGCATATTGGCTGCTCAGGGCAATTTCTAGGCTTGGGATTACTAAAATGAGCTTAGATAATTTGGATATATAAAATTGGTCTTTAACAATTTCATAAAACAATAGCTAAAAAAAATGTCTCATTTTTTAATATGAAAAGAATAGGGTAAATTTAAAATACAAAAAGAAAAAAAACATGTATAAAAAGAATGAACTATTTCATAATGGATAATGCTTTGCCTCCACATTGGTGGAAGCTCTCCTATGTGTCATTTTCCTATTTGAGCAAGTGTATGCTTAATTAAGGCTCTCAAATGTGCCATCTTCCTATTTAGGCAAGTGTATGCTTAATTATAAGTTTTAATAATTAACTTAAATTCTCTAATCAGTTATATAAGAACCATCTATAGATAAACTTACAAAAGATAAACTGACCGTTAGTGGCCTTTGGGCCAACACTGATGTCAACCAAAGATTTTTCAATAATAAGTTAGTCTCTCGATAATGTTTCGAGAGAGAGCTCTAGAAATGTTTCTTGAGAAAGAGCTTGTAGGTTAATGATTGTATATCTTTGGGAGCCTTTAGACTTATATAGGTTTGGGGTCAAATTATAATTAGTAACCCACCAAGCATGTTAGAAACTCTTTACCAGTATAAGTGAGGAAATGAGTCTAAGCCTTTCAATGGGGCTCGTTGTTGAGAAATGCTTTGGTTGACATGAAAAGTTATAATATGGGTTTGGATTAATTTGTTCAGATTAGGCTAACCCATTTGGGGGGTTTTGAGCCCACAAATATAAATAAATTAAAGTAAACTCCAAAATTGGTAAACTGCAAGCCCTTTTTTAAGTATTATTATTTGTCATCTAGTTTTATTTATTTATTTTCTTTTGTTTAAGTACACTAAGTTCTAAAATAAGCATTTTTTAGGCTATTAAGCCCATTAGTTTTAAGCTAAAATATTGTGTAAAAAAATTCATTTAGTTTTGTTCCAAAAAATTTTTATAAGGCTATATCAATAGAACCACCATGTAGTTTGCTCTTATTTTAAATGACTTATATAGGTATGGGTAATATTATTTTACCCCCTATATTTAATAGTCTTTGGTTAAAAAATTTCTCTCTCATATGTGGCATGTATAATGACTTTTTAACCTTTTAAATTTTATTAAATATTTATGTAAAATAGAAAACATAAAATTAAAATAAAGAATTATTTTTAAAATATTAAATTTCTAAAACAAAAATATTATATGGAAAAAAAACTTTTTTTTCTCTCTCTCTCTACTCTCTACTCTCCCTCTCTCTCTCCTTCAACCCTCCTTCCTCTACCACTGTCCTGATCTTTACTCTCCCACACTCTCACCCTCACCCTTATCACCCTTTCATCATAGAATTAGTATTGATGTCATTACTCATTAATAAACATCGTAGAATTGCGTTTGATGCCCTCAATCAACAAATTCCTTTCTTCCATCTCCAATATTCCTTTGGAAAATTTTTTTCGTCCACCACAACTAACTAATTAGCCAAGTAAAACAAACATTTTGGAGTATAATACGACAAACCTAATTACCACATAATTCCACTAGCATATGATACAATTATTAGATTGTTTGATCCAAATTTCTAAATTAAATAGTCAAAATTAAAAAAATAAATAAAACTTAGAGAAGATGCTAGATTTTGCATAAGTTTCAGAATATTAGCCAAGAGAAATCTACTACCACCGTTTGCGATAACAAAATGGGGTTGTATAGGCTTTGTTAAAACTTTTTCAATGACCTATTTTATGGCAACTTATCAATCACGCATAAAATTTTCACCACAAGAAAAAAAAAATCAATCTCACATAAAAAATCAAACTTTTAAAATTTACATACACCCACAGCACAGTACAATGGAGCTTAATTTTTATCGAGAAACAAACACACCAATGGAGAAGGATCGAGGGAGAGAGAGAGCAATAGTGAGCTTGGGATGAGAAAGGACCTTGCCGAAGCGATTCTGTCGTCTCCAAACTCAGGCAAGAGAAAACTCCAAACTCATATATGAATCTCCAATCTCATCTCCCTTTCAGATCTACCGTCTCTATTCTTATCTCCTTCACATGCCCGCCATCGCCGTCTCTAGAGAAAGAATGAGAAAGAGAGAGAGAAAAAAAATAAAATGATAAAAGGAAGAATAAAAAAAATCAGTTAAAATAAAATTTTATTTTTCTTATTTAAAATTTAAATAAAAGCCACATGTCATTAAAAGATAGAAGATGAAGAGATGAGAAAGAAAAGTCTTTTTTTAATTTTATAAATTTAATATTTTTTATTTATTTAAGTTAAAATGACTTATTTGTCCTTTAACAGTTAAGTTAAACGGTGGAAAATTAACGGTAAGGGATTTTGGTGTGAATTTTCAAACCTATATAAGTTGACTAAGTTGACCATACCTCAGGGGTTATATGAAATTAGCCCATTTTTAAATGTTTTTATTAAAATATTAATTTATTTAAATATCTTAATTTTATTGTTATTTTACACAAAACCTCTCTTACAAGACACACACTCTTTCCTAAACACTCCACTCATTCAAAGTGATGATGTTTGTCACTTCTTGTATTTTCTTTCTCTTGCCTCATTCATCTAGATTCTTCCTTAGAAACCTTCATCTGAAGACTCATAATTTTACCTATTTTATTGGGAAACTCACAATTGTGTATATATCATCTGGAAACTCACTCATTCCTCTATCTTATTCGAAAAGTCTACTATGAACGAGCTTAACTTAGTTTAACCTTAGCTTGCATGCATAGTTGTCACCTACTTAGTTATTTAAGATGTCATCAATCTTATATCATCATATTATCTCAGTTTGTCGTATTTCCTCTCTCTTCTTATCATTTTCCTCACCTTCTCTCTTTCTCCTTCTCTTTACCTTCTTTCCACGCTTACTTCACAAACCTAAATACCCAACTCACCATTTATAGGAAAAAAAATAAAAAAAAACCATCTTAAGCCATTTGTTTACATATTATTTTTGGTAACTTAGTCTTTAAATAAAGATTTAGCTTCCTTTTTAAAAAATACATCCATAAACTTTTGAGTTTCTTAGTGTTTTCTCTCCAAAAGACAGAAGACCCACTTTTATCCTAAAGGAGGAAGAATATTTAGCTATTTTTAGGAATATTTTGTTTGGTATGATGGTTTTAAAGCGTTTTTAATATTTAAAAGTAAGCTTTATAGCTTTCGTGTGTTTTTATTCTTTTCGTTCCTCTTTTATAAAAGCCCACTTTTTATGGTTTTGAAGCCTTTTTAGTGTTTAAAGGTAAGCTTTACACCTTCTGTGTTTTTTTATTCCTTTTACTCCTCCTCTATAAAAGTTCACTTATGTGAAGCTTTAAAAGGGAAGGAAGAGGGGTGACTTTCATAATATAAAAGACCATTTAGTGTGAAAAATATTCTTTTATTGTTTTTTCAAAAGACAAAATATTTTTCTTGAAAAGCTTGGTTTTTTATAAATAAAAATCTATTTTTCTAAAGGTTTTAAAAAGGCTAGATCTAATGGAAAATATGGTATAAGTAAAAAATCTTATATTTTCGTACTATATATAAGAGGAAAATACTTAGATCTAGTTGACTTTCCCTTAGATCTTGCCCCCTTTTCTTCAAGATCTCGTGTGTATCACTTTGAACTCATGGCTTCTTTTTTTTAAAATCTGTGTTTTTTAAGGTTTTTCTTTAGTAGAAATGTTATTTTTATGGTTGTTTAATAGTTAGTTATAAAGAAAAACATATTTTTTTAGTAAGATCTACACACTTTGAGTAATGTTTTCCTTAGGGTTTTCATGTGTTACTCTAAGACAAGTGTAGATCTCCTTTTTCCTTTAATAAAATCATCTATTGTATTTTTTTTCACCGATATAGTAAAAACAAATCTTTAAGTGTTTTAGGCCTTATTGTGTTTAGTACATTTGGATTTTGTGAAATCTCTCACTTACAACCCTAGTTAGTAACTATTTTTTTATAGGAAAGTTTTATCAAATCTTTTTTCTTCCATTACATGCCTTTCTTGGAATTGCAAAGAGAGGAGAAGAGTACTTTGATTTAGCAATGTTGAAAACTACATCATTTTCCTTATCCAGGTCATTCTTAGAACTCACTTTGTAAAAAAATAAAATGATGGATTTTTTTTTTATAAACTTTGGGTTATGCTGCTGTATCTCTAGGTGTTGTTTCCTTTTGTGTAGTGTCAAATATCATTTTTTTTTGGACAAAATTGTAGCTTGTAAACATTTTACTAGTTTTAAGTATTATAATTTCTTACTCCTCTAAACCACTCCTCGTAGTAATCTCTCTTGCTATTGTAACATTTATCTTTACTTTGCAAGAAATGTTATATATTTGTTATAATGTTCTAGATATGTTAATATATTATATTTGTCTTGTTATTATCATCTTTGCTATTTTTTATGTGTTATGTTTTTAGATTTGTTATTAGGTAGACCCTCCTTTCAAAAGAGTTTTATGATTCAACTCACCACAATAAAAAACCTAAAGGGATACTCAAAGTGCTATATGTGAACAAATCTATTAAGGCAGATACTTAGTTTGTTTTGAGTTGAAGCCATCATCCAGAAGGACCATCCTGCCCATATCCAAAAGAATCGTGTAACACATACGGATTATCTTTCTCCTATCCAAAAAGACCTTCATACAAAGTGGGCTCATACAAAGCACACTTCGACCCCCAACAAATATTATATTAGAGTTAAAAATAATTATTATAAAAAGGTAATATTAATTAATGATTGCATATAATTAATTATGAAGCTTGTAATTGAGCATACATCTCATGTCAAGGGGTAACTTGGTAAGTAAAAGTGTCTTCATACTTTATGGAGGCAAGTATTATCCTTAAAATCAGGAATATAAGAATTTTTCCCAACTTTATTTCTAAATGTGACATTACATGTAGCAATTTTTATTAGCTTCCTTTAGAATTTATTTTTCTCATATTATAATAATATTAATTTGTCAATCAACTATATAATGTCATATGAATTTGAGAAACATAGTCAGAATATTTACCTTTGTGTTTATAGTAATATTTTTTAAAATTATCATGTAAGATTTTGTGAGTGGTACTATAAATACAGAGATGCATCATAACTACATTATTGGTTGACGTTAATATAATTTTGAATGAATCATATCTTTGGCAATTAGCCTAGCCTCCAACCCATTCTCAATGGATAGGGATATCCTATCTATCTCGATTATCGGAGCAGACTAGGATACAGTATCTACCGCCTATATTTTTTATTATAATATATTTTTTAAAAATATTATATGTTAAAAAATTATTTTTTATATTTTTTATTTAAGTATAAATTAGTTTTAAAAAAAATATAGTGCAAAATGGAAAAATAAAATTAAAGTGGAAACGGAGTATGAAAAATCCAATGAGACGACGCACGAGGAGGGCACTCCGAGGCGTTGCCATCCCCATTAATACAGAATGGAAATCTCGTAATGTCAGCCTATTACGCTAGGAATTGATTTTTTCTTTTCATAATTATTTTTAATAAAATATAAATGGGACACGTAAGCTAACATTACAAGACCTGCCATCTTCCCGCAATCCACAACCAAACAGCCATGATTGTCGGAAGATTTGATTAGAGAGAAGAGTCTTCGAGACCTAAAAAAAACAAAATAAAAAATAAAAAATACAATTCCATAAAAAGTGACTTTGCCCACCAATCCTCCAATGGTCCAAATGTCCAATATCCACAAAAATCTTGTTGAGTAGTTGAAGTTGACGACATGATTTATAGACCCACACGAGAGCCTCGAGGCCTCCACGCGCACTACCGTCCAATTTCTCCACAAATTAAAAGAACCCATGCTTGTATAGAGAAAATTACAACAACACCCCTGCATGTATAATTTTATATTTTTTAAAATTACAACAACACCTCGCCATTTTTTAACACAATTTTTTAAAAAATTTACTATGTAAATAAATTAATTGTAGGAAGAGGGACACTGTTAATTTAATGGTATTCATTAGAAAATGTAGCAATTTATTGTAAAAATTCTAAATTAGTGTATAAAGGAAGTGTCAGTGCAACAAAAGTGATGTTAGGAGTGATGCAACAAAAGGCATATGTAAACATTTGAAAAAATGCAATAGGGTATAAGTGATCTTCCCTCTATATATTTACAAGGATTTAATCCTATATGAGGATCATAAAGTTTAATTTATCTAAGAAAAGCTTTTAAATAAAGACTTTTGAATCATTATTTTATATTTGATTTTTATATAATAATTTTGCAACTAACATTTGCACATGTAAAAATTTAGGTAATGATTTTTACATTAGCGTAACTTTAGTAAAATTTTATGTCAAAGAAAGGAAATAATACTTTTCTTTCTTTCTTTCTTTTTCTATTTTTTTTTACTTTAATATGGAAAAAAATCAATTAAAAACCATTATTTAAAAAAAAAAACTAGTTCTCTTTTATTTTTAAAGAATTAATTTTAGAATAACGATGTTTTTTTTTAATTAATATGACAATTAAAAAAATATTAATTTGGATTTTTGGATAAAATGCCCACCAAAATAACACTATTTAAAAAAATGCTCACAATTCATATTTCTTGTGAAATCTAGACATACTATCTATTTTGTCATTCACTCTCTCTTCTTCTTTGTTTTGTCACTGTCGCATTCACAGTTATAATGGAGATTTGAAGGAAAAAATATATATATATTTTTATATAGATCTAAATATAGAATTGAGTGAGTATTGTATATGTATGAGTGTTTGGTTTTAATTTTGAGAGATTTTGATAAATTTGATTTATAATGCATGGTTTTGAAATATTTGGTTTCCAAAATTATGACGTTTGAACAATTTTCGAATTCTAAAACCCATAATTTCAACTAAAAGTGGATTCTCTCTATAGGGTTGCAGAGGGTCTCTGCCATTTTGGCCGAGGAGCCCATATTTAAGGACGACCAGAATTTTATCCGTCCTTAAAAGTAATTTTTGAAATCCATAATTTAAGCTAAAAGTGGATTCTTTCCGCAGGCTTGCAGAGGGCCTCTGCCATTTTAGCCGAGGAGCCCACTTTTAAAGATGGTTAGAATTTTCTCTGTTATTAAAAATGGGCTCCTCTGCCAAAATGTAAAGGCCCTCTGCAAGTCTGCAAAGGGAATCCACTTTTAGCTTAAATTATGAATTTCAGACTTCGAAAATTATTCAGACGTCGTAATTTTCAAAACCAGACATTCCAAATTAAATTTATCAAAATCTCCCGAAATTATAACCAAATACACATATATACACAATGCCCTCTCAATTTCAAATTTAGATTTACATAGAAAATATATATTTTTTTTATCAAATCTCCATTGGAATATAATGGTAACTGAGTAGGAAAGTAGAATAGAGAGTAAGAAGGAAAATAGATAGTCTATTTAAATTTTATAAAAAATATAAATTGATGGATATTTTTTTAAATAATATTATTTTGATGGGTATTTCACCCAAAAACCCTATTAATTTTCCAAAAAAAAAAAGAAGAAAAAAAGCGAAGAAAATTTGTAAGTTGACATAACCTAATGATAAAGAGGCAAACAGCCAATGACGTTGAAACATGTGGCAACCTCATCGAAATGAATCTTCTCACCAAAGGAGCCAAAAGGCCGCCTGATCACCCCTACATATTTTGTCTGACTGAAATAATTCCGCCATATCCTCTCTCTGATTTATCCACGTGGCTAACACCTTGCCGACACAAACATTCTCTTTTTCTTTTTCAATTTTTTTAAAAATTTAAAATCCAAAAAATCAAACAATCAAACCGCCCCTTCTTCACGCATCCCCGTAAAGAAAATCGTTTGGACGTCGTTTTCTTTGCCTGATTCCAACACGTTTACAGCCTCAAGCATATAAATAAAATAATATTAGTAATAAAAAAAGGTTAAATAATTAAAAAGAAAAAGCAAATTCAAATTGTTGAAATTCAAATTGACTTTAATTTAAGCCATCCAATTCTCATGTATCAAAGATAACACACACCTTCCCCAGCGTATTTAATTCTAACACGTGTTGTTTATTTCATATTTTAGAAAAATGAAAAAAAAGAGCCTGTAATTATTATTTAATTCGTAATGAGATTTGATACGTATTAGGTTGTTAAAATTTGATGTTGTTAGTGCACTAATATACAAAATTTAATATAAAAGAGTCAAAAACTAAAATGATAATTTGAATAAAAAATCTATAATAACAAATTTTTATTACAATTAATTTTCTCACATTCTGTAATTGTCCCTTTATACTTGAAAACTCTGTATAAGATAGAAATTTTGTTTGAAAAATACAATATATCAATACACAAACAACATAATAATTGTTAAGGATTTGTTTGGGAAAAAAAACCACCATGAATGTTTTTATAATTAAAGACCGGCCATTCATATGAAGTAAAAGGGAAAAATACGTAACAATTCAAATAACCTAAATAAAAATAAAGAAAAGAAGATGACCTAAATCATTTGGCCGAAAAGAAAAAGAAAAAGAAAATTTTTCTTTTTTTAAAAAATAATACAAATATGATTAATTGTGATAAATTAAACTCTATTTTTTTAATTAGCTGAGTTGAAAATATCAAAATATTATTATAATTATAATAATAATTATTATTATATGATATGATATTTGTTATGCAAATATTTTTGCAATCCTAGTATCTTTCAAAAACTAATAATAACTTTGATTATTTTCCTCATAGGAATGAATCAAAGAATAATATTTATATAGTTTAGATGGCAGCATTATAGACATTCCATTAACAATAAATAGAAATATAAGTTATAGCCCTCTGATGGTTGACAGTGCAAATAAACTATGATATTTTAATGTCGTTTCTGTTAAAAAATATAGACTATTCAAATAAAAAGGTGATAACAATTTAAATATCAAAATGCTAAAAAGATATAAATAAATACCAAAGCGGCAAAGAAGGTACAGTTTATACAGCATCGGTGCCAACGCTGGTGAGAATAGAACAACTCTACATAAACATATATACACGTGGAGACGTTCTATTAGCTTAGAAAAGGCCAACAAAATAAACAGGGGTAGAAAAGGAACAGCGTCACGTGTCGGTGGACGCATTATTAAGAAGAGAGTTTATAAAAGAGACAAAACGGTGGGCACAGAGGGCATAGACAAGGCTGAGAGAGTCACTGAGCCATCCATACAGTACCTACTCCATCCCCCCCCTCTCTCTCTCTCATTTTCCTATCCTAATTATAATTTTCGCTTTCCATTTTCTGAGAAGCCAAACAGCAAGAAAGCTATACCTGTTGGTATACGACAGAGAGGCGTAGGGACGGCCGACGACGACAGTGATTGAGTGGGTAGGCCTGGCCGGGTTAAGGAGCATAGCGGTTCCACTCAGTAGAAGAAGGGGAAGGAAGAAAGTGAAGCAAGTTAAAGATAGTTTCATGGATTTCTGGAACAAAATGATTTTCCCTGTTCGTCGTGTTTGGCTTGCTCTCTCTGCTCGTGTTAAGTCTCCTAAGTCTGGTTCGTATTATTTCTTTTCTTTTCCACCGTACTCTGCAAGAGAAATTGAATCGGCCGTTCAAAGTTTACGTCTATGTTAGTAATTAGAGAATTGTGCTTAAACTCCAAATAGCTATATATATATATATATATATATATATATATATTAATTTTGTTAATTTTGCCTTCATAAAAATTAACGTCTTTTCACTCGTTTTGTCAAGCTTAAATCTTTTATATTGATAAAAAAAAGCTTAAATCTTTTATATATATACACATATACATATATAAATGAACCTTGTGTATATATTTTTCAAAGTTTCAGAAACAAAAATTATTGTAATATTTTTCAACTATAAAATTGTTTTCCTCAAGATTGACTTCATTGATTCTGAATTTCATTTTCAATGTAAATTGTATCACAATTTTGTTCTTTAGTTATTTATATTTATTGGTTTTCCTCAATTCTTTTTTCTTAAATGAATTTTTTGTCAACATCTTGTGGTATTATTATTTATTTAATTACAAACTTAAAGCGAATTGCTACCTATTTTAACGTCTTGCAGAGTTTATTTGTAAATTATTCACTAATTATTTATTAGTTAAACAAATAATTTATTCACTAATTATTTATTAGTTAAACAAATAATTTATTCACTAATTATTTTTGAATAATGATCAGTTAAACAAATAATTCTTGCATATTTTTATGTATTAATTTAAGACCCAATTTAAACCCATCAAAAAGTAGATTCTTCTGTTGGTTCCTACATATCCACTAAACTTGAAAATCCATTTCAATAAGAAATAATAATAAAAAAAAAAAAAATAAGTAGAGTTTGTTGTTGTAAGGTGGTAAATCTAATCACTGATTAAGACCTCCTTTTAAATTAAAAACTTTATTTTATTTTCTTAAAAAAATTAATTGAACAAGAAGTAATTAACCAATCCTGTGGGTTCATGGTTGCGCCGAAAGCTAAGGGCCTAACGATTGGACCAAACATCTTTTTTTGTTTTGTTTTGTTTTTTTCTTTTTTTTTGTTGCAACTTTTATGCCTCCAAACTCACTCTAGTAATGGTCTGACAACAATCCTCGTAGTGCCTTTTCTAATCACAATTTCATGTTTATAAATAAATTTAAGAAAGGTACTGGTCCATTACTTATCTATGTTTTTATAGGACTACATATCATATTAAAATCAATGTCATTAACTTTGTAGATTCATGGTTTCGGGTGGACAATCCATGATCATTAGTGAAAGTCCTAGTGCCAACTTTATATCAAATTTATTAATCTATAACAATATTTTTTAGGTCGATAAATTCGAGGAATTGCTAGACTTGTCCTTATAGACAAGGTGACAATAACTATTCATGTTTTACCAGGTGTATATAATTTGTTGTTTCATGTCCTTTAACCCTACTTTAATAATCTCAGTTTGGGGGCATGAATTTGATTAATTTGTCCAAATGACAATGAGCATTAGTGCATTATAGGGGTGAAGGAAAAAAAAAATACTTGGTTGACTTGAATTAAGTTGCCCTTTGGAGGAATCTAAACCCTCAACTGACATTGGGAATTTTGTCGAACAGGTGGTGGGCTATTGAAGCTTCGTGATGATGTGCAAACATGTGGGTATGAGGATGTGCAAGTTATGTGGGAAATGCTGAGAAGATCAGAATCAGAGGTGATAGATCACCCCCAAAAACGCAAGCAGAGGCCTTTCTGGAGGGTCTTTGTATGGCCTAACCACACCACTGGTACTGCTGCTACTACTACAACACCAACCTCAGCATTATCTCCAAAGCATGCTTAAAATACCAGGACGACCAACCACACTAGCACACTATAATAATCACAATAATTTGGGTGCAATTTTTACAGCCCAAAAATGGTATAATTAGACCAACAAGTGTATCTGAGTTAACCTCTCTGCTTGTAAGTAGACAAGTACAGTCAAATGCCAAATTTCGTAAATATAATAAAAAGCTTTTTTTTTTTTGGACATTTGAAAAAAAAACAACATTGTGAATGAGGTTTACATGAAAAAGAGCCTCCCAAGAGAGCTCATTTTTGGTCACGTGTCTAGGATCTTTATTTCTTGAAGCACATGTGATATGTATAAATGTATTTTCTAACAAAAGGATAGTATTTGTGACTACTATCATTTAGAAGGTGTCAATACACATACAAATATGTACATGAGTTTTTATTCTTTTTCATTTTCTCTGGGAACTGTTAAATTTGGGGAGGAAGTTTTTCAGTCACAGGCTTGATCAAATTCAAAGTCTGAGATTGAGCATTTCTTAAAGGGACTTTATTAAGAAATCTTTGTATTGTAGATGGAAAACTTGGACTTCTAAGCATAATTGACTTCTACACTTTGATAGTATACAAGTATAGGACAAGGAATGAATCCATTAAGATTCTAAATAAGTTCTTCAAGTATATATATAATTTTACTAAAAAAGGCATTACAAAAAGTCAAAGCAGTCACAATTATATCTGAGCTTCATCAATTTTGAATGCCAAAACTGAGTCTCATTTCAAGTATGACCCAAATTTCAATTTTGTTACTAAAGTTTCAATTGTAGTAATGTCACCAAAATTTTAATATAATGCCAAATAATACATATCACATTTCCTATTTATATATAAAATCAAGGGTTGCCCCTTACCTTCTCCTCCGCAGGAAAGTTTCGGGTTGATATATGGACCCCACTTCTTGTGGAAATTTCCTAATGGTATAGTGTGATGTAAGCTGGTTTCCGATGTCCCCCAAGTTTTGCTTTCTTTGAATCCAGACCCCGAAAAACTAGAATCAGAAAGCGCAAAGTCAGTGTGTTTGCAAACTGCAAAATAGCAAAATACCATTTTTTTTTTTCCTGCTCAATCTTATTACTCGTAGATGAAGAAAATATCATCAACTAATCATCCACATTCTAACTAAAGGAAAATGCACCAACTGCTATTCTATTAACTCATTGTGTTTATTGACTATCTTTTAGATTCATGCCGTGCTAATAACGTCATATCAATTTAAGTTTTAGTCCATATGATCACTAAAAAATCAACTATGATTCTAACAATTCTCTTTCTCTACTAATTTTCTATTACTTTGAATTATTTTTATACCCATCAATGAGAAGAGACATACTTCATGAAGCAAGAGAAAAAATAACTGCTGCTAAGTGGATAAATCATTAAGAACTTTGCTTATCTCAATCACAAAAAGCAGATCAACCAAAGATAGGACCAATTTAAACTGAGATGAAATGTTACTGAAGCATTGGAAAAAAATGACAAAAAAGGCAAGAAATAGGATTAGACTTACTCAAAAGCTTAACTGAGGGGTCAACAAAGAGAGTGAGCTTCAGCTGCCAATACAGGATCAATGGCTCTTTTAATCATTGAAGTAATCCATTCTGAATTCTGGGCAGTTTAACTTGGTATCCAAAAGTTCATGTAGTGGACATCAATGTCAGGAGACGTGATTTTCATCTTCCTAAAACGAGCTGAAGCAGCTTGAAGACACTCAATTATCACTAAAATTCCCCACAGCAAAATTGCTCTTCTTTAAAGCAGCGGAACCAGTATAGAGCAATTTCCCTCCTCGCAACTGCAGAGAGAAATTTAATTGCATTATGGCAATCCCCACTTATCCTTAGGTTCTTCACCACAAGATTAGGTTCTCCCTCTTTAATTGAGATCAGCCCAAATACAGCAGCAAGCTCACACTGTCATGCCCAAGTTGTATTTCTTATCCTTGCACTAAATCTAGTTCATCTTCCTCCACCAAAGCCCATCTAACATCTGGTACATACCCTGATCGCTTAATCATCTTTGACATCTCCTCCAAGTATTCATGAATTTCCTTTATCATCGGGTGGGAACAATCTTCAGCAACAAAAATATGTGTCCTCTTATTTACCTCAATCCAACTGCAGCCTGTATTCTTCTTCACACCTCTGTCTCTCATTAGCTTTCTAATTGTGGATACTTCTTTCCATTTGCCAGCACTGGCATACATATTCAAAAGCACCACATAGGGAGCAGCATTTGAAGGTTCCAACTTAAGAAAATGATTGGCAGCCTTCAAAGCTAGCTCCATATTTCCATGCTTTCTACAGGCACCAAGTAATGAAGCCCAACCAATAGAACCAGGGCTAAATGGCATTGTCTCAATAAGCCTCTCAGCTTCACTCAATTTCCCAGCTCGACCCAATAGATCAATCATGCATGAATAATGTTCATCTTCTGGTTCTATACCAAACTTCTCCTCCATCATATTGAAATAATCTTGACCCTCCTTAACTTTTCCAGTGTGAGCACAAGCAGAAAGGACAGAGATAAACGTTATGCTTGTTGGTATGATATTTGTCTTAAGCATCCACTCAAAAAGACGTAATGCTTCCATCCAAATCCCATGTTGTGCATAACCTGCAATCATTGAATTTAAAGAGACAGTATTATGCTCAGGCATTCTATCAAATAACCTTCTTGCATCCTGAAGATTACCACACTTAGAGTACATTGCAACCAGACTATTATTCACTGAAATTTTATTTGAAGGGATATCAGATTTGATTGCTAATGAATGAATCTGTTTTCCCTGAGAAGGAGATGACAAATTGGAGCACGCGCTAATCACGCAGACAAAGCTACAATCATCAGGGCGGTAACCAACCCGCTGCATCTGCTGCAAGCAATCAAGAGCAACTTCAGAAAACTCCTCATTTTGAGAATACCCAGAAATCATTGTGTTCCAAATAACCAAATCTGGTGAAGGAATCTCTTCAAAAATCTTCCTACAGTCTGACATACCACCTGCGCACTTGGAATATAAATCAATCAAACCACTACCAACATGAGAATTCTGATGGAACCCAGTTTTGATTAACTTAGCATGAAACTGAAGCCCACCCAACAAATCCTCCACGCACGTAAATGCAGTTAAAACACTAGCCAAAGTAAACATATCAACATTCAAACCCCTTCTAACCATTTCCTGAAACAAATCCAGTGCTTTTAACCCTTCTCGGTGCTGCCCATAAGCCACAATCATTGAATTCCAGGACACCTCATCTCTCACCTCACCCATCTCATAAAACACCTGCTTTGCCTCCTCCAAAAACCCATTTTTACTGTAATATGTCAACAGTGCATTGTTCACTGATACATAGGAATCAAACCCATTGAATACCACCAGTGAATGCAATTGCCTAATCAAATCAACATCATTGCTGCAAGCTGTTATTGCAGCAGATAGAGTGAAGCCATCCATGTCGAGACCCTTCTCTCTCATGCTTGTAAACAAGCTTAAAGCAGGTTCAATCTCACCACAATCAGCATATGCAGAAATGAGAGTGTTATAAGACACTAAATCCGGCTGAGGAATTTGATCAAACAGTTGGTGGGCAATGTGGTTAAGAGATTCCTTGGCATATGCAGAGATTATAGTATTAAAGGAGAAGACATTAGGATCTGGTATGTGATCAAAGGCATAGCGAGCATAGGACAGGCGTGAGCATTTAGAGTAGAGGATGATGAAGTGGTTGGAGAGGTAGGTTGAGGGAGGAATAAGAGCCTTGAAGTATAGCGCATGAAGGGCTTTCCCAGTTAAGAGGTCTCTCTCAGCTATGCATGTTTTCAAAAGGTGGTGAAAGGCATGGAGGCTAAATGAGATTCGGTTCATCTAAGCATACCTAAAAGTTGCAATCACTCTTCTCTTATATCTAGGAAGTATGGCACTTTTGGTCATTTTTCAATTTTTTTCTGTTAAGAGTTATTTTGGAGAAATTATTCAGGATGTAAGGCCTACCATATTAGCCATACACCCAACCAATCATACTATGCAAACTCATAAAGAAACAAAAACATGTCAGAAAAGTAAGTTATGTTCCTCAAGAATTCCAAACATTCTACTGGAGGATAATTGGTCCTAAAATCAGGCCTCTTCACCAAGCGTCATCTCCTACCTACACAGATTGCAAGTTAGCTTAACCATCAAAGTTAACTCAATTAATCACATAATTAACAAAAAACATCAAATGAGCTTGACCATAAACCTGTGAATTTTAAAAATCAATATTCAGTTTGTATCATATGATAAATGGTCCACAAATGGCTAACTCCATTGCATTATGAGGAGTCCATGATTAAGTTTCGCTAAGATTAACAAGGTGGCTGCAGTGGTGAATGGTTACCAAGATTTGGTGGATGCTAGGAGGGAAACTACTCTCTTCCTTCAAAAGTAAAAAAAAACCACTTTCATATATAATGGCAATAACTTAAAGTCCATATATTGCAACACTTATAATAGGTAGTGGTGACCTCCTTATTTACAAAAAGGAAAAAACAAAATGGCTCACCCAATTATGGTCCATTAAGGTACATGAGCATAGTACAATAGGTGCTTTACAAATAATTTGACAAAATACATATGTATGCTAATCCACATTACTTTAGATCTTTATTTAGGAGAGAGAAGATTCCAGGAATAAATTCATAAATGTTTTAACAAAGGCCCAAGAGAGAAACTTATAATACTCTTTTCTTCACCTTTTATAAATTTAAACTTTAACGTTGAAAATTAATAGGGGTCCAAGCATTATGTTCTCACACTTGCAGTTAGTGACAATTTCATCTTCGAATTTTCTACTTTTAATTGTAACGATCCAGTCCGACATTTTTATGTCTACCAGTTATCAACCCTTTATGTTGGTTAAAACAATTTAAATGCCATTAATAATCAGTGTTCATTAAATAAAAGATCCACTACTAATACGTCTAACAGATTATTAAATAATATTCAAATTACTAGCTCTTTAAGTATTTCATGAATATAATTATAGGGAAAATGTTTTAAAAAATTAAATACAACAGTCAGTTACCTTCCAACAAGTATCTAAAAGAGTAATCAACCTACCATACATATAATTCATCATTTAGAAGAAGTTTTGTCTTTCGGCCCACAATCAACCTTCGAAACTAGGAATTTTTATAAGAGCCTTTGAAAAATTCATCTTCTGTTCCGTTTTTCTTTCTTGTTAGATAACTTGATCTTCTTAAAACTCCTTTTAAAAAAAGAAAAGAAAAAATGACAACAATAAATTATGTTTTTCTTAGCTTATAAATCAACCATATTACCTACACAAATGTTCCCAGTCTTTTTAATTATTTCAGGACTGTAAAACAGCAATGTAACCTCTGATTTCTAATAAAATAACAAATTCCAAAAGATTCACCACTAGAAGGTAAAACACATGCATTATTATTATATATACTTTTTTCATTTAAGAACTCTGACTTTCAAATCAACAAAGTCAAGATTCGTCCCGCAAATCAAAATAGAACATGACTAACACATGCACTATAGAACCGGAAAAGCCTTCTAATCTCTTACATTTTATCTCCAACACAATTGGAGATTCCAGGGGCAGTTGATGACAATCACTGGAATAAACCTGATAACTAAGTCTTGAAAACAAGGGCCTGAAAAACCCCATTTGATATCTAATTCTCCAAATTGTTTCCTCAACTTTTAACATAACTAGCTTTCTTGATCTAATAGACTCGCTATTGCAACAACAAAATGCCGATTCTCTCGCATGAAATATTATCCACTAAACCAGCTAAAATTATGATAAAGTGAAATGTTTAGCATGATCATTCTGGTGTGTCCCATTATATAAATAATTGCTATGTGAATCATCACCGCTATTAGTCATACTATTTGACTGAAGTACCAACATGGATATACCTCAACATATTTGTAGGCTAAAAGATCAGTGGACCTGAATCAAGAGATTCCTCAAAAAATGTTCCCCATTCCTCGTTCTTTTTTTCTTAATTATTGTTACCGTCATTATTGGATGATCTAAGCTCGGACCTAGGAGCAATAGACAAGTAATTCATCCATGATAGAAAACATACATGTCAAAACTCACATATTGGCATCCCAGAGTCATAAACATAGAAGCAAGACGTTTAGAACAAAACAACATCAATTTAACATAGGTTGTAAGACCACAAATTGCTTAGAGCATCATAATAGAATAATTCCACTCACAGTTCCATAGTCCCTCCACAATTATTGTATTTGAAGGCTTCAGTATAGTCCTGTTCATGCATGAATATGATCCCAGCAATCAACCTAATGATGAGTTATTTCCAATCGCCAGCTCTGCCAAACACATAAAAAAAGTAGAGTCAATATTATGTTTCTAGTGTTAACAATGTTAACAAAATAAAATTCCTAAGATTCTATTGCAATGATTTCAAACTCACATGTTAAACTGGGTAATCACAGACGCCAAAAAAACAGATAAACAGAAGCACACACTAAAACTTCATTTGGCATTAAAATTTGGATGATTTAATGATTTCAGTGTCCTCACTTTCCAAGGAAGTAAGCTCAACATGTGGATTCAGGGCTCAAATTCCAGGCAAGTCGCAGCCAAACACAACCTCAAAAAATCAATCACAGACTGAGTGGAACCCGAGAACCAAGAGACCACAGAGATAACGCAAAATCAAATCGTTGAATTTCCACAACACAAAAATAAATCTACAAGCACAGAATACCCAGAACGAAAAACCAGAACATATGACGCAGTGCAGGGGGACGGTGGGGAGAGAGAGAGAGAGAGAGACCTGGTAGGTGCCAAGAGCAATGTAAGAGCGGTAGAGATTGGGAACCGTGATGTTCTTAATGGCGGCCTAGTAATTTCCCAAGAAGAAGTTGTTTCCTCTTCACCAAAAAAGTAGAAGTTGTCTCTTCTAAATTGAACCACTGGTCCGGCGCTACTGCTGTTGAATATTGGTCTTTGTAAATTTCCAATTTTTAGCACAGGACTCCCAAGTTTTTGTTGGCTCGCCCTTCTTTTTCAGCCAAAAAAAAAAAAAGAACTAACTTACACTTTATATATATATATATATATATATATATATAATTTCTGTATATAATTTGGGGTCAAATTTCAAATTAGTTTATTTATTTTATATTTTCTCTTAGCGCTAACATTCAATTTGTTTCAATTTAATTACCCAATTGTTCGTGGTCAATTTGAAATTAATAGTCTATCAAATCCACAAGCACGTTTAGGCCATTCTTAGTAAGAAAATTGGTTCGCATAATTTAATTGGGTATAAATTGGTTGACACAAAAATTATAGTATAGAATATGAGATAATTTTTTTCATTTTATTTATTTTAAATTTTCTATCAGTGCTAACATTTCAGTTTATTTCAATTTTGTTACATAATTTTTAGTCGTCAATTTGAAATTAATATTTCACCAGACCTCCAGGCACTCTTGGATCAGTCTTAGAAAATACACAAAAACTATAATGTAGAATCTAAGATAATTTATTTACACTAAGTTAGTCATCTGGAATTCTATTCCCATAAATTTAAATAAATTAAATTAAATCCATAAATTAATAAAGTTGCAAGCCCTTTTATTTATTTATATGTTTATTTATTTTATTGGTTGGGCTAAATCAATTATTTTTGGGTTTATTTTATTTTATAATTATTTAAACCTTTTGTAAAGGGATTTTTTGATTCAATGTCCAGTCTAATACTATTTGAATTGTTTAAGACTATTTCATTGAAAATAATTATTTTATCCTAAAATTATGATAATATCCTTAAATTCTTAAATGATGAATTATTTTTTTAGCATTTTTTTTATAGTTTGACATAAATAAATTTTTAAGCCACATATTTGAAATTTTTAAATAGAATTATAGGTAAAATAAAAGACTCTCAGTAGATTAGGATTAAAAAAAAATTATTATAAGTTTTGATGCATATCGATGAGTCCATAAAAATTAAAATTTTATAATAAAATTTAAAAAAAAATAAAAATCACTAGAGATTCGTTATTGACGAAGTGGGATTTAACAACGCTTAACTATTTACTCATCCGTAAATCCTAATTCATTAGTGACCGTCGTTAAATCTTATTGACAAACAAAGCGAACAGAGTTAGGTTCAACCACTTCACCAATCCGAAGTAGAACAGCACTGACCTAGTTCGTCCAAAGCAGTAATGTTAGCCTGATGCTATGATCTCGGGGCAACAAGATAATCCCAACCACATCTGAAGCTAAGTGTCCCTCTTGACCACAAATGCATATGTTTGGAAGAGGAGAGCCTAAGTGTGCAGGTGAGAACTAAAGATTAGCACTAGAAGTCAAAGAACTTGCATCACTACGGTCCTTTCACCTACGGTCCTGTACAATGACGCTGACTAATCCCCGACCCTTTCCGTGGACTTGGCTAAATTGACCACACTGGAGGAATTTCTTTCACATTTCTGTCAATAAGATTTAATGACAGTCACAATGATGACCATTATTAAATTCCTTAATTCGTCAATGATGAATTATTTCGTTATTGACGAATTAGGATTTAAGGATAGACAAATATTTGAGCGTTGTTAAATCTCACTAGTTCATCTTTTGTTTTGACTTTGTTATAAAATTTCAATTTTTATTACTCTTCAATATCCATCAAAGCTTTATTAGAATTTATACTAACAATTAATTTGTCACAAATTAATTGCATAGATGTGAAAAATAATAATAATAAAAAAAAGACGAAGGGCATGACACCTAGCAGAAAAACACCCTAAAGAAAAAGACTCAAAAGAAAAAAACTTTGTAGAAGAAGAGATGTTGTAGGGGAAGATTATGATGAAGGAGATAACAAATAAATCAATCAAAAAAACTGAAGGAAAAGACGTTGCAGAAGAAAATAAAGGAGAAGACGGCGACAAAGAAGATGAAGAAGACAGAGAAGACGATGACGAATATGCTGAAAAAAAAGTAAAAAAACCTACAATTTAAGGGTATATTTGATTTTTTTTATCAAAAAACTGGCTAAATAATACTTTTAAATAAAACCGATAAAAAAAATTTTTTAAATGGATTCCAAAAATGATATGGCATCAAAACCCCTTTGTAAAGCCTAAATTTTCATCTTGATTTTCAGCCCAATAAAGATGGGGAATATTTTATTTTATTTTTAAATATTTTGATTTACCTTACTTAGCATTTGTTTTTACTTTATTAAAAATATCTTCTTTTTAGGTATTATTTTAATGGCTAAAAAACTTTCCTTACAAGCTAAAAAGCATCTCTAATAAAGTGTTAAAAGATTGCTAAAATGTTTTACACCCCAATAGAGATGTCATTTTTTTAAAACAAATTATGACAATGTCATATTTTATACCAAAAATAATATTGTCATTCCTAAATAGTTATTCGATTAAATATAATAATCAGCTATGCTGTAAAGCGGATTATTATTTTATATATAAACAAAGTGTATTAGTATTTTAATATTATTTTAATAGATTTTTGAATTTATCACTTTAATTTTTCAATTGTTAAAATGTCAATAATATTAAGATATATTTTTAGCTTTTTTTATATAATAAAACCTATTAGATAAAATTTATATATCTTCTTAATTTTTTGTTTCCAACTATAGAAAAAGCTTATTGGATAATGTAGAAAATTTTTTTTTCTAGATTAATCTCTAAAATTTCAACCGGTCAAACATGCTCATTAATAAATATATATAATTGTGTATTCATGGGAAAAAAGAGAGTAGTAAACAGAATAACGTAGAAAGAATGGTAGATGGATATATATATATATATATATATATATATCTATACATATGTTAAAAATATTTAAAACAGTTCATAATTTATAAAATTTTTAGTCCTATTTTTTTATGAAAATGTTTCTAAAGAAATTAATCCTACAATATATATAAAGTAATAAATTGAATTATAATCATAGATAAATAAATTTGATTAAAAAATTAATATAAATAATAAAATAATATTAGAATAGTTTTTTTAAAATTGATATATATATATATATATATAAATTAATAA
This sequence comes from Rhamnella rubrinervis, assembly GCA_007844105.2. Classification (NCBI taxonomy): domain Eukaryota; kingdom Viridiplantae; phylum Streptophyta; class Magnoliopsida; order Rosales; family Rhamnaceae; genus Rhamnella; species Rhamnella rubrinervis. The sequence continues at coordinate 12,363,404 of CM017577.2, forward strand.
ATTAAACTAGCTATAGAATTATAAATTTGATTTAAAAGTAAATACTACAGAAAAAGTCATTTGAAAAAATTAAATCTTGAATTGTTAAATTTTTAACATAGTTTATTGAAGTGCTATATTATAACGTAGTATTGGCATTTTAATTTAGTTTTGGAGATGATATAGTAATGTCAAAATTTAAAAATGACAATTCTATTATAGTATTTGATGATGGAGATGCTTTTCTATTTTCCTTATATTTTACTTTTTCAAAAAGCAAATATCAAATCTTCATTTTCCCTTGTGTTTTCCATGTAATCTCTTCGGAAAAATAAATTTTTCATAGCACTTAAAAGTAAATTTTTGTGCTTTCCTCTACGGCTGGCCAGACAAATCAAAATTCAAATCACTTTAACTTGGTCAAAATGACAGCTCACTCTTAGATTTCTTCCAACCCTTTTCTAACCCAGGTTAAGCCTTCCACTCATTTTCAATACCATTTTTTTCCTACTCCTCTCTCTCTCTTTGTCTCTCTCTCTCTTTTTCCTTTTTCTTCTCTTCCTTCTCTCTACCTTTCTCTTTTTTTCACCAAGGACGTTCAAGCTTTCATACCAATATAGCAAGATAATGGTGGAAGAACACTCCAAGATTACCATCAATGTGTCATTAATGAAAGCCCTCAATCTTACCTTCCATGTAAGGTGCTTTGTTTGAGGAAAATTTCCAAGAAACCCTTTAGATTTTCTTTGGTTCTTTTCCTTAAAAGCTAGAAATCCTAGTCTACTAAGAGGCATAGGGGAAGATTTGCCACTTAAGAAAGTTTCTCTCTTTTATATATTATGTTTTAGGAATTTTTTATGAACCAAAATATATTGTTTGTTTTACCATATCTATTACTCATTCTCTATATAAACCCACGTAATGAAATTTGTATAGGAAAAGAATCACATTATCCCACATACATGCTAAAAGCTTTCTTTTCATAAGTTAAGAATTCTATGGTATTTTTCAGAAAAAACTATTTCCTTTTGTTTTTCCAAAGAAAAATATATTCTTTTCTAGTGTTCTTAAGACTTTTCTTTGAGAAAATATCTTTCTAAACTTTTACAAGAAAAACCTTAGTTACTTTGGTTTGAACTCATGTGTACAAGAGTGGTCTTGTATTTTACTTTTTTTTTCACTGTATTTAAGAATTTTTTCTTTTTACTTGTCGAAACCTTGCCTTTGCCATCCATTTTCATCCCCTACTGGCACTCCAAAAGTTCCTTTGATAAGGGGGAAGAGGTGGTGCTTCTCTGGTAAGAAGGCTTGTATTATTTGATGAACAATCTTTGCCTTTCTCACTATTTCTCTCTCCGACCGCTCCGAGACTTAGTTTTGCAATGAGAAGAAAGTGGTGTTGTGATTAAGAGAACTTGTCTCTTGACACTTGTATCTTTATCATTAGTCTTCCTAAAAACGTTATTTGATAATGTGTATTTTTTACTTCTTCGTAGATATCTTTTATTGCCTTGGGTTATATGAAAAAATACTTTTTATTTTATTTAAGGCTTGGGCTTACAAATTAATAATTTTAGATGTTATAGCTTTTAGCTCCTAAAGGTCCTTCTTCTTGCTTTTGGAAATATATATTGTTTGTTTGTTTACAATAAGAGTGTTATAATTACACTTTGTTATAAACAAAATATATATTAGTATTTGCTATGGAAATATTGTGGCATATATTGTATTGGCTTTGGGAAGTAGGTATATATATTGTTTGTGTTACTTTGTTCTAGACTTTAGGTTTTCTCTTTGTATTTGTTACCAGGAAGAAATACTCTTAACTATACCGCCCTCATGACTCAACTCACCCCAAACAAATTATCCAAGGGGGGGGGGGGCATCCATGGTGCTATATGAGCGAATCTAGCCCACCTCTAGACAAGGCATCTGTAGACATGGACATTTAGAAGATTTAGGCTTCAACAACTCCCTCTAGAAGCCCATCTCCATAGAGATGACCCATAAACTTGTCTTCAGAAAGGTTGCCAACTCTTTGGACACTTAACTTGATATCCTCCTAATAATAATAATATTTTATTTGGGTTAATATCATTGACCTCCTCAGAGATTTGACATAAATACATGTAGACTACAGAAACATTATTTTTCCACTTGTAACCTCCCTTCTTATGAGTTGGAAACTATCAACATTAACAGTTAAAAGGGTATGCTAGTCATCTACCCATTTATTATTAATTAATTTAAGTTTTGTCGTTTAGTTTTTTTTCTTTTTCCTTTTCATTTTTTTCTCTCTCATCTCTGATTCTTGCTCGTAACAACCTCCTCCTTCATGGCAAAGTTTCAATTTTTAATTTTTTTTTACTTTCCTCTTACTTGCCATCGACTTTATCATACATATCCATTGGAAATCAACCTTGGGTGCTAGACAGTTTATGGAAAAACTCTCTTTCTTCCTTAGTGCTCATTTGGCCAAAACGTTGATGACTTTTTGTAATTTTTGAAATAATTATAAAATGAAACTAATTGAAAAGGAAAACTCTCTCTATGAAGAAGATTGAAAGGGAACAAAATTTTATAATTTTTTTTCATTAGAAAAATAGAGCGAGGTGGGGTTTGCAGTGGTGGCGTGCATGGGTTTGTAGGTTACGAAGGCAAAGAGAGAGAGAGAGAGAGAGAGAGAGAGAGAAACTATAAATGGGTGAGAAATTGAGAAGGATAAAGAAAGAAGAGGAGGAATAATAGGCTTAAGAAATCGTTTCACAATTATAGTTGATCTGGACGGGGATGAAAAAACTAGAAAAGAAAGGAAGAAGAAAAGGATGGCTAGATAGAAAGGAAGCAAAAAAGAAAAGGAATAAAAGAAGAACATAGAAGGAAGAAAAAAAAGATAAAAAAAAATGAAAAGACAAAAAAATATATAACTAATATACTTATTTTAGATTAGTTTGCTCCTAAACTATGTCATAATATCATACACGAGTTTTGACTAAGATTGATTAAGTAAGATACAAACTGATATGATATGTAATATATAGGAATGCTATAAACTTCAATATCATAGAACTTATAAAATGCGTGTGTGTTAAAACTAATACACCCGTTAATTTCAAAATGGGTAGTTTAGCAAATTAGGAGAAAAACCATGTTATTTTTCACTCAACGTGATTCCCCCCCCAATCCAAATCACCTCATATACAAGCCAATCGTTCCAACTAAAACCCTCCAATCCATGAGAATCCAATTGCCTCATCCTCTTCACCACTAAGTCTTCCTTTATTTCTCATTCGTTCACTTTTTTTTTTTTTTTTTTATCCAAGCCCTAAAATTTTTTTTCTCTGAGTTTTTAAAATCTTTAGCTTGCTCAAATTCTGAAGTTGGTGGCTAAAGTTTCTAGCTTTATGCTTCACGAGTTTAATTTATAATTTTTATTTTTTTGTATAATTGACTCAATTTCTTTGAAGATGTTTGCATTACAAAATTCAAGCAAAACATAGAAGGATATATTAGTTTCATTAATTCTTTTATAGGGAAGACCTCTTGAATATTTAAGTAGAAAATTGTACTCAGCTAGACAAAAATGGTCAACTTATGCATAGGAATTGTATTTAGTGTTGATAACATTCAAACATTAGTCACATTATCTTGTCAAAAGCCATTTCTCATAAAGCTTTATAATGGCTTAAATCTCAATAGAAGTTGGAGAGTATGCATGCTCGTTGGGCAAGGTTCTTAGAAAGATATCAATACATCTTTACTCATAAACTTTGCAATCAAAACCAAGCAACAGATGCCTTAAGTAGGCAAGCTATTTTAAATACTAACTTGATAGATTTTGACTCTTTAAAAGACAAGTATGAAATTGAAAATGATGAGGATTTTCATGCTATTTGGAGAAAGTGTTTACTTGATGGCCATAAAAATTGATAAGGATTTTCATGCTATTTGGATAAAGTGTTTACTCAATAACCACATAGGAAATATCATATTTATGGCGGTTTTTTGTTCAAAAGGCCACACCTCTGCTCACCAAGAGGAATATTTTACAGGAATTCCATGCAGGGGGCCTAACATCTCACACAAGGAGAAACAAAATAATTGTTTTGATTGTAGTCAGATTCTTTTGGCCATAGATGAAGGCATGTATTGCTAAATATGTCTAAAAGTGTACGATTTGACAAACTGCTAAAGGAAAAGGCCAAAATATAGGACTGTATACCCCACTCCCTATCCTTGACTCTATTTGGGAAAATCTAATAATAAATTTTGTGTTAGGACTACCTAAAATACAAGACATGTAGATTCTTTATTTGTTGTGGTTGACAGGTTTTCAAAGATGACTCACTTTATTCAACATAAGAATATTGTGGATGCAAGTTACATTAATGATTTATTCTTCAAAGCATGGTGAAACTGCACGACATTCCTTACTTCATGATCCTTAATTGAGATGTCAAGTTTGTCAGTCACTTCTAGAAAGTTTTATGGACGAAATTTGACACCCAACTAAATTTTAGCACGACTTGTCATCCTCAAACTGATGGACAAACATGGGTAGTGAATAGAACTTTTGGTTCCATGTTTACATGCCTTATGGGAGAGAAACAAAAAACAATGAAATTTATTACTTCCTCAAGCTGAATTTGCTTACAACAACATGATTAATTGTTCCACAGGCAAAGCTCCTTTTAAGGTGGTGTGTACCATACTTCTAAACCATACTACTGATTTACTTAAACTTCCTCTTCCATCTAATAAATATGCAAAGTCCATTGTTGAGAGAATTACTAATACTTTAGGGGTATGTTTGGTACATGGGAAAAGGTGGGATGAGATGGGAAAAGAAATCTCACATTCCTTTTCCACATGTTCGGTGAGCCTTCATGAATTTTCAATAACAAATCCCCAGTAAGTATTTTTCTAAATTTTTAACTACTCTTTTATCCCACCCTTACATATAGGATTTCATTGGATAAGAAAAAAAAATTTCTTTCAACAAAAATTTCTTCTGTTCTCTCTCGCACACAACTTTGCACCCACACACCAGATTTCATCATCATAGTCACAACCACACAATGTCCACTCATACAATCTTCGTAGCCACACAGTTGATCCACCAAGACATTCCTTATCCGATCCATTGAAAAAGCTTCGATCTTTTGATTTTTTGGCCCTCTATTGCTTTACTTGTCAGCTTTTTAGCCACAAAATAAGGTTAGTTTTGAAAAAGTTTTAATTTTTTAGGGTTAATGATTTTGGGTTTTTTTTTTGTTGGATTTTGGAAAGATTGGCAAGAGGAAAGCATTCATGGAAATGCTATAAATATGCCTTTGACTCCAATGCATGTCTCATTCCTGCACACTTCTTTCTCAGTCTTTGTGTATTCTCTCTTTCAGCATCAGTAGCATCTCAGGTGTATTGCATTCGGACCTCTACAGGATCACTGTAGTTCAGACCAACCAAGACCAACTAGCTAGCAAACAAATCCATCTTTGGTGCTCCTGATTGAAAGTTCATTTTTCTTAATAAGTTCATATGCTTCCATAGTTTCTGATGTTATGTTTTTCATAAAGTTTGTTGAAATTGTAGGTGGAGATTGTTGCTCTTCATGAAATGTTTTATTTTTGTAGGGTTGAAAAGTTTAATGATTTTAAATGATGGATTTTGTGTCTTTTATATTTTAATTATGCTTTATAGATTTTGTTGTCTGTAGATGTAGCAGTGAACACGTAGAGGTTTTCAAGTTTGGATGTTTTGTTTGTCATGCTTATACTAAATTCAAAATGACAAAATAGAGTGTAAGAGAATCTGGTTTTGATAGATTTATCAAAGAGTGCTATTGCAATCGGAGTATAAACGTTTCATGTGGTATAGTGATTCCTGGTTAATTTTATATGATTGAAAAAAAATTTATTAACTCTAATAAATGTTTTATGTGAACGACCTTGATTTTTAATTTGTGGGATGGGTGCTTTAGGTTTAATTTGTCATTAGCACTATGCTTTAGGCAAGTGATGATCGAGTTGAGAGAGAAAGAGAGGGAATAGTGAGCTCTCCTTTGTTTACAGCTAGTGTTAGTGCGAGAAAAAATATTCTTAAGATTATCTTTGGGCCTAGCTTCGCTTACTTTTTATAAACCATGAAAGAAAAACTACCTAGATTCTTTTGGTGTTTCTCTAATTGCATAAATGACCATTCATGAGCAGTACATTAGTACTGATTTAGATTCTTTTGGTTTATCAAAAAGGTCTTTAATCAGCTACCTAGATTGGTGTTAATTTGTTTTATATATATATATATATATATATATAGTGTCTATATTATGTTGGAAAGTGATACATAAATCTTTTAACTGCACAACAATAGTATATATAGTGAACTAATTTGAGATTGTCATTCCATGGACTTACTCATCAAATTGTCTCTCAAAGATTCTTAATTATCACCCCTAATAAGTCAAATTCAAAGTTCCACATAAGTAGATTTTTTTTTTGGGAAATAATAGTTTACTTGGCTTGTGTTATTGCATTCCATGTACTTCATTAGCCAACAAGGATTTGTTGAGTCAACTTTATTTTATTCATAATAGCTCTAAATATAATATTTACAGTTTGAACTTCCTCAAAAATGGTCCACATCACATGTTCTCAACGGCTTAAATATATATTTGTTAACGAACTATGTATTCCATTATAGTAACAAAAGGGTGTGTGGTTCTTATAAGATTGTGATCAATTATAAATTTTCATAAAAAAAGAAACTTGAAAATTTTATAGCTATTTTCATACTTTTATACATTTGTAATGAACTTTGATGACCATTTTGATTTGTTCTTCTACAAATATGTTAAGGTAGATAGAGGTTGCATATTACTGTCATATATTTGTTAAACAATTTGGAACAAATCTAATATATTTTTTAATAAATATTGATCTTTTCTTTTAAAAATGAATAGAAAACAACTTATTACGTTCTTCTTAGTGGTTAACGACTCCAAATTGAAATGCTTTGTATGTGTTTCATATTGGTTGTAGTTATGTATATGTTTACATCATGACAATATAAGAACATGCCTCTTATGGTATGAGTATTTGAAAGGAATGAGACTCGTATGTCGTTCATAACTAATCTGTTGGAAAGTGATGTTTATTCAATTAGTCAACTTAGAATGGATAGGAGAACAGTTAGTGTGTTGTGTGAATTATTACGTCATGATGAATACACTAAAATGGATGGTTTGGTTACCTTGGAGGAGCAAATGTGTATATTTTTACACATACTTGCTCATTATGTAAAGAACCGTACTATTATAAGTAGGTTCAATAGATCAGGAAAGACAATAAGTAGATATTTCAATTTCATATTAAATGGAGTGTTACAATTACATGATACTTTACTTAGACATCTAAATCTTGTACTTGAAAATTATATAGATGCTAAGTAGAAGATGTTTAAGGCATGTTTTTTAAGTAATTTGTTTGATGCATTAGTTTGTTTGTAACTTAATTGTATTCTTATATTCATAATTTTGTTTGTGGATTGTAATTGTTTGGCAGCATTAAATAAAATTTATATTAAAGTGAATGTACCCGAAATGGACAATCCAAGATATCGAACAAGGAATAGTGAGATCTCCACAAATGTGCTACATGTATGTAATCATAATATGAAATTCATATTCGTATTTCTTGGTTGGGAAGGTTCGATATCAAACTGAAGAGTATTACGAGATGTAATAAGTAGGCCACATGAATTAAGAGTTCCTAATGGTAAGGCTTAGGGTCAGTATTTAAATTTAAAGTTTATAAATCAAACTAGATAAGCTAATGAGAGTTCATTTTGAATTTTTAGGTTGTTACAATCTTGTGGATGCTGATTATACTAATAGTGAAAGATTTCTTACACAATATAGATGAACAAGATATTATCTTTTAGAATGGAGAGAAGGATATGCACCTATGAGTTATCAAGAATATTTTAACATGAAACATGCATATGCAATGAATGTGATTGAACATTATTTTGGAGTTTTTAAAATACATTGGGTAATTTTGAGGAATCCATCTTTTTATCCAATTAAAACTCAAATTTGAATCATCATATCTCATTGTCTTATACATAATCTAATTAGAAGATAGATGTCAGTTGATCCTGTGAAACATGAGTACAATACGCAACAACCTATTGAAAATGAAACAGAGGATGAATTTGTTATATCATTTGCTTTTTCAAATGAGTTGACTATTTAGAGAGATAATTTAGTAAAATAAATATTGGATGAGCGGAGAGGAAGTTATGGCGGTTGACATGTTTGTAATGTATTTTTTTTTTGTTTTAGTTTGAGGTTATGACGATGTTGTGTTATGTGAAATTATGTTTAACATGTTATGTAAACATGACATTGTTACATTTTATTGTGATATATTCTATAAATTGTTATGTTATATACTATATGTTGTTATGGAGTAATTTCAATTTATGAATGATATTATAGCAAATTCTTTTATATGATTATAATAAGAATGAAAGTAGGAGCTAGCAGCAAGAATAGAAATAGACATAGTTGGAGTAAAGAAGAAGAAAAAATTTTGCTAACTATATTAGAGGATGTAATAGTTCGTGGACATCGTTGTGATTTTGGTTCTTTTAAGTCCAGCACAATTAATATGATTGAGAGACAATTGGCTGAGTTGTGTCATCGATTTAATTTGAGAGTCAATCCTCACATAGAGTTAAAATTGAAAATGTGGAAGAAACAATATAGCATAGTGTATGATATGATCAACATGTGTGAATTTGGATGGAATGCCACTAGAAACTGTGGAGGTTGATAGCGAGAAACATTGACAGCTTATGTGCAAATTTTAAATTTTTACTATTTATTAGTCCGTATGTTGAGTTTTTATATTGTTATACTAATACAATTTTATATTTTTTTTATTTTCAATTCTAAAGTAAAAGAAGAGTAGAAGAATGGAGTGATAAACCTTTTCTAATTTATGATAGACTTTCTAACATATTTGGAAAAGATCGTGTAACCCGAATTGGAGTAGAAACTCTAACTAGGATAATTGAGGACCTCAATTTGGACAATAAACAAGAGCATAATACAAACTTTGGTAATGTTGATATCAATTCTCCAATGCCAGTCAATCAACCTAACAATTCTGATGCTGCTTTGCCAACCCCAACCCAATCAAGTAGAAGGAAGAGATTAGAGTCAAAAGATGATATAACAAAAAAGTTTAGTGAAGTAGCATCTATGTTCAAGAAATTAGCTGAGAAGTTTGAAAGGAATGATGTTTCCTAAGTACTTAGTTAAAGAGCTTGATTGATTAGGATTTTCTGTTATGGACAATTTCAAAATCTCAAAAGCAATGAGAAATGACCTATCAAATGTGTAGGTTTTCAAAGTTATTAAAAATGATGATGACAAAATTACATATGCTAGGACATTTTAGAGGTAGTGGATTGTCATACTGTGTTATGTAATTGGAGAGTTAATATCTTTTGTATTATGTATGTTATGAACATATGCTTTATTTATATTTATAATTGGAATATTCAGTTATGTTGTATTTAGTGTATTGTGAATTTGAAAAAAAAAAAAAAACAGATTATGAATTATGTATTGTTATGGGCTTATATTATTTTGTGTTACAATGGTTGAAATAATGTGTTTACATTTACAATGGTTGAAATAATGTGTTTACATTATACTTTTGTGTGTTGTGGGTTTGAAAGGAAAAAAAAAAATTAATAAAAAAAAATTACATGTAGGATTCGTTTAATGACAAGAAAAAATGTTTACATTGTGTTTAAAGATAGACAACCTAGTATATATAGTACATGGTCTGAATGTCAAAAACAAGTGAATGTGCTCAAATATAAAGTATATCAATCTTATCCAACAATTGAAGCTGAAAACGCATATTTTGAATTATTGAACGATCAATGAAAAAACATATTTAGGCTATACCAATGCACCAAAACGTGAAAACCACACATGCACGTCTTAACTCGAACAATAACTTAGTGGTTGATTTCATATTAGGTTGTATGGTTGGAATAATATTAATGACTATATTTATGTATTATTTGTATAAGTAAGTTATTTAAAACAATTTCAATATATATTATATATGTGAATTAATTTATATAATTTATGTATCAAATATATATATATATATATGACTGAGATAAATATTTATATGTTACGTTTCAATTTTATGATAAAATCTTAATTTATAGTTAATATATTAAAATTTTACATTGCAGCATATATATTCATTGAATTTTTAATTAAAAAAATATTAACTAAAATTTCTAATAAAATATAGATTATTTTATTATAAATTTTAGTTAAAAGTTAAATTATTAAAATATAATTTAAAATTAAATTATACTTTAATAATTAATATATTATTAAAAATTAAATTATAAACTAACTATTAAAATATAAATTATATTTTAATAATTTAAATATTAATTATTCAGAGTAATCCTATCCAACATGCATCAAACATCAGTATAATTATCTAATATTTTATTCGGACGCCATCAACTACAAAATAGCACTAGTATAATATCGGCTTTTTCTATCTTATCTTTTCTCAAATTCTTTTATTATCCTATCTTTTCCTATCTTGCATACCAAATGAATCATAGAAGGTGTGAGAAAGAAGCTTCTAGAAGCTACTGCAGCTTACAAGGCCAAAGCTAACATGCATTGAAGACAATACATTTGAATAAAATGATTTGGTTATCATGCATTTGAGGAGAGAGAGGTTTCCTATTGGCCAGTACAGTAAATAATAAAAGATACTTGCAACAGAAATTCAAGAAATAGAAAGTCTCATAACCCAAATTTTGAGGTTTTATTCTGATCAGCAAAATTGTCACTTATATCTGCAATTTACAGATTATGATTCATGAACCCAGCAGATACGAATACTAATTTGTACATAATTTCAACATTGATTTTGTACCTTAAAGACATTGAGGGCAGTTAGCTACCATTACAATCCAAAGATCATGTGGAAGAGTCAAAAGTTGGGTTTGGTTTTGCTGGATTTTCCTTCTCATTTGGCTCAGCTGAAAGAATTAATGCACTGCAATCTTGCACATTTGGATGCCCATATGCCACATCGGATATTCATTTTTGGGTCGAAAGAATGCATAGAAGCAGCTGGCTTATCTGACAGTTCCATGCAAAATGTTTCAAATGTCTAATTTGAAGGCACCTAAGGAGCATACATAATTTCCAACACAAATATTGTGCCTTTGAAGTAATCGACAGCTTGAGCAATCCATTACAAACAAAACATCACGTGAAAGACATCATGGATCTTTGCAAGTAGTTTTGATGGATGGTGTGAAACACGAAGACTAGAAGGAGGGGCTGGTTCAGCTTGCCTTTCCTTCTTCCTTCGTCTCAGCTGAAAGAATTGCTGCATTACATCTGCACACTCTGAAGCCAATATATCACGCCGGATACTTATTTTTGGATGGAATGGATGGATAGGAGCAGCAGGCTTATCAGACGGTTCCGAGCTATTCTCTCCTCCCCCATCAGGAAAAAGCCTGCAAATTGTTCATATGCCAGATTTATGGCATTTTTTATGTTAAATAATATATTCCCTCTGTCCTCAACCAGTCGCTGTAAGAGATAGCTGAAATCCATTAGAAGAATTTTATTCTGTAACGATCTACAATAAACATCCATAGTATTTCCACATAAAAATTGAGATTTTAGAAAGTAGACGAATAGTTGACATATTTTAACATTCTCTTTTATGCGTGGACCTCCACAAGTGAGGCATACTCTTTCTTGGACCGCATATTGGATAAAACACATGCAAATTTATAAATGAGGCCGAACACACAGAATGATAAATGATTTTTGAGGAGCTATGGAAGCAAAGGATTTGAAAAAAAGACTAATGGTGCTGAGACCAAGTTAAGATATCACTTTTGCAAAGAGCAAGTGTGTTCTACGTGGACAAAGAATGACTAGTATATTTTGACAACTATATTTACGTTGTTTAACCTATGGTGCTAGGAAAATAACAAATGTGGGATTCAATGAGACGAGCTTCATTTCTAATTCTATAAGGCCATGTCATTCCAACTCAATGAAATAAACCACCTATTAGAAAGTAACCCATCCATTTTCTTCTCCATAAACAAAAACACAATGCAAAGTACAGAAATGAAAAATTGCACCAGTGTCATAAATTGTAGTATATGCATCACGTCTCACTAGCATAAATTATTATAACAAGTACGGATCAATTAGCTGAAAAAATAGCTAGGGACATTCATAGCATAGTCTAATGAACAATAAATATCAGTGTATAATAACAGTTCTAGTTGTATCAGACCACAAAATCCTAAGCCATTTAACAATGTGTCCAACATAAAAGGAACAATCAGGGTAATTTCTCTTTGAAATACTATGCAACTGTATAAATTGGAAATTGCAACATTGAAAAATTTAAATTGGCTTTATTAAAAAATTAAATATGAATTACACCATCATTAGATTATAGGTGGTTTGAAGAAAATGCTAAGAGCTTGTAATTTTCTTACCTTATCCAGCTGCCATCAGCTCCAAGAAGCTTATTGGGAGCTCCCCATACAAGTGTGTCAACTCTTGCTTGAAGTATTGCTCCAGCACACATGGCACATGGCTCAAGTGTTACATAGAGTGTAGTTTCCTGAGAAAGAAAATGACATGAAGAAGTTAAAACGAGGTACATGACATAGCTTTGTATCAATAACTTGTAAGTGATACCCCAAGTACTTATGGTCTATGTTTTTGCCATAGTTTTCCAGTAATATCATGGTCGAGCATTTTATGATATAGAATACGTATCTTACCCTGCATTTTTCAAACAAAAAGGGATAGTAGCATAAATTGTATTAGAAAATGCATCATTTTTCGTGCATGTTTATTTTGTAACAAAACATACTATAAATTAGAAAATTTATGAAGTGTATTTTTGCAAACAGGTTACATTTTTTTTTTTTTCTGAAACTTGTGTTTGTTTTATCAAAAACATGAAGGAAAGATTTCCATCGGAATCGAAGGATGTGACTGATACCAATAAAAATGAATTTATGATCGAAATATGGACATTCCATTGCTTAGGAAGTTCTCGGAAATTTCAATTTAGTAATGATGCTCATAGCTTATAATATGATGTTTTTATATTTATGTTTAAGATTTATACAATACAATGGGCTATTCTTAGAATCAAATTTGGAACACTATAAGCACCTAAAACAATTTACACATATCTATATATACACATACTCACACATACATATACATCTTTTAATATAAACAATGATAAAAAAAAGTCTAGGTTATTATACACAATACACATTTTCAAAAAGAGAACAGTCTTGTATGGGGAGCTCTCAATAGGTTAATATTATTAGTAAGCTGGTGGATTAGGTAATTTGTTAAAACTATTAGTAGCTGGTGGATTAGGTAATTACACATTTTAAAATGTCACATGTAGAAAATAACAAGCAACATGAAGGCAGTATCAGTTACAATTCTAGAAGACTGATCACTCAATAAGATATTATAAAGTTGCCAGGTGGTCAGATGTCCTATGAGAGATGAAAATGACTTATTTTAATAAAATTTGTCCTGCTAACTGAGAACTGGAGATTGCCCACACATGAGACACACAAAAGCAAATCACCAATGAGGGGTGATGACTGAAAGAGAACTAGATGTCCTCTTCAGATCTAAAATGCAAATAAAATGGTATGCTGCATAATAAAGTGAAAGACAATGAAGCAAATTATTCTAATGAATTTCTAATGCAATCTCTAATGACAGCCTGTATCAGCAAGAAATATGGAAATATACTTTAGTAAAACAAAATGCTTGTAGGCAGAGCTCCTCTTCTATATTCAAGAGTAATAAACTCTGTTAAGAAACTGAAATGAGAAAAGGGACAAGAGGCAAATGCTTTTCAGAAAACTGTCTATTTAAAGAAAAAGATTCCAATGCTCAGACATTAGTAGACAGTCAAATTTTCACTAAGAAATATTAGAAAAACTGGATTTCCACGCAGACTTCTGAGATAAAAATAAAAATGTTTCTGAGAGGTTTCAATATTGAAGTGTAAATTTCACAACATAATGCCACTACGAGGATCCCAGAGTAAAAAAAGCAAAGATAATTTAGATTTTTCAATATAAATCAAAATGGGTTTGGCATTGTTGAAGAGAGAAAGTTACCGAAAGCCTCCATGTTCGAAGTAGCTTCGACGCCTCCCTTATGCATATAATTTCAGCATGAGCAGTAGAGTCTCGTAACTCTTCCACTCTGAAATATAAATTTCCCATGTGAATACCCAGAACAAATTTTAGCTAACATAGAAATAAGCTTATAAAACTTACAGGTTGCATCCACGAGCAATAATTTTTCCATGTTGCACAAGAACAGCCCCAACAGGGACCTCCCAAGTATCAGCAGCCTTTCTTGCTTCCAACAATGCTTCTCTCATAAACATTTCATCAATTTTTCGTTGCTCGGTTTCAAATTTATAGGCTTCTTCCCATTCGTCGAATCTATCTTTTGGGACTTGTTTGTTCCGTTGAAGTTTCCTTTTTTTCAACTCTCCATCCTTTCCCTCATTTCCTAACCCTTCATTCAGGTTTGCACCAGCAGGTTGCTCCATCTGCCCACTCAAACCACTTCCAGAGGCATTTTTGTTATTGGTACGTGAAATTTCACTTACAGTTGTAGAACTTGCGGTTCTAGCAGCTGATGGTAAGGATGATCCTACCATTTCTGTGCCAGAAGAACCTTGAAAACTCTTTCCATATTCATTCCCGCCTATAGTTCCTTCACAAGAAGGAATGGAAACTCCTGACGTTGACCCACTTTCCACAATATTTCTGGAAGGTGACATATCTGCTTCAAGATACCTTATTTTGTCTGATGGTCTCATTATAACAGATTCTTCTCCTTGACCTTGAAGAATTATTTGCTTGTGTTGCATCTGATCAGATGTAGTTTCTGATTGTGGGCCTCTGTCTTTCATATGCTTGTCCTTGTTCTCCTCAGGCTCACGAACTGAAGACCATTCCTCGCCACCACCAGAATCATTTGATGAAATTTTTCCACCTGACCTTGCAGTAGAACTAGGAGTGTCAGAACGTGAACCCCACCTCAGTCGAACTAAATCTGAAATAACATTCCATAAGGACCTGCTACTTCTCCCGACAATAGCATTCCCAGCAGTAACTGTGGCCTCTGCTTCTTCTTCCATAGGAGTTCTTGGAATAGATGGGTCTGTTACATCCCACATTTCATCTGAAGGTCCCTTTGCTCCAGAACCTCCAGATGAACGTGCTTTGTGATGCTCCTTTAGATGGAAATCTTCAGAACCATATTGACTTGAACTTTTTTCCCTAAAATTATCATCGTCAGATGTCAATTTTGTTTCAGAAACATTCTCAACTATCTGGACTTCAGAACATGAGACTTCATGCCTCATCTTCTCAACAAACTCTCCAACAAACTGCATGGAGGATTTCTGTATACGATCAGCTGAACCTAGAGCATCTTCAGGGGTAATGATATTCAAAGGCTCCCCTTGACACTCACCCTTTACATTTCTGCTATTTGATTCATGTTGCAAAACCAGAGGTTCTCCCTTTGAATTCACAGACAAGGCAGTGCCCCTTTCTGAAGTTTTCTTTGAAACCACTTCGCTTGCAAGTCCACTTGTTGATTCAACTTGTGAAGAACCTCTAGCAATCAACTGCGATGATGGAGGCATTATACTAGTTTCAGACTGAATATTGGAAGTTTTCTCGATATTACTCTTACAGATTTCTAAAATTTCAGTGGATTGCTGATGTTTTCTTCTCGAGTTAGCTTGTCCAATGATGTCTTGACCAGTATGGTAGTATTGCTCTTCTGTCTCCTGAACTGAATTGAAACTTGTTTTAGTATCTTCTTCCCAACCTATCATTCCAGTTTCAGACTGCCTCTGAGAAACGAAGGTCCTTTTAGTATCCAAATCTTCTTCTGACTTTCTTCTATGGTGCCGGCCATTTCCACTAAACTTATCTTTTTCAGTAAGGCGGTTGACAGTGTTGCATTGGTCTTCTTTTTCTTGCCCTATCAAATTAACACCTATCTCCAAGTTTTCTATCCTACTACTGAGTCTCTCCGGTGTCTGGGAAGTTGTTTCGTCATCATCTCCGTGGATTACTGGCATTTCTTTATACTCTGGAATTTTCCCACTAGATGTAGACACTCTATCAACTTGAATCCCTTTGTCAGCATATTGCTTTCTTGCACCTTTCTTCAAATTCACTGCCAATTTAGAATTTTCCTCATTACTGAATTGCTTATAGGAACTGGAGGCTTTTGTATAGCTGCTTTCACCGGTTCTCAAGACTCTTGTATGCATTTGAGAGGATTCCATACTAGACTGCCTTTCTTCACCCAATGTATCAGTAAGCTTCTTCTCTGACTTATTCCTCCAATCCTGCTGGACGACATCCCCAACTGCAGTATTTCTCTGTTCCAATACTTTTATATGCTTTTCCTCACCATCTCCAAGTACCTTATGTTTCTCTAATATGCGGCCATCATATCTACCTTCTCCTTTCAATACTGAGTCCTTGTACCCAGTTAAAGACTCATCCTCCAACTGCTCATACTTATCATGAACTTCAGTCTCACTGTCAAAATCTGGTACAGAAGAAAATGAGTAATAGGATGAACAACTAGAACCCACTTTTCTTCCCCTGCAATTATCACCTCTCAAAAGTGCTTCCCTTTCTTCATTCCGCCTAGATTTCTCTTCTCTTGACTGAATGTTGACTGATTCAATCTCATTCTTTAAATTACTCTCAAACGATGTCAGCCCATCAGTATTCTTCTTCCCACTATTACACTTGCCACTATAATTTCCCCTCTTTTGCACTTGTACCCTTTCAGATGAACTCAATTTTCCCTCTGATTCAAAATCATGCTTCAAATTACTCTCGAACAATCTCACCTCATCAGTGTTCTTCTTCCCACTATTACATTTGCTACTACAGTTTCCCCTCTTTTCTAATTGTACCCTTTCTGATGAACTCACATTTCCCTCTCTCCTGCCTGAGCTGCCTCTACTTTCCACAGCCAGTCTCTTATAAGAAGTCCCATTTCTGCTTTCACCAACATATTCCTCACTCACTTCCTCAGTCAACAAATTGAGCAATGCTTCAGCTTCATCGAGATGACTCGAATCATAAATTTCATTATTTCCTTTATGAACCTTACAACAACTTTCTTTTCTTCTTACCCCACTTGTTTTATAAATGCTCCTCTCCTTGAGAAAGCAGGGCACCTCATAACAACCTCGGCCTATGCCATAAACAGGAATTCGACGATAGTACCGGTCCACACCCAAGATCAACTTTCTAGAAGCCGACCACTGAAGCAAGGAGGATTGCCTTAATCCATATAAATACCCAGCGGTTATGGACAATCTGTGTGTTGGTAATGCACAACAAACACAACAAGTGCAACATGATGATATCGTCTGACTTGGGTTTCCATCAAATCTTTCATTCAAGAAGCAGGAGTAGTCACTGACGGGAAAGGGAAGATTTCCATTGCTTCTAAGCGAGTATACAGCTGAGCTAACATAACTGTTTAGCATATCCATCTGCAACAAGAAACCAATGAAAAACCTCCAAAAAAGAAAAAGAAAAAAAAAGAGGGAAGAAGAAGATAAAACAGAGGAGAAAAAGTTTCAGTAAATGATTCAAGGGAAAAGAGATGAAAGAAGATTGAACAAGGAAAAGGTGAAAAGCTTACCTCTATCAAATAGTTAGTCTTTATTCTATGAACAACGTTTAACGAATGCTTAGCTCAAGATCCCACACGTGCTTTCTCCTTTGAGTTTTTCTATTATTCGCGGAGTGCATAGCAAGACCTCTTGAAGTCTATGAACTTATTGTTTACAATATTGTAAACTTTTATTTTCTAGTTTAGAAATACAGTTGGGGGGGTGGGGGGGAGAAAATTTTTTAGAAATACATCGTTAGAAGAAAAAGCAAACTAATCTAGGATGCATATTTTTCAAAATTGTTCTTTGATAAAGAGTCTATGAATGAGAAAATTTAAAATCCACAAGCACATTAGATAATATACAAATATAAGCCAACAAATCCATTCATACACTGATTTCACAAATCATTAACAAATCAAATTACAAAGAACCTTTCTAAAAATAATAGTAATAATGAAAGACAAACAACATATTGTATGCTAATAGTTATAGCAACAAAGCAAACAACAAACAAATTAAGCCTAACATAAAAAGCCCAAAAAAAAAAATAAATAAATAAAAAGAAAAAGAAAGAAAAAAATAAAAATAGAGTGCACCCCTCTTGCACAATAATGCCACAAGGGGCTTCAGCACTCTCCTAACTGTTGTATTGTTCTCTTATTAGCTTAATACCTTTTACTATCCTCACACCATCCTCTTTCTCTGGTCAAACAGTTAAATTTCAAGCTTAATCTGCTCAAGCAACAACAAAACAATCATGACCTACTCAAATTTCAAAAAGGAGAAGATGGTAACATTATTGAGCATGGCAAGCTCAGACCTAAAGATTTTATTAACATAGTGTCACCAACTTTGTTCTAAGATTGGTAGAAGGTCATGCTTTAAGCTGCCATTCTTGTTGTCAAGTATACTAATTCTAAGTTGGAGTAAGAAACTATGTGAGCCAGTCCGTCAGTTAAACTCAATTATTTTCAATAAAATTTATTACTTTCATGATGCAACTTAAACAACATCTTAATACTGCTCAATTCTCTCCAACATCCCATGAGGCATAAGCAGCTTAAGGCTCCTCTTCAAACACAACAATGGCAGCTGATCAAAAACCAGAAATTTTAAGAGCTGCCAATTGGTCCAAGATTGATTTCACTCCCCAAACTACATTTTAAAATCATGGTTTCTATGCTATGCCATATTTATCTCTCTTTGATAAATTTACTCATGCAAGCATGAAAAGACTACAATACGAACAAGTTAACTAAAATGTGAGATACAAAAAGAAAAGGAGACATGTCCAGCAGAAAGTGCCTAAAATAGTATGACGTAGTAGTCCAACTAAGCCATTGTAACAAAATTTCCATCTACAATTTTGAAAAGGACCCTGCTGCATGCAGATAACACATGAAACAGTCAAAATATATGCACCTAAATTTCCAGTGAATGGCACACCTCATTTTAAATTAGTAACAACTTATTCACATCACAAGTTAATGAAATTATCCGCTACTATGGAGAAGCTGATTTCACATTTGTGTTCATCATGCAATCACAGTTATATTAGCTCCTCTCCAGGTCTCAGTGGGAAAATTTCAACGCAGAATATGATCTGGCATCACACATTCTACTTTCCGTCTTACAGCTTCTTTTCAGTTTTCAAGACAACAGAATAAACAAAACAAAATACGGTAGCATGTTATATTTAGGATGAATAGGTAATCATGAGCTAGACCGTCAAGGATAGACTTCCCCCTCATAAAGCCCACTCCTTGTGAGTGGAATCCAATGGGAATATGTAGTTTAAAGCTTGAGGCACCAATAATTGAAGGTCGTCTGTCCCAAGTCCATTATATTATTGAACGCAAATACAAAATATGCTAATGGCTTCATGCTCTTCTCTTTACAGTGGTGTTTTAATGATCTTCACTTCTAGGGCTACTTATTGAAAATAATATTCTTATTGATGTGATTTAGATGAAAAAAAAGTGATAATAATAATAATAGCATAATTATAATCACTCAACACACTCAAGGATGACGAAGTTGATAAATACCATATTCCAAGATATAGATTATTTGTAAATGGCCACTTCGTTGCAATATAATTAACTGCAATTTGGAGCATGAAATTGCAATTGAAACCAAATTCAGTATTTAGACAAAAGCAAAATCAAGAAGAAAACTCACAAATTCCAATACCCAGTAGCTACCGAAATTCCAATCCGCCGATGCCAAGCAGCTGCGTAGGTCCAAGTGGAAGAGGAACTGTTTCTACTGCCGAAGGAGGAACACAGAAGTTCAAAGACCAGAATTCCGGAGACGGAAAAGTACCTGAGTGGGGTAGAGATGCACGGAGGAGACTGGTAACTCCCTTCGAAATGGAGAAGATTTTAGAGTGAAAAATGAGAGCAGAGAGAAAAACTAAAGAAATAAATAATATAGTATAAACTTACCGGCGGCGTGTTAGCCGGAGAAAAATCAGCGGCACTGAATGGATACCGACGAAGAGACAAGGTGACCAGGATGAGTGACGGAGAGAAGAGAGGGCAGAGGGGAGAGAGAGAGAGAGTGATACAGACAGACAGGTAACGACAACGAAGTCTCCAAAGCACAATAAAAACATAAATATAAACTTAAAACAGGATAATAATGTATAAGTTTTAAACTGTAATTTGATTTACTAGCAAAAACAAAAACTGTAATTTCTCGTTTCTTAACGTTTATGTCTTCAATTTTTAATTTTACATTATAATAGCCTTATTTTATTTCCAATTTCGTTAAACTAATTAGCACATTTAAACTCCCATTTTTTAATCAAAATCCATGGACGTTATTTTTAAAAAAATATATATATATATATTTTTAAAAGAAAAAAAAACATTTTCACTTTTTAATTAGACCTGTTTGGATTTCTTTTTAAGAAAAAAACGTTTTTAAAAGGAAAAAAAAAGTATTTTTACTTTTTTAATTAGATTTGTTTGGATGTGTCCTTTTTCAAAAAATGAAAAGTATTTTCAAAATAAAAGAAATACATTTTACAATTTGTTTGGTAAAAAAGTTCAAAAATAAATCCTGCATCGTCAAAACGTACAATTGAAGATAACTTTTGAGGTCTTAAATTTAATTATAAACTATACTCGGATAGTGTTTGCGACCAAAATGAAACTTTTTATCATCTCAAACCTTATCTAATAATATGGTGCTTACAATGCACTACACTTTCTTGGATCATATTCCCATGGGACCGCAAGAACCTTAGTAATACTTTAGTCACGAGTTTTCCCACAATGGCTCTCACAAAACAATTTCATTCAAGTCATGCTCTGATATTATTTTGTCACGTTCCATTATAGAACCAACATCGTCTAAAAGTGACAATTAAAAGTAATATTTTAGGTCTTAAACTTAGTTATAAACTATATTTTAGTTTGTGCTTCTTATTTTTTAAAATAATATTTAATGCTTTAATATAATTTTTAAGAAATAAAAATTGTCTTATTTAATTTTAAAATATTTTTTTATAGTTATACTCAAATATGAGAGATTTTATTTTAATAGTTTTTTTATTTATTAAAATGCTAGAAATGAAAAGCGCTATTGGAAAAAAAAATAGTATTAGAGAAACACATCCAAACAAGCTCTTAATCAACTCAGTTAAAGTTTTTTAATAACCATTTTACCCTAAAAAATATGATTTAAGACTTAATTATTTAGCATCCAATTTAACTTTTTTTATTTAATTATTTATATATATATAATTGTTATTTTGAATTACATAACTTAAATACTTACGTGTCGTTTTATTTTATATGGATAATAATATAAATGTATAATATTCATTACCTTTTAATTTTTTTTTTACTGGATCCCGCAAAAATTAGCCTTCATGTAAATTGGCCCCCTATTATAGTTCATTATATGCTAAGCTATATAGTCCAAGATAACAACTCTGCATACATATATACAATATACTATATATATATATATATATATATATATACACACACACACTTGTATAAATTAGCAGGTACTTGACGTCGTGAATAATAGCCTTTGCAGCTTTTATATTTATGCAATTGTGGATGGGCTTAATCATTTATTAGGCTCAAGTGAATGTTTTAGTCTTACTATATATATTTAAAAGAAAATTAAACTAACATCTTCTCTATTTTAATATTTTAAAAAAAAATGTCTATTTATTTTGCGACATTACACTAATACCTCATTTATTTTTTATTTTATTGAACTCTCCTTTTAATCAACTCTGACTATTTGGTTAGTCGAACTTATTTAATATTGTTTTAATGATTATTTTACCATTGTCTCATGTTTAATTAAATAATAAAATTTATTTTATTTTTTACCATAAAAATATAATATGCTTTTATTACTTAAATTATTTTAACATTGCATTTAACCTTGAACTATTCTATATATTCATATGGTGAACTGCTCTAATATACTATATAGCTTATATATGGTAAGTAATAATAAGGGTATAATTAATCAATTCACACAAAATCCAGTGAAAAGTAAATATAAAACTTAATAAATAGTATGAATTTACTTTTCTACCCATATTTAATAAAATGTCACGTATATATTGCTCATTATATATAAGTGATGTAGTGTATTAGAGTATTTTTGAATATATATATATATATATATAATGCATTTAAACCTTGAACTATCTTTTCTTTTCTTTCTTTAATTCTTTAACACAATTTTTTATTTTATAACCAAAAAATAAATATTTTGATTCAATTTTTTTTAAATAACTTTTTTTCACACATTTAACATTTAAAAAAATTGACAACCAATTTTACCTTCTTTTTTTTTTTTTTGCCATTTTTATGTAGTATAATAATTATACACTTTGTTTTAAAATTTAATTGTCAATGACATATTGGTCTTTAAACAAATAAAAGTTAGGGTTTTTTGATGCCATAGCCAGCGGTGGGTCTTTTAAATTATTTTAGCCACTTTTTATAGAAATTAAAATTTTAGCCACATTACCCCCTTCCCATATTAAATGCAAAAAATATGTACATTTTTTGAATAAATGAAACACCCAAACATCTATTACACACATAAAAAAGAAACACAAATAAAAAAACTATGCATTGAATTTGCGATTTGATCTAAGATATTTACTTCTGAAAGTGAAACAAACCAAGCTATAATAATCATTTAAGCTTCTGTAAGTTAACATATGCATGTTGCGTTTGCGTTGAGAAAAAAGCGGTGAACAGTGTAGGCGGCTGGTGGTGCCCACCAACGACCTATAGTTTGGCACCATCAGCCTAGTAGGCCACTAGGTCGTCGGTGGGTACCACTATCGGCTTCTGTGGTGACCGTTGTGAGCCACCAATGGTTTGGTGATGCCTACCGATAGCTGTTGTTATCCTACCACTAGGACATCAGTGGGAAAAATTTATAGCATATTTTTGCATTTTCTTATATACTTTATCATGTTATGGTGTATTATTCAATTGCAAATAGGTACTATGAAATCTAAATGTACTATTATAATAGTTGTGTTTTATGGTGGGAAGAGGTGTAAATGAGATGATTATTGTTGGTAATTTAAGAATTAAGAATTATAAGTGGCCGAAATTCCTCAAAACTATACTTATGAGTAATTGATGGATGAGGTTTACAACATCGTTAATGTAGATTGAGATATATACCATTTAAAGTTGAAATATTATTATGTAGTAAGATACCAACCATGTGCTCCACAAGAAATAAGACGAGATAGAGATGTGAAACTATTTCTTCGAGTAGTGAAAGAAGTTATGCCTGTGACTCCGTTATATGTGGAGATTTTGCTAAGAGTTCGTCAACATTTTTCCATGAAGTGAGCCAATAATGATAGATTTTCTACTTTAAATTGGGTTGTGAAAGTAATCAATTATCATATTCTTGCCCTTCCACTCAAATTAGAGAAAGATTTAGAAAGGGATAACATATAAGTATACAAATTGAGAAAGGGATAACATTTAAGTATACCCAATGTTGTGTGGGAAAGTCAAGTACCTCAAAATCTTATATGGGAAACTCAACATGCGTGGGAAGGTCTTATTTAGGAAACTGAACAAATATGGAAAACTCAATTGTCGAAAGATGTAACACTTTGGAAAAGTGAAGAATATTGGCAAATTCAAGTGCCGGAAATCAAACACCTTGGGAAACACAAGTACTAGAAACTCAAACACCTTTTGAAACTCAATTGCCACAAACTCAACATGTATGAGAAACTTCATGGCCGCTATCTTAAGTTCCAGTAACTTTATTGCAAAAAAAATGAGATATTTTCAAATGATGGCAGAGAAAGTGAATTTTGTGCCGAGCCTTTTCCAATACCAAAAATACCAAGTGAATGTAGTTTAGATTTGCGTACTTCTACAACATCCTTATGAAGTGACTCATCCCTTTATATGGATATAGAATCAAATTCTTCTGATAGGGATGAGTTTCACATTGACGAAGTCTACGGTGAAAAAAGAGAATTGAAGTGAAATATGTATTTGTATGTGGTTTAATACAACTTTTAATTCAAAATCATCCACTCATCCCTACTCGATATGAGGTTCGGTACTTCCATAATACCTACAATTGGCATCTTTATGCGAACAAGATCCCACATTCAGAGAAGTTATTCATTGTAAAGGCATATTTTCATACATATGTTTGTCTTCAATATTCTTAAGCCATCAATGAAAATTATAAGTAAACTACTAGCAGGGTTATTGGAGATGCTATAAAGGAAAAAATATAATGACATTGCTCGTGTTTATAAGCCATATGAGATAAGATTTGATGTAGAGTTAAAATATTGTGTAGATATATCTTATGATAATGCATGGTAGGCAAGAGAACATACATTAAATAGTATTAGATTTATTGTGGAAGAGTCATTCTCAAGGCTATCATTATATTTTGCAATGTTGGAAGCTAATAATCCAGAAACAATCACATGCATTGCTACTGATAATGGAGAATGTTTTTAATTTTGTTTCATGGCATTAGAAGCAAGCATATGAGGGTTCCATTCTAACATAAGGCATATTGTTGATGTTGATGGGACAACTTTAAAACATAGATATTATGGCTGTATATATATTGTTGCAGTTGAAGATGGTAATAGTCAAATTTTTTCAATTGCTTTTAATGTGAGAGATGCTAAAAATGAAACTGCATACACATGGTTCTTCCAGTATTTCAAAGAAGCATATGTTGAACTTAACAATTTGGTTTTTGTATCTGAAAGATATAAGGTCACGTTTGGTACACAGAATATGTAAGGATGAGAGAGGATGAGATGAGAGATGATGGAATGTGAGAGGAGAGGATGAGATGAGAATAATACTATCCTGTGTTTAGTGTTGACGGGATCAGAAGTAGAATTACATATCCTGTGTTTGGTGTATATAAGGATAGAGTGAGATAAAAAAATATATATTATTTTAAAATTTAATTTGTATAAGAATTTTTAAAATATATATTTATATTATGCAAATATATATTTATATATGTTATTAATTTTTTATCTTTAAAAACAAATATGGTAGTGAATAATTTGTTCGTTTTATTAATTATGAATTTTTTATTATTAACAATAATTATAGCTAGATAATATTATTATTTGATTTTAATTAATAATCATATATATATTTTTATCTTATAAAGAACAGTGTATTTTTGATGAATAATAAATAAAGTTTTGTTTTTTGTTTTTTGTTTTTCTTTTTTTTTGTGTGTACATGTACATTTGGCCTCTTCAAATACTTCATACCCTACAATATGACTTTTGCTTTTGATGAATTAGTACCAATAATGACTTAATGCAAAAGAAAGTTATGAAATATAACCATACATTTTTTACAAATTCCCATATAAATATAATAGTAGACATAGAAGATTTACTATTTTGTAAATTTAACTTAATTCCACCAGGTAAGAAGTGCGTATATATCAAGTTGCATTACATTTATATATATATATATATATATATATATAATTATATTGTATATATTTTAATATCATGCATAGGATTATAAATCTAACTTAATTTAATATTTACCAATATTATGTAAACTATGCAAAAAAAAAAATATTAAAAGAAAAAACTGAATCTGATTGGATTTAATAAAATTTTACTCTCAATCAATTGACTAATTAAAATAAAAATTCTCTTAAAAGAAATTCCATATACTTCCATATAACATAATTGAAATTGTAGGTTTTAATTTGGACACAATTACTAATTAATTATTGTAAAATTTCAATGGTCACTTCCATTAGATGCCACAAAGCTAAAATTATAATAAGTACATGACACACTTGTTCTAAGAAGCAAATGATACAGAGTAATGTAAACGATAATGTACTCTCTTCCCCTTCAGAGTTGGAACGTTAGATTCTTTATACATTTGCTAGTTATACATATTAATTAATTTTAAGTCATAATTCTTGATTTTGCCATTACAAAATTACTTATGTAATAAGTATGCAACAATACCCATAACTATTGTTGCAATTACACAACCTAAGATAAAATCATGCATCCTCACTGTTTGGATTTTCATTTCTATTTATGGAACCTACATTTTCATTCACTGGTTTTACCTCAACAGTTATTTTCATTTGACGCTCAATATATTCAAGATATGCAATTTTAGCTTCTTCAATTGTTGGAAACGACTGATACAAATTATCCTTAAAACCATGCACTTGCTCTTGACATTCAGGCTATAAAATATATATGCTAGGTTGTCTACCTTTAAACACAACATATGCTCGGGTCTTTGCCATTAAATATTCCAACATGTAATATATGCAAAATTCAATACATTCATATTTATAACAAAAATATTTATAAAAAATCAAAATATCTCAACCAGCAAAACACATAACAATTTTAAAGTAATATAACATAACAAGTATATCTCAGCTTTTGAAATATACAACATACGTCCAATTTAACAACATAAAAAATAAAAACATAACAGAATATCCATACTACTCAAATTTTTAATTGTCCAAAAACATAACAGTATGTCCATCTAATTATCCAAAAAGGATTTATCAAATAAAAAGGATTTATCAAACTCAATTTTCTCATCATCATTTTCAATGACTTTGAAAACCTCCACAAATATCGTATTTGATCTAATTGCTAATCCAATTTTCACATTCTGAGTTGTAGAAAATCCCAACCTTTTAAGCTCCCCAGCTAAATATTTTGGATAATTGCTCTTACCTTGATCAAATTTCTCAGCCAATTGGTTTACTAAATTAGATGTTACCTCACTAAATTGGTTTGCCATATTGTCTTTTGTTTTTGTTCTTGCTCTCTTCCTACAGCTAAAATGAGATGACATAGGTACATCACTTTCAAGAGTTTGATTCACTGACATTAGAGTAAATTGGCTATCAAGGGTTCCCCAATCTATATGAGGCTCATAATCAGTGTTAACATTTGAATCCTCATTCATCTGTCTTGCAGTTTGTGCTCCACTTCCAGTAGCACGGCCCCTCACAAATATGTTTCCAAGTCTATCATATAATGAGAATGACCTATTTCTCCATCCTTCTGCACTCTTATTACTCTATAATAGAAAATAGAATATAAGTATTGAAGATATCATATTCATTTTTATATTAAAAAAATTTGAATACTAAACAATACATATCAAAGTAATTTCAAACCTGCATATAAGCTGTCCATGCTTCATCACTATCAATCTCCACACATTTCTTTGAGTCATTTCATCCAAATCCACTCTTGTTTAGCATGTCAAATACTATGCTATATTATTTTTTCCATATATTCAACTTTGATTCAATATGTGGATTTACGTGCAAATTTGATTGAGGGCACTTCTCAGCCAATTGTGCTTTAATAATGCTGAGTGTACCAGATTTAAATGCACCCGTATCACAACGTTGTCCCCGACTTACTACATCATCTAATATAGTGAGTAAGACCTCTTCCTCCTGTCTAGTCCAAATGCGTCTGTTTTTATTCTTACTGCTACCTCCAACTTCCATTCTATGCAATTATAAATGAAATTGCAATATAGTATTCATAAAATAACAGCATATAGTAATTAATATTTGCAAATGTACAATATCACAAAACAAGAACCGTAATGTATTTTGCTACAAAAACATAAGAACCGTAATGTATTTTACTATAACATAAAAACCATAATGTATTTAACTACAATAACATACAAAACACAATATTGCAACAATCTTACTACATTGATATAATTGTTTATCAACATCCACGGTGTGCTCTCCACTCATTAATATTTTTTTTGGCTAAACTGTCTCTCCAAGTATTCCACTCATTTGATGAACCTACAAATCCAATAAATTCATCATCCCCTAATTCTTCAGCTGATAGGTTCATATTATACTCATCTTCTATAGGATCAATCGACATCTCTCTTCTAATTAAATTGTGCAAGAGGCAACATGTCATGATTATTCAAATTTGTGTTTTTATTGGATAGAAAGATGGACTTTTCAAAATTATCCAATGCATTTTAAGAACACTAAAACAACATTTTATAACATCTCTTACAGATGCATGTTTCATGTTAAAGTACTCTTGATAAGTTACTGGTGCACAACTATCTCTCCATTCTAACAGATGATATCTTGTTCCTCTATACAGTGTAAGAAATCCTTCACCATTAGTATAATCAGCATCCACAAGGTAATAATAACCTAAAAAGTAAAAATACTATTTCTTATCAGATTTCCTATAAATTTATGTACAAACACTAAACTATGTGCATTAATAATTCTTACCATTGGGAATTTTTAATCCATCGGGCCTACTTATTATATCTTATAATACTCTTGAATTGAATGCAGATCCTTCCCAACCAGGCAATACGAATGTAAATTCTATATTGCGGTTACAGACACCTAATACATTTGTGGCAATCTCACACTTCCTTGTTCGATATCTTAACTTGTCCATTTTAGGTACATTCACTTTAATATATATTTCATCTAATCCTCCCAAACAATTCTAATCCACAAATAAAATGATCAATATAAGAACAAAATTTAAACATCTCATATTAAAAATAGTGAGTAGAATTAATGCATAAGCATACCTTAAACATTTTCCATCTATCATCAATACAATTTTCTTGTATGGGTTATGAATCCTGTAGTAAAGCTTCATGCAATTGTAAAACTCCATCCAATACCGAGTTGAAGTATCTACTAATTGTCTCCCCTGATCTGCAGAACCTACTCACCACTGTACAGTTTTTTATATGGTGAGCTAGTATGTGCAGAAACATGCACACTTGCTCTTCTATTATAATCAATCCATCCTTCTTAACATGTTCATTTTGTCGAATTATCTCACATAGTATAGCAAATGTTCTTCTATCCATTATAAGTTGACTAATAGAATGAACATCACTTCCCAATAAAGAATTTACAAACGACATATGAGTTTCATTCCTTACAAATACTCGATTTTTAAGACCCAAATGCTTATTATGCCATGATGCAAACATGTACATAAGCAAAACAAACATAAAAGTCATAACAAGATATTCCAATTGGCCATTGTCTACTAGTAATAAGAATGTGGCAAGATGTTTTCGATCCATGACTAATTTATTATAGTAAAAAAGAAAAAAAAATATTAGGTCTATGAAACAAAATAATTAGAAGTATTTGACTTTGCAAAAGAATAATGGAAAATAAACAGCAAACATCAAATATTAAAAAAATAATATAACAAATATTAAAAAAAAGAAATAGTAGAAAATTAGCCCATATAAACAACAAATATTAAAGCCTATATAAACAGAAAATATTTATAAAAAATAGCAAAAAATTAGCCAAATAATTCTAATAATACATGTCAATCGTCATAGCAATACCAAATGGCCACTAATGTCTCAATCTCATAGTTTTACTTTTAATAGCCATGAAACACTATATAATACATATATATAACAAGATCTACTGCATACTACAAGTTAATAATTAGAATAGTAATATAAAATATGGAATAATGGCTTTCAAATTAGCAAAATAAAACTAAAAAAAAATGTAACCAACTACTAACCTTAACGAGTTGGCACAATGGTCTGACTTATTGATGAGAGACTGAAAAACTGAAACTAATGCAAATATTCTATAGAAAAGTAGAAGTTGAATGTGGAATATAATCAATATGATGAGAATATAGTGGAATACAGTCAAAGTTAAAAATTAATAAAAAGGGAAATAAATTACATACCTTAAATGAAACGAACTGCTACAATGGTCTTGGTGTTGTCAAGACACTAATGAAGTACTGAAACCAGTGAAATTGCAGAAAAGTAGAAAGCCAACAACTTCTATACTTGAAATTCAAAAGGTTATGTTCAACACTAGGTTAAAACTTAAATGGCTTATATGTATTCAAATAGTAACCTCCTGAAGAAATCTTGTACTACCAATGAAAATTAATTTTGAAATAATTTATCAGTCACATAATATACAACCAGGTAAGCTATTAGCAATCATAATACGCATCACCATATATATAGAACAACTTCACATAATACATATCTAATCATTCATGACATTACTTAATCATACTATGATAATCTTCATTGTTACATAACTAAATCGATAAACAAGCGAACTTGAAGAAGAGACTAAAAAACTTGGAGTGAAGGGAAATGCAGCAGGCTTATAAGAAAGCCCTTTGCCCAGAAGATATATTAAGACCAATAGCCTTGTTTTTATAACACCAAACAAATAATAGATATCATATCACTGCATGAAACCCTCACACACAGGCATTCTAAAACAAATGATAGAAACGCTTGTCATTCTATATTCATCATGTTAATCTTTGGCTCTTTAATGTCAATCTTTGGCTTTGTTCTTTGAAACCCTCTAATTTGTAGTACTTATGAGTACACCAACCATATTTCTTCAATATGCTAAAATAGGTGTTCAAATTTTCTGCTATGCAGGCTGTATCTGATTCTCGTTGTGACCAAAATTCACAGCTGAGTTCATTGGTAAAAAAAACCATTTTTTTTTACACTAATTAGGCATCATTATAAATTCATATGCTAAAATGAACAGAGTTTGCATGTGAAAACTTGTATGACATAATAATGCAAGAGAAAGTTTGGTAATTTTTAAGAACTTCTCTTTCGTAGAGAATGCAATCTTCTTATTGGTTGTCTTGGTAGTCCTAAAGATCTCACCAAATATCCCCAAAGGTCATTTTAAAATCAAAATTAAAAAACCATACACTAGATAATTAATGCATCAAACTATATAATAATCAAATATAACCCATCTGCTCAAATAAAGTAGTCAGGAACTTAAAAAATAGAGGTGAATCACGGACAGCAAAATATGAATCCCATGCAGAACAAATTAACAAATCAAAAAATAACAAAATAAATATTGTATTTTTGTTACCATCAGTTAATTCTCACAACCAAATAACATAAAAATAAAATTTAAATCCCTACATCTAAAAAAAATATAATTTCATATTTAAGAACGATTCCTTCAAACGGTGATAGAAATTTACCTTCGAAGAAGTAGTGATGACGATAATTGGTCTAGGTAAGCACATATCATTTGGTTTTGTGATTCCCTTGAATAAACTCTAGCTGAAGTATAAGAAGAGAGGACGCCGGACAAGAGATCAAGTTGAGTTTTTAATGGTCAAAGAAAATGCTGGACAGATATGAGATGTTGGATGTGCTCGATGGAGGAGAAAATCGGATGAGTTTTGGCCGAGCACGTAGGCGGTACGGATGGATGAGAGGCACGGTGAGTGCGAATGCTATTTGCCTAGAAGTTTTTGTTTTGTTTGTTTGTTTGTTTTTTTTTTTTTTTTTCTGATATTCGAATGAATCCTTTTGGTAAAGGTGGGATAAGTACCTAGACAAAAAGTTGAAAAGTACAAAATCCAGAATTTTTTATCCCTAACTATTCAAAAGTGTAACCAAACACCAGATGAGGTTATGTTATACCTATATCCCATCCCATACCACTCAATACCACATGCCAAATATGACCTAAAGGTATTAAGAATGCATTGAAGGTTATTTATTCCAACTCTTACCATAGATTATGTATGTATCTGATGTAGCACATGGTAGTAGCCCTACTTCTTTTGTTTTAATTGTTTAATTATGTTTTAATTAATTATGTATCTGATGTACTTTAAAATTACTATTTTACCTTAAGGGTGTTAGTTTCCTAGTTAAGTTAGGAGTATGATTTGTTTAGGGTTTACTACATATGTAGTAGTTTTTATTTAGATTTTTCAGATTGTTTTCAAATTATTCAACATAATTCTCTACAGAACTTTCTTGTTATCGAGCTACAAGAACAAATTGGATGACAAAACCTTAGACTTGTTGAAATTTTGGGATAACTCGTAGGCCTTAAGCAGGTACACCATTGAGGGTTTATGAAAGAAGGAATAAGACTATTGAAAGAAAGATTAAAGAAGAAAATACACGAAGAGAGCAATATGAAAGGCTCAACCATGAGATGGGGGCAGGGAAAGAATTCCACAGGTGGCGCAAGGAGAAATTTCACTTAAAACCCTAAGTAGCAAGCTTTTATGATGATGAAGGATTTGGACCTTAACAATAAAGGGCATTCTAATGTGCACCAGGAAGATTGGGGAGGAGGAGGAAGATGACATTCAATAGGAAATTAGAGTAGTAAACTAAAGGCCTAATACATAGGAATTTAAAGATGGAGATGAACCTTCCAAGTTTTGATGGATGGTTGAATATCAAAGAATTTCTTGACTGGATTCATACAATTGAGATTTTTTTTTATTATCTGAATATTGAAGAGGATAACCAGGTGAAATTAGTGGCCTAAAAGCTGAAGGGTGGAGCATCTGCTTGGTGGGAGCAATTATAATATAATCGGCTGAGACTAGGCAAACAATGAGTTTGCCTATGACCAAAGATGAAATGACTTATGCAAAGGCTTTTTTCCTCTGGATTACTAATAATTATTATACCAACAATATCAGAATTGCTGGCAGGTTAACCAAACAGTGAATGAGTATATCGAGGAATTCTATGGTTTAAATACTAGGGTCAATTTGTCTAAGACTGAGGATCAATTGGTGGCTAGATAAATTGGGGGTCTAAAATTAGTTATATAGGATCGGTTAGCTCTTCAAAAGGTGTGGACAATTACCGATGGGGTGAACCTAGCTATGAATGTGGAGAATCAGCATAATAGGTCCTTGGTGCATATAGAGAATGGTTTGTGGCAACCAAATCAATCGAATTATAATGGTGTCACCATTAATAATAGACTAACATCTAGGGAAAGTGTTGAGAACAATATAAAACCAACTCCTTTAACTCCCAAATATACACAAAACCAATAAGAAGCTTCTAGTAGTATTTAACCAGGAGTACAAGGCAGAAATCAATAGCAGAACCAACCATAAAATCAACAGCAACAAAAAGGAAATTCCAATACTTATGCTCATCCAAACTTAGGCAAATGTTTTGGATGTAATTAGCTGGGACACTTGTCAAATAATTGCCCCAATCGACGATCAACAAATTATGCAGAGGACGCCGATGAGGAATAAGATCAAGGACTTGCTAAGGATGACTACGAAGGAGCCAAAGTTGAGGAAGGTGATGAAGAGGAGGACGTTGTATATGTGTTGCAGCGATTGCTCTTGGCTCCCAAGAAGGTTGATAACTCCCAATGGCATCAAATATTTAGAACAAAATATACTATACAAAATAAGGTATACAATGTTATTATTAATAGTGGAAGTAGTGAGAATACGGTGTTGAAGACATTAGTGAATGCCTTAAATCTGAAGATGGAAAAACACCCTTCTTCGTACAAAATTGCTTGAATAAAGAAAGGCCGCGAGGTAAATGTTCAAAAAGTTTGTATTGTTTCCTTGTCGATTGGAAAGTTTTATAAGATGAAGTTGTGTGTGATGTGGTTGATATGGATGCCTGTCATATTTTATTGGGAAGACTATGGCATTTTGGTGTGGATGCGATGTGTAAGAGTTGTGACAACACATATTTTCAGCTGATTTAATAAGAAAATAGTATTGATACCATAACATCTTACCCCAGCCGTGAGTTCAACTAGTTCCAGGGAAAAACCAATGTTTGTAAGTGTTTTGGTTTCTGAATTTTTAGAAAGCCTGAATGGACCAGATCCTTTTGTAGTTTTGGTAGTCAAGGGTAAGTTCCTAAGATAGCTAAAATCCCTAGAAAGGCTTAAGAGATGTTAAAGGGCTTTTCCGATTTGTATCCAGCTGAGCTGCCAAACATTCTACCTTTTATGACGAATGTTCAACATCATATCGATCTAATTCTGGGTGCTAATCGTCCTCACTTGGCGCATTTTCACATAAGTCCGGCTGAACATGAAGAGCTTCAAAGGCAAGTTAAGGATTTATTAGAAAAGGGGCTGATTCGGAAAAGTTTGAGTCCATGTGCAGTGTCCGCCTTGCGTACTCTAAAGAAAGACAACGGTTGATGAATTTGTGTGGACAACTGAGTGATTAATAAAATCACCATCAAATATTGTTTTCCTATTCCACGGTTAAACGATATGCATAACAGTTTGGAAGGGGCGGTGATATTTACTAAGCTGGATTTGCGGAGTGGCTATCATCATATTATGATTCATGCAAGGGATGAATGAAAGACAACTTTTAAGATCTATGATAGGTTGTTTGAATGGTTGGCGATGCCTTTAGGGTTGACCAATGCACCAAGCACTTTCATGAGATTGATGAATCAAGTTCTACGTCTATTCATTGGTCATTGTGTAGTTGTATATTTCGATGATATCTTTGTTTATAGCTGAAGTGAAGATAAGCATTTGAAGCATTTATGAGCTGTGTTGGAAGTTTTGAGGTAACCTAAAAAAATGCAATTTTATGATGGACCAATTCTTGTTTCAAGGTGGACGATTCCAAGGTTTAGGCTATTAGGAAATGGCCAACCCCCAAGACAGTTCATGAGGTGCAAAGTTTTCATGGATTGACGACTTTCTATTGATAGTTCATTCGAGGTTTTAGTTCTATAGTAGCATCAATCACAAATTTCTTGAAAAAATGTCAGTTTCATTGGGATGATGATCAAGAGGCCAACTTTCGGTTAATTAAATCAAAGTTGTGTTTCTCTCCAGTTTTGGCAGTTTCAAATTTTGATAAGGTGTTTAAGGTGGAGTGTGATACATTTGTAGTAGGGATTGAGGTTGTTTTATTGTAAGAAAGAAGACTAATCGAATTTTTCAGCGAGGCACATCAAAAGTGGACAACATATAAGCTGAAATTTTTTACTGTAGTTCAAGCCTTGCGGCATTGGAAACATTACTTAGTTCAACGGGAATTCATTTTAAGTACTGATCATCAAGCATTAAAGTACATTAATTCTCATAAAACAATGAATAGAATGCATGCCTAATGGATTACTTATCTTTAGAAGTTTACTTTTGTGCTTAAGTATCAACCGGGATAGAGTTGCAGATGATTTAAGTAGGCGTACTTCTTTGCTGATAGTAGTTAGAATGGAGATTATAGGGTTCAACCATTTGAAGGATTTGTACTCTGAAGATGAAGATTTTGGTGAAATATGGCAATGATATTCGAGCAAGGAATTCGTATATGATTTTTGTATTCAGAATGAATTTCTTTTTAAGGGCACACAATTATGAATTCCTTGTTCTTCCATGTATGAATATTTAATTTGGGAGTTGCATACGGGAGGTTTAGGTGGCCATGTGGGGCGTGACAAAACTATTAGTTTGGTGGAGGCACGGTTTTACTGGCTTCAACTGAAAAAGGATGTTTGGCGATATGTGCAAAGATGTCCAATTTGTCAACGGGCAAAAGGACAAGTGCAAAATACTGGTCCTTACACTTCCTATCTAGTTCCCAAACTATTTTGCAAGATTTGACTATGGATTTTGTGCTTGGTCTTCATCGCACTCAATAGGGATATGATTCAGTTTTGGTGGTGGTTGATAGGTTTTCAAAGATGGTGCATGTCATTACTTGTAGAAAGACTATTGATGCGTCTCATGTGGCTACTTTGTACTTCCAAGAAATTGCTTGTTTACATGGCATTCCTTGTTCGATTACATCGTATCATCATGTGAAGTTTTTAAGTCATTTTTAGAGAACATTGTGGAAGACCTTTGATACGTCTTTGAAATTTAGTAGTACACATCATTCGCAGACAGATGGGCAAACAGAAGTGGTGAATCGTACTCTTGGAAATATGATTAGGTCGGTGACTGGACATAAACCAAGGCATTAGAATTTGACATTTCCTTACATTAAGTTTGCTTTCAATAGTACACTTAATCATTCTACAAATAAGGCTCCTTTTGAGATTGTCTACACTAGTATTTTTAGAAATTCGGTGGACTTGGCATTGCTTTCTTATGCTTCAAATTTTCAACAAGATGTGTCAAATATGGTGGAAAAGGTGCAACGCATTCATCAGGAAGTAAAAGCTAATTTACAGGAGGCAAACGATAAGTACAAGGGGTCAGCAGATCAACATAGGCATTTTAAGGAATTTTATGTTGGTGATCTTGTCATGGTGCACCTTAGAAAGGGACAATTTATAGCTGGTACGTACAACAAGCTTAAGGATAATTAGTTGGGTCATTTTCACATCCTACAACGGTTTGAAGACAATGGTATAAAATGGAGCTTCCATCAGATATAAACATTTCTAATACTTTCAATGTTGTTGATATCTACGAGTACTTTCCACCGATTGAGCTTTCTTTCATACCACAAAACTTGAGGACGAGTTTTCTTCAAGTGGAGGGGATCAATATAGCATACGAAAGTAGCTCTACTTCTTTATTTTAGTTATTTAATTATATTTCATTTTAAATTACCATTTTACCCTTAGGGTGTTAGTTTCCTAGTTAAGTTAGGGTTATGATTTGTTTAGGGCTTACTATGTTTTTATATGTAGTAGCCATTAATTTTTTTTTCAGACATTTCATATTGTTATCAAATTATTCGACAAAATTTTCAATAGAACTTTGTGTTCTTGTGTTATCGTGTGTGATTGTGTGTGTTCCTCACTTGAGCTGCGAGCTAATTACTTCCGCTATGCCAATATCATATTAATAAAAAAGAAGTTTGAATATGATGATAAAATCCTTCTTGCTTTTTACTTAGTTATAAAGACCTATTTGTTGTCAAGTTTCGACTACTATATGAATGAGTTGCGGAATATAAACATATGGGTGGTTGAATACCTATTCAAGAAGTTAGAAGGTGGGCTCGTTGTAAGTTTCCAGTTACTCGATATCACGCGTTGACTACAAATATTGTTAAATGAATGCAATACTTAAAGACATAAGAGAAATGCCACTCATGTCTTTGTTGGAAATTATTCGATCAAAGTTACAACAATGGTTCTATGATCGTCGAATCATTACTGATAATATGATAACTACATTAATAACATGGACTAAAGAAAGGTTAGAAAGGAGGGAAGAAGCTACACAATATTCATTTATTACACCCATCAATCAAAATGAGTACAATGAGGTAGATGATCCAATAAAGTTTGAGGTCAATTTAAGTACTAAGTCTTGCACTTGCAGGAAGTTTAACATGGATCAGTATTCTTGTGTGCATGGTATGGCTGTAAGTTTGTACAGACATATCGAGTTCCATAATATGTACTCAAAGTATTACTGTGCTGACATACTATGTACAGTTTATGAAAATTCTATATATCCTATTAGTGACACAAGCCAATGAGAGGTTCCACATGAAGTTCAAATGAAGGTAGTTCGACCCCCATATAGCATAAAACTTATTGGTAGACCAAGAAAAAAATAAAATATTATCTTAAAGGGAGGAAAAAATAAAGTACATATATGGTTGATGTGAAATGATGGGATATAATCGGGTAAGATGTACTGAGCTTATAAATTGGGAGAGCGATGGTGGAACTAGTTGTGGTGATGCAAACTAAACTAGGTGTATTTCTTTTATGTATGTATATTAAAATGATTG
Source organism: Rhamnella rubrinervis (assembly GCA_007844105.2). NCBI lineage: Eukaryota > Viridiplantae > Streptophyta > Magnoliopsida > Rosales > Rhamnaceae > Rhamnella > Rhamnella rubrinervis. The sequence continues at coordinate 12,401,288 of CM017577.2, forward strand.
TATTTATTATATGTTATATTATAATTTATTGATCTTTTGGTTTCTAATGGTAAATCATTTTATCATATTAAAAATATATGAATGAATATCATCTACTTTTTTATCCCAAAAAAGTAAATTCATTAATATATGAAAAATAATAAAATTGGAAATGAAATCTGAGACTCTATGCAATATGTATGTTTGTTTTCGTAAATCGACTTTCAGGAAGAATTTTTGGATGATGCCAATTGGAAATGAAAGCTAAGATATGAAGGTTTATCCATGATTTTTTTTTGAATTTTTTGGGCAGCCAATAAAAAATAAATTGAAGTCAAACTTGAAGGTTAAATCAGTCTTCGCAGATTTGCATAGTGTTGGTAGAAACTATATTTGAAGACTTTTCTGAATTTGAATTGATGCATATGATATATAGTTGGAAAATTAAGAGGTTATGTTTTAATTTTCATATTTTTTCAAATTTTTTTGGGAGGATTTAGGCATAAAAAAATATACAAAATCAGAGCTAATGATTTATTAGTAAATTAAATTTCAGTAAATTTGATACTCTGCACAACATGTACATTTGTTTTCATAAATTGACATTCAAGAAGAATTTTTGCATGATACTAATTGAACATGAAAGTTAAGACTTGAAGATTTAGTCATTATTTTTGTCATAATTTTCTGAATAACTAATAAAAAAATTGAAGTCAAACTTAAAGGTTAAAGTAGTCTCAGCAGATTTGCACAGTGTTAGTAGAAACTATATTTGAAAGCTTTTCCAAATTCAGATTGAGGCATATGATATATGGTTGGAAAATTAAAAGGTGAAGCTTTAATTTTTTTTTTGAAATTTTTTGGGTGGTTTTAAGTATTCAAAATATACACAAAATCAAAGTAACATGCAAAGTCCACCGACCGAGTGTGGTGCCCACTGACGGGCCAGTGGTGCTCAAAATTTGATTTTGCAGTTTTGTAATTTGATTTTGCAATTTTTTAGTTTACTTTTATTTCATGCATACTTAGAGCCCCTTTGAGAATATTTACTTTTAGTTGTTATATATACAAAATTACAATTAATTTTTATTATTTAATTATTTAGTTGTTATTATGTACGTATTATATAATAAACATTACAAAACATAAATATTGAAATAATTAAGTATGTATGTACATATTAAATATTAAACATTACATAATTTATAGTACAAAACTAAATTGATAGTTTTCTACTATACACATCAGTTGCATATTTTTGTCTATAAAATTTCATATCTTCTTAGCTAAAATTAGTTTCCTTTTTTGCAAGTAAATATTCAATAACCTTTAGTATAAAGACTCTGTAATTGTCACTATAAAATAAATTACAAACAAACACAATTACTTTAAATAGGTAGATGAAATACAATTGCACTATATAAAAAGACAATGATTAATAAGGTTACTATGAAACATACTCGTTTCCTTGTCTTAGAAAATTATCAATGTAAAAATGTGAGATCTGATTCAAGATTCCCTTAACATCGAGTTGGTGGATGAAAAAATTTGCCTGTCTGAGATGTATGGCAATATGATCCATAATACTTTGAATTGATCATGATTCGTGGATTTACTAAACCTCGAATTGTATAAATATATATGCCGCGTGTATAGATCAATTTTGGTCAACACATAATGAGTATTCTCAATGTTAAGTTTCATGAGGACCTATAAAAAGAAAAATTCAATTAGTGACTAAATTGAACAAAAATAATAAATTACTTTGGAAATAAATAATTTATATAAGTAATACTTACAAAATCACAATCAATCCAATTTTGTAATTTAGGCTTGTATCCAATGCCTAAAATATAGCCAAGCAATGTCATATCAAATTCATAAGTCCTTTTTTGTTTTTTTTTTTGCCAACTTTTCTCCATTTTTCAAAATACTTTTATTGCCCTTTTATAGTTGCTTAAATTTATAAAATTAAAATATAAAATAAGATAAAATAAAATCATTCATTATTGTTAATTATAAAACGCATACCGTATAATCAAAATTTATTACAACCATTAACTTATTAAAAAATATGCATCCATCACAATCATCCTTGGGCAAAATAAATGTGGATATGTTTTCATTTACATATATATATGCATACCACATTAACGTGCTGTAATTGTTGGAAGTATGTAAAATAATTAATATTTTGAAATATAAAATAACAAATGTATGTGTACTTAAAAAAAATCATAGAAAGTTGTTTTTTACTTTCTCATTCAACCATCCACCTTGAACCAAACACAGAAGAATTCTTTAGTGATTTCGCATATGTTATAATCAAGAACTTCATCCGTACTGGATGTCATATAATAAAAAAAACTTTATTGAAATATCATCGGGAGGGACCCTTTTTGGATCAAAATCAATGGGAGGAGGCAAAATGTTTATCAAACTTTCCTGTGTCTCTATAGTCACAACGAAATGTGAGTGCAATCTTTCTGCACGCTTCTTAATACGTGGCTCATGAGGTACTATCTTTGATAGTGTTACGTATTGAACTTCATTGTCATCATTTAATACAATCATTTGGAGATCACGTATTTTACCCTCCCTACCCATCGCCATATTCTCATTCATATTACCATGTGGGTGGCATACTTGGGTAGATTATATTCTTATTAATAAAACATGAAATACATGAGTTAATAGTTATTCAAGAATTTAAAATAATGTATCTAAATAAAGTAATAAATTATTTATATTTTTCATGTAGTCAAATATTTGTCGCATTGTCTTGTTAATTGATTGCAACTCTCGCATTGAATCCAATCGAAAATTATTCAAATTTGCCACATGATTAATTTTCATATCCATTAATTGGATATATGATTTGAGTTCATCAAACTATATAAAAAGAAAAAGTAAATGTTAATTATATTAGTGAATTAGGTTAAAAATGTTAACTTAAAAATACTAATAAAATGGTTAATAAATATTAATATACTTACATCACCTGACAAATGCGGGCCGATGGGGTGTGGGGCAAAGGACAAGGTGTTGGTGGCATCGGTGCTAACTTGGGCACCGATCGAGAGATAGGTGCATCAAAGAGGGGTGTCGGTACCTCATCAACGAGGTGGTTGTGGGGCAACGATTGACAAGTGTGGGTGCTAACTTGGGGGTTTGTGCCCACTATCAACCCATCGATGGGCACCAATAGGGGCTTGAGAAGGGGTGTCGATGCCCCACTAACAGCGTGGTGCTGGTCACCAATAGGTAGGCGTGGTCGCTAGCTTAGGCGTAGGTGCCCACCACCACACCATTGGTTGGCACCAATGCCTTCTACTCTAGTTGGTGCCTTTACCAACACATCACCAACGGACACTAAAGCAAATCAAATTTCAAATTACATAGAAAACACTAAAGAAAACCACATTCACATCATATATTTAAACACCAACATTTCACTTAAGCATTTATTCAAACACTTAGCATGTATTCTAAAACTAAACCATTTAAACTCCACACGACCTCAAATCTAAACACAAGCAAGTTAAAAACACATGCAACTAAAATCCTTAAACACCCCAAGCTTCATTAAAGTGTTTATTCAAATATCTACAATGCATTTTAACAACAAAACTTATAAATAATATACCATGTAAAATCAAAACATTACCAAAATTTTAAATCCATACAATTAAGGTTCACTAAAGTATTTATTTAAATACCTAACATGCATTCTATCTTATTTCAAACATTTTAACTCCTTTAATTCACTACAACACCTTCCATTTATAATTCAAATAACCATAACATTTGAAAATCAATAGTTCCAAAATGAACATAAACAACCATTATTGGATTAAAACCCTTAAGTCAACAACAAGATAACCATTGAAAAAGTTCAAAAATATATGAAGTGCTCTAACCATTATTATGGAAGACAATGACAATGGTGGTGCAACGGTGATAAAGAAGAAGAAGAATATGAGGAAGAGGAGGAGGAGGAGAAGAGGAGGGCGATGACGACAATGATGAAGATGTAAGTGATTCGGCTAAGAAGAAAAAGAAGAAGAAGAGGGGTCTGTGGTGTTGGTGATAGTATATGTGGTTTCACCGATGTGGCTAAAATTTTAATTATCAATGACCAATTCATTTTAAAGGTATAAAAGTAACTTATGACTAACATTTTAATTTTATAAAAATGTTACTTTTTTTTTCGTTATTTCATATTGGGCTTGACTATGGCATTAAAAAACCCTAAAAGTTAACCATTTTTTTTAACACCATTAGTCATCAGGAATAGTTAGTCCAATAAAATTGAAAATAAATGTGCTGTGAGTATAATTTTTCCTCTGTTTAATAAGGATATTCCGCTAGAAGTAAAAATAGTCAAATTTTTTTCATTTTTTATTTTTTAAAAGATCAAAACAAAATGTGGTTGGTATCCATGCAAAATGAAAATGCACAAACAAACACACAATTCAATTGAGATTATAACAGTTTCACAATTGAGCTTTAAAATGTGTCATTTATTTTTTGGGATAAAAAATATGAGACATATTAAGAAAAATCAACCAGATACATTAGATGAAAGAATAGAAATAAATTCAATCTGCTATATGTGGATGAAAGAATGACATAGAGATGGAGAGAAACGGTAGGAAGTGACTTTATAAAGGAGTTAAAAGAAAGCATGCCTCAATCCCTCATAACCAAACCCACACATTCGACCTTTACTTGGGTGCACCTTTTAGAGCTAATCGTCTAGTTGAAGCTCTTTTGGTAAATTCCTTTTTCATCCCCAACTAATTTGACTAGTATTATTTTAATTATTTTCAAACATCATGAACAATAATATTGTAAGTATGTAATGAGCTTGATGTGTTGCACTTAGGTGATGGAATATTTCTTCTTCTACCTTTTCTAGTTTGAATTCTCTACCTCCCCTCCACGTATATCATATTTTAAAAATTTAAGATTTATATGGTTGATTTATATAATAATTTAACTGCTCTAGAGTGTGTCACTAAATTTAGCTGGAAGATATGTGAAACAAATTGATTTGTTTACTGATATTATCATAGCAAAATGCCATTGATCATTTTCAAAGCAATAATGATACTAGACTTGTTAGTTCAAGACAAAGAAATAGTAGAGTATTACATAATACATCTATTAACAAATTAAGATTAATATATTATAAAAGGGTTTTTTGATGTCATGGTCAGACCCACCATTAGTTAATGAGAAGAAATCACTATTTTCACCAATAAGATAGGTTAATCTATATGAAGTGGATTGGGCCTAGATTGAGGGACTTGCATAACATAGCACTGACCTTATTCGATATAAAAAAGGATTTTTAGGTCAAATACCCACCAAAATAATGCAATTTGAAAAAATATTCACTAAGTCATATTTCATATAAAAGATAAATAAAGTACCGAATTTTCCCTTCATTAACTAATAACTACAACAACCTTATTGTTTCACTTTAATTCATCTGACACTTTCTACTTTTCATTTTGTACGTTTATCTTTGGCTTTCCTTAATTTAACTTCATCGTCTTCTTCTTCCTTCTCCCTTCTGCCTCATTCTTTCTTCCTTATTTCTTATTGCTTTCTTCCTTTTATTTCATCATTATTTGTTGTTAAAGTTTTGAAAAATTTGAACTCCAAGTTCTTCATTTAAAGTTCCCATTGAACTATCATCACCTTTAAAAAGGTAATAACTATTTTAAAAAAAAAGTTATAGTAGCTTATTTATATATATATATATATATATATATATATATATATTACATTAATATGTTTGAAGAAGGTAATAAGCATGTGCATTTGCTTTTGATTTTGAGTGGTTTTGATGTATTGCGTTTGATATGCATGATTTTTTGAAAAAAAATCCCAAGATCTAAAATATTTATGCTAGTGAGGATACTTCCTCGATAGGACTGCCTAGGCCCTCGGACGACTTGCCAAGGAACCTCATTTTGATTTGGTTGCTTTAGAAATAATGCTTCCAAAATAATAATCGCTCTTAAAACCTCGTGAAAATGTCAACTTGTCGTTTCAATATAAACTGCACGATTTCTTGAATTATGTGACAATATATAAATAAACTTAGCTACTTGCTCCTCAACTATGGAAATTTTTTATATCCCTTAGACGATTAGTTTCAAGCATAGATTAAAATATCAAAAATTTCCACGAAATCCGTAGAAATTTCCGTATTTTTGAAATATGAAAATTATCCATAGATAGAAATAAAAAATGGTTATAATTTTTATAATTTATGTAAAAATTTTTATATTTCCATGATATTTCCGTTAAAATTTTCATGTTAATTTCTTCATAATTTGGTCAAAATTTTCATAATTTCCATGAAAAGTTTTGAAATATCTGTGAAAATTTTCATAAAATTTTTAAAAATATTCATTAATTTTCTATACAATTTTAAAATATTATGGATTTTTATAAAATATAAAAAATAAAATAATATGCTTTCAAATTTTACGTGAAAGTATAACATGAATATATTTTTTTAAGATTATAGTTATCACATGCTTTTAAATATTATGTATAAGTATTAAGTACAACTTGAGTATTTTTTTCTCAAATTATAATTATTATATTTATATGCTTTTAACCTTTCACATATTATAGTGAGTATTTTTCTTTCAAACTATAATTATAATATGCTTACATATTACATATCCCAAAGCATAAGAGCAACATTTTTTTTTCTTTTTTTATTAAAGATTGTAATTATTATTATTATTATTTTTGTTTTCAAATTATGCAACAATCATTTTACATCATTATTATAAAAGTACTATTATGTGATAAATTTAATACTATTTAATGAAAATGGAACCAAAAAGCATCCTAGAAGTTGGATTTAGAAATACAACCACCCTCTAAGGTGATATAAAAATATTGTTTGCTTTCAATTTGTGTAATAATTGTGTTACATTATTTTTAAGTTATTAAATAATGAATAAATCATTATTATTATTCTTATTAATGAATAGTTTATTACAAAAATAAAAGTATTTTTGTTATTGTCAACAAGCATATACGTCTCTTGATTATGAAAAATATGATTTACGCTCAATTTTTTTAATTTTTATAATTAAATTGATAAAATAGTTAATAAATAAGCATATCTTAAAATTTTTTTATTTTCTTATCAATTTTCGTTATTTCTTTTGAAGTTTTATCGACATCAATATTTTGTCGATATTTCCACCGATATTTCCGTACTGATGATGTTTGATATTTCCGTCAAAATCGATATTTTGAACCTTAGTTTCAAGAAACAATTGATGCAACTTAGCAAGTGCAAAAGGTCCCATCCATATTATATCACGATATTTATCATTGGTATTATAATTTGATCCATAAATTATTTTCTAACTTTTTCTATTTCCCCTTTAGTGCTCATAATTTTTCTATCAATAAAATATGAGTTGCAGTATAGTTCCATAACATGTTTCATATGAATAATATAACAAACAACCTTTACAATAACCATCTTTCACCTTTGTTCCCCATCATTCAGAATTTGCCTTACATGTTTTTTACAATCTTTTTTTTTTATTTTCTTTGTTATCCATCTATTACAAACATAAAAAAGTACCTAACAGTTAACAAAAATTTGAAAATCATTAATTAGTTACTCATTAAGACATCTCTCATTTTCTCACCAATGTTTCTCTCATTTCATCTTTGTAGAGAAAGAGATGGAATGAGAGATAGACAGACAGAAAACTAATAGACATAAGGCTAACATATATGAGGTTAACACACTTTTCCTCGAAAAATAGTTGAAACCACAATAATAGTACTCTTATTTATGTTTCCATCTCACACATACCAATCAAACTTTTTTATCACAACAATAAATAAAATTAAAAAAATATATAAAGTACTATATTAATCTCAGCAAACGAATTTGAATAGGGCATGCATGAGGCAAACTAAGGCTATAAAGTAGTGATTCTATATATTCATATGTGGTTGCTTTAAACCTATATATGATTGCTGGGCCATGCTATGCTTTCTTTGACTTGTTCCAACCACACATTTATCCTTCAAAAAGAAGAGGAAGAAGAAAAATAGAGGTTGGCCAATAGCAATTAAATATAATAGCATTGCTGACTAGTCCATATATAATGCACTAGGAAGCCACATTCCCCAACAACATTGTTGAGTAAAGGACAAGATTCATAAGCAACACGAGTTTAACTTTTATACTTCACTTTTTCTTTACTACCTAAAATTCAGTCAAAACATTGTATGTTTTGACTTTTACATATTACAACAATTTATTCATGCAAGAAGCTGCAAGAGGATGGAAAGAAGTTAACTTTCAAAAAGATGATTTTCCTGATAGTTATTAGATCAAATATCTCTACTTGATCATATCAATGCCTTGCAAACATAATATAACATGTACAAAATAATAGATACCAAGCAATAAGGACACATTTAACTTGAATAATAATAAAAAAAAACACTAGGTTACATAGTTTTTTAGTTTCCAACCTATATCAACTCTATTATACATCTCAAAATGAAACTTATCTAAAAGTGGTCTTAACTCCGACTTAAATGGGAAGGAAAACATATAAAGAGTAAAGTAACCTTAGCCCCCACTAACATGAAAAAAAAAAGATGATTTGAAAGTGGAGCGGTGAATATTTCAATAGCATTAACAAATTTTAATTTCTATGTGTCTAGCTTATAAAAAAAACATAAAAAGTTTCCATAAAAGGAAAGCATAATTTTTGTTAAGCAATTTTGTAAGATAAGTTGAAATAGTTAGTGAATATTCTATACTCTTGTATGCTAAACAAGCTTCATGCCAAAGCACCAAAAATAACTCAGTAGTCAAGACGAGGTCTGGTTCATCCTCTTCAGTAGTTGCCTTTGAAGATGGAGTAAGATCAAGGAGAAGCAAGGTTTTTGATGATGTCCCAAACTCTGAAATATAACAAAAATAATTCAAAAAAAAAAAAAGGAATTCATTATCATCAACTAGTAGGAAAGAAAAAAGTTGATTCAATTTTGTTTTATTTTCCTCCATTTTCTATTAAACTAAACACTACACACAATATGAAATTACAACCATAATTATCAAGCAAAATGTGAATAAACAAATAGTGATATTCATTTGATCGAAAAACAAATAGCGATATTAATCCAAACTCGATTTTGAATGCTATATAACCTTTATGACATCTAAAACTTCAGAAGTTGAAGAGAAATCTACTGACTCCTTTAGATTTTTGACCGAGAAATCTTTAGAAGCTATCATAAGTGCAACACTCAAGCTCTTTTTCGAGATCTGCAAAACAACCTAAGCCAAAGGGAATCAAACTTGTAGGTGAATATAGAGTTTGCTATCCTCTTATAGGTCTGACAATGTGTCGTATCGAAATGAATTTATGTCATGTCGTGTCATATTTGTGTTAAATTTTTCTTATTCAGACAAGACATATTTAGCAAACTTGTTGAAGATTTCAAATTCATTTATTAAATTAATGGGTGATTCGTTACACAACCCATTAATATGTTAATATTTTGAATTGTTTATGAATTAACACGTTAACCCGTATTCGCTTAACCCATTTTACCCAATCTATATATTTTTATTGACTTTATTTTTATCCTAAAAAAATACTTATTATAAAAAATACTAAAAAATAAAAATCAAAGATTCAACAATAAGTATCACAAAAAATAAATTGTTCAGAAAAACATAGAGAAATATTTTATGTGTGCCAAACATACAACAAAAAAATACCTAAAAACATAATTATCTTAATAATATAACAATAATAATAAAATATTATATAAATATTCTTTTGAATTCACTAATGAGGACTCTTTTATGAAATACACCTAGGCAAAAATATAAAAAAGGTACTAACAGGTTCTTAATGGGTTAACATGTTATCAACCCAATCAATAATAACTAGACCCCAATACTGTTTCAATTATGTGGGTTCGTATCGTGTTAATAAGTCATATTCGATTTTGCCAGTTCTATCATCTCATACTCGGAGAGAAATATACTAACTGTTTTAGATCTTCAATCGATAAATCTTTGGAAGCTGCTATAAATGCAGCACTTAAGCTCTTCTTTGAGGTCTGTAAAACAACTTAACCCAATGAGAACTCAAATTTGTAAACGAACATAGAAACATGGAAATTCGAATTTGAATTCAAACGCATTCTGGAGTTTGGTGTCCTTTCATCTGGTGGGAGAGAGATAAAATTTTGAATTTTCTTAGCTTCAAATATTGTATAGTGTAAGAGTATCTCCAATGGTACTCTTTATTTTAAGGAACATTATTTGTATAGTAAAAGCATTTCATCATTATTTACATATAAATGCTAAATTTTTTTATTTAAATCCAATGAAGTTTTTATTATTTTATTTTTCTTTTCAAGCATAATTATTAATGGGAAGGACAAATAGTTTTTAAGAACCAATGAGATACCAATAAACAATGCAAGAATAAAAATTAAAAAAATTAATTAATAGAGTACATTAAAGCTTGTGCTATATTAATTAAATTATAAATAAAAAGTGAGTTTTGACTCTTTAAATATAAAGGGTCAAACCAACTCTTTGCTTCATTTTTTTAAAAATAAAGAATATATTGGACTTCTATTTTATGTGATAAGTTTTAAATTAAAAAGTTTAAGATGTACAAAGAGAATTTTGAAGATGCTCTAAAGTACAAAAGTAATAAAAAACCATGTAATTAGTAGCTCCCATCCGACAATAATGAATAATTAATAAGTTTAGATATTTTGAAATTCGCTTTCCGATTTTACAATTTTGTTAATTTTATTTTATGGTTTTACATTATAATTTCTTTTAAAAAAATAAACTGCCAAAACAATATATATATGACAAACACATTACATTAACTGATGGAAAAAATAATTTTGTATAGATTAAAGGTAAAATAAACAAATCCATTAACATAAAACAAACATACATGTAATTCAATAAGTAATAGTCTAATTAAAAAATTTATGAGGAAATATCAAATGTTATTAATCATCAAAATTTAGTAAAAATCAACAATTTTTTAATCCAAGTTTTTTTTATTTTAAAAATAGAAATAGAATGGAATACATAAGTATTTATAAAAAAATACATATATATAGATATTATGCGAATATACTATATATATGAAATAATTGAAATTTAACCAAACAAAGAGTCCCTAAGTTTAGTGATGATTGTTCCTTTTTGCTATGTTTGGTGGGCTAGACAAGGAAGGATTTTGCTAATTTTTTCAAAAATTATTGAAGTCTTATGTTTGGAAAGGACTAATTTTTTTCGGTACAAAAATAGTGAAGGGGGATAAAATTTACATTTTTGAGGAGGAATTATTTAACCCATTGAAAATTATGGGTCAAAATTAGTGAACCATACACTAGCCCACTAATCAATTTTGCCAAGACTCCCATCCTTATTGTCCTCTCATCAAACTCAATTTCTCATTCTCATTTCACAATCTTACATACCCACTTGTTGTCGTTGCTACCATAGCTATCGTTAGTCTCTTGTCACTCTCGTCACTATTGTGCATGTTATAGAATTTTGATCTTAAACAAACAATTAAAACAAACAATATTGCAAAAAAAATAAATAATATACAATATTTTATCATGGTTTAATGAAAAAACTAATCTACATCCTCATTGCTTTGGTTCTTGAAAGCTTCTGCAATATGATAGGTTCCAGTCAAAGCCGTTTTTGTTGTATGTAAGTAGGATTCTTCTTAGGGTGAGAATTTACCACAACAATTTGATTATGAATCAACTTGTTTTATTACTGCATAACACTAGAGTTTAAATACAAAAGAACATAACAGACTCTTCCTAAAATTAATAACACAACCACATTAAATCAGGACTCTAACAATTGATCCCAACAAAATAACTAGCACTTATTCCAACAACGAAACACTAGCTAAACTTATTCTTCAACTCCATTAAATCCTCAACAGCTTCATGAACTTACAGGTCCATGAACCTTGGATTCCTGACAGACACACGTTGACATTATCTTGGCTTATCAATACCTCCCTCATTTAGAGGAACCTTGTCCTCAAGGTTCAAGCTATGAAACCTCTCCCGCAGCTCTTGAGCATTTTCCCAAGTGGCAGCATCAAGTGGAAGCTATTTCCATTTGACAAGACTTTCCTCAACAAACTTTGACCCTTTTTTAATCCAATGTGTATCCAAGATGGCTCCGAGCTGTATGAGAATTTCTCCATCACCAATAATAGGTGGCAACTCAATGGTAGTAGAATTAAGGTCACCAATTTCTTTTTAAGCAATGAAACGTGAAAGACGGGATGAATACGGGATCCTTCAGGAAGCTTAAGCTTATACGCCACTTTACCAATCTTTTGGGTAATCTGATAGGGACAAAAAAAAATGGCTCGCCAATTTTTGAAATTCTCCTTTAAAGACTATTCGTTGATGGTAAGGATGAAGCTTAAGAAAAACCTAGTCTCCTTGAAATTCAAGATGATGCATTTTTGAGTTAATAACTTGCTGTATACGGTCATTAGCTACATGTAAATTGGCCTTAAGCTGACTCAATGTTTGATTTCATGTAGCGAGCTGTTGATTTACTTCATTCACTGGAGACATACCCACTTGGTAATGTGGAATTGTTTGTGGTGCCCATACAAAGCTTGTAAAGGTGTCATTCCCGTGGATGAGTGATAGGCCATGTTATACCAGAACTTAGCCCAAGGAAGGAGGGAACTCCATTTTTGGGGCTGCTGATGCATAAAGCATTGAAGATATTGTTCGACACATCTGTTGACAACTTCGAATTGGCCATCGTCTACGGATGATATGCAGAACTCATTTTCAATTGAGTGTCTGACAGTTTGAAAAATTCATGCAAAAAATGAATGATAAATATTGGGTCCTAATCACTAATGGTAGATCTTGGCATACCATGGAGTTTCACCACACCTTCCACAAACTTCTCAGCCACCATTTTTATAGTGAAGTGATGAGTCAATGCCAAGAAATGGACTAACTTACTAAGGCAATCAATGACAACTAAAATGGTGTTTTTCCTACTGGATTGTGGAAGACCCTTAATGAAGTCTATTGTAATGCCGTCCCATACTTGACATGAAATGGGCAACGACTGCAAGAGTCCATTGGAGATAGCGTTTCGGATTTAGCACATTGACATACATCATAAGAAGAGACATACTCTTGCACCATTCGATGCATTGATGGCCAATAAAACTGTTGGGCAAGCTGTTTGTAAGTTCGTAGCACCCCTAAATGGCCACCAAATTGTGAATCATGGAATTCTCATAATAATTGCCGAATGATGTTGGAGTTAGGAGGCACCACCACTTGATTCTTGTAACAGACTAGTCCATTCCGCAATGTATATGGGTTGCCTGGACTCTTAGTTGCCAACTTGCCAATTTTCTGCATGTAAGGATAACTAATAGCCTCCTCCTTGATATTATCCCATATCTGAGCTTGTAGAACGAATAAAGCATTAAGACATGGGTTGTCAACTCTACATGAAAGTGCATCTGCAGCTGAATTCTCTTTACCTGACTTGTAAATTATCTCATACTCGTATCCCAATAGCTTTGACACCCATTTTTATTGTTCTAGAGTAGTGATGCACTGCTCCAACATATATTTAAGGCTGTGCTGATATGTTTGGATGAAGAATTTTCGGCCCAATAAGTAGGGTTTCCAAGTCTGGACAGTAATAATAATGACCAGCATCTCTCTAGCATATGTTGACCATGATCTTTTGGTCATCCTTAATGCTCGACTCATAAAGGCCATAGGCTTTCCTTGTTGAGTTAAAATTGCACCAATTCAATCCCTTGAAGTATCAAACTCAATAATAAAAGGGTCATTAAAGTTAGGCATTGCAAGTGTAGAAGTAGAAGTCATGGCTCGTTTAACACTACTACAAAAACTTAATTCGGCGACGGGCATTAACCGCTGTTATATTATTTTGGTGATGGGCAATGTACTGTCGCCGTGAGAGGCATCACGAGAAAAAGGGCTTTTTAGGCGACGGTTAAGTGACCGTCGTCGAATCCTTAGAGATTAGGCAACGGTCACGTGATAACCGTCGTCATAAGTAATAAAAAAATTATTTTTCTTAATTATTATTATATTATTTTTATATTAATAAGATTTTGGCGACGGTATTCATGTGACTGTCGCCAAAATAATATTTTATTAATTTTATTACATTTTGTTATAACTAACGTTTGGCGACGGTCTATATGGCGACCGTCACCAAAACTATTTTATGAATTAAAAAAAATAATTCAATTAAATTATTTACAATAATTATGTGATTTTTCTAAAAATTTCTACACTAATGTTCTACAATAATTATCATTGACTAATAAATAAAGTAAAACATAGAAATCTAAAAAAAATCAGCAGGTACCCAAAAAAAGAAGAAAAAAATAATAACACTTGATCATACTATTGACACTTATCCCCATATGCCTTCGTATATTATACAGACACATTATAGGAAGGAAACAAATAAACTGGAATTGAAGATTGAAAAGACCTCATATGCCTTTTGTACTTCCCAAAACTTCTTTTCAGCATCAGGATCATCTTTATTTGAGTCAGGATGGAGCTTCTGTTACCAAGTTGTAGAAAAGAGTGACATTTAAATGGTATGGGGCTGAATATATAAGAGAAAAGAGGAGGAAAAAAAAAAAACCTAAAGTTGATAGGACAAATAATCCAAGCAGATTATAAAGTAGATAGTGAAACAAGTGAACAAAAGTTCACATATGAAATATAACATTTACTCAAATGAAAACCAATTGAAAAACTCACTAAAACAACAAATGCAATCTTGTAAAATGCATGCTCAATGTATGATACACAAGGGCCAGAAAGCACTTCTACAATTTCAATTTAAGGTGAGCATGCATATTAAAATTTTAAATTACAATAAGAGGTGAAAACCTACCCCATAATAAGCTTTCTTGGGGTATAGAGTGGCTAGTGTAGGAGAGGCTCCGACCTGAGTGGGTAGAGGATGGCCAACATAAAGAGGCGCAGATATGCATGGGTATAGGGTAGTCGGCATGGGGGAGGAGCAGATCTGTGTGGGTATAGGGTAGTCGGCGTGGGGGAGGAGCAGGATCGACATCGGGTGGGGAGGCGTTAGTGAGAAAAAGAGAAGAAGAAAGAAGAAAAGAAGAGAGGAAAGAAGAATAAGGGGTGGCGTCACAGAAGAATAAGGGGTATGGGGATTAATAGGGTTTTCAAAACCATTATTTATTTTTTTAAATTAAAATCCTTATTAAATATTATTTTAAATAAAAATTATTAAAATTTAAAATATAATTTATTTTGGGCGACAGTTCCAAATCAAAACTATTATTTATTTTTTAAAATTAAAATTCTTATTAAATATTATTTTAAATAAAAATTATTTAAATTTAAAATATAATTTATTTTGGGCGATGGTTTCATATAAAACCGTCACCAAATCAAAATCATTATTTATTTTTTAAAATTAAAATCCTTATTAAATATTATTTTAAATAAAAATTATTTAAATTTAAAATATAATTTATTTTGGGCGATAGTTTCATATAAAATCATCAGTAAATTAAAATCCTCATTAAATATTATTTTAAATAAAAATTATTAAAAATTAAAATATAATTTCATTTGAGTGACGGTTTCATATAAAACCATCGCCAAATAATACTTTTTTAATAAAATTTATTTTGTAACTAAAAAATATATTTAATTTAAAACTATATTTTTGGCGACGGTTTCACAATAAAGCATCACCAAAAATGTATTATTATTTTATTATCTTGTCCAATAACCTATGTTTGGCGACGGTCATTTACAAAGCCGTCACTAAAAGTTGATAATATTTAGCGACGGTCTACTTGACCGTTGCCAAATATGTTTATTGACGGTTTGAAACATAATCATCGCTATATTGGCGTCGTCGAATGTAGTTTTTGTAGTAGTGTAAGATCTTCAAAGGCAGTTTCAGCTTCATCATTCTAACCAAATTGTCCCTTTCTTAATAGAGTAGTGAGTAGTCGAGCCAAAATTCCATAATTGCAAACAAATTTTCTGTAATAACCTGTAAGGCCTAAAAATCCACGCAACTAAGAAATATTAGTAGGTTTTAGCCAATTTAACATTGCCTGTATTTTTCCTTAGTCCACTTTAACTCCCTGAGGAGTAATAATATGACCCAAGTATTCCAATTCCTATTGGCCAAAGGCACATTTCTTAAGTTTGACAAAAAATTTATGCTGCCTTAAAATTTCAAAAGCCTTTCGAACATGTTCAAGATGCATGGTCCAATTTCAAAAGCCTTTCGAACATGTTCAAGATGCATGGTCCAATTGGGACTATAAATCAAGATGTCGTTAAAAAATACTAACACAAATTTGCGAAGATAAAGATGAAATATGGAATTCATAATGGTTTGAAAAGTGGAGGGAGCATTACAAAGACCAAAGGGCATGACTAAATATTCATAATGACCATTATGGGTACAATGCAGTTTTATGAATATCGAGTGGATGTACTTAAACTTGATGGTAACCAGCGGTCAAATCTAATTTAATGAAGAAGGTTGCTCCATGAAGTTCATCTAACATATCATCTACTGTAGGGATTGTAAATCAGTCTTTGATGGTTACAGCATTAAGGGCTCTATAATCAGTGCAAAAGCGCCATGTGCTGTCTTTTTTTTTAACCAATAAGATAGGGGACGAAAAAGGATTGGTACTTGATCTCATATGTCCCAATTTTAACACATCATGGACTTGTTTTTCAATTTCAACTTTTTGAAAATAGGCATACCTGTAAGGGCTAACATTGATAGGCTCAGTTCCTTCTTTAAGAGCGATGTGGTGGTCAAACTTTCTTACTGGAGGTATTTGTTTCGGCTATTGAAAATGTCTTCAAAAGTCTTCAACAATTGCTGCATATCTGACTCAATCCTATTTTGTGGCAACTCAGCTTCGGTTTGTAAACAAACAACAAACATGGAATTATCTTGATGCAATTCCTTTAAAACAGCCTTTTTGGATGTAGAGTGAATGGCTGAACTTTTATCCCTTGCAACTTGTGGGCTCAATTATTCCATCGGAAATCCATGGTCATTTTTTTCCAATCACAAGACATTGTCCCCAATTGCTCTAACCAATGAACTCCTAAAACCAAATCCAACCCGATTAGTGGTGAAGCATAAAGAGTAAGGAAGAATGGAATACCTTGAAGTAGTACATGAATATTTTCAAATGTTCCCTGCCATTTTAATGGATGCCATTTGCCACCTTCACATTGAATGGCTCAGTTGGTATAACTAGATGTTGCATTCAGTTAGCTATTCGTTCATTAATAAAATTGTGAGTGGATCCGCTGTCGATAAGTACAGTCAATTCATGATTCCTAATTTTGGCCATGATTCTCATGGCGAAGTTGACCACCTAGTTAGAGCATGTAGTGATATTTTAGGTAACTCCTCTGTTATGTTCTCTATTTTATTTTCTTCAACGATCTCCTCACATACAACTCTATCTGTTTCACCAAAAGTTTTCATCAATAATAATTGTGGAGCTCTACTGTGAACCACTCATTATAATTAAAACAAAGCCCCTATGCACGTCGTCTTTGCATCTTATCCCATGTTAGTCTTTTGACTTGAGGAGTCACAACTTTTGATGGAGGTGGTAAAGCGAGTGGGGTACGAGTTGGTAGAGATGGACGAATGAACCTTCTTTGTCGGAGAACCTAATCCTCTTTCATCCATGCCAAACTAATAGCTTCCTTCAAGGTTTTTGGTTTGAACATATAGCTTCAAAAACTTTTGGTTTCAACCTACCCATGAACGTGCCTACTAATGCTTTCTGTGTCCACCCATAAACTTGATTGCCCAACCTTTCAAACTCTTTCTGATAATCCCGTAAAGAACCCATCTGTTTGACCCTTGATAAAGCTTTATCAAAGTCTTCACATTCTATAGGTCCAAATCAAGCCTATAGCTCATCTTTGAATATTTTCCGTGTCAACACTCTACCCTCTTCTTTATATGTTTGTTGCATCCATTGCCACCATTAGTTGGCTTCGCCTTCAAGTTGGAAAGAAGCTAATGACACTTTCTAGTTGTCTGGAGTGCCTTGATATTCAAAGAACTGAGCCACATAATTGAACCATTCCGTTGGATCATCCTCAGAGTACTTTGAAAATTTCAATTTCACCATTTTTGAAAAGAAAACTTGCCTCGAGCAGTCTTCCTCCTCTTGGTATGATCATGGAGTTCCGTCTCATCCATGATTGTTGTTGCTAGATGATCCTTTGTTTGACAAGAGAACATCTCATAGTTTGATGATGGTTTCTTCCAAATGATGTAGTTTATTAGGTACATCAAGCTCCATCCGTCGAATTCCGCTTTGAACTCCACCAAGCCTAGCCTCCAAATTCTCAATTCTTTCTTTGTTCGTCGTTATAGTAATGTAGCTCTAATACCAATAATAGGTACCAGTCAAAGCTGTTTTTGTTGTATGTAAGTTGGATTCTTCTTAGGGTGAGAATTTACCATTATGAATGAACTTGTTTTATTACTGCATAACACTAAAGTTAAAATACAAAAGGACATAACAAACTCTTCCTAAAATTAATAACATAACCACATCAAATCAGGACTCTAACAACTGATCCCAACAAAATAGCTGGCACTTATTCCAATAACAAAACACTAGCTAAACTTATTCTTCAACTCCATTAAATCCTCTACAGCTCCACGAACTTATAGGTCCATGAACCTTGGATTCCTGACAGACACACGTTGAGATCATCTTGGCTTATCACACTATATCAATGATGTTTCTACAATCTCTCTAAATCTCAAAACCCAAATATTTAGACCCATCCAAAGCCCCAATACACCCTTGTTCTTACAGAGTTTCCCCAAAAAATCCATCCCCCACTCATAAGATAAACAAAGTGTCAAAACTAGGATATATGAAAGAGAGAGCTCCAACAAATCTTTGTGATTTTTTTGCAGACTTCAACTCTGAAAGAACAAAGAAGAGGAAGGCATCTTTTATTGTTTTAGAAAGTCACTATTCAATTGGGATGACATGGACCACTAAGAAACTATCCGCATCATTGTATTATGGCTTAAGTTAAATGGCACCGTATCATATAGAGCATATATAGGTATATATATATATATATATATATATATATATTATAAATGTAAATTTATTAAATATAATATATATTATTATAAATAATAAAAAAGTTAGTATAGTTCAGCATGCATCAAATACAAAATAACAAGTTCATAGTTTTTTTCGGGACTGTAATAAATATAGAATAATATTAATTGTTCAAGTTCTAGTCTAGACCAGATTAGTTCCAATCAGGTTCACAATTAGTTATATCTGATTATGTGTACCAAAAGCAGTATTGGTGGCT
This sequence comes from Rhamnella rubrinervis, assembly GCA_007844105.2. Classification (NCBI taxonomy): domain Eukaryota; kingdom Viridiplantae; phylum Streptophyta; class Magnoliopsida; order Rosales; family Rhamnaceae; genus Rhamnella; species Rhamnella rubrinervis. Next base: position 12,420,794 of record CM017577.2, read on the forward strand.
AAAAGCCTACTTCTAGGTTGTTACGAGTGCAAAAAAATTTTAATTTCCAATGACTATTTTCCACTAATACAGTGCTATTGGACAAACATATCCATGTTATTGAATCTCCTGCTGATTAACCACTATACAATGGCTCTCCTACACAAATACATATATATGCTAGGTTTTTTAACGCGTGCATTGAACGTTATGGTGAATTTTTTTTTATATAATTAAGTGTTATTAGTAATTTTATTATTATTAAATATGCCATTTTATATATGAAAATTAATGCATTTGTTTTGGAAAACATTCATTACAGCATATGTTAAAGATCTATGGTGATAAAATGGAATAAATAATATTCATAATTGATAAAACAAATGTGTCAACAAATTAAATTAAATGAAAATGCACTTGAGTATTATATGTTTGTCGGACACTTCTAGTTATTGATTATCTTTTTTCTTTTCTTTTCTTGTACGTTTCTTATTTTAAAGTGTCAAGCTAGTTAGTTTGGATTTACTTTCATTATATGACACTACTTTTTTGTTTTTGTTAAAAAAAAATTAATTATACAACAAATAAAAAATTATTTTTTAAAAGGATGAAAATAAAGGATTTTTCAACGTTTCTTACTTTTAAAATCTTTAAAAGAAACTGAAATTTAAAATTGATATGCATCTCTATTTCTATAACTTATTAACAATTAATATTTAAATATTAAATTCTTATTATTGATAAGGGATCAATATTATATTTTTTTATTTTGATTTATTTTTGTTAAAATTTTGATGTATAATTTGTTAGAGTCACTATTTTTATTCCTTTTTTTTTTCAAAATCTCAAGAAAATAAATTCAATGATAATTTTGTTATTTTTATATATCTTTTTATTTTTTGACTATTATTTATTATTTTTCTAGTAACTATTAAAAAATGGTAATTTATTTCTTTCTTAACTAATAGATGAATTTTAAAACTTATCTAAATGTTTAGAAATGGAAATCTATTTTTAGCAAATTGCAATCAAATTTTTGTTTAACAATATAAAATTCTAAATATACAGGGTTTGTTTTTTGAATGAAAAAAATAAAGTTATTGTAGTTGTAATTGGACTTTTACCGTTTTATTAGATGATATAAGGTTATTATCTCAAGAGTTTTCTTCTTATTCTTTCATTTTGAAACTAAATTGACAAAAAGGTTATGATTGGTTCCTTAATATCGGAATGGAGTCCTTCAAACCAGCTAGCTCTAGCTAGAATACTTTTGTCAAATATGAAAATTTCTAAATAAGTTTGATTCCTCTTTGTTCAAAAAGAAGATTCAATCATGTTTTTTTTTTTTTTTAGAAATTTAATATTTTAAATATTAAAAAAATGCCAATTATATTGTTTATTTAAATCATCAAATTTGATAAAGGTAACATAAATATTTTAATATATATAAGTATGGAAAAAAATATAGATATAGAAAACATTGGTATATCAAGATATAGAAAAAAATAACAATTATTATAAAAATATATAGTTCTTTTTTATATATACAAAATTGCTAAATATTTAGTGCATGATGACAATAGATTTTTGTTATTATGAGATAAAATAAAAAAAATATTAATATGTGATCCACATTAATATTTTTTAAACTTACCCGTAAAGTTTAGTATTTACATTATATAATCAAATGACAATTTCATTTTTTATTCAACAAAAATTAACTCTGCACAATCAAACAAAGAACTTTTATCTACACAATTATCACATTCATGAGTATATTAAATAGATAAAATTCACAATGTGTTATAGAAATGTGCAAAAACAATCACAAACAAACAATAATAATATCATTCCCAATGTTGGCTTCATCATAATTCATATTTCAGTATTATATAATTTATTTACAAATTTATGCAGATTATCTTAGTATCAAAAAAGTCAAAATACAAGCATTCAAATCATAAACTAAGGGTCTATTTAATTTAAACTTTTATAGACTTTTGTAGACTTTTATAAAATTAAAATATCCATTGGTATTTAATTCAGACTTTTAAAGACTCTATAAAAGTCTACGGGTATTTAATATAGACTTTTATATATTTTTAAAAAGTCTATAAAAGTCAAGATGTATTTAGTTAAAACATTTGAAAACTTTACAAAAGTTTGGTGGTATTAAAAAATTAAGAACTTTTATAGACTTTACTATATGCTTGACTTTTACAAACTTTTGAATAGATGATATAAATATCAAACTTTATTTTTTCTCCCCCACTCACCCAAGAAACTTTTGTCGACTTTTTCTCCCCCACTCACCCAAAAAACTTTTATCGATTATTATGAGAACAAATAACCGTGTGACATCAGACCTTAGTAATCATAGTAATCTCCATACTTTCATCTCTCATATTTTCTATTATTTCTTTTATCATTTTTATTTACTTTACTTTGTCTGTATCTGTTAATTTTTTATTGTTACTTTTGGATTAATATGAACAATTTTGATTTTTTTTCTTCAATTAGGGTTTTAAATTTTTGGTATTGTTTTTGCTTTTGTTTTACCATGGTGATGTTGTCCCCAAGAATGTGAATGTCGTTGTTGCCACCATCAAGGCCAAGCACACCATCCAGTTTGTCGACTGGTGCCCAACTGGATTCAAGTGTAGTATCAACTACTAGGCCCACATAGTCGTTCCCGGTGATAACCTTGCTAAGATGCAGAGGGCTGTTTCTATGATTTCTAAGTCCACAAGTGTGGCAAAGGTGTTATCCAGAATTGATCACAAGTTTGATCTCATGTATGCCTAAGTGTGCTTTTGTGCACTAGTATGTGGGTGAGGGTATGGAGGAAAGATAGTTCTTTGAAGCATGTGAAGACCTTCTTACACTGGAGAAGGATTGGGAAGAAGTTGGTGCAAAGTCTGCTAAGGGTGAGGAGGATGATGGGGAGGAGTATGACTATTTTGCCTATTTTTGGCTTTTGTGCCTTGTGATTTTAATGAATGACATTTTGCAAACTTGTTAGGTTGTATGCCTTGTGTAAGCTGGTTAAGTATTTTGTTGACATTTGCCTTGCTCCACATGCTCTACGAGAGGTTCTTTACTTTTATATGTGCTATGTGTGATGAATGTGATATTTTTGTGTATTTGACGACTGGTCGTGTTGTGAAGTTATCATGGTAATCTAAAAATGAAGTTATCTGGGAGAATGCTAATCAATGTCAATGAAAGTTCATAAAAGTCTATCAATATCTGTAAAAATCTTTTAAATTAAAAGTCTATAAAAGTTCATAAAAATCTATAAAGTCTACGAAAGTCTATAAAATTAAATGAAAATCTATAAAAGTCAATAATTAAAAAAAGTTTATAAAAGTCAATTAAAATATGAATTAAATACACCCCCCTAAATTACAACTTTAAGTGTATACAAATTACAAATTCTTTTATACCCATTGATAAAATTAATAGACAAGCAATAAGTAAACCTGCAATATTTACGTGTTTATTACGATTTGCAATTAAGTAATTATAAAAAAATAAATTTATTAATATATTCAAATCATTAAACTAAAAGAGTCAAAAGTCTTATCTATGTTGTAATAAGCCAATTGGAACTTCAAAAACTAAAAAACCATTTTTGCGTCAAAGAGTAAAACCATCTCTCCATGCTCATTATGCAAAACAAATAAAAAAGCTATAAACACAGTTTTAAAAAAGTTAACTTCTTTTAAAAACTAACTATACAACACTATTTTTTATTTTTTTCTTAATCACACAAGGAAAATCTAAAGTATTAAGGTGTGTTATTTTTTAATCAGAATGAACTATAAAAAATTACTAAACTCCTCAAGTCCTCTTTTTTTTTTTTTTTTAAAGCTTATTCTTCTCATTTATATTATACATTATAAATATAAATATAGTATAATATACAAAACTAATGGGAAGTAATAATTTGTCTCCATTTTGCGCTGCCATTTTCACCTAAACAAGAAATATATTTATTTTAAATCCATTTTGTTTTCATTAATTTTGAAAATACATTGAGAGCAAAATTAAAGCTCAATACCCTATAGATGAATCATCAAGGATGATAGTTTACAGAAACAAGGTGACTAATTATGATATATATTATATTTCTTTCAAATGTCTTATATTAATGCATCATGACGTAGGATCATTAGCGTCAAATCCATAATACCACCAAAAGATTTTTTTTAAAAAAAAAATTTAGAAAAAATCTTATGGAGGAAATACCTTCCTAAGAAAGAAAAGTTTAGCATAAAAACAGAAGCTAATGTGCAAATTTGTAACCAAGAAACACTGAAATTTTTCTTTTCAAATAAAAACTAATAATTTTAATATATTATTTCTTATCTTTCAACCAAACAAAACTATGGAATTGAAAAGTACTCTTCCAATATCTCTAGTTGCAAAGCTATTAAGAAACATTTACAGAATTTGAAGATTCACACTAAAAACCCTTTGAGAACTTCAATGAAGGATCCAATGTAACATGGAGTATAAAATGAAGAAAACATTCACAACTCCTCTAAGCACTTATATAGCATTATACTATAGATAAAACAATTCAACAACCTATATTTTTAGCAATATTTTTTCTTCATTATTATCACTATATATCACATATGCATATACATAGATATAAATCCCACAACATATACCCAACAATCAAAACTTAAAATAATATAGCAACTTGTTTTACACTTCTTAAGCAACACATTACTAAATTAAATAATAATTATTCATATATTAACACTGACAAAATTCTATAAATTTTAACCACCTTTGATATTTTAATGATTTGAACTACTTTACATACAACAAAATATGAGCAAATTATTTTATTAAAAAATTACTTAAAAACTACTTTGATCATCGTAATATCACCCTTCAAATCATAAAACCAACATACTTCAATATCTTCCATATTGTTATATTAATTTAAAATCCAATTTACAAAAGCATAAAGCAAAAATCATTCAATGGAATATATGCAATAACATTTAAACCAACAATCAATATTATAGTTACAATATTCACAACTATTAACTTTTTCCATCTACCAAGCCATCATTATGTATAATAAAATGAATCAAAATTATAAAACAACTTGCCAGTACCAATAGCAACCAACAAAAAAATACTTCCTTAAACCACCAAAAATTGAAAAACTAACAACAAACATCTGGTAAAAGAAAATTATATCTTGAAATTCTACAACATATATAATTTACATAAATAAAAAATAAATAACTCGAACAAAGACACCAATACTATCTTCCTTAGCTGAAAAACGTAAAAATGTTATTTGAATAACAACAATTACAATACACAATATTTTTCAAATCTTCAATATGTTCTATTATAACTAAAACTTCATTCACAACTAACATAAACTATATAAGATTGAAAATCATCTACCTATTGATTTTCAAAGTTATACACCTCATACATTCCTTCTATGCTTCTAAACCAATAAACTAAACTATAAACAAAATATTCAATTATCTAAAACTTTCACTAATAACACTATATTTGCACATCCATTTCATAATTAAAATTTACAATAAACAAACATTACTTTAAACAATTAACTGCAAAACAAATTTTCATACATCAACAAACAATCAAAGAAACCAATCTCAATTACTTCAACAATAACATACAAAAATATTTAAACTAACTCTAAATCAAGCTACTAAATATTACTTTTCTTAATAAAGTCAAATAGCAAACAAAACTTTTATTCTAAGTAGAAAAATTAGAACAATTTCGCAAAAAATACATACATCAAGCATTAAAAGGAAAACAAAAATGAGACTCCTGTGCTAAAGAACCACCAAAATATAAACAACTCCATTGATTCAAATATAATATAACATAACAAAATAAAATAATGAAAAATCAAACTTCAAAACTAAATATTAACCTAAAACACAATTCCCCAACAAAGTCCTGCAAAACAACACCACACAATCAGATAACAAAAAAGAACAATAATTGAAAAAAAAATTACAATGATTCCATTTGTTGAACTTTCAAAAAATAAAATCTGCAACAACAAAATAATAATAATAAAAAGAATTAAAACACAATAAACCTAGAGTTCACAAGGCCTAACTAATCTAAAACAAAAAAATACATATAATAGATCCCAAAATAAAATCACAAAAATAGCAAATATTATATATATATATATATACTTCAAAAAAAATATAATTTTTAGCGTCAAAGGGAAAGAAAACGAAAAAAAAAACTACCATAATTCCAGAATCCATACATTCTCAAAAACACAATCTCTAAACAAAATCCTAAAACATTAAAAAAAAAAAAAGTCCGCAAGCAAACTCGACACGAAATAACCACATATCATCAAAGTAGATCCATCTAACATACACAACATAATCAAAGAAAAATCCAAATGACATTTAAACCAAAAAACAAACACTGAAGACAAAAATGTTCATATTTTTTGAAAAAACCAAAAAAAGCAAAAAAAAACCTCAATAAATATATGAAAGGTTTAGTTTTTAAATAAAACCCAAAATGATAAAGAAAAAGACTATAAAAATAAGAACCCATAATTCTAAATATCCACCAAAACAATCAAAAACTGAAAAAGAAAAAAGGCAAAAAAAAATGAAAAAATGTCTGAATAATCAGAATAACTCATAAAAAATAACTAAAACCTCTAAAGATAAGAACCACAAACCTTAAGAAGGCTGCAGTCTTATCCATAAAGACGAACAACAAGAATTGAAAAACTAAAGGAAAGAAAAATTAAACTCTCAATTGAAATCCTAGCTCCCACTTCTATATAAAAACAAATCTATTTCCACATAAAAAATCTAGAAGAAATCAACTATAAATATAATTTTCAAACAATACAAAGGCAAAATGAGAAAAAAAATCTCAAAATGCAAAAAATGATGTTGTTTTAAAGTTGAAATTAAAATAAGAATAATAATAAAATAAAATAAAAGGCCACAAACACCAAAAACCATACAAACACCGTACTTTATACATTATAGTAAATATATATATATATATTGAAACCCTAGCAACCCTTCTTGATTAAGCAATTTTAGGAGCTAAAAATCTTAGTTATTTATGTAACTTTAAACTTCAAAATATTAATTTTTTCTCACATTTGCATATATATATATATATGTATTATGAGAATATTATAAGGATTGATTTGCTTATTATTTATTTTCAAGGTTGATATGTGGAAATGATGATGAATATCAGTTTATTGCTTGCCTTTTTTGTAGTGTTTACTTTTCTGTAAACCAAAGAAAAATGTGCAATAACTTCAGAGAGAAGGAAAAATTAGAATCAGGTTGGTCAAAACGTTTAATGTTGGCCTCAAGCAGAATATTTGTTTTTCCTTTTTAGGTGGTTTCAATATGTATTTAAATCTCTCTAGGGTTGTAAATTTGTATTCAAGTTTTCAAATATATGGAAAAGAATTTTTCTTCTGTCTTCATGGTATCAAAGCTAGGTTTCTGTAACCTAGGACATTAGATGGAGGAAACCAGTGAAACCAGTACGAGAAGTTAAACATCATCCGAGGCTCCATCCACCTTGAAATCCTCCATGGAATCCATTGGATCCGACAATTCTTCTCTCCAATTTTCAGTGGAGAAGGTCAATGAAAAAAATTACCTTGAGTGGGTTCAAGCAATTAAACTTGTGATTGATGGAAAGGGCGAACTAGAGTACATCACCAGAGAAACAAAAAGGTTAGATCCAACTGAGGGAAACGCTCTGCGGAAGTGGAGATTCGAAAATTCCATGGTGACTTTATGGCTGTGTCAATCAATGAAGCAATTGATTGGAAAGATATTTATGTTTCTACCCTTAGCTAAGGATGTTTAGGATGCAGTTCGTGAGGCATATTCAGACTTAGAAGATTCTTCTCAAATCTTTGAGATTAAAACACAACTGTGGAAGATGCAATAGGATGATGGAGAAGTCATAGATTACTATATCGAGATGAAAACCTATTGGCAGGAACTTGATCTGCTCACTAAAGAGACATAGGCGTGTGTCCGAGATAGTGTGAAATATACGAGGAAACTAGCAGATGAATGAGTCTATCAGTTCCTGGCTAGGTTGAATAAAACCTTAGATGATGTTAGAAGTTGGATTCTTAGATGCAAGCCGCTACCTTCCATAAGTGAAGTTTTTTTCATAAATTAGACGAGAAGAAAACGGACGACAGGTTATGTTGAAAGAGCTGACGTTCAGTGGGTTTAATGGAGCAGAGATGTCTGTGATAGTATCAAAGGGAATTAGGGTTATGTTAGGCCCAAATTACTATAGTTCATCAAGCCCAAATCAATCAGGCCCAAGTCAGTTAAGAAAATCTGGCTCAAATCAAGCAAGAAATCGACACTGATGTGACTATCGCCGTAAGCCAAGATACATCAGAGAGACATGTTGGTTATTGCATGGGAAGCCTATGGATTGGAAGCCAAACAGAATGAAAGATCTCAAGTTCCAAATCATGGTGGATATCAGGCATCTACCTATCATTCTGAAACATCTCAGGACATTGGCTCAAAATATACATGTCCTCTTGCCTCCAACAATGCCTTTACTTTTGATCAGTTAGAATAAATTTATAAAAAATTTTCTAGTCTTCAATCTTTTGATTCCACAAAGTCTACTAGTACATTAGCACATAAAGGTAACTTTCTATATGTCTTAAGTACTTTTAAAACTCAAAATTCTTGGATTGTTGACTCTGGGGTGTCAGATCACATGACTGATACTGCCCATTTATTCACTTCTTATTCTCCTTGTGCCAGCAATATAAAGGTCAAGATTACCGATGGCTCCTTATCATCGTAGCTAGGAAAGGCAAAACCTAGATTTCTGAGTCGATAGTGTTGAATCCTGTCTTTCATGTTCCAAATCTATCTTGTAATTTATTATATGCCAAATAATTGATAAAAAATTTAAATTATGCTATTAACTTTTTTCCTTCATATTGTGTTTTCTAGGAACGGTCCTCAGGGATGATGATTGGCAGTGCTAAGGAGTGTGATGGTCTTTACTATTTTGAGGAACTTTCTACGCGTAAACAAAGGTCAATTGGTTGTCTATCATTTTGTTTCTATTATTAAGGATAGCGATTTAATATTATGGCATTTTAGAATGGGTCATCCCAATTTTTATTATTTAAGACAGTTGTTTCCTTCTTTGTATTTGAATAAAAAACCAATTGAATTTTAGTGTGAATTTTGTGAGTTTACTAAACATCATCATTCTAGTTTTCCTTCATCAAATTATAAACCATCGCAGCCATTTACAATGATTCAAAGTGATTTGTGGGGATCTTCACGTATCCTTAATCGTACCCATACCAAATGGTTTGTAGCATTCATTGATGACCATACTCGTTTGTATTGGGTGTATTTACTGAAAGATAAATCCAATGTCCAATCTGTTGTCCAGCAATTTTTCTTTATGATTCAAACCTACTTTCAAATAAAAATTCAGTTTTTTAGAACAGACAATGGAAAAGCATATTTTAATTTAATTTTAGGCGACAGCAACCTATCTCATTAACAGAATGTCAAGTCGAGTGCTATCTCATGTTACACCTCTCCAAAAATTCCTTTCTTATTTTCCTTAGTCACGGCTTAGTTCAACTCTGCCCTTTTGTGTTTTTGGGTGTACTATGTCTGTTCATGTACATACTCATCTTCACACTAAATTTGAACCTCGACCCATCAAATGTGTCTTCCTCGGATATTCCTCTACTCAAAAGGGTTACAAATGCTATGATCCGTCTTCTCGAAAAACTTTTATGAGTTTGGATGTTATCTTTTTTTAGACAATTCCTTTCTTCCCTCGTATCTCAATTTAGGGGGGGAGTATAAATGAATCTCGATCCTTGTCATCTCTTTCTCCTTCTGAGTCTCCTTTTTTGGTCTTTTCGGGTTCAAAATCTGAACCTATCTCTAAATCTAATATGCCATTACTAATGAAAAAACTGAACTCGAAAATAGGTACTAAAGACAAAGAATTGCTTGTTTACTCTAGAAGGTCGAAACCTAGTAAGGATCTCATACCTGCGGCACCAAGAGAGTCTGAACCAGGGATAGCTCTACATATTCATGAGTCACCTTCAGATTCTTCAAATTAAGGTAATTCTGTTGTCTTTAATCTTGATTTGCCTATTGCTTTGAGAAAGAAACCCAAATCATGCACTCTTCATCCCTATATCTAATTTTGTGTCTAATAGTAAACTGTCATCTAGTTTCTATTCTTTCACAAAAAATTTAGATAGCACAAAAGTACCTATAAACATCATAGAAGTCTTATAATCACCATAATGGAAGGAGGTTGTTTTGGAAGAAATGCGAGTTTTGGAGAAGAATGGTACTTGGGATGTGAAAAATTTGCTGAAAGGAAAGAAACCAGTAGGGTGTAAATGGGTTTTCACAGTGAAGTACAAAGCTGATGAGTCCAATCGAGCATTATAAAGCTCGACTTGTTTCAAGAAGATTTACTTAGACTTATGGCATTGATTATACTGAAACATTTGCACTGATTGCAAAGTTGAATACAATTTAGGTTATCTTATCATTGGCAGTTATTTTACATTGGCCACTTTTGCAACTTGATATTAAGAATGCTTTTCTGAATGGAGACTAGGAAGAAGAAGTCTACATGACATTGCCACCTAGATTCTATGAAAATGGCGGGAAGGATTATGTGTGTAAGTTAAAAAAGTCCTTATATGGCCTCAAACAATCACCCAGGGTGTGGTTTGATCGATTCTCTAAGGTACTAAAAGGATAAGGGTATCGACAAGAACAATCTAATCATACTATGTTCTTCAATCAGTCTAAGAATGGGAAGAAGACGATTTTGATTGTTTACGTGGATGACATTATCCTTACTGGAAATAATGCATGGGAGATGGAAAAGCTAAAAGGATTTTAGCCTTCGAGTTTGAAGTAAAAGATTTGGGGCATTTACGCTATTTTCTTGGAATAGAGATTGTCAGATCAAATAAAGGCATCAGTGTATCTCAAAGGCGGTATATTCTTGACGTTCTAACCAAAACTGGTATGTTAGGTTATGAACCTAGTAATACACCAATTACAACAAGAAGCAGAGAAGAAGAATCTAGAGGATTTGTTGACAAAGAAAGGTATTAGCGGTTAGTTGGGAAATTGATTTATTTATCTCACACAAGACCTGATATAGTCTTTATCGTGAGTGTGGTTAGTCAGCATATGCATTCACCAAAGGAATCTCATTTACAAATTATGTACAAGATACTTAAGTATCTCAATGGCTCTCCTGGCACGAGATTGTGTTTTAAGAAATAAGATAGTAGAGAAGTGGAGGTCTTCATAGATGCAGATTGGGCAGGTTCACGGGAAGACCGGAAGTATACTACTGGATATTGTACATTTATGTGGGGGGAATTTAGTGACTTGGCCAAGAAAATAACAAAATGTGGTGGCTAGAAGCAGCGTGGAGACTGAATTTCATGTCGTGGTACAAGAAATATGTGAGGGGTTGTGGTTAAAGAAACTACCAGAAGAATTACAAGTTACAATGAAGTTACCTATCAAACTTTATTGTGATAAGAAGGCAGCGATCAGCATTTCGTACAATTCTATTCAACATGATCGAACAAAGCATACAGAAATGGATATACACTTCATCAAAGAGAAAGTGGAAGATGAGATTATTTGTATCACTTATACGCCAACCAAAAACAAACAACAGATATGTTTACCAAAAGGTTGTCACAATAAGTGTTTGATGAACTTATTGGCAAGTTGGAATTGATTAACATCTACCATCCAACTTGAGGGGGGGGGGGTGTCGACATTCCTATATTTTTTGTACACATGTAGTTTAGGAAAGTAGGACATTTATTAGCAGATTGTTTGTATTTACAGCAGAATATTTGTTTTTCCTTTTTTAGGTGGTTTCTATGTGTATTTAAATCGCTCTAGTATTGTAAATTTTTATTAAAGTTCTGAAATATACAGAAAAGAATTTTTCTTTTGTCTTCACATAATGCAAACTAACTCTCAACATCCAATAAAGAATGAGCCAAAGAAAATAATCATGATAGTAATGAAGAGCTTAAACAAGATATGGATGATGAAGAGCTTTAATAACATGAAAATGATGATAAGAATGAAGCTTATGGTAAATATATATGAACCTGATGATTCATCCTCTGATTCTCATTCATTACTATAGTTCCGACCACACTTGAAATGGTGATGCTAGCATTGATCCATATCTCACAACAAATCTAGTAGAAACTAATTAAGTTAGGGAGCTAACTATAGGCTTGCTAGCTTATGCTTGGTTATATACATGTGTGTGGAATTAAGTATATATATGAATATTAAAAGTAAAGGTTTTGCAATTAATAATTGTGGAACATTCAACATGTTTGTAGTACCTTAAAAGGGACATGTTTTGTTTCACCAATGTGAGTTTGTGGCAGTAGAATTATTACATTTACGTAGTATTAAATTTGTGGCTAAAATTGATCATTTGCCTAGTTTAATGTAATTATTGAGTTAAACATCTTTAATTAAAAAAATTATTAAATTTATATTTATATACATTTCAAAGTAGATAAAACATGCAAAAGAAGGAAGAAAGGTACAGAGAGAGCCTGGTATGTAAGAGAATTGTATATTGGTAGAACTATTTTGTAATTACAATAGGTGAGAACTATATAGTGAGGCCTTAACCAATGATATGTTAACATGTGGTAGTCAAAATAAACCACCTAATAGCTTATTGACAACTCATCTAACCGGCTCAACTAAACCTCTAATTGTTAACTAACTATATGCCAGAATGCTCCACACTATATGTGTTTCAACACGCCACCTCAAGCAAAATGAGGAGAGACAGAGAGTGAGCTTGGCCAGAAGCATATTGAATTGTGAGATAAATAAAGCTTTGGTAAGAGCAATTTGATCTTCTGTGGGCGCATATATGATTTCTAAATTCTTCTACTAAATCTTATCATGAATAAATGAATACCAATCTCAATATATATGCTTAGTTATTGCATGAGCCATAGGATTTGAGGCAAGATAACTAGCTCTAATGTTGTCACGCCATATTATAGGACAAGTAGGCTGAGGAATATGTAGTTCAGTTAATAATGATTGAAGCCAAGAAATTCATGCCCCTGTGTGAGCCAAAGCTCTATATTCGGACTTCGTGCTTCACTTTACTACAACATGTTATTTCTTAGAATTCCATCAAATAAGATTAAGTCTTAAGAATATACAAAAACCTCCAATAGATCTTCAATTGTCTAAGGACTTGCCCAATATGCATTTGAGAAACCAATCAAACATTAACTAGCTGTAGGTTAAATATGTAGTCCCATCTCTAAACTACCTTTCATATATTGAAGTCCTCTCTTTCAAGCCTGCCGATGAATAGAGGTTAGACAGTGAAGAAATTGACTCAATTTATTTACTATAAATGCAATATCAGGTCTTGCCATAGTAAAATATCGCAATGCCTCGATGGGACTTTGATATGAAGTGATGTCCTGCACAAGTTCTCTAGTAGAGCTAGATAACTATACATTGTTATAAGCTGGAGTAGGACAACTGTTACAGTTTATCATGTTGTTCTTTGCTAGCAAATTTGAAATAAAGTCAAAAGCATGCTTGAAGAATCATGATAAACCTCCAATTCCAAAAAATAATGAAGATCACTTAAATCCTTCAAAGCAAATGAATTATTCAAATCCTAAATAACCTTGTTAACAAGTGATAACTATGGTTCAGTAATAATAATGTCATCTATATATACCAAAACCATAAAAAACTAATCAAGTCTTGAACAAACAAACAAAGAGATATCTACCTTTGATTACTGAAAACTCCACTTCAACAATATAAATTTAAGCTTATTATACCAAGCTCGGGGAGCTTACTTAAGTCCATAGAGAGTTTTGACAATTTTGCAAACATGATCAGGATGATTAGAATCCAGAAAAACTTCAGGTTGTGTTATATATACTGTCTAATTCAATTTACTATTCAAAAATGCATTGTTGACATCTAATTACTTAATTGTCCACCCCTTTGAAATATCAAGTGTTAAAACAATTCAAATGGTATGAGGTTTGACAACATGGTTGAAAATGTCATTGAAATCTATACTAGGATTTTGAAGATGCCCTTTAACTACTAAACAAGCTTTGTACATTTGTATACTACCATCAACGTTTCTTTTAATTTGAATACCCATATAGCTTTAACTACATTATAAGAGGAATCCAAGGTACAAGTTGTCAAGTATTCTTAGAATATAAAGCATCATATTCAGCTTGCATAGTTCACTTCCACTAAAGTGGTTGTAAAGATTAAGCAATAGATTTTGATTTTTTAAAAAGTAAGATGACTGGCAAACCATCTTGTATTCAGCTTAATAATAGCATCTTTAAATCTAGTAATCATGGGATGTTGATTGCATAATGGACTATGTGGATTCTCAACAAGAATATCAATGGGTTGCATTGAGAAAGAAGCCGAAGAAGAGTTATCACCAATACCTTGAGTACTTGGTATAATTGATATGGGAGATACACTTGGTGAATCATTGTGTGAAAAGAACTGAGGTTGCACATTGTGTCTAATCACTTCAGGGAGCACAGAAGTATAGTCTTTGTCAAAGGTAGGAGAAAATTGAGAAAATGTAGTAGGAGAAAAGAATTGACTAGAAGCATAGGAAGATGACATATGTGAATGAGACAGTGAGAGAATATGAGAGGAAATTTTAGTTAAAAGAAAAGAAAGCTCATTAAACACAACATGCTCATTGATATATAGTTTCTTAGAAGGATGAAGACATTTAAAAACTTTTAAAACTAGACTATGTAGCTAACAAAAGTACACTTGACTGAACAAAATTCAAGTTTTAAATGATTGTAAGGTCTAAGATAGGGATAACATACACAAACAAACACTTTAAAAGGAGTGTAATCAAAATTTTGATGATGCAAAAGCCCAAAAGGAATTTTATCACATAAATTTGGAGATGGTAAATGATTAATAAGAAAATTTACAATTTGAAATGCTTCAAGCCAAAACTTGACTAGCATACTTGAGATAGCAAAGACGAGCCAAATTCTATTAAATGTCTATGCTTCTTTTTAGATCTGCCATTTTGTTGAGAAATATATGAACAAGAAGACCAATAGGAAATTCCAGATTTGTGAAAGATTGGAAGCAAAGGTTTGTATTCAGAACCACCACCAGTTTAAAATGTTTTAATAGATGTTTGAAAATGAGTTTCAACAAAGGCTTTGAAAATTGAAAAAATATTCACAATCTCATATTTATTTTTCAATGGATAAAACCAATTGAAATGAGAAAAATCATCCACAAATACAACATAGTATCTATGACCAGCAATAGAAGAGATTAGATAAAAACTCCAAAGATCAAAATGTATTAATTTAAGGGGTTGAATTCTGTGGGATTCATACAAAGAAAATGGTAATTCATGAGATTTTCCAATTTTACAAGCAAAACAGAAATTGAGTTTTGTAATTATTGACATAGAAGAATTATAGAAAGACAACACTTGGTTTAGTACATAAGGCGAGAGATGTCCTAACCTTTGATACCAAATATCAAGTGACACTGGTTTCACATAGTGTACATTATTTACAGTATTTACAGACTCAAATATGTTTTAGAACAACAAACATAATAGACTGAGGGATTCTCTAAACATTCAGAAATTGAAGAAAAATCAGACTTAACCACATATGTGGACTCATAACATATAGGAGCCAATAGATAAAGACCATCTTTAAGTTGCCCTTGAAAAAGTGGCCTCTCTGTGTTTTCGTCCTTAATCATATAAGATAAATTCACAAATATAATCAAAACATAATTATCAGCAAGCAACCAAGCCATACTGCATAAATTCTTTTGTATCTTAGGCACAAACAACACATTTTAATTTTAGATGTTGTGGGAAAAATGGTGTTGCCAGTATAAGAGATTTTCAAGCTAGAACCATCTTTAACCATCAAAGAATCATGTCATCCATATTTTGATACATTAGATAAAGATTTGATATCATGTTTAACATGCATAGAGGCACCATTATCCACATACTAGGATGGATTAGTAAAATTTACATAGTGCTATGGGAGGTCCATACATAGGTTGTATACTAGCTGAATGACCATGGTGATATTTAGAATTAGGTGAGTCTACAATACATGTTGAGTTGCGATTCTTAGACTAATTTTGGTGGTTGAAATTCCTTGTCAAATTGATCGAAACAATGTGGAACAGTATGTACTAACTTGCTACAAAGTTGGCAAAAGAACTTGAAATTTTCACGACCTCGATCATGTCCACAAGATGAATTACCTCCCTGAGAGCTACGAGAACCATGTAAATTTTCTAATTTTGAAATTGTCTAAAACTAGTATTGTTTCTAAAATTGGCAGCTTGCTGAACTTCAGTAGACGATTGACCTTAGCAGAGAGGTAATTCTCTTGATTCAATAGCAAAGCCTGAACATCACGTAGTGAGAAAGATACAAGCATAGATGTGATATTAGAGGCTACAGAGTCATACTCATTGCTGACACAAGTAAGGAGAACTCCAATGTGAACCTTCTCTGAGATTGAGTGACCAACAACTCCAAGTTTATTGACCAGCTTTTTAATACGAGTGAAGAATTCTGCCATGGTAGAATCTCCTTTCTTTGAATTATTTAGTTGAATCTACAACTGGAGAATCCTTGATTCAAAAGATGAAGCATACAAATCTCATAGGGCCTTCCAAGAATCACATGAGGTTTCATAACCAACAAGTTGATTTATCACATTCTGCTTGATAAATTCATCTTGACTTTGCTAGTATTCCAAATTCTCTTTGCTCTTTGAATCATCATCAATTTTAGGATATGAAAGTCTTTCATCCAGAGACCCTAGGAGACAATGCCCCTTCATTGCCCCTTCATCGTAGGTAGAAATTGAAATTTTCAAACCAAATAATAGTGGGCTTCAAGTCGAATTGGCAGTGAAATTGAATTGCACCAAATGGCGAGAAGAGAGACATTGGGAGGTAGATGTCAATCATGGTGTGCACATTGAATTTGGGATGTCATTGTTGGCTTTGATACTAAGCTAAAACATGTAAAAGAAGAAAGAGAGGTAGGAAGAGAGAGAGTATGATATATAAGAGAATTGTATATTCGTAAAACTATTTTATAATTACAATAAGTGAGAACTATATAGTGAAGCCTCAACCAATAATATGTTAACATGTGGTAGTCAAAGTAAACCACCTAACAGCTTATTGACATCTGATCTAAATGGCTCTACTAAACATCTAATTTTGAACTGACTCTGTGTAGGAATGCTTTACATTATGTTTCAACAAAAGCTGGCCTTAGTTCGAAGTAATGCATGCTCATTAAAAACCTTTTATAAGTTTTTACTTTTTTGTAATAATTAATTATAACCTAGCTACAATTTAACATGTTTTATTCTAATACTTTTTGGTCTCTTAAAGGCATGGAAATGACTCAATGACCTATAGAATTGTGCTTGGATTTTAAAATTGCATTTCAAAACTAACTACTTCCAAATTTAATAGGTGCTACTTAGGCCGAATTATGCAATCTAGATTTTTTTTTATTTTTTATTTTTTTTACGTCATTGAGAAGAATACGATTGCAATCTGATTTAAACCTTACATTAAACGACTTCATTTTTTACTTAATTAAGAAAGAAATGTGTGGTTTTGGATTATTGCTATGTACTCCATAGTTAATTTGTTGGTGTTGGAATACAAATTTTTAGTTCTCCATCGTCAATTTATCTTAGTATTGAGTCTCCTGCGAAAATAACACATATAAAATTTATAATAGATTATGCAATGTCATCCAAGATACAATAACCTTATACATATTCCTATAGTCACTTGTAAACGGGCTGATCTTTTATTTAATATATATATATATATATATTCATATAGATATTCCTCAGCAAGAAACCCAATCCCAATTAGGAGGGAGAAACTATTTACAAGAATTTTTTAGCAATCCAATTTGTTGCCTTGTTTGAATGGCGATTAACAAACAAAATAGCATAAGCACCCTCTTTTCTTTGAAAAATTCAGTGGAAATTGTTAAACCAAAGAGAGAGAAAATGAGCTATGATGGTGCGATTCCCTCCTGCTGTGGTGGTTAGGCGTGTGGTCTGCAGGATTGAGTTTGTCGGTAACTGGGGAGGCTGGTGGTAGGGTGCGTGGGGTCAGGCAACTAATGGTGGTGGCTTGGTGGGACCTTATTTGATGGTCCAAATGGAAGAAAAGAGAGAAGAAGAAGAGAGAAAGAGAGAAAGAGAGGAAAGAGAAAGCGTGTCGGTAGAAAAATGAGAGGGAAAAGGGAAAAAAGAAAGAATAAGAGGGGTGGGGCCGCCTTGTCTAAATTTAAAAAAGTTGTCAAAATTATGGTTTTTCGGCTGGCTTCTCATAATTGTAACTTCCTCACTGTAGCTCCGAGTCACACATATCGTCAGTCTACGAACTCATATTGACAAGCCCTACAAAATAGAACTAGAGTCAAAACAAAATTCCTCACATAGCAAAAGTCAATTTTTGGACCCACTTAATGTACCTAAAATTCAAACTTCAGTCAACATGAGTTATTAGTGTACATTTCTAAGTAGCGGCCTTTGCAAAAGAAGATATCATTCATAAGTTCAGCCTTTCAAAATCATTTATGCCTGATCGAGGAATAATGTTCACTTGCAATGTGGTTCAAGAGTTTGCAAGAGAATATAGATTTAAGATTGTACACTCAACCAAATATGTTGTTGAAGCTTATGGTTAGGTTGATTCAAATAATAAAATCCTCAAAGGAATCTCAGAGAAAATTATTCGAGATAATCCATGATAATGGCACAACAAACTTTCATAAACTTTGCGGCCATATCCGACATCAAAAAGACCAAGCACCAGCACTATAGCTTTTGCTCTGACTTATGGACATGATGTTATTCTCCCTGTGAAAGTCACTACGGGTCGCTCAACAATATAATCTTAATTTGGTCGACTACACTCAGACCATGATACAAGAGATTGAGCAGTTAAATTATGTGAAATTGACTACATTAGATCATCTTCAAGCACAAAGGAAGACACTTGCTTGAGCGTAGAACCAAAGAGTCAAAATTAAGAGTTTTGAAGAAGGTGATCTAGCTTGGAAAGCAATATTACCTATTAGATCAAAGGATCCTACGTTTGGGAAATAGTCTCCTAAATGGGAAGGGCCGTTTTGTATTTCTAAAGTGTTGGGAAGGGGATATATCAACTTCAAGACAAGGTTAAAGACATTAAATCCTATTAATCGCCAATATTTTAAAAATATTACTCTTCAAACTAGGAATCAATTAAAGAAGAGTAATGACACATGTACTTAGAGACTAGGCCTGAATAAGGCTGGCTTTGTATTGAGTTGTATGGAATTGCAAGCTATTTTAGCCATATGTTTGTACTCGATCATTTAGGCCGCTATGTTGGCTGGCCGTTTTATATTAATGTGGGCCGTAGTGGGGGACAAAAAGAAGGTGGTGTAGCTTTTCAAGTGATAAATGGCACATTGTTGCAAAATTTGTATTCTACTATTATTCTCAGCTAAACTATGGTAGGAAAGAAATTGAGAGGCAATGTTTAATTCATAAATTTTCATGAAAGATATTGTTTGGGGTTCAATTGAGTTTCGGTGTAAGTTGGTTTCTTTGAGGATAAAGCATAGTTATTTCTTTTTTTACTTTTTGTGAAGATAATTATGAAGATTTCAATTGAGATAGGGTTTGTGTTATACATGTGGAAGTTATAAATATAACCTGATGGAAGAGTAAAATAAATAAAAAACTACTGTCACAACTGTTTAGAGGTGTTTTGGTTGAAGTGAGTTTCAGGAGTACATGAATTGTTTTGACTGAGGTGTCGATGTGGAGTGACACACGTGAAGTTGCTTTGGTTGAAGTGAGTTTCAGGAGTACATGAATTGTTTTGCATTGGCGCTGGATTGTTTGGAGATAACAATACACAGAGGCGTGAAGCAGTTTGTTTAGTGCCAATTGTTTCAATTGTTCCCTGTGCTCTTTATCAGTTTATATTTAATTTTTTTCTGTTACTAATGTTCTATTTTTTTTCTAGTTCAATTTAATTGTTATTTAGTTGTCTTCTATCTTAGATCTTAGTTCCCAACTTTTAAAGCAATTTATATTCATAGTTTAGTTGTAAATTTTTTATTGTTCGTCTTTAAATTATTTATTTTAGGATTATTGCCAGTTTAATTTTTATGCAATTTAAAGTCCTTTTTTTAAGGCAATACGAATCTTAATATAGAATTTCGTTTTTTTTAAGGCAATACGAATCTTAATATAGAATTTTTTATGCTCTGTTTCTATTTACAGTCGGCTTAATTTTTTGTAATTATATTTTTATTTCAAATTAATTACCAATTTGGAATTGGCGTACCCGCTTTCACAGAGACTAAATTGCAAACAAATTCAAAACAGGAACGGGCAAAGAAAAAATCATCCAAGATGATAGCAATCTCCCACGAGTGGAGAAGTTTTAGTGGCTGTGACAGAGACAACAACAACTAAACAGACAGAAAATAAAAATAAAAATGTAGTAACAGTACAACAAAAAAGATAATTTAGGGATTAAAATGCAAAACATAATAATTTAGGCTGCAGAGTGCAAATTATGATATAGTTTAGATAACATGGTGTCAATATCCCATTGTATAAAGAACCATCACAAAAGGCAATTAAGAAAAGAACCATCACAAAAGGCAATGGAGGGGGGGTGGACTCATGCCATGGACCCGAACCATTAGAAGTAGTCAATCTTGTAGCTTTACAAAGAGCCACTTTGGTTCGTAAACCTATCCTATAAAAGGGTTCATGGTGTGACAGAGACATCCCACCTTATTTAATTTTTCATTTAAATTATCAAACATATCATTTTCCTTTCTTTCTAACGCTCTAACATAACAGGGAAAAACATGAGAAAATTATCTATCTCAAAAAGCACATCAAGTTCATATTTGCTTAAATTT
The DNA here is from genome assembly GCA_007844105.2 of Rhamnella rubrinervis. Classification (NCBI taxonomy): domain Eukaryota; kingdom Viridiplantae; phylum Streptophyta; class Magnoliopsida; order Rosales; family Rhamnaceae; genus Rhamnella; species Rhamnella rubrinervis. Next base: position 12,441,932 of record CM017577.2, read on the forward strand.
ATCCAAACAAAAAATATTTATATTTGGTCAACTTTTTATTTCTCTAAAACACACTATTAGTGAGTAAAATGTCTCAAACTAAAAACAGTTTCAATTCATTGAAAGTTAGAAACTTTAATGATGGCATTTGGCTATCTCTTTTTTTTTCCACCCTTTCCAGATTTAGAAGAAGGTCCAGCACTTGACGATGCAGATGCAGCCTCCTGCTTTTTAGTTCTCCCAGGATGTCTTGGAACTAATTCAGCCACTCGGAGCATCAACTGTTTCCCTGCAACAGAATCCACAGAAGAAAAAAATCTAGAAATGTATGAACAGAAAAGGTAAAACAAGATTATAGCACACGAAAAGTGTAAGCAGGTTTCCTTTTTTTACTTGATGCTTTTAGTTGATATCAATATTTCCTACTTAGCAACTTGTGCATGGAAAAGATTGCCGCCCTTAGCGATTAAGATTGGTTGTCCATAGCATAGTCCATTCAGATACAGTCATGGATAATGATTGTGCCTGACTATTGCCTTAAATAAGCCAGTTTCACTTCACCACCAACACACGAACAATGCTCAAGATTATTACTTCTCATCAATGAAAAATAAAACGACAAAAAGAAAATGAAGGAATGCACTGACATATTCTTCCAGTAATGGTAACATCATAAAATATGCAATTGAGGAATGAAAAGATGAGACAAATTAATACAAATAAAGCCCAAATTTGTTCACTAACTCCTCCCAAAATACTGTTTCATAATTGATAGATTACTTTTCTTTTTTGGAAACTTTAATGAGAAAAACCTTTGCAAACCCATTTCCCAAAAAAAAAAAAAAAAAAAAAGAAACAATCCTTACGGGATGAGATGGCTGGATTGTAGAGTGTCCCATCCTCCTTTTTAAGCAGCACCCTTACTCTCCCTCTTTGCATGAAGTCACGAGGATAAGCTTTATCTATCTACAACGAGAGACAAAAATAAAATTATATAAATATATTTGCACCCATTAGAGGAAATTTAACATTACATCTATAGAATACGGGAAGAGACCTCAATTGCAAATGGGAGTTTGAAATGGCTGCAGCAGTCACCAATCTCAGCACAAGTTGGGTTTTCACATGCCTTGCTCACACAAATTCGCCTCCCTTCAGCTATAGTTTTCTTTGAATTTATATAAACTGGATAAAGTACAATCCATCTCTTTATATTAGGGATGTCACCGTCCATGTTTCTGATAAAAGAAACAAAACCCAAATATATCACGTAATTCAAGAAGCCAATGGAGACACATCAATTTCATTCTTCTTTTTATACCCCCTCTCTCAAGTCCCTCACAATAGCAGATTTAGCAAGAAGTAGGAGAAAAGAAGAAAAAAAAATCATAACAAACAAGAACTCAAGATGAGAGAGAGAGAGAGAGAGATTCACCATCTAATCAATATTACCCAAAATGAGACTAACATTGTATGGTAAAAATCATTCAAACTTAATAAATGTGAAATAGAAAAAAAAACCAAATCACTTAAGAACTTTACTTGAAGTCAAACTAAGTAACGATATATTCCAATAAAGAAGCAAGTAAACTTAAAACTTATGCAACAAGCTAATTCTCCTCAACTGCTGGCAGGTAAATTAGAAATCATAAGCATCAGAAACTGAATCTTAGCTCCAGCCATTGATTCAAAATGTAAACTCTAATATAAATTCAACATTACCAAATCTAAAACCATGGACCAAGAAAATTCTAGGTTAAAACAATAACTAATTTTAGTAATTAATAATACTTATATGTTTTACAGCAAAAACAATGCTTTCAATGTAATTAGAAACTGCTAGTTACTTTTTCTGTGCATACTTAGCAGAAAAACAAAAATATATATATACACTCACAAACAAGCAAAAGGCTTTTCATAATGTTTTTGATAATACATAATGACGTAAACCAAATACATACAGGCAAGGCAAAAAAATCATGGATTCGAAAACAAAGTATGAGTGAACCTGTTAGTCCGTTAACTTGATTCTTTTCAATTAAATTTAAACTTCATCTAATGCATCTGTTCAAAGAAATCAATTCTTTCTAACAGCCATCAACTTCAGGTTGCTCTTCAACACTACCACGACAGCTGATCTAAAACCACAATTCAAAGAGCTGCCAATTTGTCCAAGTTTGATTTCACCCCCAAATTTACATTTTAAAATTGTGGTTTAGATATCCCACATCATATTTATCTCTTTTCTTGATAAATTTAGTTGAGCAACCAAGAAAATACTACAATACAGAACAAGTTAAATAGAATGTGAACTAATGAAAGAGAAAGAGACATGCCCAATAGAAAGTGCCTAAAATACTATGACATAATAGTCCAGCTAATCATGGTAAGAGTTTGTTTCAATCTCATCTAGTCCAGCTAATCATAGTAAAAATTTGTTCCAATCTCATCTAAAATTTTGAGAAGTACGCTGCTGCATGCAGCAAAGCCATCACAAAGTCAAAATATATGCACCTAAATTTCCAGTGGAAGGCACACCTAATTGTAAATTTGGAACAACATCTTCACTTCAGATTTTAATGAAATTATCCCACCAGTTTCAGAAAAGCTGATTTCACACTTTGTTCAACATGCAAACACAGTAATGCAGTTCCTTTCAAGGTCTCAGTGAGAAAACTTCATCAACACAATCACACAGCAAGGTTGACTAATTATGACCTGGCATTAACACATTCTTTCCATCTTTACCACTGCTTTCAAGTTTTCAAGACAAAACAATAAACAATACCAAAATATGATAGCATGTTTAATTTAGGATGAATAGGTAAACATGAGCTAGACCATCAAGGATAGCCTTCCCCCTCAAAAAACCCACTCCTTGTTGGTGGAATTCAATGGGAATATGAAGTTAATATCAGGTCGTCTGTCTCAAATTCATTATATCATTGAGGGCAAAAACAAATGTGTTCAAGATGGGAATACATAGTTTAAATCATGGGCTTCATGCTCTTCGATCTATAGTGGTTTTTGAATTATCAATGCTCTTCATTTCTAGGGCTACTTAATAAAAATAAATAAATAAATAAATAACATTCTTATTAATATGGTTTAGATGGCAAATGGAAATTATATCATTTATGCCTTTTCTATCTTCTATATAAAAACTATGATGTGTCAAATGTCTAAGATGCTATCCTCATAGAAGAATGACTGGAGAATGAACTACTGTATACACATTAGCTTAAGAAGGTGCTAGGGTAGCAATCTTGAGAATTGTTAGTGCTAAAATGCATATGAGGTAACTGGTAATATAATTATTTCATAATTTCTAACAAGGGTTACTAGATATTCCATTATTATTTATCAGCAATTAAATGTTCCTCAGACAAAAAAGTGGACAGTCCTGAGATGCTTATCCTTATCCATCTAAAAAAACATTGGCAAAAAATTTTAAATCCCTTCAACCTTAGTGGAAAACATCCACGTTCCATAAATATGATTTTCCCCGAGCTTGATTGCAGTAGTTGTCACATATCATGAAGTATGGTGCTACCACTTCTTCCATTGATGATTCCCTCATCTTATTTTAATCTATTTCTATTTTTATCTCAATGGTGGGCACTGATTTGTTTCGTAATTTAATCAAACATCCAATATCAAAAATCATCAAAAAGAAATTCTGTTAGGAAAAATCCCTAACCTTTAAGCCATTCATAACATGTTTTCCATCAGATTGCAATACCTGAGTCAAAAAATGTCGAGGCAACATCTTCACAATAAATTTTTTTAAAAAAAATCTGTCCTTTAATAAACTTAAAATTGTAACACTAGAAGAAAATTATTTAATTGAGTATCCTTCATGTTCTCTACTTGTGTTTTTTAAAATGAATCTTTAAGAAATCATCTATCATTAGCGCAAACAGCTTTCATTTTAAAGGGATCATTGTCCTCTTCATGCCTTAAACATTTCACTGAAAAATGTATCTTACACCAAACAGCCAAACAGGAATATATTAGAAAAATTAATGACATGAAAAATAATTATAAAAATAATAAAATTCACTCAACATACACAAGGATGAAGTTGATGGATACCATATGCCAAACATTTTGTTGCAACATGCTTAAATGCATTTTGGAGCAAGAAATTCAATCCTAGTGAGGAAGGGGGTCATGGAACAACATGAGCAATTGAAGCCAAATCCCGTATTAGAAAAAAGCAAAATTAGAAGAAAACTCACAAATCCAAGTCCCAATAGCTACCGAAATTCCAATTTGCCGATGCCAAGCAGATGAAGTTCAAAGACCAGAATTCCGGCGACGGCAAAATACCTGCGTCGGGCAGAGATGGACGGAGGAGATTAGAAACCCTTCAAAATGAAGAAGATTTAGAGTGAGAAATGGAGAGCACAGAGAGAATAAAGAGACAAATATATATTATAAACTTAACGGAGGAGAGTTAACCGGAGGAAAATCGGCCGGACCGATTAGATACCGGCGGAGAGACAAGGTGACCAGAATGAGTGATGGAGAGGAGAGGGGAAAGGGAGAGGGACGGAGAGTGGTAGATACTGAGAAAGGTAATGGAGAAGTAGTCTGAAAAATAATAATAATAATAATAATTTAAGTCTAAGAAGACAAATATAACCCTAAAACAAATTAGGGTTATTGACTTGAACACCCTGAACTATTTTACACTTGAGTCCCCCGATCTTTATTTCTTTTAGCATTTGGACCCGGAACTATGTAAGGTTTGCATTAGTACCTTCCTTGGCTTTTTCTTTAACATAATTGTCACGTGTGTGCCACATAGAGAGAGAGAAAAAGCATGAATGATTTTTTCACGGATTAAAATGCAAATTAATTTTTTTTTTATGAATAAAAAAAAGCTTCGATGTGGATCTCATCATTTCAGAATTCTGTTAGTGAATAAAGGAAATTGATCTAGTTTAGAAATATATATGTCAAAATTTAACATAAAAATTCATTAAAAGAATAATTTTTTAAAGAAATTAGTGTAATTGAAACAATAGGCAAAAGTTGTTTTCAAAAAATATATATATTAAAAAAAGAGTAAAATAATTACATGTAATAGAGATTTTTAAAGATTTTTTTAATGTTTTTGAAAAATTAGTTTTGCATATTGTTTTAGTAGTTGTACTGATTTCTTTTGTTACTTTTTAATTTTAACATATTGATCCTTGAAGTGTATCCTAAAAGAAGACCACAATGCTCTTAACTTTTTGCACCATGTGCACTTAACATAGTTCAAAAGCTTAAATGGGCAAAATAATAATAATAATAATAATAATAATAATGATGATGATGCAGAAGAAGGTTGGGGACTATTCAAGCAAACACAATTTGGATAAAAATAATGTAGTAAAAAAGTTGGTAAAATTATAGGCTTCAATTCGCCTTGTAGCATTTTGCTTTCAAGTAAATTGTGTGTTTTTGTTTACCAAAAAAAAAAAGAAAGTAAATTGTGTGTTTTAGTTTTTTTTTTTTTGGTTAAAATTGTTGAAATTCACAAATTGATATAAAAATTAATATGACATAAATATTATATGTTAAAACCAAAACTTAAAAAGACTCAAATAACACAAGTTATTATCAGTCAACTTCTAATAGTTTAGAAATTACAAAATATAAGTTATGCTTGTTATAAAATAAATAAATATTAAGTGGACATTACTAAAATATATTGTACCTACTTTTGAGAGATTTTTTAGTTTTGGGTCTAAGACGAGAGACAACATATTTTACAGTTTTACTCTTTATCATTTGTCTTTTCTTTTCTCTTTTATACTCTTTTATATTAATTTTACAATACTATCAATACGAGTCTCTAAGGATCATGAAATTATAGGCAAAAAGCAAATGAATAAAAGATTTATACACATGGCTATTTCGACCCATTAATTTTACAATACTTATCAACACAAGTCTCTAAGGATCACGAAATTATAGACAAAAAGCAAATGAATAGAAGATTTTTGCACATGGCCATTATGACTCGTCAAATTTTGTATAGGTTTTGACCATTCAAATGATTATGTAAATCTGTGAAATTTTTATATGTTATATCATACACTAATGACATATCCCAGTGCAATTTATAAATCTCTATTTGTTAGTTTTTGAATATTTATTATATTTGTTAGTTGAAAATCTAGTTTATAATCGATTTTTGTGATTTTGTGATTTTTTGATCTATATGTATTGTAAATCTTCTTTTGGAATGAATTTTTTACATAATACTTTTTTAAATGTTAGCTCATAGTGATAAAAGTTTTAGGTACAAATTATACAAACTTGATTTGATTTGGAATTAAGATGCTATATGGCCCATTCTGATCTGTTATTGAAAAAATCTATTTTTCTTACATTGTTAGGGTAGAATTCAATCTTTATGATGTTATTTTTTTATGACATTTCATAAATCCGTGCATATTATATCTGGGTTAAGTCATAAGATTTTTAAGATTTTATAATTTATATATAATTATTTATAGTTTTCCAATTATGTGATGTGCAAAACATAAATTTATTTTCTATTTTGGTTATGTGATACTCTGAATTTCGTTTAACGAAATTATAGTCTTTTAAATTGACTACCTGTTTTTGTAGTTGCTTATTTGCATGTATACAGCATGTGGTATAATTTTAGGATGATTTTGTTTATATGTTGTGGAGATAAAATTTATGAAACTTATAATTGTATGTTACAATTTTATTTTTTACAATTTATATTTTTAAGATATAAAATTAGAAAAGTATATTTATACACATCTTAAATTTTTTTTTTTAAAAAATGATGTGTTGGTGAGTATGTTTTGTTAGTATGTAATTGTTATTGTGCATGACATTTAATATGAATTACTTGAAATTAATTCTTCCATACTATCCTTTAATTATTATATGTGGATAGTTACTATGACATATATAATAAAGAAGTAGTTCAAAAAGTTAGATGTTTTCGGAATAAGTCATTTAATTTAGTGTTTAATGTATATATATACATTTGTTTATAAGCGTGTTTGGTGGTTTAATTAAATTTTATATCCAAAATACTACTACTTGGCATAGACTATTAACTAAGAAATACCTGTTGTCTTGTAAGAATCCTTAAAGAATAGTTTTGACCACTAATAATTCATGGTTTTACTTTTAAGATTAATATAATTGATTTTAAAGCTCTTATGTGACTAAGTGGCCAAAAGATCACGAATAAACACATGTCATAAAAAATACTATCCAATCATGTATGTTAATGGCATAATACTCTAGTAATAGTGTAGTAAGATTTTTTATTTAGTTGTGGCTGAAAAACCACAATGCTTGGCTTAATAGATCTGTGTATGTACCTCAAGCAAATATTGCATGGTATCATAAGTCTTATAGGTTTGGCAATAGTAATGGAATGAAGTAACTGAGGTGATTGTTGAATAACAAGAATGACAATGAGCATGATAATAACCGGACAAAACCTAAAGCGAATTACAAAGGTTAAAAACCTAGTTATTATCATGCTCATATGGTAATTATTTGAGTAAATACCCAAAGCCCATTATAGATAGATATGGTAATAAAGGTCATTATAGTCTTGTACTTAGTCGTACGAGTAAACATTCAGTTGATCTTTATTAGAATTAGCTTGCAGCTAAGAAACTCATTTTATTTATAGGTCCACATATGATAACTTAGCTTAGTCTTGTGAAACTACTATGCTTGATATGGAATTTTGGAACCAAAAGTAGCGAAAATCCAAAACTAAGCACAAGGCTTAAATCTTGTAAATTTTTATTTGTCTTCTTTATGATTTATTGTATGTTTTCCATTGATTTCATTATATATATATATTATGCTTTCTATTTTGCACTATTTATCGTGTTAGTATATGATGTTTTATATTAAAAGCTTTACATTCGAGGAGAAGGTAGTATTTATTGTCTAGTCAACAATGACAAACTTTTTTCTCTAGAAAAGAAAATATTCACCTTAAAGAAAATATGAATTAAATAGTATGTAACCTAGAAGGTTGATTGCCTAAAGCAAGTACTTAACCTAAAAGGTTTATTACCTTAAGCAAATTTTTAACCTAGAAGGTTAGCTAACTAAAGCTAATTATTGACTACCTATATACATCCTCTTTAAGGTTACTATGTGATTGACATACATTGTAATATACTCACCTCAATTTATATATATTACATGATATTAAAAATCATTTTGTTTGACCATCTTATATACTACTACGTCTAAGTTATCCTATAAATAGTTAAATTTATATTTCTATACAATAGAAAAGAGACTGGCCCTATCCATTGATCTAAGCAAAATATGGGATTGAATGAGTGAATTTGAGACTATGACCTTTCACAAAGCTCTACACGGCATCCTTTATAAACATTGTACCCTGGTCGACCATTATAGTCTTTGGAAGGTTGAGCATATAGATGATGTTGGCCTATCGCTTTCATTAGCCGTGCTTCCATCTACTTTGTAAAATACTATGTTGCAATGATAACAAATGTATATTGCTTATTGGAAGGTGGATACACTTTGCCTATCAGATCTATGACCACCTTCAAAATGGTCATGGTTTTACAATAGGATTAAAAGGTGACGTCGGAACATATTGAATTGGTTTGTGCCTCTGACATGCCTGACATCCTTTTGCATATTTAATGATGTTGGCCAAGATGACCGACCAACAAAAACTATGTTGTCGAATCATCCAACACATCTTCACTTTTCCGCTTGGTGAGCACCACAAATACCTTTATGGACTTCAGCCATGACTAGCATGTTCTTTCCCAAACATCTTAACAAGAAGTCATCTTGACCTTTCTTGTATAATTTTTTATCTAATATCACATAATGGACTGCTTGTATTATTGTCTTTTGCTCACTAAATGCATTTGGATTTTGAAAGTATTCGACCAACACGTATCTCTAATCATCCTGCTTAATTTTCAAACAATAACATAATGCATCTTTCTTGCAAGGATGTGAGAGTTCTTATTTAAGTGCTGATAACCATCACTTTCAAATTCTCTTGGATATGACCACACGAGACTACTTGAGCCATCTCATTGGCATCATGGTTAAGCTTTCGTGGCACATGTTGTAGTGCTATACTCATAAAACTCTATAGGAGTTGGGTTGCTACCGTACAAACAAGGCTAAATTGATGTTATTACAATTGTACTTATCCACCAATTGATTCAACACAAGAAGAGAATCACTCATTATTTCGACTTTGAAAACTCTCATTTCCTTCAAAATTTCAAGATTGATAATCAATGCCTCATACTCAACTTGGATGTTGGATAGTCGGCCAAAAATTCTACCAAGGCCCCTTCATAGCTTTCTATGATACGTATCTTAAGTAAAACTCTAATAAAGTCATACTCTATTTTCCGATCTTTACTCAAATGATCAATCTTGAGAGCATATATTTGAGAAGATCAATTTTCAATATGATGAAAATGGTTGTTGGCAACATATAATATCTTAATTTAGTGATCGAAAAGTACAACGCCAGACATAACTTCTCAATCGCGAATACTAAAGCTCGTTGATCATCAAAATTCTACTCAATCGGTAAATAGTAGACAGTCTATTTTTTCCTAACCTCATTCTCTTAGGCTAGTAGATTTTCTATAGAATTTTCTATGGTTGAGAAGTATAAGATTAATGGCTCGTTGCTACGAGGGGCATAACCACATGCAGTTTAGTCAAATATTCTTTTATCTAATCGAAGCCCTCTTGATGACAATCTTCCCATATACTTGATTTCTCAATTTGAGAAGATGAGAGAAAGCCTAAATCTTCCCAAATGAATTAGAAATATATCTTCTAAGGAAGTTGATCTTTCCTATTAAGCTCTGCAATTTCCTTCTATTCTTGGGTCATTGCGCTTCTATAATAGCTTGGGTTTTGTTCTTATCCAATTTAATCTCACGTTGATGCACTAAGAAACCTAAGAAATTATTGCCCGAAATACTAAAACCACATTTCTAATTATTCATTTTAAGTCCATATTTTCTCATCTTCTCAAATGCTTTCCATAGGTTAGCACATGACCCTGTCTTAGACCGACCACCACATCATTGATATAAACCTCCAGAGACTGTCTTATAATGTCATGAAAAATTGCATTCATAGCTCTTTAATATGTTGCTCTTACATTTTTTAATCCAAAAGGCATGACAACCCATTTGAGGGTTTCAATCGCTCTTGGACATCTAAATGTCATTTTCTTGATATATTCCTCAATTATGAAAATTTAGTTATACTCTGAGTGACCATCCATAAAAGAGAGAATTCCATGTTTAGCCACCCTATATATTGGAAGGTCGGTTATATGCATTGGATACTCATTTTTTGGCAAATTCAAATTTCTAAAATCAACGCTTACTTGGATCTTGTTGTTCTTTTTTGTCGCAATAAACACATGGGAGAGCTAATATTGATATTTGGCCAGCCTTATAAAGTTGGGCTTTAATAGCTTGTCGATGTCATCCTTAACCAGAATTTGTATTTTTAGTGACATTTTTTGTGGTGGTTGTTTATATGGCTTGAACCCCTCTAAAATGGGAAGATGATGCTTTACCAATCACTTATCTAATTTCGGCATCTCATGATTACTCAACGTGAAACAATCCTTCAATTCCAAGAGGAGTTTAATTATTTTGGCCTCTCATTATGGTTCCAACAGCCTACTTCCATATTTTAGTATGTAAACTTGAACTTCGGCCTTGGAATCTTCCATCTTTAAAGGTGCTAGCCGAAGTTCTGTAAACTTTATTTCTTCATCAACTACATTATCATTTTCCAATATACGTTTGGTCTTGTCAATGGTCGAACAAAAACATAATTTCTTTTCAACCAAATAAATTATTAGATTTTTTATCAAGGCCTCAACCACCTCATATTTTCCTTTTTCAAGGTTCATTATCAATGGATCTCTTTTGCTTTCAACTGGGATACTTGAATAGTTACAGAACAGTCCAACTACTCACACGCTGCTTTTGCTAACAATTGCAATATCCTCTAATCTTTCAAAGTGTTAACCCTTATAGGGTAGGTAAACCTAATGTTACTAAAAAAATTTGATAAGGCATATGTCATCGTTGTAATATTTGGCTTCTGTAACAATTAGTGATCACTATCAATGATTAGTTTTCAGCTTTAACCACTTTCACTTCTTCATCATTCCAAAATAACAAAATCTGTTGGAAGGAAGACGGTATACATAGACTAGAATGTATATAATCTTGCCCTAAAAGGACATTATAGTGTGATTTAGATTCCACGATAGAAAAAGGCCATCATCAATGTTTTGCCTTTCACAATAAGTTCTAGTGGTAAAACTTCTTTACACTTGGTAACCCTTCAACAAAGTTAGTTATCATCAATTATACAGGGATTAAATCCTGATCTTCTTTATCAAGTTATCTTATCATGAACGCTGGCAAAATATTGACCCTCCATCCCCATTGTCTACCAATACTCGATTGACAAGCATGTTGTCAATATGAGCACATATATACAATAGCTTGAGATGTTGTGCTATATTTTATGTGGCTTTCAAATAGGGGTGGAACCAGGAATTGAAAATAGGGTGGGCTAAAATTTCCAACCAAATTTGTCAACAACCGATTATAAAATAATTAGCGGTTTTTCCAATCCATATTTTAATAAATGAATATATTCTATATTTGGACAACAAAAATATTAAAAATATATGAAACTCAATTGTATGAGTAAATTGTATTAATAAAATAAAAAAAACACACCAACACAGTTAGGTGACAAATCCAACAAAAAACTTGATAAGTTGTCCTCTGCATTTTTTCATAGAATAAAATTCACTAATTATTGATTCATTATCAATATTATTTGCTAACTCTCTTTCTGTATGGATGATCATAGAGTCAGCAAGAAACTCATCTTCTATCTTATTACGTAGCCGATTTTTGATAAGTTTCATTGATGAAAATGCTCGTTTTGTTGTTGATGTAGAAACATGAAGAGTCCATACCAAACAAATTAGTCTGAAAATCAAATGGTAATCACTAGCCAAGTTTGTCTCAACTAATCGACGATATAATGAAGAAATTAAATCAATATACTGAAAGTCCGGACGACGATCTATTTCAGTATTATAAAATTCTAACTGTATTATCAAAGCATACAATTCAGAAGTAGTGAAGTCTTGAGGATAAAATTTCTTAGCAAGCTTACATATATCACCAACATTAAATAATGTGAATGAATGACAAGGATCCAAAGCTGAACTAAGACAAAGCAATTTAACTATTTTTTCAGGAAATCTGTTATGCAACTCCATCATCTGAAAATCTATTAGGGTATTAAATATTTCAACTCTATAACGATGCTCAATTGTAATAGAATCTCTTTGTTGACAAGGACGACCTTTACCAAACTTATAAAGAGCACTCATATCGGGCATTTGAATATCATATTGTTCACAAAAAGATACCACAGTTTCAAAAAATTAATCCCATTCACCATCTCTTAACTCTTGAAGAAATGAGATTGTATATGAAACAAGATTCATACCTCTTACAATATCTATAAATTTTTTCTGAAATGCTTGACAAAGGTAATCAGTCAATCTCATAATTTTGTTCATTAAAAGCAGGACAAACACAAAGTCAAAAGAGTTAATGGCATCCAAATATGTGTCAGTACCACCACGAATTTCTTGATTTGGTCCATTTTGAGCGATGTCTGAAAGAAATGTTTGTGTTGTTGAACAAAATAACTCAATCAAAATTCGTATAGAATTAAAATGAGAACCCTAACAAGTAGTTCCCGGTCGTTGTAAACAAGAAGATTGATTTGCCCCCTACTAGTTTCAAGATTTCCAGCCTTCAACAATTCCTCAACTTCAGATTTTTGAGTTAATTTTAACTCAGATTGACACTTGCCAGAAGTACAAATAAAATTCACAACTTTATTCAACATTGAAAAAAATTTCCAAACAACCAACACATCTTTAGCTGAAGCATTTAAAGCTAGTTGCAATCGATGAGCAAAACAATGAACATAATATGCACATGGACAATCTTGCATAAACAATGCTTGTAACTCATTCCATGCACCACTCATATTACTAGCACTATCATAACATTGACCACGAAAAGTCTCAATTTGAAAATTATATTTACCAAGAACATTAGAAATCTCATTCTTAAATGTTAAAGTAGTAGTGTTAGGAACACTTACAATATCAAAGAACCGTTCTTGAATAAATCCATTACAATCAACAAATTTTAGGATGATAGCCATTTGCTCTTTATTAGATTTATCAACCACTTCATCAACAAGAAAACAAAATTTATTATCCCGAATTTCCTCACGAATTTTATTTTTTACCTTGTTAGCAAATATATGCAAAATCTCCTTTTGAATCAATGGTGAAGTATACTTAACGTTTCCAGGAGCTTTATCAAGAACAACATTGTCAACTTCGACATTACATCTTATAAAAGTCTTTTAAGTTCAATGAAATTCCCTCGATTGGATGAGTCTTCGGACTCATCATGACCTCTAAAAGCCAATGCTTGACTTGCTAACAATCTTAACACTTTCTATTATGGTGCTTAACCATAATCGATTTTCTAATATTTGCTTAGAAGATTGTGCATTCATCACTGTGCTAATATGTCGAGATTGGTTCCCCAAGCTATGCCAATCTATCATAGCATATTGATGTGTTGAAGCTCCATTATGAGCAAGAAAGGTACATTGTTATCCACTAACTCTCTTCCAATTCTTACACACATCAACAGTGAAAGTCTTATGTTTTCCATTATCAAATAGAAAGCAAAGAAAACAAAATGCTCTATCCTTGGCAACAGAATACTCAAGCCATGAAAACTGTGAAAACTAACCATATTGGAATCGTCGAGATTGCACCCAATCTACATGACTAGGATAAGATACAGTCCAAGGCTAATATATGATCTTCAAATATCGTCACACACATTAATCAAATAGTCACTATTTTGACAACTCAATCCCAGATCACGTTCAAGAGTTGAAGTATCAAATCTTTAACCTTGGTCCTCTTTTTGAGACTCAAATTCTTGAGATTTGAGACTTTCAAATACCACTCTTTCACAACTAGAATGTCCAAATGATGAACCACAAGATACCCCAATTGATGATTCATCATCTTTTTTCTTAAAGAAAAAAAGAATGTCTTTTAGCTTTTTTGGATTTTGACCACTACCGGACATCATAAAAATTTTTAGCCTAATATTCATTATAAACAAATACCAGTATACAATGCAAAAAATCAATTTAGCAACCAATGTCAACCAATTCAATAACCAATTCAGAATATACTAAATTAAATTAAGCAAACACATAAATATCAAATTCAGCTAAAAGTATTCAGTAAGCACATAATTTAACAATCCAAATTCAACAACCATATAAATACCTCAAAATTCAGTCAACCATATAAATATATTTATGATTTAGCGATTTTAATTTTGTATTTTAGATCAGTTCAATTAAAAATTTAATCTTTAGAATAAATCTTTTAAGTATTCAACCATTTTTATTATTAACTCCAAAGCATCAAACTTGAAAGAATAATATACAAATTACAATTAACTTAAAAAATATTTAACTAAAAGTTTAAATATAAAATCCCAAAATTTAACTTGGACACCCTCGCATTGCAAAAGCAGGAAAGCTAATAGACTTCAAAATGAAGGTAATCAAGAAAGTAATAGAAGTCTATAATAAATAAATTAAAAAAAAGAATAAAACTTAATTGAAGTGGTGGGGTCTAAACAAGAAGATACTTGAAACCAAACCTAGAGTATATAAAGAGTTGTTTGAAAATATATAGCATGGTTAGCACATGATCTTTTACTTTTCACATTCAAAAACCTTATAATTCTATGTATGTCGTGGGCAGTAATCTAAACAAATATTATAATATATGTTCTTACTTTCCATGCATATTACTGTAAATTCACATGGAATTTTGAAATAAAAATTAAAACTTTAAAATAAAATTAACAATTACATACACGAGGTTGGCATGAATTGGAGGCGTCTAGAATTTTGCTGATCTGTAGTACTGTGGTGAGGGAAAGTTGTAGATTTGCAGTGGTTGGCTTAGACTGGACTGATTGGGTGCTAATTTGGGTGCCGATGGTGGGAGCTGGAGAAGATGAAGAATTGAAATAGAAGATTACAATTAAAAACCTAAATAAATAGGGGGAGTTGTTTATTTGGGCTTGTTTAGGTTTTAAAAGTTATGGGTTGGGCTAATATAGGTTGGGCTGGGTTAAATTTATACCCTATAAATATAATTTTTTTTTCACATGGGCTGCAGCCCATGTAGCCCTTAACATAGTTCTACCTCTGGTTTCAAACACCATCTTCTTTTGCCATTGTTAACTTACATTTGTTTCCTTTGTATTATCCTCCAAGATCTCAGGCTTTTTGATCTCTTCTTCTTCTTCAAAATACCTTTCCATTATACTCAGCTAGTTTAGTCAAGTTTAAAAAATCCACAATATTATATTTAGTTTCCACTAATGATTCAAATTTAAGTTTTGCTTTTAATTTCTTTTTTATCACAAAAACTATCAAATCATCATCTTTGATAACTTGGTCTTCTATTATACCCTCATCCATAATATCTTTAACCTTTTCCAATCCTTGAGGTTCATTTATCTTATTTTTTAAATCTTCAGTTTCCTTCCTCTGATGACCCAAATTTAACTTACTTTTAATTTTGTTTTTCGATCATAGAAACTATCAAATCATCATCTTTGATGGGTTGATCTTCTATTATACCTTATTCATAATATCTCCAACCTCCTCAAACCTTACGGTTTGTTTTCCTTGTTCTTCAGATCTTTAGTCTCTGAAGTTACCTAGTTTTGTGAAACCCATTTAAATATTTTTTTCACCTTTGTAAATTATCTTCTTCAGAAGGTCTAGTCGGTCCTCCATACCATATAAGTGTGACTCCAATTCTTTTGATATTTCAATGTCTTTGACCTTAGAAGTTTTAGCCATAGAATCAATTATTTTATCATCATCCTTGGACTTAAGAGTTTTGGTCAGAGAATCAATTTTTTGTTTGTCTTCAGCCTTGGAAGTTTAGGCCAAAGAATCATTCCTCTTGTCATTTTTACCTCCCATTTGAGTAGCTTTTGCTTTCTTTTCAACCTTTCGACAAGTCGTCACATGCTTTCTTTAAAGCCTTCTCTTTTGTATACAAGTAAGAGGATGATCATATTTTAGTCTCATTCGATGCCACCAGCCAATCTTCGTTATGGTTAAAAGTCCTAGGCCTCCCATAAGTCCTTTCCATATGCTTAGTTGTTGGATGCACATCACATCTATCCTTGGTGTCTTCAAATCCTATCCAGTAGGCTTTATAGAATGCTAATGTTGGCTTAAGGCTTTAAATAACAAATATAATATTCAAATTTTTCTGATAGTTTTCCTACTAATCTAACTTCAAGATCTCCATTCTTGTACTTTTCGTATAAAAGCTATTGGGAATTCTTTTTTGCTTTTTGAAAAACTTTTGATGTTGATCATCCCTAGAAATAGTAACCCATAAATTAAGATCAACAAGCACTTCCTTAAAGTGTCTTTGACCCATAGCATGTTCGTGATCATCTGACAGTTTAAATTTTGGTTGTTATTTGGTTTATGGCCTTTTCTTGGCCACTGTTCTACAATCAACTTGAGTCTTGTCTCAACTCAATCAATCATATTACTATGTCTGGTGAAAATAAACTTAGCATTAACATTTTTTTGAAGGTTATGAGGGTCATTACTTTCAATTGGTGATTCAAGCTAGGTCTCACTTTTATCATTGACTTCATTCTTCGGTCATGTCTCTATCTCCATATGATGCTTGCAGTGTACGTATAACTATTTTTTCTTATGAGATTCTTCCTTTTCTTTAACCTCAGATCTCTTAGATCGTTTATTGTTTTTCTCTATTGAGGATCTAAATCCACATTGGCTTTAGGTTGACCCAATTTTTAAATGTCGACTATTATCATGTTCACATTAGGTGAAGAAAAAGGGTTACAGTTAACACCCTTAATATCATTTCCTTTTTCTGGAAACTTTAAAGTTTCTCATGATAATATCGACTATTATCATGCTTGATTAAGCATTCTAGAACTAAATGCAATTCACTATATTGTGACTCTATGAGTGATGTTATTTACAATACTATATCTTCTTAATCTCCTCTGTGGTCGTTAGGTAATTTAATTAACTTGTTAGCCAAAAGTATGGATAAAAATATCAGTATTGATGGAAATATCGAAATTAAAAAATATAAAAATATCGATATTGATAAAATTTTAAAAGAAATGATAAAAATTAATAACAAAATATGGAAATGTTCAATGAAATTTTTAGATATGTTTATTCATTAAGTACTCTATCAATTTAACTATAAAAATTAAATAAATATTGAGCACAATTTATATTTTTCATAATTAAGAAACCTACAATACTCGTTGACAGTAACAAAAATTCTACTATTTTTTATGACGAATTATTCATTAGTTAAAATAATGATACAAGTACATAATTATTTAAATATAACTCAATACCACATAGAATTTTTTTATGGTTGAAATGTTCACTTTCTTCCGTATTCTCATTTCTATTAGTGTATTAAGAGAAATATTGATCAAAGGATACATCTCCTTGATAGTTTTGTATGTAATTATTAATACGTCAACCATATAGATATGATATTATATGTGATTGTTACTGATAATTGTGATATGAATATGATATTAGTTAGTTCTATGCATAATTGTTGCTCTCCGATGGTTGAGTTTGAGAATGTATCCATGAATTATTACTTGCTGACATTCCAAAACCATCCATTGATAAGGGTTACATTTACCTCGAACTTTCATTGATCCAAAATTTATAGAAAACGATTCCTCTTTTTGATGTGTAATTATCGTTGTACTCTTTTCTCTATGTGTATAGTCTTTTCCTACTGCACCAATTTCTTGTCCAATATCTTTAACTCTATGATCTTCATCTTGTGTTGCATGAGTGGAATATTCTTCACCAGTAAATGGACTTAATCTCTCTTGAATTGGCAACTCTCATTCACAAACACTTTTAACTCCACTAGAGTATCTATTGATATCACCACTTAAGCTAGAGTCATTATTAGTGGTTTGAAATTCTGAACATGTATTCCTGAAAGGGGCTGAAGCACTAGGAGTTCTAGTTGGTTCTCTTATCAAGTTTTGAAAAGAATCAGTAATATTAGAACCTACTTCTTCAGTAATCACTCTTGTAACATTTATCCCTCATCTTCTGCTTGTAGAGTAATTTTTAAATTAGGATTCCCTTTCTTATCATCTAAATGAACTAATTTGATCCATTAATGTATTTGATTACCTTCTTCATCACTGTCAACTATTATAACATCAAATATTATTGTTGGATCAAATTCTTCATGCTTTTCTTCTTCTGCTTCCATATCTCTCAACTTCATCTTCATATTGTAGTAGCAGTATACTAGCTTCTCAATCCTACTGTATGCTAGTTTATTTCTTTGCTTTGTATGTATTAAAGTAAAAGTGCCTAATTTCTTTCACATGCAGAGGATGAGGTTGTTTGTAATAATACTTTCATAGACAATTTTCTAACGGTAATAGCACTATCGCCATACATAACCCACTATTCAACTATTATAAAGAAATAGATGTGTAAGTATAAATTTATATAATATTATTGATTAATTTTCAAATATAATTATGTTAGACTTACCAGTCGACATCTCTTTTCGAGCATTAATTGCTACTGCTTTCCAAATCCTTTCCTTACATCTTAAAATATGTGAGCTGACAATAAAATTAAGTAATAAACCCTTTAAATATGTAAGCTATCAAAATAATACTTCATTTCCAAATTGGCCGATTGCAATTGATTTAGAGTTTAATTTAGAGTATACATTATGTACCGCCTTTATAAGTTCAAAATTTTCTCTAACCCCAAGTCTATATTGGTATTGCAGATTTAAATAATAAGCTTTATAAAAGAAAGGATAAATATATTAGTATAATTAATTATGTACAAAATTATAAGAGTTTCATATAAATTGAGTATTAGTTCATACCTGTTGCATGTAATGGATAAGATAAAGTTTTATCCCACTTATCATTGATGATCTTTAAAACCCATTTTGCACCATGTTTTCTTCCAAGTTCTTCTATAACAATACGTATCAACTCATACACTACTCCCATTGTTGGATAGACCTCAGTTTCAACAACACGTAAAAGCTTATATAAAGGCTCAAAAAGTTTATACACCTTTTGTGCTTAATCCCCAAAAAATATGATCAAGTATTATTTTTTCTACTTTTGAAGTACTAAACTTGTGGCTTGCCCAATTAATATATATGAATAATTGCTTTAGTCCAGCTTTCTTTTTAACCAAACTATCAAGTGCAAGATAGTTTATAGCAAATCATATAATTCCAGGACGAATAATATCTCCTTTGAAAATTTCACGCATTTTTGCTAGCAACCAATTGTGATTGTAGATATAATTTGTGATCATTCTAGCTTATTTGATTACAATGGCCACTTGCTCCTTTTTTCCAACGTCTTCAAACATAAAATCAATACAATGTGCAGCACATGGAGTTCAATACAAATCATAACACTCCATCAACTTTTTCTCAGCCCTAACAAATGCAGAGTCATTGTCTATTACTATTTGTACCATATTCTTTTTCCCTACTTCCGTAATTATTTTTTTCAACAAGTCATAAATGTATGCATGATCATTTATCATATTTGAAGCATCAATAGACTTTTTTTTTCTTTTTTTGTAAAAAATGATTTTTCCTTTGGAGTACATCATGAAATTGATGATAGACATTTTTATGGGACCTATCCATCCATCACACATGATTGTACAACCATAAGTTTTTCATTTTTCTCTCATACAGTTCACATATTCTTTTTTATCTCATCATACTCCAAATTTAAGTACTTTGTCTTAATCTCATAGGGGGTTGGGGATTTTATACCTATCCTTGTTTGTTGGCATCCTATCACTAAATTCTTGAAATGATAGGATGCTGCTTTATTAGATGGGATATTTTCATAAATAAAAAATTTACTTATAAGTTCTTTCATTCCTTCCTTTATCTTTCCTTTGGAAAGGATATTTTTTATATTATTTTGCTTTATTTGAAATGACTTATAGAAGCTTGGTTCAAGCCTTGGTTGTGGTTCTCTAAAACTCTGTGTTCGTTGCATTGTTTGTCTAACATGACTGCTATATTCACATTTATTTTTCAGTAACACCATTATATAACTTTTTACTTCAAGAGACACCCTTTCACAACAATGTACATTGTGTGAAGGATCCATACCACTAAGATGATATTTAAGTCTTGTTACTCCACCACTCTTCGTCATATGTCCACAACATTTGTATATTGTTCCATTTTTATTGTTATTAATTGGAATGTCATGCTCCCAGGCAGAATCATGTTTGCTTCCTCTACTAGCTATTACTTACTACATTTCATATAGTAATAAGGAGATTGAGGAATAAAATTCAACAAGAATAAAAATTTTATTTGATGACTTTTTATATATACATATAAATCAACAAGTTTTAAAAATAAATAATTATAAACATGTTATTGGTTTAAAAAATTATACTTATTTAATATCATTGTCTAACAAAAGACAATGTTTTTAATCATAATTTACATCATTAAAATTACATTTGTTAGTTGCTAAACTATGGTTATAATCAGAAAGCATTATAATTCATGGCTCGTCCAATTCCTTTTTCATGTAAGCAAATAGAAAAAATTTTAGCAACTAAATTCATCTACCAGAAAGGAAAAAAAAAAAAAAAGAAGCTAAAAATAAAGTGGCTTGACTATATGCATAAATTACTAACTATAATATGAGAAGTGATTGTTGAAAAAACTAATCATAAAATGCAGCACAACATAATCTATTTGGAAACAACCAACAAATCAAAATGTACAAACTAAGGTGAAAAAAAAAAAAAAAAAAGAAGCTAGGAGTTATAAAAAGAAATATAGGAATTCTATCTTAAACAACAAATTGATTAATTCATTACCAGGGTATTCCATGAACTTGTTGTCTACCACCCGTCGAACATGTGTCGATACCGATATTAGTATCGGATAATGCATCAGATGTGGTGGGGTTATCATCCGACTCGTTTAGCAATGCTTTGCATGTTTGTCTTCTTCCTCGCTTAACCATAATGTTAGGTCATAATGATAGTTATAGGCTTCAAATTAAAAGGCTTTAGAATAAATATATAAATTGTAATGCTCGGTTTGTTTATATACATACATACATATATATATATATACATATTTATATAATAAATTAAAATAATGTAAAATACTTATTATATAGTTTGAAAACAAAAAAGTAATTATTATATTTTGAAAATAAAAGATGCTTTACACATATATCCTATCCGTATAAATTGTAAAACTTTAAAATAATTATTAGAATTTGAAAAGAGGATGCTCCATGCTTTGCTCATGTATCATATCCGTATAAATTGTAAAAATATAAAGTAATTATTAGAATTTGAAAAGGAAAAGATGCTTCATGATTTGAACACGTATAAATTGTATAATAAAAAACTCTATGCAATATATGAAACGTTGAAAGCATATAAGTATAATATTTACAATTTGAGAAAAAAAATACTAATATTTTACTCAATAGTTAATATTGATATTTTGGAAATTTCTATGAAAATTATGACCAAATTGTAAAAAAATTGACATGGAAATTTTAATAAAAATTTCGCAGAAATATTGAAGAAATATCATAAATTTCAATAAAAATTATAGAAATTATAACTATTTTTAATTTCTATTAATGGATAATATCCATACCTTGGAAAAACAAAAATATCCATAAAATTTTGCGAATATTTTCAATTTTTTCATCTATGGCCAAAAGTAGGTCAAAATCTAGTCGGCTTTTGTAATATCGAAAGAAAGTATTCTTTCAGGGCTATTTACTTTTTTGGTTTAGTATCCTTATCCAGTTGAAGAACATTTTGGATTCTCAGCAACTTAACCAAGACTTTGCACATGTATAGCCTCGTGGCCACCATTTCAGCTAAACATCCATCATGGCATCTTCTTCATGGTTGATAAGTACTTAAAAGTGTATATTTATTAAGAGTTTCAATCGTCAATATATACATAAAGTATCATTAATTCTTATAATTTAAGCAATTCTTTTATCTTAAGTTTAAAAGTAAAAATATTTGAAGTTTTTATTAATTTTTTCCATAGGTTTAATAAAATAGGTATATCTCTCAATTTGAAAGGTCAATCAAGATGATTCTTTGCCCAATGGAAAGATACTTAATATACCACAATATTATAGTTAAAATAAAGTCCAATTTAGAAGTTTATAGGGCCACATTTAGGCTACAACACAATTGATTTGCATTATGAGGTTAGCTTGATAAGGTTCCATATTTAGGTTGTATCTTGCAAAATATTAGTATCCAATGCTAATATTTTAGGCAAGAGACTTGTATGGAGACACGAAGAGTATGATCTTAATCTCTCAACTAAGAGTATAGTATTTGGGCTAGTATTTTGCAAGATACAACTCAAATACTAAATCTTATCAGGATGACCTTATAATGTAAATTAGTTATGTTTAGACCAAATATAACCCGCTAAACTTCTGAATTGGACTTTAATGTTAGCTACAATGCTGTGGCATTAAGTTTTCTTTCCATTGGCTTAAGAATCACTTTAATTAGCCTTTCGGATTGAGATATATACTTATTATATTAAACCTGTGTCAAAAATTAATACAAACTTCAAATATTTTTACTTTTAAACTTAAAGATAAAAGAATTCTTAAATTTAATAACATTCTAAGTGTACATTGATGATTTAAACTTTAAATAAATATACACTTTTGAGTGTTCATCAATGGTTCTCTGACTCAACCAAGTTAACATTTATATTTGACAACTAGATTTTTTCTGCTATTTTGGCTGGCGTCATGATTGTTTCTCTCATTTTAACCATTCAGTCCAGTCATATAATTTATACCTTGGACATTCTTTTCGTTTTGGCCTTGCTAATCTTGATAACCAAAATGAGCGGAGGGTGGAATGTACCTCCTAATATTGTCCATAACGACTTGGAAAGCTTGCCCATGTCCTTAATCAGCAGCCATATTGGCCTGCCCATGTCTTTGACCAGCAATTAGATTGGTTAGGTATAAATATGCCATGAAAGCACTGACTTTGCTACTGTGTCTACTGGGCCACTTGATTGGCTATGATCTCCATTGAGCCTTCAAGCCGCATTATACCTTCCATCATATTTCTTTAGGAGCATTCAATCGATTAACCAACATCACCTTCAATTTGGTATCCACGATCATCGATTAATGCATGATTGAGAACTTATTTGATGCCTTAACATGTTTGTCTATCACTTTATTCTCATTCACATTAGAGGTGATACCAATAACTGCAAAGTCAATCAGTTTCTTCTCATTCGTACTGGATGTGCCACCAACAGTTGTAAAGCTAGTCGGTTTTTTTGCCACTATGTCCCAAGCAATGTGTTTTAGTAAAAAATAATATTACAGTCTCTAAATATGTGGGTGTACCATCCTAAATATAAATGAAATTTTATTAGAGGAAAATGAATAAAACTATTATTAAGAAAGCCTAACTTATCACAGGCGAATGTGTTAGCAAGTAAAGACATCCAAACTATGGATTCAATGAACTACCTTAGACAAATTAATTTTTATTAATTTGTCAAACAGGGTTTCAACTAGTAAAATCAAACACTAAACATCTACAAACCAAAAAATTACTAAACTCTACGGAAACATGAACAAAGCTAAAGACAAATTAATTCTATGTAGTTTGATGTGGTAGTGGGGGGGACCTTCACGTTAAGTGTTTGTCCTCTCTTATACACTTCAGGATCAATTGATAATAACACGTTATTCCACTATTTATGCATATGATTTGGCCAAATATGTAATGAAGTCGACAACAAGATATGTCATCCATCAAATATGACTGACTTGTCTCAATCCTCGAGGGATATCCTTAATGACCCTAGTTTCCATGATTTGGATGCAATGTCTTCTTAAAATCATAGGTCTTGGCAATTTATTGAAATGCCCCTGGTCTACCCTTAAAAAAACCTATCATGTCATTGATGTAAAAATACTCAACAACAAAATTTGTCTATCCTACACCTTATAGCATGTTTGTTTGTAAAATTAAAGTTTTACTCTTGTTCACCCACATATTCAACTTAATCCATCTAGCCGAATCATATTTGTCCATTTGATTTTTTCATCTTAGTTTACCTATCTTGGCCAATTTTGTTTAACATGGATCTGGAAATTTCTCACCTATCCTAGCAATTTCTCATCTAGCTTACCAATTTATCATCGAACTTGGCATTTTTATTATTTTTTCTATATTTAGAAAATAACAGACTTAAACAACGTGTATATATACGTATGACAAAGCCAATAAGTGGTGCGTTTTTCCCTTTCTAACTTATTAATGTGAATAGTCAAGCAACTCCATTTTACCATATAATAAAAAAATACATATTTACAGCAAAGGTATAAATAGTATACAAAAAATACAAATTTAATGCCAAATGAAATTATGAAGTATAATATACTATAGGTTATTTTTGAGAATAAAAGAATACAACTTTAAGAGACCCAATTAGTTATAGTTTCCTAGAGAGAAGAGTTTAATATTCAAGATGATTCATGAACATAGAGTATTCAAGATGATTCATGAACATACTTTTAGCTATCAATATATATATATATATATATATTGGACATACTCACACGCTCACTACTATCATTGTATTGCATGCTTTGGTAATGACTGACTCAACTTCCATTCAAAATCTGTCTGGCCACACCCAGTTCTACAATCATAGCTCATTTTAATATAATATGCACTAGCAAGGTCATTCTGGTTGCAACTAAAGCAGCAGCAAGCTCACCAGTGTCAGGGAGTTTGAACCTCCAAAGTTGAAAACTAGAGAAGGACAATTGAAGTGTGTTGAATTTGCAAGAGTTATTATAATGGAGGATAAGGTGATAAATTTGGATAATCAAGGTCTTGAAAGCCATAGATAGTAGCTTAAGCGTCATATGTGATTAAGTACCAACCAGGAAATACAAATTTTATATTTCATGACAAAAGCATGTTTGGATTTATATATATATGGGGGGACTTGCTATGGTGGGCGATGTCACCCATGTTATGGTGGGCAACAAGCACACCAATTCCCTTCTTCTTCTTTTTTTTGCATTTTTTGTTTTTTATTTTTTATATGGTTTTTTTTCTACTTTTTATACTTTTTTTTGTATATTTATATATTTTATATATATATATGCAAAAAAAAAAGTAAAAAGTAAAAAAAGGGGAAATGGTGTGCTTGTTGCCCACCATAACGTAGGCGACATCGTCCATCATAACAAGCACCTATATGTGGGTGCTATTAAAGTTTGCTTTTGAATTATGGGAAATGCAATATGAAAGCCAAAAATAAGAAATAAAACAACCTTATCTTTTGTGCAGCTTATCAATGGATCCTTGTATCACGAACTTTGATTAATTAACATAATTAGGTGAAAATATGTAATATAAAAGCTGAATAAACACACATATGCTTGCTATATAATAGATTAGTAGTCCCTAATAACACAACACAAATTAATAGGAATGCATTATTGAAAGATAATTCGAGTGGCAACTTGAAAGGAGTTGTAAATGGTGTAAACCGTATAAAATATTATGTGGTCCATTAATTATATTTATAATTATGGTTTTAATAATATTAAGTACTAAATTTTGATTGATCAATTTAATTAAAAGTCAACTAGGGTTTTATGATGTAAAATCCACTGTTTGATGGAAACGATCATTATTTACCTATTCAATAGAAACTGGTCCTCTCTCTGGCCCTACACGACTCTCTTACATTTCCTCCATGAAGCGGGATTACTAAAAGGACAGAGAAATCAAGTTTCTCCCTTGATAAAGTTTTGTGAGTTTAATAGATCAGGATTTAGCTAATCTCATGGATCAAGGTATGTAATCCTATATTATATTCTGGTGAAAACATATAATTCTAATATCTGTATTAAAGTATTATTGCAATCATATTTATGCAAAACAATTATGCTTACATGTGGTATCGAAGCCATGATTT
This sequence comes from Rhamnella rubrinervis, assembly GCA_007844105.2. Classification (NCBI taxonomy): domain Eukaryota; kingdom Viridiplantae; phylum Streptophyta; class Magnoliopsida; order Rosales; family Rhamnaceae; genus Rhamnella; species Rhamnella rubrinervis. The sequence goes on from CM017577.2 coordinate 12,468,255, forward strand.
GGAATTCTATAATTTTCCATTAAAATATTGGCAAAATAGTTTTCCTCGATTTAATTGATCTGGGCAATTTATTTTCGCTCGAAGTCTCGTCCCTTGTTTTTGCAAAATGTATTTATGAATTTATATTTTACCATGTGTGTATTGTGTGTTTGAAACCATCAAATTTGTATTTATGAAAATCTATCGTCAATTAATTTTATTATATTTTATTATGTACATGTATATTTGATGTGTGAGATGATTTATGATTTAATGTTTATGAGGAAGGTGGAGCCCATTAGCATTGATGGCTCAAATATTTATATATATATATATATATACTAATATATATAAATAGAATAGTACATAAGCCAGCATCATGTGTTAGTTGTTTTAATGTACATTTTATCGTGCATATATATATATATATATATATATAGAGCCATGCTAAAAACCCTGACGTCAGGGACTTTAAAAAATGCGTGCGCGTTATTTTCAATGCCCACTTAGTCCACTTAGTTTTATACAGGTTGTGTTTACTAAAATTAAAGAAACCCGCAGATGTTTATCTTCCCTCAGTAGCCTTCGCTCCTTTTTCTTCCCTTGCAAATGTCCATCTTTGCTTCCAACTCTACAGCTTCATTAAATATCTTGGGGCTGGTCCCACAATCTTTTGCTTCAATCCTCATTTTGTAATAAAGCCTCCATCCGGATTTAATGGCTCAAAACTAAATAGAGAAAGAACTCTATTATTTGAAACTCATGCTTCTAAATTTCAACTCTCAAGCATGCTCTATGGAAGGACTAGGATCTATGAAATGAAGGATTTTAATAGTCTTTGTTGCAAGTGGATATTTTCTATGTACTGTTGCACATGTAATTTATTTTGTTCATGTTTACAAACAAAAATTAATTCCTTTGGGAAGATTCAATGGGAAAGGAATTAAAGGACACCCAATGATGAAGAGTGAGTATTCTAATCTTTCCACTACTCATTGATTTACTTAGTGTATTGGCCGACCTTCTTTTCCAATGATGTCAGCAATGAGTTTCCTAATAAAGCTTTGAAACTCGTTGAGGTGTGGAAGAACTCTCCTATTTTATACAGAGGGACGTTCTCAGTATTCTCAGTTTTCGATGGGAGGCCATGGTCGGAGCAGTCAAAAAGAAGGTCGGTGAGATCTCCGATGAAGCTGAAGAGTTGGAAGCAAAGATGGAGGAACGAAGGTACTGGATGTTGAGGGAGGTGGTGGCAATGGTGATAATGAAGCTTGAAGCTCTATGCTTGATTTGCTTAGTGAGCGTTGGAAATGGAATGAGATGGTCATGTACCATGAATGGTAGCATTCCAATATGGTGGTGGTGATCATAACCCATCTGTAAATATGACAATTAATCTTATGGTTTTGGTTGAAGAGAATTTGGTTAGAATTGGATAGGTTTTCTGGGTCACCAGTGGAAAAAAAATGGACAAATTTATTCCTGCAACCCGATCATTCCATCCCCAATCCACCCGCAATATGCGAATCCAATTGCCTCCTCCACTTTCTTCTGATTTGTTGTCTTATTCATCTTCATCCCTGAAATTTTATCAAAAATTGCAGGAGGCTACCGCTGTTGGGGGATATGGACATCTGCAAGGGAAAGGGATAGAGGCTACGGGGAGAAAAAAGACATTTGCGGTTTTTTTTTACTAAACACACTTCATTACACAAAACTAAGCGAGCGTTAAAAATAACGCGCACGCGTTTTTTAAAGTCCTCGATGTCGGGGTTTTTAGCAGGGCTCTATATACATGTGTATTAGTTAACCTGTGCATTATGCATGTGCTTTGGTGGTGTATATTTGTAGTATTAAATTTTAGGATAACCATTAAGTTGTAGGTTATGAGTGTGTAATTACCATAAATAGTATATTATTTGTGCAATATTAATATTCATAGTTATGATAGTTTGTTAGTCACCAAAGTGGCCAAACTCTAAAGTTTTATGAATATTAAATGATGAAATATTTTATTCAATTATTCATGATTTGTAAATGCTTATAAAAAAATGATATAATAAATTCATGAATATTGAAATTCACTAGTTATAAAATATTTAAGTATTGCCCAAAAGTTAATCGATTAATTTTATAATTTCTTGGACATGAAGTATTAAATTATATACTTAAAATGAATGTGTTTAGTACATCCAAAGATATTTAGTATGTTCATTTGAGGTATATTTAATTAATAATTAAGTAATATAGAATTAGCATTATTCTTGTAATTATAGTATGTCTAAAATCACCCAAAGGAGATCTTAAATATACATTAAAGTTTTATGTAGAATAACTGTTTATTTGAATCTGATTTAAGTGTTAAATTTTATGACTCAAAGCATTAATGTATGAGCATTTTATTATAAAATATTTAAGGATTGCCTAAAGGTTAATCAGTTAATTTTATAATTTGTGGACATGAAGTGTTAATTTATATACTTAAAATGAATGTGTTTAATATATCCAATGATATCTAGTATGTTCATTTGAGGAATATTTAAAAGTAATATAGAATTAACATTATTATTGTAATTATGGTATGTCTAAAATCACCCAAAGGAGATCTTAAAAATACATTAAAGTTTTTATGTGGAATAAATATTTATTTGAATATGATTTATGTATTAAGTTTTATGACTCAAAGCATTAATGTATGAGCATTTTATTATTTTTTGCAATTTCTATTCATGTTAACTTTAATTCGCTTGCCTCATCTATTCCATGTTTTAAAGGATTAAACTATTTTGAATCGTGTGAATGAGTCCAATTTCACCTTGGTGAATTGGATCTTAATTTGGCACTCTAAGTTGAGAAATCAGCTACAATTACTGTTTCAAGCACTGCTGAAGAAAAATCTTTCCATAAGGCTTGGGAAAGATCAAACAGATTAAGTTTAATGTTTATGCGAACGACTATAGCTACATTAAGACGGCTCTTCCCAAAACTGAAGGTGCTAAAGAATTCATGAAATTTATGGAAGAGCTTTCCCGAACTACTGATAAGTCACTTGCAGGGACATTAATGGCTACTTTAACCACCATGAAATTTAATAGTTCTCGTAGCATGCATGAACATGTCATTAAAATGATAAATATAGTAGCAATTGAAGCCATTGGAACTTACTGTCTGATTATAGAAACTGTATATCATTTAGATTTGTTTCAGATACTTTATGTACCTTCTGTTTTCCGTAATTTAGTTTCTTTATCTAAAGTTGATACTATTAGATACACTTTTAAATTTAGGAATGGATGTTTCAATTTATTTAAAAATAATTATCTTATTGGTTCTAGTGTTCTTTATGATCGCTTGTACAAGTTCAGTCTTAATAATTTTTTTGTTAAAACCCTATTAACCCTGCATCATAATATTGGTACTAAACATAGTTTAATTAATAAAAGTTTAGCTTTCTTGTAGCATAAACATTTAGATCGTATTCCCAAAGAAAGATTACAAAGGTTGGTAAAGAATGAAATATTACTAGATTTGGACTTTACTGATTTTGGTGTATGTGTAGATTGCATTAAGGGAAAGTAAACCAAACACACAAAGAAAAGAGCCACAAGAAGCACTCAGCTTCTTAAAATTATACACATTGATATATGTGGGCCTTTTGATGTTCCATCTTTTAGTGGAAAAAAGTATTTTATCACATTTATCGATGACTTTTCACGTTATGGATATGTCTATTTATTGCATGAAAAGACCCAAGTATGCCTTAGAGGTGTTTATTTATAAGGAAGAAAGGCAAGTAGATAGAAAGGTGAAAATAGTCAGTTCTGATCAAGGTGGTGAATTTTATGGCAAATATAATGAATCAGGATAATGCCAGGTCCATTTGTCAATTTTTTTAAAAAAATATGGTATATATGCTGAATATACTATGTTAGGTATACTATAGCAAAATGGTATAGTAGAAAGGCGTAATCGTACATTAATAGATATGGTTAAGAGTATGTTAAGTAATTCGTCTTTACCTTTATCATTATGGATGCATGCGTTAAGGACCACCTTTTATTTGTTAAATAAGGTTCCAAGTAAGGCAGTTCTAAAGACTCCTTTTGAACTACGGATAGGAAGCAAACCTAGTTTAAGACACCTGCATATTTTGGGTTGCTCGGCAGAAGTAAGAATTTATAATTCACAAGAAAAGAAATTAGATGTAAGAACAATCAGTGGTTTTTTCATTGGTTATCCAAAAAAGTCTAAAGGATACATATTTATTGTTCTAATAATAGTACAAGAATTGTTGAAACTGGAAATACTAGATTCATTGAGGATGGCGAAGCCAATGGGAGTGTTGAAAAATCACGGAATGTGGTTATTAAAGAAATAAAAATTCAAGTCCCTTTACCTGCAATTTCTTCGACATTTATTATTCCTATAGTTGTAGAACAATTTAACAATTTACAGGAACAACAAATAAATGATCAAACACTTCATGAAGAGCATGTGGTTAATGAACCTATTCAACTTGCAATTAACATTCTAGTTGTAGAACAACCATAAGAAACAATATCAAGAAGGTCATAAGACCTAGAAAGCCAGCTATTTCTAATGATTATGTGATATATCTACAAGAGTCAGAATTTGACTTGGAAATTAAAAATAATCCAATTTCATTTTCACAAGTCGTTGAAAGTGTTAATTCTACTAAATGGAGTAATGCCATGAAATAGAAGTTAAAATCTATGGAGCATAATAAAGTCCGGGATTTAGTTGAATTGCTTGAAGGTTGTAAAAAGTCGGATGTAAGTGGGTCTTTAAGACTAAGCGTGACTCTAATGGTAATGTTCAAAGGTATAAAACCAGAATTTTTGCTAAAGGTTATACTCAGAAAGATGGCATTGATTATACGGAGACCTTTTCATCTGTTTTAAGGAAAGACTCCTTTACAATTATTATGTCATTAGTGGCCTTTATGATTTAGAGTTACATCAAATGGATATGAAAATTTCCTTTCTTAATGGGAATTTAGAAGAAAAAGTCTATATGGACCAACATAAAAGCTTTTCTGATAAAGAGAATGAAGATGTGATGTGTAAACTTAAGAGATCAACATATGGACTTAAACAAGCCTCCCGACAGTGGTATCTCAAGTTCAATGATACCATTACCTCTTTTGAATTTAAGAAAAACATTGTTAATCGATGTATGTATCTAAAGATCAATGGTAGTAAATTTATATTTTTGGTACTTTATGTTGATGATATCTTATTACCTACTAATGATATTGGTTTAATGCATGATACCAAGAAATTTCTCTTTAAAATTTTGAAATGAAAGATATGGGAGAAGCTAGTTATGTGATAGGAATTGAAATATTTCATGACAAGGACTATTAAGCTTATCTCAAAAGCTTATATTAATAAATTCTTAGAGATATTTGATATGAAAAATTATTCTGCAAGTGTAATTTCAATTCAGAAGGAAGACAAGTTTTGTCTTAATCAATGTCCAAAGAATAAATTAGGACATAAGCTAATGGAAAATATTTCTTATGCATCGATTGTTGGAAGCCTAATGTATGCTCAAACTTGTATTAGACCAGACATTAGTTTTGCTGTCAGTATGCTAGGCAAGTATCAAAGTAATCCTAAATTGGATCACTGGAAGGTTGTAAAGAAAGTTTTGAGATACTTACAAGGTACTAAGGATTACATGCTCAGTTATAAGAGATCTTATCAACTTGAAGTGATTGGATATTCAGATTTAGATTATACCGGTTGTATTGATACCAGAAAGTCCACTTTTGGCTATCTTTTCCTATTAACTGGAGGGGCTATTTCTTGGAAGAGTGCCATTGTTGTGCCCACTGTGGAAGCTGAATTTGTAGCATGCTTTGAGACTACAATTCAAGGATTATGGTTGCAGAACTTTATTTCAGGACTTGGAGTTGTCGACAGTATTGCCAAGCCGCTGAAAATTTATTGTCACAATTCTGTAGCAGTTTTCTTTTCAAATAACGACAAGTATTCTAAGGGAGCTAAATATATGGAATTAAAATACTTGTCTATTAAAGAAGAAGTTCAAAAACAAACAGTGTCAATTCAACATATTAGCACAAATTACATGGTTGCAAATCTTTTGACGAAAGGATTGGCACCAAAAGTCTTTAATGAACATGTTGAAAGGATGGGTATTATAGGATACCATTATTGAAATTTATGATGTTTGTATTTTGACATTGTGAGCTCACTTATGTTTATGTTAATTTTGTTTTTTATATGCTATACATTTATGAGATAGATTATGTTAAATAAGTTTTGTTTTTAAACAAGACATTATTGTTAGACTATTATTGTGTTTCTTATGTATGGATAATATTGAATGAAGTTCTAGTATTGTAGCACGTGGAAGGAATTATGTCGTTTATAAAGACGTGAAACCGCCATGACTCGTATTAGTATCTTTATTTAATTATGATATATGATGTGATCAACATTCAAAGAATTTAACAAATTTAAGCACATAATGTTTATTTACTATACCATGATATAATGCTTTCAATTAATGAGTCAAAGGGGAGAATGTAAACCATATAAAATATCATGTGGCCCATTAATTATATTTTTAATTATGGTTTTAATAATATCAAGTGTTAAATTCTGATTGGTCAATTTACTTAAAAGTCAATCAGGATTTTATGATGTAAAATCCACAATTTGATGAAAGCGGTTATTATTTACCTATTTAATAGAAACTGATCCTCTCTCTTGCCTTATACACCTCTCTTACGTTTCCCCCATTAGAAAGTGGGATTACAGAAGGGACAGATGAGAGAAAATAAGTTTTTCCACTGACAAAGTTTTGTAGGTTTAATAGATCAGGATTTGGCTAATCTCATGGATCAAGGTATGTAACCCTATATTATATTCTGGTGAAAACATAGAATTCTAAGATCTATATTAAAATATTATTGCAATTATATTTGTGCAAATAAATTATGCTTACAAATGGCAGAGACATCATAAAAGTTTTTAGGCTCGTATTAGGTGTAGCTTGCAAAAGAGGGTTTCCAAGTGATACAAGGAGAGCTTGTAGAGTTAGTTCCACCTACTTTGGGCTTTGTTAGCTTAGAATTAATTCAAGAATATGCCTACTCTTGGCATTTTAACAAAAAGTCATCCGCCTAGGCTGAGATTAGTAAAGGTATATCAACTAATATGCACTTGATATGGCTGTAGTATATTCATAAAATAGTTGTGAGTGGGTGTATTTAAGGTTTAAACGTCATGGGTCCCTGGAGAAATTTTTCCTAGGAAGAGTTTTTTAAAGATGATCTTAAATTTGCATTATTACCAAAACTGCAAACTATTTTCCTTGTTTTTTTTAACATAATTGTCATGTGGGTGGTACATAGGGAAAAAAAAATGCATTAATGATTTTTTTCATGGACTAAAGTGCAAATTGATATAGTTTAGGAACCAATATGTCAAAATCCAACACACAACAAGAAAAACATTTTCTTCAAGAGAATAATTTTTTTAAGAAATTAGTACAATTGAAACAATATGCAAAAGATGTTAACATTAAAAAAAAAAAAAAAGAGTAAAATATTTAAATATAATAGAGATTTTTAAAGATCTTTTAATGCTTTTGAAAAATTAGTTGTTCATATTCTTTTAATAATTGTACTAATTTATTTAAAAATAAATATTATTTTTATAAAAACTATTTTTGTGATTTTTATTATTAATTTTAACACATTGCTTTTTGCATTATATTGATTTACACTTTCAATTCCTAACAAAATGACCATAATGCCCTTATCTTTTTGCACCATGTGCCACTCACTTAACATAGTTAAAAGGCTTAAATGGCCAAAAAAAATAGAAGTTCAGGGAGTGTTCAAGCCACCAAAAAATAATAAATTAGTATAAAAGTGTAATTTGCTCGTTTTCTTAATGTTTGTCTTTAAATTTAAAGTTTTCAATAAGCTTTTAAAAAATCTTGCGTTATAACCTGGCGAAAAAGAAGTGAACACTTTGCTGAGGAACGAAGTTTGGTGTTTGTTTTTCTTAGAAAAGGTTGTTAACGAAGTTCTATCACGTGTACCAAAGGAAAATTCTATTATTAATTTTTTTGGTTAAGTCACGTGTAAAATATATATATATATTTTTTCATTTCTTTTTTTTAAACACCTTATAAAGGCAATTGTAAATTTTTCGGGGACATGGTCACCCCTAATAATATACATTTGAAAATTTCATTTATTAGTTATTTTATGGGTAGCAACCATGCACTTTCATACGCCTTAATTTAGTCCCTATACTTTTCTAAAGACTCAAATAAGTTATTTCATGTATAATTTTAAGAAAAAAAAATGAAGAATGACTTATTTCAGAATTTATTGAAATATACGAACTAAATTGCATTAAGAGAAGTGCAAAGACTGAATTGAAATAAGTGTTAAAGTGAAAGGGTGCTTTTTGAAATTTATACTTTTTTATTTATTTGTGCTACATTGATAGCTTCAATCATTTTCCACACATGGTCAAGTGTCACATAGAAGGAATATGGATTAACAAATAGTAATTATGCTTTTTTTTATCACTCTAATATGTTGAGGAAATAAATTTTTTGGGTAATTGCTGTGAAGTTTAGTGTTAATTAATTAATTAATTTATTTTTTATGGTTTGTTATTAGCTTAATTTTTTCTTGTGTTCTTTTTAGTTTTGGGTTCTTAATTTGAATTCATTTTTTCATTTAGGAAATTTTTGCTTTTTGTAGCACAATTATGTGTTCTTATTTATTGTTATTTTTTGATTGATTGATTGTTGAGGAAATGGATGAAAATATAAGGACAGTTTAAAGTATGAAGTATTATACTTATCTTTTAGGTTTAATTTAGTGAATTTCAGGGGTACTGCAATCCATTTTTTGGCAAAAACACCATCATGATAAGTGGCTGAGAGATATTGGGATTTAGTATTCGAATATTTTGAGTATGAATTAACCTAATAGAAAGTTTTGTGCTTTGACATTGGGTTTAATTGTTTCGATGAAGAACAAAGGTGTGGTGGTGGCACATCGAAGGTTGAGGGAGGGTGGTGGTGGGGAATTGTCCTCCAAGAGATTTCTTCTTATGGGAATTCCATGGATTAAAACTATTTATGATTATCAATCAAAGCAGCCTATAAGATTTCAAACAAATTAATCAAAACTTTTAGTTATTCAATTATAGAAAATTGATTGTTATTTGGATGACATACTTAAAGTTGCATTTGTTTATTTTTATACTATATGTTGTATTTGGAAGGTCAACTTTGACGTGAAAACTTGAAATATATGTAGTAGGTTTTTTTTTTTAAAAAAAAAAATATAAATTAATATAGCTAAGTAGGTACAGTATCAGAAAATTTGATAGCAAAAAATTTAGTTTTTTGGAAAAATGAAACCCTTTAGTATTGTAATTAAATGTGGTTGTACAAGAAGAAAAATTTGTAATATCAAGTATTTGAATTTAGATATACATGAAATATTTTTTTAAAAAATAATTCATGTATATCTAAATTCAAATACTTGATATTACAAATTTTTCTTCTTTATGTTCTCCTATTATAGAAACTTTAAATTCATATTAGATACAAATTTGTTGATGATTTCATTTTAATTTTATTTTTTGTATACAATATACACATAAATCTGTATAATATTTTGGTCCACCTGATTCACAAATTAATTTTAATATAATAAATTTGTTGATGATTTCATTTTAATTATATTTATTGTACACAACACTTGCTTGACAATAGAGATAAATATTTTAACTGTGAATTAAACCAACTCTCTGTTTTAAATCTAAACTTTAAAGTCCCTATTAAGACTCATATATAGTTTTCCACTAACAAAAAAAAACAAAAAAACAAAAAAAAAACTCTAAAATTTGTCAAGTGTATATAATATAAGTAATAAATGTCAAAGTTTTGAAAATTTTAATGTGACGACCCGAGTGGACGGGTGCAAGAGGCACCGGCAGCTACCTGGTGTCCAGTCCCACATCGCCTGGGTGGTGGAGGAAAGGTTTAATATGATAGAGGGTTCCTTATCTACAGAGGCTTTCGAGGCGTTTGGCTAAGGGGTTAAGTAGGCTAAAGTTAAGCGTGCTTCCAGGTGGGAGTAATCCAGGATGGGTGACCTCCAGGAAGTCGATAAAACCCCATACCGTTGGTGGTCGCGGTGGCTAAATTGGGGACAATATCGGTTGGAAAGGGACCAGGGGAGCCCAGTGGAGGGCGTTAGACCTGACCGGGGGACCCCAGTGTGGGGGCGTTACATTTAAAATGAAATTTGTACAATAATATTTGTAGCATGTGTTTTTTTTCAGGGCATAAATTAAAAAATAAAATAAAATTAAGGTTCAAAAGTTCCATCGTAATTAATTTGTAAAAGGAAAGTTGGAGAAATAAATTAACGCAGTAGAGGAAGATGAAAAGGAAGAGGTTGAATCTTTTCCTTTTCCCTATTGAAAAATGGCTCAAATCAGTTCAACATTTGCAACTTAAGAATCTTGTCAAAGATTGCAACTTTAAGCGATCAACAATAACTCCAAAGAAAGTTCAAATTGTCTTATTTATTTGGTATAGTACAATTTGAATTCGTAAACTTTGAATTCACACTATGTAAATGCCTATATAAGGGCATGAGACATCTGTATAATTGTAAGGTGAGCGAGAAGTTAGAGTTCTATTTGTAAACTCTCGTAAACTTCTTTCTAAATACTGATGGCGCCTCTCGTGGGCGTAGGTAAATGCTTAGAACCACATAAATTATGTATGTTTTTCTTATTATTTATGCTTTGTCTTTCAATTTAGGCAATTAGCACAACAAATTGGTATCGAGCCGATTTTGCTTGAAATAGAGCAATTCTTTACAACTATTCCAAAATTAAAAGTGTTTAAAATTGTGTTTTGACTCACGCCATTTGAAAAGCACATTTTAGTGAGAAAAACCACAAAATCGAGTTGAAATTTGGTGAAATATAGGTGAAAAAAATTTGGACCCGTTGTGCGATAATTGAATCATTCGGATTCAACTAAAATATTTTCAATGGCTGAAAAAGCAAACCGAGCAGCCAGTCAAATATGTGAATCATCCACAAGTGGCATTGTTCAAGACTATGTTTTTAATGTAAGGTTTGAGTTGGAAAAATTTGATGGCACTAATAATTTTGGCATGTGGCAATGTGAAGTTTTAAACACGCTATTAGGAAGGATCATAAATTGCCTTGGAAGCTAAACCCAAGGATATGTCTAATAAAGATTTGGATTACATAAATCGTCAGGCTTGTGACATAACTTCGATTGTATTTAGCCAAAGATCAGAAGTACTTTGTCATGAAAGAGACGTAATAGCAAGTCTGGAAGCAATGGAGAACAAGTACATGACAAAAAGTATAGATAACCAGCTTTACCTAAAGAAGAAACTCTTTCGTTTCCAGTACAAGAAAGGTATCTCTATGATTGAGCATTTGGATAATTTCAATAAAATTCTTGCTGATTTACAGAATTTAGAGGTTGAAATTATAGAAGAAGATAAAGCTCTATTGTTATTAAATTCATTACCTGAAAGTTATGAGCATTTAACCACTACTTTGCTATATGGAAAAGATGAGGTTAAATTTGTAGATGTTTCTAATGCTTTGGTAAATAATGAGTATCAGAAGAAGGATCAAATTGATCTAAGGGAAATAACACCAGAAGCTTTGACTATAGCAAGAGAGAGGATAATTAACAGAAAATTTGGAAGATCTAGAGAGCTGAACAGATCTCGCTAAAAGTCGAGAGGAGTATCATCAAGAAGAAATCTGGCAAAGGATGAATATACCTATTGTCACCGAGAAGAACCTTTGGAAAAAGATTGTTCAAATAAGGAGAAATCAACTACAAATATTGCAAAAAGCAAATGAAGAGGAATGAACTTTTTTGGTTTCATCATTTGATGATGATAGATGGATTTTGGATTCTGGATGTTCCTACCATATATGTCCAAACAGACAATGGTTCTCAAGCTTCCAAAAGCTTGATGGTGAAGTTGTGATTATGAGCAACAATAATACCTATCATACAAAAGGTATTGAAACAGTTCATTTGATGATGCATGACGGTACAAGCAGACAACTCAATGATGTTAGATATATTCCATATTTGAAAAAGAATCTCATATCTTTGGGAGTCTTAGACTCTAACAATTATAAAGTGACCATTGAAAATGGAGTCATGAAGGTTGTGCAAAGTGCATTTCTGGCAATGAAGGGTACTCTGAAGAATAATATGTATTTCTTAGATAGACAAACAGTCACGGGAAGTGCACTATATCCAACAGATTCTAAAGATGATGAATCTAATACTTCTCGACTCTGGTACATGCGCTTAGGACATGTTGGAGAAAAGGCCTTGCAAAGTTTGATAAAATAAGGCATACTGAAAGGTGCTAAGACAGGAAAATTAAATTTTTGTGAGCATTGTGTCTTAGGTAACACTGGATTATGTTTACACTGATGTCTGGGGACCTTCTGCAAATGCTTTATTATGAGGTAAACGTTACTTTGTAACTTTTATTGATGACTTTTCTAGATATGTTTGGGTTTATACTATAAAGCATAAAGATGAAGTTATGGATACCTTCGTTAAATAGTGGAAGATGATTGAAACTCAAACCGGTAGAAAGCTCAAGCGACTCAGATTAAATAATGGTGGAGAATACAAATCGGATCATTTTCTGAAAGTCTGTCAGAATGAAGGAATAATCAAACACTTCATAATTCCTGGCATTCTACAATAAAATGGTGCAGTAGAATGGATTAATCGAACCCTAGCTGATAAAGTTCGATGTATGTTATCTCAATCAGGCTTGAGTAAAGCATTTTGGGTAGAGGCTTTGATGTATGCCTCTTATATTATCAATAAACTACCTTCTACTGTAATTGATGGGAAAACTGCTATAGAGGTATGATCTAAAAAATTTACTTCAGATTATGATTGTCTGCATATTTTTGGATGTCCAACATACTATCATGTTACAAAATCAAAATTGGATTCTAGAGTCAAGAAAGCTGTTTTCATGGGCTTTAGTGAAGGAGTTAAGGGATTCCCGACTTTGAAATCCTGAGTCAAAGAAGATAATTGTAAGTTGAGATGTTACCTTTGACAAATCTGCAACGCTAAACCAGAAAACTACAGAGAAGGATAATGAGAATCCGAATTCTCTACAGCAGATGGAGTTTGATGGACCTAACATTCTAAAAGAACCTATTCAGACTATTGATCATCCTGATTATGAATCTAATGATCAAGACGAAATCTTGAGTGAGTTGAAGGTTTTATCACCAGTATAGCAGCCAGAGTCTATTCCTACTAGTAGACCAAAAAGGAACATTCGAAAACTTACTCGTTATTCAGACATAGTGGCATATGCTCTTTCAGTAATTGATGATGATGTCTCGAATACTTAAAAAGAAGTTATATACGGTCCTAATAATGTCAAGTGGAAGAAGGCGTGAAGAAATAACATCACTTCATCAGAATCATACTTGGAAGTTGGTTTCACTTCCAAAGGATAAGAAAGCAATTAGATGCAAATGAGTCTATGCCAAGAAGGAAGGAGCTCTTGGTAAAGACAGTATCAGATACAAAGCCAGACTTATAGCAAAAGGTTACGCTCAGAAGGAAGGAATAGATTATAACGAGGTATTCTCACATGTTGCGAAGCATGCATCTATTCAAATATTATTGGCTTTAGTGGCACAATTTGATTTGGAGTTATTCCAATTAGATGTGAAAATTGCATTTCTCCATTTAACTTTAGACGAGGAAATCTATATGTCTCAGCCATATGGGTTTAAAGTTCTCGGACGAGAGAATTAGGCTTGCGAGTTAAGTAAGTCATTGTATGATTTAAAACAATCACCTAGACAGTGGTATAAGAGGTTTGACAGCTTTATGATGAATCAAAGGTACATACGCAGTCAGTTTGATCATTGTGTCTACTTGTGTAAACTCTAAGATGGTACTTTCGTTTATTTACTCTTATATATGGATGACATGCTAATAGTATCTAAGGACAATAAGGAGATTGTTAAACTGAAGGCTTAGTTAAGCTCAAAGTTCGAGATGAAAGATCTTGGTGAAGCCAAAAAGATTCTTGGAATGGAAATTACAAGAGACATTGGTGAAGCCAAGAAAATTCTTAGAATGGAAATTACAAGAGACAGGGTGAAAGGTACAATTTATTTGACTCAGACTCAATATTTGAAGAAAGTACTTCAGAGGTTTGAAATTTGTGACAAAACTAAACCTGTAAGTATACCGTTAGCTCCACACTTCAAATTTAGTGCATTAATGTCAACAAGTATAGAATCTGAGAAGGAAAAGATGAAGCATTTTCGACATGCAAATGTAGTTGGTGCTTTAATGTATGCGATGATGTGTACTAGACCCGATATTTCACATGTTGTAAGTATGATAAGCCATTACATGCATAATTCTGGTAAAGGCCACTGGCAAGCAGTGAAGTGGATTTTACGGTACATTTAGGGTACTGTGGATGTTGGTTTGAAGTTCGAGAGAGATAAGAATATTGATAAACATTTAATTGGATACGTGGATTTAGACTATGCTGGTGATCTTGACAACCACCGATCTACTACTGGTTATGTGTTCACAATAGTAGGAGGACCAGTAAGTTGGAGATCAACCTTATAGTCAAGAATGGCTTTGTGAACTATAGAGGCAGAGTATATGGTTGTAACAGAAGCTTTCAAAGAAGCTATTTGGCTTCAGAGATTGATAGAAGACTTGAGAATTGTTCAGAAAACTGTGGAGGTATTCTGCGATAGTATTCTGCGATAGTCAGAATGCTATTTGTTTATAAAAGAACCAAGTATATCATGATCGCACCAAGCATATAGATGTTTATTTTCACTTTATTCGGGAGATAGTAGACGAAAGAGACATTCTACTACAGAAGATTAGAACTATAGATAATCCTGCAGATATACTAACCAAGGTGGTTATAGGGATTAAGTTCTAACATTGTTTGAACTTGATTAACATCTTTCGAGTTTAGAGTGGCTAAGGGCATACCGGAAGCAGCGCTGATTGGTGAATTCTCGCCAAGGTGGAGATTGTTGAAAAAATGGCTCAAATCAATTTAACGTTTGTAACTCAAGCTGCTGTCAAAGATTGCAACTTCAAACAGTCGACAATAACAACTCTAGCAAAGTTTAAATTGTCTTCTTAATTAGGTGCAGTACAATTTGAATTTGTAAACCTTGAATTCACACTATATTAATGTCTATATAAGGGCATGAGATCTCTGTATAATTGTAAGGTGAGCAAGAGGAGCTAGAGTCGTGTTTCTAAACTCTCTGTAAACTTCTCTCTAAATATAGTGACTGCCTCCTATGGACGTAGGCAAATTGCCAAACCACGTAAATTTTGTGTGTTTTTATTATTGTTTGTACTTTGTCTTTCAATTTCTAGGTAGTTGGCACAACATTCTCCATTATAGAAAACCCATCTACCATTTTTATCTTTTCTTCTCAAAATTGGTCAGTTTATTTTATTTCCTGGGTGATTGCGTTGAATCTTTGGTGTATTGCAGATGATTTTGAAGGCGATTGAGGCATTGAATGAAGAATATGGCTCGAACAAATCATCGATATCGAAATACAAGGAATCAACATATGGAGATTTGCCTGCTAGGCACTCACAGCTCCTCTCTGACCCCCTCAACAAAATGAAAGATAGTGGATAGTTGGTGTTTTGGAAAAAACTACAACAAATGCACCTCCCAAGCGGGGTCGTGGCAGGCCACCAAAGCCAAAGAAGCCTCTTCAATTACGACCAGGGTACCCAGCAAGGCCTAAAGGCCGCTTGTCAAAGGACCCCAATGCACCCCCTACTCCTGCCAAGGTTAAGATGTCATCTGTGAGCCAGAAATAGAGAGGACGACAGAGAAAAATGGCTTGACCTACAGGAGGTTTGGGGATGTCCACCACGACATCAGTGACAACAGCAACAGGAAGGCCAAGGGGTAGGCCTCCAAAGGTGAAGCCTGCATTGATTGAAGTGAGTATTCAGTAATAGACTTTTAGTGAGTGCCATTACTACTTTTGAGTTTAGCATTCCTCTGTTGGAATCCCTGTAGAATTGGGGCGTTCTTTAGTTTTAGCTTTGTGTCTGTGTTTGTGCCTAGTAACTATATGTACAATGTGTTATAATTGTGTTAATCTTTGTTGGTTTGTAGAATCTCATAGTGGATATGACTACTTCTAATGATGATGTGGTTTTTATTGTCTTGTTATGTTCTCATGATTGCGTGCTTTTGTATTTGTATTTTGGGCCTAAATTTTTTAAGTCCTTGGAAAATTGTGTTTACTATCATTAATTATTAATGGGTGTTCATGTTTGTGGGTGCTGCTGCTTGGTAAAGAAAGTTTGAAAAGTAGTTTGGTGTGTATCGTTGAGAATGTGGTTTTATTGACTCTATTTGTTGAATTCATTGGAATGAAATGTATTGAACCTGCTTTTTAATGGGGGAACATGGACACTTTGTCCTGTGGCTGCTTTTATTGTTGATATTTCAAAGTTTCCATGAAAGCAACTGGGATGGGTTTGTGGCGTCAACACTGATCGACATTTGTCTTTTGCAAACACCTTTTTTGTGTAAATTCCTTAAACATTCTTTTCCAGTATTTGTGTTTAAATTAGTTTTTACAGACAATTTGCTTCATTATTTATTTAGTCTTTGCTTTTCAAATTGCAAAATGAGTTCTTCTCGTTGCTTTACACAAGCTGCTATGAATTCCTTTATTTTATTTATATGAAGGAATAAAAAAGATGTAAACATGAGTAACACAAATTTAGTTCCGTGGCTTTAATTTTTGTTTAAGAAATTCATAAATTCTATGCGTATGATAATCTTATTGAAAATATTATTTAGGAAGATAGTGTAAATGGAGATATTTTCAAAGTTTAAAAAGGTAAGGTTTTGAAGTTTCCTTATCTATGCATATGTAAAACATTTTTTTTCCATGGGTGTTGTACATGAATGTATTACATGGACAAGTTATGAGTAGCCTCAAGTAGGTTTCTTAGTTGTTTTAAAATTGTCATTGTTATCGTATTTTATGATTGCTCTTGGTTGTTTGACGGTTTCAATTTTCAGTTATATAAATTAAAAGTGAGTTTTTGTTTAAGCTATGGTTATTTAGATGATCTAATTGTTAGGCTGAGTGTAATTTGAGAAGGCAAAGGAGTTGCCCTTTTATTTCCTTATTGGTTTTGTTTCTAGAAAAATAAAAATCAGTTGTTTTTGTGTGGATCTTTGTAGATGATTAATGATATTCTTTTACATGATAAATGGTTCTGTTTAAACAGCAGAAATTGTGAGCAGTGATGAGATTGTGACAAGGACTTGCAAATTTTATTTTTTTCATGTTTTGCTTGTGGTAATTCTTTCTATCTCTAAAAATTGAATATATTTACAGTTTATATATGGTGTGTCAATTTTGTTCATTGATGCTGTTACTTCTAATTAAAATGGCTAGAGTGAAATATTTTATTCAACTTAATTCATTTACTAAATGGTGGTACTTATTATCCCGATGAAAGTCTGCAGTACAAATTCAAACTTAGAGGGAAAGGAAATGGAGATTGTAGTAAAGGACTCACATGTGCAAATTTTTCTTCTATAATGAAAAGAGAAAATATGAAACTGTTGTTGTTAGAAGATCGATAGAATACTGAAACATTATTAAGTTTGCTGCCAAAGTTGATGGATAATCGGTGATTGAAGAGATAATTCTCAATAAGAGTGATGAAGAAGAAAACCAAGAAAGTGTTGAGGAAGAAGATGAAGAAGATGAGCAATATGCTCATATGGAGGAACAACAACTAGAACTAAGCTTGTGCAAGAAAAATATGGAAGAAAAAATAGATTATATTGTAGAATTGTTGGAATCCCTAGAAAATTTTATGGACACATTGAATTTGAAGGTAATCATTTTCCATAATTTTACAAGCTGCATGTAATTTCCTTATGTTCCTTATCTTATAAGGATTTGTCATTTCTATTATCTATCCAGTAAATTGACTTTATTTTACTCTATGTGGAATTTAAATATGTTAAGGAGCAAAAATTCCTTCCTAAGTGATATCGCAAATGTGAGATACAAAAGGTTATATATAGACTAGCAGAAGAAGGTAATTTGATTTATTGTTATACACCTTATTTTCATCTTTTTAATTTTGAAATGTTATATTTTCATGAGCTTGTTTTCCTTCCCTCTTTTTTTCTGCTTGCAGATTGAGTGTTTGAGAGAAGAAAATCATGAGCTTTCTGCGCAGCTGGAAACTGCTCTTACAAGACTTGAAGTAGTATGTCAACAATATTTTGTGATGTCAATTTCATTATTTTTGTCATTTCGTTTCAAATAACTTTACACTGATGTTTAATATATATATATTTTTTTTGCAATATGAGAAAGCAAAAAAGAGAACTTGGAATTGCATCTAATAAGGAAAATAGAAGAAATGGAAGGAAAATGTAGTTCACTTGATAAGCAAAGTGCTTGGTGGTTGACGGGGTGCTGATGGTTGAGGGAGTGGTGGTAGGGCCTAGCTTCAAGTGTTAAAAAAAAAAATTAAAAAAAAAAAATTGCCTCTCCTACCGTCGTTGCGATGGTGGGGCACCAACTATTTAGCGAATAGTGGTGGGGCATAGTTGCAAGTGAAATAAAAAAAATGAGGTGTTTCATTTTCTTTTTTGGTGATAAAAGCACATATTTATTTTTTTAGTAATACTTAGTACAATTTATGTTCTAATTAAAATGAAATTGTCAATTTTGGTTTAATTATATAGTATATAAAACTTCATCATTATACAATGACTTTTTAGTTTTCTTTTTCACACTCGATTGTTTCTTATTTTATATTGATTTTAACATCGAGATAATGGTTTTCTGATATATAACAATTAAAAAACTTGTGCAACCTTGTTATAATTTTGAAAAGGATTAAAAAAAATTATGATTGTAAAATCGCATACCTATACTAATTTGTACAATGATTCTTTGTTCAGCAGGTTTTTATCATTGTTGATTTTTTTCAATAAAAGAATATATGAGTTTAATTAAGAACTTCAAAGTTTAGATTTAAGACAGAGAATTATTTTGATTGACAGTTAAAATACTTGACTATATTGACAAGCAAGCATTGTATACAAAAATGCAATTAAAATGAAATCATCAACAAATTTATTATATTATAATTAATTTGTGAATTAGGTGGACCTAAATGTTATATACATTTATATGTATATTATATACAAAATAAAATTAAAATGAAATCATCAACAAAATTAACTGTAGCTAATATGAATTCAAAGTTCCTATAATAGAAGAAAAAAAAAGAAAAATTATAATATCAAAAATAAAAATATAGATATATATAAATTATTTTTTATTAAGCAATTTTTTGCATTGAAGATCATATTTGCTTTAATTTTTATTTATTTAAGAAGTATGCTGGGAATAAAAAATGGGACAAATTTGCATTAACTATGAAAGATTTTTGTCAGACTACTACTCTGGTTATGATAAATAATTCCCACCTACATCATTGTCATTTTTAGATGATAAATGAGAATAGATTTGAAAAATCTTTATCACCATTAATTTTGATAAAAATTCTATCATTATTACTCTTCACAGATAAAAGTGTGCAGCGTATCAACGTTGGTCAATCAGTATGATTTTGACAGCCATAATTGTACTTTAGGTGAAACTACTTAATTTCATTTAATTGTAACTCACATGTTCATTAAATTATTTTCATAACATGTTAAAAGACAGCTGGTTCTCCACTCTTCTTCAATATTTCGCTGCAACTCTCTGTGTTCTATTCAATATGGTTTTGACAGCCATAATTGTGCTTTTAAGTGAAACTAATTAATTTCATTTAATTGTAACTCACTTTGTTTATTAAATTATTTTCATAACATGTTAAAAGACAGCTGGTCTTCCACTCTTCTTCAATATTTCGCTGCAACTCTTTGTGTTCTATTTCCTCATACACTTTTTGTTACGTAGTTCCATTTGTTGCTTTTGTAAAGTTTTATATATATATATATATACATATATAATATTTATACATCAACTTCATTGTCTGTAATTACCAAAAAAAAAACTTCATTGTCTGTCGCACATTACTTCTTCAATATATCTATACAACTCTTTTTCTCTTTTTCACTAATATTAGCTGTATCATGGAGTCTCGTTGTGTTGTATGGCCTATAGATTATATAGATTATGAAGATAAATATTTACCATCTCGTAAGTTTTCCTTTATTGTGAACGCAATGGTTTCATCTCTTATGTATGACGACTGTGAGTCCGATGTGTATGATAATGAAAATATTTACATGTTTAATGAAGAGATAAGTTTATTCTACAATTTTGTCATGGGTGATGAAGCTAATAAGTTTGCAGCCATACAAGACATGTTTTTCAGTGTTGGTCTTGATACTGTTGATCCAAATATGGTGCATAACATATTGAATTGTGCCGAAACAATGTCGACGGATAGAAAATTTACAGATCGCAAAGTACTGAGAATGGAAATTGACATCGAAATTTTTACGGAAGCCCAAGAATTAACCGATGACGAAGACGACGAAGAAGAAGAGTGTGAGTACAACCATGAAGGAGCCAGTGAACAATGTATTGAAAAATTACAAAAAGCGAAGGTTGAAGATGGTTCAAACCAATGTGGGTGTTGTATTTGCTGCGAAATTTTTCTGATCGGTTTTGAAGCCACCTTCATGCCATGCTCACAAATTTCATATAGATTGTATTAACAAGTGGCTGGTCAAAAGTAAATTTTGTCCTTTATGTAGATTTGAGCTGCTTAATTAGAAATCTACCATGTATATGGCTTCAAGAAGTAGTTCGGGTAAAGCAACTTCCTTTCTTTATGTAAGTTTAAGCTACTACACATTATAATAAGAGAATGAAAAAGTTTATTGCACACACTTCATCACTTGCTGAAATAGAAACATCTATCAATGTGGATTCCTCTATATTAGAAATCATGAAAAAATATAACGAAAAAACTTAGACATAACAATATTTCTTCCTCTTTTTTCTAGTTTATTTTATGTATTTATCAATTATGAAGCCCATATGAGTCAACATCTTTCGTAAATATCTTGTGGATGTTAAATATTAGTGGACTTCATATCTATCTATGCTTCTAGTTTTGAAGTTGTTCGAAAATTTATATTATGTGTAATATTATTATTATTATTATTTTGTAAATATATGTGTAGTATTGTTGATGCTAACATGTCTTGCCGGTGGTAATATGAAGTTGTTGGTTAAAGTAATTCATTTTCCAGGGGACAACTACTACTAAATCCTAGTAAGCAAATGAATCCTTTTTAATCTATTCTGATATTATTGTTTACAAACATAAACTATTTAAGCTTTGAATTCTGTTCTAATTTCCTGCAATTTTTTTTTTTGGCTTTGGTAGTGATAGTTTGTACAACTTTTCAAATACTAATCTTATAACAGAAAGTTATTAATTTTTAAAATTTTGATTCATTTTGATGAAAGATAGGATTAAAAAATTTTGATTCACAGAGACATTTGAGAATTTAAAATCTTTTACGTATAATGTGTGTGTTCTTAATTTGATAGCATTATATTTCTACAGTGGTAAACAACTGCTGCATGGTTAGTTAAAATAGTCTGTCCTCTCTATAAAGTTTTCATATATGTCTAATGCCTACTGAGATTTACAATAGCTAGCATATAATTAGTACTGGTAAAGATAAATATATCAATAGTGAAAATGCATGCGTTATAATTTGCAGCGCTAGTTTTAATTTTAACTTTTAATCTCTCTCTGAGTTTGTCTTTTGCTTGCATGCTTAAGCTTGGGGACACATCCTAAAACTAAACCATCCAGCATTCTTCCTCTAGGGAATGATCAATTCTAGAACCACAAATTTAGGTTGTATTTAATAACACAATTATTTTTTAAAAAAAATAAAAATTTTCCTCTTAAATTATGTATAATTTGGTTAGTTTTGAAGTTGGTTGTAGTTTGTTAGATGTTAGTTAGACTACTTAATTATATAAAATTAAAAACAGAAAATGAAAACACTTTCAAAGTGTTTTCATTTTCAATTGTGTTTTCATTTTCCTTCACATTTTAATTTAACTAACATCTAACAAACTCTAACCAACATCTAAACTAACTAAATTACACATAACTCAAGAAGAAAAAACTAAAAACAAAAATTAAAAACAAAGTGTTTTCATTTTCTGTTTTTATTTTTCATTTTCCTTCACATTTTTAATTTAACTAACATCTAACAAACTCTAACCAACATCTAAACTAACTAAATTACACATAACTCAAGAAGAAAAACTAAAACAAAATTAAAAACAGTTGTGTTATCAAACAATCCCTTAATTAAGTCTAGCGCTACACTTATGTCCACAACTTTTGACTTTCTGTCAATTTTCATACACCACACAGACGTGCA
The DNA here is from genome assembly GCA_007844105.2 of Rhamnella rubrinervis. Lineage (NCBI taxonomy): Eukaryota > Viridiplantae > Streptophyta > Magnoliopsida > Rosales > Rhamnaceae > Rhamnella > Rhamnella rubrinervis. The sequence goes on from CM017577.2 coordinate 12,490,837, forward strand.
TATAGTAGTATATATATATATATATACTACTTAATTACTGATTCCATTATACTATATATATCCGTAATATTCAAGTATAATTTAAAACTGCAGTTATATATATATATATAAATGTAACTTTTTTTTTCGTTTTGACAAAGAAAGTATACTACTTAATTATTGATTTCAGTATATTGTATATATACGTAATATTCAAGTATAATTTAAAACTACATGCATATATATATAAATGTAACTTTTTTCGTTTTGACAAAGAAAATAAGTGTTGCAATCCTTTCTTTGCACCACGACTCTCTTTTTGTGAAATATATTCTCATATATGTGAATTTGTGTTCCATTTGGGAGTTGGTGGAAAATCAATGTGAATCACTTCCTCCCTAATCACATTTTTCATAAATTATTAACCTGTACCCAATAATATTAATTATGCTATGTAGGATTTCGACTTGGCCCAGCTGCTACACGTACATACATGTACATACGCATGCCTTTCACTACAACTCTCCAAACTCTAATGTACTGCTTCATGGTTACGTTTTTTTTTTTGCAGCTAGAGTTATCAGTTTACTTTTGGATGATTGTACAAGTTCTTGAAAGAATGAATGCGATGGGTCCCATTCCCTTTCTTCACACACACACACACACACATATATATATATATTAAAAAATAACCATATCAGGAGTCCATAATTTTAAAGTCTACCTATAATAAAAAAATTTCACCAAAAAATTTCACCCGAAGTATCTGTAGTTACTACCATAACGGAAAAAAAAATTAGAGTATTACATTTATCAAAATAACTAAATCTAAATTGTACCCAAATGGTAAACATATAAAATTGAAAAAATTGATTTCAGAAAATGAATAAAAGAATATGAAATCAAAATATAGCATATAAATTAAAACTAAAAATTAAAAAATATTTCATCTATACTATCAATTTCTTATTTGTGAAATTTCAATATTAGATCAAAATATGCAGAAAAAATAATAATAAACATAGATCAAAATTTGTAAGTCTTCAAGTTCGTTCATATGTGTTCCAAGAGAAAAATTAATGTCGTTGAGCTAGACTCTTTTATAGCGGAGTTGCTTCAGATGAATATTGATTTGATAAATAACTCTGTTGAATTCAACAGGCTCTATGAACATGATTCTGTCCATTGAAGTATAATAGATTACGTTCTTGACAAAGAAACTCTCTGTAACACAACGATCCTTCCCATTCCACACCATGTCCATAGCAAACCGGCTTTCACCCTCCATCCACATCAACTTGACAGATTAGCTTTCATCAGTGTAAACACTACGTATATAGAGGCATGGAAAAGCTGTCTTCAACAATCATTATGTCTACTACTACTTCTATTCTAACTTTTATAATTATAGCTAACTTTTAGGTCAAACCCCTTTTATTTATTTTCAATTTACTATTTTCACTTATATTTTTTCACCATGCCATGTACATCAGCAAAACAATATAAAAACAAAACCTTGAATAGTTTATAAATTAATAAAAAATTATTAATAAAAAAAGTACGAACAAAAATAAACTAAAAAAAGTTAATGTTTATATATTTATAAAGAATATACACTTGAATAGAAATCATTAGTTTAAAACAACAGTTTAAACAATAAAAAGGGAAACAGTTGGTCAAACAAGAAGAAAAGAAAGAGAACAAGGTTGGTGGCTTTTAGCTTTATTTAATTTTTAGTTTTTTATTTTTAGTATTATTCATATATCTTCTCGTAGTGAAATCACAAAAGCACCACACTATTTCCTACAATCGGTGCCTCTACTAGTACATTCTTTTTGTTGCACGCAATGCTTAATTCCACCGTCACGTATCGTTGGTGCCACACCATTGAGGTGGTGGTGGGACACCAATGGTTTAATTTTTTTTTAGCTTTGCTTTATAATCTCTCTTCCGACTAAGTCCGACCAGCATCCCGCTCAAACGAATATGCATTCAGAAAATGAAACTTAAAAGAAAGATAAGAAAACAAAATTTATACAAAATCATACACAGAGAAAGGAGATGGCGATGGAGGAGTGGGGTGGGGAGGGAGGCTAACCAGCTTGCATCACCAGGCAATGAGCATTCACTCTTTTTACTTGATGTTTTTATAGTCCAAAAACATCCAGTACTTTTTTTTTATTGCATGCAAGGCCTAATTCCACAATCACTTACCGTTGGTGCCTCACCATCGATGTAGTCGTGGGGCACTAACAGTTCATTTTTTTATTTTTTTTTCCTTATATTGAAAATGGATGTTCCGTTAAATTGATTGTTCAAAAACTTCAGACACAATAGTCGAATACAGTGACCTCATTTTGTGAATAGTAGCTTTGTCAACAGTGTTTCCGTGTAAGTAGTTACTTATGTGAACAGTGTGTAAAAAATTTGCAAAAATTCAAAAAAAGTTATATCAGACTCAAGAATAATTTTCAATTATCAACTGGAGAAATAATCATAAGTTTCAAAAAATCATATTTTTTATTCTAACAAAAGTTAACTCTTTATAATCATAAAAAAGAAAAGTAATGTAAACAATTATGAAATTCATAATTATATTAAATAGATAAAATTCATTGTGTATTATGGAAAGTAGCAAAAATATTCACAGACATATAATAATAAGAAGGTTTGAAATTGGCTTCATAATAATACATACATAACTATTGTATAATTCATTACAAATTTATGCAGACTATCTAAGCAACAAAAAAGTCAAAATACAAACATCCAGAATAGAAAGTAGATTAGAACTCTAGGTGTACAAAAATTAGAAGCTGTTTTATACTCATTGCAAAAACTAATAGACATGCAATAAGGAAAAACCTATAATGCTCATGTGTCTATTACAATTTGAAATTAAGTAATTACAAAACCATAAATTCATTAATATGTTCAGATCATTAGAAAGTCAAAAAGAGCCAATAGTGTTACCCATATCGGAAGTCAATTGGAGCTTGTAAAAGTGAAAGTCATCTCTGCGTTAATCCTTTTTTCCTTTTTGCTTTTACTTTCCAATTTGACAGTGTACTTGACGAAATATTCAAAACCATCTTTAGAACTATCTTTTGTGATTGATTGTGCATCACTTATTGAATCTTCTTCAGATTCTTTTGGATCTAGAATGAGGCAACACTTTACAGCTCTTAAGTTGGGTTCTTTAACTGAAACATTTGTTTCACTTTGTGTAGCATTTATTACATCCATAGCAGTATCTTTTTGTCATTGTCAGCATCAGTTTCTATGCTCTCTTCATTCTCCATAGAAGCTTTATCAGTTTCTTTATCTTTGTCAGCACAACTTTGGTAAGGATCCTATGATGAACTCTGTGTTTCATTATCTGTTTTATTGTATATTAACAATGGAATTGCTGTTTATGTAGGATCATAAAAGATATAACAGTGAACCTCCATTGTGTGTTATTGTTATGTCCATGAGGTACTCTGCAAATTTGAAATAGTAATGAATTATCTTCCAATAATCTAGTAATTTTCTTAAACTCTAAAACAACACTCTGCAACAAATATATTAATCATAATTTTGTATTTTTACATAATATCATTTTATTGAAATACTAATATACTCATTCAATTTAACAACAATACCTTTTCTGCATTTTCCATGAGGTGCAGAGCAGTACAACCAATAATTGTTTCAACAGATTTTCTAAAACAGTCACATTGATAGAAGATGTGTCATCAAATAAATCACAATAAATACGGCATGTGCAATAAAAGTTTAATTCATATTTAAAATAAATTAAAAAATTTGTGTATTCATCTACTAACAATTAAATATACACAAAATTTTGTTTATTCACAAAATTTGTTCATTTAATTAGCTGTTATGAATTTATTGAACCAAAATATAAAAATATTTTAATTCTCTTATGACAGATATAAAAGTGAGTAATCTAACTGTATCACACTTTAAAGTCAAATTGGTAATTTTAGTTTTTGCTTTAATCTAGAAAATTCTTTATTAGAGAAAAAAAATAAGTAAAACATAAAAGTTATCAATATATGACTCAAATATTTTGCATTAAAACAAAGAAAAGGTAGATGATGAATAAGTTTTTACTGTTTCAATCATGTTATACACACCACTGATGGACACAATGTCATCTTCTTTAGGTATGATCACTGTGGTGATTGAAGATGATCCAGTTTGGGTTCTTTGTGTAAGAACATTATTTATCTTCTCAATGTTAATAGTGTACCTACAAAGATTAAAATTAGATTAATTAATTGTTTATAGTAAAATAAAAAAAATATTGTATATGTACCATCTGTATAGAGCTGTTGCCTGAGAAATCTTTGGATCAATCTCGAAGGTGCTTCATGTCTTAGTTGTAACAGTTAATTCTGCTTGCATAATTTTTTTTAAATGAAATATAATCAAAATTAATATCAAATAACAAATCCTTATGTTTTCCTAATATGTTGAATAACAGAACCTAAAATATGTTTCTTTGTTTGTTTCATTTTTTTTCCAATTGATAGATAAATTATATAAAAAATTTAGATAATTTTTCTTTACCATTGTAGGAGGTCACTTTGAGCCTATGACCAATCAAAATTGGATGCTTGGTGATGGTTTTAGAAAGTTCAGCACATTTATTAAGAACATATTAATCCCACAGTGACATACAATAGGTTGTAACCTTTGAAATAATAAGGAAAAATTTAGAAGAATTAACATTCAAGAAGACCTTGAAAAATAATAATCGATTTATGTAAAGTAAAATTGCTTAGTCCTCTATTATCAAACAAAAATCTTGAATAATTGATATTCCTCTTGTTTTGAAATGTTGCATCTTTGGTTTCATCTCTACAATGATACCAATGATATCTACTTACAAATCAAGATAAATTATTAATTGTAAACTAAAACATAGAAAAAAAAAACAGAAGAGTAGATTTAACATGAAAATTACCAATGCCAGCTGGAGTGTCAATATATGCATGCAACTTAGAGAATGACATGAAAGTAAGCTCAAGAGGTTTCAATGATGCATCAATGGAAGCTTCTTCAACTTTGGTACCCCTATTGATTATCCAGTAAAACGGATTTGGTACAATGCGATGGATAACATCACATGGTTTGACGTAAGCATTTGATACATAATAAGTTTTTCCAATAACAAACTTATCTTGAAATTTATGCATTTCAGCTTCAAATATGTATCTCCGAATCTTATTTCCTATAATAAAAAATATATTTTTAAATGCAAAAGTATAAATATTAATATTATAAATTCATTAATAACGATTTCATTATATAATATGAAAGTTCATGAGAAAAATTAAAAGCACCTCTGAAGCAACAAATATTATAATCTGATATTTAGTTGGGCTATTTTTGCATTACATGGCATGCCTTTTCTAGAACAATAACTTTTGATGTCCAATTAGTATCTCCAACGTCAATATCTTTAATGAGCTTAATTTGTTGATCCATCTTGATACCTAGTGATGATTGTTACAAAAAATAATAATAATTTTATCAGTTGATTAACCAGTAATAATCACAAAAAGGATTAAATTTAAAAACAATATAAAGAAAAGGGAAAAAAAACAAGTGTAAGAAAAAAGAGATAAACGTGTGAACATGATAATTAATAAGATAAATATGATGACTATCATATTTTTCAAAGTTGAATCCATGCATAATAAACTTGCGAATTGTACTCTATGTAATGTATAGCTAAAAAGAAGGAAAAAAAATATGAATATAATTATGAAAAGATTGTACAATGTAAAAATATTTGATCTAATTCATAAAGGAAAGACTGGTACATACGTTGAAGAACTTGTTTTTTTTTTTTGGAGAATATTGTCCCTAAAAGTTGTAAATTGTAAAGAACTGAAGTTATTGGGGTAATATAAACCGAATTTTCTTCCACTGCAATACCAAAAGTTTTTTTCTTTTTTTAATAAAACGACTGCCTTACCTTAGGAATAAGCATGTTTACCAAACATTGTACTTGAAGTATGAGAGGAGTTGAAACAAAATGCCAGAGTTTGTTTCATCATTCTAAACAGTATACATACAGAGGTATGAAAGAGTTGTCTTGAATAGACATTGCGTCCAGTCCTACTTGTACTCTCGCTTTTTACAACCATAGTTAATTTTTAAGTGGTAAAAAAAATGAAAAGTTACTGTTGGAATATAAGGTTACCTACCCATCTCAACTCTATGGTTTACTGGCTTTTTGGTGAAATTTTCCAATTTCTAAGCTAATTTTGTGGTAAATATGTTTTAGCTTGTTCTTTAGCTAAGTCAGATTTGGGAATGAATAGAAAGAAACATAATTACATGGTTAAAGAAACATTATTTTGTTCTTAGCCTCTTTTTGCAAATATTCTCCACCACCCTTTTCAGCCATCAATGCCCCACCATCGTACCATTGGTAGGGCACCAACGGTTCAACCGTGGATGCCTCACTGTCACATCGTCGTTGGGGCACTGATAGAAAATCCACTTAGCCTATTTTATTTCTTTTCTTGCTCTTCCTCCAGGTGTCAACCTTTTGGATTTATTCTTCTTTTTCTTTTTGGCATTTTACAAAGAGTGCATTAATTCCCTCTTTGATCCTCATTTTATTGTGAGTTTTTGATTCACTTTGATGAAAGATAGTATTAAAAAATTTTCATTCACAGAGACTTTAAGAATTGAAAATCTTTTACATACAATGTGTTTCTAATTTGATAGCCTTATATATCTATCGGGCTATATTAGCTAATTAATATGTATATATATATATATATATAGATAAATGCATTCATGCTTTTGTATACAAAATTAATGCAAAATTTTAATTAATTAATTAATCCGTCTAGTAGACAATTAATTAGGACTTAAAAATTACAAAATTAATTTAAAAAGGAATCCAAAATAGTAATTCTAATTTCGTAACTTCATTAAAACAATAGTTAATACATATATATATATATACAACATTGCATGACAATATAGTTTTATAAGTTTGCACGACATGCACCAACAATTGTAAGGACATCAAAATGCAATTTTTTTTTTTTTGTGAAAGATCAAAATGCAAAATTAAAGATATACTATAAACTAATAAACAAATTAAAACATGCACTAAATCAGCAATTCTTCAAACTCATTTACCAGATGAATATTAATATGATAAATAACTCTGTTGAATTCAACAAGCTCTGCGATCATGTTCTTCACAAAGAAACTCTCTGTAACACAATGATTGTCCGCATTCCATACCCTGTGGGCAGCAAATAGGCTTTCACCCTCCTTCCATACCAACTTGACAGATTAGCTTTCTTCAATGTGAAGACTATCCATAGAAAAGCTATCTTGAACCATCATTATGTCTAATCCTATCTCTATTCCAACTATTATAAGTATAGCTTACTTTTAGGTGAAACCACTTTTACTCATTTTCAATTTACCATTTCTTCTAATATTTTTCCACTATGCAACGTACACCAGTTAAACAATATAAAAACAAGACCTTGAATGGTTTATGAATTAATAAAAAAATATTAATAAAATGATTTATTATTCAGCATTTGTTGCTCAATATTTTTTTCACCACTTGATCGATGCTTCTTTTTTTTTCTTTTTTCTTTTTTTTTCTTTTTTCTTTTTACATTTTGGGTGGTTGAGATTATAATTTTGTTCTTTGTATTTCTTTTTAAAAACTTTAGTTATGTTTAGGTAGCTATAAACAAATTTTATTGTTTAGGCTGTTAGTTTTATAATATATTTAACAAGAATGTTCATAAAATAATTATATATTTATCCATGTATAGATATATATACATTTATATATATATATATATTTACAAAATTTTTGTGAAAAAGTGTCGCAAACAAAAGCTTCTCCTCCGTGTTTTACACTGTTTCTTCATATTTTTTAAAACCAATAAACATTACAAATTTAAATTTAAAATTGTTGTATTTTTGGCAATTATAAAACCATCAATTAGTTTGAAATGTATAGAAATACTACATGCCATGCAAATTGTAAGCTAAATTTGACATCACTACGTCTCATTCTTTTATTTTATTTTATTTTTTCACTCCAGGTCTCTATAATCAAATTTACAGCCGTCGTTATTATATAAATGGTATAATCATATGAATGTCGCCAGTGATATTACCATTACTGTGAAAATATTGTCCAATTGTTGGTCTTGCACCTCAGTTTTCTTCTCATTGTCGCTCTGTTTAAATTTTCCATTAATTGAGTCTACTATGAGAAATTTGTCTTTCTTAGGATTTTAATATCAAATGAGCTGGTCTGGTTGCAAATGTTTTAGCATACTTAAGTATTATAATTATACAATAGTTTTTTTAAATTCCTTATATTCTTCTTTTTAGTTTTCAATTTTCATTTTATAAAAATTCTTCATTTTTATTACTAGTCTGATACAATGGTTTTATAATTTTCATATTAAGATTAATTTTTTTTTTGAATATATCAGTGCCCCACCAATGGTATGGTGGTGGTGCACCAACGGTTGAAAGTAGCGGTGGAGCTTTGATGTAAGAGAAATAAAAAAAAAAATTGAAAATGAAACTGTTGGTGCCCCACCAATGGTCTAGTGGTGGGACGCCGTTGTTTAGGAGTTGTCATGGAGTTTAGTTGCAACCAAAAAAGACTAAAACAAAATTAGAATTGTTGGTGTCCCACCAACGGTATGATGGTGGGGCACCAACGGTTGAAAGTGTTGGTGGGGCTTTGATGCAAGAGAAACAAAAATAAAAATGAAAATGAAACTGTTGGTACCCCACCAATGATATAGTGGTGGGACACCAACAGTTTAGTTGCAACAAAAAAGTATTTTAAAAAATTGGAATCGTTAGTGCCCCACCATCATACTGGTGGTTGGGCACCAACAGTTGAAGGTGGTGGTGGGGTTTCAATGCAAGGAAAACAAAAAAATATGAAAATAAAACTGTTGGTGTCCACCAACGATCTAGTGGTGGGGCACCAACTGTTTAGGAATAGTGATGGACTTTAATTGTAAGCAAAAAAGATTAAAAACAAAAATTGGATCAATGGTGCCCCACCAACAGTATGGTGGTGGGGCTTCGATGCAAGGGATACAAAAAAAAATAAAATGAAACTGTTGATGCCTCACCAATAGTCTAGTGTTGGGGCACCAACAGTTTAGGAATAGTGATAAAGTTTACTTGTAACCAAAAAATATTAAAAGAAAAATTGGAATCGTTGGTGTCCCACCAACGGTATGGTGGTAAGGCACCAACGATTAAATATGTTGGTGGGGCTTTAATGTAAGGGAACTGTTGGTACCCCATCAACAATCTAGTGGTAGGGCACCAATAGTTTAGGAGTTGTGATGAAGTTTACTTGCAACCAAAAAAAATTAAAAGAAAAAATTGGAATCGTTGGTGCCCTTCCAACGGTATGGTGGTAGGGCACCAACGTTTGAAGGTGTTGGTGAGGCTTTGATGCAAGGGAACTGTTAGTGCCCCACCAATGGTCTAGTGGTGGGACAATAACAATTTAGAAGTAGTGATGAAGTTTACTTGTAACAAAAAAATATTAAAAGAAAAAATTGGAATCGTTTGTGCCCCACCAACGGTATGGTGGTAGGGCACCAACAGTTGAAGGTGGTGGTGGAGATTCGATGCAAAAGAAATAAAAAAAATATTAAAATGAAGTTGTTGTGCCCTACCAACATTCTAGTGGTGGGGCACCAATGATTTAGATTAGTGGTGGACTTTAGTTGCAATAAAAAGAATAATAATAAATGAACCGTAAAGGAAGCCAAGATGTTTTTGACAACATAAAAGGTATAACATAGTATTAGGAAAAAAATTAAACACTACGTTGTAAGCTATGATATATAAATCGCTATACAGATAAACTTGAAAAAAATTCATAAGAATATACAAAGAGTTAACTACACAGAGCAACAAAAATAATCTATAAAATTGTAAATTCACAAAAATAGTAAAAAGTCATGAACAAAATAAACCCAAAATATTAATCAACGCATTCACCAATAAAATTCCTACAATAAAAACATTTTCCCAATAATAAAATTCACCAAAATTTATAAAGAAACTTCATCTACTATTTATTTGGTCATTTTACAAAATAGAACTGTGATAACAACACTGATGGAAGCAAAGATTATAATTTAACCATGAAAAACTCACAGTTACATACAAAATTCAAACCTACAATGTTTGGGTAAAACTCACACAGAGATGACATCTGGCAATTGACTACTCATCAATCCTTATTAAAATAAAGATTTTAGAGCCATAAATAAGTAAAATTTTAATAGTGGGAAGACACTAAGAGCAGAACCATTACTATGATACCTTGCTGCTCCATTTTAATGTATGAAAATGATAAAGAGTAGCATTGATAATTTACATATTTCAAAAAATAAAATGGGAAAAAAAGAAGAAAAAAATTAAACAAAGAGGAGAAGAAAATATTGAATACACTGTTGAAAAAATACAAAAAATCTTTACCATGCTATAAAAATTAGTTTTATTTATATAACCAATGAAATCACATAACCACTGATTTCTACAACATAATCATCAAAAAATTAATCAAAACATGGATACGCAGAACGCACCAAGCAAGTATTATTGTAAACCCTTTTTTTCCAAGAATCCCAATATTTAAAATACAAATAACAATGCTTCAATAGTCTATTAGTCTATGACATATTCTTGAAGAGAAAATCTAACCAAATTGTGGTTTAGTACAATTTTACATGTGCCACATGGCTAGGTAAAACACTTGGAATCATGTTTTTGCAAAAAATATAAAAGAAAATTCACAAATATTATCTTAGCTTTCCTCCTCCTTAGGCATAATAACAACACACGATCAACCTACAAGGGTATAACATAAGGCAATCATGATGGAATAAACAACACATAATCATTGAGTAGAGAATACAATTTGCGGAAATATAATGTGTGAACAAAAATTAAAAGCCAATCAATTCAAATTAGGACCACATTTTCTGCAACTTTGGGCATGGGAAGGGGAATGGAAATGATTTGAGCTCCTAATCTTATTTATGGCATTATTGATCCTCCCGCAAATTAAGCATAAGGTAAAGTCACAAAGGCAAGGATGGTTTGAGCTCATATTTTTGCTCATTGAAGAATTGGTTATGGGAATAAATAAGCAATGGAAAAATGTCTCACATGCGTCACGATTTCTATTAATATCTATCTCTCTCATCTGCTACATCATTAATTGCATGAATGATGAGAACAGGACAATTAACAAGTGAAATGTTGTCAATATTCTGCAGAGAAACACCACAAAAAGAATATATTTACAATAACAAGTGTTAAATGTATAACAAGAAGAATAAACAACTAAAACCAATAAAATATCAATATGTAAGCTTTACACGACACATGATTCTTAAACCAAAGAGTATTAAGCTCTATAACACAATAATTCTTAAATGAGGTAGTCGAGCTGCAAGATCCAAAGTTGGACCACTTCCAATAGATTAGCCCTAGAGAACAATATATTTATACTCTCTTTTAATATATATACACACACACACTCATATGAATTTATTTAAATTATATGCATTACATAATTTAAATTAGAAAACTAAAGTGATAGTTCTTTATTATATATTTCCACCGCATATTTTTGTCTTAAAAAATTTGATATCTTTATTGCTATACGTTATCTCTTTTTTTGCAGGCAAATATTTAATTGCCTTTAGCATAAAAAATCCACAGTCTCCACTATAAAACAAAATAAAAAACTCACAGTTATTTTAACTTTCTAGATTAAACACAATAAATTGTCAGATTAAACACTATTATACGTATTTTTTAAAAAATTGTTAGCAAGGCCAATATTAAACGTACCCGCTTCCTTGTTTTAGAAATTTCTCAACATAAGAATGTGAGAACTGAATCTTTGTTTGCTTAATGTCAAATCGATCAGCGAGGAAATTTGATTGCCTTAAGATATATGGCAACATGATCCATAAAGGTTTGAATTGATCACGATACGTCGATTTGCTTAACGTCGAATCGTATAAGTATATTTTTCGTTTGATAAATCAATATTAGTCAAGACCGAATGTCTATCTTCAATGTTTAGTGGCGTTAGAACATATAAAATTGAACAAATTAATTAATTTATTTATTGACAAAAATTAATAAAGTAATTTAACATAAATATAAAATATTTACTACTTACAAAATCACAATCCTTCTAACTTTTACCTAACTGGCTGTATGCATTCCCCCAAATATGTGCAAGCAAATCGATATCAAATTGAAACATTTGTTTCTTTGATTTGTTATCCCTCCATTTTAAAAATTATGTCCATCGCTCTTCAATGTTTGGCTAAATTGATATAAATAATATGTGACATAAATTAAATTGTAAGTAATTGGTACCTAATAAATACCACAACATATACTGTATAATTTAAATAATATCATAACCGTGAACTTATCCAAAAAAAGCATCCATTATAGCTGTCCTTTGGAAAAATATATGTGGATATTTGTACATAAATTCACATATGTACATGCATACGATATTAATATGATGTAATTGTTGGAATCAAGATGAATTAATTAATAATAAAAAATAAAATTTAAAGCAAATTGTATATGTATTTAAAAAATATTGCTAAAACCATTCACCCTCTATCATTTTTTGGAAGAATTGTTTATTGATGTTACACACATTATAATCTAATATTACATCATCATCGGAGGTCATATAAGTAAGTAATTTCATTTCCAGTTCATTGAGAGGATCCCTTTTTTGATTAAAATATGTTGGAGGCAAAGAAGCTATCAAATTTAGCTCTGTCTCTATAGTTGTAATGACATCACAGGTTTCAAAATTTTCATGAACTATGGGATCTTCATTCACATCATCACTGTGTGTGGCATGCTTGGCGGGATGATAATCCTATAAAAAAACATTTAATTCAATAGCTATTTGTTAGTGAGGTCATTAATATAATGTTGCAAATTGAAGTAAAAAATTACTTACATGTTTGATGTAGTCAAACATTTCACGCATTGTGTTGTGAATTGATTGGAACTCACGCATTGAATCCAATCGAAAATTATCCAAATCATTTGTCACACCATCAATCTTACGCATTGAATTCAATAAAAAATTACCCAAATCATTTGCCACACCATCAATCTTAATATCTAATGCTTACATATATGATTTGAGTTCGTCATACTATATGAAAGTGAGAAGTATAAGTTAAAGTATATTAGTGAAATAAAATGCAAAAATATTAATACATTGTTAATGGTCAAATTAATAAATTATGTACTCACATTGTGTGATGAGTGTGATGGTTAACCAACATTCTCAATTAAAGGTTCACCTAAATTAGAGGTATTTTGTTGGTAAAATATGCATATTCTTCTCTCTCCATGTCACCGTTCGTACGAACTCTTTTTTTTTTGGCAATGGTGCTATTGGAAAATCTTCGTTATGTTTGTATACGGATTCTTCATCCACATTCAATAGTCTAAGCCTCCTAATAGCGTATAACTGTATATTGGTAGATGAGTATTTATAATAAATTAATCATAAATAATAGGTAAAATAAATAAAAGTATACATTACAAAGTAATAAATGAGAATAATATCATATTACCTCGTCACTTTCAAAAATCATTTGAAATTTATAGACGTGTTCAGCCTTCCAATTATAAATTCGAGTATACGAATTATCCACTTTTGTTGCAAATATTTCTCCCATTAAAGGGATTATCTCATACCCTCAAACCTAATATAAGAAAATAACAATTTATTAATTGTGTATAAATAAAAATAATTAACTTGTTCTTTAATTTATATCATTACCTAAAAGCCAAAGGAAAGCCACCTAAATTATAAGTAGATGACTTGTTTAGTTCTCCATGATGCAAATCCAATGCTTTGTGTAAGGATATCAATGTAGTATTGTAGGAAACCAAACCCCATGAATATTGGTTGAAGTAGTTTAAATCTTCAACCATAGACAAATAATCTAAACTGATACGAATATGACTCTCCTTGCCAAGTAGACCACATTCAAGGAAATATATCAAGGCTAATCTCACAAAACCATCTTCATAATCTAGTTGACTTCGCCTTACATTGACAAAGACATTTCTTACATCTATATTTTTTATCTTGTGAATATGGTCAAAGTATGTGTTTCTTATTCGATCGGAATACGGTGGAGGTAGGACGTCCAAAGTATTTTCCATCTTCAAACCGAATATAATACCAAATTCTTGTCTTGTGAATATTGCTCCATTTCCATTGAAATTGAATTCCATGACGTCCTCATTTATACTCTCCGTTTGCCTTGTTATCATATTATGAACAATGCCCCAATTTAATACAATGTTGTGCATTCTTAGAAAAAGTGTACCAAAACAACTTTCTTTAAACTTCTTTCATTGTCTTGCCTTTATTCTAGATAGTTGATCGGGATCTTGGACAAAGTTTCTATCAATGTCTTGAATACATTGTATTATTGTAGATTTAGAAGCCACACATTCTCGGCTATCTTTTACCACCAAAGCATTGGAGTACTTCAAAGGTTTAGCTTCAACCATGTTACTGTTAAATTATAAAAGTAGTAATTAGATATTAAATAAATAAAAATATTGATATTCAAAGTAATAATTAATCAATACTTAAATTAATAACATATTGAAGTAATAAGTTGCTAATTAGCATTGAAATGGGATGCACTAGAATAATCATGTTAAACATAGCTCACATTATCGTAATTTTAGTAGGTTTTGATTGAAGTGAATAATTACACAGAGAACCAGAGCATTTTTGTTGTTATACGTGCATGTGTGGAATGTAGCTATGGACCAATTAAGTGCGTAGTTGACTACAATTGCCAAAGAAAACATAGTCTACATAATTGACAAATCGCAATCAAAACACATCATTCAAATTCCAACAAACCCACATTCCTTTCACTTGCATTAATGCTATAAAAATCAACACTGATATGGTGGAATACTATATACATTATATAATATGTATATACTTCGTTTACAAAAATTTAAAAAGAAAGATGTCTACCAAAAGGTAAAAAAAAAATAAGGGAAAGATAAAAGAGAATAAAGTGGACAATGCAAACAAAAAGAAAAGAAGATGAAATAAAAAAAATAAAAGGAAAAGAAAAATAAAGAAATAAAAGACAGGATAAAAAAAGTAGAAGGATAAAATTAACACCAACTTCAAAGTGTAAGTGGGTAAGTGTGACTGACCATATAAATTTTGACATGAAAAATTATTCATAAAGGAGGAGAAACAAATGAAGAAAATGAAATTATAAGTTTTTCCTCCACGCCTTTGTTGAACATTTATAAGTTTTACTTGAGGAAGATTGTCTTTCCCACAAAAAAAAAGATCTAAACTATTTAAAGGTCTTATTTTTATAAGTTTTATATTAGCTTTTTATAGCTTATAAATTAAACAATTTTTAGTTCTAATAAATTTATTTTCTTTATTTATAATAAATTTCTAGGAATTTTCATGTAAAAATAAAGAAGAATTTCTAGAGTTTATAGTGCGAGGAAAGGTTTATGTCTTTTCTCTTAAGTTTGCTAATAATAACTATAATATCATCAATACACCAAAGCAAAACAGACACTTCAGTTGAAATATAATTGAATAACTGGATTTTATTACAAATCACATATGGGTGGGAGGGGACCTTATTTGTTTAGTATATTTTTTCTCGTAATGTTATTGAGTTCTTAAAGTATAGCTCACTATTATTTTGGTTTTTTTACCATCTCAAAATGCCTATTATAAATTTGAGTTTACTACTGTGATGAAGTATTTACATAATTCCGGATTTTGATTTACAAGTGCATAGTTTAGTTAGTGGCTAATGTTCTATTTCAGAATCTTTTCTTTTTCTCATATAGATTTGCCCAAAATAAGATAAATGTGTTAGAGAATGTGTTAACCAACAATAATGGATTACTTAACAATAACCATTGAAGAATAAGATAATCAACAAGAAAATGAAAGTACCCAATAATAATCATTGAACATTTTGTATTAAACATATAAAAATTCACTAACCTTTAACCTATAATGTGGACAATCAAAGTGGCAGTAGTGGGGATGGCAGCGGCGGCGACGACGGTGCGAAAGAAGAAGAAGAAAAAAAAAGGAGAAGAGAAGTGTAATGATGATGACAATGGAAAGGGAAACAGTTGGTCTAACAAGAAGAAGAGAAGGAGAACAAGGGTTGGTGGCTTCTTCTAATTGTGTGTGATCAAGTTAATAAATGGCTAAAATTTTAATTAAATAATATGAGAGAGAGAAAAAGGAAAAGAGAAAGTTAATCAATCCTCTAATGATTTTTTTTTTTTTAGTATTTTGTTGATGTCATGTTGATGAAAGAACCACTGGAGTTTGCAACCCCCTCTTTATTTTCAAAGATTTTCTTATCATGTCAGTGATTTGTTTAGTATCAATCTCCACTCTCTCTGTGTGTTGTGAGAATTAATCCATAATCAAATCCATCAAGTACACAAATTAGTTAATTAATTAAGCTAAAGAAATCCAACCCTTTTGGAAATTTATTGGGTTCAAGTTGCAATTCAAATTGTGTATATCAACTGGATATTGATCATGGAGATCAATGTTTCTCTATGTGCAGAAATGTTTCTCAATATCTGCGTGGTTTTCTAGACACATTAAGGCAATGAATCTCATTCAAAAAGATTGAGCATTTCAAGGAGCTATTAACACATACCCTTTTGCAGTAGTATTGCTCTACTGAATTGCCCCAGCACATTTGCAAGATTCTTTGAATTGTTCATATCTTATTATATTTATTCATTTCTCTTGTAATATATATATCTATACATGTGTTATGCAACTAAGTAAGCAACATATTCATGCCTAATGTGGTAATAAGAAGCATGATGATGGCTAATTATTTTCTCGGTTTAGTTGGTCAAAAGTTCATGGGTGGAAATTGAGATTGAATTTTTCGATCATTGATTTTAATAAAATAATAATAGAGTAACTGTGCACTAAATTAAACTATTAAAAGTTTGCATCAACATGACCAACACAGCTTTTTAAGGCATTGCCAATCCATTCTGACACGTGCATCTTTTACATGATGATTAAATAGGAAAAATAAAAATAAAAGAAAGAAGAATGTGATATAAAAACATCCAATTAGTAAATAAATAAAAAAATTGCAATCTTGTAGACATTAGATAGCGGCAACAGCACATACATGATTATTGATGCTGTGACTGTTTTTTATAATACTGTCTTATCTGCTGTCTTGTTCTCAGCCTCTTCATTCCAATTGCTATTCCAGTTTTTATTGTGGATGATCCCTCATTTTTTAAATCTTTGCCAAACGAACACCTTCTTATCTTGTGACCAACTTTATGACACACACTGCATGTGTGAATAACATGCTTTTTCTTTTTCTTGCCAATCCATTTTGTAATGGAAATGAAATGGTTTTATGCAGCCTAATTGATTAGCCATCTCAATGAGCTCTATTAAAGACATTTTTCTAGCATTACATTTATGAAAATAATTTATCACTCCTCCAGTATAATTATTTTCTTCCACCCTACCTCCATGATCAATTTTTATAGTAAAATATTTTGAATCAAAATCTGCAATCAATGTTATAGCACATATCAGTAGTATATCAACAGTATACAAATGATATAGACAAAAAGGTAAGTGATGACACATGAGAGATCAAAAGTAACAATATACGTATAATCAAATTAAAACAATATCAATTGCAACTTCTTGGCAAAATATAAATCCCACATTTGGCCATCCAAACAATTGATAAAAAAAAAATTATTACTATATAGCAAAACTATCAAATAGCAAAATTATATAAGGTTGACGTACCATGAGGAGGTATTAGATCAATAGATTTGTTGAGTTCAATTTGGTTATCGAATATTGTTTGATTTCCCAGTTACACTCAAATAATCGAGGAACAAAAATGTAAGAACAATTGTTTCATAAAATTGTAAGTTTAAAGTGATTAATATAATATCACACCAGTAAAACCTGAATATATTTTTCTAACTCTATTAAGGCTTAGGTGTGTAAAAATAATCTAAAATATATTATCAATGATTGCCGTAGAAATTCATGTGAGTAATAACAACAAAAAATGAAGTAAAAATATATTGGAATATATCCTACTCAATTTATCATTTTCATCATTGTAAATGTGAGACAAATGGAACTCCTACCTTACAAGGTACTATGTGCAAAATATGAGGATACATTTTAACATAAAAATAAATAAACAAAACATCCCTGAACTTAAAAGTATTCAACAAAAATTCCCCAATCTCAATATTAATATAATAAAATAAAATAAAAAAATAAAAATTTAACAACAAAACAAGAAACTTGAGATAACCCAAATACAACCTGATATACAAGATAAAATATGTTTATGAAATCGAAAATTCAAAAATTTTACCGAAAATACAGCAAATCAGGGAATATAGTATAAGTGCTAATATGCAATCGTTACAACTGTGCAAACCATGAAGTTCAAATAGATTAGCAAATTTTTTATCGCAACAAAAAACAGAGAGAGAATAGGAAATAACATATGGAAAGTTCAGATAGAGAAGAAAGCTACCTAAACATCAACTAAGATATAAACCTGAAGCAAGCAAAAAATAAAAGTTTAAGCAAAGAAGAAAGCTACAAAACTATTAAATGGGAAGCAAACTTAAAGTAGGTAGTAAAGCAGATAGCATTTACTACACGCTAGATTTACAATTGCACCCTTATTTCCTATGTTGTCTCAAAATTATAAGAAGGTGAAGTATGTCTTTTAACTGTAATTCAATTTTAATGAAATGATAAGGTTTAACTTCACATTCAGTTAACTACTGTTTTTGCACCTTTTTTCAATACATTTTAAAGTCAAATAGATACAAGTCTGTATCAAGCCGAATAGAAAATATTTTGAAGTCTACACAATATGTAGTTATTGATCACATAGTTAGGAATAATCTGGTTGAAGTTTATTTTAACAATAATTTATGATGTTCCAGTCATATTTCCTTTTTCTAGTAAAATTAGGTGTTTTCTTGGCGACAATTTCTTGTAGCAATGAATTATTTTATTTAATTACCAAAAAGAAATGAATTATTTTATTTCTTTTTAGTGATTGCTCTTTAGTCTCATTTGAAACTACAATTATTAGAATAAAAGAGAGAGAATATATGCAAGGCATTTATTTATTTAAATACAAAAATTAACTTGTCATAATATTTTAAATTACATATGATATGTTCAAATGACACATAAAATACTTTTAAAAAAACTGTCGTTTGATTGAGTTTAATATTTAACAGTATAAAACCATATGCCATTTGTTTTTTTTTTCTTCCTTTAATAGTCACTTGATGGATAAATTTCATATTATTTAAAAATTAAAATGATCAATTAGTCTAAAATTGTTCACTTCGAGCCATTAAAAATTTTCAAATGAGATGAGACTTATTTATTGAATGGGTGTATAAAATGAAGGAAAATAAAATAGATAATCTGAGTTCATAAAAATCCCTCTCTTTTAGTTCACTGTTTTTTTTATTACCTTTGAGTCTAAATCCTACCAGGGCTTCTCAATTGTCATAGCAACACCATCAATACGTTGGTAGGCCACTGACAGGATATATATATACATTTGAAGCAAAAATGTTGATGTCACCCACGTGCAAAGGCAGCAGATAATTATGGCATGAATATAAATTGGATATCTATCATAAATAAAATCTGAACTAGTGCAGAAAAAAGATATTGAAAAGACTTATCAATATGAGATCTTAGACCAAGATAGGTAAGGGCCAAGCAAAATAGAAATGTACTTTTTTCTTTTTCACACAATTTTATGAATTAAATATTGTATTCTTTTTTCAATTGTGCTTTTCTGTACTTGTTTGTTTAATATGAAAATAAAATGTTTGTTCCCAGCTTATCCAATTTTGGCAACCATTCATATTTAACCAAGTGTAATACAACTACACGTATATATATATATATAGTAGATATATTTTGCTATGAAATTTTCTACTTATGTACCTATTTAACTATATTAATTCATATTTTAAAAAAAACACTACATAATATTTAAAGTTTTCAAGAAAAAATTGATGTTCCAAGTATAAGATAGAGTATAAAAATAAAGAAATGCAGGTCTAAGTAAGTCATCTAAATAACAATGAATTTCCTATAATTGAATAAGTAAAAGTTTTGATTAATTTGTTTGAAATGTTATAGGTTGCTTTGACTGATAATCAAAAATAGTTTTAATCCATGAAATTTCAACCAGAGGAAAGCTCCTAGAAGACAATTCTTGGCTGCCAAACTGGCAACATATATATACAATATTTATGTATTTATATATATATAAAAATGTTCTGGTGCACTACATCGCTCATATATGGTAAACAACACATGCATGTTATTTTACTAAAGATGGGCAAAATTGTAAATTCATACTATTTATTAATTTTTATATATATATTCCACCGGGCTCCACATGAATTAGTCAATTATACCCTTATTGTCACTCACCATATATAACCAACATAGTGCACTAGAGCATTTCTCTTTATATATATAGATATTAATTACATGTTAACAGTTATATATGTGTGCTCGTGTGCTATCAAAATAAATAAATATTAAATCAAAATAATCAAACGTAAATTTTTCCCAAATAGAAAACATTCAAAAATTAATTTAACAAAATAGGTACAATAATATTAAATCAAAATATTCTCATAGAAAAAGAGAAAAAATTCACTATTTTCACTATCAATTTCCTATCTCTCAAATTCCACTTTTAGATCAAAACATGCACAAAAAATAATAACAAAAAAAATCAAAATTTGCAAATCTTCAAACTCGTTGACATCTATTGGAAGGGAAAAATTAATGCACTAATTATAGAATACACTTATGATATAGCAACAAAAAGCACTAATTGAAAAGTAAAAAATAATAATAATAATAATTTCATAAAGCAATAATTGGTGGAAAAAAGAAGTTAAATCGTGGGTGTCCCACGGACAGTATGGTGGTGGGGCACCAACGGTTGAAGGTGGTAGTAAATGGCTTCAATGTAAGGAAAAAAAATAAAAATGAAATTGTTGATGCTAATAGTGGGGCACCAACAGTTTATGAGTAGTGATGAAGTTTAGTTGCAACAAAAAAAGAATTTGAAATTGTTGAAGATAGTGGTGGAGCTTCGATGTAACAAAAAAAAATGAAACTGTTGGTGCCCCACTAACGGTCTAGTGGTGGGGCACCAGCGGTTTAGGAGAAGTGTTGGTGCCCCATCAACGGTTTAATGTTGGGACACCAATGGTTTAAGAGTAGTGATACAGTTTAGGAGTAGTGTTGATGCCCCGCCAATGGTCTAATAATGGAGCATTTAGGAGTAGTGTTGGTGCCCCACCAACACTCTAGTAGCAGGGCACTAATGGTTTAGGAGTAATAATGGAGTTTTTTAATAGTATTGGTGCCCCACCAACACTCTACTGGTGGGGCACTAATGGTTGAGGAGTAGTAATAATAGTGGAGCACCAATGGTTAAAGGTGGTAGTAGGGTTTCGATGTAAGGGAAACATATGGCATAACATTTACAGTTTAAATTTCCACATATTTAAATAAACAACATTGATATTTTCATTAAAACAAAAATTTTAATTATTTTATTAACAAATTTATATAATAGAAATAACCAAAATCTACAAAACTATTTAAAACAACGACCAATAAAAAATAATCAAATAATTATACTCTCCCAATCAAAATAAAAATGTTAAAATGTAATCAAATTTAAAACTAATATGCAAATGTTATTAAACTTTTACTATTCAATTAAGGAGCAATTCACAACTTTTAATTAAAAAAAAGTTCTTCCATCTTACTGTTAAATTATAAAGAACTAATTATATAATAAATAAATAAAATATTAAACCACCAATTAAATCACAAAGAAATAAAGCACTAACTGAAAAGTAAAAGAAATAAAAATTAATTTCATAACGCGATAATTGGAGAAAAAAAAGAAATTAAACCGTGGGTGCCCCACCAACAATGTGATGGTGAGGCACCAACTGTTGAGGGTCTTTCCATGCAAAAGATGAGCATTAGCAGCCACACCACAAATTTATCGATGTATTTCGCAAAAAAAATTTCCATTTTCCTGAAATAATTTGTTAAGTTTTCAATTGATTGAGTCTACTGTGAGAAATATTTGTTCCTCTAGATGTTAATACGAAATAGGTTGGTCTAGTTGGGAATGTTTTAGCATACTTAAGTATTATAATTATATAATAGTTTGTTCAACTCCTTATATTCTTCTTTCTTCGTTTTAAATTTTCATTTTATAAAAATTCTTCAATTTTCTTAGTAGTTTGATTGTTTGATATAAGGATTTTGTAATTTTTCATATTAAGATTAAAAAGAAATTTTTTTTGAATCGTTAGTGCCCCACCAACAGTATGGTTGTAGGCACCAATGATTGAAGATGATGTTTGGCCTTCAATGCAAGAGAAACAAAAAAAAAAAACTGTTGGTGCCCCACCAACGGTCTAATGGTGGGGCACCAATGGTTTAGGAGTAATGATGGAGTTTAGTTGTAACAAAAAAAGATTAAAAAAAACTGAGATCGTTGGTGCCCCACCAATGGTATGGTGGTGGGGGACCAATTGTTGAAGGTGGCGGTGGGGCTTCGATACAAGAGAAACAAAATAAATAAATAAATAAAACTATTAGTGCCCCATTAACGGTCTAATGGTTGGGCGCCAATGGTTTAGGAGTAGTAATAGAATTTAGTAAAATTGAAAATACTATAACAAATTATTTCCATAAAATTGAAATATTTTATCTAAAAACATACATTATCAATCTCAATGCTAAAAAAAAAAAAAAAACACCCAAAGAACAAACTAAAAGATATTCACAAAAAAAAAAAAAAACCATCATTGGCCCATTGATGGAGTGACGGTAAGGGCACTAACAGTTGAAAGATTGGTATTGGTGCTTAGGTGCAAGGGAACACAAAAAATAAAATAAATCTCAATGGAAATGTTTGGACACCGATGGTTATTTTATTTTCCTCCTTAATTATTGCTTGTGGTGATAATTATACTTTTTTTACTTTTCAATTGATACTTTATGTTCTTAAAACAACATAACCAATGACCCCTAATAAACTGACTACCAATATTTTGATTATATCATATACTTTAATTAAAAAGTAATAACAATTATTATTTACAAACTTACTATTAATGTTTTTTTTATCATATATGCACTTTTACATCATCATTATATTTCATTTACAATAAATTTGACAAAAAAAATATACATATCCTATATAAATAATAAGACTTTAATCAAAATTATAATGGTTAGCCCATTTTTAAGTAAATAATGAAATAAAAATAATAATTAAGCGGATTATTTTATCTCAAGCAGCACCCTTCGAAAAAAAGACATTATAACTTTTTATTGATTATTTATTTCACATGTCCCTATTTATATTTAGCTATGACAAAGTAACTAACTTATTGACCATAAACTCACAAACTAAATAAAAATTTATTTCTTTAAAAAATTAAAAATGGGCTATATCATAATTTTATTCAAAATCTTAATATTTATCCAATAATATAGGCACTTTCACCCGCATTCCCATTATATTCATTATTAATCTCAACAATAATCACCTGCTAACAAAAATAAAACAAAAAACAAAAAAAAATCAATTAAAACAAATTAAATGTATATAAATTCAAATCAAATAATTCTTTAAACAATTATATATAGCTATAGAATTCAAATCCCATTAAAAATATTAATTTTTATGTACAAAAAGCATAGACAAATATTTTCAAAATTAAAATGATTAAATAAATCATATAAAGAGAAATCATTTTCTATTTTCAAAATAACATCAAAACTGAATATGAACAAGATACTACAATTATTATTGAAAACAATAATCAAGTCAATGAATACACTATTAAAAAATAATACTTATCAATATTCAAAACAATATAATTAC
This sequence comes from Rhamnella rubrinervis, assembly GCA_007844105.2. Classification (NCBI taxonomy): domain Eukaryota; kingdom Viridiplantae; phylum Streptophyta; class Magnoliopsida; order Rosales; family Rhamnaceae; genus Rhamnella; species Rhamnella rubrinervis. Next base: position 12,514,992 of record CM017577.2, read on the forward strand.
ATATGTTCAAATATATTATATTTTTCAATGTTTTTAAAAACTATAATAATTCATCACGATACAAAAAAAAAAAAAACAAAAACAAAAACAAAAACAAAAACCAACACAAACAAATATATAGGGATACACTATCCGTAGGTATATATATATATATATATATATGTACCCTTTTAATTCTAAAAAATATATAAATAAGAAAAAAAAGAAAACAAACAGAGAAAACACAGTATACATAGCAAATATATATATTTTTTAACATATTCTTCATACCACCTTCTGTTTTTCACATTATTTTGTCCAATTTTGCACCTTGTGAAATTGCTTTTTCAATTATTTTATAAATGTTTCTATCAACATTTATCTTCACTTACATCAATAAATTATAATAAACTGATTTTACAAATCATATGTACCTAATTCTAGCCATTAAGAAAGCTACTTAAAAATTATACAACTAATTTACCTAATTTAACTAAAATTTATCTATTTAGATCAATTTTACAATGCAAAAATGTTGCGTAAAACTAATCAGCAAATTCAAAACGTATCTGACTACAAACTGATTCCACAATAGATATGCAAAAATAAATATCCTCTCAAAATTGACTGTACAATATACAAAAATAAATCAAATAATTTATTCAAATTATAAAAGAAATATAGAAATAAATTTAAAAATATGTTAAACATAACATATATCAAAAAACATCTAACCAATTATATTACCTGTTAATCTTAATCTTCATATCCAATAACAATATGCTTTTAATCCATAGTATACAATTGAATGATCTGAAAAAAAAAAATAGTTAAATAAAACTATAAATATTTTATTTTTAAAAAAATGAAAAAAAAAACCAACTTACATGTAATAAATCAATCACAGTAAACTTTTTTAACCAAGAATAATCACATAAAAATAATTGCTAACAATTTATCAAAGATAACAATTCTTGAAAAACAATATTCTTTGTCAGCCTACAGTCTCCCTGATTAACTAAATCTTCACAATTAAAAACTTTTATACAATCACTTATTTTAGCTCTAGACAATGCTACATATAAATATCCATATGAAAAAATAGGTTCCCTTAAATAAACACCAACATAGCATAATGTTTGAGCCTGAGCTTTACTGATTGTCATAGCTAAGCACAACCTAACAGGAAACTATTTTCTTTTGAAATGAAAACTATCTTTTACATTTTCGACAAGAATAAATGGTAGCCTTGGTAAAAATACTATTTTTCCCTTATGTTCTCCAATACTAATTTCAGCATCTATAATATTACGATCAAACCTCCGACATACTAATCACGTTCCATTACAAAGTCCTTCTAAAGGATTAATATTTCTTAACAATATCACAAGACAATTTACTTTCAATTTTAATTCATGCGAAGGAAACCCATTTGGAGCCAAATTATTCCAAAAATCTTAATGCACATCTTTTTGATCTTTATCCATACACTCATCAAAACTATAATATATTATAGGATTACTACAAAATCGATCTATCAAAATACCATTTACATCATCTACATAATCATTTCTAAGTGGAAAAATTGCACGATTTGCCATTAAATCTATATTTTCAGCATATGTTTCCAATTCAGGAAAAACATTATCAATCAACTGATTTAATTCAATCTCACCATCAATTTAAGATACAACCATATTAGATGGTAATTGTATATAATTATTATTAATATACTTCTCAATTTCATCTCCAATTCGCAATAACATCTCACAAAATAATGGATCAAGTTGAGCTCGCATATTTTACTTCAGTTTTATCTTAATTAAATGCTCCCACAAATAAGAATTAGCCAAACTTAATTCTATAATTTCCTCTCTACCTACTTTTGGAACCACAGGCAATACCTATCGAAAATCTCTACAAAAAGCAATAACTTTACCACCAAACAAAACATCAGAATTATTTATATCTTGCAAAATTTTATCCAACGATTGTATCGACTCCTTTCTCATCATAGGAGATTCATCCCAAATTATTAATTTTGCATATAACAAGCGGAATCTTAAATCTAAAGTGTGATGTTCTACAACTAGGTAAAATAGAAGCAGCAACACTTGATTATGCAGTAGCAGTTGCACTTAAACCTTTAGAACATACAGCAGATAAGATAGTTTTATATAAAAATGTCTTCCCACTACCTTCTGGGCCATCTATAAAGAAAATTCCTAAATTATAATTAAATACTCTATCTAATATATGATCATATGCAATTTTTTGTTCACAATTCAAACAATTAGCAGCTAAAATATCCTCATTATTTACAACAATTAAAATTTCATCATTTATTTCTCTATATTCATCATGTATGTCATCTCTATAAAAATTAGCGTCTACAAAATTATAAACACTCAGTTACTTTCCTATTGTCTGCAAAATAAAATCAGTCTATTTCAAAACTTTTAATCTTATATAATGATCCGTATAAAGAGTATTATTATAATCCTTACTCAAAGCCTTTTCAAATTTATTCCACAAATTTTTAGGATTATTAGGATCACAATAAACAAGAAGGGTAGTAAACAACTTACATAATGTATAAGGCATTTCAAACAAAGTTGCCTCTGTCAAACTCAATTCAACATCATCATCTGTATCCAACAATCCATATAACAATGCAGCATCATGATAAGACAAACATTCAACACCATTAACATATCTTAAATCATAAAAAGACGTTGGTCCTCTAACATGATTTAACAACATTCTCAGATAATATATCTCATTGTCAAAAGGACTAACATTGACAAGTCTACCAATAATAACACATTTCAAGTTTTCCACTATCTATTCCAAACATAATGTGCTAGCATTTCTCTATACAATAACTTGCTACTTTTTTTTACTATATTTATTCATATCAAAAAATTCTGTAAGCATCGTTCTACTAAAAAAATCATTCTCCATAACAAATTATAAATTATCAGAATCCTTAAAAATTATATTCTGCTTATTCACAAGATGCACCTGTAAAGTCATAACATGAGGATACATTTCATTCAAACAAAAACCATATATTCTCCATATTGCCTCAGGAGATGAAATCCATCTAGCAGATTGGAAAGTTTTTATTCTATCATGACCTTTGTAAACATATTTATAAAGATATTTGACTACTTTCATTGAAGAACAAATTTCAACATTCAAATGACAATCAAACTTTGCAAGTAAATATGGATTATAAGGAACAACCCAATGATTATTAAGTGAACACTTCCTAACAACAACCGAAACACCACTATCTTTTCTTCTATAAAATGAATAAGAATCTTTTTCTACAATAGTATTGGACAAGAAAGACCTTGGATAACGATTTTTGCATTTACCATTCCTTTTCATACAAACATTCTTAGGATTCAAACTACCACATGGCCCATGCATCATATGTTTAATAACTACAGCATATAAATGTGGATTCTCATTTTCATCAAGAATTTCAGCAGAAATAATTTTATCAAAAACATCTACAGAAACTAATTTCGTATATGATTTTAAAAGAACTATATATGCGCATGTGGTAATCCTCTTTTTTAAAACTCAATAACATACACAAAAAGCAGTAACTTGACCAAAAATTTCTTTCTTAAACAGCTCCTTCTTTAACATTTCTACTTTCGCTCTAAAAACAAGCGCAATTGAATCTAGTCTATTTTAAACCTCTTCATTTTTTTTCAACTCATGTTTTATTTCTATCCAATTAGGATTCCATATCATTATAATAAAAATATATGGCTTTCCATACACCTAAACCAATGTCATTGTATCTATATACCTCTTATGCATATCCCTAGGATCTCCTATAAAAGAAGCAGGTAAAATTATTCTATGTCCAACATTCAGTCCTCGATTTTCACTAATATTTACACTGTCCATTATTCCTTGAAATAACTCTAAATGAATCTCAAATTGTTTACTATGAAAATAATCAAGTCTAGAAGTCTCCAATTTAATATACATATCCACAACATATTGTTGAAAAAGACGACCAGTTCTCAAAATTATTGACTCACTATTTCTTCTAATATGTAACTTATAACAATAATATTCGCGACACGAAATCATATCTCTCTTTTTTTTCATCTCCATGACCGTATAAAACAAAACAAAAAGAAGCACAAAAATATCATAAACTCAAAATAAAAATCCAATTTACCAATAATGAAAAAAAAAAAAACAAATCCTGAAATCAACACACACTTTCAGCTTTCTTATCTAACATTTTTGCAACAGAAGCCATCTTATTTAGATCAGTCATAAATTGTCCCTGATAATAAAATTGTCTTTTATTTTTATTTATCTTTCGTATCCCTTGATACTAACCTGTATCTCCAAAGGGAAACATCAAAAGATACTGTAAAGAATCATAACAACCAAAATAATATTCAATTTTATGACTATAGCCAGAATGACTATTTACAACTATCTCACGACATCTACCATTAACATTCATACCATCCTTAACTCATATCACAACAACTTGGGATGTAACTGGAGCTTTATAAACTCTCTGATCTAGACTCGTATCTGACTTGATATGTATAAACAATTCCTCTAAATTTGGTATATCTTTAAAACTCCAAAAAAATTGTAGATATGTATTCACCTCCAATATCTTAATCAATTTCTCTAAAATATTCACATTCATTACTTTTGAACAATGAAGATGATTTTCCAATTCATGCTCAGTATCATAAAAATAAAGTTGAAAATAGGAAGATTATTTATCAAACTGATGTATTAATTCATGAATATACTAATAGACCTGACCTTGCATTTGAAAAATATAAATCCCTTTATTTCTCTTACATAAATCTTTATTATATTTAACTCCAAAAGAAGTGAAATCAAATGTATTATTATATGTTCGTACATACGTTCTAAATTCTTTTCCTTCTACAGTATCAGCTATAAACATGTCATACAACTCCTTTAGCATTTCACTATCAACTAATAATATTTCTCTATCACAGCAGCAAAATCTTTTAGGCTCATATTACATTTTCTTAGCATTACAATGTTTACAAAATTCAGCCTATGTTAAAACATCAACCTCGCTAACTATATTTTCTGAATAATTGTTATCCTTTCTTCTATTCTTTTTTCCATAGTTATGATTTTTCATATCTCTTCTGCATACATCAACATTTCGATAATTTATAATATCAATGGTATTTACAGTTATGATATCAATTGGAGTGTACTTCAAATTTCCAACATTAACTTGATTTGATGATGATCCTAAGTACAAAATTCTATTTTCCATATTTGTAAGATACTCTTGTTCTTTCCTTTTTGATTTCTCAACACATCTTGACATTTTCACATATTTTTCCTTTCTTTTTTTACTAATTTCTTTCTTATCTTTTTGTAATATACTATCATTTTTACATTTTCGCTTTCTATTAATATCTTCCTTTTTCTCTTGCAACTTATCTTTCCTTATTTCTTTTCACTAATTATTAATCCTTTCTCATATGACATACATGCATGCTTTTCTTTTCCTTTTCTACCAATCTCTTCTTTATTCCTTTTTAGCTTATTCGCATATCTTTCTCTAGTTTTTTCACTACATTCTTTTTTTCTTTTTCTTTTTTGACATATTATCATATCTTTGTCTCTGTTTTCTATTTCTTTCTTCTTTTTTACACATCAATCTATCATAAGTTATTTGAATATCTTTGTTCGAGCTACCCATCTACAAATAATAACAAACAACTAGAAATTTAACAAAATCATAAAAATCATAATAAATTTTTTATCTATCTATGGTAGAACTACAATAACAAATAACCACATAAACATCCAAAAAAATAAAACATTGTTAAAAAATATAACAATTATATTTTTTGATTTTTCAATTAACACATGTAACAAAACTATAAAATTCATACATAGAAGAACTAATAAAAATATCTCTCATTCTTCTACTAAAATTCATCCAGCCAATAGAAAAAATATATATATCAATTGCAACCTATATATAAATTATAACTTTTTTTTAAAAAAAAAATAAACAATCAAAATGCATATTAAATCATCCAAATAATTGAGAAAAAAGTAGTACTTACAGTTACTACTTAACACAACATTAAAAATTTCAATTCATAGACCTTTAAACAACCAATATTCATCTATTCATTGAAATCAAACCTCTAATTTTTCTTATTAATATATATAATCAAAAAAAAAATTCTATAGACCAACACAAAGAAACAAAGAATAAAAAATAACAAAATAATTGTGCTTCCCAAATTAAAATTAAAATGTATTTATATTTAACACCACCATCAAATATATTATTAAACCTGTACTATGCAACTATATTAAAAAAAATTATAAAAATATCTCTTATCCTTCTACGTAAAATTGTCCAACGAATACCAAAACAAAAATCGACCACAACCTGCATAAACAAATAAAACTTTTTAAAAAAATAAAAAACACAAATACGTAGTAGATCAGTAAAATAATTAATTAAAAAAAATTTACAACTACCATATGGTACAATATTTACAATTTAAATTTCCATACAATTAAATAAATATCATTGATCTTTGCATTAAAACAAAAATTTTAATTTTTTTTATTAACAAATATATATAATAAAAATAACTGTTGGTGCCCTACCAACGGTCTACTGGCAGGGCACCAACGGTTTAAGAATAGTGATGGAGTTTAGGAGCAGTGTTGGTGCCCCATCAATAGTCTAGTGGTGGGGCACCAACAGTTTAAGAGTAGTGATAGTGGTCGGAGTCCAAAGACACAAAAGAGTTGTGCTATTCAAAATTCAACAAGAGGGACCAATCCAAATGCAAAAGAGCAATGATATTTATCAGAAATTATGATAGACACAAATAATATAATATTTATATGGCAACTGCTGCTGCAACTATCTTTTCATATCTTTAGTCAATCAAAGACTACTGTATCATTTATGAAAATTCTTGTGTTAATTAAGATTTTTAGTGATCACAACCTCCATTAATTTCACATTGACGTATATTCACCCAAAAAGTACATGTGTGTTTGTCTTGCAATCAAGGTATACTTTTGAGTTTAGATTCTATTTTATATATTAATTCCAAGTAATCCTCATGCATGCATGTTTACGGGACAATATGAGCAAATCATCAACGATCAAAATTAAGAGGTATAACAAGATTTAAAAGGTGGGTATGTGAACAGAGATTATCATATGTGTTAAATAAAAAATAAATAAACAAATTGTTGGTACCCCACCAATAGTCTAGTGGTTGGGCACCAATGGTTTAGGAGCAGTGTTGGTGCCCCACCAATAGTTTAGGGGTGGGGCGCCAACGGTTTAGAAGTAGAGATGGTGGTGAGGCACCAACGGTTGAAGGTAGTCATTTTCATACACTAAGAGCAGCACCATTACTATAATACCTTACTGCTACATTTTCAATGTATGAAAATGATAAAGAGCAGCACTGATAAATTACATATTTAAAAAAAATTGAAAAAAAAAAAAGAAAGAAAGAAACGAAACAGAGAGGAGAAGAAAATATTGAATACGCTGTTGAAAAAATACAAAAAGTCTTCACCATGCTATAAAAATTAGTTTTATTTATATAGCCAATGAAATCACATAACCACATATTTACACAACATAATCATCAAAAAATTAATCAAAACATGAATATGCAAGCGCACCAACCAAGTATTATTGTAAACCCTTTTTTCCAAAAATCTCAATCTTTAAAATATAAATAACAATGCTTCAATAGTGTATTCGTCTATGATATATTCTTGAAGGGAAAACCTAACCAAATTGTGGTTTAGTACAATTTTACATGTGCCATATGGCTACGTGAAACATTTGGAATCTTGTTTTTGTAGAAAATATAAAAGAAAAATCTCAAACACTATCTCAGTTTTTGTCTTCCTTAGGCATAATAACAACACACGATCAACATACAAGGGTACAACATAAGGCAATCATGATGGAATAAACAACACATAATCACAGAGTAGAGAATACAATTTGTGGAAATATAATGTGTGAACAAGAATTTAAAAGCCAATCAATTCAAATTAGGACCACATTTTCTGCAATTTTGGGCATGGAAAGGGGAATGGAGATGATTTGAGCTGCTAATCTTATTCATGGAATAATTGATCTTCCCGTAAACTAAGCATGAGGTAAAATCACAAAGGCAAGGATGGTTTGAGCTCATACTTTTGCTCATTGAAGAATTGGTTATGGGAATAAATAAGCAATGGAAAAATGTCTCATATCCATCATCATTTCTATTAATATTTATCTCTCTCACCTGCCACATCATTAATTGCATGAAAATAAAAAAATAAAAAAATAAAAAAAATATTGAAAATGAAACTGTTGGTGCCCCACCAACAGTCTAATGGTGGGGCGCTAACGGTCTAGAAGTAGTGATGGAATTTAGGAGTACCGTTGGTGCCCCCACCATTAGTTTAGGAGTGGTGATGGTGCCCCACCAATAGTTTAAGAGTGATGATGGTGGTAGGGCACCAACGGTTGAAAGTGGTGCTGAGGCTTCAATACAAGGGAAACAAAAAAAAAATAAAACTGTTGATGCTCCACCAATGGTTTAAAAATAGTGATGGAGTTTAGTTGCAATAAAAAAAATAATAATAATCAAACCGTAAAGAAATCCCATAATATTTTTGAAAACACAAAAGCTAAATATGTTATAACTTGGACAAAATGGTCTTGGATTAAATTAAAAGATCATTCAAATGTTCTCAAATCAACTATGACAACGGAAAATTTAACAATTTATTTTAATAAAATTGAAATACTTTCCCAAAAAAAGTACATAGTTAATCTCAATGGCCAAAAAAAAAATCACCCAAAAAACAAACTAAAAAATACTTACCAAAACCAAAAGGCCAAAATTAGTCAGTAAAAACTTAGACCAGATAGTAAAACCAAGATGAAAACTGAGATACCAAAAACTGGGACTGATAGGAAAAATAAAAGGAAACAAAGTTATGAGCAATAGGGAAAAACAGAGCAAACAAAACGGCAAAGTAGAAAAAAAAATCCAAAACAAATAGAGCTTTCTATTGCACCCACTCCCACCTATCTCCACATAAAAAAAACAAAATATAAAAGTAAGATTTCGAAAAAGCTTCAAAATGATGTTAGTTTTAAGCTGCAATTTTTAAAAAATTAACAATAAAAGGTCAGTAAAACGACAAAATAGGGATGAAAAAAATCTCCTTGTGCTTTTGCCACAAAATGACAAAATAAGGACAAAAAAAAGTTTTACTTTTGCCGCAACTGGCCTTTATATATATATATATATATATAGTAGATATAATGAAATAAGGCATATTCTGGAGGTCCATGGCTCTAGCTCGTCATCTACCACCTAATGAGAAAACCGTTTGCTTGAGCTGATATGATAATTGAAGTTACTTCAGCTCATGAATTGCTTGAGCGTGGTCTCGGTTGGTCTACATGGAAATTGCATCAGGCTGTGGTTAACTTCTCCGTCAAGGCATTGAGCAGCAGCCGTGATCTAGATCCAGTTTATCCACCAAACTGCGTGATAGTAAATGGTTCATTCAGATTCAACGTGTATTACATAGATAGATACAAGTTCAATGGTAATGTGTTTGCCCACTCAGGAAAAGAAGAGAGAAGCATTGATTTGGAAGTTTTGTCTTCCTAATAATGCTACGTGTGATCTTGATCTGATAAATTCTTTCATTAATTTTTTGGCCAAGTCACATGTAAAAAAAATACCAAATTGTTTTTGGATTTAATGAGATTGGAGACATTATGGAAATCTATATATTATTGAAAACTAACCCTCACTTTCATTTCCACATACTATTAGCGTACACAGAGCATATATACATTAGGCAATTAATATTAAAAACATTTAACAAATAACGACTTCAAAATATTTTTTAAATATATTCGAAATATCTTTTTAGTTAAAAATCAAAACTAAAATAACATTAGTTTTGTTTTGTGGGTGTATGTTGATTAACACTAATCATGCAATTTGGTATTACATGGCTGGTATTAACCTCCAGAATATGCCTTCAAAGCCAGCCAAGAAAGAAACAGCATTCACTTGTACTGCTAAGACTAAGAAAATTCTTTGAATATTAAAAGCGAGAAAAAAAAAATGTCCAAGGGCCTGAAGGTGTATGTTTTCTCCTATTTTTCTCTTGGGTATATAAGTCTTCTACCAATTTACAAAAAATATTCAGCTAACAGAAGATACTACTCCAATGAAATCAGTACAAGACTATTTCTGCTAAATGAATCAAACCCTCAAAACAAAAATATCTGTCTGCTAACCAAAATACTACTCCAATAGAAACCAGTATAGACATTTCTGTTAAACAAAATCCGCCCTCCAACAAAACGCCTGGCGAGGATTACTTGACAGCACCAAACGTTTAATGCAGAGTGCCTGCAATGTATCCATTGTTACCAAAGAGAGAGAGAGATAAACAGGTTCAATATTTCAGCATGTTTAAACTCAAATTCATACTTGTATTAATCTGAAAAGTCGGAATTCAGATTTCCAATTGATTTGTCATAGGTAATGCCTAACATAAAATATACGTACACACTGGACAGTATTTCCAGAGTTCTCAACAATACATAGCTTGCATATTGTCCATAATGCAGAACAGATTTTATAGTTTTATTTGAGTCTGCAAACAAGTGTATTTTCGTTTTTCTCAAACAAAAAATGCACATTATCTGTAATTTAAAGCTATTTAATATTCAAAAACAGCAAAAGAAGTAATGAAAATGAAAATTGTTTCAGAACAGAGCAAAAAAACTAAAAAATTGTCAGTAAACTCGAAGTTATGTTTTGAGCAAAAAGAAATGTCTGAATTTTGTAAACCAACAGAGCATTAGGTGCCAGTGACATTTGTTTAGATTATGCTTGTATTTCAATACATACCTGTACATGAGATGAAGCAGAATAGTGATCCTTTAACCACCTTTCAGGACTTTTAGGGGATCAAGTTGACCACTGCAGTAACTGGAGGGAACTGTAGATAATTCCTGCCTCCCTTTCCATTCTTCACCAGGTCTCAAAGTAATCGGCTTTTCCACACAAGCAGCCTCAACACACAACATACGCTTGTACTCATCATACCCAAAATCAGGTATTGCCTTTGCTTTCTTATCCCATGGATTCCAAACAACTGCAATGGAAAAAAAGAAAAAAGAAATCTTTAGTATATCTTCTCTAATTCCTTAATATGCTTCAAATGTAGTCATAGTGCTATTCTAAAAGTACTCCTAATGCATCCATTTTCTGTTATTGTGTATTAAGTGTAGTCGTGAATTGAATTCTTTTGTGATGATGAGTGGAGTGATGGATGACATCATTGAGCCTAGTTATAGAAAATAAAACCTGTTCTTCACAATATATTTTTATAAATAAAATTCAAAATTAATACAAAGGAAATTTCCCATTTACTATTCTTAACAAAAGTCCGAATGCAGCATTCCTTTAGATTCACACTCAAAATTTCATACAATACAGTACTTAAAACTAATGTTCACCAATTAATTTAATATTTGAATTTATGTCCCACTTTTTCCATATGGAAATTGAATTTCTCTGTATCATTGCTTCATTTTTCATGAATCCTAAAAGCACTTTTCATAAATACAATCAATAACCAGAAAAGATTGTATAAACACATGTATGAATGCCAATAACTTTAACTGCAATAGAAAGGTCATCAAAGAAAATTAAACTCCTGGTAAGGCCGGGCCAGAAACAAAACAGCCGACTTCCCAGATTACAAGGTAAAACAGCTTATACAAATGTATATTTCATCATTTGCTAGTAAAGATAAAAGAGTGCAAAAGCATTGTAAATCATGAATCTCACCAGCATCTGGAAGTCCATCCTTCCGTAATTCATATGTTCTCTTTCTTTCATGGTCCAGAATAGCAATTTTCGTAGGTGTACTGAGATACACTTTATTCACCTATAAAAAGAAGAAAAATTTCATTCAGTCAACAAGTGTATATTTAAGAACAACAACACAGAAAAATATCTAAAGCATCCTTATCAAAGCAAATTACTGACTTCAGATTCAAATGTAATTGCATCTCCTTGTTCAGTAAATCGTTCTCTGTCTTTCAGGTTATCCAGATAATCCAGTGTCTCTAATCCTTCAACCCGCACTTCACTAAACACAAGTAGAGTAGTATGAAACAACACTTTCTGGAAGGTGAAAAGAAAACAGAGATAAAGAGATTACAATGGTAACATTACCTAAAGTAAAATGTATTGAGAACCAAAATTCTCTCATATACTTTTATCTTATAAAATAAGCATACAATTAATTGCAATGGTAATGTTATCTAAAGCATAGCCCAATTACAAATAAATTTTGCCAAAACAAGAGTCTTGCAACCAACTACACAATATTAACCCTAACTTAAACCTCCAACAATATTACTGATCAAAATACCCAAATTAGTATCCATAAAGAAAATGACATTATTGGTTCCGAAAGACATCAGCCTACGCCCATGGAATAAAGTAATTTATACTCACCACTGAACTGAACAAATGATTTGACCACCAAAACACATCAATAAGCACTGAACTCTAGACATGTTTACTATCAATTTTGTCCAATCCTATTTCACGAGGAAGGGTGAAGACTGTCTGAATTATGTTATTATCTCTCCCCATGGAATTCCAATAGAAGATCTATGTTCTTTCTATAACCATAGCTTGAAATATATTAACCACAAAATTAAAAATTAATGTTTAGGAATTTTGATTTGTCCCATCAATAGTTGGATAAGAAAATTACAGATTCCTTGGCAGTAGAAAACATTTGAGAATGTTCCAAAGAAATCAAATGGTGAAAACCTATTCAAAGCTGAAAGATGTTTACCATTTCCATATTATTTCATCAATTTTTGGCCTACAACCTGAGTCTGGTTTGTGTTGATCAGATAAATAACAGTGTTATTTTACTAAACCATGAATCAACATGCAGCAAATAACATGGGAGAAAAAAACAGCAAATGTGTACCATATACAACAAAACTACATGTAAAAGCACACTAGAGAAGGGAACCAAACTATTTAATTTACAAAAAAAAAAGGGGTAATAATAAACAAGTTGGTTGTAGAACCTGATGTCAGTAACAGCAAAATAGGTGTGATAAGCAAATGTGAAGGTAAACGGCTTTCCATCAGTGTTTGTATTTCGAATTCGGGAAGTCAACATCAGTTCACCCCCAGCTCCCAGACTCACTCTCAGACGAAATTCATATCTGCAGATAATTGTTATTATGACATGACATCAAACCAAGAAAATAGAGAGTTTCAAGTAAGTGTAATTGTACAAATGCACCAAAAAGGATGGGGGAGAAAAGGACAAAAAGAGTTCCTAGTAGGCAGGGAGTTCTAACCCAAATGTACACATTACTGCAACGGTTCAAATGCATACTCTAATTAACAAAGTCGCAAAGACTAAAATGCCTAACTTAACCTTCTTTGTACTACAAAAATATTTATCTTGATATTAATAAAAAAAGAAAAGAAAAAATGCAGACCAAGAACTAGCTTTCTCTAAACATGTTATAAGATTCTACAGATACAAGTTACCCTAAATTCCACACCTGTGAGGCCAGATCTTTCCGTCTTCTTCAGAGGGCTTCAGAATTAAATCAACAAAAGCTTTGTTTGAGCTACTTATTGCCAGTTGTGGGGGGTCAAGATCAATAGTCCAAAACCGGTTCCTCGCAAATCCATGTTGTTCAAGAGAACCTTGACTTCCAAACTGCACACACGAAACAACTTGTAATAAGAAGAAGCACAATAAAAATCAAAGGAAAATAAAATAACATGTAAAAAGAAAGAAATTCCTACTTGAGGAAAACATAGTGGAATTCCTCCACGGATTGCCTTAGGAGGCTTAAACACAGCCTGCAAGTAGGAAAATTTTATCAAAAAAAAAAGAAGCAAAATTTAGTACAAGAAACAGTTTAACCTATGTTAAATCCAACAATGTAATTTATGCATAACATCATTAATCCAAATAGCATGACAATGTTGAAATTGAAGATTGCTCAATTTATTATGATTACCAAAAAAATAAATTCTTAGATAAATGTAAGACATATAATATTAAACCTTCAATCTGAAACAACCCTCCTGTAATGAATTTCAGTCCCCAAAAATATCCACAATAACAATTTCAGCCCTGGTAAATTACTTTTACCAAGAGGGGAAGAATCAACATGAAATCTTGCCTACATTTGGATATCAACTTAGCATTGCTTATTTTTACAGCCAAGTGAAATGGTCTAGATGAATAGTAATACCTAACAGCTCAATGAACAAGAATATGTAATGTCTAAAACATCAAACAAAATCTTAGTACAAAATTCCTCAATAAAAACATACCCCCAATAATAAAATTCACCAAAAACTATAAAGAAACTTCATCAGCAACTTATCTACTATTTATTTGGTCATTTTACAAAACAGAATTGTGATAACAACACTGGTAGAAGCAAAGATTATTATTTAACCATGAAAAAATCACAGTACAAACAGAAATCAAACCTACAATGTCTGGGAAAAACCTACACAGAGATGATATCTTGTAATTTACTGCTTATCAACCCTTACTAAAATAAAGATTTTAGAGCCATAAATAAGCAAAAGTTTAATACTGGGAAAACACATATACTAATATATGATACCTTGCTGCTAACAAAAAGTAATTCTTCCCCGTGCTCATTCTTCCAAGAAGTAACTTGAGCACCATACAAATACACCTGTTTGAAAGATGCACATCAAAAGTAACCCAATAAATCAACTTCTGTAATTAAACTTTAACTTGCTAAAAATAAAAATATATAAAAAATCAGCAAACTTAAGCCAAAAAGTGGCAGTATCTATTGCATTACATGAAAAATACAATGAGGAAATCAACTCAACAAATGACAAATGGTTTTTCATTTGAAGAAAGAATTAAAAAATATATAAAAAGTGAATATGATGGTAGAATTGATAATATTTGAGAGCATTGTAAATGTTAAAAAATGAGGGTTAGACAGTATATGCTGACACAGACACAAAAATAAATAAACATTTCCATATTCTGCAGCAAGAGCAGCCCAAACCAACAAGGTGCCACACTTAAAAGGGTCATCAATTGATAAGAGACAAGAAGAAATGCTAAATTTTCAATGTATGAAAATGACAAAGAGCAGCACTGAAAATTAAAAAAAAAACAAAATAATAAAAAATAAAAAAAAAACAAAAAAACAAAAACAAAAACAAAAAACAAAGAAGAAAAAAGAAACGCAACAGAGAGGAAAAGAAAATAGACTACGCACTTCGCTGTTGAAAAAAATACAAAAAATCTTTACCGTTCTATAAAAAATAATTTTATTTATATGCCCAATAAAATCACATTTCCACAACATAATCATCAAAATATTAATCAAAACATGGATACGCAGAGCGCACCAACCCAATATTATCGTAAACCCATTTTTCCAAGAATCCCAATCTTTAAAATACAAATAACAATGCCGATTCTATAATCTAAGCAATAAAAAGAAACGAGTTCAATCAAACAACATGGCACATTGAACAGATATCTTATTCGAGGGTCCATCAATGTACCACATCAGGATTCAAAAAATGCGACAATTTCTAATAGAAGAAAAAAATGCAACAGTCCCATATACAATCACAGTGGGTATCCCAACAATTCAGAAAAAAATAAATAAATAAATAACAACACAAAAAATACGAAAAAAAAAAAAAAAGGAGAGCGAGATAAAAAATAATAATAAAATTCGAACAACGCAATATTAAGCAAAAGAATGATTCAGAAATGAAGTAGGCATTGAGAAAGCGAGAAAAAAGGATAAAGATCGCAGAAATACGTAAAGAAACAAAACAGAGAAAAGGTAAACAAACAATAACGAAGAAGTAGAAGAAGAAGAATGAGAAGTAGATGGAATTTCCATAATACCTCAGCGGAACAGCCACGAGGCTCTCTAAGAATGACCTTGTCGAGGCCATTGACGCCCTTACAATGCTCCACAAACGGCCACTCTTTCTCTCGCCCAGACATCCTTCTTCCTCTCTCACTCTAACACACACTCTCTCTCTCTCAAGCTTTCTGCTTTTCTGTAACTGAATCTCTTCGAATCCTCGGGTTTATATATATATATATATATATATATATATATACACACACGGAGAGAGGGACAGATTTGAGATTTTGATATTCCTGCTTATTTATTTATGGTTTATTTTTACTTTTTAAAAAAGAAATAAAAATTCCATATTTTAATTAATCTTTTTAAGAAAATAGTTAAGCATTTAATATACCTTTGACTTTTTAGGATTTTTTCTTTTTATTTCGTGATTTTATTACGTAAATAAAACCTTATGTGTAATATATTGTTCAGGGAAATACTAAGATATTTTATTATATACGTTTAATTTTTTTAGGTTTTTTTTTTAATTTTGTTTATTTATAAATTTTATATATTGGTTTTATGAATTCTAAGAACGAAAATCGTTTAAATATAACTGACCCATAACAAGAGTTAGTTATTTTTTCAGCGAAAAGCAAAATCATTTTTGTAAAGAATGTTGCTGAAATGTAAAGTTAAAAAACTCATGACTAAACCCTTCGGTTTTAGTAAAAAAAATAAATTACATAAATCCAATCGATGAGAGTTTCAATGTAAAAACCGTTTATTGGATTCTCGTATTTATCGAATTTCTGTTTTTCTTTTTTTTCTTTTTCACAAACGACGAATGCATATTACAAACTAAAAAAATATAAAAGAAAATACCAATAAATAACCAATAAATAAGCAAAAGTAATAATAATAATAATAATAATGGTGGGCTAGTATTTTTTTTTTTTTATGAATGAAAAGAGTTTCGATATGGATTTCATCAGCTCGTGATTCTATTAGTGAATAAGCCCTTTTTGCTACTCAAGTTTTACAACCTTTTCGGAGTCCAAAGCAGCTGGCTCATACCCCTACTTTCCTATTTCTCATTTTGTTGATTGAAAGAGGATAAGCGCTATCCATTAAGTAAAGGAGTGATTCGGGCGGTTGGTGGCCCCCTCAAGAGTTGCGGGTCCTTGCCGCTGCATGAGTGGTAGCTCCTCAAAACTCCTCCGATGCGATTCCTAGTTGTTGCACTGCGGTCCGTTTCCCGACTTCGCTTGCGCGATTTGCACTTCTAATTGGTTCCATCCATCCCCGACCCCAAGAGGCATTCTTTCCTTGTTTGTTGGGTTGGTTCCGCACGCACGCAAACGAGCACCGGCCGCAACAGCATGAAACTATGACCAATAGAGTCGACAACTTAGCTACATCCGCATGCAAAGGAATGTGGTTCTAGTTGAGGCTTTCTTTCCTTTATTAGTAAAGGGGCGGGGCGTTCGTGGAGTCCGTGCCCGTACCACAAGAGGTTGTTCTTGGCGATCCCGCTCCCTAAACATAAGGGATAGGGGGAAGGTGGTCGGGCCTATCATATTAAAAAGGTTGTAAAAGAACCCAATCTGATCTCCCTCCACCTGACGCATTAAACAAGGCTGAGTACACCTAAGGCAATAGTGGAGCATGTCAAGACTCGAATTACAACTCTTGCAAGCAAATGTGATGGTGGGCTAATACTTCCTCCTTTGTTTTCCCTCTTTATTTTATTTTTACTATTTATTTATTGCTATTATTTTGTAAGTATCTTTTTTGTATTTTTTTTCCTTTTTATTTTACTTTGGATATTGACTATTTTAAAATATTTTTCTCTTATATTTTTTTCCTTTTAAATTTATATAAGGAAAAAAAAAGATTTTTCATTTTTCAATATTTTTTATCTCTGTGATTAAAAAGATGGAAATAACATTGTCAATCTCATTTTTCTCTCTCTCTCTTTTTTTCAACACTTTTTTACCCTTTTTTTTCTATTTTATTTTATATACGTGAATCACTGAAATTATTTTAGATACTCTCACAATTTCTTTTTCTTTTCAAATTTATATAAGATAACAAACATTTCTTTTTCCCCTTTCTTTCGTGTAATTAAAAGAAGAAAAAAAAATGTCAATTAGTAAAACATAAAACAACCAATAAATAAATAAACCCAATAATTCATCAATGGTAAATAAATCATCTCCAAATTAAGGACAATAATTTTTCCATATTAAAGTTGTGTGAAAACTCAGGTTCATATAGTTTGATTCCATAGTTACACCAACAATTATACTATTATAATCTATGTATAAATTAAATTTAGTATTTAATTTTTTTATAAAAAAAACAATAACTATACTATTATAATCTATATATTTTAAAATTTATTTTCTAGTAGAGCAAATTTATAAATCTATTTTTCAGTCTTTTTTTTTCTTTTTTTTATAGAGTTTTGTCATCATAAAACTACAATTTTATGGTTAATTGAAAAACTTAATTAAAAAATAATAAAACTACTGAAATCACATGATAATCTTTTTGAGAGGAAATAAAAAATACAATATATATGAGAACACATTATTTTAGTCAAATAAATGAAAATAACCATCTATATAAAAATTGTGAAGCAACATGGTAATATATATACATATATTAAAAAAATTTTGATAAAAAATTAAATTCAAAAAATAAATATTCATAGAAAAAAATAATAATAAAAATGAAAAAAAAACTAAACAAACATTAATAAAACTATTAAAAAAAGAGGATTAAAATTGAAAAGATAAATTCATTAGAAGCAAAAAAATAAACAAATAACAATTTGGGCCACAGTTTTTATAAAAACTTGATTTTAAATTTTTATTTCATTATTTATAATTATATTTAATAAAATATATATATAATAATAAATATTTTTTGGGGCTTTCACCATAGGCGGGGTTTGACGTGACTGTCTACTTCGCCTACAATCAAAACCGGCCCTCTCGATAATAAAATTTTTAAAAGACTAAAAAAATAAAAATAGGAATAAGAACAAAAAGCAGCTGAAATGGAAATAGAAAACATAATTTTAATGCTCAAAAAGCAAACAAAACAAAAGTTCAGCATTACCATGGTATGATTTGTGGAGATATTTGAGCCATAAATTACCATGGCTTATAATTAATTAATTAATGTGAGCTACTGTGAGATTGGATAAATGCTGCATGTGGAGGCATTGAAGTGACCGGTTTTCTTTATTTTTTATCAATGGATCTGTTAAGACAACCGAACAGGTGTAAATCTCAAATGAATTTTCATGAAAAATATTGTTACTCAACCAGAAGAAACCTGACACTGAACAATTCGAGGCTTGTGTACTACCACAGTGTCCTTAAGATAAATTATTACACGGTGCTTACGTTTTATGCGTTTATCTCCCGGGATACAACGAATCACATGAAATTTTGGATTATGCACCTTCCAAACTTCTTCCTACTTCACTCTATCACCAAGCTCTCTTTCCTCTTTTTTTTTCTTTCCTTTCTTTTTTTTTTTTCTCTTCCTCCTTCTTCCTCCTTCTTATTGCCAAAACACAAACCCATATAAAGCAAGCACTCAATGTGTTAAAACTTATTTTATTGCAATGTGCATACACGTAGGTTTTGCAGCAAGCACTCAATGTGATTAATTTAATTTATTGCAATATGCATACACGTAGGTTTGCACAATTCATTCAAAAATCCAACAATCCCCCATGAATTTGCATGAAACTCACTAGACTAAACCCAGTGATAGAGTTCTACTGGAATCGCATAGGATAGGTAGGTTTTACCCTTTGAACCTTCCCTTGTGAGAATATATTTACTTTACTAACTGAAGGTAGACGCGATATCCTTGAACCTTACTGTTGTTTTTAAGTAAAAGATGATATACTTCACACAGAATTCTTTCCTGGCATTCTTCAGTTCTCACTGCTATGTCCGTTTTGGCCATGGACATCTTCCCTGGTTCTGCAAGAGGTTTTAAAGAATTGTGCCCAACCAATTCTCCTTTGAAGCGGCCCATCTTCTCTCTCACATAGGTGATTCTTTTACTAAGAGTATCCCGCTATACTCCTCTCGGTTTTCCCGATGCATAAGAATCATTAAAAGCTTTAGCTTATCCTCATTTTCAACGGGTATCACTGTTTCATCATAAGAATGGACAGGAGGTGAAAACCCACGATGATTTAAACCAGTCTACGATTTGGTTGTCCCTTTGAACCTAGATCTTGGGATCTCCAGTCAACTAGCTTGGGTTTCCATCGTATTGACTTTTTAATTTTATGGGCTTTAGTCCCATTCCTCTCGATGATTTCTCAACTAACTCTCGATTTAACCCTTTGGTTAGCGGATCCGCAATGTTATCCTTTGACCTTACATAGTCAGCGAGATAACTCAGGTTGAGATTAGTTGTCTAACGGTATTATGTCTTCGGCGTATATGTCTAGACTTACCGTTATACATCACATTTGTGCCCTTCCTATCACGACCGACTATCACTGATGAATAAAACAGGTGCAGTGCTTAGGCCACTGGGAACATCCTCCAAGAAATGACGTAGCCATTCAGCCTCTTCACCACACTTATCCAGAGCAATGAATTCTGATTCCATTGTGGATCGGGCTATAACCGTTTGTTTTGAGGATTTCCATGATACTGCTGCACCTGTTAGTGTGAATACATACCTACTAGTCGATTTTGAATTCTTTACATCAGATATCCAGTTGGCATCACTGTATCCTTCTAATACAGCTGGATATCGATTATAGTGCAGTCCGTAATCACGAGTATATCGTAAGTATCTTAATACTCTTATGATCCCTTTCCAATGTTCACCATTTGGATTACTCGTGTACCTACTTAGTTTACTAACCGCGTAGGCTATATCTGGTCTTGTACAACTCATTAGGTACATTAGGCTCCCAATCACCCTAGAATACTCCAACTGAGAAACACCTTCTCCTTTGTTCTTTGACAAGTGAAGATTCACATCTAGAGGTGTTCTAGCCATACCAGAATCATCTTTACTGAACTTATTCAGTATTTTAACCACATAATGTGATTGACTCATAACTAGTCCATCAGGGGTTCTTATGATTTTCACCCCTAAAATCACATCTGCAAGTCCCATATCCTTCATGTCGAACCTCGTGCTCAACATTATTTTGGTAGACTTGACTATGTCATCATCACTACGCACAATGAGCATGTCATCAACATACAGACATAAAATGACATAGCCATTTCCTGTATCCTTGACATATATACATTTGTCACACTCATTGATTTTAAATCCATTGGCCAGCACCACACTATCAAATTTTTGATGCCATTGTTTCGGTGCTTGTTTAAGACCATACAGAGACTTTACCAATTTACAGACTTTCTTTTGTTGTCCAGGAGCTGTAAAACCCTCAAGTTGTTCCATGTAGATCTCTTCATCTAGATCTCCATTTAGAAAGGCTGTCTTTACATCCATTTGATGTACTTCAAGATTTCGTAACGCAGCAATGGCTAACACCATTCTTACGGAAGTTATTCTCGTCACAGGAGAATACGTGTCAAAATAATCAAGGCCTTCTTTTTGTTTGTAACCTTTAATTACAAGTCTCGCCTTGTATTTATCAATTGTTCCATCTGCTTTCATTTTCCTTCTGAAAATCCACTTGTACCCTAGTGGTTTACTACCCGGAGGAAGATCCACTAGTTCCCACATATGGTTTTGCAAAATGGAATCAATTTCACTTTTAATGGCTTCTTTCCACAAAGAGCCTTCCGGAGAATTCACAGCCTCTTTATAACTTTGAGGTTCACTCTCCAGCATATAAGTCAGAAAATCCGGACCAAAGGATTTTTCTGTCCTTATTCTCTTGCTGCGTCGAGGCTCATCTTCAACCTCTTCTACTTGTTCTTGTTCTTGTTCTTGGTCCAGACTATCTTCATTCATAGTCTCATATGTTCGCTTAGATGAACTAGGTCCATCTTCGGACTTACATGGAAAAACGTGTTAAAAAAACGACGCATTCCTTGATTCCATAATCGTATTCCTGTGTATATCGGGGATTTCAGATTTATAGACAAGAAATCGATATGCACTACTATTTTGCGCATAGCCAATGAAAATGCAATCAACGGTCTTTGGTCCTATCTTCACCTTCTTCGGTGTTGGAACTGCCACTTTGGCAAGACACCCCCACATTCGTAGGTATTTATAGGAAGGTTGCCTTCCTTTCCACAGCTCATACGGTGTCTTTTGTTCATTCTTTCGGGGCACCTTATTTAAAAGGTAATTCGCTGACAAAATAGCTTCCCCCCATATGTTCTGAGGTAACCCAGAACTTATTAGCATTGCATTCATCATCTCTTTCAAAGTACGATTCTTTCGTTCAGCCACACCATTTGACTGAGGTGAATATGGTGGAGTGACTTCATGTCGAATCCCATGTTGTCCACAGTAATCACCAATTGGTGTTACATACTCACCACCACGATCACTTCTTATCAATTTAATTTTCTTATTGAGTTGATTTTCAACTTCTGCTTTATAGAGAATAAACTTTTCCAAAGCTTCGTCCTTACTTTTAAGTAAATACACATAGCAATACTTCGTGCTATCATCGACAAAAATAATAAAATACTTATTGCCACCCCTTGTTGGTGCAAATTTTAGATCACATATATCACTATGGATCATATCCAGAGGTTCAGTGTTTCGTTCAACTGTTTGAAAAGATAACCTTGTCATTTTCGCTTCAACACAAGTCTCACACTTATGATTGGAATCAATTTGGAATATGGGAATATGATTTAAGTTAATTAATCTCTTTAGAGAACCATAATTAACATGTCCTAGTCTACCATGCCATAAACTGGAAGACTCCAACAAATACGTAGAAGTACTTGTTTTATTCATGGTTTTCGGCTTTACAGTCATTACATTCAGCTTAAAAAGCCCATTACAAACATATCCCTTCCTAACAAACATCCCTGACTTCGACAAGACAACCTTGTCAGACTCAAACACCATTTTGAATCCATGCTTGTTCAACAGTGAACCAGAAACAAGATTCTTACGGATCTCAGGTACATACAGTACATTGTTCAGAGTCAAAGACTTTCCAGATGTCATTTTCAAGATCACTTTTCCTTGACCTCGGATATCGGACGTTGCCGAATTCCCCATGAACAACTTCTCCCCACTATCAACTAGGTCAAAGGAAGTGAACATATTTCTGTCCGAGCAGACATGGCGGGTTGCACCAGTATCGATCCACCATTCCTTTGGGTTTGACCCAACTAGGTTCACTTCAGAGACTACAGCACAGAGGTTCAAATCATCAACCTCTTGAGTGATTTCCTCCAACACATTTGCCTCTTTGTTCTTCTTCCTTTTTGGCACTCTACAGTCGGCCGCTTTGTGACCCATCTTGTCACAGTTGAAGCACTTCCCTTGGAATTTCTGTTTCTTGGAAACGCCTCCTTTAGGTCCAAGGTTGAATCCTTTACTAGGCTTCTTCTTGGACTTGGAACTCTGTCCATGTTCAACCACTTTCAACCATTCGGCTTTCTTCTTGTCTTCAATTCAATTTCCTCCTTTCTCTCTCGCTTGAGGTAGTTCAAGTCCTTCCACCCGAGGCAACTTCGATAATTGCCGACAAGGAAAGCTTCACTCAGAATCATCCCCTCAGAATGAATTTCATGCAGGATCAACTGAAATTCCTGAACTTGACTGACCACAGTCTTGGAGTCCACCATCTTATAATCCAGGAATCGGCCCACGACAAATTTCTTAGTACCCGCATCCTCGGTCTTATACTTTAGCTCTAGGGACTCCACGTTCCTTACTTCTGACACACATTATGCATGGTATCTAGACTGTTCAATACATAGTTCTGACACAGGTAGTCAAAGCTCTTCCACGCATCAAACGCCATGAGTGAATTTCTATCATCTTCATTCGTCTTCGGTGGATCCTCAGTCAAGAACCTTGCAAGGTTCAGCATGGTCAGATAGAACATCATCTTCTGTTGCCACCTCTTAAAATTCAAACCATTGAACTTCTCCGATCTCTCTGCATGGTTCAGCGATGCGAGTTGAGTTGGCACTGTGCTGCGCGGCACATGTACCACAGTTGGCACTTGTGCCCCAGGGTTGGATGATTCCCCCACATTGGTCATTTCCACTGACAAACACAACAAGAAATCATTAATTTATTGTTTAAAAATTGCGATAAAATAATTATTAAACATTGAAAAAATATAAATTTTTTATTTATTTATTTTTTCTCTCTCCTAATAATGTCATCACCCTTGCCACGTCATCACAATACATCAGCACCTCATCGCACGTCAGCATGCCTTGTCAGCATGTTTAAATTAGGCCACATCAACCTAGCCATCATCTTAGCCTCACATGGGCCAGCTTTAACATAGCCCACGTGCATAAGCTATACACACCAACCAACCCATGTGCATTCAAGACATTCAAAGTCCAGCAGTCATGCGGCCCAACCCATGTGCACATATTTGTCATTAGGGCCAAGCCTACCCAGCACATGCATGCGGCCCAGCTTAAGCACACAGCCTAGGCCAACGAGCCCAGCCCGTGAACCTGACAGCCCACACTTAACTTCTGATCTACAAGTCTTTCATCCCAATGCATAAGCTCATGCACACCAGCCCAGCTTAGCGCAAGGCCCACATGAGCGCGCTCACTTTCGCTAAAACGACGGTGTATGCATTGTCTTCTTCCTCAATCGGTCTAAATGACCCGTTTTTCCGTTTGTACCGGTTAGCGACCGAGCGGAAAACCCACCTCTGGTCTCCGATCTCAAGCGGACTGGTACCAAATTTCGGGCACAACATGGGCAAATGATTCATAAATTCAAAATTTTTAATTTATATTTCAATAAGTATAAACAAATTGTTGAACTTTCTGTTTTAAAAAAAAAATTACTACCAGATTCACAAAAAATTCTTTTAAATGAAATCAATTTCCAAAAAAAAAAAAAATCCTGATAAACCCATCCGAACCAGAATTAAAGCACCATATAGATATATATATATATATATATATATATATATATATATATATATATATATAATTTAACATTGCAAATTAAAGTAAACAAAATTTGCATGCTTTAACCAACATACAACCACAGAAAGCAACTAAAATCATACTCACATATAACCTGTTCAAAACTCAGAAATAGAGGAAAAGAATTTATCTTAAGATTGTTAAGACAACCGAACAGGTGTAAATCTCAAATGAATTTTCATGAAAAATATTGTTACTCAACCAGAAGAAACCTGACACTGAACGATTCGAGGCTTGTGTACTACCACAGTGTCCTTAAGATAAATTTGCTCCACACGGTGCTTGTGTTTATGCAGCGTTTATCTCCCAGGATACAACGAATCACATGAAATTTTGGATTATGCACCTTCCAAACTTCTTCCTACGAACTGAGCAACTCCTTCACTCTATCACCAAGCTCTCTTCCCTCTCTTTTTTTTTTTTCTTTCCTTTCTTTTTTTTTTTTCTCTTCCTCCTTCTTATTGCCAAAACACAAACCCATATAAAGCAAGCACTCAATGTGTTAAAACTTATTTTATTGCAATGTGCATACACGTAGGTTTTGCAGCAAGCACTCAATGTGATTAATTTAATTTATTGCAATATGCATACACGTAGATTTGCACAATTCATTCAAAAATCCAACAGGATCTTTGGACGTGGGCTTTTGGAGTTGCAAGAGGGTTACATTCCGATTAGATTTCTACATGACACGTATATAGTAGACTACAAGCACACGAGGAACTTCAATCTACAAAACCAATAAGAAGGGACACATGAAGGAGCATCGTACCAACATATCAACCAACTCATATTTTTATTTATTATAGTTTTTAGTTTAGCCATAGTTCTCTTTATTTCCTATTGTTTATCCTATTCGTTTATTTTTATTTTTTTTAATTTTAGTTGAATTTCATTAAAAAGAAAAAAAAAAGATATGTGTTTTAAGGTGTTTGTTTAATCCATAATTTTCATAGGGCATGAAATTGCTATGTGGATTACGCTGTTTGGAGTTCAATTTGAATTCGTGTATAAATTGGTTTGTTTGGGGATAAAGCATAATTATTTTTGCATAATTTTTGTGAAAGATAATTATAAAGATTTCAATTGGAATTGGGTTTTGTGTTATACTACATGTGGAAGTTAGAAATAAATATAACCGGGTGGAAAGAGTTTAATGGCATTGCATAAATAAATTTAAAAATAAAATAAAATAAAATAAAAACTAGTTTTTTTTTTAGCAACCAAAATAAAAACTAGTTTGACATCTGTTTATGTGGTTTGAGGTTCTTTATGCAATTTTTAATTAATTATAACCCATAAGAATTAACAACAATATGGGTCCATAAAAATCATGGAACTCTAGCTTGTGGTTTCTTCCGGTCAAGCATTGAAGTGTCATTCCAGAGAAGATTCAATTTACGGGATTCATTCCTGTTAAAGGCAGCCAAGCTATAACTATCTCTATAGAGCCTCTCACTTAACTGAAAATGAGGAAAAAGCTTCAAAGCTCACAGAGAACTCCTATCCATCATAAACTTTCACAGATTCAAGATAGTGAAGTGTATCCCAAAGATTTGGAATTTGAAAGGCAAAATTAAGGTTGAGGCTATGTCGAACAATGTTTTCAAGTTCATTTTTTTTTCAAAATCAAAGACAAGTAGAAAATTTACACAAGAAGGCCTTGGTCTTTCAATGGAGTCCACCTCATCTTGAAAGTATGGGCATTGGATCTACAAAAAGGGGAGATAGATTTCAACACAACAACCTTCCATATGTAAATTCATTGCTTACCACCAAAACTAGTCATTTGGAAAATGTGGAAAAGATAAGTGCACTAAGTGGTATTGGTCATAAGGAATCAGTTAACAAGAAATCACTTTTAGGAGGAAGATTCATTCGGTTTCGAGTAGATATACTAGTCAATGATCCTCTGCCAGTAGGATTATTTCAATATAGAGAAAATGGTGAGGAGTTTTGGATACAATTAAACTATGAAAGATTATTAAATTTTCGTTATGTTTGTGGTATGCTTGACCATGTCACAGGAAGATATAATTTTAAGAATCTAGCAGTTGTGATCTCTGTCAATGGCATTACAGCTCGAATTTTTGGGGGTATGGATGAAGGTAGAAAATGGAGAAACCTTATAGCTTTTATACATACTGAAAAACTTCAAAGGGATAGCATCAGAGAGTCTAACCATTCAACTAGTGGTTGATAACACAATCCCGAATAAGGCTTTCTCTTTTCTTGATTGCACAAGTAAAAATAAGAAACTGTCATATTCATAACCTTCCTTAGAGGGGGATTTTTCCATGGCTCAAGAAACAGACTTTGGGAAGGATGATGATGAAGATATTTTCAGAGATCTAATATCAAGAAACTCTATAATCAAAGCATTAAGCATCACGTTAAACAAACAATTCAAAATAAGAATCAATTTCAAAGAAGCACTTTTACAATAGGGGCTTACAAAAAATACAATTTAAACAGCCTAAATGAGTGGGCCTCCAAAATGCTTGTTAATAGAGTTTCAATCAGGGCCCAAGAAAACACCCAACTAAGATAGACAATGGAGGAAATCGAGAACAAAGGTACTCGTGAATTAGGGTTACAAATGTTGGAATAGGCTAGACTCGGACTAGGTTCATTAGTCCTGCATCAAGATCAAAAGAAAGGTCATATCAAAGGAAACATTTAACCCAAAGGAAAAGGATCATCCCTTACTTGAAAGGAAACATTTCAAAAGAAGAAATATACCATCAGGCTATGCAACAATCTACACAATAAGAGACTGTAGGTCAAACAACAGGAGATAGCAGCCAGTTCTCTATTAAGGAATATATTCAGATGGAGAAAAATATCAAGAACTTTTTTTAGAGAGAAATCTCATTCCCCAGTTAGAACTCGATCGTGGAGGAAACATGCATAAGAAGGAAGGAGCTTAGAAAGAGGAAGACAAATCTTATCAAACACAAAATATGCATGGACTAGAACTCAAA
This sequence comes from Rhamnella rubrinervis, assembly GCA_007844105.2. Lineage (NCBI taxonomy): Eukaryota > Viridiplantae > Streptophyta > Magnoliopsida > Rosales > Rhamnaceae > Rhamnella > Rhamnella rubrinervis. The sequence continues at coordinate 12,543,116 of CM017577.2, forward strand.
TGACTCATAGTAGAAGAAATTGGAAAAAAGACATGAGAATGTCTACTCTAAGGAGAAATAGGAATACTAACACGGGGGTTTCATCCAATAGTTACTCTCAAGATTTATAAGGCGCCGAGGAGGAGGGTTGAGCATGCCCCATCCACATTTAAAGTTGTTATCTTGGAATTGTAAGGGAATTGGTCGCTCTTCGACGATCAATAATCTAAGGGCCCTCATTCAAAGCCACATGTCTCATTGCATGTTCTTAATGGAAACTGAAGGTAATAAAGAAAAAACAGAGAAGCTGTGTAAGTCTTTGAAATATCATAACTCTATTATTGTCAAAGCAGTAGGTTTTACGAGAGGTTTAACATTGATGTTCAATGATGATATTGACTTACTTTGGGATTGGAGTACTGATAAAGTTATATATGCCTCAGTGTTAAATTCCTCAGGGATTAAGGTATGGAAGTTGTTAGCTTGTTACGGTCCTCCCTATTATAGAGATAAAGAAATATTTTGGGAAACTTTAGGCTTCAATCTATCACTGGAAAAACTACCATGGTATTATAAGAGACTTGAATGAAATAGCTGATACTGAGAAATTTGAGGGTTGATCTCTATAGGGAAGATAATTATTTCTAAAAAAATTTCTTTATGAAACAATAGCCATTGATGTGGGATATAATTGAAGTTGGTTTACTTAGTTTAATAACCATCAAGGAGTCTCGCAAATAAAAGAAAGATTAGATAGGGCTATGCAGTAAATGATTGGATAGATTTATATCCAAATACTAAGCTTGTGCACCTTCTCTCAAAGACCTCAGATCATTATCCGATATTGATGATTACAGAGGGGGTCGAAGAAATTTTTAATAGACATTTCAGATATTTTAAAGCATGGCCAATGGACAAGTCTTGTTCAAAGTTGTTAATGATGCTTGAAGATAGGAGGTTGGTTCTAGAATAGAGATGCATAAGACTGTGAAAAGATTAGCCTTAACAGCTAAGGCTTTAAAGATATGGAATAAAGATGTTTTCGGCTTAACTTAGGCCAAGATAAAAGAGTTAAAGGAAAAGATATCATCTCTGCAGAGTCATATTTATCTTTCGACTTAATACCAAAACATTGAAAGAAATTTGAAAGGGCAAACTCAGGAAAAAAGGAAGCTAGAGTCTATTCAAAAGCAAAAACTAAGGGAACTATGGTTGAAGGAAGGGGATCATAACACAAAGTTCTTCCATGCTAGCACCACAGATAGATGGAGAAGAAATAAAATTGAGGCAATTAAAGATGGAACTACTTGGCTGTCGGAATCTAAGGAGATTGAAGATTATTTCATAAAGGAATTTGAGAGCTTGTTCTCATCTACAAACATTCAGATTTAGAATGATATCTACGATTTACTACCTAACTGTATAAATGAGAAAGATAATGAGGTCCTAATGAAAGTTCCTTTGAATGAAGAAATCAAAGAGGGATTTTAGAGCTTACACTCGTTAAAAGTTCTAGGACAAGATGTCTTTTCTGGTGATTTTTATAAGATACATTGGGTCATAATGAAGGATCAAGTATTAACCATGGTGAAAGAGTTTTTTCAAACAAGGAACATAAACAGGGGTTTGAATCAGACTTCTATATGTTTTATTTCAAAATCGAAACATGTGAACAACTTTAACTATTACCGGCCAATCAGTTTATATAATTTTGTCTATAAACCAGGAGATTAAGAGAGGTTCTAGATCATATTGTATCTTCCAACCAATGGGCTTTTGTTAGTGGAATCGATTGCTAAAAATTCAATTATTACTCATGAGTTAGCCCATAAGATCATAAATCACAAGGAAAAGAAAGAGCTTATGTTTCTGAAAATTGATCTCAAGAAAGCTTATGATAAGCTTGAATGGAATTTTCTACTAAAAGTTATAAAAGCTCTTAGTTTCTTTTATAGCTTTAGAGAGATGGTTTACAGCTACATTAGTTTTATTGAATATAATTTGTTAATTAATGGGAGTTTGTTTGAAAAAATTATACCAAGGAGAGGCCTCAGGCATGGGGATCTTGTATCTCCTTTTATCTTCATCCTATGAGCAGAAGTCATCACAAGACTACTTGATGGAGAAGAAGCTAGAGGTAACCTGCAAAGAGTTCAAATAACTAAAAGAGCTAAAGCTGTCTCCCACAAGTTGTTTGCTAATGACATCATAATCACAAGTAGAGCTAATGAAGAAATTGCCAAAGCTATCGAAAGGTGACTCAATCTCTTTTACTTGTGATCCAGCCAAGAAGTCAGCAATGAGAAGTTTAGCATTCGTTTTTCTCCGAATTGTGACAGAAAATAAAGAAAGAAGATTAAGGTTGTTTTTTGCTTCAAGAAAATGGAGAAAAACGCCATCTACCTAGAGAATTTTTTAATAACTAACATGAGTAAAATTAAGGAGTATAACCAAATAAAAGAGAAAGTTCAAAACCATTTTAAGAGTTGGCAGAGTAAGTTGCTATCTAAGGCAGGGAAGACAACCCTGATAAAGTTAGTTGCGCAATCCATTCCAACCTACACTATGTCGACTTTTAGAGTTCCTAAGAATATATGCAAGGATAAGGATTCTATTGTCCGTCATTTTGAAGGGGTGTCAAAAATAATAAGAATATATATCTTGCTTTTCACAAGTGGAAGGATCTATGTAAACCAATGGAGTTAGGGGGATTGAGTTTTAGGTCATTTGGGGATGACAACACTGCTCATCTTACTAAATTAGGATGGAAGATTGTAAAAGGGGAGAATAGTTTGTGGATTGATCTTATTAAAGCTAGGTACTTTAATGATAAGGATTTTTAAAAATGTGAAAGCAAAAGAGGAGACTCATGGGCATGCAAAAACATTATAAGTACAAAGGTTGTGGTCAAGAGATGATCATGTTTTAAGTTAGAAAATGATTTATCCATTAATCCTTAGATTGACCCTTGGATCCTAAGGTTAATTGGCTATATAAAATTATCTGATTTGAATTGCATTTTGTGTGGCTTTAGTACGGAATCTGCTGAGCATTAGTTTCTGAAATGTCATGCCATTAGAGCAATTACCTATGGTAGCAAATGAGGATTGAAATGGGACTCCTTTCACCATATTGGCATAAAATCTCTAGTACCTTTTTGTTTGAACCCGAAAGGCCTTGATAGCTTGGGGAAAAAAAATCTCTTTGATCTTAGTCCTTTATACTTGGTATGGAAATTTAGAAAATATGTTTGGTTTAGAGTAGTCTTAAATCTTAGAAGTGCTTTCTCTCACTTTGAGGATGAATGGAAGAATATGAGATGGTTTAGGAAAAGGAGCCGTCTACTTTTACAGGGAAGATTTGCTCTATGACACTCATTCCTCCTCCAGAATATATGTTCATTAACAATGATATTGCTATGGGAAATGAGAGAATTGCTATGGCCATGGTGGTCTAGGATCATGATGGAAGTTTAATTTCCTTGACCTTAAAGTTGTTGTATAAAATGTCTTCATTGGTTGCAAAAGTAAAGGCTCTTGAGTGGGCTATTGACTTAGCTTTTCGAATGAAGCTTAACCAAGTGGTATGGCTGTGCGATTCTCAAGCCTCTGTGAATGTTGTAAATAACCCTTTAGACCCTTGTTCATGTGAGTCATTCAATAAAGTCTCAAATTTACGCAGTTGGTCTTCATAGTGGATTAGTAGGCAACTGGTCTTAAATTTGGCTGATATGGTTGCTAAGTACTCTTTATCGCACTGTATTGGTTTTGATATTTTCGACTGTTGTAGGGATGATATTCCTATTTCCTTTAAACACCAAGTCCAATTTGACATTTTGGCTGGTGGTTTTTCTGTGTAATCACCTATTTTGGGGTTCTTTTGTGTTTAATACAGTCTATTTATTTGTAAAAAAAAAACCTACGCAGACATATTTATATTGTTCAATATACCATCATCCGATCTACATCAAGCTTTATACTTCTTGCATTGCTTTCTTTCTTTTGGTTATTGTATTCATGTAATTGGTATCAACATTTATTCTCTTTTTGTAGTTTTTTAGTGTCAATTTCTCTTAGGTTGTTCATTATATGTCAAAGTTCTACAATTATTTCTTCGAATAAGTTGCATATTTTGTTTATTCAATTCTCTTCTCTTTTTTATTAAATTTCATGTGACGCAATTGCAATTGTTCTATGTTTTTTTTTTTCATGTTTTATTTATTTCATTACTAGTATTTTAATCTTCCACATTCTATCAATTATTATTTTGTTGTTCTTTATGCTAGATCATGTTTTTCAATTTTTAAAATAATTATTTTCTTAGTTATTCTAATTTTTTAATTGCTCATATTTAATTTATTTATTTCAACGTTTTTGCTAGTTTACTTTTATACACTTTAAAGTCCTTTTTCTTAGAATTTATTGATTTTATTTATAATCACTTGTTTTAATTTATTTTTATTATTATCATATTTTTATCTAAAATTAATTATTAATTTTAAATTGACACATCTTACATTTCACAAGATTGCAAATATAGCAAACAGTATTTGAATCTATTTTTGTTTGGTTACTAAGCAAGTTTGCAAATTCAATTTCTATTGTTTGATTATCATTGTTCTTTCAAATTAAAATTAATTTGAGAGTGACTCGCATACTATATTAATTTCACAAATATATTCAACATGTATATTTTCAAAAATATATATTGAATATATTTGCAATTAGTGCACGAGCATGCCACTCTAGAAAATCTTACAAAATTAGGTGAAGGAATTCAATGCATTAAGAGACAAGTCTATTATGTTGCTAAAGAAAATTAACTAAACTAATGAAAAACAAAGTGCAAAACTAGGCTAAGAAAATAAGATAAATTGATTTTCTAAAAAATTTTGTATGTGTCCTTATGATTCTGAAGCAGTATTTATAGGTTAATGCAAAAAGGTTCTCTTTAAATCCTATCAGAATTAGAATATCTACTTCCAACAAATTTGTATTTTCTAAAGCTCTTCTTAGGTTTATTTGTATCTCTTTTGAAACTTTTTATGCACATCTGATTGTATTTCATCACAATAGAAATTCTCTTTAACCAGGAAACTAAGCTGGACATTGCCTTAAGTTGCATGGCCTTATAAAGCAAAATTATCAAATTGCACTTCAATATTTCTTACTCAATTTAAAAATATCTTTTCATAAAAAAAAATAAAAATTCGGCACTAAGTAAGCAAGCGTTTGCTAACATAGTAAAGAAAAATCATTATGCTCAATAAGAAACAATACTAAGTGCTTCAGTAAAGCCAATAGTATATTATTACTACTAAATACCTCCATAACCAATAGCAATTTTGGTATATAGTAAGTTAAGAGCAAAGAAAACACTTGATAGATTTTGGTACATAGTAAGTTAAGAGCAAAAAACACACTTGATATAAAAGAGAATACTTTACCCAAAGAGTAACACATTACTACTACTAAATACCTCCATAAGTAATAGTAATCTTGGTATATAGTAAGTTAAGAGCAAAAAAAACACTTGACACGAAAGATAACACTTTACATAAAGCGTAAAGAGAGACTCTTTTTATTCAAAACGAGTAAAGAGAAGGCTTACAAAAAGAGAGGACTTTACTCAAAGAGTAAAGATAATGTGTACTTTATATAAAAAGAGTAAAGAGACTTTTTATTCAAAATAAGTAAAGAGAACGCTTACTAAAGTATTAGAAGTATATAAGACAAAATAGCTTACTGAACTTTAGGAGTAAAGAGGACACCGCACTCTTAATCCATAAGAATAAAGAAGCTGCTTACTAAACCTCAAAGAAAGACGTAGTAAGTAGTAACTTTACACAAAAAAATAAGAATAAAAATAAAAATACTTGGTACTCAATAGCAAGAAAGTATTACTAAGTATAAAAAGACCTATGTAGTATAAAGAAGAAAGAATGACCTATTGAGCACAAAGAAGAAAGAAGAGCTTACTTAGGCTTTAAAAGCATATAAAACAAAATGGCCAACTGAGCTACTTTAAGTAAAAAATAGGGTGGCTACTACAACACCCATATAAAACAAAAAGCCAACTAAACTACTTTAATTAGAGAAGAAAATACACTTTTAACCTATAAAAATGACTGTTTCTACTTAGCCATTTTCATTTTACTTAGTCAGGATATGTAATGGCTCAAACAGGAGAAATTTGTATTTAATATGCAAGGAAACCAAGTTGATCCACATTTTATTAGTTGTTAATCTTCAAAGTAATTCAATTCCACATGAAATGCTACATTAATATTTCTCTTGCACAAATTGATTGGCAATTGCAGCATATGCTTTGTATTCAACATTATATAAGCTTCTAAATCCTCAAAACAACTATTCTCCAAGCATTTTACCTGTTATAGGATTTTAATTATTTAAGCTTAGTAACCAAAGCTTAGTAGCCTAAAATCTGTAAGCTAAACCCAATTTTAAATACTGACCTTAAGTTTCACAGTACACTCCCACTTACTCATCCACAAGTGACCATAACTATCATCATTCTTGCATTCTTAATAGTTACACACAGGTGGAGTAGTAGAGAAGTAGTAGGTTGTGAGGCAAACTTATCTTCCATCCCTATAAAGGACGATCAGCTTAGGTACACAAATTATGACTTGGAAAACTCTTCTATTTCACTATCTTCAATACTCTAAATACTAGCTTGAGCGTTGAGTGCCTTTGGCCTGTACCATACTGATGCCTAAGGTTCTAATTTTCTTTTTCATTTTCAGGTTCCTAAAAAAGTACCTAAATTACCATTTCATGTAGGTACAAAGTTCTACCAGCTTTCAGTAAAAATATTTGGAGTTGTCTATGAGAATCTACAATTTTCACATTTCAGAATACAAGCAATAGTATCTGAATCTAAAGCCTCTTTAGAGCTTGGACGAGGAGACAAATTACCTCATCCTAGGCCTCGACATTCCTTAAATTTAACCATGAAAGACAACATATCACATGGATATCGTACTGCAGCAGCTACGACTTCACGCCTTGTTAACCTTAAAAATATTATGGGAATCTTCCACGGTGTTAAAATAGTCTTCAAGTATCTTCCTCGAGATACTATCCATAAGCCTAACCAAAAGATGGAAAATCCTCCAAAGGGCACAATGCTCACCAGGTCGCTCATAATGGCCAAACTGGTTCTCATAATGATCATCAGGATGGTAAGGTTCCTCAAAGTGCTTTTAGCCATGTAGAAGAAAATAATCGAGAAGATTGACACCAACCCATTAGCTTATAGGCAGGAAAAGATTTACGCCATTCAATAGATGCTAAACTTGCAACAGTTCAAGGTATACTTGAGAAAGTAATGGATGAAGTCAGGGATATATTTTTGGATAAGGTGCTATGCGAAAGGGAAGAAAGAGAAAGAGCCTTAAACAAGGTGCAGGAAGAAATCCAGCGGCTGAAGAAGCAACGTTATGATGTCTAGGATGCAAGCTTATCCAAGAACCCGATGTATCTGGATGAGATGTAATCATCATTCATTGATCTTGAAGCTTCTTCCCTTCTCAAATCCACCTTGCCACAATTTCCACCCCATGATGGGAGTGAAGACTAATGGAGCACCTAGAGAGTTACAGTACCTAAATAGAGTTACATGGTACGACGAGGTCAACTGTATGTAAAGACTTCCCACTTACACTTTTCGGGACTGTTCTCCAGTGGTACAAGCTATCAAATCAGTTTTTATCTCTTCTTTTATCCAGTTATATTAAGTTTTAGTTACTCGCTTCAGAGCTATAAAGTTGTTAAAGAGACCAAAATTATATCTCTTTACTATTAAGTAGGGAAAAGATGGAATCTTAAAGAATTATATCACATGTTTTAGTAAATAAGCTCTCTGCATAGAAGATTGCAGTGATGACCTAATACTAATTGCTATAATAGTTGAATTGAAACCCAGTAAATTACTATGATCACTAGAAAAAAAATAATCCTAAAGGCTTCTAGGAGATGATGTGCCATGCACATAAATATGCAAATGTTGAGGCACTGATGTGCTCAAGACGAGACGAGATGATAAAATTCAGGGAGAAGAAAAAGAAAAGTCTGGACCGACAACCTACCAAGTACAAAAGGATTAAGAGGGACTCAAATGGTAGTATAGGAGGACGCTTTCAACATTATACCCCATGACTAATTCCGCTAACCAACTTTTTATGTATATTTTTGATGATAACCTACTGAAATGGTTAGCAAGAATTAAGACCCTACCAAAAAAGAGGGACAACAGTAAGTATTGTCACTTTCATAAGGATTATGGCCACAACACCGATGATTGTGTGGCCCTGAAAGATAAGATTGAAACTCTTATCTATAGAGGCTTCCTGAAAAATTTTATAGCGGGAGGACAAAAGCACATGGACTAGCGATAAGAGGGAGACCATAGGTCCCCACCAAGAATTGAATAAGGAAACCGTGAAAGGGACACTCCCACTGAAATTTGTACAATAATTAGAGGAGATATTGGAAGCTCCAATAGGGCGTTGAAAGCTCATTCTTGAGCAGTGATGTACCCACCATCTGAGTATCATGAGGTGAACCTGATTCAGTGCCTAGCAAAGGAGGTAAAAGTTTACCCTTATTCGATAGTATTCACAGATGCAGATTCTAGAGGAGTACATCATCCACATGATAATATGTTAGTGGTAACAATGAATGTGCCCAGCTGTATGGTTAGACGAATACTGGTGGACAATAAGAGTTTTGTAGACATTCTTTACTAGGATGCTTTCAAACAAATGAGCATCGGTAAGGATAGACTTAGCCCAGCGCTAACCTCTTTATTTGGATTTATTGGAGAAAGAGTTATACTAGAAGGTAGCATCATCCTCCCAATAACTACATGAGCTCTACCAACACAATCCACGGTAATGGTAAAATTTTTAGTTGTTAACCACCTTTTTGTACATAACATGATTATAGGGAGACATTTTCTAAACAGTTTGAGAATGGTCACTTCAACATACCACATAATAATAAAGTTTCCAACCGATAAAAGAACATGTGTAGTTCGAGGAGACCAACATGCTACGACAATGCCCTCAATGGGAAGGACTAAATAATGCAAATTAGTGATAAAGTAGAGATCCATATGCAACCTTAGGGTCCTCAATTAAGGCCCTCAGAGTTGGTTCTAGAGGATCCCTCAACTCAGAGCCCCAAGTAAGATCCAAGAACTAATAGATCCCTAACTCAGGGCCCTAAGTAAGATTCAGAAGCTGAACTAGGAATCAGAAGTAAGAATGCCTTATAGAGTTAAACATGCAAAAGAGCTCGAGAAGGTGGTTCTATCTCTTGAGAACCCAAATAAAGTGCTCTAGATTGGCACCTCACTCTCTCAGAAATGAGAGTTGTACTTCTCGAATTCCTATGGAATAACTTAGATGTCTTCGCATGGTCTCATAAGGATATGTCAGCTATTGATCCAAACATCATTGTACATCGGCTTAATGTTGATCCAAATTTTAAGCATTTTTTTAGAAGAGGAGAACCTTCAAAGAGGAAGAAGTCCAAAAACTCTTCAAGACTGGATTCATACAACTAATAGACTACCCAAAGTGGTTAGCAAATGTGGTACTCGTGAAGAAGGCGAATGAAGATTGAAGAGTCTATATTGATTTTACAAAGCTCAATAAAGCATGCCCAAAGTATTATTTTCCTTTACCATAGATTAATCAGTTAATTGATTCCACTACAAGCCATGAGCTACTAAGTTTACCATATCCGAATGCCTGAACCAAATCAGCCGAAAATCATTTGTAATAGGGGGCTATATTGTTATACTGTGATGCCTTTTTAGACTCAAGAATGCAGAAGCAACATATCAGTGTTTGGTGACCAGGATGTTCACATAACAAATCGGGAAGACAATGAAAGTTTATACAGACGACATGGAAGTAAAAGTAAGGCAACGAAAGATCATGTAGTTGATTTGAAGATAACTTTTGAGAAACTACAAAGGTACAAGATGAAACTCAACCTCAAGAAAATGTGCATTTTGAGTAGCCTCTGGAAAGTTTCTTGGCTTTATGGTTAACCAACAAGGAATAGAAGCAATCTAGACAAGATTAAGGCCATTATAAAGATAAACTCCCTTTGGAGTATAAAGAAAGTATAGAAACTCATTGGACGGGTTGCAATGCTTATCAGGTTCATCTCAAGGGCAATAGATAAATGTCTTTCATTCTTTAAAGAATTACATAGAGGGAAGCAATTTTAGTAGATTGGGGAATGTAAGCTGGCATTTCAACAACTTAAAGAGTACCTCAGCTCACCTTCCCTTCTTTCCAAGACCCTAATTAGAGAAGATCTTGTAACACCCTCTTACCCAAGCCTGGGTTCCTGAGTAAGGTGTGATTACCATATTTTTGTTTTTAAAATTTGATTTGATTAAAACCTTTTGAACAAAGCCACAATAAAATCAGAGACTTTCCTTTATTCTTTAAGACCGTTTTCATACCACACAAAAAACAATAATACTTTAAAATAAAATAAAGTTCACACACCCACACCGCAAAAAGAAAATATAGTATTTAAAAATACATAATATCTTTGCCCTCAAAATACCAAATCAAAAGCGGAAGAACATAGTACTTTGTTGCGCTCTCCAATCCACACCCCGCCAATCCATACTGTTTGGCTTTAGACTTACCTGTCACACAGGACAGACAACTGTGAGTGAAAAATACTCAGTAGGCAACCATATGCAAACACAAATGCCATGTTATGTAGTGTAACATCGTACACCTAAAATTATTATTTTCTCCTCTTTTATTTTTCAACTGAAAAACCCACTCTCTTTCCGCTTTTCGTGCACAAAATACTACACCTCTGTGGTATACAAATGAACCACCGTTTCGGGTGACCCACCGCTATGTGTGATCAGTGATCCATAGAGCAACTAAAATAGAGTTTGAACTCTACACCTCGTTGTGCAACCAATTTTTGAAAACACAAACTCACAAGGAAAAATCTTTCTTTTCACATAAAACAATAAACCACTAAAATTGCTCTATGCAAATGAATGCTCATGCCACAATGCAAGTAAAATCAGGCAACACAGTACAACACATAATTATCAATCATCCTATTCCAACAGCCATAATTACCGAAACGCCTCTGCTCAATCAATGACTATAATTCGCTCAACCATACTGATGTAATTACCGATATGCCATTGACCATGTCGGAAATTACCAAGATACCCCTCAAGTAAATAGAAAATTACCAAAATACCCCTCAATAAGCATATGGTTAATTACCATTCTACCATCGGTAAAACAACAGAACTAATAAATTTTATCCACATACGCATTTACAACACAATTATAAAAACATATATAAATAAATATATGCACACAGATATAATTTACATATATATATAATCACATATACACATACACATAAATACATATATAAAATACGCACATATAAATACATACTCACATACACATATGTACACACCCATATATGTATACACGTATTTTATATACATATATATACATACAAATATAATTTATGCATACACATACTTATATATATACCCCTATATATAAACATACTCACAAATGCATAGTAATTCAATTTTCCAATTAATACATAAATAATTATATATATATATATAA